>CAXKWD010000001.1:82057003-83539503 GCA_964059195.1 Ectobius pallidus
AGATTGTATTCTGTTGCAATATTGAAGACACCACTATGTACATCCATTACGCGATTCGTAGCCTGGTTCCTATTACACTTAAGGGCTGTCACACTGGATCGATTGAACGACAGCGACAGACCGACTGATATAACGAACCTATAGACAGCAGTGGTACCAGTCACATAGCATCGATCGCCAGCGATCAACAACTAGGGTGAGAGATCAACTGGTCTGTGAAATCAAACCTGTCCGTTTTTCAATCGCCAGTCGATGGCAAACTTCGTACCCACCTGAATTTCAGAATTGATGCTGGAAGATTTAACTTACACAATAATGTCAATTTAGACTCATATTTGAATGAAATAGAACTGCACGAATCATTTAAGGCATGTAAAACGATATCTTCTTATGTAATTTAATTTTAAAAACACAAAAATAGATCGAGTTGTAAGCACCTAGCGTTGGGCGATCGAACTACAACAAACAACAAACCTCTTCGCTCGGCCGACTGATGGAAGCTTGAACTAAACAGATGTAGCCTGATATAGTAGGCATAATATTAAACCTTACATCCCAACACATGTAGTATGATAATGTGCAGGAAATAGGCATTCGTATTCCTAATAAGGTAATATACTTTACCTCTAATATACAGTGATGAGTAGACCTAGTAAAATCATATAGGTACATAACCTATAATATTTTCGTTGATCGATGACGCTCGATGCAGTGTGACAAGGAACAGAAATTTAGTCGAGAGCGCAAGATGGCAGTCGGCTGGTCTTGATCGATCGAAGCTCAGTGTGACAGGCCGCTATTAATGAAACGCTTGAGGGCCCGCCAGCATGCAATGCGTTTAAAATCCAGGCATAAAATTCGGTTTCCTTTTTCTGTCTGACTGATTCTGCATGCAACTCGGGTTCTCCCCAATGTTAATGACATTTGATGTATTGTATCTGAATTAATTCGTTATCATTGGTAAAAAAAAAATCCCATTTTTATTTTAAAATAGTCACATAGCCGGGTTTTTTCAGACTAAATCAGACAATGTAATATAGATCCGATCAGAGAGCATATTAAATAAAAAAATTATCAAATAAATATACTAGAATTCTACTGGAAGTTTCAGTTTCCCAGCATGTGGGTAATTGTTATTAGCATGCATACTATTACTTTCCTCCTTACATAACATCTCATTTTTACTTTTTTATGGAGACTATAGTCCTACAGGTTAGAAATAAACCTGCGCAGAACGAAGCTGTGATTGCTGCAGCAAGCGCAGCTACATTCCGGGCAGGCCGTTGAGGTTTCTTTCTTATTTGTCGGACTACAGGCGGATATTTGCAGATCTTGTAAGGAATATTAATTTCTTAGTTAGAACCAAGTAATTCTTTGAAAGGCGAACACTGCAAGAGCAAGCAAGACGATACGTAGTTTAATACAATCTATTAATTAAATATACTTTTAGTGTTGAACTACAAAAAGCATTTCCTAGTTTCATGCAAGCAATCGTATTATGAAGCAGAGTTTTATGACCCAGGGAATTTTATATCCGTTGCCAATATGTAAGCAGCATACAAATGCGGTAGAAACGCTTAGTTTTCTGAACTACATAAATCAGATAATATAATAGGAGAAAAATTCCTCTGACACTGGGATCTGAACCCAGGACAGGTCACAAAAATCAAAATTAGTGTGCCTCACAGTACTGCATATGACATAACTTGTCTGTCAGTGAGGTAGACCATAAGGGCAATCAGTCATAGGACAGAAGTTCCATCTGGCGCTGTGAAGTGAACTCTGGTTTAGTTCAGTTGGTAGAGCATTGGTACGGATAGCCAAAGATCCTGGGTTCAAATCCCAGTGTGAGAGGAATTTTTCTCCTATAATGTTATCATATAATGTCCAACAGAGACTAAAATCTGTGGTTCATGAATGGATATGCATACATCTACATAAATTAGACCGAGAAATAAAAAAGTAACTAATAATTTCTGAAATACGGTTCATAAAACCAAATTAGCAGCTATAAGGAAAAATCACCGGTTTTCTTATCTGTGTATAGTAATAAAACTTAAGTATGCATCATTCCACAATATGAAATTTTAGCTTTATAATACTACAATGTTTAACCGTTGGTTAAAATCTGGTTTTTATTAAAAAAAAAAAAAAAAAAAAAAAAACTTTGTTCACTCCTGGCCTAGGTCGATGGTATGGCATGCACAAGTACAACCCATGCGTGTAGATTCACAGGATTGTTAAAAAAAAAAAAAAAAATCCTGCAGGCAAAATTACAGCATATCAACGAAGATTATAACTCTAAACAGCAGTAATGCAAACACACCAAGCACAAATTGATACCGGTATGAATTTTTTTTAATTTATTGCAGTCTTTACTCTTTCGGTGATATTTAATTGTCAGATAACGGGTGCAATGTGTTTGCATCTGACAAGTGAGTCGTTTTCTCCTTCGAACACAATGCAAGGGAATGCGTTTGCGCATTATTTAAGATGAATATTACCTAAGCAGATCATAAGAGAGGATAAGTCAACTTGCTCAAAAAGAAAGAAGAGTATAAAATGGGAACCAGTCGATATCGCAGATATAAAAGTATTAAGTACACAGGAAGTACAAATTCGCATTCTTCTTTAAATAAACCAATATCCCTTTTAGTTTTAATATGTTTTAATAGATAGCTATTTTAATATGTTGAATTAAAATATCGACTATTTTTCACCCATGAACAAACAATAAAATAGCCTTTGTCGTAGCACTTATCTGGGGTCACTTATATAAAATATAAAATAACACATAAGATATAAGCACTCATTAAAAACAATGTTGTCAGAGTATTAAAATCTTCTTATTGGTCCCAGATGCGTCGTTCATTATTCGAATATGGATTTCGATGCATGTTGCATCATCTTCAGTTCTGTCTTGCAGAGATACAATAGTCACTCTGTCTAATGATATGACATGGGTTTAAGGTGGACACTCTTTCATATTTTATAACTACTTTAACCTTATCTGAAAATGAAATTCATTAATAATAAAATAGGCGTTTTCACACAGCTAATGGAATTTGGTCACTCTTCTGGCAGTGTCTGCCGTTGTCTACAAATGGATGACAAATTACTAGAAGTAGGCCTATTCCTATGATGCCAGTCTGAAAATTCATGTTTATTTCTGTGGCGCTAACATATTGTGGCGCTGAAGATAAACCTTCAGGACTTTCAGGGGTGAAGTGGCGCAAACGTGGTAGAGTAGGATTACCTCCACAAAGTCTCTGGGTTTTTACGTATATACCTTAGGAGCGAGTCTCACCGTTCATAGAGTTCCTGCGTAGGGGAGGTAGCTGCACCCTGATTGGCTATCCCACTTCACATGTTGTCTGTCTCTGTGTCTGCGGCATTATCCCTCCACTCAACTATTACAGTCTTTTCTACCACTGCCAACATGCAGCATGATCTTTACTCTCTGCCCAACGGTAGCTTACTGATCTTACGCGCAGCGAATTCGCGCATCTTGGTAACGAGACGTAACGAGAAGCTCGCTGGCTGGGTTAGGGCCTGTATTACCACATGCTGACAAATCCTCTAGATACGTGACTTCCAGATAGCTTAACTGGAAGATGCCGTGTAATACCACCGCTGATCTGCTACCGGCAAGAACGCAGTAAAAATTTGTAAAATGGTCCTTACATCGCTGAGCAGAGAGGTGTGTTTGTTGTAGTTCGGTAGTCCTCCGCTAGGTGCGGCGGCTCGGATTTGTATTTGTACAATTAAATTACATAACAACATATCGTTTTAAGTGCATTAATCTATTTGTTCAATTCTATTTCATTCATATGTGAGCATAAAATGACAATTTTATGTAAATTAAATCTTCCGGCATCAGTTCTAAAATTCAGATGGCTAGGAAGCTTTCGGCTTGCGCCATCTTGTTTCAACCAAGATCCCTAACTAGCAGTCAGTACTTTGTCAGCCACTCCATCCTGCTGCTAGCTTATCTGGAAGTTGTCTTCCCATACAGACTTTGTCAGGAGACCATAATACGCAATTCTTGGCCAACTTCCAGATAGGTTCTCTATCTGGTAGATAAATACGATATCTGGAGGTCGTCATACGGGCCCTTAGTCTTCAAGGTCAGAGACTTTGTGGGAGTAATCCAACTATATCAATCAGATAACAGGAAATATAAAGGTCGGTTTTGTGAGAGACAAGGTATGTTAATGTTTTAATGTTGGTCTACGTCTTAACCGTTTTGTCATTCACTAAAAATTATTACTTAGTAATAGTTTTTATTTTTAATAAGATGAAATCTTTTAATCAGATTAGCCGTCTGAATATTATCATGCTCGTAACAAGATGCGGCGAGGAATTTGTGAGCCTAACAGTTTGAAAATAAAATCAAATCAGGTAAACTGATGTAAAAAAGTGCCAGTATGTTTTTGTTTAATCGGTTATGACTGCAATTATGATATGCAGAATATGTTTTTTTAAATTGATTTCCAAGTTAAGCTCCAGATTTATTCATTAAGCAGGGCTTACGGAACAACAAAGGTCTAGTTTTTTTTAATCAGATTTAAATTTTCCAGTATCAGCTGAACTGTACAGATTTGTGATATCTTGACAATCGCACACTCACATAAAAATTAAAAAAAAAGTGAAATTTGCCGGTTTCGGGATTTGAACCATGGAACTTCAGAATGTGAGGCCAAGACGTTACCATCTCGGCCACCTGGGTCAGTTTAACGGTTTAGTTGGATAAGCGCATATAAAACAATAGTGTTTTTGGTCATAGCTAACTGTATTTAAATTTCCAAAGCCTTATAAGATCACAGTGAAACAATTGACTATGTTGTCAAGATAACTGAATTGCTTTTCTTTATAAATTCTTTCGAATACGTATATTATCATAAAATAGGCACTAAATTGAGCATTACTCCGAAACAGGTCAACCGATTTTATCCAATAGCGACAGACGTCTTCCCATGAACATTATAAATGTGTATACCAAGTTTCATAAAAATCCAGTAAAGCGTATTTGAGTTACCGCGTCTTTAAAATAGACACTAAATTGGGTTTTACTCCGGTACCGGTCTACCGATTTTGTCCAATATCAGTAGACGTCTTCCCATGTACATTATAAATGGGTATACAAAGTTTCAGGAAAATCCAATAAAGCATATTTGAGTTATCGCGACTTCTCATAAATTAACACAAAAGGCACTAAATTGGGCATTATTCCGGTACTGGCCAACCGATTTGGTTGAATATCAATAGACGTCTTCCCATTGACATAATAAATACGAAGTATCATAAATATTCGATGAAGCGTATTTGAGTTATTGCACCTTTAAAAGAGACACTAAATTGGATTTTACTCCGGTACCGGTAAACACATTAGGTTCAAATTCAATAGGGCACTTTTCATGGACGTCGTAAATGCGTATACCAAGTTTCATGGAAATCCGATACAACGGCGCCATAAACTATTAAAATAGGCACTAAATTGGGCATTACTCCGGTACCGGTGAACCGATTTGGTTCAATATCAATAGGGTTCTTCCCATAGACATTATAAATGTGTTTTCCAAGTTTCATTCTTTCTTTCTTTTTCGTAGTTTTACCTCTCCCTTTTTTAGGATTTAAGCGACCCATGCCGCCCGGGCCTTACAGGGCCGCGAACTGTCGGGAGAGGGATTACCTTTGGATCACATACATACTTTTTTGACCAGACAAGGACATGGAGGGCCTCCCCGGATGAGTGATCAGCCCAATGCCGGGGCCACCTCCGAGACAACACGAACACATAGGACGATACACACCATTCACACACACACTCACTCACTCAGAACAAGGCGAGGATGAGGATGAAGATGATAATGACGGCCAGATGATATCCGGGGACCACAAGGGCCTAAAGTTACCTGACATTTGTCTCATAGGTGAGGGAAAACCCCGGAAAAAACCTCACCTAGGTAACTTGTCCCGACCAGGAATCGAACCCGGGCCCGCTGCGTGAGAGGATTGGACGCATCCCCTGAGCCACAGCGGTGGACCCAAGTTTCATGATAATCCAAAAACGCGTATTTGACGTATGACGCGTACAGACACACGGACGGACGGACAGACGGACAGAATTTTTCGTCCCCACACACAATCTCATAAAGTACCATACTGGCACTTAATAAAGTTTTATATTAAGACAAGGTCATTTAAAGATTTGTTTCATACAATAATGCCCAGGTTCACTAGTGCTTCTTAAAACGTTCCGATGTAACACTAAAATTCTGTAATTACTGGTTTCATTGCTAGAGCTAGAGTGCTTAATTTGGAAACTGATGACGACACGTCACAGAAGATGAAATAGTGGCTATGTTTCTTAGTTTTGCAATCTGGAAGTTTTAGGTTGTTCACCTTGCACTTTACACCTTACCAAATTAAAAAAGCCTTGCTCGCTTTTGATGAAATTAGTTTAAGCACTGCCGGAACATAATTCGGTTGTCTATATGAGGGCGGCTTGGTTTCAAAATTGGACCGGTTCCTTAGACCTTGGCAGTTTCATCATTGCTGCATATGTCAAGAGCGGCTGCGAGCGCCTCCGTCATGATGTCATAATAACTCCCGAGTTCTGCACGCTACGGTAAGTCGATGCACGAACTTGTACAATGATACAGGAGAGGCATGCCTAATAGCTACTTAAACGAGTCGTGACTTATACAAACTCGTTTACAATACAAGAGATTTCAATTTCTTTTTCACTCTATTGATGATGGTTAAGCTAATGATCCTTTCATGGGAAAATAAACAAGAAACGATATGCAAATGGACGGGAAGTAGAACATAAAACAGAATGTAATAACAAAATTAACTGATTTTAAGAATGCAATAAAATTCCATAAATAAGAACATGAGGAAATATAAGGATACAATAAATAAGAAATAAAGTAATAAATAAGAACATACTAAAAAGATAAGTAAATGGCGAAAGAGAAGTAGATAAAGAAAGAAAGAGCTTAAATAAACGTAGAAAAGAGTGCCAAAAATGATGAAGAGTTTAAATAAAAGTAGAAAAGAGGTAAATAGAAAGAAAGAAGAGCAAAGGAAATGAAAAGAAGAAAGAAGTGTAGTATGATAATGGTTAACTAGTACACGACTAATATAATACAAGAGAGTATTAGACACTACGAATGGTATAAAATAAGTGTAACTAAATTCAAATAACTCATTAGGGTAGAAAGGTCTTGATTTTCGGTACTGAGCCCAAGAGGGCCGGTCTCCTTAGCCGTGGGTAAGGAGGCTGTGGGTTCGAGTCCCGCCTCGGGCATGGGTGTTTGTGTGTCATAAAGAAATCAAGGAAAGAACAGAAAACAAGGGGAAAACCGAAAACAAAGAAAAAAGTAAAAAGTAAAAACAAGTAAAAGAAAAGAAAGAAAAAAATAATAGTAAGAGAAGGAATATTAGTAACTTATTAAAAAAAAAAAAAAAAAAAAAAGACGACCGGCAGGATGTACATCATAATGCTGGAAACATAACATCGTCCCCCTCGTTCAACAGGCCCCGCTCGCATTTTAAGGAGCTCCATACTGTAATTAGCTAGAGAGAGGGAGAAGAGGAGAGAGAGAGAAAGATGGGTGGGGGTAAAGACGAAGAGACCGACACGACGAAATTCCTTAAATGCAACATTGTGATATAGAAATCACGAATTTCAAAATTATGTTACCAAACATTTGAACTTTTACAGGAATCACTTCTTTATTCTCTTTTGCCTCAGGACCAGTAACGCTAATACCCGAAGCTACTTTAAAATCAGAACACGTCCTAACATCATTCGTAACGTATACAAATGCGGGCAATGTTCTTATCATTTTCCTAAGATCACTGTTATGGAATCATTTCACGGATAAGAGATTGTATGGACATTTTTACACACACTATAAAATAAAATATTATTATCGGTCAGAGTTTAAATTTAAAGGTTTCTGTTATCTATTGAAACACCACAACACAACAATACTCACAGTTCAAATAATACAACATAGAAAGAAATTAATTTATATGAATAGGGCAATACAATAACTAATGTGCTCATTTTCTTGACCAAGTCCATAACTAAAATCTCTAAGCTTAGGAAAATAACGTATAACAATAGTAGGATTACCATCTATTAGCATATAGTAGTAATACCATAATAATACCACCTAGCCTCAGAGGCTACTTTTTTTTATCATACATCACTATAAAAATTCAATGCTATTCAAATGAAGACCGAGCATGTTTATAAACATGTTTACAGTTAAGAAATAACAAACAAAAAACTCGAAATATAAGAGACCGGAAACTTGTCATGAATGCGACCGTTCTGACAGCTCCATTATATGACAACATGCGTCTTATAGTAATCAAGGTACTGAGAATCTCTAGATAGCTAGAATGTATATGCATGACAGACGATGGCAGTAATTTTTTTTTTCTGTCAGGGTTCTCCGTTTTAAAAGAATTTCTCTCTACTAATTTTTCTCTTCCTTCTCCTATCTATCCCTTTTCTCTACCTTAAAAAATTCATTCCACTGACAACTACACATTGTATCTTAATTTGGTTGTAACACTGGATGCTCATCCCACACCCCCTTGGAGTCCTATGTCATTGATCAGAAATCGACTGGGCTTGGCAGAAACGGAACATTAGGACTACGATCTGCTGTAAGATGGAATGTATAAAGCCCTGCCAGCTAGTAGAGAGATTTTACAGCGATATGGCAATTGCATGGATACATGACGTCTGGCTAAACTGCCTACATCATAATGATCAAAACTACAGGGAAAAAGTCAATATAAATTTTCACTAGATGCTTTAAAAAATAAATAAATAACAAATTATGAGGAACATTTAACAAAATACTCTTCTAGTGTTTATATTATAAGTGACTATGTTAATAGTAATAAAATCAGGTAAACTGATGTAACAAAGTGCCAGTATGTTTTTGTTTAATCAGTTATGATTGCAATTATGTTATGAAGAATACAAAAAAAAGTCAAATTGGCCGGTTTCGGGATTTAAACCATAAACTCCAGAATGTGAGGCCAAGACGTTACCATCTCAGTCACCCGGGTCAGTTTAACGGTCTAGTTGGATAAGCGCATGTAAAACAATTGTGTTATTTGTCATAGCTAACTGTATTTTAATTTCTAAAGCCTTATAAGATCACAGTAAAACAAAAGCTAAAGAAGAAGAGTGCTACGCAGCGATATTAAATTAAACCAAAAGCACTTCGAAATCTACCTCAGCTAGTAGGCTTGCCTAAAGGGATTCTTTTAGTCATGAAATATTATTTAAGTAATGGTATGTAACTAACAGAATATCGCTGTTGGGTCTTCACTATTGAATGCTGTGAGGCTAACTAAGATTTTATAACACGGTCTCTACAGTATGAACTAGCAAAGGACATCACACGCTATGAAGGTCAGGCAGGTCTAGATTACGTCGTCGTAGACTACTGCGCAGCCGTTTGTTTGGTTCAGGTCCTACCGATCGAGTTGTACATGTACAGAACTTATCTTTGTTCTATTTTTCTAATAATGATTTTTGTTAAAGAAATTTTAATGTAGGCCTATGGAACCAATATCTACTGGAGGACCCTAGTTGAGAAGTACACGAGCCCCTTCTCTCATGTGTAAAACGTTTTGTCACACGAGATTGACAATGTGGACCAGATACGTCAAACATGCGGCCCCTTGGTTACGACTTGCGGTCCCGTAAAGTTTTAGGTAAAATGTATAGGCCTATGCATGTACGCCAGAAAACTTGATGTATAATAAAATTCGATAAAACCTGATTTTCCATCCGTACAGAACACAAGTGCCTCATAGAATACTGGCGCAGAGCCTCTGCAATGCATTTTCACCGGGAAGCACTGTGCTCAAAACAAAAATGGACCATGTTTAGAAATTCGTAAAGAAAACGGTGAATTTTATTCGTTCCAGTTTCTTTTACTCTCAGTTATATGGGAATCAGTAGTGAATTTGAGGGCCTGATATTTTATTAAGAAATTTCTGGTTTTCTTCAAATCAAATTTTAAAACGCTTTTGACCCCTTCGAGAAGAAATTAGTTTTCTTAGAAATGAAAAGCGAATCGCCCTGTAAATTATGTGACGACAACAATTGGCTTAAAGATTTGACATTCATGATAGATAATGCAGGGCAATGAAATTATTTAAATTTAGAATTGGCTACTGGTAAGCGGCAACTTAATTTATTTTCCTACCTACCATGATATTCAAATTTCCTCTATTGCTTCTGACTGCAGTCATTAGGCTTTCAACATTAAACAATGAATGAATAATGAGTGTAAATCTAAATGTTGTAAGTAATTTTGTGTTATAGTTCTGTTATTTTGGTTATCCACAAATGTTCAGTGTACTGTTTTTAAAATGTATTGTTTTAATACCCATAGCACTAAATTGCAAGAATGACGTATTGTATTGTTTTATTCTACGGTGTGTTAAAATTTAAAAGAATAGTGGTTGCTTTCTACAAAATATAAAAACATGCGTAATATTATAAGAACAAAAGGTTATATTTTCATTTCGGCATGCGGCCCTTGAAAATCAGTATATATCTAGTCGAGTTGGCCATTAGTAAATGTTAATGTAGGCCTGATGTAGGGCCTAGTTTACCTGCTGATCCACCACCCACTATAATGAAGTCGTAAATAGGGTCCGGGACAATGCGGTTCTCAGGGCGGCCACATGGATCCTCCAAGTCGCACTGGGATCTGATGAACACTTCCAGGAGCCCCATGAACAACATGAAGGCCGAACCCCCACAAGTACTGGCAAGGGTTGGCCCCGGTTGAGTTACCGGGCAGTTGCAGCTCATCCTGTAAATAAAAAAAAAATAAAAAAATCATGTACGGTCTGTATAAACGAACGTCCTTGCTTGAATCTATTGTTGCTTCATTTGCACGTAATGAAGAATATTGTGTACCGAACCTAATGACTGGTTCTCTCAATTAAAACGTAAAACAAGCGTATTAATTTATTTTCTTTCTCCCCTTAAAAATCTAATAACACATTTTATTTGAATAATTGTGAGAAAGTCTCTGATAAGCGAAACTCAAAACTGAGACATTCTGCTCAGCGTGCTGACGATCTACGAACTGATCGACCAACTATCCAAGGTTGACTATTAAGAATAATCAAACCGTGTCCCGAACTAGGGCTACCTCAGTAAGTAGAGCGATAACTGAAGATTCCGGTATTCATTATAATGTCTACAATACAGTAATCGTGGTATCAAGAATATATCCCCAAATTACACAATAGATTATTAAGGTGCCAACATACGATAAAGAATTTTGCACAAAATATGGGATTGTACAGTCATTTTGTCCGTGGTTGTGACTGAACGATTTGCTACCTGCTGTGTAAAATCCAACATGTTTGAAATCTTTTGTGTAATCGCAAAAAGCGTTGTGGAAGGTGAGGAGTGAGGACGATAAGTTAGTATAGGTATTCTAAAAATGCCGCAACAATGGTTGAAAAACTAAAGGAATAGAACCAATTAAAATAGGCAAATGGTTACTATGACAGTAACTATGATTCACTTACTTCTGCAAACTAAAATTTGCACGAGTTGAACAGTGTTTGGGGAACCAACTGCACAGCACCTCGCTTGCACAAACAGGTGCTTGTGCAAAATGCTTGATCATTTCTTTGCAAGTTCATGTTTGCATGCACGAGCTTGCGCTGATCATTTGTTTAGTGCCACCAATTCCATATTATAAGGAACGTTCTGTATTTCAGATTCCTAAATATGATTTACTTAGTGTTTTATGAATTATATAAGTAAGAATACATGGAATATGAAAGCAAAATATATTCAAGTGTGGTCATTAACATTATCACTTTTCCTCAACGGAATGAATGTCAACTTATTCTTCAACATGAATAGTTTGTTTTTATTTCAACATTAATTAATAATATATTATATTTTCACTCAAAATTAATACACTATTTTTATCTTCATCAAAATGAATGAAAGTATTAACAACTTTAGTAATCATTCACATCCCCTTTATCTCAAACCTTTGAACAAAGAATAAACTACCAAATAAACATAATTTATTAGCAGAAAATAGCGCAGAATAGTTTATTCCCCACTGAGAAAACAATTCAAGAAAACAACCCGTTGTGTTCCAGAAACCGAGATTCTGGCGCAATATCTTGCAGTGGGGAAGCATTTTACACATTGCCCAAAGAGGATCTTATTTCATCACTGCATTGCTTGAGTGTTTCCTGAAGTGCTTTGTTTCGAAATGTCTGATGTTTCAATTCTTGACAGATCAGCGAAATGATAGCTGCTAAGTGTTTTCATGTGTTGAGAGGTTAAAGTATCAACTTCGTGATCTCAGTTCGACACTTTGTTATGGACATTAAGCTTTATGACAACGTTAAAAGTAATGATTACACAAAGGTCTTCAAAATTACATCGAAATATATTTTTAAACTATTGTAATCCGTTATGATAAGTTAATTTTAAATTATTCTTATCCCTTTCGGCATATTAGACCTTTCACTTAAGCATAATTTGTCAGTTATTTATTTTTTTAGATTTTACATATAATCTTCATCGTTTCATATTAACCTAACACTTAGCATTATTTTCAGAATGAAGTTCACAAGATGAGACACGCGGTGGGCCCTGGTTCGATTCCTGATCGAGGCAAGTTTTCTAAGCAGGGGTTTCCGGGGGGTTTTCCTCATCTCTGAGATGAATATCTGGGAAAATACGCCTGATGTGGTCAGTAACATGTATAATATGCATTTATAGGTATATAATGTTGCAGTAATAAGCAGAGATCAACATAAAACGCTGTTAAAGCTTCAAAGCGTACGTTTTAAATTAAAATGTTTGAACCAAATGTTCAAACATTCACTGTCTGTATATGACCACTGATCAATAGGAAACCCCAATGTGTTTGCTTCTTCATTAAATTCATATTAAAGTTTACTTGAATTTATACAAATCGTTTATGCATAACTTTTACATCTTGATGCCTCTGACCGTGAAAAACAGTTCGCAGGTTTAATGTATGCAGACGGAAACATCTGAAGTAAAGAGCAAAGATTTGCTACTGTTTAGTGGTACTGCTTTCATTTAAAAAATGGAGAATAATTGTTCCATGATCTGTTGTTAATTCAAGTGGAACTTCACATACTATGCAACCAGTCAACTGTTACATTGAGCTTTTTATCTGTGACTTCTTCTGTCTGTGAATTACATTTCCTCTACAATGACATTCAGAAATGGAAAGTGCGATTCATTTACTTTATGCTTTCCTCTCATGAGACTCACGATCTGCTCTCAATTCGTGACAGTTCTAAGTTCGCATAATAACTAAATCCCATTCTTAATGTCCAAGCAAGAAGATCCAGATGGAAGATCAACTTTATATCCGGAAAACAGTTTAAAAGTGTTGATCTGCACTTGAATAAATATTTATTTCAAATCATATGCGTCGTTCGCAAAAACATTTTTGGAAAGTAACAACTAGCCTACTTGGCTACTATAGGCTATAAGATTTGAAGCTTACACGGCGCTGATTAATTAAGCTGCCTACCCAGAAGCCATCTTAAATACTTCTGTTGTGGATCTGTAGAATGGTTGTCTCTCGTTTGGTGCCTCAGATTTCAATTCCTAAATTCCAAGGGGACAGAGTTTTTGTCCAGTCTCTGTGTATGGGGGTGATGAATAATGTGTGTCCTGGTGTGATAATCACCGCAATAGGGGGATACTCTTAGGCGGAGCAATCTGTTAAGCAATGGTTTTCTGTTTCAAAGTTCTCGGGTTCGTTTCCAGATTAATAAAGGGATCTTGAAATTGATTAATTCATTAAAACGACCATGAATGTTAAATAAATATAAAATTTAAAAAGTATAATACTCAGTAATAGACAACATATTTCCGAAAGACATTGCAGCTAGAATTCATGAAATATGGCTGAAATCAGTAAATTGTGGTTTTTTAAATGCAAATTTGATTAAATATATCAAAGGCTTGTGCAATAACTTATATTTTGATTTTAATAACGAATGAAAGAAATATAATGGTTGATGGCATTTAGGCCTATATGAGCATAAATGCCGCAGCCAATAGATTATAGATTTACAGTATTGGAAAAGAATGCCAGTTACGGTTACAGGTACCAGTAGGCCGCCATTAAGTAAACTAAAAAGGATGTTTCCAGCCTATTGTTTAGCAGTGAAACGGTGGAATACTGTACTCATAAAAAAAGACAATTTTGATTAAGCCTGTGCAATAATATTTTGATTAGCTCGCATCTGTCATGAAACAATACATGTACACCAAATATTCTGAATATAGGACATGAAAAATTAATGATTGAAGAGAAGGAATAATCGAGAGGACCTAAGAACGAATGGAGGATGTACAGTGAAAGCGTAAGAGAAGAAAGTACTAGAGCTCATCTAAACAAAAAAGAGAGGGAAAAGGTTAAAACCGTGACCCGCGGTTTCGGTGATGGTTATCTGGCAAGCATTAATAATATTTTATTTAGAGCAAATCCCTTTCCTGTGGGCGGATGATTTATAGTTCTTTTTCTTGTGGTTTATAATTATTTATAGTACAATAAATAAGGCAATATATAAATAAAAATATGTAAACGATTAAGTAATTAACTATATTTAAATGTAAGTCTTAGGTAACATGTCCTAATTGAACAATTCAGTTCACTGTAGCTGTGAGTGAAAGTTTTCTGTTTTAAAATAGCTGCAGCTATAGAGTTTTGTAGTTCGGATTCTGTTTTCCCAAAACAAGATCTACAGAAACCCAATTGGATAAATCACTGTTACCGTAGAATATAGCAATGCCAATAAGAAAATGTAATAAAGATGCGTTTAGCCTATTTATGAGAAAATGACGAAGAAACGTGGTCTATTAGGCGTTACAAAAGTAAGCCTACATAAATTGCCCGGAAAAGAATATGTCCCAGAGCAGAGTATGTTTCTCAGAACTTCTAGAATATCGTAATTAATCTCCACTTTTGACTGATAACTCTCACGGGAAAAATGGAAGGGAATTGCTTTTAAGAACAATCTCATCTTTTTTTATTACAATCAGAATAGTTTTTAAGTGTGCCGTAGGCATTAACTATCACGAATACATGTTTTTTTAGGAACAGATAATCCCGATTTTAAGCCGAAATTCAGGGCAAGAGGAAGAGAGGGAGAGAGGGGAGAGATATTAATAGTAATAGATAATTCAAGGAGAGGGAAAGACAGCGATCACCAGAGAGAGAGGATTGGAATGATGGACCTACATGGATAATAAACGCAAGTAGCCTACATGCTCCTGGTTTCGTCCAACTATTGACCTCTGCTGGTAATTGATAATTTATTAGCCTGATTATTATACTTCGAGCTTGAGGTTCCGGTGGGATATAGGTTAACTGATTGCAGAGTGTAGGAGTGACGTAATTGCTATACCCTATGTGCTTGGAACTATGAAGTATTTGTTCCTCAAATACTTCGAAGTCTACTGATACCGCAAAATACCGCAGCACCAAATTCTGTGCTGTTTATAAAGTAGCCTCCCATCAGCTATGCCATGGTGAAAATATGATGGAGATAAATGCTGGAGTCAAGCCGCAGTGAAAATTTGCCTAGACTAGGAAGAGAAAAAAGCCATATAAATAAAACCGAGAGGGAAACAGTAGTTCCAAAGTTACGAAAAACATAATCTAGATTCAAGATCGTGAATAGGAATGTTGAATTGTGATATAGCGTGTTGTATGTTACGCTCATCTTACCTATTTTTGTTCGTCTCATCTCGATTTTCCGATTTTATGTCATAAATCTATTTAAATTTGTTTAGAAGGAACAAGTGTAACATCTGAACAGATAAAAGACTGTTATTATTAAACTGTATTATGTGGTGTGAATCGGTGCGAGGATGGATTGTGTAAACGACTTCCTTTCAGTCTTGTTTTTAAGATGTTTTCAGTTAATCTCTCCAAAACGGGTCTAAGAATTTTGGTTTATCATTTTACGATAAACTGACTATAAAAGTTTTTTCCCCCTTAAAGGTTGTCTGAAGGGGTAGTAGATTCGTCTTGTTCACAACACTGAAATCTCTCTTTCAGATTCATAATTGAGAGCCATAGTTGAGACAGTGTACTGAAATTCTAATTTTATGTTTTTGAAGCTAGAGTTATCAAACTTAGAACACTGATATATCTCAATAACAGTAACACATACAGAAATATCATCCTTCTATATTCATTTGTCTTAATTATATGAATATTTTAATGAATTAACCTATCGCTTTATATAAAAAGTTCATTGGTGGACGACTTTCTTTACTTCAAACTGAATTCAGTAAAATGCTTTCTTATGCATATGGGAACTTAAATTAATCTAGGTTTGCAAAAAAAGGAATGGGCAAATTACTACAACATTTTAAGCAAACTTTTGTTTGGATAATTGTTTATTCTGCAAGGCTCAAAACACCCTTAGACATGTTGTATTAAACAATCTGAGCTTCTGTTCAAAGTTTAAATTAATTCTGAGCAAAACTATGGTACAAGGGACTTAAGACAAAAATGTGATTGGGAGAAAAGGAACCCTTATTGCATTAAAAGTGATTTGTTTCATTTTTACAGGTTTTTATCTGTTTCGTGTAAATGTGTAACTAACCGAACGTGCGGGGATATTTCTCTCTTTTTCGTAGTTTTACCTCTCCCTTTTAGGATTTAAGCGACCCAAGCCGCCTGGGCCTTACAGGGCCGCGACCTGTCGGGAGAGGGATTATCTTTGGATCACACACGTACTTTTTTGACCAGACAAGGACATGGAGGGCCTCCTCGGATGAGTGATCAGCCCAATGCCGGGGCTACCTCCGAGACAGCACGAACTCATGGGACGAGACACACCATTTACACACACACTCCAAACACGGCGAGGATGAATGACGGCCAGATGATATCCGGGGACCACAAGGGCCTATAGTTACGCAACCTTTGTCTCATAGGTGAGGAAATCCCCCGGATAAAACCTCACCCAGTAACTTGTCCCGACCATGAATCGAACCCTGGGGACCCCGCTGCGTGAGAAGAGTGAACGCAACCTCTGAGCCACAGCGGTGGACACGGGGATATTTAAAAACCAAAATTAATTAATGAAAATAAATATTATATTTTATACTTCCAATGAAGGGACAAGTTGCATTAAAGGAAATATTTAGGGCTATATATACACGTGCTCACATTTAATCACATAAAATAGTGCTACTTTTAGTAGAGCAAACATTAAATTGTTTTTGATTATTTTTTAAAATCATGAATTTACAGTATAGTGTCTCCTTAAATATGTAAAAGATTACCTGAGATTTTTTTTAGTAGAGCTTCTGTTTCCTGAAAACCGAAGTCTACATTACAAACACATCAAGAATGTATTTAGCTGCATTTTGCTTTTGCGCCTATAAGTAGCTTATGTAACTACCAATGTTACCAATATGACGATAAGGAAGAATTTAGTATAATTTCTTCACTGTTTCTAGTTCTCACTTTTCCTAGGAATACGTCACACTGTTATATTTCATTGTTCTTTAAGAAACTTCGTGATTACGTAATAAGAACCTGCTTGGAAGCACTTTTGTGTTATATTACATGAATTCTGTGAATGTTTACGGTATAATTATGGTAAAAGTAAAGCAAAACATGTGATTATACAGTTTCCATATTTCTAATTTCTCACGTTTTATTGGCATTGAATTTTTATTATGATTATTCTAGTAGCCATACATTCTCCGTCTTCTGTAGTGAGAGAAATGAGAGTTATTGTTCTGTGTGTTCTCACAAAAAAGTTTGCTAGTTAGGCGAAGGTAGTGAAAGTGAGGATGAAGAAAGGTCATGGTATGGTACGCCCTGTCAAGGGGTCGGCGTGGACTCCGATTTTATTTCCGGCAGGTTGGCAATTGTTCTGTATCAGTAAATGCATCTCATAATATATCATTTAATACAGCATCGCTGCTTCGTAAATAATTGGGAAAGAAGTGAATCACTTAATGCACTACTCATTGTTATTCTTCTAGGTTTCAGTGGCGTATGTCTTTGAGTGAACTGTTATTAGAAGTAGCGATGTTGTGAATGATTTCTCTCAATTCCACAAAAATATCAATTTCCTTGCAATCCTGGGACGGATTGATAGGTGTGTCATTCTTCATAGTTAAGTTATGCTATTGTCAACCACTATGATTAGAGAGAGGATTTTAAGGTGCAGCATCTTTTCAAAAATAAAGCTATTCTCATACAGATAACTAGATGAGTCAATATTTGTAGTTCGGTACATGAAATGAAGCGAAATAAACACACTTTGTTGCACCTTTCTGTGACACTACTACATTTTACCATCTTTTTCCTTCTACTTCATGCTCTACTACGTTTCCCCCGCACTTTTATCGGTGTTTTAAAAAATTAGACAGAATTTTTTCTCTTCTTGAAAAGATTTTTAAAATTTTGTTTAATCAGATGTTAACAATATTCAATAAATAAATAAATATTGAAATATAATTTATGGAAACTACCAGTAATTTATATCCCAGCAACAACGGCCAACCTCAGGAATAATGGCCAACTTGCAGCTGTGAAATCAAATTAAAATTAAACAATGATGCTGCAACAGTTTAACGGTTTCACCTATCGACTGTGTACTCTCTTATTAGCCGTGTTAGTGTTTTAGCAGTCCGGATCAGGACGTATTTATCACAATAAAATCATGGCGAAGGTTAAGATGGAGAAGTTGTATACACTTTCAGAATAATTCTAGATGCAGTTCATCGAAACTGATGTTATTTACCCCAAAATTAAATAAGTTAATAAAAATATAAAATAAAACAAATGTTAGCCTATTTATAAGGCGTAATACTATGAGAAGATACAATGTTGTTTCTTGTGAGACCAGATTATTATAAATTTTCTCTTACAAAATGGACAGGCCACATGAAAAAATCGCATTTTTTACACTTAAGATTAGTTTTTTGTCTGCCTGTTGACAAATGCAACAAATATTATTTATAAAGCATATTATTATGAAAAATACACTATAAATCCTGGTGAGACAGCTTATTAACAATTTTGACATACAAAATAGACGTGCTGGTTAAAATTAAAAATACTTGCTTTCAATAAATAAATAAAATACCACAATTTTTGCAACAATTTTTAGTTTTCTCTCTGCCTATCTTGAGCATACTTCACTTCTGGATTTTTGTTGTTGTGGTTCTTCATTGAGGTTGTCTTGAAGAGTATGTACACCTACGAATTTGCGTACGATGGCTTGCAGGTTTCAAGGAAAATGGAACAAATTCCGGCGTTCCATATGCGGACCAATAAGAACTTTCCCAAGCTGCTTTAGTGCTTCTCTATGGTTATTTCCTTGAGATTTTCAAGAGACCTTAACACATTCACACTGTTTAGGCCAACAAAGTTCAATATGGCAAAACATAGCCTATATTCATTGGCCATCTCCTGGTTCGTCTAGATACTGGGTTGTTAGCGCAAAGTTGATGCATTTTAGCATTGTTATAGCCGTTTATCATATCCCATTTTCCACACACATAGGTCGCGAATTTTGCTGCTACACCCGTCATTTCAAGACCCAATAAGTCCGTCTGAGGATGCTTCAGATTCGGATTCATGCTCATTGGCATTAAATTCATTTACTTCAGCATAATTTTCATAATCTGAATCGAAAAAGTGTGGACAATTGGCAGTGTTCGCTATTTTAACTTTTAGCATTCTAGTTGGCCTTCGGGAAATCATTGTGCAGAAATAGGGGAAAACATTTAGTTATACCATGTAATAAAGAATAGCAATCAATTAGGACTTTAATATAAACTAATTTGCAAACTAAAGATACTTTTAAAAAATGATTCGTATAGCAACAGGAAAAAAAAATGCTTACACTTACATGCTGGTAGGGTCCTACCGGTTACAAATTGTCATGTTTCACCTCTGTGTGGCAACAAATGCACACCACTTCCTGCAGTTGTCAAATCGCAATGTACACTGAGATTACAGAAATCCTCAAAGACATCTGGCGTTTGACTCGTGAAATATTACGAAACGAAAGAGGCGTGGGATTTCACAGACCCTACTAAGCACATTAAAGGGTTAATTAGAACCCAGTAAATGGGATAAAGAAAGTTCTTGTAAACTGGTTCAAACCTTAATGAAGTCATTTCAGCATCATCTTTTTTTTGCACCTTTTTGTATGTATTTCTAGAACCTTTTCTCGCCTTCTAAGATCATAATTTGCACCTTAAAATCTTTCCTCTGATGATGATAATAGTAACCATCATTGTAATATAATCGTCATCGTCGTCACATCACCATCATCATATTATCGTTAACTCATCATCGGCTTATCCCATCTTAATAATCGTATTTGTCGTCATCATCTCAATGTCTTCGTCATATTTTCGTTATCGCTTTGTCTTCATCATCGACATCTCAACATTTTCGAGCAAAACTGGCTTACATAATGTTTGACAAACTTTGGTTATGCTGGTTTTAATTAATTTTCAAAGTTTATGGACAAAGTTAGAAAATATCTGTATGACTAGGCTTGCCATTTTTTAATCAATTTGACCTATTATTTATAATAATACCATTTATAATAATAAATTAGTTGATAAATAAGTACAGCAATCGAATATATTGTTGTAGTGGCATACTAATATCGTTACTTCCATATAACTTCTCCTCCATATGCCTCTGGAACAATGAAAACATTCATCTGGTGATCGTTTCAGAATCTGGTTATTTTTAACTTTCTTTACTGGCTCTCTTGGTTTAGTAAGAACATTAGTTCTGGAAAGTTTGGTGAAGAACTTCCTGTACTGTACTGTACTGTAATGCAAAACATTCTTGGCCCTCTATTTGGTGTAAGGGTATGGCTTTTTCATGTGAAGGATATACCTATTTGATAACAAGCCAGTATTAAATACAAAGAACTTCTTTAAGGTGTGAGTCGTTTGTCTCGTTGTGTTCATGTTCTACAGTTTCTCAGGCAAGGTTTCTTTGTATGATTGAAAACTGTTCACTTATCAAGGATGTGCTCAGAAACATTTGTCTACTATCTGAGTATGCAGGGGTAGGCCTGCATGTTAGGCTAGTTATTTGATACTTTTAAAGCTCTCCTCAGCAACGTGAGCGTTTCCTTTTATGCTTTTAGATTTTATAAGATATGTATCTATATGCATATACTTTATTTCATTCTGCTGATTTAATTCTTTCCTCGATATGCTTTCCAACTACTGTAGTGTGGACTAATTGACGATGTAGAAATCACACTTATCTACTTATGTTTTCAAAAAGTATTAATCTCCTAGGACCGCCTGCGTGGTCTCGTGGTTAGAGTCGCTGGCTACGGATCCGCAGGCCAGGGTTCGATCACCGCTATCTCCTCGGATTTTTCTCAGGTAGGGAAATCTGGAACGGAGTACTCTCAGCCTCGTGATTCAAACTGAGTAGCTACTTCGTAATCAAGTAGCTGCTCCGGTCACGAAAACCATCTTTAACGGCCCTGGGGGTCGGCATGCTGCCCGTCTGCCTATGGTAGATGATGCAGCGGTCGGATGGTAAGCCTAGTCGCTTCAGGGATGTTGAGCCACGGAGTTCTGTTTTAATAATTTCCCCGAGATTACGATTACGAATGTGAATACGTAGGATAAAATCCGATCGCTCCAAAGAGCGCATATTCGTCAGGACTGGTTGGGCTTATAATAATACCCTGCACCTTTTGTAATGCGAGAGATTCATCAATGTAAGAGTCATTCATGGTTAGTGTACTTCTTAGGTTGTTGTTTCTAATATGACACAGGTCGTGTTAAGCACGAAACTGTGAAAGGGACAGAGAGTAATCTACGGAGCGAAGTGTGTATTATTTCTAGCTGTAGAATGCTCGTTATAATGCAAATCAACATCAGCCTTTTCCTTATTGTTCTTCCTTCACACGAAATGTTAATAGCTTCTTAAACAAACTAAACGAAGCTTTTTTTTATTTCTATTATATAGATTTAAAAATCTAAAGAAGAATAAAAAAAACTTAATTTTGCATACTGTTTAAAACTTAACATTCTCTTAACTTTCAGTATTGCTGCAGTTTTATTTCACAAATGAAAAGAAACTTTTATGAAATCCCATGTTTCTAATCATTCGTTTTTTAAATTTATAATATTGAGTGTGCAATATTTAAAGAATGTGGTCTTCATTTCATAAGATTGCTATGCAGACAAAGAATTGTTCGCTTTTTCAGGCACATTGTAGGCTTACTAGAGCAGATATGTAGAGAGCCTCTCGTGAGAGGTCTAAAATGTATGTATAGTTTGCTATGTCATTAAAGTACTAACGTCTTTAGCGTTTATGCAGGTTGAGATTCTGTGACAATCGGAACCAAAGACATAAGATTTACTCACTGAATGACTACAATCCGTAAATCTCGGTTCGATCCCCGGTACTTACTCGGAATTTTCTGAGGTAGGGAGGTCCGGAACGGGGTGCACTTAGCCTCGTGACACCAACTAAGGAACTACTTTATAAAGAGGATCCGGTCACGAAAGTCGGCTTACAACTTACCCCCAATCCTGGTAGCTACCTTGAAGACGATGAATAGGCTACGCTAGGGCTAAGTAATCGCCTGTCGCTATCTATAGGCCTACATTTCTGCTCTAGTAGGCCTACTGTGTGCCTGAACAAGCCAATAATTCTTGGTTTGAATCTGAATAAAGATGTTCTTAGCATCCACGCTTTACTGGAAGCAATAATCTTAGAGGCATTAGACTGATGCTAGCAGTAAGAGACAAACGAAGAGGAGACATTTATTGGCTGACATTAACGAGCCTGCATCCGAGAAATATTCTGTGCTATGACAAGATGACATTTCCATGGCTGGTAATTTGCAGACAAATCTTCAGAATGACCGTCACGTCATGAAGCGGTATTTGCGGTTTACACAATCACCTTTCACGAGATTACTAAATAAGGATCCCAGGTTCGAGGCCTGGTGTCATCACTCCTCTCATGTTGAGTAATTTAGTTGAGGTCGGTTTAAGTCTTCTCTATTGCACACGCAATTACCAGGTTACTGTGGAAAACACTCGAATAAATCTTACTTCAAACGAACTATTTCCCGTTTCGATAGTTGTTTTATAAATAGTTAGCAATAGTTCTTATCGTGATCGTTTCTTCAATAAGCCTTAATAAGCCATCTACCATTTAGAATTTAGGTGTACCTCAGGCTCTCGGCTATATCATCTAATCCAAGGACTTGAAGGATGTCAGGTTTGGCATCCCCCTCAACGGAACCGTATCAGATTTAATCATCCCCGAACCGGATGACAGCCCATACAATATTCTCTTCCCCTGAATAAAGATATCGAATTGAGTATAGACCTCTTTGGGATCATCATTAGTTCATAAGTGACTATTTAATTTAAATAAGACTACATCGATCATCCATATAGGCTATTACCTTTTTCGTGTGAGTGGCTCAATCACATACCCCTATAGCCCAACCGCAAAATCCGGGTTATCACAATGTATTTAGAGGCACACCTGTGTTAAAGGAAGTCTCTTAACATATGGGAATATTTTCGGATGAATACTTCAGTTTAAGGTAAAAGCTATCATATACTAAGAGGAAATTAATCAGACCTTCTATCAGCCCCTACTCACAATAACCAAACATTTTTAAGTAAGGTATGGTGGTACATTTTCGAACATGGTACAATTCTGAACGGACTAAGATTTTTATCCATTTTTGGGTTTCAAATGTTAGTCAACCTGTTTTTAATTATTTAGCGTCCATACTGATTGTTTTGTTGACCTGTATCCGCGAGAATGATGTTCGGAGTTGTCTCATTCGGCCATAAAAAATTATTTTCCAATCGAAGGTGAGAACTCCATGCTTGAAAAATGGCACGTTATAAAATTGCTTATAATTCCACGTTGTGTTACTGGAATATATTTTTGAGGACCAATTTTTAACTCATACCATCAAATAGCGTAGTCTTTAATACGTAAGTCATTGGCACAACAATGGTCATTCGTGAGCGGAATTTCAACAATGTAGTAATTTACAGAAATTAGCTCGAGGTACAAATACGAACAAATTTTAGGTACAATTTCGAACAGTATTTTAACCCGCGATCGCTTGGAAAAACTGCATGGAAAAACTGTTTTTCTATCACAGCATTCTGCATGTTTATTATTATTAACTGTGGAAGTCAAATATAAAAGGATGGTATTCATACATCTTTCAACAGTGGTATTATTTCAACGAAGAGTTATAAACTAAGACTTCCTCTGCAATCTACTCTTATACAATTCAACGGCCCTAAATAGCGTGCTTGCTCGCCCGCTTCGTGAGACATCGGGTATACTCGGCGATGTTCGTCTCTCACAGTCTAAACTTTCATGACGACTACAAAATTAGGAAGGAAAACCGTTTCTTTATTATATAAGGCCTAAGTGAAATGAACACAATGAACAAATATTCTAATTTTATTTTTACTTACAATTTTCATAGCTCTGAACCACAAACATTTTTAATAATCTACCAGTGTAATTTTCTTAAAAATCCTGGAGTCAATGAATAATGGCGGGCGAAGCCGGGGGCAACAGCTGTAAAATATTGATGGTTTTATCTCTTGAAATATCGCTGATAATAATAATCCAAACAAACCATTCCTTCCCTTGAAACATTATATAATTTCTGAAAATTACACTGAATTGATGAAATAAAATTCACATCATATTCATGTCAATAAACAGCTGAGAAACAATACGTATTATGTGTTCACAGGTTCTTTGGAACTGCATAATCGATTCTGATATAGTTTTCCCAGGGGGCGCTTTCATGTCGTGGAATGTACTCTAAAGCAGGAATTTTAGCTGTTTCATTAATTATTAATGGCTTAGTTTATGAATGATTCGCGTGCAAGTGTTAATAAATATAATGCTTTAATAATTATTATACTCTTAATTTTTAAATTTTAAAAGAATTATCGTGGCGAAGCCACGGGCACCTCCTAGTGTTATTACATCTCAGCATTTTATGCAATACACAATAGCATGCAGCTGTTAAGTATTTTTATTATTGCTCTTGATGTTATAACAGACCGTCTGTATGGTCTAGTGGTTCCTGACTACGGACTTCCAAGTCTGGGTTCGATCACCGGTACCTCCTCGGATTTTTCTGAGGTAGGGTGATCAGGAACGGAGTGCATTCAGCCTCTTGACATCAACCGAAGAGCTAATTCATAAAGAAGTAGCGGCTCCGGTTCAGTAAGCCATCAATAACTGCTGACCACATGCCCCAATCCGGTCATCTGCCTATTCAAAACGTGACACATCATTATTACGCTCATATTACTGATAAATAATAATAATAGAAAATAATATTTGGAAGAAAGCACTTTGTTCGTTGAAAATGCCACTGTTCGAAATAGTACCCACTGGTGTTTAGAATATTGTACCTACTGCGGTACATTTTCGAACGATATTCTGGAAATGAAAGATCGATTGCCATGACCAATATTACAGCTGTATGATTTTGATATTTTTGTGAAGGGTCAACTACATAGCCAACTTTGTGAATACAATACAGTTGAACTTGTCTGATGTTTATTGTGTTCATAAAATATGAATATTTGTTAAGTGTTCGAAAATGTACCACCTTACCCTACTTCAGTTCAAAATAAACGGATTTACGTTTGGATCGTCATGCTGATTGTCAAGTGTGCAAAATAGTTATAAATGATTGCAGAGAATAAGACCGCCAATAAACTTTGTTTATGTTTTCAAATATGTTTGTGCCGTACTAAAAATTTGAACCATTCGAAAAGCTAAATTAAATTACCAGGGGAAGGTCATATAATAGTCGAGTGCACGGAATCTGTCCGATATAAGGCGCAGAGGTAATATGTTGGTAAGAGAATACATAACTGGCTCCCCTGGCTCATTCCACATCCCCTGCGCATATCCTATTTTCGCATTGGCAGTACCTTGTCTTATTCCCCTCCCTCTTTTTAGGTAGATTTTCGAAGAAAAATCTACCTATTGCAATGGATACCACTTTATGATTTTCGAAAAATTCTTTCATATCTTTACGTTTCATGCTCCCCTAAGTACGAAACCACCGCCCGAAAAAAAAAATTTGTGATATTTATATATATAGGCCTATATATATATATTTATATAAGTTATATCTTTACACGATAGCGGCCGTAATTTTGAAGATATTTTAACCAAATTTTATTATGTTATTTTTAGACCCAATAGTTCGGACAAGTTCGTTAATGGGCAAAATTGGCCCAAGGGGGTGGTCGGGGGAGGGGGTTGAAATTTTTAAAAATGTATATCTCGGCCCCTATGAAGTATAGAGGGAAACTTTGTTTGAATAAATTAGAGTACTCCCTATGGAGTTCACAGTGACACCAACGATTCGGGGGTTCGAGTGAGGGTGGGGGTGGAGGTGGGGGTGGGGGTGGAGGTGGGGGTGGGGGATGAAAATTCGAAACTTTTGAAACCACGTCTTGTGGGGTATCGTTGAAAAGCTCTTGATGAGTACTCTACAAATCAATAAATAGTTTCTTGGTAGCTCTCATAATACGCGAGATTTTAATGTTTGAAAATAATAACACTTAAAAGAATTATTATAATATCATAATTTTGTCTTGTTTAGCGGCTTTGCTAATTTTATTCATTGCTGATCTTGCGCACGGCCTCCCAGAATATTATATCCTATTCTTGTTGTCAAAACAAATGATTGTAGGCTCTTCCTCTTTACCGAATTCAGTTCTTATTACTGCAGGTTTACCATGCCAAGGCTAAAGAAGAAGAGTGCTATGCAGCGACAATAAATTAAACCAAAAGCACTTCGAAATCTACCTCCGCCTGTAGGCCTGCCTAAAGAGATTTTTGCTCTTGAACCTGAAACCGACCTGTGTTCATGGGGTAATGTTTGAATGCCAGACTTTTACCATCAAACCAATACGAGTTGGATCGTCTAGGGGTAGGTCTAGACACGCCATCAAGCCACTCAAATAAATTGATTCCATACTCCACTCACTTTCACCGCTCACTAGGCCTGAGCGTTAAGCATAGGCTAATGGGTGGTTTATATATTCGGACTTGAATTCAAACCAATAGGAGATTGGCTCACCCAGGGCTGGTGTTAAAAGTAGATAATACGGAGTTTCAATGCAAATTTCAAACGAAGAAAAACACCAGAATTAATTAGAAACAACGGAAAATTTCCGTGCACTCGACTGTACATAAAACAAAAGTGGAATTTGAGAAAGTTATAAAAGTAAACTATATGTTGAATCTACTCTGAGGTTCTTCAGTTAATTTATTGGTATGTTTAAACAGGCTTCTATCTCTTTCATCACCGAATTCTGTTACAAATAATTTTTTATTCTATTTTAAAATATGTGAAAAATCGTTCTTCCGTTTGGGCAATCAGTATATAATTATAGAGCGATAATAATACTCAAGTCCACCCCTGTAGCGTTAGAGATACGCTCGCTCTCCTCACGCAGCGGGCCTGGGCTCGATTACTCGTTTTCTAGGTGGCGGTTTTTCTTCACCTGTGTGACAAATCTCGTGTTCCCTGGATATCATCTGACCGTCGATATTACCGTCATCCAATCCGCGCCTTGTTCGGAATGAATGAATGTGTATGCCTGGTGTGTATCGTGTTGTCTCGGAGGTGGCCCCGGAGTTAGACTGATCACTCATCCAGGGTGGCGGCTCGTTATCTTCAATAATTACAATGTATTCTTTATTATTGCTACAATTATTACTGTAAATGTACGTCTACAGTAAATAGCAACATGCCTTAAATGTATATTTCTTTACAAAGCTACCAAAAGGTTTATTAATAATTTAATACATAAATAGTTCTGCAAAGGTGATGTATCAGATTCACCTGTAGATAGGCATGTTTCATGTTTGGTATTAGCCTCGCTAAATTCGATATCATTTTTATTTCCTCTGCCCGTACCTTAGGTTCCATAGGTAGAGAAAGCATTGTGTTCAACCCCGAAATTCGAAGACACATTTTAACATAAATACACGTTTTGTGTTTCCCTGGATCCAAATGGTATTTTTATAAACATGTCTGTTTGTGTGTATGTGTCTGTGAATGCCTAGAGTAAAGAGAATTACGCGAGTGCATTAATCAGATTTTAAATTAGGTTGTGTATCCTTCGGAGATGTGATTCGAAACATAACGACTTTCTCTTCCTTTTATAAGAGAATGATATTTTTGCTGATTTTCTCGAAAAATTGACTACTTCTACAATTCCGTAAGCTTACTATTTTCTCAATTAAACTGTTACACCTACGGGTAATTATCATTGCAAAATGGCAGTCACGTTCCGTGCACTGAAACACCGTTTCCGTGATAATTTCCATAAAAGTCAATATTTCTGATTGATAGCTTTTCTATCTATTTCGTAAATATCATATGAATAACTTGTATATATACAGTATAAGTGTTTAAAAAATAAATAATGGATAGTATTTGCTTTACACCTTCTTTTACAATAAAATATATATTTTTAAAATAAGCTATTAATGTTAAATGAATGATTGTTGATAATGTTGTTCATATGATGTTAAAAAATTTACATAAAAATAATCACGGATAAATGTTGAATTTTTGGAAATTATAATGGAAACGGCATTTCAGTGCACGAAACGTGGCTGTCATTTTGTGACGATAATTACCTGTAAGAGTTATAGTTTAATTAATACTGAAAATATTATGCAACTGTAGAAGTAATCAATAAAGAGTATGTCAGATCATGAGGTTATGGAACAATTCATTGCTGAGAAAAATTATGAATTTCACCTTCACAGTACCCTAACCTTTATGTCTCCCCTTAATCGTCTCAGAGGAAAACAAAATATAATCGCTATAGTGGGCATCAACTTGTCAGAACTGTGGGACCCAACATCCACAAACTTAAGTCTCTAGATGCTGACATATCTTAACTTCTATAAACATGGGAGCAGGGGGAGCGAAACTTGTAATTCCAAGCAAAAAAAATGTAAAAATTGAAACGTTTTATATACGGATGAAAAAATCATTGTTAAAGCTAGACGATAATAAATAAAATGAGAATAGTTAGAGGTTATAATAAACTGAAAACAGATTAACAGTAACTTTAAAGTTGAAATTTGCAAATCAATGTTAAGTTGTATAAGAAATATTGATTTCAAAAGGAATCACCTATTTTCACGAAATTCTGGCGACGCAAATCACTTCTTTCGATGAACTAATCGATTATATTAAGATATGAACTATTAGTAAACTATAGTTTATTTTAGGGAGCAACCTAATCTGCTTCAAGATACTATCTATCCTGATACCATCTGCGATATATTTGGGGGACCTAGGGAGTCGGCAGCTATGATAATTCTGACGGACCTGTTTTAGAGCTGAGTGATGAGACCAGCCATTATGTAGTAACAGCTGCACGCACGCTACGTAATGATGGACTCACACCTCGATGTGCAGAAGGCTAATCTGCATAATGCCAGTGCATTCTATTCTTTTGCAATTCACGACGAAAGAAAACGTAACGAGACATGCAACCACGTCAAAGGAAATTTTATCTCATGTCTCCCATGTTCCACCTGGGAGGATAAATGCTATAGCTCTATTCTGCAGTGAACTCAACGTTCCTTTAAAAAAGTGATTAAGTTATTGTTTGTGCCATTTTAAGAAGAATTCGTCCCAAACCATTGTCTATCTACAAAATAATATAATAGCATTGTTCCTAATACAAAAATCTGGCACCGACACCAACAAAAAACAGATGCTCTTGTAGTCGCGTGAATTTTTCCAGTGTTGCCGCTGACATTCACCACTTCTCAAGTGAAGTAAACGTGCTGTGGTTCATAATTGGCAACATTTTACTGGACTGCAGACAAGTGTGAATACGTCTAATTATCTTACTACTCACTGACTGACAGGTGGAAGAGGGTTAGGGTGGCAGCAGGTAGAGGCAGTTCTTGGAAAAAAGTCTTTAAGAAGTGGCACCCACAGTACATATCTTCCTCTCCCCAAACAAATGTTTTCGCTTTTAGTATAATATATTATAATACACAATGTACCATAAAATATTATAATAATTCATGCATATTATGGAATTCATGTAAGAAATTTCAACAAAATCGTTAGGTAAAATATAAAAATATGTCCGCCAAAGAAAGTAATATAAAATAAAATGTTTTAAACCATGATTTTATATCAGTATAGAAGAGAAGTATTTCATAAAATACTGGTAGACCTATAAAGTGCATTGTTCACCAGGCGGTGGCGTAGCAAGCTTAGGTGGTACCCGGTGCGGAAAATTTCATGTCCCCCCCTCCCCATTTAAATTATGAAAAGATGGAACAGTTCCAAGTGTTATTTTTTGGATAGTCAAAGGTAATCCCACGAGAGTTTAAGAGTTTATCGATAGATGCAGCTGCAACGAATTTATCTGATGTAACTCGTAAACTCAACGGATTATACAAAATTAGTAACAATTACTTTGTTATATAAAAACAAAACTAAGCTCCGGAATCATGGCATACTATGAATCAACCATCCATAAAGCGATTCGAGTTACCATGTTGTCACCATGTTGTAACCAGTGCTACAATGGTGCATATAAGATATAGTTACCCTAATTCAGCCAGTTTTTTTTTTAGGATTAAGGAATGACATACATATCAAGCACATTATGCTGTACATAGTACTGTTAAACGACAATAAATGCTATAATTATAATTATAATTATTATTATTGATCTAAAGTTCGTTACAGACAGATATACATTGTTTTCATGGGCGACAGATTCACAAAATGTGGGTGTTACCATTAATAAAGCGAACATCTTTTGTTTCACACATTTCTAGGCCAAAATACACTCCCGAAATTGTGCAAAGTTTTATTTTTGGAGTGATTTTTTATGTTTATATTTTGTTTTCTAAGCGAAATCTCGAATTTGGAAAGATGAATTTTGATAAAAGGACAAAATGTTGTATTTATGTCAGGTACCTTTCAAGATGTGAACCCAAGATTGGAGATAAGTTTTCCTTGTTTTTACATAAAGAAAGTTTTCTCGAAAACGGCTCTAACGATTTTCTTTAAATTTTGCATATGGGTTGCTTATACTAAATTAACTTTTATCTAAAACACTTTTCCGAAATAACTCTCTGAAGGGTAGTTATAAGCCACCCACTCTGAATACGTGTTCTTTGCAATTCGGCCTCTTGCAACGGAAAACCGTATGAAAACGAAATTTTGTAGGGTATTTGGGTTAGGTACCTTTTGGGGATGTGACACGAAGATTGTCGACAACTTTCTCTTATTTTTAAGGGGAGGCTAACTTTTATTTGGGCAGAGGAAGCTATGTGAATTATACATCAGATTTTTTATAGGTTGTTCCTAATAAATTTCATAAACAAGTAATGTAAGTATTTTACGGAACTGTATTATTTATAATCTATTCTTAAATATGCGCACATACCAGTTCAAAATCTAGATTGCCGAAGACTTCGGAGTCAACTCATATTCGAAGTTTATTTTCGTCAAAGTCATGACTGCAGCAGCGGGTAGAATTGGTTGCGGCTTGAGTGATACAAAATATCACCGATTGTTGAAGTTTCATTTAAATTAAAACTGCAGAGACAAGCATCCGCAGAAATAAACACCCCTCCCCCTAACTATAATAAATATATTGTTCGTATCTCCACAGCGGCCAGTTCAGCCGCGTTTTATTACCTTTGTTGACTGAATTTAAAACTAAATGAAGTTTCAATACGCATGTTGACTTGTAGAAAGTTGTTAAGCTTATTTAATTGTTTAAATAATATTATTTTCTTTAAATTCCCTTGAGCGATTATTTACTTACAAAGACACATTTTTATTTGGCACCCCCCGGGTGATGGCACCCGGGGCGGCCCGCACTCCCCTTCCTACGCCACTGACACCAGGAACACTATGCTCAATGAAGCGAATTTCGAATTTCGTGAAGAAAACAGTGAATTTTATTTGTTCCACGGGACTGAATCAACTTCGGTTTCCCATTTTGAATAGTGATATAGGTAGCGAATTCCAAGGCTTGCCATGCCATTAAGAAGTTTGCTGGCTTACTTGTCATCAAGTTTTAAACGCTTTTTGTCCCTTCGAGAAGAAATTAAAGTTTTCTTAGAAATGAAAGGCGAATCACTTGATACGTTATGTGACAATAGTAATTCGCTTGAAGATTCTAGAGCAGCGTTTCTCAACCTATGGTCCGCGGACCACTGGTGGTCCGCGAAGATGGTGCAGATGGTCCGCAGACATAATTAAAGAATATCATAAAGCAAGTGGAAAGTAAAGAAGTTTAATTTTTTCACGTATTTCGTTATAATGACCTATAATTAATACCCAAAATATTAAGAATACAGGCCTTGTTTTAAAAATGGGATGTAAAATTAGGGGTTCATATTTTTTTAGACATTTTACAGGTTCTCGGGTTCAAAAAGGTTGAGAAACGCTGTTCTAGAGTATTATAGGAGAAAAATTCCTCTGACACTGGGATTTGAACCCAGGACGTTTGGCTATCCATTCCAATGCTCTACAACTGAGCTAAGCCAGAGTTCACTTCACAGCACCAGATGGAACCTCTCTCCTACGACTGATTGCCCTTAATGGTCTACCTCATTGACAGACAAGTCATTTTTATATATAATTATATTTTAACAACATATCCCATTAGGGCCTACAAGTAATATTACATGTTTAAGTTCTCATTTCATACAATTAGCAAGATACATGATACATAAATTTGAAGTTTTCAGAAACAATATTTACACAATTAATAATTTAAGAATTAAATTACAGTTAACAAAATATTCATACAATTAACAAGATACATTATACCGGTATATAAAATTTGAGGTTTTCAGAAACAATATTTACAGAATTATTAATTTAAATGTTATTTTACAATTAAATTTCATTGAGTCTTTTGTTTCTAATCCCTAGGGAAACTTTAGTCTGTCTCTGATGAAAGAAAATTATTGGAGTTTATTAAAGTCGATAGAAATGATGATTTTATAGAATTCTTGGGCATATTTATCCACGAGTTTGCAGTTTTCGATTGGCCATGTGTTTTCTTTTGCCATTATTTTGTGTTTTAATGTTCTTCTTTGCCTTTCTAATATTTTGCAATTGAAGAGTAGTTGTTCAGATGTTTGTTCTCCTTCATTACATGGGCACATTGGATTCTCAATTATTTTAAATCTGTGTAAGTAAGATTTTGTAAGGCGCCATGTCCAGTTTAAGTGCTGTAAATTTGAATGTTGTAGGGATTTTCGGCTTTAATCTTCCTTCTACTGTTGGGAAGAATGATCTGCAAAGCGCTCCATTCTGTGTGTTCTCTCATTGTTGTTGACATTTCCTGATACAGTTCTTCCTTTCCTCTGAGGTTGCTGTGGTAATGGGTTTTCTTTACTACATTATTTCCAGTTGTTCATCTGCAGCAGCCTCTTTCGCCAGTTTGTCTGCCATCTCGTTGCCTTCTATACCAATGTGTGTTTTCACCCATCCGAAGTGAATAATCCAGCAATTCAGCACTAATTCTCGTAGCTTTGTTTGTTCACATAAAGGGGTGTGTAGAGAGCTCTTTTTAAGTGTGGCTAACGTAACCTGGCTGTCTGTGCATATAGCTACCATTCGGTCTTTAGTGTTATCACTTAATGTTTGCAACTATTCAAGTGATTTTAGGATTGCAATTTGTTCTGCTTGATTATTTGAGCAGTAATTTCCTAATCTATATCTACATGTTCTCTCCAATATTGCATATTTATAAACGGCCACTTCTGCTCCAACATTCTTGTCTGTGTTACTGCCGTCCGTGAAAGCTTCTATAGGATTTGGTATTTTATCACTTCTTTTATGCTTACTTGTAGTGCTGGATGGGGCACCAATCCTTGGCTGGCAGTGGCAAATTATGCTCAATCTCACTGTCAATAAGATTGTGTATAATTTTGTAAAGTTGAATCTTCCCCTCTATTACATTTCCTATGGTGGTACCCCAGCCAATGTACATGAAGCTTCAAATGAAATTGTTCAATAACCCTTTGAAATTTTGATGTTTAGGCTATAACCTCTGTACACTTTGCAGTTTTCGTAGATTTCTCTTGTTCTTTATGGCTCTTGTCCATACTGGTGAACCATAGATCAATAAAGGAATTAATGCTCCCTCCTAGGTAATTTTTAATGACTTGTAGCCTGGACCCCATTGTAGTTTTGCAGATCTGCTCAGCATGTGGATCACTTGGGTGGATTTTTCTGCTATATACTCAATATGTCCGTTGAAGGTTAATCTGGTGTCAAAATAGATTCCTAAGTATTTGAGTTCACTGACGATTTCCAGTTTGCTGTTGTTAAGAAATATGTTGATACTGCTACTGTTTCTTTTCCTTGTTATCAGCATAGCTTTGGATTTGTTGTCGTTGAACAGAAGTTTGTTATCACTTCCTCATCTCTCTGTTTTTGTTAGGTCTAAATGAGCAAAGACTTCTGCTTCTAATGGAATGTTGCCTGCAGTCATTATTGCCAGATCGTCAGCGAGGGTTATTACTTTGGTGTGGGATGAATATGGTAAGTTTAACAGTGTATTGTACAATATGTTCCAGAATCCAGGGCCACAGCATGAACCCTAGGGGCAATCTTTAATGACCGTTCTTTCTGCTTTGTAGGTGTTGATTTGGATCTGTCTGTGAAATAGTTTTGGGCTACTCTTGGACAATTAAGGTACTGCAAATTGCTTAGGATGAATAATGAGTGTAAACCTAAAATTTCTAAGCAATTTTACATTAAAGTTCTGTTAGTTTGGTTATCCACATATATTCAATGAGCTGTATTTAAAATGTACTAATTGTAATACACATAGCATCCAATGACAAGAATGATAGTGTTTTATTGTATGGTGTGTTAAAATTTAAAAGTCAGGTGGTTGCTTTTTACAAAATATAAAACCACACTTAAATTTTACAAAGTAAAAGATAACTCTTTGACATGCCTGCTCTAGTTAATCGCCCTTATTTTAATCGAAGCTTATCAACATTCTATAAAAACTTATTCTCGATACTAGTAGATGCTTAGTGTAATAAGAAACAAAATAATAGGGAATGTTTAACAAGATTAAAGGTTAATTACTACAAAGATAAATATTTACTTACTGTTATATTTTTACTGCAACAGTGATCAAAATCAAACTCAACGTCTTGGACTCGCATTCGGGAGGTCCTAGGATCAAATCTAGTGGCCGGCCAATTTGACATGGTTTTTTTTTCATGGTTTCCCCAGCCGTAAGCCAAATGCAGGATTGGATATTTACGTACCATTAATCATCCTCACCATTTCATCTTGTATCATATCCATTTAAATTAATATCAGTTGAAATTTACTCCATAAAAATATATCGATAATGGAAACAATTGACTATTAGGCTACTAGTTCCATGGACTACCCTACTGTATCTAGACACAAATCCCGAATTCCTTATATAGCCTCGCAGCTAATAGGAGTATAAACACAGCTGAATTTAAAAAATAAGATATTTGTTGGAGTTGATTATAATATTTTTAACAGTGTTATATTAGACTATGTTTAATTTGTCTAACTACTCCCAAAAACGTGTCTTGTCAACCAATAAAAATCTTGGACGGAATATAGGCGTTTTTACTTATTTTCAGTAGCTATATTGCACAGACTGTAGTTATTGCGCTTCTTTTATTTATTTATTTTTGCTCGATAACCCTACATAATACTATCTCCGTTCCACGATATGGAATAATCCTCAGCGCATCTGTGTAGTGGTCTGATATGTGTGTGCAACTGCGGTAGTGAAGCGATCTTTCATCGAGTTAGACGTTCACTGTGCATGTTGTACTGCAAGCTTTGCAAAGTAAAAAAATACGGAGCTGATTATGGACGTCAGTCAAGTGGGCATCTGGGTGGCGTTCCAGGACGAGGATATAAACCTCTAAAAACTCCAAAAACAAAACAATTAACAGCCGAATGTCGTAATTCCATTCTACAATTCCTACTCCAATTCAAGGAAAATGGTACCTTAAAGAATGATGCCAGAAGCAATTGTAGCAGCACAACACGCAGCTCTCAAATTGACATGGCCTTTGTACCAGCTTTTGTAGAAACACGTAGCAGACATACACTACAACTTTTATAGTAACAAAATGTACTGTAGCATCTGCTTACCATAATGTGTTGTAGGCTAAAGCCCCCTGCACACAGGGACAGTACTGGCAGCCAGTAGCACTAGCCAGTACTGGCCGCCAGTAATTATCCCTCTACTGTCCCAGTGTGCAGGGGTACTTCCCTTCAACGTCCAGTAGCTACTGGCGGCCACTAAACTTAAGGCAGGTTTAGCCCCCTGCACACAGGGACAGTACTGGCAGCCAGTAGCACTAGCCAGTACTGGCAGCCAGTAGCACTAGCCAGTACTGGCAGCCAGTAATTATCCCACAACGTGCAGCAGACTACTGGTGGCCACTAAACTCAAACCTGCTTGAGTTTGAGTTTAGTGGCCGCCAATAGAGTCATTCCGTGTCAGATCAGCACACCCATTTAACCTCACCGTTCCAGAATTGGATGAAATTTTGTAGAGAGGTAATTTTCATGTATATTAAGAGATATACAAACTTTTATTTAAATATTTCAATCCGTTTTTTACAGCCATGTAAAGTACTAAAAAAATAACAAAAATCACATCAAAAACATATCTTTCAACTAATATAGCAACTCTTCTAATTAACCTATAAAGGTAGGGAAAGTGTCATTTTTTAGTATTTTTACGAGCTTTCCAATGACATGTAACACATAATAGTTCTAATGATTTTTTTTTCAGAATTCATAGTGAAAAATTTTGATTTTGAATTATTAAAAAGTACTTTTTAAAAATTTTCAAAAAAAAAATCCTAGGAAATAGGTTATACCAATGTTAAATGATGTTCCAAGGTTGAAAATATGATGGGAATGGGTTCATGGTTAAACAATTAAAAAAGTGTCACTTTACAAAAAAATCAGGTCAAAAATAACTTATATGCCCCAATGGAAAGCATAATAAAATAATTACGACAAATAAATTGAATCAAGGGAAGTAACTCACATACTTGACATCTTGTAGTTCAATGAAAATTCTTGTCTAATGCCTTATTGGTTTGCAAAGTGTTAAGGTAGCACATAAATCCTTTTGATCGGTGTCATAGGATTTACTGTACGTAATACACCTGTGAGAGGTATTCGATAATAAGCGGCCCTTACACGATCAATAATATTGACAATACAGTATGATATTGACAATAATATTGATCATGTAAGGTGAAAAAAAGAGTATTGACGGTAGATATTGAAGCGATATTGATGAAATCCAGATTTTCTGATCTCGGGGCGTCAATATTTAAAAGTGGAGGAGATATTGTCAATATTATGGAGCGTCTTGGGGTGGACGTCAATAATATTGTCAATACTCAGTTGTTTCCGTGCTTTCGTAGGGAACGGAAGTGATCTTTTTGCGGAGTATTATGGATTATACAAGTGACCTTGAGAAAATATCTGAAGATCTTGAAATAAAATAAAATAAAATAAAAAGCTAGAACGCAAGGTCCGATTGCTAAACAAAATGAGATTCTACGAAAGGTATGATCATATTTAGAAAACTCGAAGAACCCTGACAGCATCATGCCGACTATCTCAAAAGCTTGGGGAGAAAAACTGCTCACTTTGGATGCCAAGCAGAAACAGTCTGCTGAGAAAGCAATAAATGACATGCTTTTTGAAGCAAGCTTGGGCACTCTCCATTGCAACTCCGTAATGAAGTATGCCAATGTCCAAGCCCTCTAAGTACCACACGACCGGGAACAAGTCGTGGCAGCACTTCATCCTTCTCCACATTTAATTGCTCTTCTCCTGCTCACAGTGATAATCCACCACAACTAATCAACAACCAACATCAGGATTTATCAGCGGCGACTTTTTTCAACACCTTCTCAGATTGAGGATTTTGAATTTTGATTGCCTTATTTCTTGTTGTATTTTTCTTTGCTGTTTAATCAATACATAGTTACATAATCTTTTGCTGTAAATTATTCAATATGCGTTTCCCTGCTCCTACTGTCATGCTAACTACTTTCATATAGGTAGTGAAGAGGTTCAGTGCAATGACAGACTGACATACTTAGGTAAGTAGGAAGGTATCTGGAAAATATATTTAAAACAATTACTTTCATGTAGTCTAGGACATGAACAAGAGTTTTACACGTTTCAATTATAGCTTCGCTGATAGTTGCAAGCAACATGATGACAGAGAACTTCAAATCTTCAAAACTTCTTCCTGTAGCTAAGTACCTCAGGGTTGAGGCTAATTTCTCATTACAGGGATGCATTCCCTCATGTTTGTGTTCTGCCTTATGAAGAGTGGTTCCACCATCTGTAATAATTTTATGAACGTCCTTTCTTTCATTCTGAAATAATCTTCAGCATCTGTCAATCTGATTTCCCTCAGCAGCCTCATATGAGAATATTCTTCACGTTTTTTCAACCACTCTCTCATCCATCGATTTCGCTGAACTCGACGAATACTTCCGATAGCCATAATTATGGCTACACAACCTTTTTTTTATTGTCCATGTTTTCAAAACACAAAACGCCACGAAAATTCACTTGGAAAGACATAATTTTACTTGTCCGAATGGTGGAAACAAACGTACTGAGCACATTTATTGATAAAATTATTGACAATAATATTGACCGTGTAGGGTTTGGCGGTATTGACGGTGGTACCCTCAAGAAGTTAACGACTGTATTGACAATACTGGTATTGTCAATAATATTGATCGTGTAAGGGCCCCTATACATCAAGCTTTCATGATGATGATAGTCCAGCTGAAAGGAGTGTTAATTTCATTTCACCACGTATTCATTTTTCTCCATCATATAAGCTAGCGACCAGTTCTTGTCATACACGATGGGGATGTACAGTCGGTCAAATAAAAAACGTCGGGACTCGTATGCTGTTAAAATTAAAGTTTTGACGCATTAGTTCACAAGTTTCCTATAAAAAACACAAAATACAGGCCATTTTCGGAACATATGAGGCCATGCGGCAGGAGGGAAAATATGAACAAGGAGGGAAAAAATGAACATCGGAAAGCGCAACACACGATATTCAACTTAATGCATTGTCATAATTCATTTTGCTTTGTTTCATCGCCACATAAAAATGCTAACGTGAGAGAAAGTGTAGTTAGGGCTGTAATTGACCTGCATTTTTCGGCCTCTGAAGCAACGAGAAGGTTCCATATTTATGAAAGAGCAGCTCAGTGGTGGAAACTTTACTATAATGCGACCGGAAGTTTTCATAGCAAACGTTGATCTGGCCGGACGCGTATTTCGATGCTAAGATTGGTTGCAGATGCTGAGCGTAAGTTATTGATTTTGCACTAGAAGTACCGGTATTATAAAATAAAATCTTAAAAAAATGCTCCTTGAATAAACATATTCCTCGCGAATCTATTAATTATTAATATTATAAAAATTTGCAACCAAGAATATGGCGGATTTGAGGCATATAGCCACAGCCTTCTATACATGTTTGTTTTGGAACAAAACTGACTAAATAATCAAGAAAATACATGGATAGACAAGAGGCGTGTGTGAACCTAACCTTAAGTCTTCCTGTACATGCGCATATGCTCGTTCGTGATACTTAATCAAATACCGCCCGACGTTTTTTATTTGACCGACTGTACACTGCCACAAGTGCTAATTGGTGTTTGGTGATCTTGTAACAGCTACTAGTGATTAATGTGTATCTTCGGAAAATATTTTTACAATTATTAAGTGCCAGTATGGTACTTTATGAGATTGTGTGAGGGGGACGAAAAATGTCTGTCCGTCCGTCTGTCTGTCCGTGTGTCTGTACGCGCCATAACTCAAATACGCTTTATCGGATTTTCATGAAACTTGGTATACGCATTTATAATGTCCATGGGAAGAACCCTATTGTTATTGAACCAAATCGGTTCACAGGTACCGGCGTCAAACCCAATTTAGTGTTTTTATTTAAAAGCTCCATAACTCAAATAGCCTATGCTTTATCGGATTTTCATGAAACTTGGTATACGCATTTATAACGTCCATGGGAAGAAGACTAATAGCTGACACAAATGTTTTTATTTCATGTTATACTCATCACCAATTACACAAGACTCATGGAGGGAGAAGCGAATTTGACTATGCGACAATTCTTTTATTTTTGTATCCCGAAAAATCTTTAAGCGAGAAAGTTTTAGGGAAATATTTGAATTATATTATAAATTAAGCATCGACTTTATATTTTGAATAGTTTACGAGTAATTGAGTGGTAATTATTCCGGGCGCTTCAGCTATGTGAATGATTTGGGAGGAACGTGGAATGTCGAGGGTGAAGCAAATTTGACTATGTGATATTTTTATTTTATTTTTGTGTCCAGAAAAGATTCAAGTCTGTTACTTTTAGTGAGATATTTGAATTTTATTATAAATCCTTTATACGTTGAATGGATTACGAGAGGTAGTTATGCCAGACACTATCAGAACGTTACGGAGGTATTAGCAAGCCTCTTTTCCATTATATGCCGGCAATAATGCAAAAATCTTTAAATATTTTATTCGTGGACTCAATAATAAAACTTTATTAACTTACTACTTGTACACATAGTGAAAGATTGACCGCTGTGGAAAATGTACGAATCAAACTTTATCCTGACTTCGTAAATCTGCACTATTTTTATTTATATATTTGTTGGAATATTTATTTTATGTTTTGTTCATTTATGTCAAAACCTTCCCCATATAATCAGGCAAAAAATTAATATTAATATAAGTATATTACTTTTAATACAATATTAATACAAATTATTAGCCTACAATATTCTACATAATGTAATATTAATATTAGTACCACATTAATATTAATGTATAAAATATCCCTTAGCTGTTTTCTACACTTATTATATGGCGTAATTCCTATAAAAGTGTACATTCTTTAACAAATTTTCCTCAAAGTATATTAACGTACACTCTAGAATGAGGAATATTTTCTAGGCAACAAAATATTAGATGAAATCACTCCTAGCTTTTTTTACCTGTTTTAATCTCTACCCAAAACTACATTTTTTGACAAACTTTACGCGATTTTACAGACAAATCCTCTAAAAGCCCAAATAACTTTTTAGGCAGCTTGAATAACAGAAGAATCCACATCTTAGCTGTTTTCTACCCATGTGTTGTGATTTCTGCAATATTATTCGAAGGATTTTACAACCTATTCTGTTTTCTACCCCTATTACACAATTTACTTACAAGTCTACAATTTTTATAAAAGTTTACCTACTTTGACAATATTAATACAAGTTCTATAATATTCTATATTCCATAATATAATGTAAATACTGTTTATATTAATCATAATCGTACATAATTAAATAATTGACCCTACTGTACTGCCTACTGGCTGCCACTAGTACATCCACTGGCTGCCAGTAACTGGCGGCCAGTTCTGGTTGCCTCTACTGTCCCTGTGTGCAGGGGGCTTAACATAAATGTTTGAAAATGTGTCAATATGTACGGAATGGTGTAGAATAAAATGGATTTCTATGAGTGCCAAATTGAAAACACAACGCAGCCTAACCATCTAATTCTTTAAAATTTAACATATCTTTAACCATATTGTGGAACAACATGAAAGACCATGAAAGACCTGTTTCTATGAAACGGAGGGAGTATTAAATAGGAGCACAAAAAGAGTCCTTGGTTGAGATTAAGACATCGTCCGCAAATGACACGGACAAACATGCAGTCCTCCAAAATAAGAGTTAAAATTCTTTACTCTAGCCGAGAAACTAAAACTGAACCGTGAGAGGCAGAAGTTACATTTATAGCAAACGAAGGGCAATGTTTATTTGAAAGAAGTTGTATTTATGTGAAATCGTTCTTGCTCAAGGCTGTAAGAGATGCTATGCACTAATTGAAATGAAAATGAAATGAAATGAAATCCGATTGGATGTTATGTAATAGCTTGCAAAGTATTACTATCAACTAAGAGACGTTAACCCTATGATTTCTACCGGTATCAGCAGATGTAGTGTCGTTACAACGATTTTACAAAGGAACTACTTCAAGGCTATTGAAAAGTCATACAGGACCGATTGTAACAGCGACCAAACGTATGTTATGTTACATTCGGTTCTAGTAAACATTACTAACTACTGCTTTGTAGAAACGTTAGGAGGAAATGGGTAATTAGGATTGTTATACTAATTATGTTCTATTATCATCTGCAAGTGTGTGACCTCATACGGAAGAATAAGTAGAATTGGCTTAAAAATATACTGGCTTAAAAATATATACACGATATGGGAGAAATCAAAATGAATATATTCAGAAGTATTCTGTATCACGTTGTCTATCTCTTAACAATGTACAAAAATGTCTGGTCTAAAAACTTTTACTAAAGTATGCATAGGGAAAAAATTCCTCTGATACTGAGATTTGAACCCACGACCTTCAGCTGTACGTGACGATGCTCTACCAACAGAGTTCGATTTACAGCGCCAGTCTCTCTTCTATGACTGATTATGGGGTAATGTTCAAGAGAAACAATATTCTGTGGTTTCATGAACACATCTACATCTTCGAAGACGAGTTTCAAGTTCGTAATTTGACTTTCCTCACCAAGGCTACCGGAAACGTCCTGTTGCATGTCTTGCGATGCGACTTGTATAATTACTTTTAGCCTGTTTATGTGTCATATAAAATAATCACATCTCGTGCTAAAATAATGGTTCCAATAAAGACGAAATATGTAATTTCACCTCATTGCACTTTCAGCTATAGACCTATAAGGCTATAGGCACGAACATGAGCCTTAAAATGCTTCATACGCGAAATGCTCTTTTTTTATTTAGTAAAAATGTATCTGGTTATTATTGAGATGAAGATAATAAGTAATTGCAAAGCAGTGTGCACAAAGACATTCGTCTTCTTTGTAATATTGCTTTATGTGATTATGTTGCATAAAAAATAAGAAGAGAAGACAGTCCCAGGCTGGTATAAGTTAGTATGAAGGTGCATTTCATGGCATATTAACTGCATTCTTTCAACGCATCTTGATTAATTTTTGCAACTTCTCGATTCAAATGGTCGTAACATTTTTATAATGAGAACATAACTTGTTTAGCAAATTATGTAATATTACTCTGTGGTTTCGTCTGTGGTAATATCCGCTGGTTGTAAATCAACAGAAACTGCCTGAAGGTGATGATTATACGTAAAACACATGGTTACTGAAGATAGGTTTTAAAGTTACTGTGTTTATGAAGTCTACCTATAAATTTGAATAGGCATAGGCTACATACATAGTACATTCTTAACCTAATAACATTTATCATTATAACTATAGTCTACTAGCACCGATAATAATAATAATAACCGCCATTTTCACAATTATATTCGTAATAATAACAACCACGATAATAATTTCTGATGGATTATGCCTCGGAGACCTTGACCGTGGCCGGACAAAGACAAATCAAACATTAGAAAAAAATTGATGACAAACATAACTTCCTCTGCCCAAATAAATATAAAAGTATAAGTATAAAAAATATGTGTGACGTTCTCTTCATGCAAGTTGGTTGAAAAAATGAAGAGAATGTCCATACCACATCACATTGCATTCCCGAAGGATACATAACCAAAATAAAATCTGCTAAGTACACTCTCTTAACTTTCTTCATTTTAAGCAAGGCCAATACTTTTTTCTCATTTCGCATTCTGATATAGATCAAGAATCCATATTGCAATGAGCGCATATTCAGAGTGGGTGGCTTACCTTTCAGATATTTTTTTCGAAAAAAAAGGTTAAAATAAACGTTTTAGCTCCTAGTATAAGCACCCCATGTATAAAATTTAAACAAAATCGTTTGAGCTGTTTTGGGGGAAATCGCGATAAATAAAATTTTCTTCAGTGTAAAGTCCCCTTAAAAATAAGAGAAAATTATTGCCTATCTTGGTAATGTTCGTACCTACCCAAGTAACAAATTTTGTTTTCATACGATTTTCCATTCTGGAGCTAGGCTGTTCACAGACACATAGACACACACACACACAGACATGTTTCCGAAAATAGTATTTTTGGATTCAGGTGACCTCAAAACGTATTTATGTTAAAAACTAAATTTCGAATTTGGTGTCGAAAGCAGTACTTCCGCTACTATGGTACTTATGATACGGGCAGAGGAAGTAAAAAGGATGATGAAGAAAATATTATGTGACCCTTGAGTTGATGTGCGAATGTGACCGTCAATAGCAACATCAATTGAGAATTAAAGATTGATATTCTACAGGCATGATCTTCAGGATGGTCGACGATCGGCCCTTCTTTGATTCGTAATGTTGCTGTTTCTGGACATCAGACAAAATATTAGTAGGCCTATTAAAAAACGTTTTCTTGTGCTTGTAAAACTGGCACAGATGAGCAGATAATTTGATTATGTATTTTACTTTCTCACATATACATTGTAGGTATAATATGAGGAAAACATGTTTCACGATGCCTAGAAACCGGAAAAAAGTGCTTTCTGGTTGTCTATCTTATCTTGTCTGAGCAGGCCCGTAGCAATGTATTCACTTCTTTTCTGGAGTATAGGACTTTTACCTAAATGAATTATCATTCGATACTTAATCCTACATGGAAACTATATATTAATTCGAAATTTATTGTCCGTTTTTTTATTTTTCTAGGCTATCTCAGCTACGGTAGTAGATACATGAAAGCTAACAAAGTTTTAGAGACAATTAAAATGAACATTTTTTGTAAAACACATTACTTTGTAAAATTACCCTGAATATTCCACAGTATCTGAATGCATCTTATGAAAATATTAATAATGATATTCTCTTGTCTATTAATCCACAGTAACAGAAAGCTTGTTCTTGTGAAATGTAATATAGTCTACCCGTGTTGTATCGCACACACTAAAACCAATCTGAGCGAGGTTGTAAAGGTAAAAAGGTCGCGGGTTCAAACCTCAAACCTCATTGGTGGTTAATTTGACTTGGTGTTTTCATGGTGTATTTAAGCTATGAAAACAGATGCACACGAATATGTTATTACAGCAGCCTATTGGTAAATCCCAGGATCCTAAGCATGCGATATGATCAGTTAAAATGTGAATAGTAAACTAAGTAATAATAGGCTGGTGATGAGGATAATGATAATAATAATAATAATAATAATAATGATAGTAATAATAATAGGCTTAAATGTGGATTATTTTAACGTTTCAGTTTCTCTGGTAGGAAACATAGTATTACAGAGACATAAGTCAAGGGATTTGATGAAGTTGAAATTATTTGTTATAGAGCTATCAGTCTTATTAAGAATATTCATATTAAAATCTCCTCCAACAATTAATGGAGTTTTTAAAATTTAATTATTACTTCTTCCAGATCACTTAAAAACGAAACAGCATTTAAAATTTTCGATTGGATATACCTATTATACTAAACACCATTTCCCATTTTGTAATTGTAATGCCTATTATGACATGATATAAATTATTCTTACTTCACAGTTAATTATTTTCTAATCATACCTTAAGTGCACAGAATGACCTCGACATTGTTTAATATTTCTGGTTGAATGTGTACATAGCTTTATAGTTCTGCGAGTTAAAGAATATAGAATCATTTTCATTGAGCCACGTTTCCGAATTCATTATAACATCTACAGTATTTAACATATGCAGAAGAATGTCGATCTCTTTTAGTTTATTTCATATGCTTATGGCATTTAAAACCAAACAGTTCAATTCACCTTTATTTGAAACTCTATAGATCCTTTCTTCCAAACAGTTCAATCTACACTCATTTTCCAACACTTCCATAATTATATGAATAGAAATTTACTGAACATTTAAACCGAATTTCACTTATATCTCTTCTGATTTGATATAGACCATTGGGCTGGCATCCTTCTCATCCTTTATCAAGACGTACTTAACATATGCAATCTGAGATATCTTGCTTTCTTATGTAGACTTTCATTTATAAATATTCGTCTTGAATGCTGTTAAATTCCAAGCTTGTCCGAAGTCAAATCCCTATGTTATTTCTTGACTCTCAGCATTTCCTCTTTCTTCCATCTATTACAAAATTGAACAATCAGAGGCTTGGTATGTCTACATTGCGTAATGCTATTCGGTGAGAAATGTCGATTGCAGTCTTTGGGATATCAACATTTAATGCTTTACCCAAATTCTCAATTACGTTATATGCACCTTCATCTCTAATTGTTGGTATATTGTGAATTTATAAGGGGTTCCTTCCCAAATATTTCTGCATTTCCTCAAAATTATCCTCCAATTCACAGATTGTCTTAACTTCATGTAAGCTATGGCTAATCTCTTTCATTGTCAGTCTGATACTCCAAATTATTTATGACGTTCATAGCTTTTGTAATTGAAGTATATTCCACAATTGCTCCGGATAATGTTCATTTAATCTCTACATTATCTTTAAGATCATATCTAGTTCAGAATTTAGCACCTTTTCTAGTGTGGAGAATTGGCTAGGTAAATTTATCTGTATGTTCAGTAGTTGCTTTCTCATTCCACAATCAGCTCTGGAACAGATCAATTTTTCCTCTTGTTTTCAAATATCGTTAGATTTTCTCCAGAATTATCTAGTTGACACCACTTTACATGAAACCACTGGGTACATTTGATACACTCAATTCGGTCTTGTTCTTTCTCCTCAATTCCATTTCTGCATACAGGACAGAACTTCCCTTCAGCCATGACCGCCATATTGATTATTTTATTGGTAATAAAATACCAATTAACCAGTTCTTGGTATGAGTAGAGTACTATGCCTACTCTAAGTTGCAAATGAATTGGTTCATAAAGTAAGGGCATCAGTCAATTTTTTTTTACGAAATTGAGTTAACATTTAAATTCCCATATTCATGAATCAACACAAAGTTTTATAAAGAAAGAGAATTTGTTTTATCGATTAGCAAGCTGCTCTCCGTTCTTTTTTCTTTTCTTGTATAGGCATGCATTGTTTTGATGTTTTGTTTTCTGTGGCATTGAGTGGATATTTATTAATTTTCACTGAAGTATTTCATTATCTTTAATTCTAGAGCAGCTATAAAACCAATCATTAGCCAAGTTTTGGGAAATAAATGAAAACTATCTGGAGTCTTTATTATCATAATAATAATAATATCAATAATAATAATAAACTTATGATATCGCTTTTTGGGTTCAGTTGACAGAAACAAGATGTCGGGTTGTATATAAATGTGCTTATAAAGAAATTTCATCAGTCCAAGAGGTTTTAAAAATCAGTAAGTATCAACTACTGATGTTGAATGTATAAAGTACGTTCAGAAGAATTCTGATGAACTTCCTGTACTTGATGTTAACTAATTTTACTAGCATAGTAAGACTTCAGATAGTTTTCTTAATTTTCCAAACCTCAGCTAAAATGAATCAATTAAAGTGATATATGCATATCAAAAGGGACACGCGAAAATTCATGACCTAACTACAAGCCGAGGTAACGCTAAATACATACCAATTGTCTGAAGTGTAAATATGTGGAGGCTGAAGAAATTGTGACATGGGCCATACTTATTCAATTAATGTATATCAATCTTCAGACATGTTTCAGTTGATTCCATGAATTTTTATCTTTTACGAGGGGGAATAGCGATCCATACCAGTGCTCAGTAGATAGCACCGTGAATAATAATAACACTGCCCAACAATGGAAATGTTTCGGGCTCAAAAATAGCTGATTCTTATGTATTTCCACCTGCTGAATTCAGAAATCACCATAGAAATTATCGATTAGCTCTTGTTTTGGAGATACAGTGACATTTTATATTCTCTTAGTCAAAATTTTCAGTTTCGGAAAAATTTGTTTTTGGATGTTGGCACACTTGTCAACTGTCAAAATACCACAGTAGTCTAGCTGTGGGTAGATTACAAACGTAAACATCATTGTTGTGACGGTGAATTTCGGAGTATCTGTTGTAATTAGTGCAGAATTTTTGTTTTGGAGAGTTTTAAAGAGCAAAATTTGTTACATCAACATGCCAAGGAAATGTGTAAATTTAGTGAACAATTTTTGGTACTTTTATGGTGAAATAACATTTTCGTCACAAAAACGCAATCTGATGCCTCTTGTGAAGACTGCCTACCAACATTATTTTGGTACAACCAGGATAAGGCATGGGCCCCACATATATGTTGCAACTCATGTTCAGTTTTATTACGAGTGGCTGAAAAATAAAAAACGATGAATGCCTTTTGCAGTGCCTATGGTTTGGCGGGAGCCTACAATTATACAGATGACTGCTATTTATGCTTGACTCCGCCTATAAAGGCAGGATTGTCAATGGAAAAAAAGCAACAGTCCATCATCTGTTATTTCACCTATTCCACATTCACACAGTTTACCAGCTCCTACTCCACCCCAAAATTATGAGTTGGGCGTAGAAAATGAAGGCAAGTGTGGAAGAAGAAGAACTCAACAAGCCTTCAACACCCCACGATCCTGATTTTGAAGTGAAAGATGATCAACCACACAGATTGAGCCAATCAGAGTTGAGTGATCTCATTCGAGCTTCTTGTGGATCCAAAAGATTTTTTTCTTCCACCTCTACATATCAAGCTGGGTTTGATAAAGAATTTTGTCAAAGGCATGAACCAAGAAGGCCAGGCTTTTAAATATTTGAGAGAGAAATTTTCTGGACTAAGTGATGCAAAAGTCAAGGAATGCATCTCTCTTGGGCCACAAATGTGTCTACTTGTAAAGGTTCCTGCATTCGACCTACTTTTGGAAGGGGAAGTAAAAGCAGCTTGGGAAGCTCTCAAGGGAGTTATGCATGGATTTTTAGGGAATGAAAGAGATGATGACTACACTCAGTTGGCGACAGTACTTCTACAAAAATACCATCAACTCAGATGCAACATGTCCCTAAAAATTAATTTTCTCCACTCCGATCTCAATTTTTTCCCACCTAGTTGTGGAGCTGTCAGTTACGAGCATGGAGAAAGGTTCCATCAGGATATTTCTGTGATAGAACGGAGGTATCAAAGCCGCTAATGCTTGCGGATTACTGCTGGTTTGTGTATAGGGATGCTCCTGAACCCCCAAGAGAAAAAGCCAAAAGACAGCGATCTCATGAAGCAACCAATTGATTCTCTGTAGATTCAACGGCATGGTAGGTTTTGTTTAATCAATTTAGGATGTTAACTGTCATTAATAAAAGAACGGTCACCCTTTTAATGTTGTTAGCACATTATGCAATTAATATTTATAGATGTTAAATTTACCATTTTCTCTTAATCCTTTAAAGTTAAAAACTTTCACCTATTGTTTATCTCAGAAACTAGAGCTAATAAAAGATTTTCTTTGTCATATTCGTTTTTCTCAACCCAAAATTAGTAAGAATTGACTCATGAAGTGAAGGAAACATTTAAAAAATGTTTTTTTGTTGGGCAGTGTAATTAGATCTATCGGTATTTATAATTTTTCATTGTTTTAGTATTTAGCGCCTCCTCCTTGGAATATGCTGGAATCATGTACTGCATAGTATTACTTTGCTGTTATATTCTATAATAAATAGTTATGATCTATTTAAATGAATAGTAATATGTTGAAAATATTATAAATAAAGGAATGTGAATTGTAACTAGAAATGGTTTACCTTATTCATGGCGAATCCGCAGGTTTTACTTACTTACTCATTGGCAATAGACAATTCCTAAGCAAGCTTATGGAATATTATCTATTTGTTAGAACCCGGAGGTTCATGTCGCGCTTATCTGAGCCCACCATTCAACCCTAATCTGTGCTAACTCCCTCCAAAAATCCCTCGCAAATCCTACTTCCCTTAAATCTAACCTAATATTGTCCTCCCACCTACGTCTAGGTCTTCCGAGAGGTCTTTTCCCTTCGGGTCTCTCAGTCATTATTATTTAGATATGTCTTTCCTCTCCCTTGCGCGCAACATGTTTAGCCCATTTCATCCTCCGTGATTTAATTACCCTTACTATATCCGAGGAAGAGTACAGGTTATGAAGCTCGTCATCAGGCAGTTTCTCCAGTCCCCATTTTCATCTCTCTTAGGCCCAAATATTTTCCTACGTACCGCACCCTGTTTTCGAACAGTCTCAGATCATGTTCTAATCCGCTGGTATTATGTGTTCTTTTTTTCCGACAACTTAGAAATCATTGTTATTTTATTTGCTTAAGCTTAGGTTTGCTCTAAATCGCATTACAGAGACTTAAGCGGAGGCATATACCATTAAGCAGCGTAAATTAAATTTCCTCCCTGTCAAGAATCTCTCCATGTAATGGTTTTATACGACAAACATAATCGTGGGTTTAGAATTCAAAATTAATATGTTCATATTCTATCATGCCCGGGCGGCTTGGGTCGCTTAAATGTCACTGACAGGTGAACTAAGGTAAAGATAGATAGATATTCTATCATAGTCTTCATAAGTAATCTTAACTAGGCAATAATTATAGCTATCTACGAGGGTTTGCATATTACCAGATATTTCAATATATTTGAATAATTATTTTTGTTCTATTCAGTCTTAAAACTTATATTACGAACGTACTGACATTTATCTCAATTAGCAAGTGATTTTTTTTCGCTTTTCTTGACGAATACAGAAACTGTATAATTTTAAGACAAACTTTTAAAACTTAAAGTATTTATAGGAGTTAGAAGAGAAATTGTGTTTGATACTGTTTATCTGCTTGAGGTATACATGTTCATGGTAAATTCTATTCGATTATCTAAATTACTTTAGAAGTCATGATAAAAACGAAGTTTATAATACCCTATAGTACATCATGAGTGGTTTTGAATGTTTATTAAAAGGCGCTCACGTTAAATGTGATATTTTTTTAAGTATTAGAGAGATGTAGATAATGTTTTTACATAAATAAAGTGGAATATTCATTCTGATAAAAATAAAATAATTTAAAATATAAGTTTTGTAGTCAAGTATGGTGTGTGTTCGTATTGATCCATCCTCCACGTGGACCTCTTAGACTTCAACCCTTGATAAATTCAGGAGGATTTCAGAAAGAATCATGCCGATAGATGGTAGAGTGGTAATCTGTGAGTCCAACTTAGTTTTTGAGGGTGATTAATGAAGGAGTCACTTGATTTGTTCATATGTGAGTAGGTATTTGGTTAAGTAGTTCCTAACGTTAAACCTGTTTGAGAGTTCATTCCACCTCTCTTCCGCCTTACACTGGAAGTTGTTACGTAATGCAATTACTGTGCCTTGCGGATAATCTGTTTTACTGACATCTGCATAAACAGAATATAATCAAAACTACTCACATTCTCTTACATATAACTATGTTAATTTAGAAATTTATATGTGAGGAATAGCTTGGTTGAAAATAGGCGACATATCAGGAAGTTGGTGAACCAATATCAAGAAATATTCGTTATTGGCTATAAAAAATTAAACTGTAAATTAATCAAAAGCAAAATTAGGGTAAGTTATGCTCGTAATGGATCAGCTATGGGTGATTTGGTTATTTGCGTGTGAAGCAAATTCATTCACCGAAATTATTCAGAAAAGGACTAAAGGCAGAACATTGTAGAACATTGCTTTTTATTTACTAGAGGAGTATTTTTAAATATAAACTCCATTCTAACCACGATTGTAAATTATGTTTATGTCTTGTAAATTTGATTAGTTTTACATCTGTATTATGTTCCCTAGTTTTAAGCAAGATACATTCTGACGTGACCTAGATCACAAGTACTTTGCATAGAAAGTATAATCATAAGGACTAAATAAAATATAATTTCTTAGATGATCTGGAAGTAGTGTAAAAGATCATTTTGTAATAATGTAATCTTCCACGTAATTTCTTACTGGAAATATATTGGTGGTTTGATTTAAGAATACAGGCGAATCAAATGTTCACCTGTTTTAACAATATTTCGCAACAACGATGTCAATGTCAGTCAAAGTAATTAGGCCTATTCATGCTATAAAAAGCTAAACTTTTTCAAAACATATTCTTTGTTCAAGGTATTAAGTTTTTGTTAAAAATGTATGGTCTAGTGATGAAGCTGTATGTGCCCCCTTCCCAAAGTTGTACTATGGCAAAATATGAAGCAATTGGCAGTGTTGCGCAGAAAAGTCAAGGTTGCAAATTGACACTGCCGAAATCATAGTTGCAAATTTGAGGGTGAGCCACTGGCTGATGGCAACTGGCGCACCAAGTTCACCTTGACGCATAACTGCTGTTGTAATTTGGGCGCCGCGTATGGAGCGAGGACCCCACCCATCTTAAAGCTTTACTTCCTATTTCAGCGGCCTACAAGTGGTTTGACTTTTGTGAGACCGGATTTTTTTTTATTCTTATTAATGACCTGATTGCTGGTCACTACGCCTCGGTGATAATGACACCATTTATTTTTGGAACCTAACCTTTGAGTTTATGCAATGCAATCCTACCGACATCTGATGTTTAAGGTATGACGACATTGAAATGAAAACTAAGTTGAGCTATACAAGTTTTAATTAAAAGAGGACATAGTTATCAACAGAAGGAAATTAACTAGTTAAAGGCGTTTTTGAGTTTAGCCTTAATATATTAATGAAGTTTCATGAAAATCGTTCAGTCATTTTTCATGCGGAAGAGTTCTCTTTGAATTTTATATTAATAGAGTAGAACTGATGTGATATCACTTATAGTTCTTTACTTAGACACAGAGACGAGAACAGTCACTTTGTATTTTGGGCATAATGACCCATTGAACTACCGTTTACAGAATCATGTGGCCTATTTGGCCATCAACAAAACCCTTCAGCTTGTCTTATTAATAGCCTACAGCCAACCTTCGATATAATGCCACCATCCGCTCTGTAACTAGTGGCACAAAGCGAGGGTGGCACTAAAACGAATTGTTAAAATAAAAATGGCATAAATAGCGCTGTATTACTGTACTGTACTGTATTATGAAAGAAAAATTAAACAAAAGGTAAACAGAGAACTTCAGCCCCCCCAAAAATACTGTACAGTAGTTCAATTTATTGCGGTACCGGTATATGTCCATTGCTAGTACACAAAGGGGTTGAAAATCATGTCGGTCCATGTGAGTGATTAACTGCAACGTTTTTAACAGCTAAAAGAAGTGAATGTTTGGAATGTTTCATTGTACAAGGACTGTCCAGAAAGTAACAGACGTTTTGAAATAAAAAGTAAACATAGTGAAAAAAAACTGTTATTACATACATTTTGAAGGTAGACTCATAGGCTATTTTTCTACATAATCGCCATTCAAATTAAGGCATTTTTCATACCGTGCCACAAGCTTTTTGTCTGTAGAAATCCGCCGCCTGCGATTTCAAACACTGGTTTACACCGGCATGCAGTTCAGCGAAGTGACAATTATCGGATATTGTCGTGGATTTTCGCCACCGGTTCATCAGTCACAACAGTAGGCCTACCACTGCGGTCCTCATCGTGAACAATGGTTCGGCCATTTTTAAAATCAATGCATCACTGGCTTACTCGGCTTTCACTCATTATTCCTTTGCCATACACATCACAAATCTGGCGATAAATTTCAATTGGTTTGTGATATTTCGCCAACAAATTCCTTATCACAGACCGCACTTCACAACTGGTGGGATTTTCAATTGCAGCGCTCATTTTAACACTCCACTGCAGACAAAGTACAAAGGCACGATGATCACGCTAACACAGCTGGATGAGAACTGAGTGTAGGAACGCTCGGACACTAAAATGGCGGGGCTAGACCCGCCCACTGCCGGGCCAGGCCAAAACGTCTGTTACTTTCTGGACAGCTCTCGTTAGTCTCTTTTTACCTCCTCCACCCTCACACAGGCTGTCTGTCCAATTTCTTAACGTAGCTTCCTCATTAAACCGCACTACTTTACACTCACTTCTCGGAAATACAGTATACAGCATGTTTCTTAAATAATCTTCCTAACATTCATGGTAGTTTTAAAGGAATTCTGCAACTGAGAAAATCACTGCAAGCTATATTTTGTAAAAAGCTTGTCTTATATTCACTGGCACTAAATGAATTGGCACAGTAACGAGGTTTCTTATGTATTTTATATGGGAGAAGATCTGTTCACTTGTATTTATTGGCACAATGGCACGGTGCAGAGAGGCATTATATCGAGGGTTGACTGTAATTCCTTTATTGCGACCAGATGTTCATATTATGATGAACGGAACATGTGTGGAATGATTTGGATGGAAAAACAGGAGCACCCCGAGAAAACCTGCCCAACCCCATTTTCTCCACCACGATTTCCACATGAATTTACTGAGATTCGATCCCGGGTCCCAGCGGTGGAAAACGAGCGGTCTCCATGGTGGCGACGCGTCTCTTACTAGGCCGTCCAGTCGTAAGGTGCGGACAAGGATTTGTACACCCTTCACAGTTCGCCAATGAGTAAGATGGATTTGAGATTTGCATGCAGCCCTTCCAAGTACATGAAGTTTTGCCTGTAGTTGCCAGCGAAATTATTTTGGGAATTAAAATAAAGTGATAAATGAGCTGAACACAAAGCGAAGGGCATAGCACTGGTGTAATGGAGTTTTAGGGAAAAAATCCGTTACAAGCGCGGGTACGTCCCTAGCCTTAGGGTACGAACAAGACGCAGCTTGGTTGGTCCCCTTCCTGGTCGCTACGCTGTTGAGCCAGGCGCCGGGCATGAAGTGTGTGTGCGCAAGGCGCAGCGTGGTCGCTAGCTGGCAGGTCGCATGTTATGGATTAAGTTTCTGAATTATCTCCATTTTATTTTTATTTCTTTGTTATTATCTTCTCATTCATAAGGTTTTGAAGACACAGAAGACAATGGGAATGAGTTTATGAATTCAAAATCATTACAGAAAGCTTCATCACATATGTCACATTAGTTAAATATGTCACAAGAGTATTTCACTATCTCACAGAATTTCTAAATTGAATGTGTATTTTATAGTAAATTTAATGCTCCACAGCTTTTGTTCTAAAAGTTTTTGTTGTAAACCCAATACTTTAGGTGCTAGGACAGAAAGTTCGCCAAAAAATGGAGTAAAAACTTCTTTCGGCAAAAAAATAGATTTTGTGGCAGGGAATATTTTTTTAATCAATTTGAGATGGAGAATCAACGTATGTTTAGAAACATTATTATTATTATTATTATTATTATTATTATTATTATTATTATTGTTGTTGTTTTCTTGAGTTGGTGCGACCGTTGTATTCAATCTTCAGAGCACACGAAGACAATAAAACGAACACACTTAACCCCGCAACACGAAAATTAACATAATATAAAATTATTAGGTTACTATAAATTATACAAAAATACTGAATATAAACAAGTCAGTAAATGTAGCCATGACTGATCTCTACAACCCCTTCATTGAGTAGTAACAGTATTTATTTTGGTGGTTTGAGCTTATTACAAAGGATGTATCTTATAAACAGTCCTTTGTTTGTGGAGCGATTGCAAAATGCACACGTGGAACGCCAGAATCTAGACTACACGCTAGCGGCCGGTCGCATGAAAAAAGAGGGCTAGCATTCTACCAGCAAACTGCGGCCTGACCAGATAGCTGGCAAGAGACCATCCAAGCGGCGTCTTGTTCACCCTCGTAAGAAGACATGACTTCATTCTTCCTGCTGCCTGCGCCATGCGACCATCCCGGTTCCGTCTTGCGCGTACCCTTAGGGTACGTGCAAGACGGAACCGGGATGGTCGCATGCCTAAGGGTTCGAACAAGACGCAGCTTGGTTGGTCCCCTTCCTGGTCGCTACGCTGTTGAGCCAGGCGCCGGGCATGAAGTGTGTGTGCGCAAGACGCAGCGTGGTCGCTAGCTGGCAGGTCGCATGTTATGGATTAAGTTTCGGAATTATCTCTATTTTATTTTTATTTCTTTGTTATTATCTTCTCATTCATAAGGTTTTGAAGACACAGAAGACAATGGGAATGAGTTTATGAATTCAAAATCATTACAGGAAGCTAAATCACTTATGTCACATTAGTTAAATATGTCACAAGAGTATTTCACTGTCTCACAGAGTTTCTAAATTGAATATGTAATTTATAGTAAATTTAATGCTCCACAGCTTTTGTTCTAAAAGTTTTTGTTGTAAACCCAATACTTTAGATGCTAGGACAGAAAATTCGCCAAAAAATGGAGTAAAAACTTCTTTCGGCAAAAAAATAGTTTTTGTGGCAGGGAATATTTTTTTAATCAGTTTGAGATGGAGAATCAACGTATGGTTAGAAACATTATTATTATTATTATTATTATTATTATTATTATTATTATTATTATTATTATTATTATTGTTGTTGTTGTTGTTGTTGTTTTCTTGAGTTGGTGCGACCGTTGTATTCAATCTTCAGAGCACACGAAGACAATAAAACGAACACACTTAACCCCGCAACACGAAAATTAACATAATATAAAATTATTAGGTTACTATAAATTATACAAAAATACTGAATATAAACAAGTCAGTAAATGTAGCCATGACTGATCTCTACAACCCCTTCATTGAGTAGTAACAGTATTTATTTTGGTGGTTTGAGGAACAGTCCTTTGTTTGTGGAGCGATTGCAAAATGCACACGTGGAACGCCAGAATCTAGACTACACGCTAGCAGCCGGTCGCATGAAAAAAGAGGGCTAGCATTCTACCAGCAAACTGCGGCCTGACCAGATAGCTGGCAAGAGACCATCCAAGCGGCGTCTTGTTCACCCTCGTAAGAAGACATGACTTCATTCTTCCTGCTGCCTGCGCCATGCGACCATCCCGGTTCCGTCTTGCGCGTACCCTTAGGGTACGTGCAAGACGGAACCGGGATGGTCGCATGCCTAAGGGTTCGAACAAGACGCAGCTTGGTTGGTCCCCTTCCTGGTCGCTACGCTGTTGAGCCAGGCGCCGGGCATGAAGTGTGTGTGCGCAAGACGCAGCGTGGTCGCTAGCTGGCAGGTCGCATGTTATGGATTAAGTTTCGGAATTATCTCTATTTTATTTTTATTTCTTTGTTATTATCTTCTCATTCATAAGGTTTTGAAGACACAGAAGACAATGGGAATGAGTTTATGAATTCAAAATCATTACAGGAAGCTAAATCACTTATGTCACATTAGTTAAATATGTCACAAGAGTATTTCACTGTCTCACAGAGTTTCTAAATTGAATATGTAATTTATAGTAAATTTAATGCTCCACAGCTTTTGTTCTAAAAGTTTTTGTTGTAAACCCAATACATTAGATGCTAGGACAGAAAGTTCGCCAAAAAATGGAGTAAAAACTTCTTTCGGCAAAAAAATAGTTTTTGTGGCAGGGAATATTTTTTTAATCAGTTTGAGATGGAGAATCAACGTATGGTTAGAAACATTATTATTATTATTATTATTATTATTATTATTATTATTATTATTATTATTATTGTTGTTGTTGTTGTTGTTTTCTTGAGTTGGTGCGACCGTTGTATTCAATCTTCAGAGCACACGAAGACAATAAAACGAACACACTTAACCCCGCAACACGAAAATTAACATAATATAAAATTATTAGGTTACTATAAATTATACAAAAATACTGAATATAAACAAGTCAGTAAATGTAGCCATGACTGATCTCTACAACCCCTTCATTGAGTAGTAACAGTATTTATTTTGGTGGTTTGAGGAACAGTCCTTTGTTTGTGGAGCGATTGCAAAATGCACACGTGGAACGCCAGAATCTAGACTACACGCTAGCAGCCGGTCGCATGAAAAAAGAGGGCTAGCATTCTACCAGCAAACTGCGGCCTGACCAGATAGCTGGCAAGAGACCATCCAAGCGGCGTCTTGTTCACCCTCGTAAGAAGACATGACTTCATTCTTCCTGCTGCCTGCGCCATGCGACCATCCCGGTTCCGTCTTGCGCGTACACTTAGGCAGCAAGAAGAATGAAATCATGTCTTCTTACGAGGGTGAACAAGACGCAGCTTGGATGGTCTCTTGCCAGCCATCTGGTCAGGCCGCAGTTTCTTGGTAGAATGCTAGGTCTCTTTTTTCAGCTAGCGTGTAGTCTAGATTCAGGCGTTGCACTTGTATACTTACGCAATCGCTACACAAACAAAGGGCTGTTTATAAGAGATATCCTTTGTAATCAGCTCAGACCACCAAAATAAATATTGTTACTACTCAATGAAGGGATTGTAGAGATCAGTCATGGCTACAGTCACTGACTTGTATGGTTTATATTCAGTATTTTTGTATAATTTATAGTAATCTAATAATTTTATGTTATGCTAATTTTCGTGTTGCGGAGTTAAGTGCGTTCGTATTAAGACTGAATACAATGGTCACACCAACTCAAGAAAACAATAATAGTAGTAATAATAATAATAATAATACCGGTAATAATGTTTCTATCCATGCATTGGTTCTCCATCCCAAACCGATTAAAAAATGTATATTCCCTGCCAAAAATCTACATTTTTTGCCGAAAAAAGTTTTACGCAACTTTTTCGTATCCTAGCACTTAAAGTATTGGGTTTACAACGAAAACTTTTAGAAGAAAAGCTGTAGAGCACTAAATTTACTATAAAATTCGTACACATTAAATTTAGTAACTCTGTGAAACAGTGAAATACTCTTGTGACATATTTTACTTGTAACTAATTTTGATGAAGCTTTCTGTAATGAGTTTAAATTCATAAACTCATTCCCATTCTCTTCTGAGTCTTCAAAACCTTATGAATGAAAATATAATAACAAAGAAATGAAAATAAAAAGGGGGATAATTCAGAAACTTAATCCATAACATGCGACCCGCCAGTTAGCGACCAGGCTGCGTCTTGCGCATACACACTTCATGCTAGGGCATGGCTCAACAGCGTAGCGACCAGGAAGGGGACCAACCAAGCTGCGTCTTGTTCGAACCCTTACCGAAGTTATTCATAAAGCGTGCGAAATGGCAAGTGCCGGTTTGACTTGTACAGCTGACCGTTACTCTCAATGTTTTTCGTTTTGGATTTCTTTAGTCTTCGTAGATATACGGACGAAATTATAAATGTAATTTGTTTGGAATCAGGTAGATTCCAAATTGATAACTTCTGACGAGAAAATTATTTTAAATTGTGCATTTCATACAATAGTTCCATTATTCCATTTTATTGAATATTATTATTATTCTTAAACATGAACGCTGAAAAATGTCACTCTCCTGTTGGCCTATGTGTTCTCTAGCCATGAAGCAAAAATATTTTATAATACTTTGAAAAATATGTTCTCCTCACAGTCTGTGTTTTACGGTAAGCTTACTGTTTTATTCCAGCGCGCGCACATTGTCAGTTCGCTGAAAAAAGACTTTGTGCGCATATTTCGCGCAGTGAAACAGACAAAGTGCGCATGCGTCGTGGTACTTGATAGTACAAGATATAACTAAAGGAACAAACTTACAGACATGTTATGCTGCTTGTATATATTCTTGAAAAATAAGCTAAAGGATCTTAAAATATATGAAATTCGTACACCACTAAATATCATCATCATCATCATCATTGGCACTACGGCCCAATAAGGACCTTCGCCTCCTTGATGAGCCTCGTCCAGATATCCCTCTCTTTCGAAACCTGTTCCCAGTTGTTAATGTTACATCTTTTTAGATCTTGGCGCACACAGTCCCACCATCTGTTCTTTGGTCTCCCTCGTAGTCTAGTGCCTTGAGGTTGAGAGCTGAAGACTTGTTTTACTTTCCTATTAGTTGGCATTCTGTTGATGTGTCCGATCCATCTCAAACGACTCAGCCTAATGTTTGAGACAATATCAGGATCTCCTAGTAGTTGCATTAACTCTTTATTATTTCTACGTCTCCATAAGTTATCTATACAGACTGCCCCCAGTATCCTCCTTAGTACTTTCCTTTCAAAAATATTTAATCGGTTACAGACATCAACATCAAGCACCCAGGCTTCCGAACCATACATTACAATAGGTCTTATCAAAGTTTTGTATATTTTAATTTTAGTACATCTGAGTACTGACTGGCTCTTTAATAGGGGAAGGAGAGCATAATATGCTCTATTTGCAATTCCAATTCTCCTATTTATTTCAGACTTTAAGTCATTTTTATGGGTGAGCAATGTTCCAAGGTATTCAAATTCATTAACAATGTCGAAGCTATAAGTCCCCATAGCAATTCTCTGGCCATCTTGGAAACTATTCCTAGATACAGTCATAAATTTTGTCTTACTTTCATTTATTTCTAGTCCAAGTTTAGAAGTTTGAGTTATCAGTGCCTGCATCATTTCTTCAACATCTGAGATTCTTCTTCCAGAGATCACCAAATCGTCCGCATATGCGAGAAGCTGGCTACACTTGTTAAACAACGTTCCTTCCATTTGCATCCCCGATTTTCTAATAGCTATTTCCAAAGCTACATTGAACAAAATCGGAGCAATGGCATCTCCTTGTCTAAGACCTTGCTGGATTTCAAATTCTTTAGATAAGTGTTTGCCAATCTTTACTACACCATATGCCCCACTTAGTGACCTGCACATAGTAACTAATTTCTTAGGGAATCCCAGGTGCCGCATGTTGTACCACAGTTCTTCCTTCCAGACACTGTCATACGCTGTCTTAAAATCCACAAAAATATGATGTGTTGTAATATTCTGTTCCCAGAATTTTTCTAACATTTGTCTCATTATAAAAATTTGTTCTGTTGTTGATCGACCACCACGGAAACCAGCCTGGTAGTCGCCTATGATTTCATCATAATACGGCAACAGTCTATTGTACAGAATATTTGATAATATTTTGTAAGCTGTACACAGCAACGTAATTGCCCTATAATTTTCACATTGCATTATATCACCCTTTTTATGAATAGGACTTATAAGACCAGTTTTCCATTCATCTGGAATTACCTCTTCCTCCCATATCTTTAGTACCAATCTATGAATAGCTTCTTTCAACTCTCTTCCTCCTCCTTTAATTAGTTCTGCCTGTATTTGATCAGAGCCTGGTGCTTTACCGTTTTTCAGTTTAGAGATAGCCATTTCTATATCTGTAATATCAGGTGGCTCAACATTAGGCTCTACATTCATGTTAGATAATAGGGATTCTTCTGCTGTAACATCTTCATTCCTGTGACACTCAAAGTGTTTCTTGTAATATTCAGACCAATATTCAAGAACTTCGTTTTTGTCTGTAATAATCTGTCCTGTTTTATTATTTCTTATCATGCACGTGTGTGGTTTAAACCCTTTCTTTAAAGAATTGACTTCAGCATAAAAATGTTTAGTTTCTCTATTATTATACTGTCTTTGTATATTATCTAATTTTCTTTTGAACATTTCTCTCTTTTTCCTTCGAAATAATGTGTGACACTCTCTCCTATAATCTTCATATTCAGCATTATTCTGTCTTGTGTTTCTTTCAATCTTCTTTCTGTAAGCTTGGTTTTTCCTTGTTAGTGCTGTTTGACAGTCCTCGTCGAACCACTCGTTCCTGGCTTTCTTGTCTAGTTTACCTATTGTATTTGAAGCTGCTTCATTAATTCCGTGTTTGATTTTATCCCATGTTTGGTTTATATTATTGTCCTTATCAGCTTCTGTCTGCGAGTCACGGAAATATTGAGATAATGCCTTTGTATACTGTTCTTTAACAGTTGTATCAGTGAGTTTTCCTACATCCCATCTATTCAGTTCATTTCCTTCTGGTTTTCTATGTTTGCTGATCTTAATCCGTATATTTGCCCGCACCATAAAATGGTCTGAGTCAATATTTGCCCCTCTTACACTTCTTGTGTCATGTACGTTGTTACAGTGTCTTCTATCTACCAGTATATGGTCAATTTGGTTGGCAGTTACTTTATTAGGTGAGCGCCAAGTTACCTTATGTCTATCTTTGTGTTCAAACCATGTACCCTCCACTGCAAGATCATTACTCTTGCAGAAGTCCACCACTCTGTATCCATTCTTATTGGTCTCCTTATGTAAGCTGTGTTTCCCGACATTGGGGTATAGGTATGATTCCTTTCCAATTTTAGCATTAAAATCTCCTAAAATGATCTTCATATCATACTTCGGTATCTTATTAACAACATTTTCTAGCACTTTATAAAATTGATCCTTAACAAAGTCGTCTTTTTCTTCAGTCGGAGCATGAACTGAGACAATTGTCATGTTATAAAATTTACACTTGATCTTTAACTTACATATTCTGTCATTAATTGGTTCGAAATCTATTATATTGTCGACAATGCGTTTACTAACATAAAAACCAGTTCCAAACTCATGTTTTGATTGTTTATTACAGCTATACAAAATCATTGAGTTTTTCTTGTTAAGAACTCCATCCCCCAGCCATCTGATTTCCTGCAGAGCACAAATATCAATTTTGTATTTTTCCATTTCCTGTATCAGTTCATTTAGCGCTCCCGGTCTATACAGCGTCCTCACATTCCAGGTTGCAACAACAATCTCGTTAATCTCTTTTGGTCGCCAGGGTCTTTTCCGTTCAATCCAGTCCTTCCGAGGCATCATGTTTGGGTTCCTAACAAGACTGTTTTATGGGATGGGTTGTCGGCCACATGCCCAACCCCCAACCTGGAGGACCAGAGGGTTGATTTTGGAGTCCCTCCTCCTAGGAAGTTGCCTTCTCCATGGCTAAGGAGCTCTTCCTGCCCCTTCGCAGTAGGTCACCTAACTGGACCTTGGGTGCTGCCGTTGACCTGAAGGTTCATCCGCCACCAACCCAGATATGAACCCTGCTGCCAGCTCACATCATCCTTACAGGCCTGATCAAGGGATACCCCTAGTAGCCCTATAAGGACCCCCATCTCTCGTCAGTTTGTCGACCCAGACCGCCGAAGGGATTGGTTACCACAACCTTGATCTGGGTTACTCGACTTAATAGGGTCCACCACGTAAAGGTGAGAGCGGAGTTGAAGTGGAGAGGCTAGGTGATCTCTCTTGATGAGGTCATGTGTTGCGCATCACACTCCCTACACAAATCTGGCGATAAATTTCAATTGGTTTGTGATATTTCGCCAACAAATTCCTTATCACAGACCGCACTTCACAACTGGTGGGATTTTCAATTGCAGCGCTCATTTTAACACTCCACTGCAGACAAAGTACAAAGGCACGATGATCACGCTAACACAGCTGGATGAGAACTGAGTGTAGGAACGCTCGGACACTAAAATGGCGGGGCTAGACCCGCCCACTGCCGGGCCAGGCCAAAACGTCTGTTACTTTCTGGACAGCTCTCGTTAGTCTCTTTTTACCTCCTCCACCCTCACACAGGCTGTCTGTCCAATTTCTTAACGTAGCTTCCTCATTAAACCGCACTACTTTACACTCACTTCTCGGAAATACAGTATACAGCATGTTTCTTAAATAATCTTCCTAACATTCATGGTAGTTTTAAAGGAATTCTGCAACTGAGAAAATCACTGCAAGCTATATTTTGTAAAAAGCTTGTCTTATATTCACTGGCACTAAATGAATTGGCACAGTAACGAGGTTTCTTATGTATTTTATATGGGAGAAGATCTGTTCACTTGTATTTATTGGCACAATGGCACGGTGCAGAGAGGCATTATATCGAGGGTTGACTGTAATTCCTTTATTGCGACCAGATGTTCATATTATGATGAACGGAACATGTGTGGAATGATTTGGATGGAAAAACAGGAGCACCCCGAGAAAACCTGCCCAACCCCATTTTCTCCACCACGATTTCCACATGAATTTACTGAGATTCGACCCCGGTGCGCATGCGTCGTGGTACTTGATAGTACAAGATATAACTAAAGGAACAAACTTACAGACATGTTATGCTGCTTGTATATATTCTTGAAAAATAAGCTAAAGGATCTTAAAATATATGAAATTCGTACACCACTAAATATAAGTTCATAAAATTTATTAACGCTCCCGTTACATGAATTTACAGAAAAATTCAATTATTTCATGGCTTCAAAATTAGACTTTAATATTAGGCTTGTTCCCAAAGACAATTCATGTAACTATCAAGTCCGCAATGCATGCGCACATTTTCAATTTTTTTTCTGCTCGGTATAAGTGCACAGTTTAATTTTTAAACGTTCTCAAAGTATGCGCAGGCTTCGTGGTACCTGACAATAGCCTACATATTGCGGGTGACACTTTTTAAAGACATTTTTCCCCAAGAATTTCCCCCTACCTGCTCCACCCTAATCCTCTTTGACCTGTCAATCAGTGAACAGAAAGATAATTAGGCGTATTTACACTTGTCTGCAGTCCAGTACAATGTTTCACAACACGTTTACTTCACTTGAGAAGTGGTGAATGACAGCGGCAACACTGGGGAAACCACACGACTACAAGAGCACACTTTTCTTTATCGGTATCGGTGTTGGTGCAGATTTTCGGATTAGGGAACAATGCTAGTATATTCTTTTGTAGATAGACGATGGTTTGGGACGAAGTCTTCTTAATATGGCACGAACAATACCTTAGCTTTTGGAATATAGCCTACTTATTATGTTATTGCATGACTGCATAATCTTGGGTGAACTATCATTGAATTTACATATACATGATTGAAAGTGCATTCTTGGTTTGGTCATACTAGTCACGGAACACGCGTGTTCGACATTGAGTAGTTTCATTTGCACTTTACAACTTGCCTGACTAGACGATAAGAACTCTCTTTCGGTGCCTAATATACCACATCACATGTAGGAAAGATTACCCGTTATTATTTCTGCTTTTGGAGATGAGAAAATAAACACTGATTAATACCTGTGATTCATGGGATCAGTCCCTCGTAATTACAAAATCATATGCACAAACTAAATATCACAAACTTGTGGTTACAGCGTATCATTACTCCTTAACTTGATAATTTCGTATCTGTCATGAAATAAACCCCTAGTGTCAGGTTTTAGTAATGTTTGGAGTGAAAATAATGACATTAATCTACGCCTTTTTGCTGTGAGTAAAAGGAAAACAGGAAATTCTTGATAAAACTAACCCATTTTGAAATGTGGCAAACTTGACATTCAACATTAAAATATTGTTTACAACATTCATCGCATCCCATGTTGTAATCAGTTAATGTAATTTCCTATAGTTTGCTATTTTAATATAAAAATACCTTAAATTTTATCATAGGATTGGTAAGCTTAATCATAGTGGTTACTCTTAGAAAAAGTAGTTAAACACATTTTATTGTAGTTTCAATGTATCTACATACTGTCTGGCGTTTGTTTCGTACTGAACAAACTCAGAAATATACACAGACTTAGTAAACTGGTACCTGAATCGAAATCCATTTGGTGCTGTAAATCGATCTCTAGCTAGTTACGTTGGTATAGCAACGGCACGGAAAGCGGAAGCTCAAGGGTTCAAGTCCCGGTTTTCTAGTATTTTTTCTCCTAGAAAATTGTCAACTAACTGAGAGACAATATGTAGTTTAATAACGTAAAGTACGGTATATTATTTTTCTTAGATTCCCCTTGTAATGTGTTTTTAATAGGCCTAATACAATCAGTTGAAAACCCAATCGTCTGTGCTTTATTATTTATACTTTCGGGACTTAGTATAAGTAGTAAAGAAATAAACGGTAACCACTACAATGTGTTATTTTATTATATTATTTTCTCATAGCCTTAGGGCTATCCATGAAAACAATTCCCTACACCATTCATCTTTCATACTCGAATATTTAATTTATATCCTGTATTTTGAGTTATGTCAAGATATGTTGTCTATACTATTATAATCAGTTCATATACGAGTATATTAATATTACTGTGTTTTAATTATCTATACTGTGTTCGTAGGGAAGAAGCTATGTAGATTCATTAAGTTATGGAACTAAAAAAAGTAACTAAAAGTAAAATGTAAATACACAGTTCGAGTTTCACAATTTCTTTCAGAATCTTAACACAAAGTTTAATAGAAGCTTTTTACTTTAGTGTTAACGCATTGTATGTAGTAGATTCCCATTACAAATATAATTTTATATAAACTGTTAACTCTTGTCGAGTACTTTCAATATGATCAACTAATAATTAAACTAAACTAAACTAAACTCCGTGGCGCTACATCCCTGGAGGGACTTGGCCTACCACCCGACCGCTGCGTCATCTCCCGTAGGCAGATGGCAGGATTGGGGGGCATGTGGTCAGCATGCCGACACCCACGGCCGTTAATGGTGGTTTTCTTGACCGGAGCCGCTACTTCTCTATCAAGTAGCTCCTCAATTTTGAATCACGAGGCTGAGTGCACCCCTACCAGACTTCCCTACCTCAGAAAAATCCGAGGAGGTACCGGGAATCGAACCCGGGCCGACGGATCTGTAGTCAGCGACGCTAACCACAAGACCACGCCGGCGGGATCAACTAATAATACAGTACTTTATTTCTATAAAAGTTTAACTGTTTATTTAAATGTATGATATAATTAATGAAAGTTAAACATGTTTCTACAAAGAGGTTTCAGAGCAAGATTTTAAGCGTACACGTTTGTTATTGAGTAAGTAAATTAATACGAGGTATAGCCTTCTTTACGCCACTAATGAGTGTACTTATTGTTTACTGATCAAAACTGATATTGGCTAATAAATACACATTTTAAGCATATAAATGTATAAATGTGTGGTATATCCAGCATAGACCTTCGCAGTAAACTATAGGCCTTCGTGAAAAACAAAGCATCCTCCAATAGGAGGAATCACAAATAGGTCTAAGTGGTCACACTAGTTTAGGGATGTCAGGTTAGTCCAGATTACGTTGAGTTAGGTTAGAATATATTAACTTAACTTACACTAGTAATAGAAATACGGTATAGATGCTTTATTTCACGAAGGTTTATATAAATGAAATAGTATCGATAATCCAGACACTGTAATATGAATAACTGATCCAAAATATGTTGAGTCCTCAATCGAGACTATTAATAGGATGTCCGCAATCGAGACTGTTCACAGTCAAAACGCATTCCTTCTTCTTATTCGACCTTTGTGCATAATGGGTTCATCACACTGCTCTAAAACGGAAATAAGTGTTATGGGTATAATTATATACTGCAGGTTCTCGTAAGGAATTTCCCTAAAATCTAGTTATAGTAGCAATAGCAAAACAAAATTATGGTAAATTAAATAATGCGATATTCATTTAACTGTGCTGCTACAACAAATACTGCACTTACAACGATATTAATAATAATTATAACAACAATAATAATAAGAAATTCATGGTCTTCTGTCAACGGAATGAAGGTAACATGGAATTATTTTGTTGTTAAAGGGTACAAAATTGGGAAACAGTATAATGCTAACTGCGTGAAGATGTCTTTGTCATAACTGACTTCCAATGTCTTCTTTTATGTCACTTCTTGTCGAGCAGGTGTTACATAAACATTGCCCGAGGCAGCCTTCATCACAAGGAGAGTAACATCATGCCTGTCCAGATAAACATCTGGTACCACAAGAATATCTCCACCACATATGGACAGAGTAATTGCTGTAATTGTTGTGATATTTCATGACCTTAACCCTACTTAAACGAGAAGTGGGTGGTATAATTTACTTTCCCTTAACAACATATTCACAAATCAGTAACCCTACGAAATATTACTTCATCTCATTAACTTGTAAGTCTTAATTCTCAATTCTTGTGCTATATTCAGGTGTGAACAACTTCATATAAATTATACGCTTTTCCACTATCAAGTAGGGGACAAGGTTATAGGCCTATCGATTTATTCAAGTAATGTATTTGTAACTGTATGACAGTCGCCTTGGATAATTTGGAATCATTGATTTAGTACAGGATATGCACATGTCGTTACTCGTTCTCAACAAAATTTGCCCCTCATCTGTTTAAAACACGTTTTTCCTAGATTCGTGAGTTATGTTCCTTTTCTTGATATAAATCCAATATACATTAATATGAAAAAACTTTTTAAAATTTTTCCAGACAAAAAGTCACCGGAGATATCTGTACAGCAGACTTCGAGCAGATTCGGAGTCCACTACTTTCTTTCCCCCACCTCGCTGTCAGTAATTTCATTGTCTGCAGGCTATAATAAGCTGTTTGCACTCTTTACAGTTTAGCGCACATCTACTCTATTAATTGAAAAATTACTCATGTCTAGACATGAAAGCAGTTTACTACAATACAACACTTTATTATGACAACATATATAGTAATGTAATGTAATGTAAGTGTTTATTACAGTAATTAACTTTTTACAAATTCCAATGCAAACAATCGCATGAGTCCGCATGGACCGTACATGCTTACGCAAAAACACACACACAAAAAAAGAACAAATAATATAAATACAAAATAACACAAACAAACTAAATCTATTCCTCACTCTCCACACCCGCCCTCCAATTTGTAGTTTTTTCAAACCTGAGCTGTCTCGCCTTCATTAAAAACTCCCCATTGCCTTCCTCAACGTTTTTTCCCGTCAGTAAATCCAAACATTTTCGTTACTCCCTATTTGATTCCATAAAAGATAATGGTAAATATTTTTCCCTCCAATTTTCCAAACCTTCACAATTCGCCAAAATATGAAACCATGATTCTTCCCCCTTACATAATGGACAAACTCTCATTCCGTTTTCATCTGTGGTCTTAATAATTCTCCACGCACCGAGTCTAATCCAAGCGAACCCAGTTTACTTACTTTTTAGATCCTTTTCCTATGTATTGCTCCTTTCCCCCCCCCCCCCCTCCAATTTTAACCGCGATTGTAATTCAAGTGAAACCATAGTCTGACAAATTCATTGTGTTCAGCATGTCATGTCATTAAGCCCAAAATGTGCCATACAGGGCTCTCCTGTTGTCCAAAGAAGTCTTTTGCGTTATTTTTTAGGAGAGTTAGAAGTAGGCCTACTGTTTGTGCAGATTACTTACTGTGTGAAAAATAGAAGTATCGTTATTGTATAATAGATCAGGAATCGACACTTCCTTATTTATTTCTCTTACATTTTATTAGCAACAGTATTTTTCAGTGATCCCACTTATCAACTTCTTATACTTGACTTTTTCATATTATAACACATACCGAAAATGTGAAACAAGAAACGCTAAAAAGCTAAATAGTTCGTTTCTAACAAGATTACTATTAAGCGTATTCCAGTAGATTCCAATGAAAGTACAGAATACACTAGAGGTAATGAAGTCCATGTGGGAGATAAAACTTATTTCATTTTGTCTTCAAGGACGGAAAATCAAGCGTTTATTAATGACCACACCAGATTAATTAACTTTTACATAAGATCACAGATCCAATCAGTGATAAACAACCTCAATTGTAACAAATTAGGCTTATAGTGAAATCTTCCAGTTGTACTTGAACTGTTTATGTGGCTGCAGTCCTCGTGTGTGTGTGTTTAGGACTATGTATATCCCTATAATATAAAGCCACATGGCTGACTGACTGATTCACTCACTGACATTAATGTTTGCCCACTTTCAGATGAGCTAGAAACTTGAAATTTGGTACACTTATAGCGTTTAGGCTGTAAATCATAGGAAAATTCCAAAAAGGTTTTTTTATTTTCGGGGGGTTTTTAGACCCCCCGAAAAAGGGCTCGGCTCGGCTCACGGACATTCATGTTTGCCCACTTCCAGATGAACTACAAACTTGAAATTTTGTACTTATGTAGCTTCTAGGGTGTTAACCACAGGAAAATTCCAAAAATAATTTAATTTAATTTTTAGCCCTAAAAACCCCCGTAAAAGGGCTCACTCACGGGTATTAATTCTTGGCCACTTCCACATGAGCTACAAACTTGAAATTTGGTACGCATATAGCTTTTAGACTGTAAACCGCAGGGAAATTCCAAAAAATTATTATTTTTATGCTAAGTCCTTAAAATCCCCCGTAAAAGGGCTCACTCACTGACATTAATGTTTGCCCACTTCCAGATGAGCTAGAAACTTGAAATTTAATACACATATAGCTTTTAGGCTGCAAACCATAGGAAACTTCCAAAGAGTATTTTTTTAACTTTTAGCCCTAAAACCCCCCGAAAAAGAGCTCACTCACTGACATTAATGTTTGCCCACTTCCAGATGAGCTAGAACCTTGAAATTTGGTTCACTTATAGCTTTTAAGCTGCAAACCACAGGAAAATTACAAAATGTTAATTTTTTAATTTTTAGCCCTAAAAACCCCCCTAAAAAGGACTCTGCTCGGATCACTGACATTAATGTTTGTCCACTTTCAGATAAGCTAGAAACTTAAAATTTGGTACACATATAGCTTTTAGGCTGTAAACCACAGGAAAATTCCAAAAAGTTTATTTTTTAAATTTTTAGCCCTAAAAACCCCCGAAAAAGAGCTCGGTTTCCATGGCAACGGTATTATCAAACAGTGTTCATATAGGGCTCTGAAAGTTTAGAAATAAGGTAATAGCCAATACAGCAGACTAAATCTATCTCCCATAGATCTTTTAAAAAACCTTTCCCGATAACCTCAGTGGGGTTTTGGGGGCGGAGCCCCCAATGAGCGAAGCGTGTAATATATATAAAGTTAAGAAACACTTTTCATAAAAGCCATATATTGAGAAGACTTCACTTTGCTGCCTAAATTAATGAAATGTTAATTATAGCACTTTACTTCGGATTATATATATACTTGCTCAAATTACAAATTATATACACTAGGCCATTTTTAAAAACTGAGCTTCTTGGTAGTACATACCATGGCGGAACTGAGCCTACTATCTGACAGCTGTGGCATGCACCTAAGGTTTTTAACTTAACCGGTAGATGACGAGATTAGGAGCTATGTGATCAGCCCGCTGTATTCCAATGCCATTTTGATTTTTTTTACCATAGATGCTGCTTCGCTATCAAGTCATTCCTCAATGTTCTCACAAGACTGAGTGTCCCCCGTCCTCGGAAAACGCTGAGATCGGATCCGGGATTGGGTTCTGTAGTCAGTAACGATAACCAATTGAATAGGGTGTCGTGCACATTGGCACACGTGCACATCGGCACAGTCGCATTTTCGTGCACATCGGCATATTATTTTTATCTTGCAATATAATCGTGCTCATCGCCACACACCAGGTTGGGGGCAGGGGTGGACATAGAGACTCAAACCAACATCCTCCTTCACCACGGTTCCAAGGCAGCACCCCCTTAGCTACCGCGGCTAAGGAAACCGACCGTTGATATCGTAGATAGGTTGTTAGGTTAGGTTAGGTTAGGTTAGGTTAGGTTAGGTTAGGTTAGGTTAGGCTAGGTTAGGTTAGGTTAATTCAAAGTCTCATTCAATCGCAGGCAGATACTTCATGAATGATTTCTAAACAATACAATTATAATATTAATGTACACAATATGTATCTATATTAATAAAAGGAAGTGTTTGTCTTTCTGTCTATCTAGCAGTTACTGTGAACTCCATTGCATTCAATACGATAATGTAATTCCAACTTTGTCTTTATGTCCACCCCTACGAAGGGTTTGTAGTCTGCTGACTCATTTCAATTTGCAACCTTAGACATAGGCCTAGGCATATTCCTATTTTCATAATATTAGTAGACTGGTAGTCTCTGACGGGACAAAACTAACGCAAAATATTGCATTGTACACCTGAGTAAAGTAAACATTTTATACTTTTATTTAATGTTTCTAATATTTCATAATACCATAATACAACATCCACATGTCTAAAAAACAAGAATGTTGCTCTGAAAGCGTCTAAACATACCGAAAGAGCTGATTTGAGTTAATGGTTCCAAATTGTTATTTTATTGGTCATGCTCAACGGTACCTTACAGAGTGTATTTGTTTATGCACATTGAATACCTAAACTACAAATAAATTTTTATTTGGCATATTTTGAAAAATAGACTATATTTCAGAAATTTATAGATAAGCTACCATTTCAAGGGTGAAAGCAAAATTACATAACGATGTTCTTAATCTAGGCGAAAATTACTAAACAAGTTAATTTTTTTTTAATTTACGTAATTATTAAGTTAAAACTAGAAAAAAAATTATTGATTAAAGCAGACCATTTGCAATATGAGCAGTTGAAAACATAACTGGGCTAAATAATACAACGTTAATTATGTATGTCCAAATATGTATGTTGAAGCTTCTGTTTAATATTATTTGCACAAGTGATGTCGAACAGTAATTTGTAGCGATCCTTTCAAATATTAGATTTGAAAGGATCTAGTGCGATATCTAACAACAGTTATTTCCGTAGTTCTAGTGTTTCAAAGAGATCGTGGTCTCGTGGTTAGTGTAGCTGGCTACAGATCCGCAGGCCCGAGTTCGTTTCCTGGTACCACCTCGGATATTTTTGAGGTAGGGAGGTCTGGAACGGGAAGCACTCAGCCTCGTGATACAAACTCAGAAGCTAGGCCTACTTGATAGAGAAGTAGCGGCTCCTGCCACGGAAACCACATTAACGGCCGTGGGTGTCGGTATGCTGAACACAAGCCCCCAATCCTGCCAATTGCCTATGGTAGATGACGCAGCGGTCGGGTGATAGGCCTAGTCTATTCAGGGATGTAGCGTTATGGAGTTTTGTTTTTAGTGTTTCAAAGAATTCTACTACAGATCGAGTAATTGTTTTTCTAGTATACTTTAATAGATTCGCTACTGAATACCTTTCAACCATTTTAAAAATATTTTATACCTCTCAATATTTATAGCCTAAATAGCTTACAAAGACAATTTCAAAACCTCTTTTAAAAAACAGTTTTTACGCTTTCTTTTCAGTTTTTTAAAATAAAAAATCGTAATCACCGTAATTACTCAAAACACTGGCTGGTTTTTAGTTTTTCAGAAAAAAATAATTATATTAATGTAGATCACTTATAGATGAATCTAATATCAATAGTAATTCTTATTATCGAAATAGGAGACATGTTATTTACTGGCATTCTGTACCGTTGCGTTCTCTTACGCTTAAGTTGTAATTAATAATATTCTATTCTACAGTGCCATCAATAAATGCTTCCGCAGTTCTAGTTATGTTGGTATTTCTCCCTACCTTCCTTTTCAGACTCCTAGCAATGTAAACTATTGTTGTGCATCTGTTTGTTAGTGCTGAGTGAAAAACTAGAATAAGTATAACTGTATTACGTCTTTGTTTAAATTTTTTGAAAATAAATTAAAGCGCGTGAATTTTTGTCTTTTAAGAAAACTGTAAACATTTTCAACATTTTCTTTAAATACATGAATTTAATGTTAATTTTATTTCTTACTTCAAATATTATTGTAGCAGAACATTATAACCATACCGCTAGTCATGCCACCTGAATTCCGTTTCTTAGCAGATTTTCGCCTGTACGAGAGTTGCGGAGCGACTTTTTGATGGCACTGTACTTAACCAAACGAATAAAATCAGTATTCAACAAAAATGAAGCATTATAACTTACATCCAATTCTGACAAGGACCACTAACATGTTTCATAAGTAAGGTAATCCCGAAATACTCCTATTGGTCCATGCTTTACTTTTCTTGTATAAATTAGATTATTTCAAATACGTTACTCTTCTCGCAGAATACGCATGTTGTCTTCAATAACCATATATTTATTTTAGTGAGACCTTAAGAGTCTAAAGGCCTTGGATCATCAACGTAAATAGTACACAGAATTCTGTGGCTTGGTAGAAAAGGGCAGATGTCATATAACTTGCTTTTGAGATAACTGACTTTGAAGCCTTTGCAGAAGTAACATTTTTTGCTGAGAACTTCCGACATTAGCCTCTAAGGTTTCTGTATTATGTCTATTAATAGCAACAGACATTGGCACTTTTAATGTACGAAGCTCTATAATGCATAAATCTCATTTTTGCAAGAAACTGACATTGGCCTTTTAGAACCAAGCCACCGAATTAAAAATCTTTATTATTTAAAGAAAAGTATTACATAATAATCATAGTTAAAATCGCTTGATATTACTTGATTATTTAATCTGCGTGCTGGGAGCAGTCGCAAAGGCTTAATGGCTTAAGTTTCATCACCGCTCATTGTGAAGGCATTTATCTATGCGAAAATACGACAGTCCCCTGTCTGAGTGAAACTTGAGACAAATGAACAAATAGAGAACAAATGTCGAGAAAGACGAAATCAGTTGTCAAGGAAGACTAATCGAGATGCAATTACATTTGCCATACACTTACAAAATTCAGAATGAATAAGAGAAACAGATTAAAAGCAAAAACAGAACTAACACAGAGTGTGGCCTATGGTCAGGGGCTCTGAAAATCAGGACTGATGGCCCAGTATATATATATATGAGTGTTTACAGTTTGTACAGAGAAGAGGCAGCACACGACCGCATTGATAACAAAATAACGTGACTATTTTTATGCGGCATAATGAATCAAGTTTCACTCAAAACTTGACTTTTTATTGATAACTTTATTAGAATACAATTTGTTAAACGAACATTGACTTGGGGTACATTTCTGACAGTATACGGTAGTGATAAATACTGTCATTTGAAACATTTTTATGTAGCCTACTAGAGAGATGAAGTATTTCTCTTTGATGTTATAGTTTCCTGGTTATTCGCGGAGACAGATTACGTATCTCGTTGCCGACATTTAGTTTTGCCAAATTACGCAATTAATATTCAACACTTAATGAGATTGAGCTTAATTACATAATACGCATAAAACAAATGTGAGAACTTATATAAACTCGTGAATATTACTAAATTCATTTGAACATATTTCCACACTCGAATATTGTGGTAAAGTAAGTACTATATGGAATGGAATCGCGTTAAATCCCTCTTCATAAAATCGTAACCTCAAGTTATGTAAAATCGTTCATGCAAAACAACAAATTATCGAGGTTACGCAGAAATAGCGACACGCTCACCTAAATTGCTGCTTTGCAAATCTGAAAGTAAAATTTAATTACAGAAAATTCTAGAAGAGTAAAATTTAAACCTAACACTGAAACTTGGAGAGGCCAGAAACCGCACACTACCAAAGAAATAACATACAATAATAAGTTTTTACTCATCCTTCACTTGTTTGATGACGCTAATAATTATAATCGATTTCTAAGAAAGTAATAATAAGTGAAATAATTATTAATACACATATTTTTCAGGTGATCGAAGCTACATGAAGAGACTCTACGTGTCGGCTCTTTGCACCTCAGCTTAATGGTCATGTAATACACTTGGGACTTCCTTACCAGGGTAAGTGCAAAGCATTTCATATCTTCCGCATTGTTAAACATCATGAAATATCATTTTACTTGCGGTTTAGTGCTATTGTACTGTTTCACTTTGTGTTTCTTCGACATTGACTTCGGTGCGGCATGTTATTGTGATTGCTCGTTATTGATCAGTTGATCACTGATCAGGCATTAAATTGCTTAAGGCATTAAATTTCTACCGGTATATTTTTTAGCTATCACGTTTAATTATGACACTGCCATTTACAATAACATGGGAGCAATGTACTATTGTTTCATTGATATAGAGTCAATACCTTCTGTCTCATCGACTTTAAAATAAAAAATAACAGTTTCTAAAAATATGTTTCGTCCTTCGTGATGTAAAACATCTGAATAATGATTTTAGAGTACTGCATTAAAGCATTAATTGGGATTTTTCAACAATAAAAATCCTAGAAAAAAAACAAAAAGTGCGCACTTATCGCTGAATTTTATGTTATTTGGAGTGGAATATTTTGTGCATAATTTGAAATAGGACCATGAAGATAATTTATAATTTACATTACTTCTCTCCTACTAAGCACGTATATAGGAATTGTCCTACTGGCTTAACTTTTGAGATCTCAAGTTTCACATTTGAATTCCATTTTTAAATACACCATACTAATATTAACTTGCATAGTTAAATAATGTTCTTAATTACTAGAGGACATAACAGTTCTGTAATAAATTCTGTTATGCCTTCAAGTGTTATAATAAACTTAATAATATCACTAATATAACAGTATTAAAAAAAGAGGTTAACATTTAGCTGCTATGGAATTATTTAGAAGTTTAATTGATTTAATTTGTGTTCAGAATTTATCTCTTTTATTAACTGAATTATTTGAATTAAAACACTTATTTTAATTTATAATTACTGTTCGTCCTTTTGCAACTCTCATTGTTACCTAATTACCGTGTATTTTTCATTTCAAGTTGTATAATTTTAGAGTATAATTACGTTCGTAATTCTTTATATAATTTCATGCAATGTAAATGTCTACCGCCCGCCTCTGGATCCGCAGGTCGCGGGATCCAACCCGGCCGCAGTCGATAGGATTTTCAGGACTTAAAAATCCTGGGCACGGAGTCCTCCGGGAGGGACTTTAAGCTGTGGGGCCCGTGTCGTAGATTTACGGCACGTAAAAGAACTCCAAGCCCCTGGACAAAATTTCTCGGCCCTTTCACGTCCAAGTAATACCTTAGTTTCCGGAGGGGGGTTAAGGGGCGATGGGCTTACCACCTGTCCCTCTGCCCTCTCTAGGAAAATAAGAGTAACAAAATTAACAGAAACCTCCACTTGGAGACCCTTCGCCCCAACATGGGGCATAGGATTAGAGAGAGAGAGAGAGAGAGAGAGAGAGAGAGAGAGAGAGAGAGAGAGAGAGAGAGAGAGAGAGAAATGTCTACCAAATAGTATTTTTTTACTGTTCGTGGCACCTTTAAGACAATAAAATAAAATAAAAAATAAATGATCATGTTTTTAACAAATGCAGCCTTTTTAAATATCGCGTAATCAAGGAGACTTGGAAGAACCTTAGTGTGCTCAAATTTAGCCAGTATTGTTGTATGCTAAATTGGTAGTATTTTTATTTAAAAAGGCAAAAAATATTAATTTAGACCAACGGTGGTATTTCACTCATAGCCTCTTCAAACGATCGACTGACTTATTGATACATAAATATTACATACGGTTCAGAATTAATTGATTTAAAAACGTTACTTACCATTTGGGTAACTGTTCGGATTTTTCTTATACACGAAGAACCAATAAAGCACAGATGATAGATGAACGTAGAGTAGTAAATAATCACAGTGAGCCACGAAAGGCAATATGCTTTTTAAATTCGATATTCAATTATCACACTGTAAATATAATTTAATTCTGATTACCAGTTCACCTTCGGAAATTATTTCATAATAATTAACACTTGTCACTTCTAAAAATATTTTGAAAGAGCAGTTGTAAAAATTTAAGTAAAGTTATAAAATTCCTCCACAGTTTTCCTGAGGTATGTTCATACACAACTCATTACACTGCTTCAACCGAAAATCTTAAAAATGATACTACTTTAAGATTAATTAATTTTTTTTGTAAATAGATTCGTAAGAATTCGTATAAAATTTAACATTAAAAATATTTCATTTTTTAATGGATTAATTATAAAGATGTTATAGGACTGTTAAGTTTTCAGAGTTAAATTACTTAAATGTTGATTTAAAATATAAAGAGTAGGCCTGACAATAAATTTTAAATAATATACCTCCAAACATCAGTTTGTTTTCACTCATATTTTACTACATTCTGAAATCAAAATAACCCAAGAGTGGAATTATGGAGTTATTTTCACGTTTAACGAAGCGTTACAATAATTATCGTCAACTTCACCTAATTTTTGGATGCTAATCCAGATTAGATGCAGTAACATTGGAAATGAGTATCGAAAGAAATTATAGAAATGTGAAAATTGCTATAGGCTAATCACTGAACGTTTTGAAATCGACTATGTTGCTGGGCACCACAGGCAAAACTAATGAGTTGAGGCACCTTGAAGAGTACGGATTGCTCACCGAAGCGGGCGACCATGTGTCGCAATTGTTTTAAAGGTCTCTTGCGGATGAGATGAAAACTGGACCAGTGATCTTATACCATCTGGGTCGTGCAGGGAGGCTAGTGTCGAAACATATGCACCACCACTAAAAGTGCTGACCCTAATCTAGTTCGCGCAACTTTGGGATGTGTTAAGATGGGTGTGGCAATTTTTTTCCTGGGCTTGTCATTCTGGTGTTTTGTCATCCTCATCAGTCTTGTTATGTGGCAATAAAACATGTAAAAATTAGGCTAACATTTTTTCCCCTCTATTGCTGTTTGATTACCAGATTCATACGTCTTATTAATGTTATGGGACATTGGTCTGGGTGAATGGTTCGAACGTAAATAGTACATTATGCAACGAGCCTAAAATAGCATTTATTAAGATAAGAGTATATATTTTATGAAACGAGAAAAGCGGTTACCATTACAGGTAGGTTGTTTTCTGGGATATTTTCTTGAAACAAACGGATTTTGACAACACGAAATTAATTCAATTTAGTGTAATATTAAAGTGAACATGTCTAGAATTGATTTTTATTTTTTTTAAATTCAGGTTGCTTATTATACAGAGTCATTTTCTACTGTAAAGGTTTCAACATCGTTACGTGTTCGATAACAATCGATCCAACAACAATGTTATAATGAAAATCTGTATCGTAATGGATACCGTTATAGAATAGGCCTACTTATTTTTTATCATACTTTCCTGGGGCCCACGAACAGCTTCGGAATCTTAAAAATATCCTGCTTTTTAAAAAATATCCTGCAAAAATCTACGAAATGGAATTTTGTGTGAAATATAGTATTATGATTGCTTTTAAGTTTTTATTTACATTTAATAGCTTAGGATTAAAAAAATTAAAACTAACGACCATAACGGAAACTAGCCTATATGTCCTTAACTCCTGAAGAGATCAAAAATCTTAACACACGGTGAGTTTCAGTTTCTTAATGGAATAAACATCATCATAAATAATATTAGCTATAAATATAGGTATAAATCGGCTAATAATAATCAATAATAATATAGTTTTATATGCAACGTCTTTTTAATTAAATGCAAGTTATTTCACTTACTAGTTGACTCCAATAAAGAGAGTACCGATATTTCAGTATTATAGTGGTTGTTATAACACTTCATTCGCTACCTATTAAATCAATAAGAGTGTCATAGCCACTGTAATGATTGGATCCTGCTTTTTGTGTCTGAAATTCTGGCCACCCTAGTCATTATGATACCGTTACGTCACATGTAACAAGCTTATTATTGTATGGTCGAACTATAAATTATTTTAATATTACAAAGAACACGGTTATTAACTTGTAATAAGATAATAAAGCTTACAATAAATCACTGTTTAAAAAATCTATTGTATATTTATCATAATGTCAGCAAATGCTTGAAATATAAAACAACATAACTCATCGTTACAGTACAAGAAATAATGACAAACTGAGTTTTAATCTTATGCATAAACTCTATTAGTAAAATAATTTCAATTAATTTGGAATTAAATTATATAAACCTACAAAATCTTATTAAGAAATTGTAAAATTAAGGAATTATGGAAGTAATTAAGGAATGATGTGAAATAATGTAATGTAATGTAATAAATAATAACAATAAAAAGTTAATGGAACGAAAAAAATAAAAAGAGCATTTCAAACGTTATTTGCAGGGATTACGTTATCAGATGAATTTATTCAGGACTTAAGAAAAATGAGTAAATTATCACTTTAATTGATATAAAATTATTTAATTTTTATATTTTCAATATTTATTTTTATTTACCATGTATTGCATTGAACGTTAAGGCAAGAAATATTATTACCGGAAGTGCACCGCTTTCTTTTCACGAAAAAAATTACTTCGTGCGGATACCAGTGTTAGTTTTGATAAACTATTTCTGTTAACGGATAAGTTGATATTTAAAAGAAGATTATTAATGTCTAGGCCCAAAGAAGAGTTTTACTTCCAGCCAGAATGTTCATTTGAGAAACCACCAAATTAATTTTAAAGTAAGTAAAAAGTTTGCTACACAAAACCTCATCCTGACCATTAGAAACTAGCTAACAAAAAATTGGAATAGCATATATTTAATTGAGGGTTGTTAAATACAATACTACTGAATAAACCTCATTACCTGTATGTAATCCAGTTATGTGAAATTAAAATTACAATAAAATTGTTAAATAATGGTCTCATTTTATAACCCTGAAGTAGAGAATCTCTGTGGGTCGCCGCACAAGTAGACATAAGATATAGCCTACAATGTGACAATGTAAAATAAATAGTTGATACTCTTATAATTAATAACACTAGCGGCAAAAAAAAGACAAAAATTTCTGTGGTAAAAACGAAAATAAATGTGTTTGATTAATTTCGCGTTGCTGAATTCGAAAATGCATTTCGTTTTTCTCTATCATATCTGGTTAAGTAACAATTGTGAAAAATGTTTTTTTGATATTTTCTATAATAAAATAACTGTATGCAGCTTTTGATACTGAAGTTTGAAACTTTTTATTTTTTATTTTGCGGTAAGTGGTGTGATAGGTGATTTTAACTAACTTTGTGTCACTGAACACGAATCCATAAGCCGTTTCAAGTAGGGCTCGGACAAGTAACCGAAGTATTTGTCTATCCGGATAACCGAATACCTAAAGCGTACAAATACCGTGCAAATAAAACCGAATAATCGGTTATCCGAATATGGGTTTTCGGATAATCGTGTATTCGTTTCTTGTCCAATATTCTTGTAACCTATATTTAAATCCTCGGATAGTTTTAACCGAATATTGCTCACTGAGATGGTGGTAAAAAGATTTCCAAACACAACTTAATTACAACAAACATTGGACACAACACCCTACACAGTTTCCAACCCCTACAGAGAAGTAACCTTTACACATCTATATGTTTACACCAAAATTACCTAAATATGCATTAGAACTACCCCTCTAAAGTAGGAGAGAATCTAGAGTATGGTAAATTCTTATAAAACATCCCCTTCGCTTTTTCATCCCTTATTATTAACATGTGCTGTACACAAAATACATGACTTGACCTTTTTCCGTACCAAATTTTGAACAGCAACCCTCTTCATCCAGAAGAAGTAAAAGTAGCTTACATGAGAATTCTGACTAATTACCCCTTCCTTAACACCCACCCCTGTAAGTAATGTTTTCGCTATTAAAATATAATTACTGGTATTTTTACAGGGTAGTTACACGCAGCGCCAGAAGAACTAGGAGAAATTGTAGCCAACAATTCTATTCGAACAAACCATCCCTTATATATTTTAAACCCCCTTTTATGATATTTCTTTACAATTGTACATTCTTTGGCAATATTATCATCAAATTTTACACACAAAGACTGTGGAACGTGGAGAAAATTATAGGCAACGGTGAGATTCGAATATCCAACCCATTACACAATTTCAACCCCCATCAGGATAATTGCACATTCTTTGGCGATTTCTTATAACATTTTACACACAGAAACCCTGGAACATGGAGAAAATTATAAGCAACAAACAAATTCGAACATACAACCCCTTACGCAATTACAACCCCTATTAGGGTGATTTCTATGCAATTGCACATTCTTTAGCGATTATTATCAAATTTTACACACAGAGACTGTGGAACGCGGAAAAAATTGTAAGCAACATTAAGATTCGAATATACAACCCCTTACGCAATTTCAACCCCTATTAGGTGATTTCTATGCAATTGCTCATTCATCGGCGATTTCTTATAAAATCTTACACTGTGGAACATGGAGAAAATTATAGGCAATAAACAAATTCGAATGTACAACTCCTTATGCACTTTCAACGCCTATTATGTGATCTCAATGCAATTCTATGTTTTTGACCAGTTCTTAAGGGGAGGTTGTAAGCTGTATCTCTGACATGTTAAATTATTGATGTTCATGTTCCTTTTTCTCAAAAACTATTTGATTAATTGAAACAAAATTTAGTAGACTTTTAGATCTGTATCTTGTCTTTAAACGTTGGTTTTTTAAACGGAATATGTTTGTAAACAAATATTTTATAACGTTTTTTGGAAAATTCAATTTTTTCATTCGGTTTTATTCATTAAAAATGAAATAAATTTCTTACCATTGAAGATAAATGCATTAAAAAACCACCGTTTCTGTATTAATGTAGTTTTATTAACTGGAAAAAAAATCAGATCTCTACTCTTAATACTTCCCGAGAAAAAGGAACAAATGTGCACAAAAAACAAAATGAGAGAAAAAGGACGTTAAAGATAAATTATACCATAATGTGCTCGAAGTGCATATTCAGGACAAAACTTGTATGTCGGATGAAACCCTATGGAAGAATGTAGCCCACACTGCTCTCTACATGTTTTCCAAGCTATCTGTATTAGTACCTACATCTGTTTTAGTTCTAAAACCTTGCCCATAGTACAATTGCAGCTCCTTCTCAGTGAGCCTTCGTTGCTGTGTAAGTGGCTTCAAGACGGTTCCCACTGTACTCTTTTCTCGATTTTCTAAGGCGTGAGTCCAAAAGGTTTTTGTACATGCTAAAGTTTAATGGATACGTTTTTTTTTAACTATAGAAAAGAGCAAAATACCTTATTATTCGAGAGGCTCCTTCATACCCCGTCATCTTCCACGCTTGCCAACCACCGATGATTTTACGTGGGCCCTCCCACCTCAGTTCCACAGGCATCCAGAGCCTCTCGAACCCCGGATACTCCGGGAACATTGCGTCATCTGGCCAGGAAGACAACAATGCTAAGGTTGATAAAAGTTCTCTCCGAACTGCATTATATAGTTACTTCACTGCTGCGCACAGTACAAGCGAGGGATATGCAAAAAAAGAAATATCTAATTTTTATGAATATATATTTGGGAAATTATTGTTTTTTGGGTAAGATAACAATTTTTTGCAACATTCACTCGGTAGATATGACAGCATATGCTAAGCTGACTTCCGTGAAAAACATTTTAAAAAACACAGTAAATTCAGCTGTAAATTTGTACATAGCATATTGCGCCATCTACTCAGGGAAACATAGAACTAAAAGGAAACGGAATTGGTCCCGTCTGACAGCCGGCAACTTATGAATGGACTTGTATTATTGTGCCCGGCACTCAGCCGGTAACGTATCCCAATGAGTTAAAGAGATTTTCTGTGCCATTATGGCCCTTATAGCACAAAACGACTATGTAACATGTAAATTATACTTAATTCAATGGAAATATACAATAAACCGAAAATCCACATTTTTTATCAAATGTGCTTACAACCTCCCCTTAAAGAAATTTTATACATTGCGCCTGTAGAACAGGGAGAAAATTGTATGCAACAGTAAGATGCTAATATTCAACCCCTTATGGAATTTCAACCCCCATTAGGAAAATTTCTACATAATTGGACATTCTTTGGCTATTATTATCAAATTTTACACACAGGGACTGTGGAACGTGGAGAAAATTATAGGCAACATAATATGCGAATATACAACCCCTTACGCATTTTCTACCCCTATTATGTAATATCTATGCAATCTCTATGGAATTCTATGTTTTTGACCTGTTTTTATATGAAACTGTAAAAAAGGGTTGTTTGTAGAACTGGGAGAAAATTGTAGCCAACAATACCATTCGAAAAAACCACACCTTATTTATTTTCAACCCCTACTATGTTATTTATTTACAATTGTACATTCTTTGGCGATTGTTATCAAATTTTACACACAGAGACCGTGGAACGTGGATACAATTATGGACGACGGTGAGATTCGAATATCCAACCCATTACACAATTTCAACCCCCATCAGGATAATTGCACATTCTTTGGCGATTTCTTATAACATTTTACACACAGAAACCCTGGAACATGGAGAAAATTATAAGCAACAAACAAATTCGAACATACAACCCCTTACGCAATTACAACCCCTATTAGGGTGATTTCTATGCAATTGCACATTCTTTAGCGATTATTATCAAATTTTACACACAGAGACTGTGGAACGCGGAAAAAATTGTAAGCAACATTAAGATTCGAATATACAACCCCTTACGCAATTTCAACCCCTATTAGGTGATTTCTATGCAATTGCTCATTCATCGGCGATTTCTTATAAAATCTTACACTGTGGAACATGGAGAAAATTATAGGCAATAAACAAATTCGAATGTACAACTCCTTATGCACTTTCAACGCCTATTATGTGATCTCAATGCAATTCTATGTTTTTGACCAGTTCTTAAGGGGAGGTTGTAAGCTGTATCTCTGACATGTTAAATTATTGATGTTCATGTTCCTTTTTCTCAAAAACTATTTGATTAATTGAAACAAAATTTAGTAGACTTTTAGATCTGTATCTTGTCTTTAAACGTTGGTTTTTTAAACGGAATATGTTTGTAAACAAATATTTTATAACGTTTTTTGGAAAATTCAATTTTTTCATTCGGTTTTATTCATTAAAAATGAAATAAATTTCTTACCATTGAAGATAAATGCATTAAAAAACCACCGTTTCTGTATTAATGTAGTTTTATTAACTGGAAAAAAAATCAGATCTCTACTCTTAATACTTCCCGAGAAAAAGGAACAAATGTGCACAAAAAACAAAATGAGAGAAAAAGGACGTTAAAGATAAATTATACCATAATGTGCTCGAAGTGCATATTCAGGACAAAACTTGTATGTCGGATGAAACCCTATGGAAGAATGTAGCCCACACTGCTCTCTACATGTTTTCCAAGCTATCTGTATTAGTACCTACATCTGTTTTAGTTCTAAAACCTTGCCCATAGTACAATTGCAGCTCCTTCTCAGTGAGCCTTCGTTGCTGTGTAAGTGGCTTCAAGACGGTTCCCACTGTACTCTTTTCTCGATTTTCTAAGGCGTGAGTCCAAAAGGTTTTTGTACATGCTAAAGTTTAATGGATACGTTTTTTTTTAACTATAGAAAAGAGCAAAATACCTTATTATTCGAGAGGCTCCTTCATACCCCGTCATCTTCCACGCTTGCCAACCACCGATGATTTTACGTGGGCCCTCCCACCTCAGTTCCACAGGCATCCAGAGCCTCTCGAACCCCGGATACTCCGGGAACATTGCGTCATCTGGCCAGGAAGACAACAATGCTAAGGTTGATAAAAGTTCTCTCCGAACTGCATTATATAGTTACTTCACTGCTGCGCACAGTACAAGCGAGGGATATGCAAAAAAAGAAATATCTAATTTTTATGAATATATATTTGGGAAATTATTGTTTTTTGGGTAAGATAACAATTTTTTGCAACATTCACTCGGTAGATATGACAGCATATGCTAAGCTGACTTCCGTGAAAAACATTTTAAAAAACACAGTAAATTCAGCTGTAAATTTGTACATAGCATATTGCGCCATCTACTCAGGGAAACATAGAACTAAAAGGAAACGGAATTGGTCCCGTCTGACAGCCGGCAACTTATGAATGGACTTGTATTATTGTGCCCGGCACTCAGCCGGTAACGTATCCCAATGAGTTAAAGAGATTTTCTGTGCCATTATGGCCCTTATAGCACAAAACGACTATGTAACATGTAAATTATACTTAATTCAATGGAAATATACAATAAACCGAAAATCCACATTTTTTATCAAATGTGCTTACAACCTCCCCTTAAAGAAATTTTATACATTGCGCCTGTAGAACAGGGAGAAAATTGTATGCAACAGTAAGATGCTAATATTCAACCCCTTATGGAATTTCAACCCCCATTAGGAAAATTTCTACATAATTGGACATTCTTTGGCTATTATTATCAAATTTTACACACAGGGACTGTGGAACGTGGAGAAAATTATAGGCAACATAATATGCGAATATACAACCCCTTACGCATTTTCTACCCCTATTATGTAATATCTATGCAATCTCTATGGAATTCTATGTTTTTGACCTGTTTTTATATGAAACTGTAAAAAAGGGTTGTTTGTAGAACTGGGAGAAAATTGTAGCCAACAATACCATTCGAAAAAACCACACCTTATTTATTTTCAACCCCTACTATGTTATTTATTTACAATTGTACATTCTTTGGCGATTGTTATCAAATTTTACACACAGAGACCGTGGAACGTGGATACAATTATGGACGACATAATATTCGAATATACAACCCTTACGCAATTGCAACCCTTATTATGGCGAATTCGACGAATGCACATTCTTTGGTGATTATTATCAAATTTTACACACAGCGACTGTGGAAAGTAGAGAAAATTGTAGACAACAATAGATTCGAATATACAACACCTTACGCATTTTCAAGCCCTATTATGGTCATTTCTATACAAATGCATATTCTTTGGTGAGTATTATAAAATTTTACGCATAGAGACTGTGGACAGTAGAGAAAATTGTAGGCAACAATAATATCCATGACGTATTTTCAACCCTTAATATAAAAATTATCTTTATACAATTCTACATTTTCTGACCGATTTTTATCAAATCCTTTTAACCAAGGAGAAGACTCTAAGCAACAACGATTTTCCAACAAATCACCCTTTAAGTGTTTTTAGCCCCTTTTGTATGATCTGTTCACCAATCTATTCTCGGAGTAATTTTTACAAAGTTTTACACTCAGAGCCTACAGAACTACGAGGAATTTTTAAGGTGCATTAACACTTGAATAACCAACCCTTACTTGTTTTTACCTTATATTACCAGTGTGTGAGAATGTTCTGTCAAACAATGTTCATGATTCAAAATAACATAAACGATTTAATAGTTCCCGTGATATTAATTTTTTTATCCTCGAAGTATTGATGTCTGAATAATGTGTTAATGGAATATCGCTATTCCGAAAAATCACCGTTGGGTATTCGCATATTCGGTGATGTGATCATCGGAAAAGTATCAGTTCTTCTAACCTTACGAGACTCTGACGTCGCGACGTACATAACGTACATTCCTTCATGTTTCCAGATCCCATCGTCACAGCACCAGTGTTTTAACTCACATTTTTGCGCTGTGAATGTCTTCAGTGTACAAAAGTCTATTGAGTATGACAGCCGCATTTAAGGGTGGCTCCTACTTAAATTAGTTTTGTCCAACAATTTTATTCATCTTGGTTCTCGAGGGTCTCTGCTTGATATCTGATAAACATTACACAAATAATGTAAATCTAGGTATATACAATAAAACGGGTTGAAACATTTAAGGGGTGGTTTTTATTAAAATTAATTTAGCCTAAAATTTTATCCTGGTTCTGTATGTAAATTTTCATTTAAAAATGGTCAAAGGGGGTAAATTTTAATTAAAAAAATTTTCAAAGGGGGTAAATTTAAATGAAGCACATACAATAGGGGTTGAAACACATAAGGGGTAGTTTGTTCCAAAATTAGTTTTCCCTAAAAATTTTCCGTCGTTCTATAGGGTCAGTGTATAAAGTCTGATAAGAATTGGTAAAAAAGTGAAAATTTAATGTAATAGGGGTTGAAACATTTAAGGGGTGGTTTCTTCCCAAGTTAATTTTGCTCAAAAATCTCTCCTGAACCTATTGAGGTTCTGTGTATTACGTCTGATAAAAAAATTAATCAAAGAACGAAGATTTAAATAAATACATAACTTAACGGGGGTTCAAACATTTAAGGGCGGTTTATACGAGAGTTAGTTTTGTATAAAAAAATTATTTTGGTTCTGGAGGGTATTTGTGTAATATGTAATAAAAGTTACTCAAAGAATGAAGGTTTAAATATTGATATAAATAGGGGTTGAGTCACTTCAGTGATAGTTTCTATCAAAATTAGTTTTGTTTGAAAAATCTCTTGGTTGTAAAAGGTCTGTAAATAATAAGTTATACAAATTACTCAAAGATTATATATTTAAATATTGATAATAAAATAGGGGTTGAAACATGTAAAGGGTGGTTTATAATAAATTTAAATTGGCCTATAATTTTCTCCTGGTTCTATAGGGTATTGTGTAAAGTTCGTCAAAGATTGTAGCTCTAAATATAGATCATAAATAGGGGTTGAAACAATTTATGGGCGGTTTCTACTAAAATTTGTTTCGCCTAAAGCTTCCTCCTGGTTCTGTAGGTTCTGTGTGTGAATTTTGATAAAAAATGGTCAAAGAGTGTAAATTTATTTAAATGTCATATAATAAGGGTTAATCATAAGGGGTTGTTTATTCCAAAATAGCTTTGCCTAAAATTTTATCCTGGTTCTTTAGGGCCTATGTTTAAATTCTGGTAAAAGGTGGTAAATAAATGTAGGTTTAAATAAAGATCATATAATAAGGGTTGAAACATTTAAGGGATGGTTTGTTCCAAAATGAATTTGACTTGAAATGTTCTCTTGATTCTATAGGGTCTGTCTGTAAAGTTTAGTAATAATCGTTCAAAGATTGTAGATTTATAAAGACATTAAATAATGAGGGTTGGAAATTTAATAAGGGGTGGTTTTGTAGAATATTGCAGAATAGTGACTAGTTCTGCAGGGTTTATGTGTAAATTGTATAGAGATTGTTCGGGGAATTTAGATTTGTATACAGAAAATATTACTCACGGGAGGTTGAAAATAAGGGAAGGGGTGGTTACTTGAATTTTAATATTGCCCATCGTTTTTACCTTGTTGAAGGTGGTAGGTGTTCAAAATTTCATGCAAATCAGTGAAAGCATGTAAATATGTATAGGCCTATAAACACATACATTTTTATTTTTATGTTAGATCGTACGATAAATTAAAAGAAGAAGAAGAAGAAGAATGCAATTATTACAGTAATTGAACACAGATGCTTGGGGGGGGGGGTAAAATTAAGGACTTCATATTGTATGTACGGCGCGACATCATGAATGCAGTGAACAAGATATTGCACAAACAGCCTCTGTCATGACTCATGGTAGTAGGTATTTGTAGTTCTCTACAAGTAACCGAATATCCGAATACGCAAATACCTAACGGCGGTTATCCGAATAGCAGTATTCGGTTAACCGGTTATCCGAATTTTATTTACCATGACCAAGTAACCGGATACTATTCAGTTACACAAATACACAAATAGTCCGAGCACTAGTTTCTACGTATCACGTCACGTTTTCTTGCAATAGGTGCATCAAATGAGAGATATGTTATTGCATAGACTAGCCTATAGGATAAAAAGTACTGAAAAATTAGGATAATTTGATAAGCATATATGAAGGCATATGTGGGATAACTTGAATATTAACAGAAAACATATACAGCAAATTCCTCATGTCAACAATAGGCCTATTCTTTTATTTTTGTCAAACCATCTGAAGCCGTACAAACACGCAGTGAAAAAAAATCAAAGTTTATTTTGGAGGGGAAAATATTAAAGGTTTGAACCTTTTGGAATTTTCCCATTGGTTACAGTCTAAAATCTATAAGTTTGCTAAATTTCATCTGGAAGTGAATAAACATCAATGTCATGGATGTGAATGACGTCACGGCAATCCAGTAAGTATTTCTATACTTATGAGGCAGCTGGGAACATCAAATTTTGCAACGCTTATGGCTGCTGTATGTGCGAATACTCCTGCCAAATTTTACTATTCTGTCTGTCCTAGGTGTGTCAAATATTACATAATATGAGGAAAATAAACAAATTTTACATTTAAAAAAAATCTAACTCTAACTAAGGGATAACCGATGGAGATACGACAAAAAGTCATACGACCAAACTTGCAGATCTCTTGCTGCTGCAATCGGTTTCTTGATACATCTTACCGTTTAGCTACAATAAGTAGCTATAAGTAGTAGGCCTACTATAAGTCTACACAGACCTCAAAGTTCCGTCCGCCATGAAACAGACAGCAAACACGAAAACTAGACGTGATCTAAAGAATAGTGATGTTCCTGAAATCAGGAGACCTTATTTAGTAAAAATCACTTATTAAATGCTTTACTGCAAAATGATGCAGGGTAGTGTAATCCACTGTTTTCTTACTACCCTTTTCACTGCTACTGACGTAAACTGGAGGCCATGTAAAAGTAAACAATCAGGCCAAATTTAGCTCCTGCGTATTTCTACGATTTTAAGCATTTTAATTATTTAAAACAAATAGTGACATACTTATAAGGAAAGAGTATGCATATTTGGAGCTATATTACGTACTTGTGAACTTCAAATCTTGTTCTGTGTGATAAGGATTATATCATTTCGGTGGTCGCCATAAGCAGAACTTCAATATGGAAGCGGTAATGAAGCTTTTTGAACAGTTAAGGGAGGAAATGAAGCTTGGTTTTGAAAAGTGCAATATCAAGTGCCTCGAGGTTGATGTTTCGGGTTTGAGAGATAAGCTGGTCTCTCTTGAGCATAAACTTGACTATCTTGAAAATCAGAGTAGAAGGAATAACATAGTGATATATGGTGTGATGGAGGAGGAAGGTGAAAACTGGGATGTTACAGAGGATTTAGTGCGGAAAATAGTAGCACAAATAGGAATTGAGTTACGTGAATTTGACATAGAGAGAGCACATCGTGTTTGGAAGAAGAGGCAGTAGTAAAAGGCCAATAGTTTGTAAACTGGTTCACTACAAGCTTAAGGCGGCTATTCTTCGAGATGCTAAGTATTTGCGTGGGTCAGGGATAAGCATCGCTGAGGATTTTAGTGAGCCTGTGAGAAGGGAGAGAGACTTCCTGAAGAGGCATATGTTTGAGGCCAGAAAGCAAGGTTGTCATGCTGTGTTACGATTTGACAAGCTCATTATTAATGGGCGAGTATGGAGTCGACATGAGCTGGAACGGATAGATCAGCAGAAAGATACGGAACCAAGTATGAAGGAATGCCAGGAGATAGTTCCAGGGCATACTTCGACACAAGAGCAAGAAAGGGAGGGAACTCCAGCCGAAAAGCAGGACCGGGGAGATGAAGCACGCGTAACTACGAGAAAGGAGCAGATTTCTGGACTTCCTACCCTGAGAAACCAACTTGAAGATATTCCAACCCCTGGAGGAAGTACTGGTACAAAGGGGAAGAAGACGGAAGTGAAGAATCCTAGGTTGAAAAAGCAGGAGGTCATAAAACCCCGAATTCTTAGGCAGTCGAACACGCGTTCGCGAAAAAAGCCCGGGCCCTTACCAGATGGCCGCAGAGCGGCAACAACGAGACAATAGGTCTCACCTCGCTCTCTGAGGATTGCATCATGGAACATTGAGGGTTTTCAGAAAAGAGTAGGCAGTGAAAGTTTCCTGTCTTTCTTTAATGAAATTGATGTCGTGTGCTTCTCAGAGACATGGTTAAAGAGCGGAGAAAATGTGGAACTTATGGAGTTTGACAGCATATGTAAAGGGAGGGAAACAAGAGGCCGGAGAGGGAGATGGCCGGGGGGAGTGTCGCTTTCATTCAGATCTGAGCTGAAGAACGCAGTTTCTAAATTAGATATTGATATGGAAGGGGTTATTGGCGTATCTTTAACTTTGGGGGGAACAAATTTCATTATCATTGGGTTATATAATCAACCAGCAGTATCGAAATATGCAAACCGAAACTTTTTTAATGATCTGACCGAAAAAGTTGTGCAAGTACAAACAGACGTTCCGGGGGCAGATATTGTCGTTCTTGGTGATTTTAACGCCAGGATTGGTAGAGAAAATGTTTCTCTTGTAGGAGGTGGGAATGAGGACGAAGAGTTACGCGGTGGTCAAAGAAATAGTAAAGATCGAACCATTAATGCAGAGGGAAGGCAGCTACTCGCTTTTTGTGATGCTTTTTCATTAGAAATCTTGAACGGAAAATATGGTCATGATCTAGAAGGGGAACTCACTTATATATGTGAAAATGGTGGAAGTGATTGATTTTATTTTGGTAAGTCAAGGTTTAATAGAGAAAATAAGGGATTTTTGGGTTGGGGACCGCTTGGAATCGCATCACTGTCCTATAGTATTGGATCTAGATGTAGGAAAAGAATCTGACATACATATTGACGAGGGGGAAGGACGGTTGGGGGGAAAAGTGGTATGTAGATTTGGGTGGCGGCCGGATAAAGCGGAAATGTTTCTTAACGTTTTAAGAGACGAGCTAAGGGGGAAAAACATCGAAACGGTGGAACTTCTGACGGAATCAATAATTAAAGCTGCTGCAGGGATGAAGTGCCGAACAAACAAGAAGAATAGGCGATCAGTGGGGTGGTATGACCAAGACTGTAGAACCGCAAAGAAACGAGCATTAGTAGCCTTGAAACAGTTTAGATGGGAGAATACTGAAGTTCGAAGGAGAGTGTATACTCATGCTAGAAAGGAATATAAAGTGATTTTAAGGGAGAAAAGAAGTAATTGGCAAGACAAAATGGTTAAAGAAATTCGGGAGGTCGCTTCGAGGGGAGATAACGCTATGGTTTGGCGACTGGTTAAAGATATAAAGGGTAATCGTCAGACAATTAGTGAAATATCTCCGGAAAAATGGCTTCAACATTTTATAGGAGTTTTCGGTGGTGGGGAATGGGGGGCGGGAAAAACAATTGAGATTCAAAGGCGGGAGTGGCTGGAAGTACCAATGTTGGATGAAGATATTACTATACAGGAGGTCATAAGGGCAATTAAAGGATTGAAAAGTGGGAAGGCTCCGGGTTCTGATGGGTTACCGCCTGAAGTATTTAAAGCCGCTGCAAGTGTTAATGAGTTTGGTTTGGTGATGCTCCAGATTTTCGAGAAAAGTTTCGTGGTGGGAATTATCCTCAGTGTTGGGGCAAGGGAATAATTCAGCCAATTTATAAGGGGAATGGACCAAAAAGAATTCCGGACAATTATAGGGGAGTCACTCTGTTACCTATTAAGGAGAAAATATATTGCAGAATACTGTATAGCAGACTTAATGACTGGTCAACAGAATTTAGTAAACTTTCAAAATTTCAATTTGGCTTTAGAGAAGGACATAGTACTATAGATGGGGTATTTATTTTGGACACATTACGTGGGAGACAAATATCATTAAAACGTGGAAAACTGCATTGTGCTTTTGTAGATCTGAAGAAGGCGTTTGACTCAATTAATCGTGCGGCGTTATGGCATAAATTGTGGGTGAAAGGGATTACGCGGAAGATGATTGTAGCATTGCAGGCGATTTATAAAAATGTGGAATTTTGTGTAAAGTACGACAGTACAAGGGTATCGGAAAGTTTTGTCAGCAAGATGGGGGTGAGGCAGGGTTGTATTTTGTCTCCTTTATTATTTAATATGTTTATAGACGATATTGTTGATGTAATGGGACAGATACATATGGAAGCACCTGAGGTGGGGAATGTACATGTTCCTGTGCTTTTATACGCAGATGACATGGTGTTATGTTCAACGACGATTCACGGACTACAACTGGGACTAGACAGGCTTCAAACTTACTGCGAGGAATGGTCACTTACTGTTAATACAAAAAAGACTAAGACTATGACCTTTAAGAACGGATCAGTTTATAGCAGGGAAGAGACATGGACGTATGCGGGACAATCTTTGTATAACGTGAAGAACTTCGTGTATTTAGGATTGACGCTTACTATGAACGGACGATGGGCAAAGCACATTGAGGTGACGAAACATAAAGCGGGACTGAAATCAGCTGAAACTCTTCGGATACGTAGTAAAATTCCAGACATGCCAATAGGTGTTATGGAAACTCTGAACGGGGCAATAGTGAGATCCACGATGACTTATGGGGCTGAGATATGGGGTTGGGAAGAAACAGGGAATCTAGATCAGGTCAGGACGCGTTTTTTGAAAGGGATTTTGGGGGTAGGGAGGGGTACTGCAAACTGTGGCATTATGAGAGAGTTTGGAGCGCATAGTGAGACTATAGAGTGTGAAATTAGGGCGGTGAAATATTGGTTACAACTTATGCTGGGGGATCAGTCTCTAATTAGAGCAATATGTTATCAAGAACAGCTAAGAATAGGAGGAAATACATGGTCTTCCAAATTAAGAAAGGGATTAGAAACAATTGGGATGGGATACGTTTGGATGGATGGGCAGGGAAATAGGAGAAGTGTGTGGAGGAAGGTTAAGAACCGTTTGAAGGATATTGATAGACAACAGACAAATGCACAATGTCAGACTATGGTTTCACTTGAATTACAATCGCGGTTAAAATTGGAGGGGGGAAGGAGCACTACATAGGAAAAGGATCTAAAGTCAGTAAACTAGGCCTCGCTTGGATTAGACTCGGTGCGTGGAGAATGATTAAGATCATAGATGAAAACGGAATGAGAGTTTGTCCATTATGTAAGGGGGAAGAATCATGGTTTCATATTTTGGCGAATTCTGAAGGTTTGGAAAATTGGAGGGGAAAATATTTACCATTATCTTTTATGGAATCAAATAGGGATCAACGGAAATGTTTGGAGTTACTGACGGGAAAAAACGTTGAGGAAGGCATTGGGAAGTTTTTAATGAAGGCGAGACAGCTCAGGTTTGAAAAAGCGACGAATTGGAGAGCGGGTGTGGAGGGTGAGGAATAGATTTAGTTTGTTTGTGGTATTTTGTATTTATATTATTTGTTCTTTTTTTGTGTGTTTTTGCGTAAGCATGTACGGTCCATGCGGACCCATGCGTCTGTTTGCATTGGAATTTGTAAAAAGTTAATTATTGTAATAAACACTTACACCACTTACTGACGTATATTCTCGTCATCTGAAAATACTGAACAAAAGCGGAGATATGAGTTTAACAACATAATGATTTACGTAAAATGTGAGGATTTTTTACTTACTTACTAGAATTGACGTTCATATAAACCATGTAGCCTCATTTGCTTAAATTTTTATCAATTTCGAACTTAGAGAACACTGACGATTTCCTTTTATGACTGCTTATAACTTATATGAACTGCATACTTAGGGCCTAAGTAACTTTCCTGTGCTGATATTTGATTCAACTAAAAGTGGAAAGTTTACGAAATGTTGTTCCATTTCGAAGTTACATCTCTTCTCTTATAATACAGCTACTAGCTTAAAAGGCCCGGCGTCGCCCGGGTTCTTTATTTTGTAATTTGAAATTAACTTATGGAGAACTTTCGATTTTGAAACTCTAGGTCCTTACATAATATGTATGCAGAATTTGAAATAAGGAAGAACGACATATTACACTCAAACTATTACCTCAGAAAACGCTAGGTATAGCTTTTTATGGCACATAGAGGAAGTCGAATGTTGCATTCCATTGCTTTTACACACCATGCCTGGGAGGTGTTGAAATAAGAAGAAACAGAAATTCCGGTTACATAAGATTGTATAGTCTTTATGGAATTTTTCTCATATTACCATACAACCGTTTTGGGGCTGAAATAAAAAAGAAATTCAATATCACTTTCATACTTTCCTTCCCAAAACCTGGGACATAATATACTGCGCGCGTAAGACTGAAAATGTTCCATCCCATTTTGTCTTCTTTTAGATGCTTAGGGCCTCTGATAAACATCCCTATTTCTCAACTAATACAAAGCCTACAGCTATGAAGAATGTGTCAGTGGATAGGATTTTTTTACCGACTTCTGATAAAGCATACTCATTGGCTAACCCTTAAGCTGACCCTGCAATACGACCGCTTATTCTACATCAAAATGCGAAGTGACAAAATGATATTTTCCATGTCGAGCGTAGAGAAAGTTATTTGACTGCATCACATTGTGCTTTATTTTCGTGGATTTCATTCTTCAAGAATTATTTTCACAAATGTATTACATCGATAGCATCAGAATTTGTTAAAGCCCAGTATTATATAGTTCCCAAAGCCCTATGTGAACACTGTAAACAATACACTGTTGTCATGATAATTGAATTGCATTTCATTTTTTCTGTATAATATTTTCTGAAATTATATAAATTTTCAAGGGAAAGAGTGGCTTGTTTGAATTTTAATGTTGATCGCGTTACTTTTCGGGCTTAACTGGGTATGTGTGCAAAATTTCGTGCAAATTGGTCAAGAAATGTAGATTTGTATAGGGAACATACATACCCACATACATACATACATACACACTTTCGATTTGGCTTTACACACACTTTTTACTTTCTCGCATATACGTAGTATAGAGAAAGTATTGTGATCACGACAAAAATTAAATGGAGATAACACCGGGAAAGCATGTTTCACGATTCCTAGAAACAGAAAGAAGTGTTTCTAGAATGGCGTCTGTCCGTCTGTCTGTCTGTCCGTCTGTCTGTCTGTCCGTCCGTCTGTCTGTCCGTCCGTCTGTCTGTCCGTCCGTCTGTCCGTCCGTCTGTCTGTCCGTCTGTATGTCCACCTGTCTGTTTGTCTGTCTGTCTGTGGACAAGCACAGCGGGTAAACCGTTCATTGTATTTAAGGACTTTTTCGAAATTTTGTTCAACCACCCAGAATTTGATCTTTATCACTGAAATTTTAAGGGGACTTGACATGAAAACTTTAAAAAAAAAATTGATTTTTTAAAAAAATGGCTGTGATGATTTTAATAAAATTTTTAAATTGGATACTTTTATCTATGACTAATAAAATGGCTATATCTGTATTTCTGCAAAAATGACTTAAGGAGAACTTTACTCGTATCCATTTTCAATTTTTCTAGATTATATCCACTAGGCCTTCAGTAGGCGATGTATGAAAACCTGCCACAATAAAGTTGTAGAGAAAATTAAAATGAACATTTTTTGTTTATCACATTTCTTTATACATTTAATAGATATCAAGATAAAAACGAGATAAGTACGGCTTAAATGCGAATTTCAGAACATACGTCATGTCAATTAAAATATGAATGACATTTTGTTGCCCCTAGTAACAAGAAAACTATAGGCCTAATGTACTTATTGTTGCGAAATGCATTTTGTATCTCATATTGTATACTAGCGTGTGCCCGCGGCTTCGCCCGTGATAATTATTTCAAAAATAAAAAATTAAGAGCATACTAGTTAAATCATTATATTTATTGAAATCTAAATCACGTGGACTACATACCACGATTAGATAGCGTCGCCTAATAAAAACGACCTCTGATTCGAATTTCTTGGCCCAGAAAACGCTTGTATAGTGAGTTTCGTCCAAATCGACAATGTTTGACCATATTTAGGCCTATATTGATTATCCTTCTTCCGTGTAGATTGAAAATTTCATAACTTATGTCTGCGGGCCTTGACATTCTAAACAAGTGAATCGTCCAGGATAAATTCACAAAATCAAGCGATCGCCCGCGATAATTATTTGAAAAGTTAAAAGTTAAGAGCATAGTCTAATAGTTAAATCATTATATTTATTAACACCCAAATCACGTGGACTGCATACCACGATTAGATAGCGTCGCCTGGTAAAAGCGACCTCAGATTCGAGTTCCCTGGCCCAGAAAACCCCTGCATAGTGAGTTTCGTCCAAGTCGGAGAATGTTTGACCATATTTAGGCCTATATTGAATATCCCTCTTCCGTGTAGGTTGAAAATTTCATACGTCTGCGGGCCTTGACATTCTAAACAAGTGAATCGTCCAGGATGGACTCACAAAATCAAGCGATCGCCCGCGATAATTATTTGAAAAGTTAAAAAATTAAGAGCATAATAGTTAAATCATTATATTTATTAACACCTAAATCACGTGGACTACATACCACGATTAGATAGCGTCGCCTGGTAAAAGCGACCTCAGATTCGAGGTCCTTGGCCCAGAAAACCCCTGTATAGTGAGTTTCGTCCAAATCGAACAACGTGTGACCATATTTAGGCCTATATTGATTATCCCTCTTATAATAACAATAATAATAATCCTCTTCGGTGTAGGTTGGAAATTTCATATGTCTGCGTGCCTTGACATTATAAACAAATGAATCGACCAGCGTGAGCTACAACATTCAAGCGATCGTGATGGTTTTATGTCCAAGGTATGACAAAAATAGCCAAAGCCTACTGTAATTGATTTGACGTTGAAATGTATTGCTGAAAACTGATGCTTCGAAAACGCAAAATATACACGTTTTCTGCCTGTTTTTCACTCATAACTCATGAACAAAAGCGTAAATTAAAATTCCCGGTTCGAAGTGCATTTTCCGACCCTTCAGTCCACCTATGTTTAAAATTTCAGATCTCTGCGTTCAGTAGATTTCGCTGGGTATCGCGGACAAACAGACAGACAGACAGAAGGAAGACAGACACTTCCTTTTATTAATATAGATTTAGGCCCTGGCTAAACGACCAATTACAATACAGTGGATATACAAAATAACCCAGGGTATCATAATATAAAGAACATAGACAATTCATTATACAGAATATTATATTATACAGATTCGTTCTGAAACTTAATATTTAACGAGAACTTCAAAACATGTTCATAACTGAAAACATTGGACTTTTTCTTTACAAAAACTAGATTTATTTAATTTTCAACAAAAAATTAGTTTGTTTTCAGCACCAAGAAGTAGTACTATATTATATTAGGCTATATTATATTATATGATTCCCTCTTTATAAAGGGCCTCATGGGAATTTAAATGTCAGTATGTGGATATACTATACAAACGTTTCCCGTGATGGTCATCTAAAAAAATATATATAACTTATATAATAAATATTAGGTACTTTCAAGATTTGTTAGTTACAATGTGCAATGAATCAGATAAAGCCTGTAAAATCAAACGAATTACTTACAGTGCAACAAAAACTAATTTTATCCTAATAGCATTTTTCTATACTTAAAAAGTCCCTTGTACCACAATTTTGTTCAGAATGTACTGAAATTTTGAAACAGAGGCTTTAGAATAAATGAGAGATAAAGTGTTACGTAGAATTTTAATTTACTATGTCTAAGGGTTGATTTATCCTTAAATAATATGAAAGAATATAGGCTATTTTTAAAAAGTGAAAATAGCATGTTAAAAATTTAGTAATAATTTACCCACAAATTTTACAAGTTAGGTTAAGCTAATTTTTGTTCCCATTTGCATAAGAAAAACATGTTATTGAACATTAATTTTTAAAATGAAAATTCTGCGCGAAGGGATTTGTATGTAAAGGAAGATTAATTAATTCAAATATTCACAAAATAAAAATCAAATAATATGCAGTAGAATTACGAGTTATCCAAAATGTTTATTATTATTATTATTATTGAATCTCCGAATCTTCTAAACCCTACTTTACCGGGTATGTTAGGGTTATATTTAATTACAAAGTATGTATAATTGTATTATATGATTCACTGTTGGCCTGTTTCATAATCTATGAAATATATGTATGATAAATTTTGTAAATGTGCTATAACAGCAGCTGCTTGTAAATGTATCTGTTTTGACTTGCCTATTAGATACTGTAAAGCAGATGTGTGGATGAAGTTCCAGTTCTAGTCTTTTCCTGTAAAATGCAGGGCACTCAAAAATCAAGTGTTTTACATCCTGTGGATACTCAGAGCATATACAGTTATAATTATTACTCGGAGTTTCTATGTGAAATCGTTCAAAATAAGCACCAAATTTTCCGTGTCCCGAAAGGAACTGGGTTAAAATAAAGTTTGGTTTCAACAGTTTGCATTTTTGGCGATCATAGACCGTTGGAAAGAAAACTTCTCTTGTAGTAGAGCCACAAGTGGATGCTTGCCATTCTTGATTCCAGTTGTCAATGGTTTTGTTTCGAAGTTCCTTTTTGAAGTAGGAAATGGGGCACTTAATATAGGCTGGGGCTATTTGTAGAGATGCAGCTTCTTTAGCAAGTGAGTCTGCTCTTTCATTTCCTTCAATTGCGGAATGACCACGTACCCAGGTGAGGCATATGTGTTTATTTGATATTCTGAGAAGATTCCTGATATTAACTGCAATTTGATGGAGATTGGATTTATTATGTATGGCATATAGTGCAGATTGTGAGTCGCTGCATATTTTAGCGTTTAGATTCTAATTAAAAAAATTGAAGTTATTATTTTCAGTTTAGTGTCCCCTTAAAATTTAGATATGAAAAAGTTTGATCTACTTGATGAGAAGTTCATAATGTGTTAATGGATGTGGTAAATTGTATACCGTTTCTGTTGAACTCGTATAAGCTGAGCAAACATAACCATTTAAAATTTGAGCTTTTCCTGGCAATATAAACAGAGTTCAAGGAAATTAAACATCTTCAATAGTAAGAGATATTGCGAAAGTATTCGAGTATGAAGAAAGAATGGGACAACTGAAATGTAGCCTATACTTTCTCCCCTTCCCCCAAAATAAATTAGCGAGTGAATTTGGTGATCAATTTGTCTCATAAAATGTTTAATAGCATGCCTGTAGATTTAAATCTTGAGGGAAGAATGGTCTTAAAACGGCAAAGTGGCAATGAAGATATTTTTATTGCAGTGATGATGCGAATGATGGTTATGAGAAGAAAATAAAGTTAAATAAAGTACAAAAGTATTATGAGCCCTATGGAGTAATTGATTGATCAAAACGTACTTTCTGTTTGCAGTGGAGACGAAAGGGAAAGTGACAGAAAAGGAAATTTTACTAAACAGTTCAGCTTCCGCAGGGAAATTCTCTCATGCTGCAAAGGAACAAAGTTGGCAGGTGTAAACAATACAGAAACGCATTAGACCAGAACAAATGAACGGCGTTGACCGTGAAATCACGAGAAGACATAAACATAAATACGCAATGCTGCTTGTGATACGAAAAAATGTATAATCGTTCCCATCATAAACTATTATAAAATAATTTGCCTTTGTTGTTTCTATGTATGAAGTTCATAAACTATGAAGCTGCCGGCATTGAGAAACTCAGGGGACCATCATAATTGCCGAAATAAGTAGAGAATGTGTCAACTACTACTGCTATTTAGATAGTGATTATCACTTCAAGGACCTCGATTTTAGTCAAAAACAGTCAAAAAAGAGGTTCTCTAACTAAGCGAGATGAAACAATTTTGAAGCAAGGTAAAATGTTTCTTTTAGTATTCTGGCAAAGAAACGTTCAATTTAGGAAGTGCAATGTTGTGTAATATTTTCATAACTTACAGTTGAACGGTAGAATATGATTGCATGGATGACGAATGAAAGACACTTTCCACAAAGAGCTCATTTGCTTATTTTCCATCAATTCGTGCAACTTACAGGCAACCTTGATCTTAATATATTTGAATATTAGATGAAATTTTAATAACATAAAATTGAAATCGAATAATTTTTTTAATGTTCAGTAAGTTCATTTCTTTAGTTGAAAAAGCATAAGCCTGTTTGGTGGGACTCATCTTTACATTCATAGAAATTTTGGGGGCATATTGACATAAATAGCACTTTATACGATTATTTCGAAAAAATATATGAAAATATAATTTAATTCATTTTTTAACTTATAACTTCATATATTTTGGGGTACGCCGTCCCCCGATTCCCCCAACTGAAGTATTGGTTCGGTAAAATAAAACACGAATTTGTGTTGGCCTATTATTTATTTTAGAACATGAACCCTCATATGAATTCATTTAAGGGTTGCCCTAGACAAAGCATACTAGAAAAACATGTCATTAGAATAAACAATAAACGAATACTTATCATTAGTATATTTAAAGCTTTGAAGAATTAACAATATTTTAGGGAACATAGGCCTACATAAATAAAGTATTCTTGTGCCATGGTTCAGGATTAGGCCTATAGATGATTTTAAGTGGTGAGGGAACCTTTCGGGGCGGTCAGACTAAAGTCTTAAATGCATTATTCCTGTTATTTTGTAAAAATAAGTTAGTGAAAATTATTTTTATTTTGCTTTTTGTTTATTTATTTTGTCCTGTTTATCTCCGACAAGTCACCAATTTAAGAGCCTAGCTGACCTATGTAAATAATACGTATCAGATCACTTCACTTCTAGTAGAGGATGCAGTTAAACGCATATTTCGTTCCACAAAAAATAAATAAATTTACAGGAAGCTTAAATGCGATTGTTTTGAAATGTATTAAAGTGTAGTTGTTTGCTTCCTTTTTTTATACTTCAAGTGCTATAAAGAACACAATAATCTGACATAAGAGTCGATCGAATAAATATAACATGAGGATCATTTCATTACCAAATTATGCTTTAGTCTTGCCATTCCGCATATCTGACTTATACCTTCTACGAGTTACGAATTTCCATTAAGTAGAGATAGGTGATTTAGGTAATTTATTTGCTTTTTAATAGCTATTAACTTCTTTTTAAGACTTACATGGACCAAAAATTATTTAAAATATTAGTGAAATAGGAGTTGCTACTGATTCATTGTGATTTCCAAATAGGTCTGTATGAAATCATACGTTAATGAAACTTCACATCAGATCCCAGTTTTTAGATACAAGATCATTCATATTCGCTCATATTGCAAATTTATTAAAATTGAGTCCGCAATGTAGGTACATATATTGGACAGAAAACGATAAAGGAAGTGGATCTTCAGAATAAAGTAGTCTGTCGAGACAATGTTCAACCTTTCCAGCGATAACGTATGCACAATTGAAGTCTTTTTTATCGGCCCTCAGAACAGGAAACTCACTGGATATAGATTGTTACAGAGAATTAGATTAGCTACTGAGCAATAATTTAAGAGAAAGTTATGTTTGGGTTTCTTGGAAATAGGAAAATAAATAGAACTTTCTTGTTGAAATTGTTTGAAGTGCTTACAAACGCATTTCTTTGAAAATCTGGGCAGCGTTAGTGATTAGTAAGGTAACAGATTTCCAGGGTGGAGAAGGGATACCAAAGTCGTAAGATTCCTTCAGTGATGGAAGATTTCTGTAATTGTTGTAAGGGGGAGTAAACAGAAATACAAGAGGAATTCGCATTGCAAGAAATATTTTAAAGTAAAATATTATGTTAAAATTTATATAAGTAGGCCTATAGTCAAAAAGGGAATTAATATTGTTACGTTAATATAAATTACACAATTGGAATTATTCTTGTCTTGGCTGAGACATGATAATATAATATTATCGTCTTTTAATGATCTGATCAAATTTAATAGTAACTTAGTTAAGAATTCCAATCTACATAAAATTGAGGATGATAAATGATACCAAAAAATGAAGTGTTAGGACACTTTTCTCGTGATTTTTTAAATAAGGCAACTTTTCCTTTAAGGATTCTATTCTGGTACCGGAGGTATGACTTTTTTAAAATAGCAAACCGTCTTTGCAAGTTGATAACATACCTTTTAAATCTGACGTTAAGAAATTATGGCGATTTTTTTTTTTATTCTTCGCAACTTTTCTCATTTTAGAGCATTTATTTTGACTCTGGTAATATAAAAAAATGTATCGCTGCTATTTTATGTTCTTCAAAAGAAGCAATCTATAATATACTTCTCACGGAACGAACTGGTCAAATGTCAGCTCAATTAAAGAGATTCAGAAGAAAAATGAGATTCATGAAAGGTCAACATTATTGAACGAAATTATCGCTAATGGTAAAACTCTTCCTTGTGGAAATCATTCAAACATTCGCATCCTTTCTTTTGACATTTCATGCAATTTCTTGCTGATTTAATTTATTGTACCCAGAATGCGGTGCTAAATTAAATTTCACGTTGAACGGCAACGGTGTAGTTATAGTGAGACAGACTGCCGTGGGAATATCTAGAGATGGGAATATCATACAGCTCATATTGGAGTATAACTTTCGAAGAGGAAGTAAGTCTAATTCTAAAAAATGTTAAAAATATATATATATATTAAGAAGATAGTTCAGTCGATATCCACTTTTTACCTGGAAAATATTCCGAAGTTAATGAAATGTTTACAGGTTATTTAGGGGTACTCTAGGATGTCTATCCTAAGTTTTCGACCTCGAGGACCCTGTGCTAACTTGGGGAGGGGCAAAAACCTCAAAATTGTTGGGCTTTTTTTTCAGTTTTTCGCTTATATCTCGTAAACTAAGCATATTTTGCGCGATACAAAGTTGTAGAGCATTAAATTTGCTAAACTTTGGTTGTTAAAACGATTTTGTAGACCCAACATTAACTGAGATACGGCCGATGAAACTTAGACAAAGTTTATCGAAATCTAAAAAAAATATCCGAAAAACGAAGGTTTTGGCCCTATAACTATTTATTACCATCATTTCCATGTTAATTATGTTAATCACTCATTAATATCAACATCTTGGAATATCTATGACCCTCTTCCCACCCTTCCCCCTCCGCCAAAGTGAAGATTACTCATTTTAATGTAAGAAATGCACTTTAAGAAACCGTCTCACACCAAAAATCCTTTCGTTGTACACACAATGTGATGTCACCGGTGGGGGGGGGGGTCCGCTGACCAAGAGCCTATTGTTGTGATTTGCAGTTATTTACATATTTCCGTGCCTGGTCATCACCCTTCTGTGAATTCCTGTTAACCCAAAACCTTGAACCTCCATAAACGTAGAGCAGGTAGTTTAAAATCAATAATTAGTCATGAAGGATTAAAGTAATAGAAGTATAGAATTTATTTACAAAATATCATAACTTAAGAGCATAATTATAAATAATTAAGATAATTGCAGGTGTTATGACCAACGTAGAAATAATTTCAAATTATTAGTACATAGTGTATCAGGCTACGAAAACCTTAGAGCGCTTGGGGGCTGCCGGACCTTCCTCCTCTTCCTCCTCCTCGTCGTCGTCGTCATCGTTGTCGGGGTCCATGGACACGGCATCCTCATGCACCTTCTTCTTTCCAATTCCAAAGGGTGCTGAGGTGGTGTCACACCCACTTATCGCATGCAGGAAAAGAATATCCTGTGGTTCGTACTTGAACGAGTGGGAAGAATACAGCACAGTTGAGCTGTTAACCTTTCCACTCTTCTGGAAATAGACGGAAGAACCCAATGCAGTCAGTACCACCAGAAGACCTATGTCTTCCCCTGTTATGCATACACTATCATATTTGTCAGCAGTATCCACAATCATGACATCGGCGTCTTCTACTGCCTGCTTTACTTGGATCCCCTTGGCTTGAATTTCACTCTTCAACATGGTTATGAAGTTCATCTTGTTGGTATCATTGGAAAGAAATTTCGCCTGCGAAATCGTGCTAATCAAAGTTGTCTTGGAAAAGACAAGCTTTGTTGAGGAGTGCAGCAAAGAACGCCGATAACGTTCAGCTGCTTTTCTGCTTTGGTAGCTTGTCCCAACAGGATAACCATCAAAAACCACTATGACATTGCTACCGAAGTGCCTATGGACGAAATCCACATAGCTTTGGCAGATTACCTGAAATGTGGCTGACTTGGTCCAAACAACCCTATGCAACAGAAACCCACCATCAATGACATTGCATTTTCTGGCGCCAAAGTCTACGTCTTCAACCACGATAGGAAGGAATGCACCATACAGCATTGATTTTCGGCCTTTATGCATTCCTTCTTCTGCGAAGAGAGACATGGGGAAGGGGTGAGTTCATACTTGAACAAGTTCCTGAGGTCAGCCTCTGATTGTTTGGTTATGCACACTCGTTGGAATAGAGTGAGTGGGTCTACTGTGAACTTTTTGTCCTTGATTTTCAGAGAACAGGAAACAGAAACCAGAGTAACCACCTTATCCTTCCTCTTCAATTTCAAGTCTTCAAAATTTCCTTTCCCCACATAGAGCTTACATTACATTATGTAATATTAAAGGCCTTGAATAAGGGCACAAATGTTTTTGTTAAAATGAAATGTAGACAGTTATTTTTCTCGTGTATTGAAGGCTAATGCCCGAGTGCACCATTCTCCGGTTTTCTCAGCTGTTTCGTTACCGCGGTAAACGTAATACCGGGGTATTTTCAAAATCTCTGTGCACCATTGCTAAAATATCGCGGTTTGCTAATGCTTGGAAATATCGCGGTTACTCTGCTATGAATTTCTCCCATGGAGAAATTTTGTGTTGGTTTGTGTTGGTTTCTTCCATGGCCGCTAGGTTCGCTCTCTCTCTGCACGTCTGCCAGTCACGGTGGCTCGTCTATAGGCCAAATTTCATTTATTTTTGCCTTATTGTTCAATAATAAATGTTCGTAAGGATAAAATGGAATATTATATTGGGTATATATGTCTGACTTTGAATTCAAACACCATAGATACTGTAACGATCGTGAAAATCAGTTGATTACACCTACTGGATGGACCTGGTTTGGATGAGGTCATTTCAATCGATGTTACATACAACATTTGCAAATATATGTACCATCGTTCATTCTTCAAATAGATCCCACCTGTCTGTACATTTCAATAAAATAACATTTATGTTTTAAAGAATAATTCTCACACCTGTGCAATCTAAGGCGACGCAACACCATGAAATCTCTGTTCTGAGTTCGACATAGCCTCACTTTTATTCCCGTTCGACTAGTGGAAATTTTAGGTGCAAAATCATCTACATAGCCATGAAAGGGCTGTTATAATTATGTTAGTGTGTGTGCAAGTATGATAAATTGATTACATACACTATATACCGGTACATAGGCTATATCGTGATGCATGTAGCCATTCATTGCAAAGTTGGCCTAGGCCCACAGGTTTTCCATATTTCATTTATTTCTTGCCTTACTGTTCAGTAATAAATGTTCATAAGGATAAAATGGATTATTATATTGCGTATATATGTCGTCTGAATTCAAAGTTTGAATTAAAACACCATAAATACTGTACTAATCGTACTAATCGTGGTTACGCCCACTAGCCTACTCGATGGACCTGGTTTAGTTGATGTAAGAAAGGAAGGTAATTTCAATCGATGTTACAGCACAGTATTTGCAAAGATATGCACCATCGTTCATTCTTCAAATAGATCCCACCTGTCTCTCATTATTCTTTATATTCAATTAGCTTTTGGCCTAGATATCGTAAATATGATACATTACGCCGATCTCCATCTTGGAAAGAAAACAGCGGTTTTCTCACTTTACAGCTCCTTCACGGCCGGTTGGCATCTTACCGCGGTAAAAGTCGAAACCGAGCACGATGCAACGAAAATAGACTTTACCAGGGTAAACTAAGCGACTTTACCGCGGTATTCTGAATACCGAGATTGGTGCACTCGGCCATAAGTATGTAAAACTTCATCGAGATTCGAATAAAACTGCATAAGTTGTAAAGAAAGACAAACACACACAACTCTCTCTCTCTCTCTCTCTCTCTCTCTCTCTATATACATATATATACATATACAGTCGAATTTGGTTAATTTGACGTTGGATATAATTCGAAATATTGTATAATTCGAATAAATACCCATTCCCCTTGAAATTCCTATATAAATGTATGTTTAAGGTAAGGTAAGATTCACTGTACAATAATTATTATTTATTGCAATGAGTTTATTTTTTACATTTTTACTGCATTTTAGTTTAAAAAGTCACAGTTTTGGTTAATTCGAAATTTGGATAATTCGATTTTTTCTAATTCCCCTTGGGGTTCGAATTACTAAGAGTCCACTGTATATGCATATATATGTATATACATATATATAAATGTATACACACTGTATACGTAAATGTATATACATATATATATAAATATAAATAAATATATATATATATATATATATAAGGGCGTTAAAGCCAAAGTGGTGTAAGTCATGTTTTAAAAGTTTTTAACCTTAGTATTGCAATGCAATGTTGCGGTATAGATATATTAGCAGGAAGAGTCGTGTAAGTCCTATTATGTTTATACACTATATATACCTATATACGTAGGTGGGAGGAAAATATTCGGAGAGATTATTATAATGCATCTAAGAAAGCCTTCTGTTTCTCTAAATGCATAAAACATAACTTACACCACTCTAGTTATACATAGAATTTGCAATGCTGAGTCCTATAATACTGGGGGAGGGGAGGGGTAGGAAGATGGGGTGGAGAAAGGGGGTCATAGATATTCCAAGATGTTGATATTAATGAGTGATTAACATAATTAACATGGAAATGATGGTAATAAATAGTTATAGGGTTAAAACCTTCGTTTTTCGGATATTTTTTTACATTTCGAGAAACTTTGTCTAACTTTGATCGGCCGTATCTCGGTTTATTTTTGGTCTACAAATTCGTTGTAACAACCAAATTTTAGAAAATTTAATTCTCTACAACTGTGTGTTGTACTATAGTGCACAAAATATGCTTAGTTTACGAGATATAAGCAAACAACTGAAAAAAGTAAAAAAAATTGAGGTTTTTGCCCCTCCCCCAAGTTAGCACAGGGACCTCGAGGTCGAAAACTTAGGATAGACATCCCAGAGTACCCCCAAATGACCTGTAAAAATTTCATTAACTTCGGAATATTTTCCAGCTACCCCCCTATTTTTCATTATATCGACTGGACAAAGGGTCGAATTTGTATTTACAAATAGACAAAGCCTGTAATCACAAGTTAAATTCTACGCAATTTATGTTCAGGAATATAGGACGCTGGTCTCCACATGGTACTTTACTTGATCTACTGCCTCCCACACAAGAGTTAGCAGTTGGCAATTGTTTTCTCAAGTTCACGGTTTCGTTACCGGCTCTGGCAAATAAACAAAAATTAGAATAGACTATTGAAAATACGTAGCATTAATAAATTTACATTCGACTAATTATCACTGTTTCAATTATTGTGATTTACTCATTTACATTTATAGACATGGTAATCACACTATACATTAGTACTTCATCTTCCTCTTAGTTCTATGTGGGAGTGGTGGTTAGCCGACCTCTAAAGGATAGAAAACTTTCCGCCGGCTAATGAAGCTGGGACCTACAGCTTAACGTGTACAACGAACCACGGTAGGCTCCAAGGCATGAATTATTGAAAATGTAGGCAACAGTTACCAATCCAAGTTCTCACCAGTGCTTAACCCATTAATCAGCTTAAAAGTGTAATGAGCACTAGTTCAAATGAGTTATTTCATAGTTATTTATATAATAATTATTTCTATAGTAAGAAAATATAAACATGAATATAAATTTCGGTGAATGAATTATTTATTTCTTATAATGCATTATAAGATTATTGGCAAAATCATTAGATTTGGACATTAAAAATGTTTGTTTATTGCTTAATGTTGTTTTAACGTTGCTATTTTATCGTAGATATGCTATATAATACAGTGAAGTTATTTCTGTAGTAATATTAACTATGGACACAGGCATACGCCCCTTTGTTAAGGGAAGTATTTTTTATAAATAGCTCAGAATGTGATCAAACATGTTTCTCTTTGTAGTGAATTAAAGAAAATATCTCGAAAAGTTTGCTAATTTTACAGTGAGCTTACGTTTTCCAATCGGCATTGAAAAGTTAATGATGCCTACTAAATTCTGACCATAACGTTGTTCTCTTCTTGGAAGTGCTATAAATGATATCAGAAATTAAGGGCAATCATATGGATGAGATAAACACACTCCATGCTTCTGGCAACTCATATTTTTAACATCTTCAGGGACACCTTTTTAGCTTTAAGTTATGGCCCAGTCAAATTTTGCTTTGTAATATCTTTTCGGGAAAGCTTTAAATGGTTTCGGTAATGTGATATAAAATAGAAATAAAATAATTATCTGTTTCCATTTATTAAATTTAAAAAATATTAATCATGCGTTTCAAATATATGTAGTTTCATGGGTAGGTAACTTTCAATGTCAGCCGATGGTAAGCTTCGAATGTAGAATTCCATCAATTTTATATTTTTTGCTTTGTTAAGACTGGTGGCTCCTCTATCAATGGTTTGGAGGGGAAAACAAATGTAAGTATTGACACGAAATGTCTTCATTCTAGGCCTATTACAGGGAGATTTAGATTCATATTATCAAAGTTGACGGTGAACGAAGGTTAAACCGATTGCATTGACAATGACCTTGCTCACTTTTGAAAGTAGCTTCATCAATGTGAGCAGGAACATTATCGCATGGGCCAAGAACGGCTGTCGCTCATCAGGTTCAGTGGCAGGTCAAACAACTGTCACTATAAAGCCATGAATTGGTATTCATTGCATCTTCACATCCTTCTGAAGCCCGTTAACAAAATAACTCAAAGAACTACTTCAGGAGTTAGACAATATATAGATGCAGTAACACCCAAGAAGTGAAAAATCATTATTTTCTTGAATAGTATTAGGCCCATAGTTACATAGAGAAGGTAAAAATTCTTCTTAACTAAAATCCATGATATTAATGCATTTCATCTTTTATACGAGGGCAGCTTAAAATAGCAAATATCCTATATCCTCAGTAAAAGAGCAAACAACTAATGAAGCGAAATACGAAATAAAGAAGCGTGAAATTTTTATTTCTTTTGGATCTTTTAATTCTGAACTGTTGAGAAGTTAAACTGACTTACATTTCTTCCTCCAAATATAAATATAGGTTTTCTTTAGTTTTTTATATATTTTAATTATTAATTGAAATATTTCAATCAACATGTGAAGCATTGTGTTAGGAATGTTAAATTAAGAAGTAGGGAAATGTGTGTGAAAGAATTATTATTACTAGGACTATAACAGATGTATATTTTTATGTAACGTATATCGTGTGGCTGTGCGTGGATGCCAGATTCCATGGATGTGTTTTTGCTTGCCTGTATGCACGCCTAAATGTAGCCTATTTAATCCATAACTGTTAGCCTATATCTGCAGTTCGGATGTGGAGTAATAAACGCATAGTCATACATATATCGTGCCTGTGGTCATAACCAAAATAAATTACACTGCATAGCGATTAGTAGAAGTAACTGTAGTCCCACGTCACATCTTACATAACACGCTCTGAGAAAAAATTGTCACTCATGGCTACACTATTTACAGATTTCAAGTGATAAAATACGCAAGGACTGTTTTTGTTTCTATATTAGGCTATTAGTATTATTTCATTTTATTGTTATAATTATTGTCGTTATTTTTGTTTTGCGTGAAAAGTATTATTATTTGGAAAAGCGAAGAAGCGTCTTGCTAAATCGTATTATATTATCAAAGAGTATTATTTTCCGCCTTGTAATATACCATGGTTTGTTTTGAAGTTTCCATAGAATGTATATATATATACATATATATATATAAATAAAATTCCTATGTTTGAGACAGAGGCAAATCCTTAACTTGAGAACTGATGTGTGTGTGTGATTCCTTCATAATAAAACGCCTCAATATTATGAACTAAGCTTATCTGTTGTGTTATCAGTATATGATAGCTATAGGCCTATTAGTGATCCAGTGATTGCGACGAATACATCGAGTATAAAAACTGAATTATTTCCACTAAGTAGGCCTACATAATTATTGTCCCTATTTGCAATGTGAACCCTGAAAGGCACTTCTAGTACATGCAACTCTTATTAATTGGAATGACTTCTCACATTTCAGTGAGTGATTGGCAAATTCTCTATACTCCACGTCATTTTTCCTCAGCATTTATTAGTGCCTTGAGGCCTTCCTCGACCTCGAACACAGCCGCAAAGACCTGTGCAAACTCAGCATAGTTCATTCAACTGGCTTTAAAGTATTTCTGAACACGAGATGGAACCTCTTTATCTTTGCGGTATGTGGTGGAAACTGTAGTACGATCTTAACATTTCGTTCTTGATCTAGTGAAAGTACTGACATTTGTATAACATTTTTCCAGTAGTACTACAACAATTACACTTGAAGGAAGCCTATCTGTATATACTTTAAGCATCAGTAAATTAAATACTAAAATACTGGTTTATGAGTCAAACTAGTCACACGAGTCATATTTCTTTCGACCGACTTATATGTATATCAATAATTTTCAAAATATCTAGAAAATTTTCATGAATAAATATCGATAAGTAGTTTCCTATAAAACAATGTAGATGCCAACTTCACAAGTGGACCTAATTGACCAAACACAATCACACGATGTTAGTAAGTTATAGAAAGTTTCTCTACTGGTTTCCCATTGTCTCCTTTCAGAGTTTTAGAATATCCCTTCCTTCTTAGAGAGAAATTCCCACGAGATCAATATACTACAGATCAAGAGATCGATATTATCGTAAGAGGAAACTTCAGCATTGTGATAACTGACGATCTGGCGTTTCTTGAAATACACATACCAAGAGTATGAATTAATTGATAAGAATTTTGTATCCTATATAAAATAACCCCAACTGTAAAAAAAAATTACCATTTAAGGTTTTAGTTATATATACTAAAGGCCTATATATAGACTAGTACTAACTATTTACATTAGGCTATATACTACTATTATACTGTGTGAATAGGCCTATATGCAGTTATTTGACGCTTATGCAGTGGAAACGTAAATATAGTAAAAAAGTGTTCCCTATTACAGGCCATGGAGGCACTAAAGGTGCAATGGGGTTGAGGCTCCCAGATTTTAGACATTCAGGCCGTTAAGATCGTAAAATTGTCAGCCATATGCCCCCACCACCATTCCCTCCAGGATTGCTCCTGGTATTAATTTATGTTAGAGGCTGAGTAGAGATCGTAAGGTGCAATGAATTATTCATGAAACATTGCATAACACTGATAAGGACTTTCTAAATACAGGTTATGGTATGTCCCGCTGATTCAGCTTTTCGGAAATTGTAGTAAATCTCACTTTTTACATAACCTCACTTCAAGCTCTTCTTATTTCTTCTTTCTCATATTTAACCTCTCCCGTTGTAGGATCGTATCACTTCAGTCAGTTAATTTAATTTTGAGGAATTAACCTTTGTTTATTGATTGATAAAGACTGGTTCAAAAAGAGATAATCGAATTAAATGCTTACCCTATTTTTTAACATCCTGTACAATACGATTTAGGACATTTCCTATCGTAAGCAATTCAAATTCAAAGAAATCAATAATTAATTAAACAAAATATCATAGCACGGAAACATAGGTTTTCCATTTAAAAGAAACAAACATTGCTGATACCTATGTCGGAGCCTACTGACTTTTAGGTCAGTATCTCACCACGAAACAATCTCTCGTCATCCAGCCTAGATTGATTTATATTCTACAATATGTTTATGCCACTTAGCGTATATTGCTTAAATTTGTTTATTTTTTTAGTTTTAGATCTCGATTTTAGTGTACCGGTATAATTATAATATGTTATTTATAATCTATATGGATTTCATCTTCATTCTTAAAATAAAAATTACTATGACAATCATCATCTCATATTTAAGTATACATTAAGCATTTAGCATGTCTCTAATAGTATTTTTTGTCCACTTAATAGTAAGTATGTATCCTTTGCTCAAAATAGGCATTCCACACACACACACACAAACACACAAAATTATACATAATTTTTAATTAACTTCACTCTCTATTCTATATTATCTCCCGATTTTAATTAGGTGGTGACTGGATACATTTTTGCCTTGCATTTTAGTGTACGTTACACCAACTGTATTATTATTTTATTGCTACTATTTTGTATTATTATTGTATTAATTGCATTTATTGTATTTTAAGGTATTCATATGATGTATTTTGAATTTACCCTAGTTGACTGGAAGAAAAGGCCCTATGGCCCTAACTCTACCAGCAAAATAGTACATTATTATTAGTATTTTATTATTATTACTATTATTATTGTTATTACAACAAAATATAAAGAAAGCATTATAAATACTTTAATTATAAGAAATATCGTCTTGACTTTTATGAGGTTTAATGTTTATTACCTTCAGGTATGTACTTATTATATCATCGCGTTCTTGTTAGCAGGCTGAGTTGTAAGATACCTGTCATGTTAAAACTGAGTCAAGTGTGTCATGTTTGTAATAATTCAACGACGAAGTAATCTTGTCATTGCTATTATGAAATACGAGTAGTTTTAGATTATCAAAAGAAAGGGTTCAGATTAAGAGAGTTACGTTATAATAGTAGGAGCTGTAACGTGAGAAAGTAATGAGACGGAGCCGGGGGCAGAAGGAAGCGGTCGGTACACTGTGAAGATGTGAATGCACGAGTAGAAAGGATATTCACACTCACATGCACACACGGCTCCATTCATACTCGCAGCATTCCACCTTCCACTCCTCATTTGTCCACTTGTGTTCCGATTCGGCCATATTACAGCAACTTCGAAACACCGTTTAAATCGGAGTTCATTTTAGCCCTGAAGCAGTCGCAATATTTTTTGGAACATAAGAGGACGCGAATATGATTCTAACATTAGTTTTTATTCACCTAAACATATAATCGTCTTATTTTCGAACTTCAATCTGCTACTCAGTTCCAAGCAAGTATCTAATATAATATTTGAGCTTATTTTCTGTCTAGATCCAACGCCACCTATTAACAAGACCGAATTAAATTGTGAAATTAATGTAATGTAATGGATATTGTTTGGGCTGCAAATTGCGGGGTGAGAAAAGAGTGGGGAATTACATGTGACACAACATTCTGCAAAATTATGGCAATAAAATACTGGTTAAATTTATTGAAGGCTGAAGACGCATCTTTAAAATTTATTTGTTACAATGAACAACTTGAGAATCTAGAAACTACAAGCTGGGCGTCCACCATAAAAAGGGGTTTGGAGGGTATAGGGATGAGGTGGGTGTGGGTGTGGGAAAAAGGGAATGAGAATAGAAACAAATATTTGGAAGAAGATAAAAGGGAGACTAATTGATATCGAGAGGCAGAACATTGAGGCTGACTGTAAATAATGGTAAAGTGTCATTAGAATTATAAGCCGAATTAAAGACTACTTCGGGAAGGGAATCATATACCGGTATAGAAAGATTGGGTGCAGAAGATAGAACAGCAATTGCCTGGATACGCCTGGGAAGATGGAAATCTAAGAGAATTTCGGACGAGAGAGGGGTGAGAATCTGCCCAATGTGCAGAGAAAATGAAACCCGGGTTCATATCTTGTCGGGATGTGGAGTTACAGAGCGCTGGAGAGTTATGATGCTACCCGACAAATTTTTAAACTCGCAAAGAAGTAGGGAGGCATGTCTAAATCTATTACTGGATGAGCACAATTAGCATGGGATATGTAAATTTCTGAAGAAAGTTAGATGTGTAAGGGAAAGCCTAGATTTGGAGAATTGAGAAAATCTAAGTGTTTTTTTGTTTTGTTTTAATAATGTCTATGTGTTTCTAGGATATGTTTTTACTGATTGGGGGTGGGAGGTTAAATCTGTAGATGCTCGTAGTTGTGTAAATAATAGAATATATATTTTTTAATTGGGTATTTTTATGGGTAATAATTTAAGTGTTTGAAGTGAGCACGTATGGTCGACACCGACCTATGCGCCGGTTAATGCTAATAATGTGGTTTATATGTAAGAATTTTTGTGAGCAATGAATACACAAATACCAAGTATCTTATTGTAAGTGTTTATTACAGTAAGTAGCTTTTTACAAATTCCAATGCAAACAGTCGCATGAGTCCGCATGAACCGTACATGCTTACGCAAAATAATAATAAAAAAAAAAAATAATAATAATAATAATAATAAAAAAACAACAAAGAACAAATAATAGAAATACAAAATAACACAAACAATTTAAATCTATTCCTCACCCTCCACACCCGCTCTCCAATTTGCCGCTTTTTCAAACCTGAGCTGTGTCGCCTTCATTAAAAACTTCCTTCAACGTTTTTGTCCGTCAGTAACTCCAAACATTTTCGTTGCTCCCTATTTGATTCCATAAAAGATACCGGTACCGTATATATTTTTCCCTCCAATTTTCCAAACCTTCATTGTGAAATTAATTGAAGGTGGCCTTGCTCAGTCGGTTGCCATAGCAATGTATTTTTGTGCTGGGGAACTGGATTCTGAGGGTTTTTTCCCCCCCGGCAGCGCACTTTATTCGCGAAAAGCACCCCGATAATATTAATATTATTATTACTGTTATTTTTGGTCCATTATTATTGTTAATATTATCACAATTTTCCAATAACTTCTATTGTTTATAAGAAAGTTTGATATTCTATTTTAAGGCATCACAGTACAAAGCATTTCGTTCTACTTTTGAAATACACAGTTAGGCCAATCGTCTCCAGTAGCCTAATGGCAATTGAATCTGCTCGCCGATAGTAATGGGTTCCAGACGGACCGACGGACAGACAGACACTTTTTTGGGTTTCTAGGCATCGTGAAACATGTTTACTGGTGTTATCTTGATTTCGATTTTGTCACGAACACAATACTTACTCTATAGTTAGAGGTGTACAAATCTCGATTTTAGCTTGCCCATACCCGCTTGAACGCCAGGCAAGCAAGTTGCTAGCGTCACAGCTAGCAAGCAGGCAGGTTTCTTTAGGCTTGCATGGGTCAGGTTAAATCCAACCTATGCAAGCCAGAATAAGCTTGCGACATTCCTATCAGCTAAACAACTGTAGTTGCTAAGTGTAGGTAATACTTTCTTGCTTTTCTACATGCTGGTAGAAGAAATTCATCATGCAAATAAATAAAAGGTGGATAAAGTATTAAAAATCGTTTTAGCGTCTTAACACATTTATTATTTCTATTATTGTTATTGTTATTATTGATTTTATGATGTTTTCTCGAAAATGTTTGAACATTTATCCCATGCCGGACTTGTTCATTGATAATTCAAACTCTCTACATTTTAGTTCCTCCTCGGCTTCCTTCAGGGTAAAATTCTCCATTCTGCTTTTACTTGCACTCTAAACACATCTGAAGTTCCTCAACCACGTAACTGCACGATTTACCAGTGCACTGATATACCCAGTTTCATATTCTTTCCGCCAGGCCTTTGCAGTTTCTTTAGGCCCCGTGAAACCCACCAAGTTATGAAGAGCTTGTGACTCATAGCGACAATATTTCATTTCATCGTTCCAACGAAGCTTGCTGTCTTGTCAAGCAAGTTAAAAGCTGTGGCTGGTTGCAAGAATTTCAAAGGGGCAAGCAAGCTAAAATCAGAATATGTACACCTCTATCTATAGTACGCATATGCGAGAAAGTAAAATAAAAATAAAAACGAGACGTTCATTTGACTGAATGGTAGAATGACGAAGAATTTAACATTGGTTGTTATTACTGCAGTAATACAGAGCTAAACATACTAAATTGTTTCGATTTCCGTGATGACTTTAAATTATTGCTACTAACAGAAGGTTTTATCATATTCTGTCATTATGAATCTTGCAGCACACTTCGTACGGCGGGATTTGGACTCGATTCGGCGAATGTAAAGCAGCGCTGCAAACTAATGCATTTAAAATCCTTATAGAAGTTTTTACTTACGGCGAAAACTATGTTTTGCATTCTTGTCACTAATTGAACCAGTAAAAATATTTGTAAGTCAGGATTTTAATGTGGGAATTTGGAAACACCGTTTATATTTAATATGTAAAAAATATAACTAAGAAAAAATTATGTAATTCCTGCAATTCATGTAAAAACGACGTTAATGTTAGTAAATATAACGTTTTAATTATTTTATGTTAAATAGACTAATTGATTTAAATAAAGCAACTAATGGTTGAGTAAATAATCGCGGGCGAAGCCGCAGGCATCTGCAAGTGTGTGATAATTCATTTTTTAATATGCAGTCTGGGTTTTAAAAGATTAAAAAAAATTACGATTCTCTTTCTAGTTTCTATATAATTTTAATAAATGAGGATTCTGTTGTGGAAAATTATCCTTATAATTGACACCAGTCTTTTCTTTTTTTTGGCTTGGATTATAAATTAAGTAACTTCACCAGATGAAGATACAATTCTATAGCTCGGTTAAATTATTAGACATTGTAATATTTGTAGTTGACTACCACCTTCGTTAATATTAAGTTAACAATACTTTACGATGCCCTCTAGAACAACTTCAAGTTAGTTAAGAGCCTATTTAATTCTTTAGATAGTGTGTGAATATTAGCCATTAAATAAAGGTTTTTTTTATTCTCTTTAAACAGAAAAGACATTTCCACCTAACTGAATTTTTTGTATAATTTGAGATTGATTTCTGTGCATTTTTAAACTTAATTTAGGCCTATATTTGAATATTCAAAAAAAATTGTGATTATAGGACCATACAGCCAACAGTAATTTCAGTTAAACATCAAAAAGACTAAACATACACTACACGCACTTGGAAATAAAATTTGGACATATTGTTGCTACCGATGACGGCATGCCAATTGGGCTGGCCTGCCCTACATCATGGATCTTGTCCTACGTAGTCGTAGTCTATTGAGGAATGGAACAAGCTAGAGCGAAATAGCTCAATGCACACTAATATGCTTAATACGATAGAAAGGCCTCCATCCCCCGAAGGAAGGATTTACTATACTTTGAATGTGGTAGAATGGAGACCACAATGCGCCGTGAACATTACGATCACTAATTGAGAAACTCTTACGCATGCCTTGTAAGTTAGTTGTTAATTAATTCAGCAATGTACTAAAGAAACCACAGTCGTAAAGAGGACGGAGTTTTGTAACAAAACAAGTTCCACTTTACGTTCACAAACGTAACGAGCAGTATTTTCTGTGTTTATTTATCTGTTTTTTAGTTTGTTCATCTGATTTATTATATATATATGACGTATTATGATTGCCTACATAAGTGAATAGTTAGTGATGCTGATTACGGATTTGGAGGTCAGAATTCTGTCTCCGAGAACTACTCGAACTATCCTGAGGTAGGAACATCTCGAGCATGCTATTTCGGCCAAAAAGGTTCTGGAAATCGGCATACTTACCACATGGATCCAATTATACCGTCTAATATTAAAGTCGAAATATAGAGGTATACAAAACTGCGGTAGTTGGATGATAGGCATTATTCTCCATAGAGTACCGTATTGTTAATTTTTATTGCATATATATATACATGTATTATTCTAATGAGGGCGATAGCTAAGAGGGTCAGCCTCGTGGTAAAGAGGCAGCATGCCAGCCTCTAAGTCCATAATTTGCTTACACAAACCCATCCGAGATCCATTGATATTGTTCAAGACCTAAAAATCTTAGGCAAAAAGTCCTAAACCCTAGGTAGTGTATTGCAGATTTACGGCACGTTATAGAATTCCAAGATTAATTGGAGCCTCTCAACCAAATGTTACGTAATAGTGTCCAAGTAAAACCCAAATGTCATATAGAGGGTAGTTGAGCAATGGGCTCAGTCATCTTCAGGAAAATTCGTATTAGGTAAATTAAATATTCATCAGGAAACCGAATTGACTGTGTTCCGTGCGCGGATTGGAAAGGATTCGATTAGATTCGACAGTTAATAATTAAGTAGGCTTAATTTTAAAAATTAAAAATGGTGTTTTGTTTGGATAAAATTAATTTGTAGAATTCAGTTTATGAGTTTTCAAAGTTTCAGATACGTATCACGATTGTAGCCCCTTCCTGTAGGAGAATAATCGAATTAGGTGTCAATAATGAACTTTGAAAGTAATCTTCTGAAATATTAATTTTCGCACATTTTTAAATATTAAAAACTTTAAAGGGATCTGCAATTTTAAACTATTGAGTTGATTTTCTAGGGAGCTTGAGTAAAAAAGAAATGTAGCCTATATTTGATAGGCCTTTTTCAGTCATTTTAAAGTTAAATAATTTAGTACGATAGGACCTGCAAATTAGTACATTAAATATTGAGAATATTTTATTTTTCCTAGGTACGAGTACACAGCGTTTTTCTAGACGTATATCAGAGTCTTTAAAATATTGTTGGATTATATATTTATAATGTAGGTATACATCAGGGTTCTTGAAAATATGATTTAATTTTAAATAAACCTGCATAACTCAAATAATTTCAAACTTAGGTCTAAATGAATGAATTTTTGCAACATTCTGCTAGGAATTATGTGTCTAAAATGAACCGTGTAGGTATTGTAAAACTTAGGATTCCGTTATCCTGCTTACAATTTCAAAGCAATTAATTCAAATTTTTACAACGGAATTAACCAAAATCGGAAAGATATTACCTTGGTGGTCTTTCATCCGGATAATTTTAACCCTTGAAACAAAGCAGGATTCTCTCTTCCTGCCCCTGTAGAAAACAATGTTTATAGTTGGCCAAGGTTCAGAGAGTTGTTGAAAAGAAAGCCTCCTTCCGTTCAGCGCTTAACAAGTTAGTGGTTTCATCGCGGAAATGTGGTCTGAAAATGAATATGAACAAGTTATGGTTAATTTCCGCTTTAAAACTACAACTTTTACACTGTACCGGCGTCCACTTGTTGAAAGTTGGAGAAGCTTTCAGAAGGGAATAGTTTAATAGAAATGTCTAGTTGCTAGAATATTTAGTAGTTCGGAACACTTCGAAGTGCAGTTGGTTGCGACCCTGCGCTACGTACAGGTTCAACTATTAAAGTTTTTCAATTGACCAAATTATTTTAGCAGCAACGTAGCCCTAGAGTTGACTCAGTCTTTAAAGTGGAGGGAATGACGGTCAGAACGTAAGGCTGACAACCTTCCCACCTTCGTTTCAAATATCTAGACACCAGAACTCCAATAGCACAAACTCGCGGAACCTTAAGGGTCCCCAAGGCCTATATATAGGCAGTAATATTCATATTTCAGTTTCGGGAATAGGCTACGTGTGGATTATACGGTTTAGTATTCAAGAGATGAATTAATTCACCGCAAGACTAAAGGGCAGAACACAGTGCAGTCTGTAGTGTTATTTACCATTTCCACCTGAAGATTTAAACCTTAAATTACCAATGATCCCTTTTGGATACAGCTGTTACCTTGTAGCTTATTTGTTAAAAGGTGAGGGAAAAGGCAATGGCAAACAAATTTCTTGCAAAGTTACAGGATTTTGTACAAGAAATATACCATGAGACTAATCATTATGAAAATTATTTTACTTGTAATCTGACATCGTTTTGCATATTTTGTAAGAAATAAGTCTTTCAAAATAAAGAGTAAAATATTTTAGCTGTAAATTTTCGTAAACCAGCTTTAAAAATGGCGATTTTCCTGTAAAACACGAGTCTTAGATTTGTTTCTCTTCAGATGATAAATTTTCGTCTGAAAAATTCAATGCATTTCTGTCCCAAGAACTGTTATTGTATCTGTTACAGTTTATATATTTAAATATTATTAACAGGCATATATATTATAAATTTATAGTACTTTTATACGAGTATTATTTATACAATATTAGCTGTTATTTCGCTCGCGTCGATTTCGTAATTTGATAAAAAATAATCCTTCCTTGGTACTTCAATCCTTAGTTTACACATTTTTTAAAATTTATTAGTAATGGTGTTACTGAGAAAGTTAAGAATATTGTAATTTTTCTCCACATAAACTTGAATCTCTTTTTGATCTCTTTGCTTTTATATACCTCTAAGGCGTTATATTTTTGAAAATGCTGAAATACATATTTCGTTATTTGTCTTGTAGAGTATTTATGCTAATTTGAAGAAAATCCAACCAAAACAAATTTCAATTACAAACTTTTATCCCTCTTTTCACCCTCTCAGGAGTTTATTTCCAAAGAAATAAGAAATACGAACTATGTATGTTTCTGAAGTACTTGACCAAATTTTAAGTCAATATAATCGTTAAATAATAGAGCTATTTCTCCATGTAAACTTTGAACCACCGTATGTCACCTTTTCGTTTATATTAGTTCTTAAGGTTGAATTTTTGGAAATGCTTAAATGCGTGTTTCGTTAATTTATGCCAAGTTTCCAAAACTTTCAACCATAAAAGAATTGTTCCAATTTCAAATGTTTATACCCCTTTTAATTCCCTTTTCACCACTTTAGGGGTTGATTATTGAAAAAATAATTAAGCTTTTAATTGTATATGTTTTGAGTCTTTTAGGAAGTTTTAAGACAATAGAAATGTTGTTCAAGTTTTTTTTTCAGAATCTTTGAAACATATGGTAAAACCTTGAGATGTTAAAAGAAACAAAAATGGCACAGACCAGCTATCACATTCGAGCAATTTTTCATAATAATAATAACTTTTTTATGTTTAGGCAAAAAGCTAGAAGCTAAGCTAAAAATAATTGGGTTGTCTGCGGTGTGAGAGAATCATTCACATTAAATAATATCTAGCAAATTTGTACTCTGTATTGTGTGTGGACAGCAGTTCTTTTACGAAACTAGGTGGTTATTCCAGTTCTGGAGCTCAGAGAAAGGATGGTGCATGTTTAAGGTGGTACAGTAACGTATTGTATTATATTGTTATGTTTCATATCACATTCAGATTGCTCGAGCATGTGATTCACTTTCATGTTTTCTTCTATTATTCTTTATGTAGATGGTATGATTTTTTGTAGTCGCCATTCTAGTACCCAAACAATATATAAATAATTTCCTATATTACAAAATCTCTTTAACGTGTAGGCTATGTATATTTTTAAGATTCAAAATTGGATATATAATATTTACATTTCACCCATTCTCTCTGAGACAATAGTAAGCCAAAACATTTGATCGGCAGAAATAAGTGCACAGGTACTTTAAATCAAATTAACCCCCATAGAATACTGTAGTCATAAATTCTGCTTACAATAATAAAAAATTCTGGTCTTTTCACTGGAACTATAGGAGACCGCGCATAACCAATTCTTAGTTCGGACGCCATTTATCATTCATTTTACTTTTCCAGTAAGTGCTGATAATTTATCATATAAATAAAGAAATATATACAACAACAATACAACAACAATAAAAATGGCCGATAACAATGCCGTAAAACAATGAAATCCATATCTTTTGGGGTCAATTCAACCTCCAACAGAAATCAGTACCAAGAGCAATTCTGGAGGTAACGCGGCCGGTGTGTAAGCTTGCCACCCTCATGTGCCGAACGTCTAAATGTCTGGGGGCCTCAACCTAGTGGAATCATCAGAGCTTCCATGGCTTGTATAAAAATTTTGGAGGAATGTTTGGAATGAGATTGGATATGTCCGGGGGAGCTGAATAGTACTAGCGCCAGCCTAGGTTCAATCCCAGGTGCGATCCCCGTCCAGGATAAATTTTCTTCTGCAGAATATAACATTAATGTGATTGATCACTTAGTGTTTCTCCGGAAAAAAGGGTGAGGTATTTTATCACAATTTTGAAGCTGTAATTATTCGTGATTCAACTCGCGTGCAATATATGAACAAGAATTCACGATTAGGAAGCTCACCGAAGATGAACTCCTAATGAAACACTTCACATTGTAACTCATGCACTTATCACTGAGAAACACATTCACTTTGACTCGCCGGTAGGTACTCACGTGTACAGTAGTTTGGATGTGAGATGCGAGAGTTTTGCAAGTTGCGGTGTGCACTGTTCACTAACGTCTACCTCGTGCTGGAGCTGAAAGTTGCACTAAACTGCCAAGGAGTAGGAGGAAGGCGATGCTGTGGAGGGGAACCACCTGGATCCTTACTAAATGACCACTTTCCTAAAAAAACGCAGTGAGCAATGACATTTCTTGTCCATTATATTAAATGCTTTAAACAGTGGTAATGTTCTTCCTCCTTTATTTTGTGGAAGGACAACTTTGTACTTAGCTGGCCCGTAATTCCAGCTCGACAGCTTGTTAATAAATTTAAAAGGCCCGTTACTGTTGGACGAAGAATCTCTCGAGGTTAGCTCCAAGGGTGGTCATCTAAGTAAAAAACTAATTTCATTATAATTCCTTTGAATTATTATATAAAAGGACAAGGTAAAAACTTAAAGTTCCTACTTAGTTGCCCTCAGTTTTATTTACGCAAGAAAATAAATCATAAATCCTTCAGGATGTCGCTTAAAATTATGATAATTGTTTCAAGGATTTGAATTAGGTGACCATTATTTTATTGGTTCGATGAACTCACAAGGAATCCTTCCCAAATGCCTCTCCTCTAAGGCAGAAATCTGAATCTTAGCGGACATGGAGTGCGGTTAGGCCTATTCATTTTTTTTAACTTTCAGCAGCTAATGGCAAATAAAATTGTAACGAGAAGAGGAAAAATATCTTCAGTTTGATTGATAAGAAATAAACTAGTATATTCATATATTTTTCAAATCATAAGATAAATTCTGTGAAAAAAATAACATATATATATATATATATATATATATATATATATATATATATATATATATATTTATCAATGTGACTATCACAAAAATCCATAATATTATGTTCAGTAGTTTTTAAATTTAATAAAAGTAGTTTTCGTGAAAAAAAAAAAGGTTAAACCCATAACATTCAGTTACACAAGCGTTTAACCGCTGCTTTCAATAAAGTGCAGTAGGCTATCTTGCATTTGAATTTGTAAGTTTTAAATAATGCAGTTATTGAAATAGTTTTTGCACCAAATGGGCTTTGAAGGTTGCTGTAGGCTATGTGTTTTTTTTAAATCAATTTTTGAATGTGGTAAGTTATAGGAAGTTAGTGCAATTACTTTTGACCTAATCTTTGACATTAACTTATCCACTCACAACTCCAATATTTCATTTGATTATTAAAACTGTGAAGATTTATCTATTTCATTACCCATTAATACGCAATTCTAGTCTAAAAATTGAGTACAGTTGGAAGCTGGCGAGATGATCCCTGGCATGACTATGGGGCTCTTATCTGCACCCAATAGCAGCGCTCCCCTACACTTGCAGTTATAGCACAACACCGTATTCCCCCTGCATGCCACCACCAAATCACGGATCATCTAGTCAGCTCCCAACAATAGTCCCATTGTAGCCTATAACCTAGAATACTTCACTTCACATAACCAATCCAAAACGTACTCCTTTTATTAGGAGATTTCCCTCACACGTGTTTTGCAGGTTGCATTAAATAGGCTCATACGATTGAGATCGAATAATACAATAAAATCTGCAAATCAAACTTTATGATTAATCTCCGTAATCTGTTTGGTAGAAAATATATTCTGCGAAAATAATACGCAACTATGATAATCTAAATGTAGTGCAATTTATTGGTATTGATGGTTCTATTTTAATCTTTTCTGGCATTCGAGAAACTAACAACTCATATGGTAGTAGATCTATCAGTAATTTGTTTAATTTAAGAGGCAGTTGTATTCAATATTTGCTTATAAGTAAGAAATATTTGCAAAACATGGTATTTTTATCACATGAAAATAATTTGATCTGGAGGATACTTATTGTTCGAGTATTCACTCCGAAGTCAATTAATGCAAATATTAAATTCTAAAAGATAAACTCCCAATTTGTGAAATTTTAAGGTGACTATTCCATTCATAGGATGCGTATTTAATATTGACCATTAACGTTTAGCAATGCCTCGGTTATCGACCAATCACGGTGGTTTATCTTATAATAGGTTTGTGCTTGCTAGGAACACGAGGATGCGATTTTATCTTATAAAAGCCAGCTCCTTACTAGAAACGTGAAGTATCTATGTGCAGTAATTAATACGTCGCTTTCTGCCAGTGAACAGAATAAGAACACACTATTTTACGCAACTTAACTTATTTGGACAATGAAATAGTCTATTATAAATGTACATTGATTAAAATCATAATTTAGATTCAGTGCAAGCGAGATCTTGTGCTTTTATTCTGTGTGATGTCAGCGTAGCTGTATTAAATTAATAATAAATTTATATATTTCAGTTTCTTAGAGGGTTATGTTGATTTGAATAACTTGAACCCGCCTTATAGGCCTACCCAAAAAATATTTTTTTAGGAACCCTTATATAGGAGGCCTACAATCTATGTACTTTACATTAGTATATAAAAATGTCATAATCTCAATTACAAAGTGTCGTAAAATCGATTAAAAACAAAACTTATTTCCTAAAATAGCACAATATACTCGTCAATGAATTAAAATATTCAAAATTACAAGTCTACAAGTGTCTACCCGAGCCTAGTTCATATTGTGCTTATCCTCCATCTTGTTTAGGGATATCTATTTTTATTTATGTGGAATATCATTTTAGCATAATGTTATTCAAGGTACTTCATTTTATTCAACGGATATCACCAAACATACTAATGAATCAAGAAAGTTTAAAGCAGTCTTTCTATGTGGGTACTAATTTCTGATAATGAGGGTCCACAGATTACCAACTGCTTGCTTAAAACGATACTCCCTAGCCTTTTTTAGAAAAATTCAGATAATTTTTTTCAGTTTTCTGATTTAACTGTACGATGCCAGTTGAAAACATCAAAATTCTCATTCGTCAGCAACCCAAGAAGAAACTTCCGTAACGAGAGGTCTGCATTTCCCCTGTTGTCACGCTAGACGCACAGGTCAGTGATGTAACGGGGACGAGCGTTCCGGGATATAGCAGATGACCTCTCCTACCCATTGTTTAGATGTTTCCTTGGCTAACAGTTTAACACGATAGTTCCATATTCTTAGAACGTAATGTTTGCTTTTTCCACCCGCATGCATTCGTACATATTTTGTTCGTAAGTGTTATATTTGAAGCATGAAATACTGAATGAAGTAATATTCAAAGCCACTATCATTTGTGGGCGATTATATGTACGTGGTGTGGGTCTTGTTGTTATTGCTACAAAATTCTTTGAACAGCATCTTCACTCAGTATTTTTTAGCTATAATAGGTAAGGAACTAGACATGTATTGCACTAATACTTTAGTAGGTACTTTATCAAGTATTGAGCCCCTTATTTTGTGAGAGATTGAGTTTGTCGATATATTTGCGAGAACGAAATCGAGTAAATTTACTATGGAACTCGTAATCTCGTGTAGGATTTATTAAGACTTTCCCATGAATAAAATGTAATGGATTTTGCAAATAATTATTTTCTTACTTTGTTGTCAATATTCTGTCAAACTGTGAGATTACGGCACACTAAATGAATGGAAAGTCAATGAATCGACTCGGTCAATCGATTCGAGTTACCAATGCTACCAATAGTGCGTACCACAATAAAGAGAACGTCGGTGTAGATTGCAAATATCAGAACTCAATAAAGCAATGAAATGGCTTGCAAAGAAACGAAATTGCGATTTTAATCAATACACATTTACAAGTTATGTTACATAAAATAATGTGTTTTCATTCTGTTCACTGGCAGAATGTGACGTATAAATTACCGCGTGTAGATGCCTTACGTGCCCAGTAACGTGCTGACGTTTTATCAGATAAAATTGCATCCTTGTGGCTCTAGGAGGAATATTGCCAGATAAACTATCGTGATTGATCTATATCGGAGGTCAGTATCAAACACGCGGAATATGAGTGGAATAGTCCGGTTAATTTCACGTATATGTTTCTAGACTATCTTCACTCGTTGGGGGCTCCGCCCCAAACCCCCAGTGAGGTTCTCGGGGAAAAAGAAAATTTTATGAACCCTGTGGAGATAGGGTCCGTGTATTTAGAGTCGTAGGCTTATCTTTTAGCCACAACAAACCTCCAAAAAAGTCTGCAACAATATTGTAAGTCCTTTTTGGGGGGTAATGTATTAACAGTTCGATCTTTTATTTTTTCGTCGATTTCAGGCTCAAAGCTATAAATTTTCTAAATCTCATGTTTCTAGCTCGTTTGGGAGTTGGTCAACATTGATGTTACTGAGAGAGGGAAAATCTTTTAAATATTTTTGGTGGTAAAAAATAAAAGAAATTGAGATTTTTTTAATTATCCATCGATTACAGGCTAATTTTTATAAGTTTCCTAAATTTCAGGTTTACAGTTCATTTGGAAGTAGGTAAACAATAAAGTCAGTGAGTGGGTGATCTAAACTTTCGAAGAAGTGACTGACGTTACGGCTATCCAATCAGTTTTCCATACTTACAAGCCAGATTGAATCATAAAATGGTAGTTCAATGTGCCAATATTCCTGCTAACTATTATCTAGCTGTCCTATAAGTATGTTAAATATTACATAATATGTGGAAAAATTACAAATTTGCTTGAATTAAAAGAAAAATAATTATCTAAAGCAAAACCGATGAGATGTGACAAAAACATAGTAAAAAAAACTTGCAGGACTCTTAAAATGCGTTACTGCTGATGCATTTTTTTTATAAGGGCTTACCGTTTAGCTACTGTAAGCCACAGGACCACTGCCTATAACCCCGGAAAACTTCTTTAATGATTTCAACACCGGCCGTGAAAGCCTTAGCTGTTACTGTAATTACATTATATGGTTTAAATATATTTTGAAAACTGTAGTTAATTTTATTATTATTTTTTTAATTTTCTTCCCACACTTATTTTTATTCTTTAAACGATCACATTAAATTTTCACATTTTAATATCTAATTAATTCTCCCTTTCTAAACTTCATTTAATGTTTCTTTTTCTTAATAACATTTTTTATTCAGGACCACTGACTTTATGTTCGTGTTTAGTGTTCCATATTTAGTAGTTCTTCTATCGCACATTAATCCATCTTGTGCCCAAGGTTGCGGGTTCGATCCCGGTCCAGATCGATGGCATTTATGTGTGCATAAATGTGACAGACCCATGTCAGTAGATTTATTGGCGTATAAAAGAACTCCTGTGCGAATATTCCGGCACACCGGCAACGATCACAGGCCTAAGTTGCAGTACATCCCCGTCGTTAAATAACCTTATACCAAGGAACGTCCAAGCATTAATTAAAGGTTATAACTCTGTTAAAAAATATAAAAAATGCCAGCCAAATACCAACCAAACAACATCTGAAAACGATTTAGGAATAAATAACCTTTAATAGTTAAGCACATGTAGAATATTGAGATAGGATTTATGAAATCAATAAGGGATTTAGGAAATACCATAAATATTCTTCGAACGAAACTTACGACCATATAATTCTTATGGCTCACAGCACTGGATGTACGAAGTCTACATAAATGCACGCGTATCCTGCTACATAAATGAGAAGAATAACGTGTTCAAGTTGGTTCTGGGTTACTAGACAATAAATTATTATACAAGCAATTTTGAAGGTTAATCGTCTTAAAGCTGTTTTTGTGAGATCTAAATTTAAAACCACAAATGTATGATTCAATCGTCAGTTTTTGTTTAAGCGTAAAGCATTTCATAATAACACGTATGAATCATTGAACCTCGACGAACAACAGAGCTGTGCAATTACTTCAACGTAAGATGAAACAATAACTTCTTTAGTTACAGTCGTAGATCGTATATTTAAGGGTTATATATTATCTAGGAAGTATCTAGGAATAAGTATTTAAGAATTATGTAAAAGAAATTTATTTCAAAATCTGTTGGTTAATCTCATTCATACTATTCTCACCATCAGCATACTAAAATACTTATATCATGGTATTACCCTACTATAAAATCACATGGCTAACTCACTCACTTATATTAATGTTTATCCATTTTCACATGAGCCAGAATCTATAAATTTGGCAAACCTGTAGCTTGTAGCCTGTAACCGATGCAAAAACTCCAATTAGTTCAAGTTTTCCAAACCCCACTGGACCACGGCCTACAAGCCCGGTAAACTTCTCTAATGATACGTATAATAGGATAATAGCAAGATTCACGATTTAAACAGATATCTAAATAGTAAGCTACTACTTTTCGTAATTATGTTGAATTAAAAGTGCAGCTATTCTTCGACGAGATTCAGTTATTCATAGTTTATAGCCTATTAGTTTAAAATGAGTCTAAGCTTAATACATGGAACTCAGAGACGAAATTTGTTGCAATTACTTCGGCTATTTATATGAACTTGTCTTAAAAGCTTAAAATTTGATAACATATTGTAAAAATATCGTTTATTATAATATTTTGCTCTAATTTCTTTCTTTAAAATATAGGTGGTAGAGTTAATTTTAATGTATTTATATGCCTATCATTTCAACGTACGATGTAATGAGAGTAAAACCATGTCTTTAATTCTAAATATGATGGAAATAATGTATGGTACATAAAATTAAGTGATCTGTATATTATTAGCCTTTATAGTCGGTGCACTGTAGGTCCACCTTAAGTGACGTTAGATGATTGCCTCTACTATTTTCCTATTTGTGTGGGTTTATGTGTGTGCACAAAACATAGTAATGATTTTGCATCTTTTGACCTACTGATAAGAGCATCCCGCTCTCGTTTACCTTTAAGTAATTGGCATTACTTCCTAAAGGAAAATATGTAATATTGTTTCGTGTGTTAAAAATGCCGAAAGAAAAGCAATATGTGATCGTTGGTTATTAGAACGCTGATTGCATCAGTTGGTTACTGGAATATGGAAAGGTTCTCTCATTCGGTGTTGTAATACTTATTTTGGCAAGAGTATACCCGGAAGGTGTTATGACGTACGTTAGTATGCAAGCTGCAGTAATACAACATAATATCGTCTTCGTAATGTATGTTATCTCGCAACTGCATTGCGGTTTTGAACATCTTCTTAAGGGTCAAGCGCCCAATACCTAATACATTCGAATATAAAGTACCGTACATTTACTGTGGATTTGCAACCTAATCCGAAGTACGGTAGGCCTATACCTATTTTTCTGAGAGGCTTGCAAACGACAGTTAACGAAATCATCATAGTTATGCTCGTGAAGAAAAGGATGGCAATAGCGACAAAAAGGTAATAAAATACCTGTTCGTTTATATTATTCAAGATGTAGTATACTTTTGAGGAACAATTATTCTTTTTCTTTGAATTAAACATTCTACATTTTAGTTTGGTGAAAAATCATAGAATAATAATCCATAACACCATGTGTTTGTTTTCTTCAAACTGTTAGGTCTCTCATTTGTTTCTCTAAATTATATTTTTAAAAAGGATTACGCCTACATCCTACCTCTAGAACTAATCCAAATATTGTAATGACATTTTTTGTTCATATTGAGCTTCCTTAATAATGTGCACTAGGATTCCTTGTAAACCATGTGGATTTTATTTTAAAACTACTTGGTTCATAAAAATTTCAAATGTTTATTTCCTTCAATAAAAGGTAAAAAAAGAAATAAATGTTTCAATGTATATAACAGAAATCTTGAAGTATGTTCTACGTGTATTTATGAATCATTCAAGTTAAGGTGCATGAATTATTAGAATAAAAAAGTAGAATAATACGCCGGAAGTACTGGCGTGTGAAAGCAAAAGTTCACAATATACCTCAATAATTCCTACAAGGGTCGAAAATTGTATGTCTGTTAGGCCTATAAATTAATAGTTTAAAAATTCATTTCTGTAGGTCTTAATGATCTTAAATATAAAGTAATAAAATCCTTTATTTTACAACATTAAAAAATGAATCCCCCTCTTTAATTCTTTAATGCTAGGCTAGAATAATAGTCTTGCTTTCAGTTGTCTAAAGTTGTCTAAAAGCCTTATCCTAAGCTAATTTTTTAAGCCAGTTTCTTATTACTTAATAAATGAGCACTTGGATGTATTCCAACTTCTGTCAATTATTTTGAACATATTTTAATGTTGAAATTTATTGCAATTGGACTTTGCTAATAACACACCAGATTTGATTAATGGCATACATCCGGAGTAAAAAGGTAACATATTAATCAATAAAATTGATCAAACCTGTGTCTAATGTGAAATAAACTTTCTCTCGGGCCTCTCTATATTCCGCTTTAAAGTTATCATTATTATTGTACTTTGCTTTGCTTTATGTTATGGAAACCTTTAATTGTGAATTATCTTATGCAGGTCTGCAGATATTTAGGGTACAGTGGTGTTAGTAGAAAATTTCAAATTTCTTCGAACTTTTCCAGAAAACTGTTGGCATCATTTCCTGTTACTTATATAACACAATATTGCATGATTAACCTACCACTCTATGAAAGGTGATTTTTACATGTATAAAACTGTTTACATAACAACGTTATTCGATTCACCCGCTGCATGTCAAAATATAATAAATCAAGCGGGGTTATTTGGATATTAGGCCTATCATATGGGGCTATTTGGATAAGTCAACAAAAAACGGGTAAGATTATTAAATACCTAGCACCTATAGTTGCATACAACATATTTTATATTAGTGAACATAAAAGTACAACACCCTTTATCGTAATAAGAGAAGAAACCCTTGCTTAAGCATTCAATTTTTACAAGCTAACTGTAATATACATATAAGAAAAGTATAGAATTTTCGCCAGAGATGGATCGACCATCGTAACAAGCTGTCGGGCTGAGTGGTGCAGACATTATGGTACAGGCTTTCTGGTCGTAGGTTCGGTCACAGATCAGGTACATTTATGTGTGCATAAATGTAAGATTTGCAGGCATGTTAAAGAACTTCTGTGGAACAAATTTCCGGCACACCTGCAACGGTCAAAGACTAATGTAGAGGTAGGCCTGTACCCTATCGTTAAATAACCATAAAACCACCTAACCATCCTAACAAGCCTTGATGGATTAAAATGCACCCTAACCTACATATTTCTACAAAGAAAATATTCATGGACCCAGATGTGAGAGGTTTATTGAAAATATAATGTAAGATGAGCCTATGAACCCTAGTGCAATTTTGCAGGCGAGTGAAACATTGATAAACTGTAATGATTTAATTCGGTATCTCCGATATTTCTATATTATTAAAATGTTAGAAAAAACTGTGAAACTTATTCCTTATTTATTTTATGGACATCGTTTTAAGATATTGGCAATGTCAGTAGATGGTTTTATTGAAGTATTTTGTCATCTGACTCTTTCAGAACATTCAATAAATAATGGAAAATAGACATCAGAGTTCAAACTCAATTGGAAATTTCTTTATTTCTAAGACAGCTCCATTACACCTTCTTTTCTTCTTTTACAGTGAACTCTAGGGTTATCATTCTGAAGTTTGGGTATTTTCTCTACTTGCATATGCGAATGCAGGATTGGAATTCACTTAAATTTTACTTAAAAGTATGTTTTTACAGAAGATGGGGAGAAGCCCGATTGATGATGTTACAAGCCTTTAAATATTATTATACCGTATACGCAGGTTCAGAGTCACTGCATAGTGTCAATAAGATTATGCTTTTCTATGAAATAATCTTATTTCTTTCAGTTTTACCTTTCCCCTTGTAGGAACTGTTTATGCGGCTCATGCTGCCGGAGCCTTACAGGACCGCAACATTTAGGGCGAGGGATTACCCATCGGATAACATATAATGATTATTTTTTACCAGCCAAGGACATGGAAGGCCTCCCCGGATCAGAGATCAGCCATCGCCGAGACAACATGTACACAAAGGAAAAGACCGTATGAAGTATTAATTAATATAAAACTAAAACAGGGATTGAAGTAAACAAGTAAATCGTGAGAAAGGTACTCTCACTCCAATTAATCTCTAATTGATGTTAGTTATAGCGTTAATGCCCTCAGTAATATTTCACGAGCTATTCGAAATTAAATTGGATTGTAGTATGACATCAATTAGCAGTTCCCTCTGGTTGAATGACGCGTGGCACACAATTCTTGCGACTGTCTGAACCGTGGGAATATATTTCATAATCTGTAATGTGAATAAACTGGCCAACTTGTAAGTAATCCATCAGTTAATTACTGTAACTTAATTTATTTAATTATGAAATCAGCATTATTTATTATTTTTACGAATGAAAGTAGTCCACCACTAATTTTGGAAGATGGAATTTATTTATTTATTTTATTTATACAAATACAAATATATATTTATACAAGTAAAATAAAACAGAGCAAATACAAATTTCAAACATAACTATTATTTATATTGTTATTTGGAATGTTTAAAACATAGAGTGGAAATAGAGGTTATTTTGATTTGGCGTAGGGGCGTAGCGGGCCCGGATCGATTTCCGGTCGGTACAAGTTACCCAGGTGGGTTTTCTCACCTGTGAGACCAATTTAGATTAATTTTTAGGCCATTGCGCTCCCCGGACATTATCTGACCGTCATTATCATCTTCATCCCATCCGCCTCTTTTTCGGAATGAATGAGTGTGTGTGCGAGATTGGAGTGTCTCGTCCTTTGTATTCGTATTGTCTCAGAGGTGATCTCGGCATTGGGCTGACGAATCCTCTGGAGAGGCCCTTCAGGTCCTTGTATGGTCAGAAATGTATATATGTGATCCATAGAAACTCCCTCCCCTACGGGTCACGGTCTTTCAAGATCCAAACGGCGTGGGCTGCGTAATCGTTCCTACAAAGGGGGAAGTAAAATTCAGGGAAAGAAGAAGTAGCAGAAATTAATCGGAAAAGTAGTTTAATGACGGCCAGATGTCTACAAGGGCATACGTTTTCACAGATGAGGAAAACCCCCGGAAAACCCCACCCAAGAAAGTTGCTTTGATAGGGGTGATAGGAAATAATTAATACTGATTGTAAAAGTAAAATTATAGGTTGTCCAGGCTTACAGCTTACGGCTCACGGACCCTGGGTAACTTCATGTTGACCAATAAAAGATCGAACCCTGGACGCTGCGTGATGGGAGCGAACGCAACTCCCTACGCCACAGAACAGTGAACTGGTTAAGCGTGTTTTAAATTCGTCTAAATGACAGTTAATGGCTTCTTAAATAGCCTACTTAAATGTTACATTTAAGCCTGTGTGATTGATACTTCATTAAAGTTTGCAGTTGCAAGAAGGGCAAAACAATCTGGATTCCAATTTTCTAGGTGCTAATTACTTACTATTACTTACTATTTACTTCTGTACGTATTACTTCAGCTCTTACATATTTAAAATATATAAATGCTTCTGAATCTAGCAGACACAAAATGACGTTTATGGTTGAACATACTTCCTGTCTTTGAATTCCAAACGCTGCATATATTTCAAACTTGTATTTTTATTACATGAACTACTTTTCTACACCACTGATATGGTAAGAGAAAATGCATTAAGGAAACGTTCTTTTAAAACTAATTAGTTTCACAACCTTCAGTTTTTAAATACCTCTCTACTAAAAAGACAGAAAAGCTGTTACCACTTCGGGACTAAATATTCAAGACCTACGAAAGAATAAAGGATTCCGCACTTACCTCTTGTGATAAACAGGATCTGAGGAGAATCCTAGGTTCTTTTTCTTTCAGATGGGAATAATGAATATTCCCGTGTGGGAATTCACACTCTAAATGATAGACAGACATAATTTTCTTATTGTTTATATAGTATGGCTAGTCACAAGTCAAGAAGAGGCCATAGCTGCATGTCGTAATTTTTATTATATGTAAAGGCAATTTGTCACATTTAACCTGCAACTTCAATTTTACAATGGAATTGGTAGACACTAGAATGCCATTTGAAATCATTCTTTGTAACACTGAACGTGACTTGGTAAGAAGAACAATGCTCGCAGTTCTGATGATTTAATAACGTTTGAACAGACCATCTGAATAATGCAATATCTGTGTGTTCTTTCTGAGTTTTTCTTTTTTACATGTAGGATTATTATTATTATTATTATTATTATTAGTAGTAATAGTAGTAGTATTGTCAATTTTATTATTATTGCCATTGCTGTTACAGTCACTAGTACTAGTACACATCCCTTGTTCACAAACTATGTGTGCGTTGCTCTTAGAACCAGAAAACAGTTCACTCGAACCTGCGAAAGAGCTCAAAAATCAAATAGGTACATTAAAAAGGATTAAACACTTTGGGTCGAGGGAAGTTGGGGTTAGCCTATCAGTGCAGCAGTTAATTTTGGGTCATTATACTGACTCCTAGTCGGCCGCTGTGGTGTTCTCGTCTTTATGTCTAAAGATCGTTCCCGGTCGATGGATTTTTCATGGGACGGAGTCCTCCGGGAGGGACTTAAGATGCAGGTCTTAATGTCGTAGATTTACAGTACCGGTACGCTAAAGAACTCCAAGCTAGATTAGAGTCTCTGAACCAGATTCTGGGGGTCCTTACACGTCCAAGTGATACCCTAGTTTTCTTTCAAGGGTTGTTGAGGCGATGGGCTTACCACCTGAACCTCTGCTCTCTCTCTCTCTCTCTCTCTCTCTCTCTCTCTCTCTCTCTCTCTCTCTCTCGGAAAATAAGCGTAGGCCTAACTAAATTAGTCTTCGGTACTGTAACCTCCACTCGAAGGCAGTATGCTCCCAAAAGAGCTAGAGGACATATAGTTGTATACATACATATATGCAGACTAACAAACATACACACATACGTACATACACACATACGTACATACATACATACATACATACGTACATACATACATGCATACATACATACATGCATACATACATACATACATACATACATACATACATACATACATACATACATACATACATACATACATACATACATACATACATACATACATACATACATACATACATACATACATACATCAGATAGCAAAATTACGCTTGACTCACTGGTAAATTACAACAACCACCAGAAACTGATTGAAGACATCAGGCAGCAACTAAGAAGCAGACAAGAGGAAGGATGGACGATACACTTCACCTGGGTGAAGGCTCATTATGGGGATCCAGGGAAATGAGCTAGCAGACCAGCTAGCTAAAGAAGCAGCATGCAACGAGGCACTTCAGGTGTCCTACAAGAAAATACCAAAAAATGTAGTGTATAGAACAGTGAAAGAAAAAAGTGTAGAAGAATGGCAAAGCGAGTGGGAAACTACCGAGAAGGGTAAAGTTACAAAATCGTTCTTTCCTAATGTTCAATATAGACTATCTCTAAACTTGCAATTAATAGGTACCTTAACAGGGTGTCTACAGGTCAAGAAAGTCAAGAATGTCAATAAAAAGTCCAGAAATCGAACACTCGGTCAAGAATGTCAAGAAATGGCACCGTAGGTCAAGAATTTTTTTTTTATATCGCAGTGATGATACACAGCTGCAGTGATGATGTAGCCGAGATACTCAGGGATATTATTATTATTATTATATTATTATTATTATTATTATTATTATTATTATTATTATTATTAATATTATTATTTTGCAGGAATCAAAATCAATGTTAGTAACGGAAAGTATTTTTTAAAGATTTAACAGACTTTTCTTCTTTTCACTTATGGTAACATCATCATAAACTATGCCTGTATGCCTGGTAAATGTTCGTTCCAAGAACACTGGTTAAGTGAAGGAGAAAAAGACTGGAAATTTTGACTGCGACCAGTGGAGGGTGACAAATTCAAAGCTTTTTGCAATGTGTGTAAGACTAAATTTGATATAGCATGCAGTAGTTTAGGGTCTGTAAGGACCCATGAAAAAGGAAAACGACATTCAAAACTCGTTGGTGCTCTCATTTGTGGTAAGCAGTCTCAGCTGAACTTCAGTAGTATTGCTCCAGTACCACCAGTGCAGCAAAATGCTTGTGCATCAGCTCCACTCGTGCAACAAACTGATTGTTTGTCAGTTCCACCAGTGAAGCAAACTGCCTCTACATCATCTTTATGTGCTCCAGCTCTAGTTGTACAACAGACTTTTAATGTACCATCTGCAGTCTTACCTTCGTATTCTCGAAGAACATCTCAAGCCACTTTTCAAGAACATATGTCTCATAACACACTAAGCAATTTTCTTATAAAATATGATGTTACAAAGCTGAGATTTTGTGGGCTCTAAATAAAGTAATGAGCCATTCTTCAAGCAGAAGTAGTGGTAATACAACATACTTGTTTGCACTTATGTTTCATGCTAGCATAATAGCAAAGAAGTTTCAGATGCACAAAGATAAAGTTGCATATTTTGTTACATATGGGCTTGGTCCATTTTTTCAGAAAAAGCTTGTTGTTGAAGTAAAGAAGAGAAACTTTTTTGCAGTCTCCTTTGATGAGAGCTTAAATAAAGTAGCTCAAATATGTCAGTTGGATTTTGTGGTTAGGTTTTGGGATGAACAATCAAACACAGTATCAACTAGGTACTTGACATCAGAATTTCCTTGTCGTGCTACAGCAAATGACTTGGTGGATGCTTTTACCAGGGGTATTTCAAAACTTTGGTTGTCACTTGTGAGTGTTATGCAAGTTGCAATGTGAATCTAAAATGTTTGCGTGATTTGAGCGTACGCCTCAAAATTGAAGCAAAGGATCCAGACCAGCCAGAAATTTTTGATATGGAAACATGTTCTTTGCATAATGTACATGGAACCTACAAAACTGCTCATAACAAGATTGGGTGGTCAGTTCATGAGTTTCTTCGTTCTCTTTTTTCTGTTCAATGATTATCTTTCCAGACGAGTAGATTATACACACTTTTCTGGTTCTTCAAGATTTCCTTTCAAGTTTTGTGCAATCAGGTGGCTGGAAAACTCGAAATCCATTAAGAGAGCCTTAGAAATGATCACTCCTCTAAGGAAGTATGTGAATGGTGTCGAAAAAAGCCTCCTCAGCCTCCTCAAACTAAGAACTTTGAAAAGATACAAGAATTTCTGCGGGATCAGTTTCTAGTTGCAAAGCGTGAGTTTCTTCAGTCAGTTGCACTTGAGTTGGAACCTTTTCTTGCCAGATGTCAGTTTAATGTTCACTTCTGCCATTCATGTACAGGGAACTCTACATTCTGCTGTACAGTATTGCAACCAGATTCATTCGCATAAATGTTATGAATGGAATAAACAATGTCACAAAGCTCACTACCATTGACTTAACAAATTCGTCCAATATCAAGATGGCTCAGGATATAGATGTTGGTTTTGGTGCTTCTGCTGCTTGCAAAGGTTTAAATGATCTGGTGATACGTCTTTTAGGAACCAGTGCAGATAATTTTTGATCACTCTGTTCAAGAAGTGCCCATTAGCCTGCAAAATTGTTAAATGAGCTTCTTGTCTTTCACCAGATGTAATGGTGAATAGCTCATTATGAGTGTCGCGTGTAACCATTGCCCTTGAAGAGTTTGTGTCTAAGAAGCATTTATCTCCGTCGATGGCCGATTGTGTGAAACGGGACTTCCTTTAACTTTGTGAGTCCCCGTGTTTTAAGGAAGCAGTTAAATCATTTGATTGGAAGACAAGCAAACTCGATGTGTTTCTTTCTAACGTTCTCCGTGACATAGGTGTGAATAGTGTTTCGACAACTAGGCTCTTTCACCAGCTTCTGGCCTTGTTCCACGGCAATGCTGCTGTGGAAAGAGGTTTCTCAGTTAATAAAGAGTGTTTGGTAGAAAACTTGACAGAAGAGTCACTTGTTGCTCAATGAGCAGTGTACGGAGCAGTTACAGCTGCAGGAATTATTTCTAACATTGAGATAACTAAAACAATGATTTTGGCAGTAAGAAATTCGTCATCTAGAAGACAGGAATCTATAAAGGATAAGAATAGCAAAGAGAAGGAAATGGCTAACATTAAGAGAAAGGCTGCTCAAGAATTAAGTTTGTTGGAAATGAAGAAGAAGAGACTAATGCAGCAAACACATGAAGAAGTTGATTCTTTGGACAGAGAAATTACAAATCTAAAAAATAAAATGAGTATGTAACATAGATGCTCTGTCTAACATAGGTGCTCTGTTTGAAAGTATTCTTTACTGCTTACTTTTTGCCTTTTAATGTGTATTTTTAATTACTTTATTACTATATATGAGATGAGTGAAGATAAATGATTTAATAAAACATTTGCATAAATTATGCAAGTAGAAATGTACAAGTTACCATACGTGTCGTGGTGAATGACTCACGGTAGTGAGTATTTGTACTTATTAGAATGTCATAAATCATGTGTAATCTTTGTTATTTGGTAGTGGTGTAGGTCTATTCACAGAGAAAGTGTTTGACACAACAATAAATAAAGCCATACCCCATCCAGGATGAAAGTTAAAGTGTATTCTAAGAGGTAAGATGATAAGATAAGGTAAATTTGATGTGCAGTCTTTATTAATTACAAGTTGTTAAGACAAAAGTGTAAAATACCTTTAGCTTTCATCTTAACCGGCGTTGGTAGGGGTTTTAAAAAATAGAATAATAAGTTCATTTTTACCCTAAAATTCTGTTGTAGTTGGTCAAGAAAATTTGTAAAATAGTCAAGAAAAGTCAAGAAAAGGTCAAGAAATTTGGATTATCAAAACTTGTAGACACCCTGCTTAACAACTTTCCTCACTGGACATGGAAAACTGAAAGAGTATTTACATAGGTTCAAAATCACTGATAATCCCTATTGTTCATGTAACAAAAATGTACAGACAGTTGATCATCTTATTTGGGAATGTGAACAACTAAGTGCTAAAAGAAAGGTTTACGTAGTGGAGGGATTAAACGTAGTGGTAAATGGCTGATAACAAATGAAAATACACTTTAAGAGTTTTATTAAATACGTCACATCAATTGATCTGGACACTCTATAATCGACAATGTTATAGTTAAGATATATTAGGCTCAAACTATGATAAATTACAGCATCTAAATAATATTATAAACATAATTTTGTACAAAGATAATGTATAGCATGTAATATTACGCACAGTAATGGGGCATGCTGATGAATAATAATAAAATAAGTAAAATAAGCCCTTTGGCATCCCTTTAGGGCAAGGACCTCCTACCGATCGTAGGGCTGGCTCTAGGTTTGCTCGCTCGGTGAGCCGGTCCGTGCGAGCTAAAGTGTTGCATTTGATAGGTATCATCACTTATCACTGATCACTGTTCACTCTGGGTTGTTAAGTCTTTCATTGTGTTTCTCCACTTTATTCTGTCTCTAGCCGTCCTGCTCCATGTTGCGCCTAGAGTTCTCGTGAAGTCGTCGGACCATCTTCGCCTTGTACGTCTTCTGCTCCTTTTCCCTATTCGGGGGTCCCACATTGTTGTGACATACATACATACATACATACATACATACATACATACATACATACATACATACATACATACATACATACATACATACATACATACATACATACATACACACATACACACATACATACATACATACATACATGCATACGTACATACGTACATACATACATACATACATACATACATACATACATGCATACATACATACATACATACATAGCCTACATACATACATTCATACATACATTCAGATTACCGTACTGAAATGCGTTTTAAAATATTTTATTCGTATTAAAAAGAAAATGAACATTTAGAATTAAAAGCAAAAATAAAAATAATGATACAAGTTATTCAACTATCGCAAAACCCATATGTCAATTTGAATGCACGTGCATATAGAACTTGATGTATTTCGGAAGTTGACAACACTTTTATGTCTTCCCTCTCCCGAAAAATATATCTGTGTACTGCCCGCCATACCTGCTAAGAAAGATGATCAGTAACATGAACGAGTCCACTATCGAAATATTGTCATTTGAAGGTGTTATGGTTTTATTCATAAGCCAGTCTTCGAGGCAATCACAACGCGCTGACTAAGGTATACGGCTGCGGTTTTCATGACTGGTGGGAGGGGAATATGGCTTGTCTCTCTGAATTCAACTCCCACCTCTGAATTACCTTCTCCTCATACGCGTTCCGCCAGTGTCAGGAAGAAAAATTTACTGTACGTTAACCTGAATTTGTGGAAACGATGACTGCCCTTCTAACGATGACTTAACTACCCTTCAGATAACTTTTGCGAAAAATATTTTCAAACAAAAGTTTTAGCTCTTAATATGACCACATTATGTCAACTTTCAAAACAAGACCGTTAAGGCCATTTTCGAGAAAATCGCGAAAAATTACATTTTCTTGATGTAACATGGTGGTGTACGTAAGAGAAAGTCGTTGCCATTCTTCATATCCAATCCCAAAATGATACCTAACCTGAATAGGCCTACTAAATGTTGTTTCTGTACATTTTTCTTTCTCGACCTATGCTGTTCACAGATATATTATACACATAGGCTATATAGACATTTTTGGGCAAAGTAGAGCGATAAGTTAATAAAGATCCCAACAAAGGGTGAACATTTTTTGGAAATTACCTCTAATCTCAATTGGAGACAATATTTCGCACAACGGTTTCTTTCAGAGGAGCTAAAATTTGTACTACGAAAAAGGTGAACGCATAAAAATATTAACCTGACTTTAAGCTATGGATATCCAGTTTAATTAGCTTTCAAGGTAGTTTTTTTTTTATTAACAACCCATGACTGGAACGATTTGTAAAGAGTTTGCAAGTGCACGTGAAAATTGCAGGAAATGGTTAAAGCATTTCCTCCTGCAGGTGAAGGATGCGGTACGCGATGCTCAAGTGACCGCAAAACAGTACATAAACCTAGGAATGAGTTGTACTTCTTTATGACACAATAAATCAAAATGATTACTTCCTTCCGAACTTAAATATGCTTGTTTCATTACATTCCTCTAGACATTGTGCACAATTTAAAAATAATTCCTCAATTTTCTAAATACTTAAAACCAAATGATCTTCAGATTATTAAAAATACCAGACTTTGGCTACTGAGGCTCATATAGCCGGCGCGCAAATGTTTTAGACAGTGGGTTTGGTAGACAATGATCGCTCTAGAACCGGCGCTGAAGTAAACAATTAAACCAGCCGGTTTACATTAAGCATAGCATAAGACGCTTAAGTCAATGCTATATTACATAAATAAAATTCTCTCTACAGTAGAGCTAAGAAATAACTGGATAACGATTAACTGCACAGAAAATTAACTGCTGAGAATATAAAACAGTTACTGTAATCTGGGCATCTAATTACTTAATTTGATATTATTTGTTGTTATGTAAATTTTCATGTCAATTAACTAGGCCTATAGACAGACAATTATCGTTAATTCACATTATCTGGGTCTATACTATAAGCTCTCTGTGTTTGTCATTCACTTTTACATGGACAATACTTCATACAGAGGCCCCAAAAGCAGTAAGATAGGCCTCGTTCTAAAATAGGTCGAAATGTTTTCTACAACCTCCTTGCAATGGCAGCTTCACAGTATTTACCATTTACTCTCTTTCAAAATTAAATTTGATAACAACAAATATTTGGATTATAGGCTAAAATAACGTTGTTCATGTTAATTGAATAGTATATAATAGTTAAAACATAAAGCATAGTTGGGTCATTCTCACGATTGTGGGGATTTTCATCCACTGTTAAGCTGGAATTACAATTGTCACAAAACTGTGTTTTATTGATGTCATCTCATTTATTATGATGTTAACCTATTCACAGTGAATTGGCCGAGCTCAATGTTAATCACTAAATTAGATATAATATTGTTAATATCAGTAGGTGCAAATATCAGTCAACTCCGTAACGGAGCGTTTTCCGCTCCTAATATTAACAATTTGAAATATTAAAGCATTTTTATTCATTGTTTCTATAGATAATTGGCTTGCGATTCACCTTGTATCAATTTTATCTCAAATATTTACTATAATGGACAAAAAAATTAGAACTTTTAATTTAGAATAGGCTATAGAATCGAGATTTTTTAATGCTAAATTTTGTTACTATGGTCAGACTTTTTAATGTAAAATATTTATTTTCATATCCCATGCATGCTAAGAATAGAGTGCATAAATGCCTCCTCATTAAGAAAAAGAAATTTAAAAATTAGTGCTAACTATTGCCATTTTACTGCCATTTTACTCATTGTTATGGGGTGGAGACTGCGTTACGGTGTGGACACTTGCGTTATGGTGTGGAAATTAATTTCAAGATGTGGGCATGTTTTCGATAATGTATTCATATAATGAGGTAAATACAATTAATACGCTAAATTTAAATTAAATTAAACATATGCAAGCCAATAAAGTCACCACTGTAACAGTGTTCAACACCGTCACGAATTTCTTCGTGACGGAGTTGACTTTTTTTTTGTTCATAAGTTTTCAAAGTTAAAACTGAAAAAAAACGACGATTCATCACATATATAGCCAAAAATTCTTTTCTAGACTAAAAATATTTATAAAAATCACAAAATCACACTTTTTTCTACGTTACGGTGTTGACATGCAATTAAGGTACTTTCCTGAAAAATCTGGTTTTTGCTCTTACGCTTCCTACAATCACACAAGAAATACTTTTGTGGTTGGCACATTGTTGCCATCGTTCTTCCCAATTAACGTATGTCCGTAGGTAATGCCGCAATAGCATAGTTGGCGAAAATTTAATTTCTACGTGCGTTACGGTGTTGACTGGCGTAATGCAGGGACACTCAGTTAAGCACTTAAATAAAAATAAATAACACAGTACAAATAAGAATAAAATAATTATCGTAATATAATCAATGAGAGTGAGCATACCTTCTGCAGTTCCTGTATTTACAATTTTTTTAGAAGACTTCTAGGTCAATTTCTTAGCTTTCGTACATGCAATACTTCGAGTTGGGACATTGATTTCATGGGTAATTTGTAGTTCGTCAACATTTCAAGCTATTAAATACCACAATATATCAGAATAAAAATATACTTCTTTATATTTTAACTAGATAAATGATGATTACATACGAGTAAATAGTAAAAAAGGAGGAAATTCCTAATTTACGAGACTGGCAAGGTTGGGACACGAAATTCCCCACAATCGGAAGAATGACCCAGTTAAGAAAATAAAATCACATATTTTATTAGATTTCATCAAAGTGTCACCTATGAATAAGTTAATTGTCGTTTAAAATATGTAAATACTGCCATGAAGAGATTTCCAGGATGCATGAAAGTAACCATCAAATCTGCGACGTGACAACACTTTATATTCCAGAATGCATTACAGTGTAACACGTGTAAGCAAACAGCGATACAAACCTGTTGTATTCTTAGAATGTTGCATGATGTTTATATTGAGTTGCAGGTGAAGATAGACTTCTGCATGTGCAGCGATATTTCTAATTACACGAGAAACCTTGAATCAGAAGCTGATGATGAGTGTCAAGATATTTAAGATGTTGCCAACATAAAGCCTTTGTATTGAAACCTTAAAAGAGTATTCAGTTTGAATTTAGATTAATAAGACGAAGTTCTTAACTAATGGGCATAGCACTTGAGCGTCGAATTCATCATATTTTATTCGTATTAGAATAAAAAAAACCCTCCTCTTAGTTCTTACCTACAGCAGTTCTTGAAGTACCAAGATCTGATACTTACTCAATGGCAATAGACAATTCCTAAGCAAGCTGAAGGAATATTAGCTACTTTATGGAACCCGGAGGTTCATTGCTCCTCTTATCTGAACCCGCCATTCAACCCTATTCTGTGCTAACTCCATCCAACCATCACTCTCAAATCTTACTTCTCTAAAACTATCTTAATATTGTCCTCCCACCTTCGTCTAGGTCTTCCAAGTGGCCTTTTCCCTTTGGGTCTTCCAGACAATATTTATTAGATATCTTTTCTCCCACATGTGCGCAACATGTCCAACTCATTTCATCCTCCGTGTTTTAATTATCCTTACTATATCCGGTGACGAGTACAGGTTATGAAGCTCGTCGTTATGCAGTTTTCTCCAGTCCTCATTTTCATCTCTCTTAGGCCCAAATATTTTCCTAAGCACCCTGTTTTTTAATATTATCAGATTATGTTCTTCCCAAAGAGTAAGCGACCATGTCTCACATCCATATAATACAACTGGTAGGTTAATTGTCTTATAAATTTTTAGTTTTAGATTTCTGGACAGAAGACGAGAAAATAAGAGTTTCTGAGTTGCATAAAAGCAGGCATTTCCTTATTTGAGTCTACACTTAACTTCTGCCTTAACGTTATTTATGTCTGTAATTATTTATCCCAGTTTTTTAATTTCTCCACTTGTTCGAACGATTTACCGGCTATTCTAATATTTTGTAGCGCATTATTTTGACGTTTCATGACCATACACTTAGTTTTTTCTGTATTAATTTCCAATCCAATATTCCTGCAGGTATCGACAAAACTTTCTGCATTTCTCTTGATTGTGTTTATTTCATCGCCCAACAAGCAAACGTCATCTGTATAAGCTAAAATCGGGTGACTGCCGTTTAATTCTACCTTTAGGGCTACCTTGTTTTCCTGAACTTTCCTTATTTTCCTAATGGCATATTCCAAATCGAAATTAAAAAAATAAAGGAGGTAGTGCATAAAAGGTTAAAACGAAAAATGCCAGCCTGATTTGCTGAAATTTCTCACCCATAGATAAATTGTAGCACTCATATTTTAAGTAGTATAATTTTAAAACTCACACACATGTACAAATACCAGCATAATTAAGAAATATTTGTTGGTATGTCGTTAGTCTAATATTTTAAAATAAGAAAGCCAAAAATGTTTAACTAGTTTTCCATATTAATGAATTTCGTTTCCGTAGTGGTGCCATTGATTAATAGAGAATATAGCTCTGTTTTCTGCCTAATCACCACCAATTTTAATCTAATATGAACAGCACAATTCCAAGAAAGTCCCTGTCAGATAGTTACCAGATGGTGAATATTACATGATTTAATGGAGTAGGCCTATAAACAAAACTTAATTTAGTTTATCAGTGTATATAGTAATATCGCAAACATTATGTGAACATTAAGTTTTTACAAGTGAGTACAGTTTTGTTAACAAAAAACCAGATTTACATAATTCTATAGACTGTATTTCCCAAAACAATATCAAAGTACGATCAATGTGTAGGACTTATAATTTTAAAAATTGAAAATAGTATAGCCCCTAAAAGTAAGCACTTCAAAAACCACCATATTAGAAGAAGTTAAAAATAATTAATGATGAAGATATAAGTTATGTTATGTAGTGTAGGCTTATACGCCTATAGAAAGCTCTAATAGCGAATTACTAAAAATGGAATGTGTAACAAAATGTACCCACATTAAGAGAAATAGTAACCTAAGTATTTAGGTTAACATTAGTCACATAATCCACTCATTCACGCCTATGTTTATAAGTTTCTACAGTTATGCTGTTAAGTATCTGTTTCTAATAAAGATTAATAAGGTCTGCCTTAATATTTGTATCTACTGTACTCTAATAAATCACAACTAGTTATCCGCTACTTGGTAATTTCCGAGGTGTACTTTCTTGGAATTGTGTTGTTAATATTACTATGAAGTTAGTGGTGATTAGGCGAAAAGCAGAGAGCATTATCCTCTTTAGTTTTTCATAATTTTTTTAATTAAAAGTCGTGACTGTCGACATTGAGATAAAGAAACAAGTTTAATGACGAGTCATGCCATTAAAATCAAACGAGCTAATTTCATTATTCTCGTCACCATCATAGTTACCGTTTTCAAGGTAACCTATAGGTCTTACGCCCTTTCCAGTTCAATTGTCTTCGCTCTCTAAGCTCTCCCAGGATCACTTCTTTCTTTCTCTATTTCTCTATTTTTATATTCGATGTTTGTTTTAATTACAGCATTTCCCCAAAAAACACTCAGGACTGAATGGTCAAAGTTGAGTGATAAAAGTATTACGTTACATTATTCTTCTGTTACAGATATAGTGCATGAAACTCAGCTAAAATGAACATGGTCATAAAACCCAGTCAAGTTACTAGCTGCCCCGTCATGGCACAGAGAAATTCATACTAAAACTCAAGGACCGTGTAACCGTATTGCATTGCGTAACAGGACACATGCCCGTGCATGGGATAATAGAGTCATCTGATTTCTATAGAAATGAAAAGGCCTTCAGATGTCAGTGATTCACTCAGGCTTTGACTGATGCTACCATTTGATCAAATTGTGTAACATAATACTTCATACCTAATTCTCTGTGCACAGTATTACAAGCTGTCACTCTTAAAACAATAGCCTACTTACAGTGAAACCCAGATAATGCACGCTCTTTTCATCTGGTCCTTTGATATCCCTGTATAAAATAATATAAAATCCACCTCTTAATACGCTCGTCATCCCGTTTAAAACACACTTTCGTCTGCCGAAAATTCTAAAATACCGTGTTTTTAAAATACTGAGAAAAAATGTCCTGACTTATATATTTACCGTTAGCGCCCGCATGTTCAAGAACTTGTAGGAGTGTTTGATTAGTGGATACAATAGAATGGAATGCAACTCTTGAGTACCTGCAAGACTTTTCAGAGCATGGATTCACTCATCAATGATCCTCCTTGCTGCCAATTTGAAATCGCGTTGTCAGTGAAGACTTGCTCTTGTGAGAAGTGTCAAGTGATTTGTTACTGCCAACATGAGAAAGGGAGTGAAACGGAAAGCTTTGTCGATATCGGATAAATTTTCAGTTTCACCGATGAAAACACCAGTGAGAATCAGAAACAGCTGGCGGAATCAATAGTAATCCCTTCTTCGACTTTTACAACAATAGTGATAGTAAATAGATCAATAACTGACTGTAGCAATAAGAAATTGCCCAATTTTCCTGCTGATAATCATAGTAAGCTGAAATGGGAATGAACCGTATACAGGTAATGTAGTTATTACAATAATGCGCCTTAATATTCAGTGTATTCGCAACAAAGTTGATAGTCCGGAAGTTTTCCTAAATCACAGTACTGATTTTAATTATAATAACAGCCCACACTTATTGTGTCTTTGTGAACACTGGTTAAACCTCGTCGAGGATGATATCTTTTGTATCGCCAATTATAATTTAGCTTTCGTGTAGCAAGCTCTGAACTGAAGCTTCATTGAAGCCAAGACAGCCACATACCGCTCACAATGTTGGTTTGATGTGGCAATGATATTAACTTTCTAATTTTATCACTGAGGATGATCACAAGTTTGTCGAAATATATTTGATTTTTAATATTTTAAAACTTTTACATTGACAAGACGGAGTTACCGCGTTTTAGAATTTTTTATTTCTATTAAGGAGAGAATGAATGATTATGCTGTACGTTCCGAAGTTCATTCTTATAATACTAGAAACTGTGGTGCTCTTCAGACGAATCAATTTCCAACACCAAAGGCTTTGAATAGTTGGGAATGTATAGGAGTCAGACTTTTATCTTGCTCCCTCCTGCTAAACATAATGCGTACCGGTATTAAACTTTTAAGAGAATTTTAAACACTTGGTTGTTAAACAAGACTTTTTACTCCGTTGATGACTTTTTTATAGCTGGATCTGACCTTTTAAATTTTACTGTTTTATAGCCTTGACTATGCCTTGTAGTCTACTTGATATTCTGACTGTATTTAATTATTATTATTATTATTATTATTATTATTATTATTATTATTATTATTATTACTGTAGTGAAAAATCGTCACTCGAAGGTGGAATCCGGAAAATACGAAAACGTGTGAAAGATTCTTTTGGAATGACTCCATCAGTCTCGAGATGCTTCCATTCCCTTGAGTGGGCCTATCATTCAACAAAAAATCCACTAAATTGCAGAGAAATTCAATATTGAGTTTTTCGCATAGAACTGTTGGGCCGGTTTAAGCAACGACATGGTATTGTTTATCGTCAGATTAATGGGGAATCTGAGTCGGTCATTGGTACTAATACGAGTGAAGGGCAAAGGGAACTGCTCTCATACCTCATTGCTAGATATGCCTCATCTGATATTTTTAATGCTGATGAGTGCGGTCAAATTTATGCCCGACAACTCTTTCGTCTTCAAAGGGGATAAATGTCATGGGGGTAAACAGAGCAAAGAAAGGGTGAAATAGCCCACTCACTACTGCAAATTCAGATGGTTAAGAAAAATTACCATTGCTGGTAATAGGTAAATCTCGACAACCATGCTGCTTCAAGAACGTGAAGAAACTGCCATACGGTTACAAAATAGAGGATTTGTTTGTCACGTGGCTGAAGGACTTAGATAACAAAATGATCATGGCAAATCGAAAGATCATATTGTTTATCGACAGGTCAATCGAAAAACGTAAGTTTAAGGAACATTGAGCTTGAAAATTTACCACCCAACACAACCAGTAAACTGCAGCTAATGGATCAAGGAATCATGAAGGTGGCAAAGTACTTTTATCGTAAACGCGTAGTGCTGGGTTTTCTGACGTTTTCGTTTGAGCTACATTTCTTTAATAATACAGTACAGTAAATTTCTATTTTTAATTTTCGATCACCTATTCTATTACGCGCTCATATTTCAGTATGTTTTTATTTTTGTTCTTACGGAACATTTATCTCGTATTGATTTCTTTATTATTTTGTTAGTACTGTAATGATTCACGCATTATTGTGCCATGCTATCCGCCTTAAAATGGCTTTTCTTCATCGTTAATTTACTGTAATATATTTTTTTTTATTTATTAGAAGCCCTTATCTCACACTCAGGTCGCTGATGTTGACGTAGATGAGAACGACAACTGGGATGCTGTACGGGTTAACCTCGGGAATGATGTTCGTTTGAATGACAATGGTGTATTAACCTCTGAAACCTTGGATTTGAACGAAATCATCATGAATCAATGAATCATACTGGCAAGAAGATAGTGACGAAGATGAAGTGGAGGCAGTTGACATTGCAAATCTTCTCGCAACGAAGTCCTTGTTGCGATGTCATTAATTTATCTAGTAGTGAAATTATGATGTCACTTTCCATTTAAATCGTGTGGAAAATGCTATTATTCATAACAAGCATCAGTTCACGACAAAAAAAACATTTTCTTTTTTTAGGAAAGAGGCACTTTAATTGCACTACAGTACGGTACTGTATTGTATATGTGCTTACTTTTTCTGAAAGGAAAGAAAATAAAATACCCCTCATCATAATTACAGTATTTAATCCTTAATTTTCTTCAACAAATGTTTATTCTGATACATATCTTTGAGTTAAAAATTTTAAAATCTAAAAATGACCGACTTTTGCTAATACGCGGTCCCGTGTAATACCGTTTTACGCGGCCCCTTGAGGATCGTCTTGCCGAGGTTTCACTGTATTTAGAAACAGTAGGCCTAATAATATATTCACAGGTTTTTAATGTGTCAAACTTCATATTGATGAATATTACATTAGGCCATATATAACGTATTCTCAGTAGCATGAGAGCCCTCACATCTCCTAAATGGAAGCTTTTCAGGAGACAAGAAGAAGTCTTAATTTCAATATTATTCTCGGCCTGAGTACCTTAGTTTGTATGGTGCTGTCATTCTGAACTCAAGGTTGCGAATATAATCCAGGCTCAAGATGATGGAATTTATGTTTGCATACATATGACAGTCCCATGTACAATAGCGTGGAGTGAAAGAAATCAAAATTTAATTAATGTTAAGTAATAGTGCGGAAAAGTTGCCTTTCGTATGTATATTTTACCATGTAAAATAATTTTAATAGCAAAAAATATCTTAGAGGTTCCACTCACGCCTTGAAATACCTGTAGAACGATATTTCATCATAATTGAAAAAAGTTATAATCCATTAATCACAAATAAAAATTTGCTAAATTTGATGCAATAGCGTGAAAACATTGGATTTTTGTGTATATTATAGCCTATACCATGTACAAGCATTTTAATAACAAACTATATTTAAAGGTTCTGCTCACGCCTTGAATTTGACCAGTAACGCAGGATGAGAAAAAAGTATAAGAAGTTATTACTGTGGAAACATTACTTTTAATAGATTCATTTTTAGTATATACGCAAGTTAACAAATACACTCGCTTACTCAAATAGTTAACTTGAGCCTACACTTAGCGTATGAACTGTACAGCAAAATGTGAAATTTCCCTATGATAGGGAACAAAGGTTAAATTTATAAGTTTGAAAATTATGAATCCAGCTGCAACAGCTCACAAGAGTTACACCTTGAACTAAAGACGTTGCTAAATAAATTCTTACGCTTTTGAGACCTCAAACTATAACCACATTGCAAACAACTAAACATAGTTTGGCGGGTGACTTGACTTGACTATTAACTTGACAATTGACGACATTCAGCTTTAGTGTTAAATTGTGGAATAAGTTGTCTGGACTCCAATATGACTCTAATAAATCCACCTCCCTTGGTTGCACCACAAACAGCAGCTGATGCCTCTGTGACTAAATTAACGCATCGTTCCACTGCTTAAGGGGGTACGCCGTAGCGTAGAGGTTGAGGCGCTGCGCTACAAACTGGAAGGTCGCGGGTTTGATTCCCGATGAGGACGTTGGAGTTTTTAAATTTGCCTAATCCTTCTGGTGGCACCATGGCCCTGGGGTCGACTCAGCCCTTAACAGAAATGAGTACCAGGAGCAATCCTGGGGGGTAAAGGCTGACAACCTTCAAGTGCCGAATTTCCAAAAAATCTGGGAGCCTCAATCTCCTGGAACCCTCTGGGCCTCCATGGCCTTTATAGGGAACACTTTACTTTACTTACCACTGATTAAGTATGACTTGTTCTTTTTTTTTAAATCAAACACTCAGGAGGTACGCCGTCAAGCAGCACTTGTTTCAAACCTCATCTGAAATTCCCATTGTAAGTGGAGGTTCCGTTTTTTCCCCCCAATTCTGTCAATGGATTAGTTCATTGTAGTCTTCAACTTCGAAATTAAAACTGGAATTGTAAATTTCCGTAATCCAATCGATTTCCTTGCTCTTGCTGCCATAATCCGACGCAAACCAAGTTTCCTGATGAATTTTCGGTCACCTCTAATCATAGCTATTATTATATTTTATGGATTCCCAAAATGACCATTGTGCTGGATCACAGCTTTCATTTCAGCAGAGAGATAATGTGATTTCTTTATTGTTTGAAAGACGTGTTTGGAACCATCCTTGCAGGAGTGGGGAATCTTAATAGGAAACCACATTGGTGCATACACTTTCATAATGTATTCTGCTATTGTGTATAAATTCTGTGATTGACTGTTGGCTGTCATATACAGTATAATCGCAAAATCCTATTTGCCGTCGTTAACCACCTTGAGTGTAATACTGATCCTGGTTCTCGTTTTCTCAAATATTTAGAGCCCTGGCCGCTAGCCACAGTTTGGCAAATATCAAATAAGTACTGTTGATCAGTCTTTTCTATTGGAAGATTAACTTAAATTGGCTCAAACTGTACAATGGGCAAATGTTCACAATCAGCCAATGCTTTTCCAATGATACCACAGAATGCATAAGGTCCTTTGCTTTTTCCGTGTTTTAGTAGATGTCTGAACGGAAGCTCGTTTGAAAAGAGTTAACATACTAACCACTGTAAGGTTTTTTAAAAATAAACTTCAAGAAGCCTTAATACACCTCCATTTCTTCCAGTATTTATGTTGGTCCCGTCACATCCTACGGCTACAATGTATTCAACAGAAATCAACTCTGTTAGATAGTATGTTATGCTTTTGCTGATGATTGCTGTGCCCCAAGATGAAGTCACGTGGCCAAGGTACTTGAATCATACTCTTCGACTGTTGTTTTACGGTATTTGTTTCACCTAAACTTGAAAGTTGTAACGTTTTATCCTTTCTGCCGTCAAAATACAATCCATGTAGTATTGTCGGTCTTTCTTTCTCCTGAAACTTCTTCCTTTCCTTCTTTTTCTCTCGGGGTGGATGAATAGATAAAATAAAGCTATTTTATCTGTGTCTTAGTGATATCAAATTGAAACATTTTTGCGATATTTGATATTGATTTTCGGGGAGAAAAGCTTATAAACGTCTAGTTTTAAAAATTAAAGCAATATTTCCAAAAGTCAAGATCAGAGCGGACAATCAAAATGAAAAGGTTGAGTAAAAATATTTTAGCTCTATCTTTAAGGTACCAAATGACAACTTTTCCACGCTGATAAAAATTGAATATCGAAAAAAAATTGCCTATATTAAAAATAAAATATAACAAAAACAGAGCAAGTTTTGTAGAATTCAAGGTCAGAGCGGAACCTCAAGATGAAAAGATAGAGTAAAACTATTTTAGCTCAGTCCTTATGGTACCAAATGAAAACATTTCCGCGATGTTAAAAAGGTATGTTAAAGTATTGCCTATGAAAATATTTCGGCACACCGGCGACGGTCACAGTCATAAGTTGCAGTAAACAACCATAAAACCAAACCAAACCATTCAATGTTTGCATGTAAAAATTCCCACTGCAATTGATTATGCCGACAAAATAAATAGTTGTTAGCACACGAGGCTTCACTAGAAACATAGGACTATTTTTCCTGAATATTTCACAACTTACATGAAAATTTTTAATTTCATAGATACTAGGTCCCTCTTCTTAACCGACGGTTGTCTTTCTGAGTGATTTTTTGTTTTGTTTTAGATATTGTAATTTCGATACAATTTTCAAAATCTTTGTTTAACTTTTTGTTCCCAAATCGCGGGTTCATTCCCGGCCTAGGTCGATGGCATTTAATATGTGCTGGACATAATTCCGGCATAACGGTGACCTACTCTAGTACCGTATCTGCCAGTACATTTATTTCGGATAATTAACAACCCTCTTTCTACGTCTATTGACGGGTTTACGTCTTAAGTTTACTTGGCACTAGGTTAGCAGAGTAATGGGTCATGGCCAGGAGGATGTAGACGTCCTGCAAGGAGTACTGCAATAACTTACTGTATCTTAGAAGGAAGAAGCCAAGCGGGAATCCGCCACCACACATACATATTAACAAGCCGTAGTTTGTACGAGTACATTACAGTGTAGTTTATTATTATTGTTTTCCAAGCGTTCCGCTTGGCCCACTGAATGAAAGATGTAATCATTTAAGTATCATAGTGAACATGTTCAAATGCAAATTTCTCTATATAAAATGGTACTATTTTTCTCCGGTGCTTATTAAAATGGAATTAATGACGATTGACTATTACACTAGCTGAAATTAGTAGAGTCCCGACTAAGGGTTCCGCACAATTTAAAAACGAGATTCTCTGGATAAAACCCGAAACTAAAAAAATATTTCATTCTGTCTCGTTCTGTGGAGAGGATTCGTTTTCAAGGGCCATGAGGAATTGTTGTCCAAGATTTATTCCAGGGCCGGGAGACGAGGAACTGAAAGTGCGAAATACTCTAGCCTCTACATTCGCCCCTCCCTTTTCCTTCTACCTCCCACGTGTCTAGTCCCAGAATCAACCGATTTAGTTAACTCTGCATGCTGTTGAACGAGAGTAGTGGGGACGAAAGGGAAGGTAACTTCACACTTCGAGTGCCTCGTTTGCCATACCTGATTAGTCCAACCAATCCCCCACCGGTCCTAAATGATACGTTCTTTTGTATCATGATCTGACTGAAAGTGGCAAAATTTACTTCGCAGAGCCTATTGGACGTTGGTGGTGTGACGTCACATAGCGAGAATGCTGGGTAACAGAGTAATCAACGCAAGTAAACACGCGAGAAATAAAATACGGCAAATTACGAAGCGCGAGCAATTGAGGGGGTCAGCGCAACAGTGGTCTATCCCACCTTTTTATAGTTTAGAGAATAAAGCAAGTTCAAGTTCTACATTGTAGTTTTTCGTACTGTTTGAAAAATGCAGTTTTATTGGTAGTGGAGTGTTCTATGATGCTTGGTCAACTTAACTGCAATGTTACATATTCTACTGTTCAGAGTGTTCAGAGATATTATCAATTTTAAGAGACGTTGCAACACTGTTTTCTTGGTTAGACCACTGTTGCACTGACATGTATTTCAACTTGACAGAGGAGAAAAAATTATTTCAATAAATATTGGATTTTTACATGCATTAAAACATTATTTTAAGAGGAGAGGAGTTGTATTCATTTTATTTATAAATTACAATGATTATTCAGTTGTAGTACACACGATGAAATAAATGAAAAAGCTCACTACCATTCTCCCCAGTTTCTTCAACACTTACCTCATTTACAGAAATCAGATTATCATGAAATTAATTATAAACGAACGGTACATATTTCTGAAGACCGTTAATAGTCTCTAGTTACTTTGGATTTATTTATCTTGATTTCAAAATTGTTGGTTGCCCTTACACAAGAGGAATTCTGTTTCAGGGAACAGATTATTGACTTCAAAACTACCTACGACAAACTTAATTTGTCCAACCCCTATATAAGAATAAAGTTTACCTCCAAGCCATGCAATTAGCATCACTAACTAATTTTCCATGTCGGAGGGGTTAGACCACTGTTGCGCTGACCCCCTCAATTCGGTATGACCCTGCTAAACTAATATCACTTTTCTTAACATATCTGTCACTATCCTAGCCCTAACCTTACTACCACTAACTGATATCACTATTATTAGCTGCCACTAACCAAGCTTTACTTGCCACTAACACTAATATCACATAATTAATTCTCAAACTGCACAAGAAAAGTAGGAAAACTGACGTTGCACGCTTTACAAAATGCAGGGGCAATTGTACTCATGCGCAAGATGCAAGAAGCACATAGTAGACGCAGTTAGTCTTGAACAGTGTAAACATGTTGCTCGGTACTTGGGCATTAGCCATTAACAAAATATACGGTAAGGTGGTACATTTTCGAACACTTAACAAATATTCTTATTTTATGAACACAGTAAACATAAGACAAGTTCAACTGTATCGTCATCACAAAGTTGGCAATATAGTTGACCCTTCACAAAAATATGAAAGTCAAACAGCTGTAAAATTGGTCATGGCAATCAATCTTTCATTTCCAGAATATCGTTCGAAAATGTACCACAGTAGGTACAATTCTAAACACCAGTGGGTACTATTTCGAACAGTGGCATTTTCAACGAACGAATTGCTTTCTTCCAAATATTATATTCTATTATTATTATTTATCAATAATATGAGCGTAATAATGAAGTGTCACGTTTTGAATAGGTAGATGACAGGTTTGGGGCATGTGGTCAGCATGCCGACTCCTACGTCAGTTATTGATGGCTTACTGAACCGGAGCCGCTACTTCTTTATGAATTAGGTCTTCGGTTGGTGTCAGGAGGCTGAATGCACCCCGTTCCAAATCGCCCTACCTCAGAAAAATTCGAGGAGGTACCGGGGATCGAACCCAGACTTGCGGGTCCGTAGTCAGCAACCACTAGACCAGTGGGTCTGCAATAACATCAAGAGCAATAATAAAAAATACTTAACAACTCCAGAACGATTTGTGTTTGCTATTCTGTATTGCATAATTGCTGAGATGTAATAACAATCCAGAGGAAGTGTAATTCATAAACCTTCGTTAAAATAATACCACTGTTGAAAGCTGTGTGAATGCCATCCTTTAAATATTTGACTGGCACAGTTTATAATAATAAACATGCAGAATGCTGTGATGGCAAAACAGCTTTTCCATGCAAGCGATCGCGGGTTAAAGTACTGTTCGAAATTGTACCTAAAAATCTGTTCGTATTTGTACCTCGAGCTAGTTTTTGTAAATTATACATAGTTGCAAATTCCGCTCACGAATGACCATTGTTGTGCCAATGACTTACGTATTAAAGACTACGCTATTTGTTGGTATGAGTTAAAAATTGGTCCTCAACAATGTATTTCAGTAACACAACGTGGGATTATAAGCAATTTTATAACGTGCCATTTTTTTCAGCATGAAGATTTTACCTTCGATTGGAAAATAATATTTTATGGCCGAATGAGTCAACTTAAAACATCATTCTCGCGGATACTGATCAACAAAACAATCAGTATGGACGCTATATAATTAAAAAAAGGTTGGCTAACATTTGAAACCCAAAAATGGATAAAAATCTTAGTCCGTTCCGAATTGTACCATGTTCGAAAATGTACCACCTTACCCTAGGGGTGTTTACTTCAGTAGTGTTCTGACTTTAAGTGCAGTTCGAAGGGTAGAACGCTTTAATTGGTGAATAGAGAGTGTATTAGTAGAACTAAAACAGTTGTCATCGAAATGCCACCTATTCATAGTAAGTTAGAAGTAAATATTTTCAAAACTTAGATAGCAGAGTGTCTTGTGGAGTGAAATCTATCTGTCTGTCAATGCCATCCTTGTCACCATTGGTACCCCTACCTCCTAACCCCTCTTTCTCCTCACTCGCCGATCACTGTTCACCTCTATATGTGCGTACTGTAGTTGGTTATCCTGCTTCGGTGGAAAACAAAACTTCGCTGTTTCTGTGGGAACCTATATACCGTGAGGAGTGACCACTTATCTGGGACTATGCTGAAATAAAGATTTTATGTTGTTTTATCTAGAAACAATGAACATTTAGAACTTTCATATGCAGTGTCGTATAAAATGTCAGTTGGCCTATATTTATCCACATTTTCACTATAGTTTATATTATGTCATTCTTTCGTTTCGCTTTCAGTAGCTATACACTTTTCACATTCGATAAATAATTTATTGAAAGAACAGTTATTTTTCAACATATTCAGAACAGTAATATTCTTTTCCTATTGCTTATCGTTAGCATCATAGTTTTCTTGGTAAACGAATGCAGAGTAAATGAAATCAGGTAAACTGATATAACAAAGTGCCAGAATGTTTTTGTTGAATGAATTATAAGTGCAGTTATGATATGCAGAAAATAAGTTTTTTAATCAGATTAAAATCGGCTAGCGTCAGCAGAACTACAGATTTGTGATATCTTGACAATCGCGCACTCACATAAAAAATAAAAAATAAAATTATAAAATCCATGTCAAATCGGCCGGCTCCGCGATTTGATCTAGGGACCTCCAGAATACGAGTCCAAGACGTTACCATTCGGCCAACTCAGTACGACGGTTTACTATGACTATTCAACTCACGCCGCGTGTTTGATATTGACCAATAACGTTTAGCAATTCCTCGGATATAGACCCATCACGGCCGTTTATCTTACAATATTCTTGTAGGAATCGCGAGGATGGCATTTTATCGGGTAAAATGGTCTGGTCGTTACTGGAGACGCAAGTATCAGTGTGCAGTGATTAATAGTCAGATGGTGCCACTAAGCGGCACGAAAACAGATTATTTCATACAACATAATTTGTTTGGAAATTGAAATAATAGAAATGTACATTGATTAAGAACACAATTTCGATTCTGTGCAAGCCAGTTCGTGTGCGTCTATTCTGTTCTGCTTTTGGCTTAATTGAATGAAGTTAACTATGTCTTATATGCTCTGGTGGTAGCACTGATTACACCAAAACAGCTCGAATCGATTCATGGACGGTTGATTCATAGTATGCCTTGATCTCGCAGCTGTTAGTTTTGTTTTTGTAGAACAACGCACGAAAGTTATTATTATTTGTATAATCTGGTGGATTTTTATTCATTGAATAGTCTTAATAAATCCAACTCGAGTTGACGAGTTGCATCAGATAAATTCGCTCCTGCTGCGCAGTCGCGAATCTATCGATAAACTCGTCAACTATCGTGGGATTACCTATGATAGGCCTAAGCATATGTGAAGGAATAGTGTTATTTGTCAAACCTAAATGTATTGCAACTTGAAATTCTTAAAATATGTCAACATTTCACAAAATTCAGTGGCAAATAACACCGTTAATTATTTCACAGTAATGTAGCCTACCTTCTGTATATAACAGTATTCATGTAGTAGTCAATTTTAACTAGATCAACGAAGTAAACAAACATCTGACTGCATTGCATACAAAGCCCTCAATGATTAAAAATGCGGCATTGTAGTATAGACATGATCTAGAAAAACATGTGACCTTTAATTAGTTGTTACTCTGGTACCGATCAACCAATTTGGTTTAAAATAAATACGCTTCTTGCCATAAACGTTATAAATGCGGATACAAAGTTTCATGAAAATCCGATAAAGCGTATTTGAGTTATCGTGCCTTTTGTTATGTAATACCAAAGAAAAAAGGCACTAAATTGAGAATTATTCCGGTACCGAACAACCGATTTGGTCCAGTATCAACATACTTCTTATCATGGACATTATAAATACGTATACCAAGTTTCAGAAAAATCCGATAAAGCGTATTTGAGTTATGGCGCCTTTAAATAGACACTAAATTGGGTTTTACTCCGGTATCGGTCAACCGATTTGGTCCAATATCAACAGGGTTCTTTCCATGGACGTTATAAACGCGTATACCAAGTTTCATTAAAATCTGATAAAGCGTATTTGAGTTATCGCGCGTACAGACACACGGACGGACAGACATTTTCCCATCCCCCATACAATCTCATAAATTACCATACTGGCACTTAATAAAGAAATGCTTGTTGTTGTAATGAAAGAGGTCTCATCAGATCATTATGTAATTATGTTCATAGCCTACAGCCTATGATTAAAATACATATAACTTATTGATAGATGTCACCGAGGTTGATCAATAACCTTAAATAAAACCAGTTCCTATATTGCTCAATTCTTTATTCCCACCTAGACTTTCCCATGTCTCAACATCATCATGAAGGCACGATGAAGCTGAGGTTATACTACTTATTATCTTTTTGAACACTATTGAAAACACTGCACTAATATACTCGTCTTCATGCATCTTCTTCATCCTTGTTTGTGTTAAAGTAAGCGAACACACCGATCGAGATGGCCGAAATGTTATCGTCTTGGACTCGCATTCAGGAGGTCCCGGGTTCATCAGATTTTAGCCGTTATAGCTAAGACATGCTGCTTAGGAACCGTGATAAAGGGAGCTGCGGGTTCGAGTCCCGCCTTGGGCATGGGTGTTTGTGTACTTTAAGGATAGTCAAACAAGAAAAAGGAAAAAATTGTCCTACGGCCGACTGAAAAAAAATACACAAGAGGATGTCAAAGCAACACAGATAGGAAAAAGACCCCGTTGTGGAGCGGTGTGTGTGTGTGTGTTTACCTTCTGCTAGTCATACCATGAAAAGTTCCCAATTTTATTGGTTTATATTTTTTCCTGGATGGGAATTAAACCAGGTTTTTAATTTTTGTATTTGGACTCCTATAATAATGGTTATGCTCCTTTAGGACCGGTCCAAATCTAGGCCACTATCAACATCGCTGTAGATGTTCGGAAATCTACAGTGTAGTGAAAATACATCTGACTCTCATGCAGTTTTTATTGGCCTATATGATTATGACTATGAGTTAACTAATGCACTAAATTAAAATAATTAAGTTTTAAGATAAAACTATGGTCGAAATAGAAAGAAGCTGGCCTTCGTAATGATGCAAGTGATGTGACCCCCACGAAATATATCCGTACCTGTTGATATGGAAGGAGGAAAACATCTGTGTCGCTGAGGGATTTTCAGTCGTTCCCAAGCCAAACCATAGTTTCCGTGAGAATTTCATCACTTCCTCCTCGGTATCTCCTCATAGCTGTTGCACAGGATGACGCCCGGAACACGAATAGGGTCAACATCACATGTATCATCTCTCTAACTGTCATGACAACAATCATTTAGGGAAACGGAAAATAGGCTATTCTGATAACACTTCAAAATTGTGTCTAGTTTCCGCACATACTAACAGACTTACCGAGCGAGGTGGCCGAAATGGTAGCGTTTACGACTCGCATTCGGGAGGTCTCGGGTTCAGATCCCGTTGGATTTTCATGGTTTCCTCACTCCTAAAGACAAACGCCGAATTGGATATTTATTCACCATGAATCATCCCCGCTATTTTATCCTGTATCATATTCAATTAAAATTAATATAAGTTAAAATGTAACAGATGCCATAAACACATCAACAATAGAAACAGTTGCACATGAATAGTAGCATGGCAGAACTTGAACTTCTGATATGGTTTATATGCTCAAAGGAGTACAAATAAAGCTTAATTAAAAGAAAACAGATCTTATTGTTGCCAGACGGGTAAATTTTTTTTATTTTTCCTGTTTGTTAGGTCTGTAAAGAATTTTTTTTTTTTAAACAAACATTTGATTCTTATTCAAGATTAGAACGTAAAAATATTACCTTCACAAAAAATTAAAACATAGTAGGCCTACATATCTGAATAAAAGAGTAGACCTGACATAAAACTATTTCATGCCTATAAAAGTAGCCTATATTAGGCCTATCCATTAATACTTTCCCATCCATCAAATATGGACCCTATTAAGTTACAAATTCTTGCAATTATTCAATTCATTCAAAACAGAACAATTTATAATTGGGAAGGTGAAGTCAGACTAAAAAATTCAAACCCACAGCCAGGTTTTGAACCAGGATTTTCGGCTCTCCGTGCCGCTGCTCTCACCAAATAAGCTACCATGGCAACTTGCCGGTACAACATTAAATTCTCCAACAGACTCACAAATCCCGGTATAACATAATGCGTTCTCAATATGAGATACCAACTCAGTGGCGACTTACAAACTCGTAAGTGCTTTAAGATCCGGGCTTCATAGTAAACCACTGTGATCTACACTGGACAGTGTGAAAGAATTATCACTCCACTGTGACCTACTACTGGTTTACTATGAAGCCCGGGTTTTAAAGGACTTACGAGTTTTAAGTCGCCACTGGGTTGTTATCTGATATTGAGAACGCCCGGTGGTATTCTGGGATGTGAGTCAGCTGGAGAATTTAATGTTGTACAGGTATATTGCAATGGTAGCTCAGTTGGTAAGAGCAGCGACACGGCAATAGACAATTCCTAAGCAACCTAAAGGAATATTACCTATTTTATGGGCTTGCCTGAGCCCGCCATTCAACCCTATTCTGTGCTAACTCCATCCAACCATCCCCCTCAAATCCTACTCCTCTTAAATCTATCCTAATATTGTCCTCCCACCTACGTCTAGGTCTTCCAAGTGGTCTTTTCCCATCGGGTCTCCTGGTCATTAAATATAATTTATTTAATAGTATAATGTATGGCTTCTCGAACAACAACATTTAAGCATACAAAAGATAAAGAAAATATGAAAGATGGATTATGGAAGAGTGGAGCGAACAAGTGATGCAAGAACCAAAGAAAACGACAATAAGTTCTTGAAAATTATCCCTATTTTCAAGTGGAGGCCACATTGTACACGTCTGTGTTCTTTGATACGAACACTAAGAAAAATTAAATAAAAAATTGCACCTAGAAATGTTTATCGTATAATATAGCGTTATGAAATTATTAGGCCTATATTTTGCATTGCTTCATTTAAGAACAGCAGATCGTTAATAAGTTCTGTTCTTCAATTCACTGATTAGCAAACTAATTTGGAGCTGCTGGAATTGCTGTCTTTATTACGTGATTTAAAAAGCGAAAGTTTTTCTCAACTTACGCTACAAGTATCAATAGTAAGATATCCTTGAAAAAAGAGGACGATCCTCGTTGGGAAATTAGAAAGGGAAGTGGTGAAGTGGATCACGTTCTGATCTGATTTTTGCATTCTGTTGCCTCATCTCTATTGTGAAGCGTCAAGAACAAGTTTGCATGCTTCAGTAGTCCTTCATACGAACTCTATCGCGGATGTGAGGCATAAGCATGGCCCGACTAGGTATAGTACGGCAAAGAGGTACATGTCTATATGAACTGTAAGTGGTGTAAGGCCCCATCTGAAATATAATTATAAATTATTACTTCCTTATAGTTATTAGGGCCCGGATGTTTATGACATGCCTTTTTTCTTTCTTTCTTCGTGACTTCTATCTCATTCGTAGCATTGATTTAAACACAATCAAACGTTCCTGCTCACTTTTTATACCCATATATTTAGGTCATTTTTCAGTTATGAAAATTACTAATTTCTAGAAAGTAGTACTGATAGTTTGGTCTCACTGTCAATTAAATTCGGCCTAGTTATTAGTTACCAGCTAAAACTACGCAGTCTTCTAACTTTTTAAAAGACCTGCTTATCTGCTAACATTCATCTCAATAAAGTAAACAGTGTTAATTTAAAATGTTCATGAAACACGATGGACCAGATTTCAGACATATCAACATTGAGGGAAAATTGTTTACCTTCTTGTTATCAAAGTGCATAGTGACAGTTTAAATTAATTTAAGGAGCAATACGATTTTTTGTCTATTGATGAAACGTCGGATGCTTGTAAGAGATCAGTTGTCAATGTTTTTGTTTTATTGGCACACTCTTTGCTGACCGCCCTGGCAGGTCTAATATATTTTTACTGGATTCACAAGACCTTGGTGCAGTAGATAAATAAACAAAGGCAATGCTATTTAACGAAAATATCATGGTTTATTATTAAAATAACTTTGATATTTTGTGTGATTTATTAAATACGAGTTTGTTTGGCCATAATGGTCTTTTTAGAGTAGTCTAATATTTATGAATTTTAAAGGCCATATGGGACTTTTAGGACATAAACATCCGTGTCCTAGTTATTATACTTATTTTATTGTTATTAATACAGGTAATATAACGAGAGCTGCGGATTGTATCGATAAATTTATCTCTAAAGAATCCGGTCCTCGAGTTACATTTTTCGTGATTTTTAGCGGATGCTTACAGAGTGAAGCATGTAATTAATAATTAAAATCATGAAAATGATTTTTAAGAAAATCGCTATTTGTGTAATTATAAGCGAAACAGCCGTTGGCGAAACAATCAATATATCGCAATGGGCCACTGCATGGGCCCGGATTCTAATGACATGTCATCTTTTTATTAATGCTGCATAGACATTGCCAACTCGTAGATAAATCCTAATCATGGCCTCTAAATTATTGAAATGCATTTTTATTAGGTCATTTTTTGTCATTTTATATTTTTAGGGCATTTATTTCAATTTTAGGTCATTATTTCGTCATTTTCGTGTCATTTGCTTCCATATTTAGTCATTTTCATGTATTTACATAGAGTGTATTAACTTTTTTCGTCGCTAGCGGTGCTGTCTTTGAAGTGTTGTTTGTTTAATGCTAGAACAAAAAATTCGGCGTTAAGTGTTGTGATGTCTCAGTCGGAAATGAGAATCAAAGTAACGCCAAAATTTTGTACTACGTTACTATTGTTATTAAATTGACTTGGCACCAGAGTCTGCCACCTGCTTGGATTTGAGAGTGCAAACAACTGTTTACTCTCAATAAACAACGATATAATCCGGCAGACCAGAAAAGGAAATGCCGAATTTTGACTCACCAGTGCCTCAGTGCCAGTATAAATTTCCGTAAGAAAAGAACATTCACAGCATTACAGCTATTTACTGTTTTTACAATTATGTACAAACTAGTCTATAACTTTTTGTGTGCAATAATAATTTTTTATAAATAAAATATAAGTTGTTAGGTCATTTTTTATAATTATTATATCATTTTCTTTAAAATTTTGGGTCACTTTATAGGTCATTTTTCAAACAATTTTAGGTCATCAAAATCCGGGCCCTGGTTATTACCAACACTCTTACTTAAGACTAGTTGTTTCATTTTTTACAGTGAACTCTTTAGTACCAGTAATAATATCTAGTGCTTTTAAATGCCATTGCATTTATTATTATAAGGGATTTATATTGCTTTACCACACATAATACCGTATATTATTTTCTTGTCTCTTCTTGCTTGTTATACCCAAAAGCTTTGGCAATCAAAGAAACTACAGGTGTTCAGTTTTCAGTGTTCAGTCCTTATGAATTTACGTAAAAAAGATTTCCACGTAAAGTGCAATGAAATAATAGTAATTGCAATTGGATGAAATGCCACATATTCTTATACTGCATTGGTCACTGAGTCTTTTATATTTATGTTTAAGTCTTCAGTACTTTTTAAGTAGAATGATGTCAATTGAAAGAAGATTTTACTCATTAAATACTGATTCCACACAACATATCCTGAAGATGGTGCACTGAAACCAAAAAGCGTGGACACAAATAAGTATCCTATGTTGTAAAATAATATCACATCATTATTTTATTGATAGATCTTTGATGTGCATTAACGGGACTCAGACAAAAGCAGGACAGAGATTCCCCTGAAGTTCACATCTCAATGTTGTTCATTGTACTTTCATTTCCTTGTATTCTTTGTGGGCGATGTCACAAGTATCCAATATGACAACTATTTGGATTTGATTTTTGAGTGCTTTACATGAAGTTCTTCCATGTAGTAGGCCCTACATCAATTTTTATCATTTTTATAATCATCATTTTTATTAAAGTTATTTTGGAGATAGTACTTAAATTATAATACAAAATATTTTTATAGTAGGCGAGACTTGACGTGAATCATAAAACTTGGCACTTATCAGCAAACCTGATGTGAATAGATTTCAACAATATTGGAGACATTTTATATTTGAAAAATGAGATATTCCTGTTCTGTTTGACTTTAATGAAACACACAGATGGTAGTGTAAACTAATTATAAACGTCAGTCTTCTTATTCAGCAAATCGAATGTTCCCAGTCTTTTTTATTTCTTTCAGGGCCGAGGCAATCGTAGATTTCTTGTGTCGTTGATTTGATTTATATCTTCTGACACACTACTTATTAAGAAACAGTATAATAGTTTGTGATAGTTAATACCATAATTCTTGCCTGTGATAGTTTAAAAGAAATAAAGTCTGACATAATACGTTAAATACTGACTCAACACAACATATCCTGAATATGGTGCACTGATACCGAAAAGCGTGGATACAAATAAGTATCCTAAGTTGTAAAAAATGTATCACATAATCATTTTATTCATAGATCTCTGATGTACATTAATGGGACTCTGACGAAAGCAGGACAGAGATTCCTCTGAAGTTCACATCTCAATATCGAGATTCCTCTGAAGTTCACATCTCAATATCGTTCAATGTAATTTCATTTCCTTGTATTCTTTGTGGACGATGTCGCAAGTATCCAATACGACAGCTCTTTTTTTAGTTGTTTCTTTAGTTCTGGGAACTATTTTATTTTTCCAAACTTAGCATACATACATGGTTCTAAGTTTTATAGGCCTTCGATGTAATCACCACCATTGCATACAACGTGTTCCCAGGGATGCGGTCATCTTTGGATCCCTTTGGCATTGCCTAATCTGTTGATGGTGCGAAGACAGCGATCTCTTGCCTGTAAAACATCTTCAACTCTACGAAGTCGCGAAATGGCTTCTTCATCTTCAGGATTAGATCGAAGTCGCATAGACTTAAATCTCTAGAGTACGGAGGGTAATGGAGCACCTCCTAGCCCCCGCGATTGAACTTCTGCTGTATGCGCCCTAGCGTTGTCATGCAGAACGATGGGTAGATTTTCCATGAGGTGTCGCCGTTTTTCTTCTCAGAGCTGCTCGCAAACTGTTTTGCAAAAACGAACAGTAGTACTCCGCATTAGCATTCTGCCTTGGGGGAACAGTATGTTTTAAGATCACACCATTCCAATCAAGTGAAGATGTTTTACAGGCAACCGACCACTCTCTTTGCTCCATCAACAGATTAGGCAGTGCCAACGGGATCCAAAGACTTCCGCATTGCTGGGAACACGTTGTACGCAGTGATGGTGATTACTTCGAAGGCGTATAAAACTTCAAACCATGTACGTATGCTATGTATGGAGAAATAAAATAGTTGCCAGAACTTAAAAAAAAAACTGTATATTGTTACAGGCCAATGGATAATTTACGAAATTTTTAACCAGTTGTTTCTCAAACTTGCTAGTAAACAAAGCTTCTATATTGTATTGATTGATTGATAGATAACTTTCTTTTAAGCGGGAACATACAGCTTTTGATGAAATTCATTGGTGAGAAATATGTGAATTTCATTTTTTTTTTCTCAGCAATGAATTGTTCAACAGTCTTGCAATCTGACATACTCTTTATTCACTATTTCTACAATTGCATACTATTTTCAAAATTAATCAAACTGTTACAGTTACGGGCAATTATCTTTTCAAAATGGCTGCCACGTTTCATGCACTGAACAGGCGTTTCCCAGATAACTCCCACAAATATAGATATTTCTGAGTGATTATTTTTCTGTGTGTTTGTTAATATCATTTGAACAACATAATATAGCATCTTTGAAATATCTTCAGTATAAGTATTTTTAAATCTTTTTTTGACATTTTCTTATTCGGTAAATTATATATATATATTTAAAAAAATACTTATACTGAAGATATTTCAAAGATCCTAGATTATGTTTTTCACATGATATTAACAAACACACAGAAAAATAATCACTCAGAAATATCTATATTTGTGGAAGTTATCAGGGAAACGGCTGTTCAGTGTATGAAACGTGGCAGCCATTTTGAAACGATAATTACCCGTAACTAACAGTTTGATTAATTTTGAAAATAGTATGAAATTGTAGAAATAGTCAATAAAGTGTATGTCAGAACGTAAGACTGTAGAGCATTCATTGCTCAGAAAAAAATAATGAAATTCACATATTTCTCACCAATGAATTTCATCGAAAGCTGTATATCCCCCTTAATTTATTTCGGAATATTTTCCCTAAACAGACTAAAAAATTAACCTTTTCAGAGCTAGATTTGTACGGTTATATAAGCGGTAAAATGATTTTATTTTGCTCTTAGAATTGCTACACCTGACCTTAAGGGCTCGTTTCGCAAACATACCTACTCGTAAAATCAAATCTCGCTTTTACCAAAACTATTGCCAATTACAAACCGCGTTCACCCTGTGAAAATAATATCAACCTTTATCTCGTAATATTTCTTCTTAAAAATAGGGTTATCAGGACTCGAAACTAGCAAAGATAAGATGACTGGGAGAAGATATGGTATTAGTCAGAAAAATGACATCGAGAACTTCTCAAGGTCCTCAGAAGAAATAAGATTAATCTGACGTTGCGGGTGCTTATGATTATGCAGTTTACTCTCAAAACCGGCCAAGGACAGCGATTTCTTCGTCAGTGGGTGATTAACGTGGGAACGGTGTTTATTTGTCTCAGATTATCACGTTCAATTTGCAAAATTCTGCTTGACCGCCAAGGCTCTACTGCCATGCGTTGGGCAATTGGACCGGTTGAGAGGACGTGACTGACATCTGGAGCAACACCGAACACCTCCCGCACGAGGTGTTTGGAAATACTGTATACAGCCAATACCTATTAGGGCTAATGCTTTCACAAATTATTATTATTATTATTATTATTAACGTTCCCTTCTTCTAACTCATCCGATAGATTTTAAGCTCTTAGTATAGTAATGCTTTGGGTATAAGTGAGTATTTTTATCCGTTTGTTACGATATATTCATGGAGATCAGCTTTTCCACTAAAATTTTCTTCATTGATTTGAAACTATAAGCCCACTGGTATTTTCAGTTGATTATTGCTTATATAAACATGTTAATTCAGTTATGAAAGGGTTAAGAAGATATTAAAAAGGCTGTGGTACAGTCAAATAAACAAATTAAATTTATTCAGGAGACCAGTCGATAATCTACTAACCACACTGACTTAACAAAATTCTTTGAAACCTCTGATTGCGGCGAGTTCATTAGTAGAATAGCCTCCTACTCTGCAGCTAATATGAAGCATTAGGCTATTTTTAGCTGTTATTATTATTATTATTATTACTAGGGCAAGGCATTTAATGATCATAAAATAGTGAAAAAATGCAAAATAAAAAATGCATATGACCTAAAAAAAGTTAAAATGACACAAAATTTAAAAACTACCAATAAATTTATCATCATCACTTATAATTAATTTTTCAAGTAATTATTAATGAATTGCTAAAAATAACTTAACGGATGACAGTGCGTTATATAGGAATTTACAATATAAAACACTTATTTTGTTACTAAAAGTAAATAAATTTATACTATTTGTACACTCGTAGCGAAAAAGAAATTCTTTCTGAACTGGTATGCCCATCAAATTACCCCTAGTAAATATGTACCATTTAAAAAGAAAAAAATCTTGACTATTACATGACAACTGCTATGGTGTTTACAATAATTCTGAATTAAAATTAACTGTGAAACTTGGTGGAGATTCTCAAATAAAAACGATTATCTTTTATCTGAAAGTAACGGTTTGTACATGGAAAAACTTCCCTCTACCTCCACTGAAACATGACCTAAAACTGCCGGAAATGGCCTAAAAATTGAAAAAAATGACGAAAAATGAAAAATAATGCCAAAAAATACAAAATAAAAATTGCGCTTATATAATCAATTATTTCATTATAGGCTACACATTTTATATATATTCGAGCTTTGTTTTAACCTTCATATAACAAATACCTTGCCCTAATTATTACAAATTCGCTATTATTATCAACATTTGCATAGGCCCATAAGACTAGCTATTTTGATTAGTTACACACCATTAAAAGTTTATCGATAATTATGTTGTTATTATGGAATATGAAACATGTGATTTTGTGTAGCCTATGAAGACAGTGCAGTTGATCAATAATAAGCTTACATTTCGATCTGTGAAAAGACCGTAGGGGTGCGTTTGTTCTTCTCACGCACCGGGCCCGGGATCGATTCCCGGTTGACGTTTTCTCGCTGGGTGTTTTCCGGGATGTTTCGTCATCTGTGAGGCGAACGTCGGGATCCCCGGATATCACCTGGCTCTCATTATCAGCTTCATCCCTCCCGCGCTTTGTTCAGCATGATAGTGCGTGCGTGACTCGTCCTCTTTGCGTTCTTGTTGTCTCGGCATTGGACTGATTACTCATCCAGGGAGGCCCTCGATGTCCTTGTCTGATAAAAAAAGGTTTGTATGTGATCCTTAGATCTCCCGACAGGTCGCTAACCATTAAGGCTCGGACAGTGTGGGTCGCGTAAACATCCCTACAACGCGAGATGTTAAACGCAGAGAAAGAAAGGAAAAAGAAAAATATGAACAAAAGGAAAGACAAAGCGGGAAGAAAATGGTTAATTTAACTCTTTTCGTTTTTATCTTTCATTGTTGCCTTTCTCTTTGCAGAAATATAGGCCTAAACGCCCCACTGTTTAGTGTTAATTAATTTACTGCACATCCTCAAATGGGGTGCGGTACCCAAGACAGACGTCGGGTGGTACACCATATAAGAAATGCTCACAGGAACCAACATTGTTCGCCAACATTCATTAATGAACAGGCAGGAGAAAAGAAGAATAATTTACTACAAAATAAGTACATGAGATTGGTTAAATTACAAGAGTCAGTAAAGCGAATAAAATTGCAATTACGTGAACTTTCCGGGTTTAGTGTAACTTAAGGTTAACGGAACTATGCACCTCTTCAGCCAGTTCCCCCTCCCTCCCATCCCTCCTCCCCGTTCTCTCTGTATTTCTCAAAGGATATGCAAAAGAATGAGACAGTGGAGAGACAGGGAGGGAATGTAGGGAGGAGAGTGGCAAGAGAAAGAAGTGCAATATCACGGATCATTTGTCACTGGATTTTGTTCCTCCGGCGTGCGGATGAGATTTTGATCCAACTTTCTCATTGCGACCCCCCGGCAAGTTCGAGGACGTTGCAGAACTTAAAGAGTAATGGGTGGTTTATGCCGTAGTTTGATGACATTATTCTTTTACATATTATTATGTAAGTGCTGAAAAGTTATCAGTATTCAAATGATATTGAGCTACAATGATAGTGATTCTTAAAAGAGGAAGTATAAGATCACTCTTACAGGATAGAGCAGCTTCCGCACGACATTTCTACACATTTTTCTTAGGAAGAAGAATTTTAAAATCAGCACTAATAACGGCTTTCACCTTCAGGGGAATAAGTAGGCTATATATTTTTCCCCACAATTCCTAGAATTCTGAAGTATTATATAATTCATTCCAATCCATTTGACAGTAGGCAATAGGCCAAATGTAAATTGATAGTGTGTTTGTGTGTATGTATGTTAGAGGGCGTGTAAGTTGTGTGTTTGTTGAATGTGTACAATTCAGTGACGTGCGGTGTGATTTTAGGTGAGGGAAGCAGTAATTTCAATTGTTACAGGCATATAATACCGATTTATTACTTCCTCTGCCCCTCTGCCCGTTCATAGGTACTCGGCCTACAGGTAGAGGAAGTAAGTGTTTTCAACCCCCAAATTCGAACGAAGTTTAGTTTATAACATAAATACACGTTTTGAGGTTCCCTCAATCCTAGAATACTATTTTCGGAAATATGTCTGTGTGTGTATCTGTGAATAGCGTACCGGTATCTCCAGAACAGAAAACGTTAGAAAATAACATTTTGATATTGGGTTAGGTACGTTCTGAGGATGTGACAAGAAGAATGACGACGACTTTCTCTTATTTTTAATGGGACTTTACATAAATAAAATTTCGTTTGTCGCTATTTTCTCCAAAACAGCTCTAAAGATTTTGTATAAGTGTTATAGGCTAACATGGGGTGCTTATACTAAGCGCTAAAACTTTTATTTGAAACAGGTTTTCGAAGAAAGAAAAAAAAAATACTCTGAAGGGTAGTTATACGCCACCCACTCTGAATACGCGCTCTTTGCAATATTGCCTCTTGTTCTATATCAGAATGTGAAATGAGAAAAATGTATTGTAAAGTAAAGTAATGCTTAAAGTAAAGAAATTTACTTTAGTGTACTAATCAGTTTTTTTTCGGGTTATGTATCCTTCGGGGCTTATGAAAGTATGGTACCCCACGAAGGGGGGAGAGGCGGGTTGGGAACAACCCTAAGCACATAGGCCACATGTCCAGGCCCATTGTGCCAATCACTGGTAATGGGATGCTTGGCATTACATTACATCATAGGCTACAAATTTTAGTTATTATAAACTACTTTATAAACTTTGCGTTAATTTCGTAATTCAAATGTATTTTCTCTCAATAATCCATGTAATTCTTAACCATTCTTAAGTAATTGCAGACATTTTTGTATGGGTTCTATGTTTACGTCATATTCATATAGAATACAGTTGATGAATTACATATTTCTCATCAGCTTTTAGATGAATATCTTCTGTCTCAGGCTGACACGCATAATTTAGACCTATATCTGTTTCTTTGCGGTACCAGTTCCGTATGCAAACTTCAAACTCTCAGCCTATGAAAGGTGTGCTCTTGAATTCCTTCCATGTTTCTGTAATAGAAATTTCATAAATGCGTTGAATAACTATTAGGTGAACAATAGGATCACATGAATTCACCACTAAGGAACTGAAACATTGTTACGAGATTAAAAACAAACATTAATTAACCTAGATAGGAGCATATGGCTCATTTTGCAAACTGTTTCACAAACGCTGAGCCAATCAAGTCAACATAGCTGCATTAATAAAAAAAAATATATATAGGTCCAGATAGCTATAAGTTGTATAGGCCTAATTTGTGTGTAAAAGATTCTACCTAGTCTATCGATATTTTGAATTCATAAAACTTATTTACTAGTACACCAGCTTATTATCTTCAAAATATCTAAAAATTAAAGTTCTCTACATCATAGAAACTCACTTTAAACAGATGTGATACCGTTACTTTGAAAATGTAAAATTCTTGAAGTTACATTGAAGTTAAAATTTAACATTTAAAGATTTTACATTTTTAAAGTTATCACGCGTGTTTAATGTAATGTTCTTAATGTATTGACACTGTAATTTTAAATGTTTTTGAGGCTATTAAGCTGATGTAGGCCTACTAGCAAATAAGTTTCTAAACCAAAGTATAGACGGACGGTGGTATCTTTTACACACAAATTATACAATTTAAGCCATCTTAGGCAGAAAATGAAATCCATCAACACCTAACACATTTTTGTAGATAGTTTTTAGTGATATAAGCGATAAACATTCCATGTTTTTTGTATATTTTAAGGTATGTTTTAAATGACATTTTGCGGCCAAACATTCCCACAAGTGTCCAAGTAGTCACTTGTAATATTTCATTCCTGTGTATCTGTTTCTATTGTTCAGTGGTCTTCTTTTCTGATATTCGGGTAAAAAGGTTGTAGTATCCGGTGACAAAGCGGCAATGAATTATGGGAAGTAAATAAGTCCTACAAATTTAGCGTTTGCCTTTGCGAATGAGGAAGCCATGAAAAAACCAAAGTGAATCGGTCGTGTTGTCTCGGAGTTAGCCCTGGCATTGGGCTCACATTGGTTTTAGTGTGTTCAATATGTACGAGATATACTAACTACGTTTCACAACAATAAGTAGATGGTAGTTTTCTTGTTACTGTAGGCAACAAAAGAATATAATTATATTTTAAATGTTTGTTCTGACATTGACATTTAAGTCACATTTATTTCGTTTTTAAATTGATACATATTAATGCTATAAAGAAATGTGTTTAACAAACAACGTTCATTTTAATTTTGTCTAGAACTTTACTGTGCAATTTATTCTACGATATTTTGAAATTTGTCTTTAATATTAACTTCGTCTTCCCCCAAAATTTAGAGAGAATACTATCAGTATGATAATGTTCAAATAATTTGTTTAATCAGCTTACATCCTGCTTTTCACAAAGTGCGAAATGCGAAAATTTCCACGAAAAATAACAATTTCTATCAAAAATGAAGAAATTTTCATCTTTCAGGAACATCGCTGAAAACTTGACAAAATGATCTTATTAATCACATTGGAAGAAATCTGGAAGTGGCAACCATAGATGACAAACTATAATAGTAATAATCGATAATAATCGATTTCATGCCAGATCGATATATATATATATAGCCTACTAAAAACGAGAGTTCATACGAGAGTTCATTTGCATTTTGCAAAAGAAATAATAAATTAAAATTAGTCTTTGCTGAAGCTTTATTTCCTAATAATCCTGACAAAGATATCACATTGTTGACAAAATTGAAAAAAGGGGTGGGGAAATGTACCGAATTGATTATAAAAAGTTTATGAGATCTGGCAAAATTTTCAATAGGTGATCCCACGAGAGTTTATAAGTTTATCGATAGATTCGTGAATAGGAGCGAATTTATCTTATGAAACTAGTAAACTCGAGTTGGATTTATTAAGATTATTCCATGAATAAAAATGTAACGAATTATACAAATAATAATTACTTGCATACGTTGTTATATAAAAACAAAACTAACAGCTCCGAGATCACGGAATTCTATGAAACAACCTTCCATGAATCTATTCGAATTACCATGTGGTGACCAATGCTACCAATAGTGCGTATAATACATATTTAAGCTAATTCAGCTAAACTAACGGCAGAACAGATTAAAAGCACACGAACTGACTTGCACTGAATCGAAATTGTGTTTTTAATCGATACAAATTTATATTACTTACATTTCCAAACAAGTTAGCCTATGTTGTATAATATATTATTTTTTTATTGTGTTCACTGGCAGCATGTGACGTGGCACTGTACGGTGATACTTGCATTTCCAGTAACGAGCTAACGTTTTATCAGATAACACCGCACCCTCGTATTAATAGCAAGCATTTTATAAGATAAACGATCGTGATTGGTCTATATCCGAGGAATTGCTAAACGTTATTGGTTAATATCAAACTCGCGGAGTATGAATGGACTAGTCACTAAAAATAGCTACCTTTTCGTGACTAATATGAGCCAAAAAATGAACAAAATATAGAATTCTATTTAAATTATGTGCAACTCTGGTTATCTGTTATTACACGAGAAATATTATTATCGTTCATTTCCGGGTATATGCGTAACATCCGGTTCTTATTCTCCATTAGCATAAGAGGAAGGTAGTTGAAGAGTGAGTGTATCACTATGGTAACTTGTCCTAGATTAGTTTACTAGCTTTCAGAGTCAAGACATGAGTAATCTAAATGTTACAGGGGTGTACAAATATGGAATATCATCTATGTCATATGAAGAATTTATAATTCTCAGTTGTGGAATTAAATACAGCACTGCAGCCATAGGTAGTTGAAGAGTGAGTGTATCACTATGGTAACTTGTCCTAGATTAGTTTACTAGCTTTCAGAGTCAAGACATGAGTAATCTAAATGTTACAGGGGTGTACAAATATGGAATATCATCTATGTCATATGAAGAATTTATAATTCTCAGTTGTGGAATTAAATACAGCACTGCAGCCATAGACAAATTACTTTCATTATTACAAAGTGATAGACGAGGTAGTCTGAAGACGATGATTGCGACACCTATTTTCAGGTATGCTATATCTTAGCTCGAAAAATAACAATAATAATTACTTCTACAGTAACATAAATCTCTGAAAATATGCAGAAAATATAATAATGAAATTACTGCAATTGCATAGCATGTATAGTGGTGTCGTGCACATCGGCACGGATTCACAGATGCACAGATGCACAGTCGCATTTTCGTGCACATCGGCATAGCATTTTTATCTTGTAATATTATCGTGCTCATCGCCACACAACCCGTTGGGGCTAGGGGTGGACATAGAGACTCAAACCTACAGCGTCCTTCACCACGGCTCCAAGGCAGCACCCCTTAACTACCGCGGCTAAGGAAACCGGCCGTTGATGTCGTAGATAGGTTAAGTCAGGTTAGGTTAGGTTAGGTTAGGTTGGGTTGGGTTGGGTTGGGTTGGGTTGGGTTGGGTTGGGTTGGGTTGGGTTGGGTTGGGTTGGGTTGGGTTGGGTTAGGTTAGGTTAGGTTAGGTTAGGTTAGGTTTGGTTATTCAAAGTCTCATTCAACCCCTAGCCTATCGAAACTGTTAGAAAAATGTATAAAAAATAGACTGGTGGACTTCTTAAATAAAAATAATATATTAAATTCAAATCAATTCGGTTTTCGAAATAACTTAAGCACAGATGATGCCATAATTAATGTTACAGGAAAAGTTATCGAAGAATTAGATGCGGGAAATAAAAGTCTATGTATTTTTTTGGATTTGCAAAAGGCTTTTGACACTGTAAACCACAAGATTCTTATAGAAAAATTAGAGCAAAGTGAAGTAAGAGGTACTGCACTAAATTTATTTCGGTCTTATTTACATAATGGAACGCAAATAACCAAAATTAAGGATCAGTTTAGTGATATCAGAGATGTGGATACTGGTGTGCCACAAGGAACAATTTTGGGTCCAATTCTTTTCATTATTTACATAAATGAGTTGCTGCATTTGGACTTAAATAATTTCCATGGCCGTCTTTACTCTTATGCCGATGATACCGTATTGCTATTTTCCGCTCCAACTTGGCAGGATACTTACAAATGGGCTAATAAGGGATTAAGAGTAGTTAAAAGTTGGCTTGTCTGCAATAGGTTAGTATTAAACATAGATAAAACAAACTGTGTTCCATTCTCATTAACAACTGCTGGTACTCCACAATTAAAAATCGATCAAAACTTGTGCGTAAGACTACATGATATCAACTGTGAATCTGATTCATGTACCTGCCAGGATGTGAAGGAGACAAATCAGGTCAAATACCTTGGTATTATTATAGATCGTCATCTGAAATTCGACAAACACATCACATATTTATGTACCAGATTAAGAAAAACATTATACAAATTTGTCTGTCTAAAACAATATTTACCGACTGAAGTCTTAAGAACAGTCTACTTAGCTCTAATGCAATCTGTCCTCCAATATGGTATCATTGGCTGGGGGGGGGAAGTGGCACATCTGTATTGACTCCTTTGATTCTAATACAGAAGAGAATTATAAAAATTTGTTTAAAAAAGCCTATAGAATATCCAACAGAATTGATATTTCCTGAATTTAATGTGATGACTGTAGAACAAATTTATAAGCTCACACTTTTAAAATACTTTCAAAAATACCGCAACGTACATGTATCGGATCCTCATAACTACAATACTAGAAGAAATAAAACATTGCCATTAATAGAACCAAAATACTTCACCTCTTCTGGCTCTAAACATAGCATTTATTATGGTCCAAGACTCTATAACTCTATAATTAGGTCACATCCAGAAATAGTACATATGAACAAGAAAAAATTCAATAAGTTTATCAAAAATCTTATTTCATAGTTCAAAAGTTACTTCACACTGTACTTAGTAGACAATTAAGGAACGATTTTATTTGTAATAACTCAGGGTTTCAATTTTTGTTCTTACTACTTTTCCTTTTTACTATTCAGTTCTTTCTTTTTTATTATTATTTTTTAGGTATTGATTTAATATTATATTTTCTTTATGTATTTGTAATTTGTATTTTGTAATGTAAATGGCTGAATTGTGCCCGAGCACGAGCGCATGCTCATTCCGGTGGTCTTGTTTTGTTTTGTATAAATATTTTGTATAAATATAAATAAATAAATAAATATAATTGATCAAGGGAAAAATTAAAAAAAATCGCAGGCAGATACTTTATGAATGATTTCTAAACAATACAATTATAATATTAATGTACACAGTATGTATCTATAATAATAAAAGTAAGTGTTTGTCTTTCATTCTATCTAGCAGTTACTGTGAACTTGGTGTAAATGGAGTCATCTCCATTAATATCAATTGATATAAAATGATGAGAAATAGATTGATATTAATTAAATACGGCAGATAATAACTTTTGAACTAACCAAGCAATATTATTATAAATTACATGATAAAAATCAGGACAAATTAACAAATAACATTACATAAATATGAAATTAATATCATCAATACCTTAGCTGATATTAATTATTTTATAGTAAAGAATAAAATACACTAGGACTCAATAGAAGCTAGCAGACGGAATACTCAGAAATATACAATGCAGCCGGAGTGAAATGTATAGCAGCTCTGTGGGAGATAGGTGCCAGGCTTTGTTAGAACTGTACTCTGCTATTCAGTCTGATGTAGTAGAAAGGAAAGATTATGAGCTGAATAGGCACTTCACGAGAATGTACAGTGGGAAATATAAGTTGTATGGAGTGTCCGAGAATTAGACTGTAATTCGGGAAATCGCTTGAGGGTAGTAACAGAAAAGCATCACTCCTGAGCCAAAAAGGCACGCTAAATGAAAGAACCAATAGAATTTAAGTTTAGGATAAGAAAAACATGATTTAGCTGTAAGAGTGCATATGATTGGTTTTGTGTGACTATGGGAATGAGAAGGAATATTGGAAGGGAGCTAAGATCACAGCTTTTACGGAAATTCACTTGTGTGCGGGACACCGCGATAGGAGCTTGTGTACGGGAGGCCGCGACTGTAACTTGTGTCCGGGACTCGGAGCGAGAGTCTTGTGCACGGGAGACCGTGACTCTCTTATTAATACACATAGTCGTATTGGCATTGTGGCCAATCCGACAGTCTATATTAAACTAACTTCCTTAAATTATCGAAGTATAAAATCCGTACAACATTTATCTTTGCAGTAAGAGCTTAATTACAGCTGCTTACTAAATAAATTCAGTGACTATATCAAGTAAGTACAATAGTGACGATTGACGTCATCAGCATCCAGGATTACGCTGATATAGCACGTCATCCCAAGGTAACATTACGTACAAGCTGTGAGTGTCAATATTAGACTCCATTCAATATACCGTCTGTAGAATTAACGATCTTACAAGAGTGACTTTTATATAAATAAATTTTGATTGAAAGACTAAAAATAAACTCAACAGTGTTCTTTATAAATATTTAATTATTGAAAAACATTAACTATAGAACCTCCACACCCTATTTATGCCCTGAGATAAGATAGAGTAAATCGTCGCAACTCCGACTGAGCAACCCGAGGTTCCACCAGGCTGGAGAAGGAAACACTTCGCAGTAAGTACAACATTGTGGAGGTGGACCGCAACCCCGAGTGCAGCATATTAAAAGAACTCCTACACCACAGGGCTTTTAGTGTGAAGTACTGCATCATATCTATGGCGCCCAGTACGTGGGTCACGAATATCATATCTATGGCTTTAGCAACGTGGGGCTTCGAAAATAAAAAAGTGAGGTTAAATAGAAACTGTTAGACGCGGTGAAGCCAAGTGACGACGACCACCGACGACGACCATCACTAGTAGGAGCTGGGCAACGAGCGAGCGAAGGAGAACGACGGGAATCAAGATTAGGAGCCGGGCAACGCAAGAAAAGAAGAAAGAAGAAAAGAAAAGAGAAGAAAAGAAGAGAGAAAAAGAAGGCAACACGACCAAACCAGAAGGAGGGATGACTAACCGGAACCAAAACGGATAAGTCAAAAGATTTTGTATAAGAAGTGTTAAAGGGTATTTTGTACTTTGCATGCCATATATGATTTGTGTGTTAAACAATAAGAGGGTATTGTGCATGAAAAATTTTGGGGGTAACCTGAAATGCTGTAAGAAAATACAAAGTGTAAGGAATGTATAAATTACGGAGTGGGAAAATTGTAAACAGTGAAATGGAATCAAGCGAAAGTCAGTTAGGACAAGATTTATTAAGTCAGGGGGAATTGGAAAATTTTGAAAATAATGTAAGTATGGAAGTAAACAATGATAATGAAGTAGGGGTTATTGAAGAAAATAACAGTCAGGAATTTGAAAATCAGTCAGAGGAGTCATCAACTCAAGAAAACAGGGAAAATTCGGAAGGGATTATGGTGGATAGGCAGGTAGTTAAGGAAACTGATGAAAATGTTAACGTAAATGAAAGACAATCGTCCTCAATTGAAAAACTTCTGATGCATTTTATGGCAGAAAATAAGAAATCACTTAAGCAGATAAATGAGGAAAATAAGGAATCACTTAAGCAGATAAATGAGGAAAATAAGGAATCACTTAAGCAGATAAATGAGGAAAATAAGAAATCATTTAAGCAGATTAGGGAGGAAAATAAACAGATTTCTCAGGATAACAAGAAAGTTGTAGAGAGATTAGATAAAATTAGCGAGGAGGTCAGAGAAATAAATGATAGGTTAGAAGGGAAAATAAAAAACGTAGTAGTTGATTTAGAAAATTCTAAGAAAGAGATTCACAACAAAATTTCTGAAAATCAGAAGAAAATTGAAGTAAAGTTAGTTGAAAAAAATAAAGAGTTGGAAAGTAAGTTAGCGCAGGCATTTTCTGCAGACTTAGATGAGATTAATAATAAATTTCATGGTAGGGTTAAAGAACTAGAACATAAACAGGAGATAAATAAAACAGCAACAGAAAACTTAAAGATTGAGGTATTGGACAAAGTAAAACAGGTAGAAGGGTCTTTATCTGAGAAGGTTATAAACATAGAAAAACAGGTAAACACATTGAATGCCAAAATTAATAGCAGTGAGAATGAACCTCAAAGTGTACGTAGCAGTAGTGACGTCAGGAGGAACAGCCTTGCAACATTTAATGTAAATAATACTGCAGTATTAGCAGCAAATGAATTGCCATGTGAACCACAAGGTCCTCCTAGCGTCAACACTGAGTCAGATGATACGGGAAGCAATATCGAATTAGGGTCCCACAATGTAATGCAACTAGGTATCAGGAATCCTATCCACTTGTCACAAATTTTGGGGCATGATTGGACAGCACCTCGGTATAATGACGACAACTTATCTAACCCACATCATTTTATAAATGAAATGGATACCTACTTTAAAATAAAAGCGGTACCGGATGATTATAAAATGCTGATTGTTCAGAAAAGTTTGGTCGGAAAGTGCAGAGATTGGTGTAACTTCGTGTCACAAAGGGGGATAGGATATCCTGAATTTAAGAGGTTATTTATGGAACGGTACTGGAGCGCCAGTCGCCAAAGTAAGGCCAGAGCCGAGTTGTATTCAGGTAAATACAATGAAAATTCGAATATGACAATGTCTGAGTATTTTGTCCGAATAATGAAGGTTGCCAGGTCATTAGACTTACAATTAGCAGAAAAAGATGTGCTTCAATTAGCCTTAAAACACTACAAGCCCGAGATATATAATAATTTAGTTGTCGCTAGGCCGAAAACTTGCGCCGAAGCACTAACATTATTAACCGAGTTTGAAGAGGTGCATAACCACGAGAAAAGTCGTGACGTAAATAACAGATTTGACAGCAGAAATGGGAGTGGCAACATAGATGAAAATAGAGGTAGCCATGCGAGCAATAGCGGGGCCCAGAATAATTATACTGGTAGGCCTAACCATGGGAATCATAATAATCAAACGCAAAGGGGATATAATGGTAGAAATGGCAGTAATCCAAATTATCAATACCAAGGGAATAGGCAAGATAGGCCTAATCAAGACGGTGGTTACAGAAACCAAAACAATAATATGGGTCACACTCAGCGAAATGATTATAATAGGGGAAGGAATCCACCTCAAAATACAAGGGTCAATCATATAGCATTCTCGGAACCAGATCGGAGGAATGCAGATAACAATCAGCGACTTGGAGAAGTGCGAGAAGGCCGCTATATCGGTTACAATTCTAACGGGAATACGGCACAAGACAGACCGCTTGACAGAAATACTTCTCTTAACCCGGAAGCAAGTCAGTCAAATCAAACAGAAATAAATCAGGGAGATTTAAACCCCAACGAGGCATATTAGAGAGTCGTAGTATGTCTGTTGTGGGGAACCAGTTACCCGAAGGTAGGCTCAATGTAAGAAGTAAATCACAAGAAATCAAAACAGAACGAAGTAATATTCTGAATCCGCCACAAATTGAAGCTAAAATAGGAAAACTAAAAATTCAAGTAATGGTGGACAGTGGGGCAATGCTTAGTACATGCAGTTATAAATGTTATGAGGACTTAAAAATAAACAATGTAAAATTCCAAGAACTAAATGTCCCTCTGTTATATTGCACTACAGCTGTAAGCCGAACAAGATATAAAATTGATAAACAGATTATGGTGAAACTGGAGATTGGGGATTGGTCCGCTGACATTTACACATTAGTTATCAGAAATTTAACTCACCCATTTATTCTCGGTTGTGATAGCTTGATAGAATATGAAGGAATATTAGATTTTGGGGAAAACTCCTTAAAGATAAATAATCAAGGAAACCTAATTGAAGTTCCATTTTTAACGAATGATTATAGCGATTACGCAGAATGCTCTGAAAATGAAAAGGCAATTCAAAATGAAGTTTTTATTATTGAAAATCTGAGTACAGATACAGGTTTTTATGATGATACTATGGTATCAGACAATGCTACTATTGACGTCGTAGGCGAGAAAAGCCCGGCGAATAATTTGATAGAATCAGCGGAAAATACGCGTTTCTATAGCGAGGAGATTAATGAGTTTAATGACACTTTTATTGAAGAAGTGTATGATATTGGAGGGAATTGCAAAATAAATATGATTAGAGCAGACTTGAATAATCTAGGTAATTATGAGGAGATAGGGAACGGAGATTGTGAGCAAAAAGATGAAATTCTAAAAATATTAAAACAGAAAGTAAACAGTATCACAACCATCGATGATTATCAGGAAGATAAGTTATCTGAGTTTTTAGTAGAGAATAAAGAGATGGAAAATCCACCAGTCTTAGACCATAAGAATATACCTTGGCTGCTGTTAATAAAAGAGGAGGTGAATAAAGTACTCATAAAATATATGAACATAGTAAAATACATAAGCATGTAAAAATATATGGATCAAATTGGGAGAATATTAGCCGAAATTTCTGGAGATTAAAGCTGTTTATATGAGTCTTACCGATAAAGTTTTCCGGAGGGAACTGGTCTCCACAACAATATAGTCTTAGGAAATAATAATTAGTTAATATACACGACAGAGTTTTAATGAGGTATTTTCTTGAAGTTGCAAATCTGATTGATGGTAAGGTAATAGGGCGATATAACTTGTCTTTTATCCGACCTTATAATGAGAGATAGGTAAACAGGCAAAAACATTGTGGGTAGAAATGACATATTGCTTTCCGTGCTAAGTTCAAGAAAAAGTGGTATAAGAATTTGAATATAGTATGAATGTGACAAGAGTGGCATTGATATTATAATTCCGTGTGAGAAAATCTGTTGTGTTATCTAATTTTAAGAAGGACACTAGCAAAAACCCAGAGCCGCTGTGATTTATTATTTTTATCAAGGGTATCAAGTTAAAATGTGTGTTATCTAGTTTTAAAAAAGGACTCAATGCAAATAAATCCGCAGAGCTATATCTAGTTAGTAAGAGGGTAAATTTTATTTTGTTTATATTATGATGGTTAGGTAATACTCTCCGATGTGCAAAGTATGCTTGCATGGAATGTTATTATTAAATCATAACATCACAATAACATAGCGAGGTTCATTCACACTAGGTATTCAGGTACAAAGGATAGAGATAGAGAGAGTCAGTCAAGGCCACTACTCCAGTACGAGTGACAATTTAAAGGGACATCCCATCAGTCATATTAGTGTAAGGAGCATTAATCTGTTTCTCTAAAAAAGTGACAATTTTTCAAATCCTCACTTATTCCAGAGAAAAAGATTGGGCATATGGTGTAAATGGAGTCATCTCCATTAATATCAATTGATATAAAATGATGAGAAATAGATTGATATTAATTAAATACGGCAGATAATAACTTTTGAACTAACCAAGCAATATTATTATAAATTACATGATAAAAATCAGGACAAATTAACAAATAACATTACATAAATATGAAATTAATATCATCAATACCTTAGCTGATATTAATTATTTTATAGTAAAGAATAAAATACACTAGGACTCAATAGAAGCTAGCAGACGGAATACTCAGAAATATACAATGCAGCCGGAGTGAAATGTATAGCAGCTCTGTGGGAGATAGGTGCCAGGCTTTGTTAGAACTGTACTCTGCTATTCAGTCTGATGTAGTAGAAAGGAAAGATTATGAGCTGAATAGGCACTTCACGAGAATGTACAGTGGGAAATATAAGTTGTATGGAGTGTCCGAGAATTAGACTGTAATTCGGGAAATCGCTTGAGGGTAGTAACAGAAAAGCATCACTCCTGAGCCAAAAAGGCACGCTAAATGAAAGAACCAATAGAATTTAAGTTTAGGATAAGAAAAACATGATTTAGCTGTAAGAGTGCATATGATTGGTTTTGTGTGACTATGGGAATGAGAAGGAATATTGGAAGGGAGCTAAGATCACAGCTTTTACGGAAATTCACTTGTGTGCGGGACACCGCGATAGGAGCTTGTGTACGGGAGGCCGCGACTGTAACTTGTGTCCGGGACTCGGAGCGAGAGTCTTGTGCACGGGAGACCGTGACTCTCTTATTAATACACATAGTTGTATTGGCATTGTGGCCAATCCGACAGTCTATATTAAACTAACTTCCTTAAATTATCGAAGTATAAAATCCGTACAACATTTATCTTTACAGTAAGAGCTTAATTACAGCTGCTTACTAAATAAATTCAGTGACTATATCAAGTAAGTACAATAGTGACGATTGACGTCATCAGCATCCAGGATTACGCTGATATAGCACGTCATCCCAAGGTAACATTACGTACAAGCTGTGAGTGTCAATATTAGACTCCATTCAATATACCGTCTGTAGAATTAACGATCTTACAAGAGTGACTTTTATATAAATAAATTTTGATTGAAAGACTAAAAATAAACTCAACAGTGTTCTTTATAAATATTTAATTATTGAAAAACATTAACTATAGAACCTCCACACCCTATTTATGCCCTGAGATAAGATAGAGTAAATCGTCGCAACTCCGACTGAGCAACCCGAGGTTCCACCAGGCTGGAGAAGGAAACACTTCGCAGTAAGTACAACATTGTGGAGGTGGACCGCAACCCCGAGTGCAGCATATTAAAAGAACTCCTACACCACAGGGCTTTTAGTGTGAAGTACTGCATCAAACTCCAGTGCATTCAATACGATAATGTATTTCCAACTTTGTCTGCCCTACGAAGGGTGTGTGGCGATGAGCACGAGGATATTGCAAGATAAAAATACTATTCCGATGTGCACGAAAATGCGACTGTGCCGATGTGCACACAACCTGCATAGTATAGTAGGCCTATGACATTTTGCTACGGACAAGACTTCGGATTTTCATTCTACTTTTTCTTCCAAAAGCATATGGCCAATCCAATGTAAGGTACTGGTAAACGAAAAGTATGAAAAAAAAAACGTGTATCACTTTTGAGTGAGGAACTACGGATTAAAATGTTATCCACTAATAAATATGAGGATCCATTTTCGGGCGAAACAGGAGATATACTGGTAGGATTCTAGGTAGATGTTATTGATTTGTGAATCTCTTAAATCTAACTAGTTTAACTTACGGAGTTTGTATGCTGGTCTTGATGAGGGAATACTTAAGTATTTTGTTGGGTGCTGCACATTAACTAAGTTTATGAGCTAGTAACAAAATATTTGGTAATGGACGTTGTCAAAACACAGAACACAGAGTCTGTAAAATTTGCTATGAAACTATACTGACTGTTGAGTTTTATAAGTTAGAGTCCCAAGCTGAAAACACTGGTTCAATTCCAATCCAGAACAAATCTAAAGAATATTATATTTTAACATTCGCATAGGCCCGCATAGAGCGTAATCATTTTACAATAGGCCTACGCAATATTACCTGAAATTTCTTCATTAATACAGTATATAGTTATGTTATGTATTCTCACTTCACTGTAGATGTACGAATCTCTAGGGGTGTGAAGGAATATTTGGAATGGGACTGGGTACGTCTTGCAGTGGTATTACCGGGTTTGTTTCCAGCCCAGGACAAATCTACAGAATACTGCAGAAACATTGTTCTTTTAAAGTAAGTGTTGCGATAAACGAAAATATTTCTAAAAGACACTGAAAGTTAACGTAAATCAGTCCTGCTGCTCCTTGGATCCCACCCACAGGACATTTTGAGAATAAATCCTCATACAAATTTTGCGGTACTTGAAATCTGACTCAAATAATTGGCAGTGCTGAAACAAACAGCCAGCTCAATATACATTCCACCATTGATTTAGAACGGAAAATGGAGCAATAGAACAAATGCATCGAAAAGTTGTTGGGACCGAAGTACGGCCTATGGCCGAGAGCTCCGGAGGTTGTGGAGGGACAACAAAAAGAAGTGATCACCTTGAGATGTGTACAGCTCAAGTCCCCACACCACCAGCTGCGCAGACGGCGTGAAATGGCTCCAAATAGAAGTGGTCGCTCGCCGCCATCTTGTAGGCAAGAAATCATTTAGCAGACGACATACAGCTGTCAAACGTAAAAGGAAACATAAACCTACGGGTATTTGATCTCATAAATAATGAAAAAAATTAATTAAACATGAGTTGAGAATAATATCGGTATAAATAAATGTAAGAACTAAACATAATTACCTGCATTTATCGTATGTGGACGCAATAACACATCATAGGCCTGTGTTGACATTCCCAGTAAGTCATTTTTCTCAGTCATTTTAGTGAATAATGTAAGTTGAAATCTTTGAACGTAGCCCTTCGGGTCCTGAAATATGTGATTAAATGAATGAATACAATTAGGCCTATAATAAAATAAAATGTAAAGAACCTATTGGTTCATAAATAGACGCAATAACACAAAATCATAGGCCTGTGTTGACATTCCCAGAAGTAATTTTTCTCAGTCATTTTAGTGAATAATGTAAGTTGTAATCTTTGAACATAACCCTTCGGGTCCTGAAATATGGGATTAAATGAATGAATACAATTAGGCCTATAATAAAATAAAATGTAAAGAAATTAAACGAAATAGAAACAATACAATCTAATTCTCACCTATTGCTTCATAAATAGATGCAATAACACAAAATCATAGGCCTGTGTTCACATTCCCAGTAAGTCATTTTTCTCAGTCATTTTAGTGAATAATGTAAGTTGTAATCTTTGAACATAGCCCTTCGGGTCCTGAAATATGTGATTAAATGAATGAATACAATTATGCCTATAATAAAATAAAATGTAAAGAAATTAAACGAAATAGAAACCATACAATCTAATGCTCACCTATTGGTTCATAAATAGATGCAATAATACAAAATCGTAGGCCTGTGTTGACATTCCCAGTAAGTTAGTTTCTCAGTAATTTTTATGAATAATGTAAGTTGTGATCTTTGGACATACCATTTCTTCGCCGTAGTCATAGAGACTAGGGAATTGTCAAGTGTGTGTAAAAAATAAATAAAATAAAATAAAATAAGAAAAAGAGAAAAAATCTTCTATAGCTTATGTAGTTTTATTTGTATTGGAGTGGTCGTCGACAAATTCTGTTGTTGAGTAATATGCTTTTAGTAGTAGATATTTTCATAGTTTGATTTTTAAAATGTTATTGTTTTCTATAGATTTTAGGTCATCATGCCCGTCATCTGTGGTGTTTTACTAGTTTTTAATAATTTGTGCCGGGGAAGGTTGTAGTATATTTCAGTGTTTCTTACGTTGCATTTGTGGCAGTCTGTTCTTTTCTTGGGTCCTGAAATATGTGATTAACTGAATGAATACAATTAGGCCTATAATAAAATAAAATGTAAAGAAATTAAACGAAATAAAAACCATAGGCTACAATCTAATGCTCACCTATTGGTTCATAAATAGAATTGATTTAGAGAGGTGCTGTCTGATTATTTTCCTGTGAAGGTCAATGCTGTATGTCTCGGCCGTGTGGTGACATCTGATTTTTATACACAAGTTTATTGCCAGGTCGATTATTCTTAATATGTGGTTTTATGGATATTCATTTTCCAAAAGTGGTCGTGTAACTGAGGGAAAATTAATGAAGAATCAAGCTGATTCAGAACTAACTATTTTACTTTATGTACCAAGGTTCCCTTTGGAGGCTTGGCATTGTTTTATTTTAGCAACAATCGGACAGACTTCTCACACCACCGTCTGAGATTATATCTTCTGAAGGAATATGAAGACCTCCATTATTCTTTTTCAACAGAAATTTCATTCCTGTCCCATAATTTTCAGTATCATTGCCTAAAAGAGCTTCTGCACAGGTGACACAATTAATCATCTGAATAAGTTGTCTCACTACATATCCAGCAATATAATTTACTACATTATCTGAGTATTCACTCAATACAGAAGATGGAAGATAAAAGGTGCTGTAGAGGTCGTCAGGTGGTGAATTATTGAGATCATCAAATCGTCTCATGTTTCCAAAACACAGGGGATCTTCAGCAGTGGGTTCAACACTTGCCTTGCCAATCCCACACCAAGGTAACAGTTGAATATTACTCCTTCCTGTGATATTGCCTGTATCTTTGCTTTTCACTTCATTTACAACTAGCAGATGTTTATATGCTGCCTTAAACTGTAGTGCTGTGGGATTATTATTATATCCTAGTCTGCTTCGGACTTTATTGAAAAAAGTTCCAAGTGATCCTGGCTAAATTTGTAAGTGGCTATGTAATTCATTTTGTCTGTTTCCACTAACAATGTGAATATATTTATAATCCCCCGACAAAGTGACAGGAAGCCTATTATTCCTGTTTTCCTTGCCGTTTTATACAAAGGCGTGTCATACTGGTCTTTTAATCCCAGTAAGTAAGATTCTGCCCTATCTAAAAACTCGAATGAAAGTAACTTTTTTTTTTTAGATAGAGTAGCCTTATAACCTTTGGCAAATTTGTTCTTCGAATTACAGAAATCAAATAATTTATCAAAAAACAGGCAGAACTCTGCAGTTGCTTCAGCACCTTGAAATTCATTAAGACCCAAGTCGTTGCAAAGGAATAGTAAAGCATTAAAAACAGAAGCACTAAGTACTTGGACAGCAAGCTTAACTTTCATTTTCTGTTGGGAATAAATTACATTTCGCCTTGATACATTGTTTGCCAATGTTAACCCTTCACTTTCTTGAATATCTTGGAGTAACTGAATATATTTCCAATGTATTATTTTTCCATTCTGATCTTTAATGATCTTCAGTTCTCTAAATAAATTTTTAACTAACTTGATCATATGGCAAGCATCTAACATAATTTGTATATTTTAATCACCCAGCATGAAAGAGGGATCTAGTGTTTCTGCCAAAAAGTTGCAGCCTAACATTGTGCCTACCGAAAAGATTTGATTTTAAGCCATCACATGTGAAGCAACTACATTCACATTGATGTGATTAATTCTGGTTATGGCTTTTTCAAGAATATTCTTCTTAATTTCAGCAGACAACCCATTAATTAAATAGTAGGCTATTGGACTTTTTCAGCTTGCATTCAGGGCAAACACCATGAGAACTAACACCTCTTTAACTTCATCGATATCTGGGAGACATACTCCATCATCCAAATCAACATAGCCAACAAATTCCTTACCATTCCATTCGATACACTTCTTTATTGACATTTCATCAAACATGTGAGTAACCCATGTTTGATGAGAAGAAAGCTTGGCACGTTCCTCTAATGCTAAGAAAGCTTCCTGGGTAAATCCAGGATCGCCTACCACAGTATTATACCGCTTACGTATGGTGTTGATGTGTGGCAAGAAATTGTTTAGACTCTGCCTTAGATACTTATATGCTGCTGGTGAGTAAAAATGCAATGTTATGGCAAATTTCTTAAGTGACTCTGAATATTCCCCCTTCTGTTTCCCAGAGCCTCTCGAAATTAAGTCTAGCATTACATCTGAAAAGTTGCCCTTCAAAACTGCCAATGTCTGCTCATTGGCTACATTTTTGTCTTTCAGTTCTTTGACTGCATCTTTTAACGTTATTATTGCACCTTCTTGTCTGACAGATTTCTTTTTGTAGGTGGAATTTTTCCCCTTAAAGTTTCAATTTGTTATTTTTTTTCTAGTTCTTTCTGCATTAATTTTAACTTTTTTGTAGAGAGATTGCATAATTATGCTCTGCTGAAGTGTTGACAACATTTACAGAACTACTACTTTCTTCACTTGTTTCTGGATTTGGCGTATCTGCATCTAACGTTCTCTTTAATATTCTGCGAGGTTCTTCTTCAATCTGAAATAATATATTGGTAGGCTTCAAATATGAACTTGTATACATAATACAGCTGATCTTACATTGCGCTTCACTAGTCTTCTGTTTGTAATTCGACTGTCTGACGGTAGGGTGGCGTGAAGGACGACCATAGTCAAGAGAGCAATGTTCTTCATCTTCACTATGGCCAACTTAAGATCAGCTGAGTTACGTATACAAGTTAAAAGTCTACCTAATATATTAATTAAAAATAATAATCCTAGCCTTTGGATTGTATAATAAAAATATCGAGTATGCATTTAGATTAGGCTATACAAGCAAAGATATAGGCCTACTATAAATGTTTTGCTGATTTCTATATTTAAATAGATCTATAATAGCATTTTAATAGGCCTATTACTGAAATTATAATCATGGTTACCTTTGTAACATGAGCCGGAAAATAAAACACAGAAGGAACTGCATCTGGTTTAAGAAGCCTGTTGCCATTAGACTTCCAGAAACAAGATTCTGCCAAATGAGCTGAGCAGAGTCTGTGGTGGATTGTTGGATTAAATTTTTCACGCCTTACAGCCGATAACCATTTCTTTAACAGTTCACGATTTTGAAGAGGAATCCTAAAATTAAATTTTTCTGTTATTCCTAAGGACATATGGAAAGCCAAAGATTCCCTAACCACAATGTAATAAGAAAAATTATAAACTGTTTCAATATAATACAATAAGCCGTCATTTTATGGAACGTCATTAGTCATTAAGATATGAAATTTAAAATTACTGTTCCCAACCTATAGAATATATGGGTCTAGCCCTATATAGTCCTATAATAGTACATTACTATGAAAAATTACAGTTGTGCATTCCATTCCAAAATACAACACCGCTCCTAACCTATAATATAACTAGGCTATATTACTTACATGTGGAAAGAAATCCCCGAATCCTTCTTATGACGATTTGTGCAGTTGTATGCTGCACAAGACTGCACCATATTTTTAGTAATACCATGAACACTATAAAAAAACACGGGTCGAAAATATAAATTCTAACCAACCCACGTGGCCTACAATATTGAAATGTATCCGCAATAATAATAACCATATTATAACTCACTACACTTCATGCAATTACTAAATAGCACACAATAACAAAATGAACACAAACACTGTAATTCTAAGCTTACATTTCGTTTTTAATATTTAAAAAATCTCACTGTTGACATTCTCACGTGTGTCAGAAGCATAACACATGTGCACAAGATGGCGGATGCGCGAGTTGTTCGATTTTAGCCACCGCTACGGCGAACATCGTCAGTCTAGGTATTGTTTATTGTTTACCAAAGACCTTCTTGTGATTTCCTTAAACAGAGTAAATTTACAATCCCTTAATTTTTTTCAGAGTCTAGTGATGAAGATTGGACTTTCATGCAGAAAGGACAGGAAGAAAAGACAGAACGTGAAACGTTCGGTAATTCTGCCTACGAAGGTGTGGCTTTTTAATGTACCATAAATTACGAGCACAGGACCATCTGCTTCCTTTTACTTCAGAAGACATGCTTGTTGGGTTTAACGCCCTAATTCACAGCCCTCTTCTCGATTTGAACCTGTGAACATTAGAATAAAATGATCAAATGATATCATCAGCTCAATACAGTATATTGTTATTAAATGTTTAGGCCTTTCGATGCGTTTGCATCATCGTCAAAGAATCTTGCTTTATAAATATATTTATATTTTTTAATTATTAATACATCTTTAAAAAGCTGTTGAGCTGGTGGTAACTCTTGTCCATTTTATTTTATTAATCACGCTCGATGGTACCAAATAACATATATGTGAACCTTAGGCTATATCTAACGGCTAACATGCTAATCAATCGTTTACTGGGACGCAATTCAAGCAGCGGTATATTTGAATACGTAATCAATATTATTAAGATTTTGTTGTGGAAAGTGTTGTCGCTCAGTGGAAAATACTGGACAATTACAAACAATTCTGTTAATGCCAATTAACAGAATTACAAACTGTGAATTATTTCCAGTGATTAGTGTCATTCGGATGGATTGGCCCTGGTATCAGTCTTTTAAAGAGAGCCTTTCTATTTCCAAGGTAAATAAAAGCCATGTTGCGGTCATCTCGCTACAGGCATCGGGTGATACGAAAGTATCCATAAAGATCCGATTACCTCCCGCACACTTTAAATAAAAATGCAAAAGTACGCGGTACCGTTTGTGGGTGTCAGTCCCATTTTTAAACCTGGGTCATTGCCTACATTAGGTTGCGGTATTTTGACGCAGTAGCACGTTATAAATCACTGAACTTGATGCGGTATGTGATCTAATCCGATTAAATGCAACAAAATTAGTCCTAAGGTCGATTTTGCGAAATCATTTTAAATTCATACACAATGTACAGTTCGTACACTTCTGAATGGATCACAATTGTCACTCCAGCAGAATAGATGTTTCACAACTTTACACTGAAACCCTATTATTACAACATTGATGGAACTGGGTGCTCATTTGAAGTTAGGGCGTAATCCCTTCATTCGTGCTAATTAATAAAATAGTGCGATTTTTTGGAGAGTCATAGTGTCCTCACGTCATTAGTTATAATATTACTTATTCATTGCAAATTATCGATTGAATTAGTCTTTAATAAATAGATATGCGCATTTAAGACTTTTCTTTTAGTTGTTAGAAGCCAATCACGAGTGTCATGATTTCTTTTTTAAATTATATTTTGAAATATAAATCTTATAATGGCATTTTAAGAAAGGCGCCACCGAATGACTGTCTGAATATGCAATTAATAATATGTAATAAAATATTTCAGAGAATATTTCAAATTAATTACAAGAAAAACATGCAATTTTCCCTTATATTTGGCATACAGCGGGACTACTTCCTCTCATAAAACATATCTTTTGCTATATATATACACATATACACACACGTCCAACAAATGACTGCCTGAATGTGCAAATTATATTATTTCGTAAAATATCTAAGAAATACTTTAAAAATAGTTACGAGAAAATATTGCAATTTTTCTTCTAATTGGCGTACATGGGATAACTTACTGTCGTGAAACATCAATAGCACGCCTGCGAAGATTGGTCTGTTTTGATATTAACCTATATTAAATATATAATCTTTTCATTAACACGTCATTATTATTGAACGTTAAAATATAATAAACATTGGTAAGTGAACTTTGCCTTATAATGTTGTGTCTTTAAAATATGTCACTGCCTTTCCTTGACATTTCATTGAGAGAAAACTGGACCGTTTAGGTTTGATTTGTCTTGTGAATTCATGGTTAGCTAACAGAGGGGAACACTTCCTATTTCAGTACCTAAATTTGCACTTGTACATGTACGAGGTATCAACAATCTCTATAAGCATTGTAATTTATTTTCCAGTAGTGTGGGAACATGATGTGAACTTGATCTCCTTAAGCTTATGTTGCATTCCACGTTTGCGTTTAATGTTTATTCTCAAAAAGGGAATATGAAAGCCCAATTTATTTAAACCGGGCGTATACGAATTCATTACAGATAAGATATATATTACGAATGTTTTAATTTATACAATGTTTTAATTTATTATAAATATGCTCTAAATTCGACTTTTGCTTAACGTTCCTACAGAGAAATAAGGAATATGAAATCCTCAATTTAGTTAAAACGAAACACCGTAGCCTATTCCTATATTTTGCGTTTAGCCATTTTTTTAAAAGAAAAGAGGGATTATAAAATCCTCAATTTATTTTAATGAGCTAGTTAGAAAATAAACGAAAAATATAAAATTATATAGCCAAATATGCATTGTTAGAAACAAGCGTATGATAAATACGAATAACCTGTAATGTTATGTAGAAATAGAAATATCAAGTTAAGTTTTTTAAACTAGTTCACACCCGAATGAGCAAACCGTGTGCTCTGAGTTCTTTAATATTATAAAGCAAGTAAAATAACACAAATTAAATAACACAAATCTGAAGAAAATCAAACTGATAATCGAAGATATTATTTCCAAAATGACTTTCCTCCATGAAATCAAAGCATTCATAAGAGAGTCATTTAATGTTCTATGATGTATTGAGAATTAAGGGGACAGACCGGTGAAATTTCCCAAAAGTGGCACAAACTCATTTTTTGGTTCTTTTATATCAACACCAATTCTTAACTAATCAAAGATTGCAATATATTTTAGCTTTGGTGCATTTGAATGTCCGTGATGTGACCTTTCAGGGCTCTGCGCATAGACTGATAATCTTGTCTGTGTCGCAACTTTATTTAATACATCAGGTTTATTATTTTCTCAGTAAATATTTAAAATTATAGTGTCATTCATTTTCAGAGTAATACTGGAATGCAATTTATATATTTTGCAGGGTATTATCCTAATGAATTAATTGTTTAGTCCTATAGAAAGAGCAATACAGTTTTAAAGGCAAAAATTGTGTCTCAGTTTTAAAGTTGATTTTCTCAAAATTATGTTTCCCGCATATTTCACTATGCAAATTGCTCCTTGCGTAACAGTTTTTAATAAATTACTTTGAAATGTGCAATATAGCCCGTAGATATATCAAGAAATAAAACTTACTATATGAATTTCTAATTAAACAATATATGTGCCCTTGTAACAGACTTTATGATTTAAACGTAACAAAATTAAGTAAAGTAATGCTTAAGTAATTATTATTAAAAGAAATAGCCAATTCTATTACAAATGAAATAGTAACCATTTTGGCTTCGAGTGTCTAGACATTAAATCTGCAATTTGGTCCCGAAAATTTGAAAAATGCACCGCAGGGACCATTTGCCATGTAACATATTAAAAAAACATAAAATAATTTTCTCGCTCTAAAAATATTTGTTTAGTATGGTAAGTGTTTCTAGAGTCAGGTTAAAAAAAATTAGAAAAATCATATGATAAATGTAGAATTTCTAAATTTCACAGGTAGCCTAGGTCCCTTTAAAATAGAAACTTTATTTCTGGCAGATGTATTTGATCCATTGCATTGTAACGTATTGTAATTTTAAGGTAGAAATTTAAAATATTTGGGAGATGTTTCGATAAGTACGGTAAGTGAAACAATTTCAGAACCATGGGATTAGTAGAATTGGGATTACATGACTAGGATTTAATTCAGTTTGCTACTTCACAAGCATCTCATATACATTTTTACTGCAATAAAGAATTCAGTATAAGTTTTATTAAAATAAAGGATAGGCCTATAATTTAATTATATATCTTCACTCTTACCTCATTGTATTCTATGAGGAAAATTTGTTCTAAGCAGGAATCAAACCTGCGATTCAACTTTGTAAGGCTGACGCATAGGCCTGTAGGATCCCACAAACAAATTTTTATCTACAGAATACATGGAAAATCATGTTTATAATGAATCACGATTATTTCTAATTTACTTATCTCATACAGAACACTGAACTAAAGAATTAGAGTACGCCCTTTCAACAGCTGTTACTACAGTACATAATTTACTAGTCAGAATTCTTATTTCAGATTAGACCTACAAAATAAAAAGCAATTCATTACAAAGGGATTCATATTTGTTTCGAAAAGAGATATTTAATTTGAAACTAAAAATTGTTTTCCGTAAAGGCCACACAATTCCCGAAATTATTAGTTTCGTGTATAATCGAAGATATACGATTTATGACTCCCATGACCAGACAAATTCACTTTTGCTATTAAGAAATGTCTGATTGTGACTTTCTGACCTTAAAGTTCGTGCTCATTTGTTAGAATACCGCCCCATTTTTTATAATCTTAGGATGGTACGTGAGGTAATAAGTTTTATGTGTATAATTTATAACGGTTTAGTTCACTCTCGTGGTGTATAGGGTGCCAAAAAAGTTACTCGAGAGTTTAAGTGAATAGGTAGATATTACACAACAATAACTGTCCAATTAGATATCGGAAATTGCTAAATATTGAATGACATAGTGAGATCGTAGAACATTCCAAGAGAAAGCGAACATATTTTACATTATGTGAAAATGAGTTTAAATTGTAACTTTCTGACTTTTTATGTGTACCGTAAGACGTGTTTTACTTTCAAAGTTGCTATAGTCTTGCTAATTTTCCTTAATTTTTGCTTCCTATCTTCAAAAACGTCAGAATTTGAGTGCATTTTGTTAGGAACACTGAATGTTTAAGCATTCTTGTATATATCTGTTAAAAGTTAAAAGTGAATTAGTAAATTAATAGTTTCGTCATAAATTGCATGGTACTCAAAAGTACAGAAGGCTTTTATCTCAGTACGGTACTTAAATTTCTATTGTCCTGAGAATGCCTTGAAGCTAAAAAAGTTGAATTATTCTATACAGCCAGTGAATGTGCGTCCGTTAGAGCGCGTTGCCTTTATGTAGCCTTTATTTCGCATGAATATAGCATTATATACAGAGTGTTTCAGAAATACTTTTACAAACTTAGGCCATGGGTGCCTTACACCAAAAGAAGGAAAAAAGTTCATGTGAACATTGTAACGAAGTGAAAGGTCGTGGAACAATATCCACAGTGATCATCGGTTAAACCACTTTTTATCACTCTATATTTGTGAAGACTTTGCTTTACGAGAACGAGTTTGTTACAGAAAGCGCTAGAGACTGCGCCTGCGCAAGTTTTTAAACAAAAGGATGAGTGACGGTTAGAAGAGGGAGAGTCTTTTACGAGCGGCCGTGGAGAGAGAGTCTCGCAAGCCGTGATGGATGGAAGTCAGGAGTGATACTTGGAAGTTGGAGGAGTCAACAGTAGTCAGTCGGCATTATCAGTCGATGAGGTTGTATGACTGTTGCTGAAGTTGGTCCGAGGGTGTGATCCTTGGAATTACTTAGGACAGAAAGGATTCTGTCTTGTCAACCTGTGAGGCTTCGTGGATGCAGAGACTGTGGGATTGGATTCCTGAGCTCTGTATGGTCATCAGCATACGGCAGAAGTTGGACGTCTCGTGGCCCGAGGTTTCGCGAGCCACGTACTACTACCTTGGAGACTACGAGTGGGCACATTTGGAGAGTGAAGGTGCTCTGCAGATCGTCTATATGGGACTTCAGGCAGTGGACAGGTCATGGTCTGTGAGATGTACGAGATGTCGGCGTAGCTACCGCATCACTCAACAGATAAGTACATTGAACTGTAGTTTCTACCCCCCCCGTACGTAATAATTCAGTGTCGAAATAAATAAGCTTGTACCAGAAGTCATATAATAACAGTAAAAGTAATTGGGAAAAGTACCTACATCGATATAGATAAAGATAAATTAAATTCATTTGTGTGGAATCTTAACGACGTAAAAGATCAGTAATTGTTGGTCTAAGATTTTGTTGTTGAAAGTATTGGATTTCTCAACGCATTACTTAAAAAAAAATTTTGTTGGGGAGAGAAAAATTATTGATAGGTGTGAAACTCAGTACAAGTAAAATATACATATGTATAGACTTGGTGGAGTGGGTAGCCGAGGTTCTATTAGAGGTCAGCACCGACGAAGCTAAGTATTCTAAGTATAACATAAATGTATATGTTTGTTAATTACCAAGTAGGCAGCTATAAGCCGAAGTCTGCTGAGTGTTATGAATTAATTATAAGTCAGATTCAAAAGACGAATCGAGCTTTGGGGCTTTCAGGGCAACTATCTATCCCATTAGCGTCATATGACATCGAGGATCCCAGTCAGCACCCACTTGTCTAAATTCTTTTTTTTAGGCCTTTAATATTTCCCTGGTTGTGAGAGTATGGAAGCGATTCCCCAGTGATAGCCTACGTAGTCTCATGTCAGTGGCTAGCCGTTACATTCATGTTGTAATCGCTAACCTAAATTTCCTTTTCTTTCTTCTGTTTAAATTCTATTCTGTCATCTTAAGAAATATAGTGAAACTCGACTTGTAAGAGAGATTTGTTTGAATGGTAAAGTATTTCCCTAAGTTGCAGGAGTGTATTATGAGTGTATGAGAAAGATGTTCAAGAGGGCTGGAGAAATAGAAGTGATTGTTTGACTTCAGGATTTCGTAGTCAGTTGAAGTTGTTGAGACTTTTTCTCTAAGTTGGCTACCCTGCGCGGTAGTGTCTTTCGTGTTGCATGTTGGTACTGGGAACTCTTGTGGAGAAGACAACATGGCGAACTGCTAGTTACCAGCGTAGAATGGTGCGCTGGCTTGTATTGAAGTTAGACTAGTTTCACAGTAATTCACAATCATCTCTTTATGTTCACTAATATTGCAAGTATAATATTCACGTTTGTATAAATAAATCTACTAGAGGACTTGTTTGTTTGACTACTTGTGTTGTTTTTAATTTGTGTGACGAAAGCCAACCTTGCATTCTTGGGCCGACATCACAGCCACCATTATACAGTCCACTCAAATTGAAAACTTGCATCTGAACACAACATAAATCTTGGTCCTGCCGGCCGTGATGGGAATTCGTGCAAACTTGGATCTCCAGCCGTGAATGGAAATTGTGCAACTTGGAACATTGATTGTGAAAATTTGCATATTGCGAAGTTAGATTGTACTGGAAACATTACGACATTGTGTTGCAATCTATGAAGCGTTGCCGCCATAAGCTAGCGTCTACCTTGTTTGAAACGCGGGAAATATCTGCAAGCAGTTATTGTAATTGAACATTGACATCACGTGTGTGATTAAACATTGACATTACTTGTGTGTAATATAAATAATAAGAAGATATTGCACTTGAAAATTCTTTTATTATTTGTGCATAAAATAGACAATTACGAACAGTATTACTAATACATGGAACTATAACATGATGAAGTGTTGCATCATCATTGCATTGTTAAAAACGTGTCGCAGCACAGAAGGGTTAGCAAACTGTGGAACTGTACCCGTTGAATAATAACTTCAAACTTTGTGAGCTGTAACATCAGTGATTGTAATTGAATTATTGGTACCTTGAAGGCTAATCTGAAAATACATTCAGCAACATTACATCGCAGATGACGTCACGCTCTGGGAATCTTGCCAGACATCTTGGACAAAGTCTACGACTTCATGGAGCTGTCTGATGTTACCATTAGTGATACAATAATTCAACCAACTGTAAGTTTGTTCCATTTTTGTCTTGCTTGTCCTAACTTGACTAGGGTAGACATCCTGTCTAAAATCCTAAAACCTACTTCTAATACTGAAACAAATAAGTACTGATTTGCTTGTTAATCTTGTTTGACGGACTTGAATTCATTAAATATTCAATTGTTCGCTATTGCGCTGTTGTACATTTCATAGATAATTGTTTTTTCATTGATAATAATCAACTGTCATATTATTCATCATGTCGTTTGAATCGGAAGCAAAGGCTATTCAAAAACGTGGCTTACTAAAAAGATCACTAACGCATATTGAAAAGTTCTTGAACCGTGAGGATATCTCTAGCTATGAATTGATACCCAGGCAAAATGCATTGTCAGAAACTTGGAAAGAGTTCAATGATGTTAGGGAATATTTAGAATGTCAGATAGATTCAAAAGCTAGTGAAGCTCATTTTGAAGAGCACGAGGAATTTGAAAACAGATATTATGCAATATTCGGTAAAATTCAAGAACTCATTGATGCTAGGGAAAGACGCATAAGTCCTAGTAATGCATCTGTCATTTCGAATAACTCCACTCGAAGCAGTAGTAATTTGAAACTTCCACCCATAGAATTACCTAAGTTCAAGGGAGATTGGACAAAGTACTTGACATACAAGAACACATTTGAAAGCTTAGTTATCAACAATACTTGCATCGATAATGTGCAAAGGTTGCATTATTTGCTGTCTTCACTTCAAGGTGAACCCAAAGATTTATTAAGTAACTTGGCCATTTGTGATAGTAACTTTTCGGTTGCTTGGAATTTAATTGATGAAAGATACAATAATAAACGGTTGATTGTTTCGCAGCATGTGAAACAGTTGCTCAATCTTCATAGTTGTAGTAGTGGTACTTCAAGTGACTACCGCAAATTGATAAATGATGTAAAATCTAACCTTAGTGCCATTGAGAATTTGGAAGCGGAGATTCCACTTCATGAAATCTTGTTGCAGGAATTAATTTTGAATAAAGTCAAAGTTAATCATAGAAGTAAATGGGAAAATAAATTTGCCTCTTCTGATATTCCGACATTAGACAATTTAATTGATTTCTTGGAAAGGAAATGTCAGACATTGGAATTAACAGAAGCTAACAAATCTGTTGTTGAGCATAAACGTGAGTTCAAACCTAAACTAAAGCACTTCATATTGCTAACAATAGTACCTCCTTGAATTGTAAGTTTTGCAAACTTGACAATCATAGTATTCTTGATTGTAGGAAGTTTAAACAAGCAAATATTGATCATCGTCGTGAATTTGTCAAAGAAAATAAACTTTGTTACTTGTGCTTCTCAACTTCTCATATTTCCAAACAATGTAAACAACCCAGGTGCACGAAATGTAATGGAAGTCACAACTTGTTTGTTCATAAAGAACAAATAACTCCTAATAATAATAATAATAATTCAAATATTGATCGTTCTGCAATCATTTCGCCTGCAGCAATGAAAGTGATTTCAGGATTAGGCTCAAATGTTTTGCTGAGTACGGTTTGTATTGGAGTGAAAACTAGAACTGGAGAAGTTTTAGTGGTTAAAGCCTTGTTGGACTCAGCGAGTCAATTATCATTTGTAACCTCCAATCTTGTCAAATGTCTTGGTATTGGTACAAAATCTTGTCGGTTACCAATTGTTGGTATAAGCAATTCAAACGTTTCTCCTGTAAGCTCCACTTTCAATCTTGTTTTATGCTCGCAGATATCAGACTATACTCTGAATTTGAATTGTGCAGTAGTAGACACCATCACAAGTCCGCTACCTGCTCAGAAAATTGATTGTTCGACTTGGAACATTCCCACTGATATTGTTCTAAGTGATTCTACTTTCAATCGACCTTCACCTATAGACATTTTGTTGGGAGCTGATGTTTATTATGAAATTGTGTCTGGTGATACCTTGCGTAGGGAAAATTATCCTACATTGCTAAACACTAGATTTGGTTGGGTACTGTCTGGTACTTTTCCTGAATCATGCGTTAAACCTAATGTCAAGGCTCGTTGTACTAACTTTGTGAAACTTGACCCTCTTGACTCAAAGTTGCAAAAGTTCTGGGAACTTGAAGAACTGCAGCAGCCATTTCTTACTCCTGAAGAAATGGCTTGCGAAGAACATTTTGCAAATAATGTTCAAAGAGATGAACTTGGAAGATTTGTTGTCAAACTTCCAATTCGTTCAGAAGTATCTCCTGTGGCTGAGTCTAAATGTAATGCCATTAAAAGACTTAAGCAAATTGAAAGAAGATTTTTGAAATCTCCAGAGTTAAAGGAGAAGTATGTTGATTTTATGCATCAATACATTAACTTAGGTCATATGGAAAGTGCAACCACTGAAAGTTCTGATTCGTTGAATTTTTACTTGCCCCATCATTGTGTATTGAAGGATTCTAGTACTACAACGAAACTGAGAGTTGTATTTGATGGAAGTTGTGAATCTTCAAACGGAATATCTTTGAATTCCATGTTAATGGTCGGACCTACCGTCCAGCCTGACTTGTTGTCCATTATCCTCAAATTTAGAACTTACATTGTTGCCCTATCAGCTGACATTGCAAAAATGTATCGATGTGTATTGGTCAATCCTGAACATCGGAATCTTCAGAAAATTGTTTGGCGTGAATCTGCTGATGAGGAAATTAAGGATTATCGTCTGACTACTGTTACATACGGTACCAGTTCTGCTCCTTTTCTTGCTACAAGGTGCTTAGTTCAACTTGCTGATGAGTGCAAAGACTCTCACCCCATTGCTTCAGAAACTATTCGATCTTGCTTCTATGTTGACGATCTATTGACTGGTGCAGATTTAGTTGAAGAAGCTAAACAACTTCAATGTGATATCACTTCTATATTGGACAGTGTTCAGTTCCATCTTAGAAAATGGACGTCAAATTGTCCAGAAGCTCTTGCTAATGTACCCTTGGAAGACAGAGAACTCTCGTCGCCTTGTAATCTTACCAATGATGAAGCTGTTAAGACTTTAGGCATTGTTTGGCACCCTAAGTCTGATGAATTTAAGTTTCAAATGAATTTGAAGGAAGCTCCTAATCTTGTCACTAAAAGAAGCATTCTTGCCATCATCGCATCCATATTTGATCCTCTTGGATTGTTAGGTTGTGCAGTAGTCAAATGCAAACTTATTCTACAGGTTCTATGGCAATTGAAAATCGATTGGGATGAACCGTTAGACTCTCATACTAACATTCTTGAAACTTGGAATGCTATCTACAGTGAACTTCCACTTCTTAATAAACTTCAAGTTCAAAGAAAGGTAATGCCTTTTGTTAAGAACAAGGTTATTGAAATCCATGGCTTCTCAGATGCTTCAGAAGTCGCATATGGTGCTTGTGTATATGTCAGAACAGTGTCTGACAGTGATGAAGTTTCAGTTGTTTTGTTGACTTCCAAGTCAAGAGTTGCTCCGTTGAAACAACAGTCTATTGCACGACTAGAGTTGTGTGCTGCTCTCTTGTTGTCTCGTCTTATGGCTAAAGTCATAAAATCGTTAAACTTAACTGTTCCATTCTCCACATATTGTTGGACGGACAGCACTATAGTCCTTTGTTGGTTACAGAAACCTCCTAATTATTGGAAAACTTTTGTGGGTAATCGAGTGTCGGAAATTCAATCTCTCACCTCAGTCTCAGAGTGGAGACATGTATCTACCCATAGTAATCCAGCTGACTACTTGTCCCGAGGAATTGTACCTTCACAAATGTTTTCGCTTGATGTTTGGTGGCATGGACCTACTTGGTTGCGAGAATTGTCCCCAACATATGAAACCTTTGTTGCTACTAACATACCATCATCAGTTGAGGCAGAAACTAAAACGTCTTTGAATGTGCTATTAGTTAATGTTCATTCGCCTGACTTGGAACGTTTCTCATCCTATTGTAAACTGAAACGATTCTTCAGTTATGTTATGAGATTCATTACTAATGCTCGCTCTGCAAAGGACTCTCGTCATATTGGCCTACTCACTCCTGAAGAGTTGAACGGTGCTGAATTGAAAATACTAGGCTTGATGCAAGCTAGTGAATACATGAAGGAAATTCATGACTTAAAGACTAACAATGTAGTTGCTTCAACAAGCAAACTAAGGTCTTTAAACCCCTTCCTTGATGATAACAGCTTATTGAGAGTTGGTGGTAGACCTGGGAATTCACAGTTGGAATACAACAACAAACATCCTATTATCATTCCACCAAAGCATTGTGTTACTAAGCTGATTATCAAACATGAACATGAAAGGCTTTTGCATTCTGGCCCTCAAGCTGTATTGTTTTCCTTGCGGAATAAGGTTTGGATTCCACGCGGAAAAACAATTGTGCGCAGTGTGATTCATTCATGTTACAATTGCTTTCGTAACAAACCTCCAGTTACTACTCACATAATGGGTGACTTACCCTCATATAGAGTTCAAACTTCATTACCTTTTGTTAAAATTGGTGTTGATTATGGTGGTCCAATCATCATAAAGGGTGACAACCCCAGGAGTAAAGTAAAATTAAAATCATATATTGCTCTCTTTGTTTGTCTCACTGTGCAGGCAATACATCTTGAATTGGTAAAGAGTCTAACGACTCAAGATTTTCTTGCTGCATTCAGAAGATTTGCTGCATGTAGAGGTTTTTCTAATCTAATTCTGAGCGACAATGGCACAAATTTTGTTGGAGCCAATAATGAGTTGTTGAGATTTTTTAGGGATAACAATTCTGAAATAGAAGAACGTACAGCTAATGGGAATGTAAAATAGAAATTTATTCCACCCTCTAGTCCTCATTTCGGTGGCTCTGGGAGGCAGGAATAAAGTCAACTAAATCATTGTTGAAGCGAACAATTGGAAATTCCATTCTTAACTTTGAGGAATTATCCACGCTTTTGTATCAGATTGAGTCTGTGTTAAACTCGAGACCTCTTTGTCCCATGAGTGATGATCCAGATGACCAGTGTTATTTGACTCCTGGACATTTCTTAGTAGGAAGACAATTGACTGATGTTCCTTCACCTGACATATCCAACAGTCCCTTGTCCTGTCTGACAAAGTGGAATCTAGTTAAAAAATTGTATCAGGACTTCTGGCAGAGGTGGTCAAAAGACTACATGCAATCGCTCCAACAGCGACGTAAATGGTCGTCTACTGGATCTTGGAAGCCAGCAGTAGGAGATCTAGTCCTCCTACGAGAAGACAACCTGCCTCCACTTGTTTGGAAGACTGGAGTTGTGAAAGAACTGCATCCCGGTGGTGATAATGTCACACGTGTGGTTACGGTGGAAACAAAAACTGGTTTGTTCCGTCGTGCCATAGTGAAACTTTGCCCATTGCCTAAAGATGTTGACTAATTATTTGTAAATTTACTCTTTATCAATTTAAGTTCATTTTCTTTGTTTTAATCATTTGTTTTGTATTTGTTGAGTGTTGAATCCCTCAAGGGGGGAATATGTTGAGACCTTTCTCTAAGTTGGCTACCCTGCGCGGTAGTGTCTTTCGTGTTGCATGTTGGTACTGGGAACTCTTGTGGAGAAGACAACATGGTGAACTGCTTGTTACCAGCGTAGAATGGTGCGCTGGCTTGTATTGAAGTTAGACTAGTTTCACAGTAATTCCAATCATCTCTTTATGTTCACTAATATTGCAAGTATAATATTCACGTTTGTATAAATAAATCTACTAGAGGATTGTTTCTTTGACTACTTGTGTTGTTTTTAATTTGTGTGACGAAAGCCAACCTTGCATTCTTGGGCCGACATCACAGCCACCATTATACAGTCCACTCAAATTGAAAACTTGCATCTGAACACAACAGAAGTAAAGAAGAAGAACGACCAAGACTGACTTTATTGTACTGTATTATCTTTTGAGAAGGTCTCTCAGACTAATTGAGAAATTAATGTACTTAATATTCAATAAAATCCTGTTCTAATTGTTTTTGAAAAACTTGAGTCGTTTTCATAAGGATGAATTAAGAAATCTTCCTAACATTGACCCACCCCTTCTTCGGCTGAAGCTACCGGCAATAATTTCTGTAACACAATCTGGAAGGTGACAGTCAAGTATGTGGTTTATTGTCTATAAGAGTGAGTGGCGTCTGTTCAAATAAATATTCTCACTCTATTACGTCACAACCAGGCTTCAAAACTTAGTGCCCGAACCCACAGAGTGAGTTGATTCCGGTTACCAACAACCTGAGTATAGGGGGTGGAGGGTGATTGCGTAGGCAGATAAGACAGTCATTGGTAGTAGTACCGAGAAGTGAATGCTCTCGTAGTACGGTGAATCTCAAATTGGTCAACAGTGTACCTTGTCATTGTGCGTGTTTAAATTTATAATACGTGTTCAGCATGCCGAAAGTAAAGTGTTCTAAAACGCAAACATATATTGAAACATTTGGGAGGGACTATAATACACAAACAGGAGAAAGTATCGTTTTGCATGATTGTAATGTGAGTTTAGATAATGAGAAGTTATTTTGTGGTATTCCTATATCTGTATTACGGTTTGTTTACTATCACGTGAACTAGCATATGGTAGCTAGGGCATACGCCGAGCAAAGTCTGTACAGTATGGTTCCTGTTAACATATTCGATCGGGCACTAAGTTTTAAATCCTGGTCACAACATAGGTCCCACAATCCTTTGTTTTCTCGTTAGGAACTGTTCAACACACTATTACACTCATAACACGTCAACACACAAAACTCATAACAAATGCTCGAAATTTTCTCCTCTTGTTTCTAGACATGCATGCACTCATGGACTGTCGCAGCCTTTCAAATAGCCTACTCCGGGATGGTGTCGAATGGTTTCGCAGGCTTCCATGACACGTCGATGAAAAGTTTCTTCATCCGGGATGTCTGCTCCATAAACCAATAGTTTAAGGTGTCCCCAGAGATAAAGATTCAAAGATTTGAGGTCGGGATAACGTGCAGGCTATGGACCTGCAAATAAGACAAAACATGTGGTTTATGCATGATGGGGCTCCTGCAAATTTTAGTCTCATTGTTCGAGATGCACTGACAGGTATCTACCATGACAGATGGATAGGCAGAGGAGGACCAGTTCCATGGTGTGCACGTTCTCCCGACCTCAGTCCTTCGGATTTTTTTCTCTGGGGTCACCTTAAACTATTGGTTTATGGAGCAGACATCCCGGATGAAGAAACGTTTCATCGACGTGACATGGAAGCATTGCGATCCCATTCAACACCATCCCGGAGTATTTGAAAGGGTGCGACAGTCCATGATTCGACGAGTGCATGCATGTCTAGATGCAAGAGGAGGACATTTCGAGCATTTGTTATGAGTTTTGTATGTTGACGTGTTATGTGTGTAGCAATGTGTTGAACAGTTCCTAACGAGAAAACAAAGGATTATGGGAGCTATGTTCATATGAAATGTTTTCTTTCTTTTGGTGTAAGCAACCCATGGCCGAAGTTTGTAAAAGTATTTGTGAAATACCCTGTATAATAATAATAATAATAATAATAATGATGTTGATGACGATAGTGATGGTAATAATAATAAAATAATAATACCGGCAATAAATAAGTAAATTGATTTACTGAAGTGTGTTCGATATACCGTACACATGATTGTCATTTGATTTTAACTGAAGTACAAAAAATAAAGATATTACATAATTGTGAAGGGCAAAGTCCATTTGTTTGTCTGTCTATTTATTTTTGTACTGGTGCGTTTATAACTAGAGAATCATATCAATCAATTTTTTATTAATAGATTCACTGTCTAGTCAAACTTTTAGTCTGAATTTTATTTTGCAAGTGACATAGGGGATTGGTAGTATCCATATTGCAGTATGAAGACAAGTTTACAATAAACAGACCGAAAACGGGCTACGTAGCATAAGCTTAAAGCTACCTAAACCATTGGAGATATATAAATACAATATGTGCAATATTTGTTGGCAATGATATATTCTACAAAATCACATGACAAAACTAACATTAGGAAAATTTTCTTAGTCTACATCTGAAGTTGTACTTTGCATTTAGCAGCAGCAAGGTATTGTACCCTACTTATAGTGGCCAAACTATTTTAAAAATTGGCTGAAATCTATGAAAACAGGAGCAGAAAACGTTACATTATGCGACATGCGTAGGCTATAAAGTTCAGTTGATACGAAAAAACCTATGGGAACTGTGAGCTTCATACAGCGCACTCTTGTTCGTAAGTAGTGCATAATTACTTGAATAAAGTGAAAGAAATAAGAAAAAATAACAACAAAAATCAGCCAAATATCTTCTTCAGCCGCAAGATCAAGTTAGGACAGTTTTATTTTTATTTTTGTGCTTGATTAGTTTCCATAGATCAAGATATAACGAATTTAAAAAAAAATACAGAATGAGGACATTTTGGGGATATATTATTCAGTGGATTAATATGTGTTATTAATGACCAAAACAACACAGATATCCAAGAGATCACATTTCAATTTTGGGGTTTCTAGGGGGTTTTAGGGTGATATAGCCTATTTTAGTTTTTCCGGATTTGTTTTTAATTCAGCCATCGATACATAGCAGACAGAGATAGAAAAAATATGAGCATGCGGTGCAGAATTTATCAAATATGATACCTTCGTACATTTTTACTTTTACTCGTTCATAGAGGAAATAAAGAATTCAAAACTCGAGGTATCATATAGTTATGATACCGGTAGCTAGGGACTGAGGAGGATACGGCACTGGGATGTTCCCGATAGTGTTGTAGGGAAAATCCGGTCTTGGTTATATATTGGAAGGAACTCATATATATATATATATATATATATATATATATATATATGGGTAATTCCGGGAGAGACGGCCATGCGGGAGAGACGACCAATTGCTCTGATTTCAAGGCCGATAAACATATTTGAACGTAACTTGGTAGGCGGCAAGCTTTTGGTACTAAGAGTCGATTGTTGAACACCTGCGCTGTTTATATTTAGAAATTCGCGATTTATATAACATTATTGTTTTCTAACTGGTCATTTATTTTTTGTATGTTGAATGAAATAAGCAGAAGTCCGACATTATTACTAACAGTTAAACGATACTCACTGTGTGAGGTGAGTGAACCTTATATATTTCACTTGTAATACGTGTTGTGTTCTAAACTTTTCAATTTTTAACTACTAAGTATGCCCATCTCACCTTTACAAATAGGAGAGATGGCCCACTTCTTTTCCGGGAGAGTTGGCCAAAAACTTAAGAGCCATATTTTCAAGATATTCTGATTTTTTCTAACGCGAAATGTAAAAATTTTCACTTAAGACTAATTTCCATCGCTTCTCAATTACTTTTTATTTTTATTGCTAGGGAATTGACATAAACGAACATATTAATACGTATACCTTAATGAAACAATTTTGAAAATCCAATCCGGAAAGATGTATGTAAATAAAGACGACTTTGACAGTGTACCCCTAATTAAATACGTTATAAAAATTCATTTTCAAAATTATTTATGTGCTTAAAAAGTGGATTGGACTCATGTTTCTAGGCCAAAGGTGGCTCCATAATTTTGCATTATTTTTCATATTTACGTTTTCCTGTCATCAACTAACAAAGTCGTAAGATGGAGATAAATGATGTAGAGGTTAGATGGTATGCCCTTCCCCTCTATCGGATGTAGTGGCATGCAGTAGAGTTTAGTTATCTTTTCAGAAATGTATCAGAACTTTTCAGTTACTCAGAATTGGTTCTGTTTTCCAAGATATGTTTATTTTTACGTTGTGATAACTTATCTGGTACTTAAGTTTATTTTATTTGTATATATTTATTGGAGAAGAGCTAACTAGTCTTTCTACTTTTTTACCTGTACTTTCTACCTTCGAAAACTGTCCCTATGTCCTATGGCAATCTCCCCCTGACACCTCGGGTGAGATGGCCAACGCACGATTTTTTTAAATGTTGGGATTTCTCACCCTAAATTACTTTTTTTTCTCCATAAAAAAATTATGCTATGAGAGTGTGACATCCAAGGACCTAATTGAACATTTTGCACACGAATTATCTTGAAAATCCTTCAAGCATTTAAAAAAGCATGGCCATCTCACCCGGATTTGCGCACTGGGAAAGTTCCCGATAGTGTTGAAGGGAAAATCCGGCCTTGGTTATATATTAGAAGGAACTCATATATATATTTATTATTATTATTATTATTATTATTATTATTATTATTATTATTATTATTATTATTATTATTATTATTATTATTACTGTTACTTGTGTAGGCATATGCATTTGTGATTCCTCAGGCAGACAACGATTTTTGCAAATACTTTTTGCTTGTTTTATCGTTTCTTAGACATTATATACAGTTTATTATGTATTTGTACTGTTTGCGCTAAATGACACAGTAAAGGAGTTTCCGAAAATTGAAATAGCAGTACTACGTAGAACCAAAGTATTCATGAAAATACTGACACCAGTTGCATAACCTCTCCAGTTGACCTACATAGTTCAAGCATTTGCTACTTCGTGGCGGTAGCGGACAAAAATTGTGAGTAGCAGTATTACTGAACATCGCTAGAGAGCAGCTCTTGCACCATCGTCGTCATACTACTTTGTTAGCTTTTCTAAATAATAAAACGCACGTATCAGTTAGCCCATTAGCTAGAAAAATTAAATAGTACCATTGGCAATAGTTTGATTTGTGACTTGTTTAGCGGAAATAAATTCTTTTGATGCACCATACAAGCGTTAAGATTTTTATTACTGAGGTTTTTAAGTTAACGAAAGAATCTGGTAGGTACCGTTAAAAAATTGAAATTTGTCTATAGGTTTACGTATATGGATCTTAGCGAATTATTGATGTAATCTCCTTACTGCAACACACATATTAACTGAATTGGTCATGCTATCCGTTCCAGGGTATCCACGTTCTGGAGTCAGTGAAATATTGAAATCGGTCAGGGAAAATCAGGAAATTGTATAAAGTAAAGGGAATAGGGAAATTTGTAAAGAAATTATGGAATTGTTAGGGGAAATTACCATCCCCAGTGAGCGAAATGTGAGAGGAATTTTCATTGCTTCAGTACGCTGCAACACAGACTGTGTAAGTAATTTTCTTTACATTGTCTACTTGAACTGAATGTTTCTTAGGAATTGTAAGAATAATTTCTTAGCCTAAACCCTCAAAAATCAATTAACTAATGAAGCGAAAGACTATAAAGAAATGTGTATTGGTTTATAAAATCTAAAAAACTTTTGACTGTAATTATGATAATAAGAAGATAGTAGAGAATGAATTGAAATATTATTCACTATGTATTTTATTATATTGACATTAACAAATAATCAGTTAGGTTAGAAAGACCTGATGGAATATAAGATATTAATATACACAATATTTAATAACGTATAAAATGTTAAAATGTCATATTAAAACATGTGAAGTATCATAATACAATAGATCTAATATTCATTATTATAACATCAAATTAAATGAAAGACACTAGTTGACAGATAAAAATAGTTAGATCTAATGATAAAAACAGTTATTATTGGTTAATTTCTTCAATTACTGATAATCAAAATCGTTACAACAAAATTAAGTTTTCATTAAAAATCACAATAAAGTACCAGTTGGTATTATATATATATTTACAAATTATGTAGAAAAAATTAAGATATGCTAAGTGCAATATGTACCAACCTTGTTTACAAGTGTCTACAACTGTATAAGGTTGTAAAATCTTATGATTATATATTGAAATTAACACATGTGTGTATGGTACAATTATATAAAATAATGTTAAGAGATTCACTCTACAACAGCCTAGTTTAAGTTCAAACAAAGCTGAGAGTAGCTATTAATAATAACAAATTATAGGCTATATGTGCTACATGTTATGACACGTGTAGCCTATAATTTGTTGTTATTAATAGCTACTCTCAGCTTTGTTTGAACTTAAACTAGGCTGTTGTAGAATGAATCTCTTAACATTATTTTATATAATTGTACCATACACACATGTGTTAATTTTAAAATATAATCATAAGATTTTACAACCTTATACATTTGTAGACACTTGTAAACAAGGTTGGTACATATTGCACTTAGCATATCTTAATTTTTCTACATAATTTGTAAATATATATAATACCAACTGGTACTTTATTGTGATTTTTAATGAAAACTTAATTTTGTTGTAACGATTTTGATTATCAGTAATTGAATAAATTAACCAATAATAACTGTTTTTATCATTAGATCTAACCATTTTTATCTGTCAACTAGTGTCTTTAATTTAATTTGATGTTATAATAATGAATATTAGATCTATTGTTTTAATATGACATTTTAACGTTTTATACGTTATTAAATATTGTGTATATTAATATCTTATATTCCATCAGGTCTTTCTAACCTAACTGATTATTTGTTAATGTCAATATAATAAAATACATAGTGAATAATATTTCAATTCATTCTCTACTATCTTCTTATTATCATAATTACAGCCAAAATATTTTTAGATTTTATAAACCAATACACATTTCTTTATAGTCTTTCGCTTCATTAGTTAATTGATTTTTGAGGGTTTAGGCTAAGAAATTATTCTTACAATTCCTAATTTCTATTGCCCTCTTATTCAAGATGAAGTTCATTAATACTGATCTAGCAAGCCAAGCTAATCTCATCAACAAATTTACTAATACCAAAAGGAAATTAATGAAAACCACTGCAAATATATACTTTAATAAAACATGTAAACAGAAAGGACTGATACCTAATTACATTAATCTTAAAACTACTTCTAAACACCCAACAGCATATACTACTCTTAGACAAGCTAAGAAACTATGGCTAAATAACGAAATAAAATTTCTATACAAAAAGAAAGAATTTCTTACCAATCTAGCATACGATCAACACTTACAAGCTGCCAAAGTTTTCCAACAACAATGGACACGTATTCATAACGAGATACATATCAAATTACAATCAGAAATAGACAAAAAATATCTAAATATGAACAAAAAGATAGAAAACTTAGAAAAACATAAACAAACATTAACTAACACAATAGGAAACCGAGGTCCTCACACTTCTACAGATATAGCTTTTTACCCACGCGTGCTTAATTTGACAAAAACTAAACTTAACGAACAAGAAACTAAGATCCTTCAACAAGGATATAAATATAATATTGAATGGCCAACTGAAAAGAAAATTGAATCTTTGGTCATAGACACTGAAAACAGCTATATCCAGCTATATATCCAAGATTTTAATGTCTAAAGATATAAAAGATTCATCATTATTAATTTTGTATGTATTTTATTATATTTAATGGAATTTTTTAATGTGTAAGTGTTTTTTAGATCTATCTTCTGTTGTAAATTTTAGCTACTTTTTAGTATATCTTATACAACTGGGAATTTATAATATTGACAATATTGGTCTTATCGACTCATCTTTTTTGTGTAGTTTGATTTGGGTTTTTTTAATTAGGGGGTTTCGGATTCATGTTTAGACTGGCTTTTATTTCATTATTTTCATTGAGTAAAAGAAAGTTAGATTTCATATTTTTTTTAATATGGTTATGATATTTTTAGTGTGATCTTTATTAATTTTAGACATGTTATTTTCAATAAAGGACCTTAGACTTTTAGCTATTTAATCATCTTTATTTATAAATACAATGGAATTTCCCTTGTTGGCTTTGGTACTAAACAATATTATTTTGTTTCATTTTATTGCTTAGGTTGATCATTATTTTGTTATCTTTCTTCGTGTTATTAGAAGTATCTGCAGCTGTTAGCAATCTGTTCTCTTAAAATGTACTGTTCTGAGGGGTCATATTTAGCTATTGCTGCTTCTGCACCTATTATTATTATTGTTATTATCATTTTTTATTTATTTATTCATTTATTTATTTATTTATTTATTTATTTATTCATAAGGTTTTTCCCCACTTCTTCCACCAGTAAAACTACATACACATTACAAATAATACAAAATTTGATAAATCAGGAATCAAAATGTCTACAGACGATTAAAATTACAAGGATTTAATTTCAAGTGTGAAAAATTTAAATACAGTTAAATTTAACTAATAATGTTGCTAATTAATTAATGACTAGGGACCGGATTTTTAGGGTTTTAAAAACACTGTTTTAGGCTTTCCGTTAGGTGAAATAGTTTTTTTTAGGTTTTTTGTCCAAAATATCGTTTTCGGGTAGAATAATTGGTTTAATGAATTTGAACGTGCTACTGCTACATAGGATTCAATATATCATACTTTTAAAGTTTAACTTAACAAAATTGACTTAAATTTGTGTAAACTTGCTTTGGGACAATATTATACAATTGAAGAAAGAAAGCATAAACAATCAAAAGAAGCAGTGAAAATAGGATTGTCTCACATTTCCTGGTTACAGGATATCACTAAGGGTGGTGTGCACCAAACTCATGCCATTTACTCTTTTAGTAAACCTTACTTCTTTAGTTCTAACTACTTTAGTAAGCTACTATTTTAGTAACCGTACTCTTTTAGTAAGGACGGCGTGCACCAACCAGGAGTAAACTAAACTCGGCGGCTTTCAACATGGAGGAATGTACTAAAGAAGTAAAAATTTTATTTACTCCCAGAGTAAATGAACTTACTCCACAAGTGGTGGAGAGCACCAACACGGAGTACGTTACTAATGTAGTAAGTTGTGGAGTAAATAAGGCCAATATTTACTCCTACTCAGGGGGTGGAGTAAAGTTGTGTAGTAAGTGTGTTCTGTGGCATTTGCGTGAGTTATGAGTTACATATCACATTAAATGGATTACATAGTTCAAACTGAGGATAAGTTATTGAGATGAAGAAGGTGGTATACCAAAAATGAGAGTTGTGGCAGGTGATTTAATAAATATTAAGCAAACCACACCTAGTAGGGCATTTAATAACGTAAATAATTAAGCTCATAAATCCATACATGAAATTTTGGCGTTTGGAAGAAACGATGTCAGATTCTCACTACATCCATGTGATTTCAGCCAGTCAAATGTGGAAATATCATTGCGGAGAGCGATCCAACTAGGAAGACGTCCACCAAAGGTGAGCGGGAGAGTGAGCGGAAGGGACGTTTGCATTGCACGGTACAAGGAGCGCACGTGCTCTCAAATATCTTCCTAGCTGGATCGGCCTTTAGATGCTGCAGTTCTCCCTAACTTTGGGTTAGAAAACGACGATGTATTTCAAGCTATTCCTATGGATACAGATATCGGCGAGGTATAGTATATTTCAATAAATGAAAGCCTCCGTTCTTGGAGCTACCCAGAAAACACTTCCCCCTGCTACTTAACCATAGAGATTACTGAACAATAGGTGATTCTCATTGTTAAACGATTTAATGTAATTATTGTAAATTAATTTTATTACATTACACTTCTATAGCTTAACTTAAAGCACAACATTGCGAATGCCAGAATTATAATAATAATTATAAGAGCTAAAAGTTCAATAGTTGCACCCGCAGTGTTAATTAATAATATGTCTTTTTTTCTGACCCAGGTGTAAAAATGTCCAAACAGGCCACATCGGAAGAAAATTTGGCTGACTCTGGGATTAGCGTACATTGAGAAGGGGACACATTGTAAAACCATTCCTTAAAGACTCCCCAAGTCTCGAATGGTGGAGTGAGACGAGACTTTCATGTTTGGGAATAAACTATAGCAGATGCTGCAGGTCTATAGTAGGCTGCTAACTATTTTAATTAACCCTGTGGACAGGAAAGTGAGAAGCATTATAAACTATATAGGAAAAAGATGCCAACATGAGTGCCGAAAGAAAATTTTAAGGAGGGGCACTGGAGGTTGAAGCTGCACAGGATCTAGAGAAGTAGTCACTGAAATTATTTTTAAACACACAACCATCTAGGCCTACATAATTATTATTGGAGTTCATAGCTTCCGAAATATTGTACCGCCATTTTTTGTTTAAATATTACATTTCTCAGTTGTAATATTATTATTTTCATAAGGTAATATTTTTTAAGTAAATGTTCTGTGCATTTGAAAAAGGACAGAAACATAATGCCCCTTATTAGTTTTGTTATCCTTTTTATCCCCCTCTTTTTCATGATTTTGTGTAATAATACTTATTAATATTGTTAAACAGTCAATAAGTATTAATAATTCTTTATAGTGAGATTTATGATAAACAACTGTAGAATGATTGATTTATCGTTTTTGGGGACTTTAGGAAGTATAAATATTTTAATATATTTTAGAACTTTATTATTATTATGAGAGAAATAATTATAATATTGACAGTGAATCAATTATGAAAATCAACTGGAAACTCCAATTGTTTGCATTATAATACAGAAATAGTTTGCACAAAAATTGTAATCACAGTACCCTATCGTAGGCTACTAAACTGAAAATATTCAATTGAAGGAATTAAAATTAGTAATGAATAAAACATTACTATTAGACCTATTTTAAAATATGAAGATTGTCATTAGTAATATTTGGAACAACCCAAATTCATATTCATTGTTTCAGCGAACCTTTCCTTTTCATTATCTGGCACTTGAATAATACTGGCAATTGAAATGCACTTGTTCTGCTGCGCTGCACTAACGTTTCTGCTCTGTTCTGCGCAGAATTCGACTACTTCTTTAGTAAAAATCGTTTACTACTTTAGTTACAACTAAAGAAGTAACTATCAATTGAGCTCTCCAACACCAACTAAAAGAGTAAGTTACTAAAAGAGAAGCACTAAAGTAGTAAATCTAAGACGGGAACCTGACGCAACAAAAACCGGTTTGTCTGTCTCACTCTAGCACATTACTCGTATGACTTAAAGAGTGAGACAAATGTACTGGTTCTTGTATACTTCAGGTCTCCGTCTTAAATTTACTACTTTAGTTTGGTTTACTCCTGGATGGTGCACGCCACCCTAAATATCTTTCAAGATTCTCAACCGTGAAGTTCTTCCTGTTATCTCTTAGTTAATAGTTAATACTGTATCTAGACATTACCCTTCTCAGGATTCGAGTCCGATGCTTCTAATTTAGTGAGTAAAATCGTACTTTATGGTTGGATGTGGTTAATGTGAAACTGATTATTTTCCTTTTTTCGGTTGTTACGCATGCTAACCGCACAACAGATCAACTAGGGACGAAAACTCCCCCTTTTCTAGAAAGGTAAATAATACTCACGTGTTTCTGAAAGGCTTGACAAAATATTACTTTGCCATCTGTAGTGAAATTCCGGTCATCGCCAATCCACTGCCATAATAAACTCGATTTAATTTGTTTCGGCATAATTAACACGAATTCTTAAAACTCACAGTGTGACCACTCAATATGAATAACAGGGCAGTGCTAAAGGCAAACAAGCGCTTTAAAACACAGAAATCTATATCCTTGTTCATACACGGTAACAATGGTTGTTTGTACGAATATTTTAAAAGGAATACGCCGGTATAAAATACTCTTATACTTCCTCTTTAGATACTGTCCATCCTAGACGACAATGGGTTGAACGAAAAATAATTTCAGCCTGACAAAAAAATATTGATTTCTCAACCGACAAACAAAAATACAAAAAAGAAGCCTACTTCAGATGTTTCAGGTTTTATATCCCGTTTAGGTGCATTTAGGTTTTTATACCCCATTTAGGTATTTTTAGGTGCCACAGAATTAATGTGGGTGAATCCTATGGACATGATTTAAAAAAGTGTATGAGCGCTTTTTGTTTTGGAAGTAAGGAAAAAATAGGTAAAAACCTAAGAATCCGGTCCCTATTAATGACTAATAAAATGTAATTCAATATAGGCCTATTTCTAGATTGTTGTACATTTCGACAGTCTCTGATATTACAAGACAACGAATTCCAAAAGGGATGGATTGACACATTAAAAGATGAAGAATGGAATTATGATGTGTGTCGGGGAATAAGCAGCTAGATTTTCGTTATGCGTTCTTCAGGTCAAAAAGAGATTAAAACGAGAATAAGGAGAAAAAGTTAATACGACAATAATATGACAATAATACAAGTAATATGACAAGAAGGAAAATAATAGAATGGATAATTCTTACCGGTAGTTGCTTGAGGCGCATCCGTGACAAGGTTTGAAAGGACGGCGTCAAATCGTCTGATATTATAGATAAATCTAACACAAGCATTATGAACACGCTGAAGTCAACAGAATGTCGTAGTAATCGAAATGGTGGATCACTAGCGCTTGGATTAGATTTTTCTTTTTTAGGAAGTCATTCACAGTTTTTAGAGAATGGCATAATGAACATACCTTTTTACTGACGTGTGATGCTTGATGTTCCAGTTTTGATCTAAATCCATACAGACGCCAGGATTTTTTTTATCGATAAGCTGTAGTTTATAGGAGTGCCATTAATTTTCACTCGCGGTATAGTGTTAATGTTCACTCATCAAACGCTGATATCCCATTGCAGTTGCTTGCGAATTTCTTGTGTTTAAGTTAAGTCCAAAATTGTCTGCCCATTTGCAATCTTGCGGAAAGGAGGAAACGCGCTAGACTGTGTGCACTGTTCAAAGCATACAGAGTTGTGCCTGCCTGGAAGAAAATAAAAGGTAAAACACAGCCACCCACATATTTATCAAAAAATGATCATTCATATAAAATAAATAAAAGAAACCGAAAACAGACGTTGAAAAATTTTCTTTTCTACACCGGACTATCGAGGATTGGAATGATTTACCTGCAAACATACTAGAGGGTTTCCCAAGTAGCTATAAGGAGTTTAAAAATGACTAAAATTGCTTCGCAATAGTATTTAAATGACAGTTAACAGAAGCAGTGATACGGAATTGACGTATAGTGACAGTGAAAAAGATGGTTACGTCGTAAGTTAACAGAAGCAGTGATACGGAATTGACGTATAGTGACAGTGAAAAAGATGGTTACGTCGTAAGCAAGTTATGTAAGTATTGTGTAAATATTATTTCGATTTAAATAGTATTCGAGTAGCTATTGATATTCGACCAAATCGGATGGCCAGTACCGGAATAATGCCCAATTTAGTGCATTTTATGTAAATATATAAGAAGTCGTGATAACTCAGATATGCTTTATTGGATTTTTCTGAAACTTTGTATACCCATTTATAATGTACATGGAAATACGTCTTCTGATATTGGACCAAATCGGTAGACCGGTACCGGAGTAAAACCCAATTTAGTGTCTATTTTAAAGACGCGGTAACTCAAATACGCTTTACCAGATTTTTATGAAACTTGGTATACACATTTATAATGTCCATGGGAAGATGTCTATTGATATTGGATAAAATAGGTTGACCCGTTTCGGAGTAATGCTCAATTTAGTGCCTATTTTATGGTAAAATACGTATTCGAAAGAATTTATGAAATGCACATCAGTTATCATGACAACATAGCCTATTGTTTTACTGTGATCTTATATGGCTTTGGCAATTAAAATACAGTTAGCTATGACAAATAACACTATTGCTTTACATGCGCTTATCCAAATAAACCGTTGAACTGACCCAGATGGCCGAGATGGTAACGTCTTGGCCTCACATTCTGGAGTTCCATGGTTCAAATCCCGAAACCGGTCAATTTGACTTTTTTTTGTATCCTTCATATCATAACTGCAATCATAACTGATTAAACAAAAACATACTGGCACTTTGTTACATCAGTTTACCTGATTTCATTACTATTCCGTTTAAGTTCAAGTTTTTCAATTTTATTAAATAAAGTAATATATTTTTTGTCTATCTCTGCTTTTAATTTAGCTTGTATGTCATTATCAAGTTATTCATGTCTAAACATAAAGGTGGCTTCAAGATGAATTTTGTAAATTTGTTCGTAATTAGCAGAGCCCGGATTCTGATGACCTAAAATTGTTTGAAAAATGACCTATAAAATGAACCTACATTTTAAAGAAAATGACTTAATAATTATAAAAAATGACCTAAAAACTGATATTTTATCTATAAAAAATTATTATTGTACACACAAATTTATAGACTAGTTTGTACATAATTGTAAAACTGTAAATGACTGTAATGTTGTGAATGTTCTTTTCTCACGGAAATTTATACTGTCACTGAGGCACTGGCGAGTCAAAATTCGGCACATCCTTTTGTGGTCTGCCGGATTATATTGTTGTTTATTGAGGGCAAACAGTAGCTTCCACTCTCAAATCCAAGCAGGTGGCAGACTCTGGTGCCAAGTAAATCTAATAACAATAGTAATATAATACAAAATTTTAGCGTTTCTTTAATTCTCATTTCCGACTGAGACATTTTAACGCCGAATTTTTCCTTCTTGCATAAACAAACAACACTTCAAAGACAGCACCGCTAGCGACGAAAAAAGTTAATACACTCAATGTAAATACATGAAAATGACTTAATAAGGAAGCAAATGACACGAAAATGACAAAATAATGACCTAAAATTGAAATAAATGCCCTAAAAATATAAAATCGCATAAAATGACAAAAAATGACCTAATAAAAATGCATTTCTGTAATCTAGAAGCCATGATTAGGATTTCTCCTCAAGTTGGCAATGTCTATGCAGCATGAATAAAAAGATGACATGTCATTAGAATCCGGGCCCTGGTAATTAGAATTTCTATTAAACCATTTTTGTGCCTTTTTGACTGATTCTTTAGCATTACCGGTACGTGACTTAATAACTGATTTAACATTAATGTAATTTGGAATTAAGTTCTTCTCCCAGACATTTTTTGTTGAATTAAATGTGGGGAATAGTTTTATGTAGATATAGTGTTGATATAGGCTATCTGTTTATGATTTTGGCCTGACCGGCCCAAGGTCATTAATAAATTTCATTCTGCTAGTGCTAAGCTTAATAAGAGTTGTTTTAATAGAAGTTCCGCCTGAGTGTACTAGTATGTAAGAAACCTAATAGTGTATAGGACTATAGGTTGAGGCTCTAAGGCATTTTGACATTCGGCATGTGAGGGTGGTAAGGTTGTCATCTTTATGCACGAACCACATTTACCCCAGAAATCCTCCTGGTACTAATTTTTGTTAGAGGCTGAGTAGGGACTTAGTGCAACAAGAAGGACTAGGTTGATTGAAAAATCTCGACGACCTCATCGGGAACAGAACCCGTGACCTTTCTGTCTGTAGCCCATAAAATTATTCCCATAAATTAAAAGTGGGCCTGAGTCAACATTTTATTGATTTTAATTTGCACTGTCTTCTATTATTTATTTTCTTCACTTCGAAAATCTAAACGCATGGTGTCCACAGAAATTTCAAAATAAATTCCATGACGTTCCATGACCAGAAATTTACATTTCCCTGACAACAAGAATAACAATTTTCAAGGATTTTCTTAAAAGAAAAATCGAGCCTCTTCCATCCCCATAGCAAAAATAAGAAACATTCAGTATTAATGAACTTCATCTTGAATAAGAGGGCAATAGAAATTAGGAATTGTAAGAATAATTTCTTAGCCTAAACCCTCAAAAATCAATTAACTAATGAAGCGAAAGACTATAAAGAAATGTGTATTGGTTTAAAAAATCTAAAAATTTTTTGCTGTAATTATGATAATAAGAAGATAGTAGAGAATGAATTGAAATATTATTCACTATGTATTTTATTATATTGACATTAACAAATAATCAGTTAGGTTAGAAAGACCTGATGGAATATAAGATATTAATATACACAATATTTAATAACGTATAAAACGTTAAAATGTCATATTAAAACAATAGATCTAATATTCATTATTATAACATCAAATTAAATGAAAGACACTAGTTGACAGATAAAAATGGTTAGATCTAATGATAAAAACAGTTATTATTGGTTAATTTATTCAAGTACTGATAATCAAAATCGTTACAACAAAATTAAGTTTTCATTAAAAATCACAATAAAGTACCAGTTGGTATTATATATATTTACAAATTATGTAGAAAAATTAAGATATGCTAAGTGCAATATGTACCAACCTTGTTTACAAGTGTCTACAAATGTATAAGGTTGTAAAATCTTATGATTATATATTAAAATTAACACATGTGTGTATGGTACAATTATATAAAATAATGTTAAGAGATTCACTCTACAACAGCCTAGTTTAAGTTCAAACAAAGCTGAGAGTAGCTATTAATAATAACAAATTATAGGCTACATGTGTCATAAAATTATTCATATCCTACATAGGAGAATATATGTCAATCACACTTATTTAGATAATTCTAACCTAACTTGCATTAGCGATATTGTGTAATTGGAATGTGTGTATCTCAATAAAATTGGATAAATGAGCAAGTTATCTATTTTTAGCTTATCAGCATTTCTTTTTGATGGATAATGTCATTTATTATCGATAATTCCCATAGAAATCACTAATGAGTTTAGATGCGTAGCTTTAGTCATTCGCTTCTTAGTTTGTCAAGTTGATATCTGGATATGTACATTTCGGTACCAGATGTACCATCTTCAGTCCATGAATCTTTAAAATAACAAAGAAATAAGAAAAAATATATTAATAAACCATGTTATAATTTATATTATGAATATTGAAGTGAAATAAGTGTTATACTCTGTAGGAACTAACCTTGTAATTCGATAGAAACTTTCATGTAGATACGTTCATGTTGAGTGCTATTGCTGCTACTGATGAGTAATGTATTCATTGAAGGTAGCTTAGTTTATTAAGGTAAGTTCAAAAAGAGGGTTGTGTTCAATCATGTTTTCGTTAATGATATTATGTTTGTTTTTATATATTTCTAGTGATTCTAGAGTATTTAATTTCCTGTCTTTTTTGTGTTTATGGATAATAGTTAGTGTATTTTCTATTTTATCATGTTTATGGTCGTGTGTAATTAAGTGTTTGGCATATGATGATTTAAATTTTCTGTGTTTATAGTCAAACAAGTGTTCTTTATACCTTAATTTAAATTTTCTGCCAGTCTGTCCTATATATACTTTATTACAATCTATGCACTCCAATTTATATACTCCGTTGTTGTCAGATATATCCTCTTGGTTATTGTTTAAATTATAAAGTTTGTTCTTCAGGTTATTGTTCGTTTTGTAAGCAATGCGAAAGTTATTTCTTTTTAGTATCTTGGTTATTTTATGTATTTTATTGTCTGTATAATTAAATGTGGCATAGTTAGTTCTCTTATTGTTCTCTTTAATAGGAGTTAGTTGACTGTTGTGTTTGTTGTTATTTAATATTTTTCTTTTATGTTTATTAACTATTTTTTGGACATCTTGGCTATTATAGCCATTATTTTTAGCTATTTGAACGATAGTTTTATATTCTTTATTGTACGATTTTTTACTCAGAGGTAAATTTATCATTCTGTGTACCATACTATTGATAGCTGAAACTTTTTGTTTAAAGGGGTGGTTGGAGTTTTTATTTATCATAGTATCTGTAAAAGTGGATTTCCTATATATGCTAAAGTTGAGTTTGCTATGCTGTCTATTTATTTCTAAATCTAGGAAAGATAGTTTATTCTCATGTTCTTTTTCTAATGTGAAGGTTAAGTTATTGTTCATTCCATTAAAATCTTGCAATATTTCTTCTGGTTTATCTTTATTACAAATGATGAATATGTCATCCACATAGCGATAATATGCTTTTATATTATGTTTGTGCATAATCTTGTTGACAAGTTTATTTTCTAAATTTTGAAGAAAAATTTCAGAAATAATGCCAGATAATGGAGATCCCATAGCTAAACCTTCTTTCTGAAGATAAATTTTGTTATGAAATTTGAAGTAATTTTGTTTCAAGATATGTGAAATCAAATTAACAATTTGTTCAATTACTAATGGATTTTCTTTAGCTGTAAGTAGATTGTTCTGTAGTATGGTAAGCGTATCATCTAATGGGATGTTTGTGTATAGGTTTTTAATGTCTAATGAAATCAGTATCTCATTCTTGTTTAGTTTAATATCTTTAATTTTATTGGCAAAATCTATTGAATTTTTTACTGTAAACTTGTTGGATAATTTAAGTTTCTCTTTAAGAATATTTGACATAATTTTGGATATTCTGTAAGTAGGAGCATTAATAAAATTTACTACGGGTCGAAAAGGATTATCATTTTTATGAATTTTTATTTAAGATCTTAAGTATGGTATTTTAGGGTTCATATTAATGCTATATTTTATATCATGTTGGTTTAGAACAAGGTCAGAAGCTTTAATGATATTTCTGATTTGCGTTTGGAATTTCTCAGTGGGGTCTTTTTCTATTTCTGAAATGTTATTATCTTTGATAAACTCAAGGGTTTTCGTGACGTATTCTTCATTGTCAATAAGCACTATAGTATTACCTTTATCAGCTTTAGTATGCTTGATATGATTATCCTTTAATTTCTTATTAATTTCTTTAAGGTTTTTGAGGTCATATATGTGTTGTTTATTAGGGGCAGATGTGTTTTCTATGTAAGTTTCTTTTATAGCCATAGCTATTTCATTCCTAAGATGTTGTTGCTTTTCTACTTGAAAAACAGTGGAAGTAGCTGGAAGTTTAAACATTTGATTTGTGATTTCAGCGTTAGATGAGAACACAACCATAGCACTACCAACAACTGCGGTTTCTCGGTCTGTAGATGGTGTTCGTGAGCCGTCGGTGAAAATATAATAATCGTGATCAGAAGAACAAGTTAGCTGAACTCTATCATAATGCCATCAGAAAGTGCGCAGGAAGCTCGATTTCTCTCTGAGCAACAAATTCTGGAATAAAGCGACCCTTTTTAATGTTTATTAGTTTAGCCCAAAACATGCCCGAGAGATGCAAAGGTTCGATTCCAGCCAGGATCAATGCTGATTCTGTGGAAACAGTACGGTATGCCCTAGTAATTCTAAAGCTGCGTCTCCATTGATATACATTTAACACCAACATGTTGCAGTTAACATATGTTAAATGTTTTTCATCAACTTGTTGATGTATACAAGTCAAGTGATTTGCCAATTAACAACTGTCTCCACTACAATATTATAGGTTAACATGTGTTGGCGAGGTTACGAACAGAAATGAATAACATTAAAAAAAAGAAAAGCCTCTGAAGAGGGCAGCCAACATTGCAAAATGAGAGTAGTTTTATATACTCGTTATTATCTTCTTGTTAACTGTCTATGACTTTCTTAAATACTAATTATGTACAGATATCTTGATCTTTTCAAAATAATTATCACATTTTTCAACAATGGAGTATGCCATAAAAAAAAATTTTAGAATTAGATACAATACTATTGAGAACACTGATATACCAAATACTCACATAATACAAAATGGATGCCGGGAATATTGAGGAAGCTGTCGACTGCTTGTTGTTTACCCGGAAATTCCCGAACCAAAGCCGATTCAGCTGGCGATCGCTTTTTGTTTCCCGGAAATTCCCGAAACAAAGCCGATATCGACCGACTAGTCAATTGACTTGACATGCTGTCCATTTTCTCCGGAAAACAAATTAACACCTGAAAATGTTAAGTGCAACACGCTGGGTTTGCATGTCAAGTCAATTGGAACGCGAAATTGCAATACACATGTCAATATCAACTTGTTAATATTGACATGTTCGTGCTAAATGTATATCAATGGAGACGCAGCTTTAGGGCAAATCCACGTTGAATTTGAGCAAATTTCTTTTAAACCCATTTTTTATTCAGAGTGTCTTGATATACTGAAGCACAATACAGAAGCATAGGAATAGCTGCACCTTGGTAGATAATGTTCAAGATTGTAGAATCCAAACCCCAGGTGGGTTTTGTAGCGATTGACAAACCAGCTAGTAGCTTATGTGCTTTAGATTGGAGAAAGTCAAAGTGAGCTCGAAAAGTGAGCTTTCTATCTAGAATAATCCCCAGATACGTCAACTGATCTTTAAAAGTTATATCTTGTCCATTCATGACAATTTTTGGAATATCAATTCGTCTTTTCCTTGAAACTGTCATAGCTGTGGTTTTGGTGGGATTAAAAGTGTGTTTGTTGTCACAGCCCCATTGATATATGATGTCAAGAGCTGCATTGGCATCAGTTGTTAGAGTATGTAGAGATTTTGATCGCACCAGAAGGAGAACATCATCGGCATACGCAATTAGGGAACAAGTATTCGGAAGTGTCTGTTTTAATAAATCATCATATAGAATTATCCACAGCCCTGGACTGCAAGCGGATCCCTGAGGGCACCCTCTAGTTATGGTTCGGGTGACTGTGGATCCACATAATGTTAGCTGAGCTTTTCTGTGTGTGAAGTAATTCTGAATTAAAGAATACAGATTTTTATGGCAATTCATGGACTTAAGCTGAGTTAATATTTTGGGCCACCATGCATGATTGAATGCCCCGGTAATATCAAGGGTGATGAGAACTCCAGTCAGTCCTTGTCGGAATGTCTCTTTCATCCATGCTACCACCGAAAAAACGGCGTCTTCAGTAGATTTCTTAGGAGTAAAGCCATATTGATTATTGCTTAAATAGTTATTAGAATACAAATGGAACATAATTCTGTCTATAATTAATTTCTCCAATATTTTTCCTAATACTGGTATGAGACTTATTGGTCTGAGTGTATTTGCTGTGAATATTCTTTTCCCAGAATTATGTTTGGGAATGACTTTTACTATGGCAACTTTCCAGGCATCTGGGAATACTCCAAGTAGCAAACATTTATTAAAAACATTCACAAACAAAGTTGGTATCCTTTTATGGACATGTTTAATTATACTAGCTGAGATGGCATCTGTGCCTGGGGCTTTTCTATCGTTTTGGTTTTCAATTATGCGGTCTACCTCTTTGTGACTAAATAAACAGTCTTCTCCGGTACTAGGAAGAGAACTAGCCTCAAGTCGCACTTTTGCTTGTTGAATGTTATCTGTAGTGTCTTGTGGAAAGAACACATCGCAGAGAAAGTTTGCTGTTTCTGAAGGAGTTGCGGTAAAATGATTACCAGCGTCGATCGTGGTTATTGTCTTATTAAAGTTTTCTGGACGGCGACATACTTTATAGACAATATTCCAAGGATCTTTAGCTGATTGCGTGGAACAAAATAGTTTCCAGCTATCTGATTTAGCTTTAATGATGGAGTTCCTATATTCCTCCTTGACTAGTTTGTATTTATTCTCATAAATTTGACGTAATAGAGGACATTTTGATCTCACGAAACGCCGTTTACTGGCTAATACCCTTTTCCTCAAAATATCGAGATCTGCTGACCACCAGTAGTTCTTAATTGGATGATGACTTAACCTAGGAAGATGGCGTTCACACAAATTCAGTATAGTGGAAGTAACCTTGTCTACAGCGAGGTTAACATCTGCGTGAGATTCACATTGTGCTATTATTTCTAGCGCAGGCTGTAATGTTTTTTGAACACCTAGCTCAAAGTGATCCCACTTCACATTAAAAGTTTTATATTTTCTGGTGAGGTATACTTCAAAAGATAATAACTGATGAGATCTTGATGCCCGTATTGTTATGATTATTAATTGATGATCGGAAGTGGTATATGTATCACTGATACTCCAGTCAGATATATATGGTAGAAGTCTTGTATTGCAAATACTAATATCCACAATACTGGGAGTAAATCTAGGTCCTCCAGTATACGTTGGTTGATTTCCTCTATTAAGAATTGCAATCTGTGTGTGTTACAGAAATCAAACAACTTTCTACCTTTGTTGTCGCTGAAAGTCTCCCCACAAGCTTGGTGTTTTGCATTAAAGTCCCCTGTGATGAGAAGTGTATGCCCATTAATAGTTGTGTCTTTAAGGACTTTGTCGAGAGACAATAGTACATTGTCAAAATCACATTCCGGGTCAGCATATATATTGCATATATACAGGTAAATATTATGGAAAGGAACACAAACGACAACACAATCAGAGGAACAGTGCAGAATAATCTGAAGAATAGAATAAGAGTTAGTGATGATAGCAGATCTAATCCGTTTGCCTTCTTCAGAAGTGGATATTATATTAAGATTTTTCCCGAAACCACTCACTGAATTATGCCTGCCAGCTGTGGAGCTGTATTATCTTTCTTAAAGCCAGTTTGTACAACAATTTGTCCATTCTTACATGCCTGAGAGGCATAGAGATGTGCGGTACCTTTCGAGGTAGGGATTAGTGAAGCGCTTGGCGGATAGGAAATGGCTGAGTGTATGGGGTGAGATAGGGTGTCAACATGAAATGTTCAGGTTTTTTCGTTTAGTTTGAGTTTGGCTGTGCCTCTGAAAAGTGTTGTAAGTGAGTTTTACTGTCTGTAGTTTTAATTTTCACTGCAATGAAGAAATTACGCCGTGCATGTGTTAATTCGCCAAATACTTTCTGTTACGTGTGTGAACAGTTTACTATTAAAAATCAACGTCGTTCTTTAACAGAAACATTAAAAGAGGCGCACTACAGTTATTTTGGATGTCGTGTTGGTGATGAAGACAAAGTGTGGGCCCAGAACGTGTGCTGTATAATATGTTATTCAAATCTAATTAAGTGGAAAAATGGTGACAAAACCCGTGCCATGCCGTTCGCGGTCCCAGTGGTCTGGTGTGAACCAACTAGCCACGCACAAGATTGTTATTTTTGCTTAACAAAAACTGGAGGACATTCTAAAAGTACAAAATCTAATATTGAGTACCCCAATGTTCCATCTGCTATTAGACCTATTCCACATGGGCCAAAACTCCCAATCCCTAGTCCACCTACATGTTAGAAGAGTCCTCGCCAGGAGAAGAACAAGCAGATGAGTTACCGAAACCATCCACTTCCTCTGATCCAAACTATAGCCCAGAACACAAAAAGAAACCCCTCCTGATTAATCAATCCAGACTGAACGATTTAGTTAGAGATATGTATCTCACGAAGCAGCAGGCTGAAGTGCTTGGATCGCGACTTCAAGAATGGAATGTATTTGCCCCCAGTACTAGAATTTCTTCTTTCCGGAAGAGACATGAACAATTTTCTGGTTATTACGTAATGGAAAATGCCCTCTGTGCATGTATAAATATAGACAGTTTAATGGATGAGCTTGGATTTCAACTGGAGAATGGTGATTGTTTATTGATTCATCGAAAGCAAGTCTCAAAACAGTATTGTTACACAGTCCGGAAGGCCTTTTCTGAGGTAGTCAATGGGTTTCTGGGAAAGAATAAAGCAGAAAATTACCGAAAATTGGTTAAGAACTTCTGGAGAGTTACAAACAACTAGGATGCAGAATGTCTCTGAAAATTCATTTTCTCCTTTTGCACCTGGAATTTTTCCCTGAGAATTTGGGTGCTGTCAGTGATGAGCAAGGGGAAAGATTTCACCAGCACATTCAGAAAATGGAGCAGAGGTATCAAGGTAGATGGGATCCTCACATGATGGGTGACTATTGCTGGTTTTTAGTTAGGGAGACTGAAACACGCTACAAGAGGAAGAATTAATTGAAAGTCTTAAAATTAAAAGTAGCTGTCGCATTTATAATCCCTATTACCTGCATGTTTAAGTTAGTAAGTAGTACTACAAAGGGGTTTTCACTATTAATTCTTAGATTTTCTTAATTCCAAGTCACAATTTCAAACTGTTTACTTTATAGCAAAAATTACATCATTTTATTACATTTTACTGAGGATGAAAGTCAATTTGTCAATAGTAGCATCAATTTATTTCTTTTATATTACCTCATATGTAAAAGTAAGGCATTTTATAACATAATTCTATAATTAAATTAATTATAGTTGTGACATTTTTAGAATTATGTTTAAATTAAACTAGATTTTCTGTATTTTTTGCTAGAATCGAACTCGGTTCTGTCACATGAAAACGTTACGTGTTACCGACTTCTTACTGTCATTTTCGTGTTCAGGCGGTCTGATTTATATAAAATTACCTGTTTTTGTCCATGTGGCAGACAAAAAGTTGAAATTTGTTGACTAGTGTAATTAATTCTTCTCATTGTATATTTTTGTTCATCTCCCATAAACGAAAATGAAGCTCGCTTTGTAAATTGCGTAAACAAATTCAGTGTGTACTATTCCTCTCTTCTTGTTTGCATTACTTCTGTTGTTTCTGTTATATCTATTTTTCTCCAATGTTTTCATTTCTTTAATGGTCCAGCAGCGTATAGCCAGCCACAGGGGGAACAATCTCATCTCTGCTGTCTCTCGGCTCATCTCTAATGTTATTGTTTAGATTTACTTGTTCAGCTCACAATCATGTAAATGTTTGAAATATTTCAATGTTGGTCCAATTGAGATGTTTTTGGAGAAGTGGTTGTGTTATTCATACGCACAAATGCTCACCGACTCACGCAATAAATTTAAAACTTAGTTAACAATGGAAATAAATGGTGCAGAAATATGTTGCACAAACTTTCTCGCATATACGTGTTAAAGGCTAGCACAAAAGAAAAGTAAATGAAATTTTAGGAAAAATTCAAATATAAGTCGCAAATATAAATGGATATACCCGCCCAACCCACCCTCGCCACTGCACTTTTTTTATACCACGATCTAACAAAATTCTTCTGTCCTCGTATTATGAAGAAACTCGTGATTGGACGTGGGAGGTGTGACGTCATACCGCAAGACGAGAGGTGACAGGCTGACAAACCTCCGGGAGATATAATATGCCACATTTTCGAAACCTACAAACAAGTGTATCGTACATTATTCGAAAATGCAAGGGCGCTTCGCTACGGCTGCCGCCTCCGCTTCGCGCACTTAACTATGTGGTTAGTGTTATGCATTATTTAGCTATATGTAGAGGTGGATACAAGGCACTTGCGATAATATAGAAGGACAGTGGGTACAAGGCACTTGCGACAATATACAAGGATAGTTGGTCACCGTGCTTCGCTCAGAAACGAAATACATCAAACAGTTCGTGTAAATGTGAATATCGATTGGGCGGACTTATATTTGAAGGGCCTAGTTCCATAAGGGCGTAAGGCACATCTTTAATTTTGAGTTTTTAACATTTATGCCGTCTCCTCAAATCTCTTAAATACTCAGTGAACAATTTATACTTGTGCCTTACACCTTTGCTCAGTTATAAGAAAAGACCTGTACTTCTAAGTGTTAACATTGTTTAAAAACATCAAGATTTCTCGAAACTATGTCCTTGTGCCTTACGCCCTTATGGAACTAGGCCCTTCATTTGAATTTTGCCAAATTTTATTTATTACGTTTTCATAAAACTAATAAGTAGGCCTATCTAGAACGGAAAGCATCAGGGTCGATCTTTATGCTCAATGCTTTTACCGTGAAATAATAGTAATAATAATAATAACAACAATAATAATAATAATAACTTGGTGTTTGCATGGTTTCCTCAATCTCAACGGCCAAAATGCGGGATACATTGAGATATAGCCGAACAATAGAAGCAAATGCTGCACGAATGAGTTATAACAAGAGTTTAATGGTAAATTTCGGTGGCCACGAAATTTGATTGTCATGTTCTTTTCGTTTCTATCCTGATAGCTATTAATTTTATTAACAAATCTGATTAACAAAAAATGTTCTTTTTAATTTTCTCAACAACTCGACTGTACCAAGTTTCCATGTATCGCCCAATGCAATGGAAATAGGCTAGAAAAATTGAAAATAGATACGAGTAAAGTACCCTCTAAGTCATTTTTGCAGAAAAACGGATATGACCATTTTGTTAGTCATAGATAAGAGTTTCCAATTTTAAATTTTTATTAAAATCGTTAGAGCCAATTTATCAAAAATCAAAATTTATAAAAGAACTTTCATGAAATGCCCCCTTAATATTTCATTCACAAAACTCAATTTATGGGCGGTTCGATAAAATTCCGAAAAAATCTTTAATTCAAAAAATGAAGTAAATACGCGTTTACCCGCTGTGCTTGTCCACAGACAGACGGACACACGTCATTCCAAAAACACTTTTTTCGGTTTCTAGGCATCGTGAAACATACTTTCCCGGTGTTATCTCGATTTCGATTTTTTGTCACGATTACAGTACTTTCTCTATACTACGTATAGCCTATGCGAGAAAGTAAAAGGAGATGTAAATAATATATGTATATTTTAAATTTTTAGTTAAACCGTTAGCAGTTAGCAAAGATCCGCTGCGATGCAAATTAGAAATTGAAAATAAAACCACAGAACAGCTTACACTATCTGGGCATGAAAGTTACTACTGAAGGAAATTTAATTCAAGAAATTAACCACCAAATTGTAAAAGTAGGAAAATATCTGGGTGTCTTAATGATTTAGCATGGAGAAACAAACATATGAGAAAAGAAACAAAAATTAAAATTTATAAAGTTGTTGTACGACCAGTAATGACTTCTAACTTGATGCTTATTTTCATCATAGGGTTTTCAAGGGACTAATTAGCTAGTTTCATCTGCCCAAAAGAAAAACTCTTGTGACAGACGGACGGGAAGGACAGATCTTCCCCAAGTGATCTGCTTTTAAGTTCAAAGCAGGTACCCTAAAAGGGGATTTAAAATTTCGATTATAAGATGTTCTATTGTTTTAAGATGGATTATACACATTTATGTTTATAAAAAATCCTGCAATGACATGTTTCTCTTCCCTGAACATTCATATTATGGTCCATGAAATATATTTCATATTGGTTATCCTTAAGAAATTTCTACTTTTTCTGCTTAATGTATATTGACAACAGCTACTTAAACGATTTTATCTCTTTTAGTTTTGAAACATTTTTTTAAAAAACAGTTTCTCTGATATCAAGTAAATTTTAAAAAACTTCACCGAAATCTTCAATACTGTAGGCCTATTTGACAACTGTCAACGCCGATGTGTAATGCTTTACGTAATATGAAAATCAACACCGAAATAAATAATTACATAATGCCTGAATTTAGAAAATTCTACTTCGTGTTGTAATACTTTCTCTGTGTGGAACAATATTTTAAAGAACATTAAAGTAAATCGAACTTTGTAACATCAGCCTTTTTAATTGATATAAGCTTGGAATCTGAATATTTTTAAAGATTTCTTATTTATATGTGTCAGCACACTTGAAGGAGTGTTAGTGTCTTGATCTGAGGTATATTTCAAGATATTTTTCTGTTTTTGGACATTCTATAAACCAAAATGGTTTGTTATCCTTAGCAACCATTACATGTACTCTTTAAATTAATATTTTCTAATGGAAGATAGTGTCAGTATCGCCTGCTCGATTTGCAATTCCAATGACACTTTAGAAGACAACAATTTAATTTCGTGTGATCAATGTAAAACCTGGTTTCATGAAAAATGTTCAGGTTTCTGTGATGGTGAGATCAAGGATTCCTTCCAGAAAAGTTCCAAATGGATGTGTAAATCTTGTGCAACTAATGTGCTAATTCATATTTCTCAGGATACCAATACTGAACAAGTACCCTGTTCGCTTTGTTTTGAGAATGATAAATCTTTCAAAGGTTTGAAGGGTCTGAAAATTCATTGGGCAAGGACCCACCCAAATGAACCTTTTCTCCATGGCGACATACCTACGCCAGATTCTTTCACAAACTGTTTTCACGCTAATTTGTCGACTTGTAAAACAAATATCAAGGTTTTAGGAAGAATACCTAAGGGTGCAAGAAGCTGTGCAGCAGATAAATTACATAATCTCATTGAACTATGTCTAACACAAAATTCAGAGAAAAGTTGGCAAGATCTCCTGTTAGTCGCATACATAGCCTTCCGCGTTCCAGGGAAAACAAATAAAGGACCTGAAAAGTCTTTGGTTTCAAAAATTAAAGACAATCATAGAGAATCAACTTTGACACCTGTATCTAATAGACCTATGACAAAACTGTCCCTTCCCCGCAAAGTTGAAGCCATAGTTTTAGATGGTGATATTCGAGGAGCCGTCAGACTCCTCTCTTCTAATTTAGGTGTTGCGAATAATAGCAGAGAGACTTTTGAGGCACTTCTTAAAAAACATCCTTCTCCTTCCAGGTCTTTGTCATTTCCCGATCCCCCTTCTTCTGAATATCCCCATTTATCAGTTTCCGAAGTCAGTGTTTTGCAAGCAATAAGAAGTTTCCCGTCTGGTTCTGCTGCTGGGTTCGATGGCATACTGCCTCAACATCTGAAAGATCTTACCTCTCTATCTGCAGGGGATGCTGGTAGGCGATTATTGTACAGCATAACAAAACTATGTAACCTCATCTTAGAAGGCATTGTTCCCGAAGCCATTACACCTTATTTATTTGGAGCTTCACTTATATCGCTTCAGAAGAAAGATGGTGGCATCCGTCCAATTGCAATTGGAAATACTTTCCGGAGGCTTGTGGCTAAATTGGCTTGTACATCTACAAGGGAGGCCCTAGGGGAATATTTTCGCCCTCGTCAACTAGGATTTGGAACTCCAAAGGGATGCGAGAAAATTATTCACACCGTTCGCACATATCTCAGCCAGAACGCAGGTAGTAATAAGGTTCTCCTTAAAATTGATTTCAGAAATGCATTCAATTGTATCGAACGAGATTCTTTGTTAGCAATGATTAAGGAGAAAGTTCCCAACCTATTCCCCTTTCTATGGCAAGCTTATAGGACACCATCCACCTTTTCTTCAATTCCGAAACTATTCCATCTCAGAGAGGAGCACAACAAGGTGATCCCACGGGCCCTATGGTTTTTAGTCTTGCAATTCATCCCACAATTTCACACTTACAGAGTAAGTTAATTTTTTTCTATTTGGACGATGGAACTCTAGGAGACGAACCCAATATTGTACTTGACGATCTTCAGAAGATCATTGATGAATGTGGGGCTATTGGATTGGAAATTAATCCTAATAAATGTGAACTAAACTTCTGCTCTGCCAGAGATGATGACGTTGTTTCTGCTTTTCAGAAAATTAAACCAGGAATTAAAATAGTATTTAGTTCTGAGTTAAACCTACTTGGTTCTCCCATCATGCTTGATGCTTTGGAACATACTGCAAGGCAGAACTTGGAATTGATGAAGAACATGTTTGACTGTTTGCATTCGCTTCATTCTCACACGGCGTATTTTCTCCTAAAAAGTAGTTTTTTTGTTCCCAAATTAACATACTTTCTTCGCATCACCCCTTTGTGGTTATATCCATCATTGTCAATGAAGCTGATGATACTGTGAGAAATTGCTTACAATCCATACTTAATCTGACTCTTGATGATAAAAGCTGGTTACTGGCGAGTTTACCTATTACGTTTGGAGGAGTTGGTGTGCGCAAGATTAACGATATTTGTCTTCCTGCTTTCTTGGCTTCGGCTCATGGCGTTTCTGATTTTGTAAAATCTGTTCTTTTAAATCATAGTGATGAAATTGAGATCTGCCATTTGTCGGAGGCTCTTGCAAGTTGAAGACTTTTAAACTCTGAAAAGGATTTTCCAGCTCATCCTGAGGTACAGAAAGAGTGGGATCATATAAACACCATGCGTATACACCAACTTCTCGTTTCTTCTTCTCCTTCTGATATTGACCATGCACGTTTTATTGCCATTCGTGAATACATCTAAAGGATGATGTGCCTTTCAGGATCGCTGTAGGCTTGCGGCTTGGTAGTAAAATCTGTCAACCACACCTATGCCAGTGCGGTGCCAGAGTTGACCCTTACGGCCATCATGTGTCCTAAGAACACAGGAAGATTTTCCAGGCATTCCATGATCAATGCCCTAATTAAAAGAGCCTTAGTCTCTGCTGGTGTCCCGACTATCTTGGAACCAGTTGGCCTTAGTCGATCAGATGGCAAGAGACCCGACGGATTGACCTTGATCCCTTGGGTCAGGGGTAAATCACTTTTATGGGATGCAACCTGTGTCGACACACTAGCTTCATCACTTTTGCCGGTCACCTGCAAAAATTCTGGCTCGGATGCGATTTCTGCTGTGTCTTTAAAGTTAAAAAAGTACTCTCACATAGCTGACCAGTATCATTTTGTTGTGTTTGCTGTTGAGACACTTGGTACTTGGTGTGCAGAAGCCAAGAAGTTAACGTCGGAGATCGGTAGAAGACTTGCTACTGCAACAGGGGATCCTAGGGCTGGTTAATATTTGAGGCAACGAATCAGCATTGCTATACAAAGGGGGAATGCCACTAGTGTGATGGGAACCTTTCCTCAGTCTTCAGCCCTTGAAGAAATGTATTTATTTTAATTGTTGTTATTGTAACAATCCATTGTATTTCTTTGTCGTAAAATTGTAAATATTGCCATTAATAGATTATGTTTAGATTTAAGGAAACTTGACAAGTCCAGTTTATGACATATGTAAACGTTATGTGACAATAAAGTCCTTCTTTGGACATACCGAAATTAAGGGAATAGATTAATCAAGAAATATTACACCGTTGAAGTCTGTCTGGATGGCGCGTCAGTATCATGCTGGCTTTCTATGTCGAAAGTTGCGGGTTCGACCCCGGCTCAAGTCGAAGGAATTTATGTGTGCCTAAATGTGGCAGGCACAAATGTAGATTTATGTAATAGAGCTCCTGTGGAAGGAAATTCTGTGTGGGACTTTACCTTTAACTCCTTAGCATTACAGCTCAATCGACCACTGCATCTACCTCTCTCTTTAGACTTCACTAGCAGATAGAAGGATTGGTAGTGATGGCGTGATCAGACTTCTGTGGCCGTTATTGACTATACATCTTTATCAGATAAATCCTGGCTAAGCTGAGTGCAACCTGTCCCATAATTTCCTACCTCAGAAAATCCGGGGGATACAGCGAATCCGTAGTCATCAATAGTAACCACTAGACCGGTAGAATCGCACTCATGATGTGTCAAACAAAGACACAGTAAAATGTGGTTCATGAAGCATATGTTACTGTACAGTGGAAACCCGGTCACAAAAATCACTAATTAGTGTGCCTCACAACACTGCATGTGGCATAACTTGTCTGTCAGTGAGGTAAGCCATTAAGGGTAATTAGAGAGGTTCCATCTGGCGCTGTGAATCGAACTCCCACTAGCTCAGTTGGTTGAGCGGCGGCACGGGTAGCCGAAGGTCCTGAATTCGAGTTCCAGTGTTGAAGGAATTTTTCTTCTACAGTAAATTCATAGTAGTTCTCGTATTTTCCGACATATGGCAGGCTTCAAGGCATGCAGTACGCAGAGCGTCTCTTGACGGTTTAACTTCGAACAACGCACATTAAAAACACACGAAATGAACTCAATTTAGTATAATATTAAAATTAACACGAATGGAAGTTTCATTTGCTGTTATAAAGGTTTCAAGATCGTTCCGTGTTCGATAATAATCGCTACCACACCAGACCTATAATGAAAATGTGTATCGTAATGGACATCATTATGATATTTTTACGTTACATTATAATAGAAGTATTAAAATATGGTCGAAAAAATTATTTATAAATGACCACCCGTTAGAGAGTTCTGGTCACCGGGCAAACGGAGAAGCATTAATTATATTTATGTAAAATTCATAAACCTTTTAAAAGTAATCCATCGTAAATAACGAAATGTAGTGTTTTTACACTACGGAAAAAGAATAGATTTAGGAATAAATTGGTTTCTCTGTCGGATTCAAATCGATGCTGTGTTAAACTGTTTTTGAAGATAGTGAAAGTGTGAGTAATATCAACAAAAAGTAGGCTGTATTATTTTCTTGATCAGTACTTACTACAAACGTGTTCTTTTTTTCAGATTTCTGATTTTGGTAACTTCAATGAGCTCCAAACTTTTTATTTTTTTCAGATTTCTGATTTTGGTAACTTCAATGAGCTCCAACGTTCCCCTTCCCATTGTGGTAAGTTGTTGAAAGATGTAGGCCTATACTGTTATATACATGACAATTATCATTGTATTTTGTGAGGTAGAAGGCCAGATGGATCAAGAATTTGTACTGGGCATGAATTTTTTTATTAAATTTCGTCTTCCACGGAATCGGAACTGTAATAAATCTCAGAGTCGTCCTGAATGGTATTTTCAACTATGTTATCATTTATTACAGTGCATTCTTCATTGATAGTAGGCCTATACATATCGAAATTTTATTAACATATCCAGCAGTAATAACGGTTCTGAAACACTTTTAGCTAAACCATTTTTTCTGAAGTAACATTTCACGGGTGTTAATATCAATATCCATCCACCACATGGAGTACCAATGGTATCAGGCGACGTTTTGGGGAATGAGGGCCAACGAGCGAATTAATCGCGCGGGTCCAGCTAGTATAATATTTGTTAAGTCAGGATAGGGAACATGTTTTGTAAATTTGAATCTGGGTTTACTGCTGACGACATCAGAATAACAGCAACGTTTCAGAACTGTAATTTATATCTTAATTCGCCTGATTTAATGTTTTATATCAATGTGTAATTATGAATTTTTTATATTTTAAAAAGGTATATAATAATAATTCACTGTGTGAATTTTCGAAACGAATATATCTCTACTGTATTGCTGTATTATTTCTCCCACTAAACCCACTGGTATATAGCAATATAAGCAAAAATCTCAATCTAACACAAAAGGTAAAGAAAGCAAGAATACGTAAAGATATTTTAAAACATATTTCTTTGGAGACTGCCACTATAGAATATCCAAAGAAAGAATGGCTTTATATATTCACAGATGGCTCTCTCTATAATGAGTGTGCAGGTGCTGGCGTTTACTGTAAATTCGTTCCTTTTTAGACCTCATCTGGTGAATTTAAAACAAAGTTGACGGTGGGATAGAAGCTCTCCCCCAATTGTCTATCTGCCGTGCAGAATGGATGAGATAAGATGTGAACAGCGTTCCTACGTTAAAATAACTCTTTTTCTTATAGCGAAAATTACAGATAATTCCAATAATGCCTTAGGGAGCTGGTAGAAGCTTTGGAAGTAATGACCTTTTGTACCGAACTTCGAGGGTTTTATAGTTTGGACTGTGTGTTTTTTTTTCATGCTTCCAACTAATGCAATACAGTAGAGTGGCAGAATGCCGTCGTGTATGCAAGTTTATGGGTGTCTGCTCCCTACTCTATCCTCATCTAGTACCCATAATCTGCATCATGCATAAATTCCATTCCCTGCCCTTTCATTTGTACATTTCAAAATTATCCCACAGTTTCAAAAACAAGCAAAGTGTTATTTTATGGACACGATAACCGCCGCATTTTTCACATATTATTTCCAAACCGGTACATAGCATAGGCTATGGAGATGGAAAATCTCGGTCAAGTTTCATAATGGGAAAAATAGGACCAAGGGGTAGAATCGGGGAAATAACTATAACTCACTTAATGTGGAAAATATTGAATCCATTTAAAGTTATTATATCTACTGAGAGTAATAGAACTACCAAAAGCCAACCATTAGTTCAAGGGGTGAAAACATATAGGGCTGAAGGATAAAACAATTCATAATTCCATTAGTAGGCACAGTATCAAATCTGTTAAAATTTATTGTAAACCTTATTATAAGGATTTTCTAAAACTTCTGTTTAAAAATTGTTTGATACGACCAATCATACTGCGAGGGGTGACCAAGATCGCAGATCAAAATATCCATTATTCCCTCAGTAGACTCAATACCGAGCCCGTTCAAAATTGTTGTAAACCTTCTAAATATTACCAATATCAGGAGTTTTTTTAATCCTTTCTTGTTCCAATGTGCACACATATGACATGAGAAATTATTTTCGTATGTAGGCCGATCCGAAAGATATTCTTTTTTAAATATTCTGTGCTCGATATGCCAAACATTTGTGTTTTTATAATCAAAACTATGTGCGCTGATAGTTATATTAAGCACAAATCAGTAGGCTAATATTATCAAAACTTTCAAGTAGGCAAATACTTCTGAATTATTGAGATTATATTTTCCATTATCAGAGGAAAGATAGAATACTATGGTAATGAGTTTATTATTTAGGCATGAACATTTATTACAGAATTTATTTTTTCTTCACTACAAGACTGACTCAGGATATAACTATAGTTAATACAGCTTTGACAACAAAATTTAAAATGTTAACACATCTCTTACATTATACACAACTCAACAATTTGTTATGGACGATATTATTTTGCACTATTAAAATACATATAATAAACTGATATGTACACTGACACATTCACTTCATCATGGCCACAAAACAAAAAGCGATAGCACTGTACAACAAATCTATGTACATCGATCCAGCAGCGAAATCCTCTTATAATACACATTTTATTCTATATACATATTTCCTCGTTTCCTTCTAAGCACCAATTAGCCTCTCTGCTTTTCATTCTATTGGTAAGTGGAAAAAAAATACATTTTAAAGGTTTCATAATGTAAAAACCCAAGTAATATCTATGAGCCTATGTCCTAGTTTTGAGAACAATTTTACAAAATGATAAGCTTGTCATATGGCATATAATTTTCAGTTTCTCTCACGTGATTTTTTATTCTTTTCTTATGCCAGGGAAAATACTATCTTGTCACCTATGTTCTTGGATTAAGTATATTCACTGGTGAAAGAAAGAACATGAAAATAAGACAAAAATACCATTTTAATTCCATGGAATCTATACACTCGATTGTAACACTGGAAACATCCAACTTCCATCCAACCATTTTATTAACACAAATACCGTAAAACCCTTGGATATATTACCTTCTTATACAACATGAATGACGCACCGGTATCTTTTAGAATAACAAACTTGTATCATCTCAGTCATAGAAAAGGGGCACTGCTCTCGATCAAACAGTGAACGGCTGGTTTAAGTAAAAATATCCATTCTGTTTCATTGTATGGCGTCTCTAAGTAGGGTCTATGCCATAGCTAAAAAAAAAGTGCCCAGGAAGAAGAATTACAGGCTTCACAAGCAAAAGCTATAACCACTACACTATAGGAATCCGTGATAGAAATGTTCTGTAAAAATGGAAAAAGTACATAGTTACATTAAGAAATCGGATATTATTTTGCATTATCGTTAGTTTAAATTAATTAGGACGTATTTTGCATTAATTATGGAAATAAGCCATCTTGTCTTGTGTTCTGTGATTTATAAACGAAGGGATGTGAAGGTGTTAGTCCTCGTGTCTTTTTTATGTTTTGGATTATTTATTTTGTTCCGGGAAGACAAAAATATCTTCGAAGTGCATATTTTTTACCCTAAAAGCCCAGCTATTCAGAAGAGCTAGAAGAGGCTTATAGTCGGTCAGATTGTCGACGAGAAAGGACAGGCTCGGTTGCAAATTAGACAAGAAGCGTACTCGCATGAATCGCGCACCAAAGCTTAAAAATCTTTTTGACCAAGAATAGTATCATTATTTTTGTATAAGATGGTACTTTACCTATTCCTTCAGTAGGAAAACATGATTTCAAAGTCCTTAAAAATCATCCTGCATATTCCGTTCTATGTTATGGTTAAATAAATATTTGTGGCTATGAATTAATATCAGAGATATTAGTATTAACTGAAAGAAAAGATACACTTAAACAAATTTTAAATATCTGATTCCTTAAATCTTTGAATAATGAAATATTGATGGATATTGCTAAAAAATAAAAGTGACCTGTTAGTAGATCATCGAGTAATAGTGGTACCAGTAGCCTACTTCTCATTGTTAAAGAAACATCCCTGATGAGACATAATTTATAAAAATACTTGACATTCTCACATAAAATAAATTGTTAACAAACAATAATATTAAATAGTAATTTGACCTACTAATTATAATTGAGGAGTAATTGATTATAAAATGTACAAACCACTTGTGCACGGCTGGTTTGGATCATGCTATACACGTTTACTGATCACAGGTACTTTACAACGAAGGAAATGTTACCTGACAGGTTTACATATTATGAAAATTACAATAACATTTAAAGCAGCCAACACAAATTTCCCTTGGATTGTCTTTCTTTGACGAGAACTGAATACTTGGATAGGCTATCAATGCAATATAAAGATAATACTAACATAATCAAACGTTTTAATAACGAAATGTAAGTAATTTATCGTATTCCAGCTGTTGTTCATAAGATTACCCGTCATAAGTAAAAAAATGAATTATAATAACCAATTTATTTTTTCGTGCGATTTACCGGCTACTTAAAAGGTACTTTCTACAAATGATGGTTTTCTGCAGAATATTCTTTACTTAATTGTTCCATTATTGGTTTTCGTCATTTTCCAACGATTTCATTCCTCTATGAGAATTCATTTATGTTTTAACAGTATTAATTAATTGTGGAACATTTTAAAGGTATTTTATAGACTGGCTTTCAAATGCTGTGTCGTCTAGTAACCCTTAGACAGGGTAACTATAATCTTTATGATTATTTTCTCTCTTGTCATGAAATAAAGCACACAAATTTTATTCATACCATAAGAGATGATTCCACCACATTATGAAGGTAGTAAATGACATACTGTTTCCATTTATTTTAGAGGGCATTTCAATGGAAAGCGTTGTACACAAGTAGTATTAAATTAAAGTGTAAAGTATAATTGAACTGCACAATTTTTAATAATATTGCGCGCATACATATAGACATATTACATTCTTCATAATAGTTATAACTGAAAATGAAACATTTAAAATAACTTGGGATTTTCACACAATTATTTACATATGTATAAATATATTTGTAATGAATACGTATGAAATATGAACTGAATAGACATATATTGTACATTAAACAGATAGGGACAGTTACAAAGTTACGGTTGTGAACAGTAATATGTAATTTAACAATAATTGTATATTAGTAATCTTGTTATTTTGAGGCTGACTTCAATAAATATTTTTGCTTTCCACAGATATATAAGCCAGGAATATTGATGGATAATGTATTTACCACCTTGAAGCTCAATTAATATCCTTGAGTATACACAAAAGATCATCTTATGAATTTTAAGCTGCCTACTTATGTGAGCCAAGTCGCATTAAAGTAAATTACTAGAGCTACAGGGTTTCCTTGTGTTATTAACAGTGCGCCTGTGTAACTCGATCCAGACTACACGGATTACAGACGTGGTGAAGAAGTTGCTTGGATACCGCGGCGTCGAAGCAGAGAAAATGCTTAGCGCAGAACCTGTTCCAGGAAAATTAAAGAGAATGATTCGTATCCGTATGAGCGTATCAAGAGAATTAAGTAAGCCTAATTTCTTGTTTCTTGTTTCTTGTTGTATGGAGTTAAAAATCCATAGGATATAAAGTACACTATTTACTCATTTATTTGTTTGTTTTATTTACTTTTTACTGCGTCTATTTTTTTATCTTTTTTATCTTTTTTATTTATCTGTATTATTGAAAATGTAAATAAATATCGTCATTTATAACGCTACGAACAGCCCAGTTGTGTACAGCAATTATGCAACAAGACCCATGTAAAATGACAAAGAGCACACTTAAATAGCTTTGAAGCTAGCAATAATCTCAATTGCAAAATAAATAGCTGAAGCTTCATTTTAGCACAAAATTTAGTAGTTGAGTATGTTAAAATGTATGACACAAATGAGAAACAGGAGAAAAGAGATTAAAACGTATAATTTCTTCACTCATGGTATCTGCGAGATAGATTTTTTCCTTAACTATAATATGTTTTAAATTAGCCTTATATTGGAGACAACATTAGGCAGTAATATTTTAATCACTACATACATTTCAGTTGATGGATTTCATTAGTTCTCTCTCTTCTCTCGCTCTCACTTTCTCTCCGACACAAATACACACTCACTCACTTTCGATATGAAAAAAGAGTTTACTCTGTAATGCGTGTATATGACATTATAACCACATATTTTCATTAGAGCTAAACACATTCTTATTGTGGAAATAAATTATCTTAAACCAGAATGAAAGTGAACGATTGGAAACGAAATTGGATTTGATTGTTCTTCTAATTATATGTTTCTTCTTTCCGGAAGGCGCTTTTAAGTGTGCACGTAATGCTACCAAAGCTACCAAAATAAATTTTTAAAAATCAGAACTTCAGAAGAAGCCTAGTGGAGATGCATTCTTTGCAATTGGTAGAAAATATTTTGTGTAGCCTACATTTTCTGATTTCAATGCCATTTGCTTCATTTGAAGTTAAAATATTGTTTTCATTCTAAGAAGACTTACTAGACCTGTAAAATCTAGGTAGTCTATCGAAGCCCGTAGTTCTTGCCAGCTTTTCCTGTACTTTCTACTCGTTTTACATAAACGTTAAATATATTGTACATTGGAGCCACAAACAGAGATTTTCTCCCATTATAAAATCAGTCAGATCCAACAATAAACCTGACATTTAGAATATTCCTCATATCACTTATATTTATATTTTAAAGTTAATCTGAAAAATATTTGTCTTTCAGAGAGCACTCATATAAGTACAGAGAAATCTGGAGATCTCTTATCAATTAAATTGTCCAACGAGGCATCTGTTAATAAATAATTATTATTACAGTATGCTTTACCTTACGGCAGTTACTGTAAACTGTCCTTAATCATACTGATTCCACACATTCCTCATCTCGAACTTCTCTGAGTTGACCTCATGTTGATTTTTTTCACCAGTTGGAAAGGTTTGTTACATAACGTAAACTTGTCGAATGCCCTTGGCTCTGCTATACATTTGCGTAAGTTTATCGAGAATGTTATTTATGTTTTATTGTAGTTGATGGCTTGTAGTTGTAGATGTCGCAATCCAGCGACTGCTGACTGGAATCCGGCGTTGTAGTCTAACGTAACTTCGTTGTATACGTATTCCTCCCTCTTGTCCATATAGTGGTCATTCTCATCAGGTCCACTTACAAGAGCACCTTTCAGTAGCTGAGGATTCTCTCCTGCGTGGTTGAAGGCGTCCCATCCGCAGGGCGCCGGTTTTGGAGGACATGAGCTAGAGAAAAAAGAACAAAAAATGTTAACTGCTAAGTAATGGACACTGGAGATATGAGGTGCAAATTTTGAAACACACGCCAAGAAAAATTAGTCATAAACTCGAGAAAAGAAACTAAGGAAATGTGGGCCCGCGAATAGGAATTTGTTAATTGGACAGTGAAAAGGAGTGAGCCCAAATTATTCACCCATGAAAATCAGTGGTTGTGAACGTAAAGTAGGGTAACAGGATGAATCATAGCAAAACTGGAGAACTCAAAGAAGCATCCATAATCTTTTCCTTTAACCTAGATTTATTTATGCCACTTGTTGCAATGTCCCTCTAGTGATCGCATGATCTGTATATATTTGCCAAAATTTAATATAATATAATATAATATAATATAATTTCATATTCCTTCCTAAAGATTTAAATATCACACATTTACGTTTGGTTTGTAGGTGGGTATGAAAATCGTGATGGTTACAAGAACAATTATAGCAATATTATTGTAGAGCATTAGAGTAGTGCAACAGAATAAAATCATGTAGCTCTTAAATTTAAATAATAAATAAAAACACACACAGAAAATCTCGATTGATGATGACTCTGTGTACATAGGAGCAATTTATAAAATGATTTTTTAAGTTACCTTTTTAGTTATAAAAGACAACTTACCTAGCTGCGTGGTGAGGCTGTTTGGGGTAATTATGACCGAAGCCTACAACAAAACTGCGACCTGAGTCGCCCAGCATGTAGTCAATCTGCCTGCGAGCAAACTCCCTGTAAACTATCGGGGAGATGCCCGCGTCAGCTGCCTGAAACAGATCGTTAACCAACTTTTAAATTAATTTCAAAGTGCCCATTTTACTTACAGTCTAAAGGGAGCAGCTTTTATGTATGTGATAGAAAGGTTTAGAATGTCCTATTTTATTATAAAAATGTAATGCACTGTAGCAGGGCAAATGATCCTTGTATTTGACAATGGTGAAGTTGCAGGTTGGAGGGGGCAGGTATTTCGAAGATGGGCAGCTGTTGAAGTGTAATTCATTTATATTCGTAGATTTTTTTGGGTTTCTCACTCTCCCCCCTCTCTCTTTCTCTCTGATTGTAAGTCTAAAAGGAACTCTTTAGTTCTAGGCTTACAATACTTAAAATAAAATTATTTTTTTTAAATCCCTCTATGGCTTACTGCTACGAATGTTTTTTTGTGGAAGCCTAGGAATTTTTAGTCGACTGAATGAAGAGACAATAATGTATATTATGAGTTTATGACTAACTGTAGTAAATTTATTCTTAATATTCTTGTTCGTCACAATCACAAAGTTGATCCGTTATAATAATTTTATGCGGAATTCACTTCGCTATAACCAATACTAAATGCCCGATGGAATCTTTGAATGTGGAAACTGGACTACTGGTGAAACATAATGTCAACAGGTTAAACATGATGTACAGCAATTTTATCTGTTAATTTTTAATATTTTATCTAACTGATGTTCTAGCAAGTGATGTTTTGTTTTATATAAATGCTGTATATATGTATGGTTGATTGATATATAATCTTCGATTTATATTTATCATTTGAAGAATAAAATTGTTGTAAGTAGACCGAAACACGGATATTAGACTACTTTTCCATAGTTATATTCTTTTTACCCATAATAGCGGAAAATTATTGAAGTAATCTTTTCTTTCATACTTCTTGAATATTTATCACTATCTACTTCTGCTTAAAGAAGTATTTTAAATATGTACACTTGGTTTTTCAAGTGCCAGGATTGTTTTAAATGTATTAGAAATACATGGATTGTTTTAAATATATTAGCAATGGAATATTGCATACTTTGTGAAATCCTTTATCTTTTCTAAATTATTCTGACTTTAAGACATGTACCTGTAAGCAGACGAAAGCCACATTAGCTGCATGGCACAGCGTTCCAAACTTGTCAATGTAGACCAAACCTTTGGGAGTTTTCTTCTGGTAGTTTACTGTGAAATCGCAAAACGCTTGAGCTGCTTCCATGTATTCAGGCTGTCTTGTCAGTTGTGCCAAGAGAATCTGAAACAGCAGTAGATTATACATTACGTTCTATTAGTTTCGCAGATTCTTCATAAATTTAAATTTGATGGAAATAAAACGGAACAAGGCAAAATATCTTCTCAAACCATTTCCTAACGTTACGGATGCAGCTTAGGATAACTGTACCAAGGTCTTAATACAAACACAGTATTTTCGTAGCAACTAAGTTCCAAGACATCATTAACCAGTAGGCTACATCTGTCTCACTCTAGCACATTACTCGAATGACTTAAGAATGAGACAGACAGACTGGTTTTTGTTTACATCAGGGTTCCTTACGCCTTAGAAACAAGACCAGAGACCAAAAGAACGAGACGAATGATGGAAACAACGGAAATGAGAGTGTTGAGAAAGATAACTGGAAATACATTATACGATAGAGTAAGAAACGAAGAAATTAAGAGATATGTGTAAGATTCAAGCGGTAACTGAATGGGTTGAGAGAAGGAAAAAGGAATGGAATGAAAATGTGTCCAGGATGACTGAGGAAAGATTGCAAGGGATTGCACCCCAAGAGGCAAAAGAAGCCCAGGAAGGCCCAAAAGAAGATGGAAAGAGGACTCGATTCACCATTAGAACAGACAGTTACACCTAACACAAAGGAAGAAAAAGAAGAAATTCAAATATAGTAGTACCCATGAATTCTGTAGAAGAAAATGTTTCGTGAGCGGTCGGGAATTGGATCAGTTTTTCAGCCTGGGACATTGATAGGATCACTCGGCTTGAGAAGAATGTATCCTGTCCAATTGCAAACCTTTCTCTGTACTCGAGACGATGTCCAGCATTTATGTTTCCTGCCATGAAAGTCTGAGATTGAACTTAAAATTTGTTCTCAAGGCTGCACTACTACACGTCTAATCAGAGAATTTAAGACTTACGGATATCTGAGGTTCGCGGAAAACTAATTAAATGAATTCTGCCTACAAACAATTACAATGATAAAATCTGTACAACTGCTTCAATATTATTAGGGACACTAATCAACACGTTAGGTAATTGAAAATGTGTGTGTGCATGTGTGTGTACGCGCGCGCGAGTTGCTTTTACGAACGGTTTGAATTTGTTCAAAGAATGCTTAAAGTAGTCATAAATATCCTCTTTAATAACTATTGAATATTACTATAACAATGATTAACTGACACTTATTGAGGGACTATTTTTCAAGGTTATCACCTTTTCTACCATATAATCTGTATTAAATTTAGTAACCAATATAAGACTCAGATAGAAAACATATTCTTTCTGCTCCCTCATGTTTAAGATAGACTGATAGATCATTTTTCGTATATTTGTATTTATCTAAAACTGTCCACATTTGCAGAAATTTTAATTAGACCCTATATTAGAATACCGACCGCCGGCGTGGTCTTGTGGTTAGCGTCGTTGACTACAGATCCGTCGACCCGGGTTCGATCCCCGGTACCTCCTCGGATTTTCCTGAGGTAGGGAGGTCTGGTAGGGGTGCACTCAGCCTCGTGATTCAAATTGAGGAGCTACTTGATGGAGAAGTAGCTGCTCCGGTCATGAAAACCACCATTAACTGCCGTGGGTGTCGGCATACTGACCACATGCCCCCAATCTTGCCATCTGCCTACGGTAGATGACGCAGCGGTGGGGTGGTAGGTCACGTCCCTCCAGGGATGAAGTGCCACAGAGTTTAGTTTAGTTTAGTTTATTAGAATACCGGTATTAGCTGTAGGCCTAAGGGCATTGTGTACACTGTACAGGATATCACAACTTCCTTTGTCGGATGATGCAGCCAGTACAGTATTGTGCCAATATTGGCTGGAGGAAATGCTGCTGCTTAATCGATGCAATTTATATTCATTCTAAGTTTGGTACAGTTAGGATTTAGTTAGCCGTGGGTGAGTTGGTAGCGTGACTGCCAGCCACCGGGGCGGCCCGGGTTCGATTCCCGGCCGGGTCGGGGATTTTTCAGTAGTGAACAATGTCTTTCCTGGGTTCAGGACTGGGTGTGTGTGTGTGTCCTTAGGTTTAAGTAGGTAGGGGACTGGCGCACCCCGGTAACAAATCCGCTGTGAATATCCCCTTATGGGATCACCAGGGGTCGCTCGCGAAACTGAGGAATAACTAACTAATAATACTTTCAACCTCTTCTTTCAATTTATTAGTTTAAAATGTAAAAAAAATTATGGTCCTTGAAACAAGTATTAAAATAAAATGAAAATGATAAATATTAGTACACTTTCTAACACTTTCTAATCCAGAGTGACCAGCAGCTGAAAATGATATGGAGGGCAGAATGAGTTCTTAAATATGAGGACGTACCGTTAGAAACACCAGTTATTTAGGTTCTTGGGTAAGGACTTAGTTTACACGACGGTTCAAATCAGCTCTCCCTCAGTTTGCTACGGAATTATAGCTATCACACTTCACATTTTCCCTCATTTCCGTTAATTCCATTGTATCGCTGAATTGCATTGCATTTACCTTTTTACTGCGACATACCGGTACTCTTAGGGTGGCGTGCACCAAATTCATGTCGTTTACTCTTTTAGTAAACCTTACTTCTTTAGTTCTAACTACTTTAGTAAGCTACTCTTTTAGTAACGTACTCTTTTAGTAAAGGTGGCGTGTACCAACCAGGAGTAAACTAAACAAAAATTGGTAATCTGTTAAAGCAGTAGAAAATCTGTGGATGAGAAGGAAATCTGCGACTCCCAACGTAGAGTAATTAACAAAAGAAGTAAAAATTTTATTTACTCCCAGAGTAAATGAACTTACTCCACAAGTGGTGGAGAGCACCAACACGGAGTACGTTACTAACGTAGTAGAACTTATAACTTTATTATTCTTATGAGAGTGAATCAATGATGAAAATCAACTGGAAATTCCAATTGTTTGCATTATAGGCCTAATACAGAAATAGCTTGCACAAAAATTGTAATCTCAGTACCCTAACGTAGGCTACTAAACTGAAAATATTCTTCTGAAGGAATTGAAATTAGTAATGAATAAAACACTACCAATAGGCCTATTTTAAAATATGACGATTGTCATTAGTAATAACTCGTATAACCCAAATTCATATTCATTGTTTCAGCGAATCTTTCCTTTTCATTCTCTGGCACTTTAATACTGGCTATTAAAATGCACGTGTTCTGCTGCGCTGTACTAACGTTTCTGGTCTGTTCTGCACAGAATTCGTCTACTTCTTTAGTAAAAATCGTTTACTACTTTAGTTACAACTAAAGAATTAACTATCAATTGAGCTCTCCCACACCAACTAAAAGAGTAGCACTAAAGTAGTAAATCTAAGAAGGGAACCTGACGTAACAAAAACCGGTTTGTCTGTCTCACTCTAACACATTACTCTTATGACTTAAGAATGAGACAGATGTACTGGTTCTTGTTTACTTCAGGTTTCCGTCTTAAATTTACTACTTTAGTATGGTTTACTCCTGGATGGTGCACGCCTCCCTATGTCTCTAGCTAGACTAGAACAGGAATGAATTTAATTACCGGAACTTGGTATCGGAAATATCAATTGCTCAAAATCGATATTAAGTGAATCAAGACATCAAGACAAGAAAAAAGGTTGACCAATGTCTTAAATGTTGATTTTAAACTAATAATAATAATAATAACAATAATAATAACAATAATAATAATAATAATAATAATAATAATAATAATAATAATATAGTAAGCAATCTTGATCAAAATGCCCGACATAGCCTATTGGATTTTTTTTGAACCTGGAGGACGAGAGGGCTGTGTTAAAATGGATGGCATGTCCTCCAAATGCTGGACGCCTGTTACCCTGTTCTAAACATCAATACAAAAGTTGAATTCATTCCTTTTTGATATCCTAAAGATGAATATTTTAAAGCACATAGTTTTCAGCCTCTAGTCTAACAGAAATGAACACCAGGAATATGCCTTGTGCATAGGGCTGATAACCCTACGCATCGTCCTTCATGTGCCAAATGTGTCAATCTAGGAGCCTCAACCTCAACCTATTGGTCTCTACGGCGTGTACAGGGATCACTTTCCTTTACCTTTTTTTACATATCAGTTTTGTAGACAAAGAAACAGTTGTTTCATGCAACAAAGTAAACGAAAATACGACGTTAAGAAAACTTTGCAAGTTGCTTGAATTCTTTAAGAATACACTCCTATTTTCCTCCATATCCAGACTGTCCAATTATTTAAGTTACATTCCTCAATATTAAGCATGTAATATACGCAAGTGGGCCAGTGGCAGTGTTACAAATAAATACCAGTTACACATGCATGCAATATATATTATGCACGTTAATTATATTATGCCTTTCCATAATCTTCCTGCTAATATTAGTTTTGAATAATTCTGATAATATCAGTTTTATAATTCGCGGGTGCGCAGGCAAAGAGAGTTAAGTCCACAATCCTAAAAAATTGAGATATGTCCATAGAGTTATAGATAAAAATGTTCTCTACATTTGTGTTAAGTCCAGTAAGTCGTATTGAAAATTGTACGGTAGTTATGGATGTGTGCCTCATGGGTTTATCCATCTCTAAAGCTATATAGGGCTGGTATAGTGTGTTAAGTCACTCTAATTCTCAGTAACAAGAGAGTGGACTTAACTCTCTTTGCCCGCGCACCCCGGAATTTTAATGTTCCAACTGAATCAAAAATGATTTATACTTTCGTGGCTAAAGGAACTTCTTTTTTATTTTATTTTTTAAATTAATTTTTTATTTATTTTTTTGCTGTTTGGTATATTATCGGAATAGGCCACAATATATCTATAAATTTTCTTTGAAAATACATGAAAGTTTACCAGCAAAATCTGTGGTGATTTACCTGAACTCCGGCAACTTTCTTGTTGTAAAAGAACTCATTTGGTCTCTCCTTCAACCTGAACTTCATGTAGTGGTGCTCAGCCTCGTCCAGGTATTGAGAATCGTCTGTTGCTTTATACAGCCAAGCTGCAGCCCAAGTCAGCTCATCCCCATAATCAGTTGACCTAAATATGACAAGAATTTATTTATTTATCTATAGTCTACCAACAATAGAATTACAGGATAGATGTTTACACTAGCAGTTAAAAATGTTCACGCTTTTGGGGATATGAATAAGTGGAGAATGTTTTCCTCAAGAAAAGAAAACCGATTATGGCGTTTAAGAGATTAACAATGTATTGAGAGTTTCATACCCTGAAATATTGTTCCCTTCGTAATTGATGATCCTTAGCCTTTTATTTACTAGCTATATTTTCAATATTAGAACTTACATTACTGAATCTGTTTATTAAATTCATTTCATTATACTGACGTAGAAATGTTATGGTTTGTTTCAGGGAATTCGAAAACTAAAGACAGAACTAGCAAAGAGAAATCTAAACATAAACAGTCTTCGGATAGACTTGTCTTTATTTTTCTCACGGCGGCGGAGAAAACACACTGATAATAATGCATATCTAATAAGACCTTCAGCCTTCCCAACTCCCCCCCCCCACTTATTTGACAGTAAAACTACTAGAGTATACCTCCTGTCGCACTTCAGGGGCTGATATGGGGTTGTATTGAGGTACTAGCGGTTTGGTATATCCATTCAACGCACTACATATTTGTATGGAAGGCTTGGCACACAGATCATTTGTGGTCATTTCGTATATTGTAGAGACAAAGACGATATTGAATTATGAATACTTACTCGTAATATTGGGCAGCACCCTTGATGGCCTCATGGTAGAGACCGCGATACTGTGTAGCAAAGCGGTATAGTTGCTTGGCGTGTTCTAGACACTTGTTGGCGTACACAGGGTTTACATGCTTGAAAACCAGTGAAACTGCAGCAAGGGCCGCAGCTGTTTCTCCTGCCAAATCTGAGCCTATAAAAAACCAAAATAAACCACGATGAAAACTTTTTTCTGCATTCTTCAATATTTCCTTAAATTAAATTTGAATGTGATTTACTTCATAAACGATTCTGTAAATTCTGGTACCTAAACTGTCTTTGTCTGGGAAATATATGTTTCATATTGCTGTTGCCTTATTTCAGAAGAGCATAATACAGTTACTTCAGTTCTCTCATAGCCTATAAGGCATTCAGATAGCCCAAATGATTAAACCAACAAAATGAAAACTTGTGTCCAAGTCAATGACATTGCATTGTATTAAATAATTTCTCGAAGATTCTACTAGATAACTTTCATGTTGGTATGTTATTAATTTCGAACAGAAAATAGGCTTACTTCCAGTATAGCCATTCAATCTGTCATTTAATTCTCCTTTATTCCGGTAATCACAAATCTAAGTTCACTAAGTTATTGAGTAGCTCCTAGAGGAGGCACATTGACGGTTTGTTTCAACCGTAACAAGTTGAAAAATAATTATGTGGGGTAGGTTCTTCAATGGAGTTTTCCCCATTCTGATCGAAGTAAGAGCCTTATTCATGTTAGAAGGTGTCATCGAAAAATAAATAATATAACCCAGCCCTTTGAATTGTCATATCAAAGCCTCTCGACTATTCTTAAAACTTGTCGTTTTCTTGTCAATAATATAGACTAAATTTACAAGTACGTCCTATTGGCCTATTTTCATAAAATTCGTGACATACCGTATATAAGTAAGGATGTCATGAATACAATCCGCAAAGAATTTTTTTAATGTAATAACTGAACCTATCAATTTTAAAACTCCTGAAGCTAAGCAATATTCAAGTTTCGGCCCAAGGCTTTTCAATTAATTTATTTGTAACCATCCTGAATTAACTGAAATAAACAATATATAATTCAGGTATAAATTTATAATATTTCTACAATAACTTCTCCCCTAAATTATTTCCTTACTTTCATCATTATATATCATTATTTGTAATTAATTTTATAATAAAAATTTATTATTTATTATTTTTCCCTACAATTTACCTTAGCCTGTTTACTATTATTTTAAATATCATTAACTCGCACATTTCTATGATTGGAAATGGTAACATGTTCTGTATTGATTGTAAATAATATTAAATCATACTTTTCTGTGTTTGTAATTCCTGTATTATTGTATTATTTCTCTATTATTGTATTTTCCTATATTATTGTAGATTTTTTAGTGTAATCCAGTGTATTTCACTGAACCGCCCCAGGTACAAACTTTGCTTTTTCGGATGGCGTTGGAATCTACATTTGTGGAAATTTTATAATTTATAATAATCATAATAATAAACTCTTTCCTTAGAACTAACGTAATGCACAAGTGACTTCTTGTGTGGAAAAGTTCTTAGGGCTGTAGCACTCATCCGAGCTTGAGAATAAAACTCTGTTTTCTTTTAAATTAGTACCTCGCCATATGCAAATGAATTGCGATAAATTTTGACAAAATGCATGTTTTTTTGCCGTATTTTTAATGAGACAAGACTTTGGATTTTGAAAATCAGGAATTCGTGTTTATGACAGTCGTGAGGTGAATGAGCATGGCATTTCCGTTGCATTCGCTGGAGGCTGAAAGACTTCCGCGAACGGTAGTGGCTTTTTCATTACAGTAATTAAGACTATGTGCGCCACACAACCATTATTGTGGTGATCATAGTGTCTCCTCGTCACTCCTGTTTACGTTAACTGTTTTCGTGTCTCCTTAACCTCAGAACCACAATGGCATATCTCCAAATAATTGCTGTTTTGACTGGATCTGGAAATTATAGCATTATGTTATGTTTCTTGTTGAAAGTGCTCCTCGATGCCAACTAACTCAAACCAAGGTAGAAAGTATACCTACATTAAACGATGTAATAATGGGATAAATAATTCATTCCATATGACAAAACAATAATTATATTGACTTATGTAAGCGGAAGTGGGGAACATACTGGAATTCAGGAAAAAGAATTGAGAATGTATTGTGCCGCAATATAGCCTATGAGTTTTTCGCAAGTTGGAGAATTTTATGAAATCAGAGACAAGTTTATAAAACAAGTTGATTCAAGTGAAGCAGAGTATTTAAAACAAGGAACAGGGTAAACGTTCACTTTAATGATTATTAAGAAATCATTTGAGATTATGAACAGAACATCGCCAGTTTACTTGTGGTAAAAAACTACCAAACCTTCAACGATGGGAACGTTATTAATGTCTAAGATATTCAATAAATAAAGATGTTTTAGCACGATTCTACCTTTAGTTTTCTAATTATGTTTATTATACATATTATGATTAAAGATAGGCATGAGAAGTTGGTTTTTGGAATGAAATATGCGTTTAGACTAATTCAATAATTTTGTTGGTATATTGTATTTTTATAAAGCATATTAATTCGTCAAGGGGATTACGACATTAATTTGCAGAAATAATTAATATTAATATCAGCAATAACGAACTCGTACTACCAGGTGTTGTACAGCACAAAAAAGCGTCAGTTCACTCGATTGAGCTACAAATTCTTATCAGTGAATTGATGTGATAAAATGTTAATAGATTGTTTCATAAACAATATAACAGGTTTTAACATTTCCGTACAGTATTTAGATTTATTTACTTATATCTGCGATATTTATATCAATTGACTATGATGGCATTGTTAAGTTGCTCCCGAATTTAACTTGAGAAAATCCGGACCTCAAGCTATATTTATTGTGACTATTTAGCAGATACTCACAGGATGAAGCACATAATAAATAATTAAAACCACGAAAATGAATAAACAACATCACTATTTGTATCGTTGTTAGAGAGAAAATATATAAAATATCGTTCGACAATAATCGCGCTTTGTGCAACTTTTCATCAGCTGTTTTACCTTTTAGATTAACCTCATTGCTATAACTAATAAGTATTAATACTGCATTTGTTGTTATAAGAGATTTAAAATGCTTCATCACTAGTTATATATTATTTTCATACCTTCTTTCATTCATATGCAGCTTACATAAATCCAATCGCTGATGATGGAAGTGATAAAAATAAAACGATAAAATTATTAAGATAAGACACTTGCGTTTGGTTGAAGTTCCAATAGCTAATATTATATTGATTTTTTCACTGATTCATGAGCTGAACAGTTAGCGTAAATATGCAGTTTTTTTCTGTAAATCACGAAAATAGAAATTAAATTTTGAGGCACGTGAAATTATCACTGGATAGCTTTGAACAATTTCGTAGAGGTAGAGGTGTATATCTACGACAGTGTTTTCTTCCTAGGAGACATCGCGTCTTAAATCTCTGTGGTATCGTGATTAATTCAGTCCTTTAACTCGATTCATTTCTGTTCTTAACTTGTTAAGGGACGACAGAAGGCTTCTTTAGCCATTTTGGTAAAATAATGTGCTTTTCAATTTTAGTGTAAAAAATCAAGATACCCTAAAGTTCAGAATTTTATGGCGTTTGGTCACGTGGAACAGGTGTGGTGACAATTTATAAACCTACTTTACAATGTGTGAAATAAAATTTACAATAAATTTCTGTTCCTTGAATTCAGATACATATTCTAATATCTGACTGAAGAGACTGAAGAGTCTTCAATTTTCATTTTAAAAATACGATTTAATTAATTAACACCTCAAAAACAAATTGGGATATTAGAATTACATTTTAAATTTTAGTATAAATTTATATTTTAATTAAGTTTCATCGTCATCTCTTAACCATCCTAAAGTAAATCGGTAGTCTATTGGGTATTAAAATTTTATTCATTAAATGATGCAATCTGGGAATCTTTATTTCATTCTCTAGTAATATGGAGAGAAAATGTGAAACTTTTTAAAAGAGTTCCAGTCAACGGAAAGAGTAAAATGCAGCCTTGTAGTTAATGCATAATTTTGACTGTTATTAATTTGTGTAAATAGTTATACCTGAAAAGTATTCCTCAAACAAGAAACATTTAATCATAATACTAGATTATCCTTTTTGTCTGAACCTTGACCAATAGCCTCCAAACAAACGAAAACGCAGAAAAGAACGGTATCAACAGGATACCTTTGATGTAAGCAAAATATATATGCCATTTTTCAAGTAAAGAGAATCTTCTTGTAAAGCCTAGAAATGATAATTATTCTAATGTACATTTTGCTTAATTGCATACGTGTCGTGAAAAGTTGTTAATGATAGGTCGCCCCCTTGTGACCGCATGCATTCAACAGATTCGAAGCACTACTACTCTGACTGCAGGAAGAATTTAAACAGCATGTAGGATCGGCATGAGACTAACTGTATTAAGATCTTCAGCTGTTAGAATTGTGTTATAAATTCTTATATAACAGAAAGGGAACAAGTATTTAATATAAAGGGCATTCTATAAGTAGTTTTTTTTTTTAAGAACACAAATAATTTCATTCTTTAATATTCTTTGCATATGTTGATCGTTTTATAATTTTCCATATCTTTGTTCCTTGCATATTTATTTTATACAAGAGTGTTTCTTTTCAATTTTTCCCTCGATTCTATTAAAACATACTTCCCACACTTATTTCTTTATATACTATTTATCTGGTTATGAATTTTAACGACCACAGTAATATATAATAATCCTACGACCCTTACTTATTATGTCTTGTTTTGTGCATATATTGGCAAGTAGTTGCCATCAGTTTGAGCACGTAATAAATTCATATTCTGTAGATCTGGAAAAGTGATCTGATAATAATGATGCATTTTAATGGTCTCGTTAGATATGCAGAAATTTATTTGTGCAATGTGAATGAACTAGATTTAATTACTTTGTCATCAGTCTGTACACATTTGAAAATGGCCAATATGTATTTGCATGGGCTTTACTAATAAACCATGACTCATAAAGTCCTTATTTATTAATGAATTAATTAATTATAACTTTACAACAGTTATTAAGGTACCAGATTTCTGTTCCTAAGTTCGCAAGTTCGATCCCAGCCCAAGTTGTTTGCATAATTCTTACATTTTCATACTTTTTTTTTATAAGCTTGTAATAAAACTACTGTTGTTGGGCAAAAGCTTTGACTCAACGGCGACCGTTGCAGACCTCAGTACACAAATATAAATAATTATTTATAATTAACCATATTAAAAAAGAAACCAGGCGATGGAGTCATAAAGAAAATAGGCCCTGCAATATTAAGTCATCCTATTTAATATAATATCTTCTAAACGACTTCTTTCAATTTTAACACTTATCCTCGGATATAACCACTTCCATCCTCATCTTTTGGGAATTATCCATCATCTTCTGGGATGACGAGTAATGGATATAAAATGATTTTCAGTATTCTTTGTTAAGGGAATGGAGAATGTTGCCGAATACTGGAATGTGTGAAAGTAACCAGAGGCAGTGGAATACCGGGACTGGCATTTCAATAACGTCCCTGGGATGTTTTCTTGATCTATCTGAAAATATATTAAATATACGTTACCTGGATGCTGAGCATCGATTTTATAGGCTGGACGCGACATGTTGAGATCCTCAGGTCGGCCCCAGAACGTATGATCCAGGTTGAAGTCGCCCACTTGTCCGTAGAGCTCGTTTGGACTCACGTGACATTTAATGAAGTAATCCGCTGCCCATTTTATGGCACTCAGGCCGTATTTTGCTTGACCTGGAACATATAAAAATGAAATTTGTTTTTATTACGTATTGATAACTGTAAATATTTTACACCATAACCTTTATCTTCTGTATTGAAAATACACTGTCTCAATTTTTAGCCATACTGGAAATGTGTAAGCCTGCACGTAATCATTAGCCATTATGATTTTAGAGTTTCTAATATTGAGTACTGAAAGTGTCCCTCATGTGCCGGGAGCGAGATGCGTAAATTGACCAAAGTTGTAATATAGTACAAAGAATATGTTTCATACAGACACTGATACCTATAGCTATATTTAACAGTTTCTTAATGGAAAATGGAAACGAGTTTTTGTAATTTAAATGTTGTTTCTAATCGAAGTCAATCACTTGAAATCAATACGCTTGTTCTAATTTTCAAACTTGGAATTTTCGAGATTGATCCTGAAAACGCCATTCGAACTTGTGAATTAAGTTAATTCTTCTTTTGGCACTATGGCCCTGGGGTCTCTGACAGAAATATCTTATGCAAAGACAACATTCCCGGTGTCATGTTCCGATTGCTCTCAACCCGGGAGCCTCAGCTCTAAAAACCCTTAATGGTGGTAAATGAGTCGGTTTGCTTTGTTTATACAACTTTAAGTTGAACATTTTTGCAATAAATATGTAATTTAAAGATCCGTAAAGGTATTAAAGCTTGCAACAAATTATTGAATGGCAATAAACAATAGTCTTAGGTGAGCTAGTGCATTCTTTCAATTCTATGAAATCTACTCTTTTTATATGAAGCCTATGTGCGAACACGCGAAGAAGATTCTGCTACTTCTGAAATTGGTACTGGTTATATGACTCCTGTTAATTAGCGATATAGGCAGACAGTGAAGCTTAATTGGTACCATAGATTATTACTTTGTTATAAGAGCGTAGAAGTTCCAACTTGCTCTCTCTGCTTTTGACCAGTGTACTCTACTTCCGTCGTAATAATATCTTGGCAACACTTCGTTATATTTTTCTTCACGACTGACGTAATAACCCCTCCCTGGCGAAGAGCATTATAGTATAAACAATTATTTTGATTCTTCAGTTGAGGTAAAGTAAGGAGAAAAAGAAATCATTAGTAGATCAATTAATATTTCAGAGAAATGACTTGTTAGTTCGTTGTTCAGTTATTTGCTAAGAACTTCATAGTCATTATTAACAGTTCTAAAAAAAACTTAATATAATATTCCAGTACTAACAGTGCTCTCTCTTTGATAAAACGAAAGAGTAATCTAAAGTGTTTGTTGTTATTTATTACTTCCACTTTTATTTCTAAAACGCTTTAATAAAACTAGTAGGCCTACTCATCGACTAAAGAAAATGTATGCATTGTAACATTCGTTCCAGATAAAGGCATTTCGGTAAAACTTGAATTCTTTCTTCCCTATCTTTTATAGACTGTGGGGAACCGGTTATATATATTGATCTTAATCAAAATAAACTAGGATAGAACTTTGGAAGACTGGATATTTCTACCGTTTTTTTTTTAATGCAGATTTGTAACCGTACTTTGTACTCAACACAGACGACAATCTCATATATAGCCCCTGTACGATTGACAATACGCACCCTACTGTTTATACTTCCACACATAACACCTAACTTCAAACATTCATTCCCCATATAACACCTAACTTCAAACATTAATTACTCCATTAAGGAAAAAGCGACAAGGAAACCAATTACACCCATCAACAGCCAATAACAGCCCCTACAGTTTGATATATTACACATAACTTTTTATTAACCCGTTCCATCATTTTAATATAAAAACCTTAATAACTCTCTTCATTTTTATCACACCCATTACAAATTAATACCATTGGAAGCCCCGTAAAATAGCCCATCAGGATTAAATAACCAGAACTATGATAACTTTCAGTTATCAGAGTTATTGATAAAAACATAAACCTAGTAACGCCTACTTCCTCTTGAGCCGTCCGGCTGGCGCCTAGCCAATTTTGACAGCTCAAGTAATTAATGACCGATGCAACTTGCCTGTTTCAACGACGAAAAACGGAATATATTTCAAATCGGATAGCAGAAGAAACTACCTTACCCCAATCAGAGCAGACTTAGACACGGACACAACCAATTGGAACTACTTACCCCCACTACCCCTTACAAAGATATTAGCAGAAAGCACGGACATCTCGTCATCTATTGATCACACGACAGCTTAGACGAAAGAACTTCAAGACACACTTCAGACATAAGACTACGTTAAACATTATTAAACTCAAGTAACTTTGCAATATATTGATATTTAAACATTATAATCCGCGCGATATAAATAGAAGTTATTATCAGCGTCGAAGCGCGTAATTTATATTATTTGGTAAAGACATTGATTTTATTATTACGAACCATTAATTGTGAACGTAAGATTGAACATTATTATCCGCGCGATACAAATAGAAACTACGAGAGAGTAAATGTAAAAGTAAATAGACATTTTCAACGGCGCGTACCAGTGAAGTAATTACTATTACAATTTAACAAGTTACAAAGTGTTACTTACGAACTTTAACGACGTACTAAATACTACTAAATATCAGAACTTACATCATCTAATAGAACTAAATCAATTAATTCAGCATTTCAGCAAATACTAAACTTTGGAAAATATATATTAATTTGAAAAGACGACTCAACTTTTAGTTACCATTATTCCTGACACCGCCCTTTGACTGTTATCTCGATTTTCTCTAGCCACTTCCCTAGATAAGAGTTCTCTAGCTTATAACTACCCCTGAGTACTACGCCCGGCACCCCTTATTTTAATCAGAACTCCAGAACCACTATACATCTAAAAATCCCACCGACAGTTATAAATCAACTCCCCTCCGACATTCAGTGATAAATAGCTACTCAACTTAGCGGCAAATCTTCAGGAGAGCGACGAACGGTGATAAATGGCGTCCAATCTTGTGGCCTAATTAAAGAACTGTTATAAATAGCTGACCAACGTAAGGTACGGTTATAAATGGCGCCCAACGTGGGGCCTACGAATCTTCATAACCCCAGTACGGTGATAAATGGCGACCATCGTGATTGCTTGAATTTGAAGATCGAGGGACCAGTCAATAAAATTTAATTTTTCAACAATAAAATTCAGGAACACTACACTAAATCACACACCACCAAGTTTTAAATTCTGTGAGAAATTTTATTAGAGTCAGCACACCATTGGATTATTCATCATTTCATCAATACCCCCCCCTGGATCTTCATCTACAACATTTTCCCTCATCACCTGGGCACCTGGACATCACCTTTGGCCTACCGCTGGACATTTGGACTACAAAAGGGTATCGTTAATCCAACTTAAGTGTTGAAAATTGAATTTTGCTCCTATTTTTATTTGAATTCAAAGTAAATTTTTTCAATTTAAATTTCAAATTTTTTTTTGTATTTTAATTAATTTTTATTTTTTTAGTAAATTCAATTGTATTATAGTAGTTTATGAAATTAAGGAATAATAAAGTATTCCAAATCATGGAGCCAAATTCTGATACTCAGATATTATGTTCAGAACAGAATCCTACTTCTGAAAATAATGAAAGTGCATCTGTTCCTATTTCTGAAAACTTAGAAATTACTCAGCATGAAACCGAAAGTGACCTTGCTAGCTTGCCTGTTACACAAACCCCTGTTAATATCCCAGCTGTGAGTGCACCCACCCCATCGACTTCTACTCAGAACACCATAAACTTAGACCCTAACCTTCCTTCTTTCAGTTTAGATTTTTTGTCACAAATTCAGACAATGATAGTAGGAATTTCTACACAAGTGAACGAACTTGCAACACAAAACACCACTCTTAAGAATGAGTTAAATTCAACACTTGAAAGTCAAAATCAACAAATGACCACAATGAAATCCACACTAGAAACACGAATGAACGAATTTGCTACACAGAACTCTACACTTGAAAATCAGATTGCTAACATGAACACGAATATAAATTCAACACTTGAAAATCAAAATCAACAAATCACAACAATGAACGCTACACTAACAACATTAATCACTGAACACCGCACTCAGGTTACGTCTGAATTACAAAATTTAGACACTAGAGTCACGGCTCAAATAGCTACTTCAGAACAAGTGTTGACAAATCATATTTCCTCAGTCGAAAGGGTAACCTCTAGCAATTCTACTAAATTGGTATCCCTTCAATCAGAATTAGACCGACTTAGGCAAAGGGTAAGAGACCAGGAAAGCCTAATCGAACAAACCAGGGAAAATGCTTTGATCCCTCATGTTTGCAAGACCCCATCAACATCTGCCTCTACTTCTTCCAACCCCCCTGATCCAGTACCTCAAGCCCCTGAAATACCAGAACCACCTGCACCATTACCCAGAACCAACAATGGATTGGATCAACGAGCTGCCAGCACTAATCAAACACCCCAAAATGTTGTAAACAATAGTTTTTCATTGCACAATTCAGATTTTCCATTACCGTATTTTGAAGATACCTTGAAAACAAACCCTGTCAGATATTTAAAGGACCTAAAAACTTATTTTGCTTTACGAGGAGTCCCAGAACATCTAAAAATGATTTTTGTGAATCAATCTTTGAAAGCTAACGCAGCTCGCTGGCTCCAAGTCATCGATCCCAACAACCTCCTGTCCATAGGTCAGTTTGAGGAAATGTTTTTATCTGAGTATTGGAGCGAAAGCGAGCAAAGCCGTTTGAGATCGCGAATATTTCAAGGTAAGTACGACCGTAGCCACGGCCAAACCTATCTAGAATATTTTATTTCTTTGTGTGAAAACCGCCAACTGCTTAAACCAGAAATTTTGGAGCAAGATTTTCTAAAGGCACTCCCGTCTCACTTTCCGCCTGTAATAAGAAATTGCCTTGTTGTCGCATCTCCTCAATCCACCACTGAGATGTTAAAATTACTAAAGTCAATGCAGGACCTAACTTACACTTCCACTAAACCATCGCACCCCATTGTGTCAGCTAACCAAACTCACCGGAAAAACATTAATCTGGTACAAACTTCTGACAATCAGGAAAATTTCCAGATTGGGTTGCGGACAGGAAATTCTAATAAGGACCAGCAAAACAATGATTCTAGGGACAACAGACCGTATTGGCCCCAAACAGAGTACGTGCGGAACGCCCGCAATAATTGGCAAACCCGTGGTTTCCGTTTCAGGCCGTATGGCAATTACAATAATAGGCAAGGGAACAGTTACCGTGGTCAGAACAGACGTGGCTATGCAGGAAATAGGCCTAACTGGTTTAACCGTAATCAGTATAACCAAGGTTTCTTTCGCCCCTACTATAGAGGCTGGAATAATTTCAGGTACTCCCGCCGTAACTACAATAATCAATATGAAAGGAACAATTCTTATGAAAGCCCGAGAAATAGACCTAACAACAATTCCCCGAGTAACATGGAAGACAGACAAGGAAATAATGACACATCCCAGAATGAAATAAGGACCCCTAACCCCCACGACCAGATTGATAGATCATAATTTTTCTTATTTTTCCTTCGCCACATAACTCCATCAAAATGAAACTTCCCCAAAACAGCATAGAATGTTAAAATGATTTCAGTAAATGTAAATATTCAAATTAATCAGCCTTCTTTTATTATAAATAAATTTAAATGTTTGAAATTTTATAAACAACAATAATTAAAAGAGAATAACAATGCCAATGCCAGCAATGTGGAAGGCCTGCCCATTGTTGACAACAATTTAATTGTTAGTAGTGTTATTTTTCCTTTTAGATAATAAATAAATTGAAATTTTGTTTGGAATATTAATTAAATATTTGACCACAGTAATAATATTTATGGAAATTGAAATTCTTTTGGACACTTATGACTTAAGAAGTTTATCAAATTAAATTAACATTTTGTTAATAGTGATGACATAACCACACCCCTTAGTTAAGATGTAAATAATGTATATATGTGTAGAATGTCACCCCTATTAATTCAGTGAATATTTCGGAAAATTTCCCCAATTTTATTTTAACCAACATGCTCCTTGGAACCCTGTACAACGTGACAGATATTTTAAGAATTTAGAAAGTTTATTCAAAGAGAACAAAATCCCATTCAACTCAAGTCTCCCCTTAGCAAGTTACAACTCATTGTACGACCGACCCTTGGCCGGAAACACCCCGCTGTGCTGTAAACTGGTAGTAAACATTGAACTTGACATGTATAATACCAGGCAACGACCCCAATACAAACTGTTGAGAAGAAATTCTTGTAACCTACAACAATCACCTGTTAGAACTATATTATGTCATGAACCCCAAACAGAAATGCCTAAGAAAGTTTAAAGCAGAAGGAGAAGTAAAAGGGATTATCGACCAGGACTCGGAAAACGTTTTATCAGACTGACATTGTAAAATAATTAGAGTGATTCATACTTCTCAAATTAATGTTTTACCTGACGTTATATATAACGAATGTGATACTTACAAGGTAGAGTGTAATTAGCCTCCCCGTGGTTGTTGCAAAGACTATGATGAAATGATTCTTATTCTATAAAATAGAGTGAGACATCACAACAGCCATTCCACTACAGATGTAAGTGCAACAAATAAGATTATTGCCATTGTTAGTGAACCTTTGTATATATGTAATTTTAAGATAGGCCACTCCCTTTATTTATTCAACTGAAGAGTTAAAACATTCATTTGACAAAGGTAATCACACTATTATTTGAAGTAGTAAATAAGTAAACATTGAAATTTCGACATATTTGAATTTTATTGGAGTAGTACACAGAGTAAGAATAATTAAATTTTGTTAATTTTTCAAAAAGAAAAATTATTTTACATAAACAATATGGACAGGAAATAACCCTCTCCCTATACTAATTAAGTAGAATTGTATAGCAAAAGTGAAGTAAAAGAATGATCAGAGTTAAGTAAGAATTTGAAAGTGAAATAGTTATTGAGAAATATGTGTGTTAACAAATAAGAATCTTGAAGGTAAAACAATGAGGAATATAACAAAAGGTAAGAAATAAATGTATGATAAGCAAAATGAGTGAATAATTAAGATGGTACAATATATGTCTACTAGGAAAATATGAAGTAATGATAGTTATGAAGTGAGAAATATGAGAATAAATGAGGAAATATGATAACTAGTATTAAAAGAAATATGAAAGAAAAGAATGATAATGAGTATTGAGATTAATAAAGAAATTGTGAAGGTAAGACATAAAAGATGATTTATGAGGTTAGAATAATGGAAACAAGGTAAAAAGAATATTGAAAGAATGAAAAGGAACATTAAGGAATGATTATTAATGAGGTAAATAGATAAAAAGGAGTAGGAAGAAAACATGTGTAATCTGAATATAATATCAGTGTATTAAGTAGACCAATGAGGAAGATTAGCGTACTCCAACGTTTGACATCAACAACATATGGATTAGCATCAAAAATCAGCGTTATGCAAGAAGATATTGAAATTAATATTAATATCAAGAAATTCGAGTGTATTTTATAATTTTATTTGTGTATAAGGTATAATTATGATTTTGTTCTACTAGTTAATCAAATGGACTATGAACTCAGCAAAATGTGTACTACGACCAAGAAGAAAAGTGACCAATTCAAGGTAAAATTATGTTAAAAGTGTATTTTATTGATTATGAATTTATTTGTGTATGTGTAATTACGGCAGAATTAATCAAAAGTATAGATGATGTAAGGATCTAAATTTTTCAAGAATAGATATTGAAAACAAAGACAATTGATCGAAAAGCTAATATCAAAGTAAACCACAATAGAGAAAATCCCACGAAATTCTTTTAGCCATGGAAAAGTATTTTAGGGAATCGAAAAATTAAATTTCCATATTTCATTCAAAACAAAACACCGCCACTCTTCAAATTCCAGATTGGGTATTATAATGATCATAAAATCCCGCTTGTATTGACGTCGACATCTCTACATCGCGTGAGTTTTTTAATCATTATGCGGACATCTTGTAACCGTACTTTGTACTCAACACAGACGACAATCTCATATATAGCCCCTGTACGATTGACAATACGCACCCTACTGTTTATACTTCCACACATAACACCTAACTTCAAACATTCATTCCCCATATAACACCTAACTTCAAACATTAATTACTCCATTAAGGAAAAAGCGACAAGGAAACCAATTACACCCATCAACAGCCAATAACAGCCCCTACAGTTTGATATATTACACATAACTTTTTATTAACCCGTTCCATCATTTTAATATAAAAACCTTAATAACTCTCTTCATTTTTATCACACCCATTACAAATTAATACCATTGGAAGCCCCGTAAAATAGCCCATCAGGATTAAATAACCAGAACTATGATAACTTTCAGTTATCAGAGTTATTGATAAAAACATAAACCTAGTAACGCCTACTTCCTCTTGAGCCGTCCGGCTGGCGCCTAGCCAATTTTGACAGCTCAAGTAATTAATGACCGATGCAACTTGCCTGTTTCAACGACGAAAAACGGAATATATTTCAAATCGGATAGCAGAAGAAACTACCTTACCCCAATCAGAGCAGACTTAGACACGGACACAACCAATTGGAACTACTTACCCCCACTACCCCTTACAAAGATATTAGCAGAAAGCACGGACATCTCGTCATCTATTGATCACACGACAGCTTAGACGAAAGAACTTCAAGACACACTTCAGACATAAGACTACGTTAAACATTATTAAACTCAAGTAACTTTGCAATATATTGATATTTAAACATTATAATCCGCGCGATATAAATAGAAGTTATTATCAGCGTCGAAGCGCGTAATTTATATTATTTGGTAAAGACATTGATTTTATTATTACGAACCATTAATTGTGAACGTAAGATTGAACATTATTATCCGCGCGATACAAATAGAAACTACGAGAGAGTAAATGTAAAAGTAAATAGACATTTTCAACGGCGCGTACCAGTGAAGTAATTACTATTACAATTTAACAAGTTACAAAGTGTTACTTACGAACTTTAACGACGTACTAAATACTACTAAATATCAGAACTTACATCATCTAATAGAACTAAATCAATTAATTCAGCATTTCAGCAAATACTAAACTTTGGAAAATATATATTAATTTGAAAAGACGACTCAACTTTTAGTTACCATTATTCCTGACACCGCCCTTTGACTGTTATCTCGATTTTCTCTAGCCACTTCCCTAGATAAGAGTTCTCTAGCTTATAACTACCCCTGAGTACTACGCCCGGCACCCCTTATTTTAATCAGAACTCCAGAACCACTATACATCTAAAAATCCCACCGACAGTTATAAATCAACTCCCCTCCGACATTCAGTGATAAATAGCTACTCAACTTAGCGGCAAATCTTCAGGAGAGCGACGAACGGTGATAAATGGCGTCCAATCTTGTGGCCTAATTAAAGAACTGTTATAAATAGCTGACCAACGTAAGGTACGGTTATAGATTTTAGTTAAAACCTCAACAGGTTTTTAGAGATCAGATCATGCTTACTTTCCAAGTGTGATAGATTTCACATGTTCCGTTAAATAAGTATATATGCACAATTACTTATATAATCTAATCATGTACATAATTATTAAATAAATTAGCTATTATATTTTCTACAAAAATACTGCTTTTTATCTGTGAGAGGAATGAAATACTTCCCTTCTTATAATCTACTTATTTATTTACTTACTTACTTCTATTCTATTTTGTGCCCTTGAAGGCGGGGAGGCGGGGTGGGAACACCCCTAAGCACAGCAGCCGCTACCGATTTATTGTACCTACCTACGGGATGGGATGAGTTGCGTGCCCACAGGCCGCCCCGGACCGCAGATCCCCCCGCAGGCCCCCACGGAGCCCCCCTAAATCCAACACGCCTTATTACCATGCCACGTGTGCGCCACCCCCTGCGGTACCTCTAATCGGGAGGCAGAGAGGTTCGCGACACACACCACCAACAACCTCTGGATCACAAGCAGCGGGGAGAACGGGAGAGGCCCCCAAAGGGCTCTGAAGGGTTCTGACTGCCGAAGCAGACCCAATGCCAGAAGTGGAAACGGGATGAGGATGAAAAGGGGGAAAGATGAGATGAAGTGGAGAGTGTTGGTGGAATGAAAGGGGGAAACGGGAGAACCCCTAGAAAAACCCCCAAGGCACGTCGGCCTTGAGATTTGAACTCAGGACCGCTAGCATGCCAGGCTCACGCGCTACAGCATGAGCCACCACACCGGCTATTTACTTACTTACTCATTGGCAATATACAATTCCTAAAAAAGTTAAAGGAATATCATATATTTTATGGAACCCGCAGGTTCATTGCCGCATTTACCTGAGCCCGCCATTCAACTGTATTCTGGGCTAACTCCATCCACGAATCCCTCGCAAATCCTACTTCCCTTAAATTTATTCTAACGTTGTCTTCCCACCTACTACTAGGTCTTCCACGTGGTTTCTTCCCTTTGGGTCTCCCAGTCAATATTTTTTATATATGTCTTTCCTCCACATGCGCGAAAATTTCCAACTCAATTTCATCTTCCGTGATTTAATTGTCCTTACTTTATTCGGTGAAGGTTTTGAAGCTTGTCATTATGGAGTTTTTTCCAGTCCCCATTTTCATCTCTCTTAGGTCCAAATATTTTCATAAGCACCTTATTTTTTAACACTCTAAGATTATGTTCTTCCCGAAGAGTAAGCAACCGTTTCTCACATCTATATAATATAACCGGCAGGATAATTGTTTTATAACTTTTTATGTCACATTTCCAGACAGAAGACGAGAAAATAAATTTCCGAACTACATAAAAACAAGCATTTTCTGATTTCAGTCTACACTTAATTTCTACCTTAATATTATTTGTTTCTGTAACTATTGCTGCTTGATACTTGAATTTCTCCACTTCTACAGACAAACTCATTTGTATGCAGTCTGTAAACAGGAAAGTTAATACTATTGTATTCCGCATAGCAGAAACAGGTAGGTTGCGAATACTATAACCTATTCCTTGCTAAAATGCATTTTTCAAAAATATATGTCACTATGTCGTGCCATAGCGGTGAGATCGACTTGCCTCTAAACGAAGTGAGCTGCATGATATAGGCTATTCTGAAAATGAAGGCGGCGGTTCATAGGGCTGGTAAGTAGTATATCGTATATACCGTGTTCATATGTCGAAAGCCTAGGTTAATGCCAATCAGCAAGCACAGCGCCATGGAAATTATAAATAATCAACCGAAGGTCTTCGAACGGTCAGGTCCTGATCAACATTTGCTTCGCTTACTTTGCGGTAAGAAAAATTATTTATTAGAAACCTCCTAGGCACCAGTACTTCAGTATGAACCGATTTCAGATAATACAACATGAAACAAGAATATATCTCGCTAGTCACAATCCTGCTAACAATACTTTTTCCAGAAAGACAAGAATTGCAATTTTTGCAAAAACTATCCACAGCTTAAATGAATTGTGGTAGTTCTGATATCTCTGGATGAAAATATTATAATTATTATAATAATTAAAATTCATAATAATACCAAACTGAAATGGCTTCAACATATGGTTTTTAACCAATCAATTAAAATTAAATAATCAGAAAATGTTCTTAGTTGAAAAGAACTTATTTACAAAGATTTAAAACAGATGAAAGGAAAAAATAGCCTACATTTTATATTTTAGCGTTATAAAATATTTTTGTTGGGACATCATTATCGTTTTAATGTGTCAGGTATAGACAACCATTGAATCAAGAATTCAGGGTTCCTAAATTTAATAATAGGCTATGTCCAATCGGCAGCTGTCCTACTTAATTGTTTCTTTCATATAAAAATATTGCACTGGATTCGTAAAATGTAGAAAAACAGTTAATTAATAGTCTTTTCTTGTATCATTTCTAAGAAAAAGACTTCCTTAAAAGTATGTTTCTCGCTAATGGCTCTTTCTAGTTTTATATAGGCCTATAATTACCCTTACCTATTTCCGTCAAGTAACCAGATTGACTTGACATGTTAAGAGGAAAATAAAACTGATGAATGGAACTAATAACGTGAGTGAGCTGGTTATCGATAAAATATTTTAATTGTCTTGGTTTAGATCAATACTACTCCTTTATGTTGTCATAGCATTACCACTCCTGCAATACGAGTGGGATAATGATCTCATACGACTGTCCTCAGGAAGAAGAATATTCTGCCTACAAGAAATGTGTTGTCATCTATATCTTAGAAACAATAATTCAGAAAGCATCATCGTAAGGAGTGCTATAGGAGCAACGCATTTGAATATCCGTGTCATCTTATTGTTATATCAAACCAATCCCTAAATTTCAATCCCTTCCTTTGATGCCAAATCCCTGATCACATAATTATTCTTCCTTTGGCGCTACGTCCTATAAGAACCTTCGCCTCCTTCATAATAACTGTTCGTTCCTTTCCATCCCCAGCCTTCTGTGACCATCTTTAAATCTTTATCTGTCTCAAGTCTTCTTCAGTCTATCCAATCATCTTAATTTAATTACAACTTCTAAGCAAGGAATGTAAGTCCTTGATGTTAACGTTACTGGTTCCATACCTATATCTGCATAATAATAACATTTTCTTATGTCTATGGAAGTAATAATAAATTCTAGCATAAATTTATAAATTTGTATAAAATTATTTACTTCGAATTTACTCAAAGGAATACTGCCCAGCTTAGTTAAAATGTTACTCCTTGAAATGATAGAATGGTTGCTAGAATTACTACGTTCCTAAGCAAGTTTATTTTAACATTGTAGCATATCTTCACGACTAATTGCATGTAATAACATTCTATCTCAGGTAATTACCCGTAGTTGAAAATATTCGAGCTGGTTAAAATGTACACAAGAGATCAGGTTTCCTTTATTAGCTTAACTCCTGCATTTTACAGGAGAAAGCGTTGCGACACAGCAGTTCAAACACCTTTACATTCAGTTCATAGACTTTTATCACTATAAAAAGATAATTAAGGCAACTAAAAACAAGCGGAATTTGATAAAAGCACTATAAAAAGAATTTGTGGGCATGCGACATGGGGAAGCATTCTTGCCGCCACGAGAAAGAACAGTTTATCAGAAGTCACAAATCGATTTCTAATAAACATCGGTCGATAATCATATATAATACTGCCAATGTGTAGTATCCCTAATACACATTATTTAGGAGTCTGATTTTTTAAAACATAAAACAGCTGGTTTATGTGTTAATTTCTTTCTTTTTCGGTGGAAATTTCGCGAAATAAATGATTTTGTATACTAGGCCTAATACAATTGACATCGAAAAAAGATTGGCCCTTCCCTTAGGCCTACGTTGATACTCAGTATAGCAGTGAGAAATACAACAAATTATTATTAACACTACTTGGAACTGAAAATAAATGACCGTTTCAGTTTTCAAAAATAAACCATAATTAATTGCCGTGTGTCTTATGAAGACATTTTTATTTTTATTTTAGATTGTGTCTGTGATCCACATTCCATAAAATATGGAATCTGTTGAAACCAATATTTTCTGTAATCGATGAGAAGTAACTATAGCTTCTCATCAGTCATAAATACAGCATAAAAGAACATGCTACTAACAGAATAAAAGAGTAATTACAAACAGTAATTACGATTATAAAATAAAACTTTCCTACACATTTCTCAATATTCATCCTGGTGGGGGCATATTTCGCGCTTATTTACACATTTTGTGAAACCCAACAAATTTCGTGATATTTCTTGGGTATAATTTGCTTAATAGTGATAATTCAGACATCTGTAAAGATAATAATATAGTTAAGGAAAGTTGTTTTGAAAAATTTCGCGCTTATCGCCGTTACCAAAGAATACGGTCCCTAACAATACTGCAGGAGACCATCTATTCCACAACATAGAATTATACTGAGACGCAAGAACTATTTGATTGTTCCATGTGAGCCGTAGCCTGAAGTATAAGCAGTTAAAAGATGAAATTTCTTGTTGTCACTGTGTTATGTGAAATTGCCTATTTTCCGCAAAAGTTTGTCAAATATTTAAAGTTAATTATTTAATATTCTATAATGAAATTACAAAGCATTATTTATTTCAGTGATAATTATTGTGGTTGCTTCACACCCTCCTTTGTTGCAGTGTCTTCTTTTTCGTTGCCATGCTTTCAATCATATAGATAAGTTAGTTGGTACCATTTACCATTTGTCATGAAAGACTGTTCTACGAGTTCTCTACTTTAGTTTGTTTGTTTGTTGACTATTAGTTATAATTATAGGCGATGGCGTACTTACTTATTAATGAACACTTACCGGCTGCTTCATAAGCATCCTTGTACGACAGATAACCCCAGGCTAGCAGAGTTGTCGTACTCGCCATTGTAAATCCAAATTTGACGAAATCACCGGCTGAAAACAAAACAAAAGCAATATATTTGAATGTATTTCAAATTTTTTTCATAGTACAGATATTTTTTTTTAAATTTCGTTATTATATAATTATGCTGATTGCAAAACAGATTAATACTACATTTACTGTGTCTCCGTTGGTCGTATATTTGACCTGCAACTGGGAAAGTCATAATTTGAGTGTTATAAAATGTTTTAATGTTTTAATTTAGACCACTACACAGCCAATAACATAAATCTGCAGGATATCATACAGTAATAGCCCAAAAACAGCTACTTAAAATAAGCAGGATATTTTGTTGTGGGAAACCAACAAAGAAATCCAAAGGAATTGAGGAGTGGTACTACGCAAAGAAGATAGTGTAGAAGAAGAGATTAGGTGCATGAAATACAAACCAAGCGTAAGAAAGGGTGCGAAAAAGATTTTTTTTTTTGCAATGCCTGTAAGTAGACTTATTGACGAAAGGAGTGAAATAAAATATCCCACTTACATTATCTGAATTGTTAAAAGCTATATGTTTTTAGTTTTAATATTAATTAATTAATTAACTTAAGATTTGTAATTTACTAATATTTAATAATATTAGTAATTTAGAATTAATTCAAAGTAGAATGTAAGCTAATATAAGTGATAACAATAAAAACATTGGTGGTTCAATTTAGGAGCCCATTGGTACAATTGGTACAGTATCCCAAATTATACCACTTGCATATGTTCAGAAAAATGAATATACTGTACATGAGTTAAAATTTCTAAACTTTTTCCTATCGCATTTTGTAAAGAGTATATTGATCAAGATGGTATTCTAGTAATTACTTCAAAATCTGCCAGTTCAGCTGTAAAAAATAAAATGTGAAAAGTGGTAGAATATAGGCAACCCTCCCCTATGTATACTTATTATGTGTCATGGGCTGTGTTCATTTTAACTAACATTATATTAATTGTTTATGAAATTACCTTAAATAGCGTAGGTATGTGAACGAAGTCCTATAACCTTTCCGGGTGTAAAAACAATGTTGGTACAAAATTTCAGCTCTCTCAGGTTAGTAGTTTTTTTCGACAAATCGGTACAGACAGAGATGGACCATTAGATTTTTATATTTGTAAAAATGTCTCCGTAAATGTCTGAGTAAGCAGATTTTTATTCCATATATTTATGATAAATGGAGGCTTTGGTAGTATGTTTATAAGGACCGAACAATATGTGTTCTTGCATTTTCTTCTATTATCGATCGCTATGAAACAGCTAAAGTAGTTAGATATCTAACATAATAAATATATATATTCCGGAAAACAGAGAGAATACCTACATCAACACCAATAATAGTTACTGATAGCAAGAAATAACCACTATTAATAAAACAAAATACCACTTGATATGTTTAACAGCAATCGAAAATAGAATATAAATGCAAGGAAACAAAATATTTGGTCGCTTTCAACACAAAGCCTCCCAGGCCCTAACAAATTTAGTGCCGTTCATCTTTTTTATTATTTTTCTGAACATTTTTAGGCTGTCTCTATATTTCGTAAGCAGATTTTATCTCGAGTATTTATGATAATTAAACAAAAATTAAATGTTGTGGAACATGGAGGATACCCCTTTCAATAGTTACTTCCAATTGCCGGTTTTTCTAAGTCAAGAAGGGCCTATCGTCTATCACATTTTATCGTAAAATATGGATCTCTCTATTTAATCTCTCTACGTTTCGCAGACCACACTGAAGCAATTTGGTTGCTTCCAGAGGTTTGCTCAAATAACGTAGCTTATAACATAACGATTATGTGAGTCAGGGACAAGATCCCAACGGCACAGTTGCTATGGAAACCAGTTAACTAATTGAGGGTATTCTGGTTAGATGCTGGCGCGGAAGTAGTTTTAGTAATTATATTGTTCACTAGAGAGCGGTATGAGTATACCCGTGTTCATATCCAGGAAGAAAACCATTCAGTTATTCAGAACAACAGACACCTTATAGTATAAATCTATAGAACAAAATTGATTTATGATCTTGCCTACAATCCGTGAGTTCCCCACCTCCATAATCTTGTAAAGTGATTATGACTAGTTTGAGTTAGGTTTTGGCTTAATTAACAGGGGAAAAATTGCTGCATTATTTTATTTACAGCTACTAAGAGTTATATGTCCGTACGGACTTATTCAATCTATCCACTTACAAAAATTTGTTTTTCTGAATAAATAAAGTATGTTACTGTTCAACTTGCCAATTGTAATACCAAAGACTGTAAGATCAGCACAGCTGCATAGCTGGCAGTCTCGGTTTATGTTAATATTTTAATTTAATGACCTCAGAGGATGACCACAAGAGGATCGAAAGAGATCTGCAGAGTTTACGTGTTATATTTGAAAATCCTAATATAACAGCACCATTGTATTTAACTGGACATTTATAAGCTTTAAATCTCCAAACCGAACATTTAAAGTATTCTGATGGGGCCAATTGGAAATGTTTTTGCGCTACAGTGTGTTTGCGCCACAATGGTGATGTTTATTTTATTTTCAAATCCTTCCTGAAAATACAGACTGCCATTTTGACAAAGATTAACGACATATACGAGTATTTTGTTATTCATATAATAAATCAAATGCATTGCAATTTTACGGAAATATTAGTTATATGTTATTATATTCTTAAATATTGTCATTATGAAGAGCTACTGACCTTGCTTTATAAATGTTTTTTAATATAGCAAGGGAACTCTTAATGCTTGAAGACCTAGTTTTTAAATGACTCAGAAGAGACGCCATATATTTTATACAGATTGTACAATTCCAATGATACGGTGCCTCGGGCTCTTTTAAAAAATACCACTCATCTCGATATCAACAAGGTAATAATAATAATAATAATAATAATAATAATAATTAGGGCAAGGCATCTTTTTTATATGAAAGTTAAAAGATAGCTCGAATATATATAAATGTGTATCATGAAACAAATAATTAAATAAGGGCAATTTGTTTTGGCATTTTATTGCTTTATTTTGCATTTTTCGTCATTTTCAAGAGACAGAACTTTTTTTTGGCAAGTTTAGGTCATTTTCTGCAATTTTAAGTCATTTTCGGCATTTTTAGGTCTTTTTTTGCATTCTAGGTCATGTTTAAATGAAGGTAGAGAGGAGCTTTTCCATCTCCGCCAAAATATGTTAATAGTTAATTCTAATTCACGTTTATTGTAAACACCAAAGCAGTTTGTCTCGTAGCAATCAAGTATTATTTTTTCTTTCTTTTAAATGGCACATATTTGCTAGTGGCAATTTGATGGGCATGCCAGTTCAGAAAGATTTTTTTTTTCGCTAAGGGTGTCCAAGTAGTATAGATTTAGGCCTACTTACTTTTTAGTAATAAAATGAGTGTGTTTTAAATGGTAAATTCATATATTATGCACTGTCATCCGTTAAATTCCTTTTAGCAATTTATTACTAGTTATAAAAAACTGAATATAAGTAATAATGGAAAATTTATTGATAATTTTCTTTAAATTTTGTGTAATTGTTTCACTATTTTTAGGTCATAAATGCATTTTTTCACTATTTTATGATCATGAAATGCCTTGCCCTAATAATAATAATAATAATAATAATAATAATAATATGGAATTCTTTATTTTCTCTGGCAGAGGTAATGCCATAAGGCCTTCTTTACACCCAACCGGATAGAGAAAGGAAGGAACAAACAAATACGCTAAGATATTTTGCAAGTAATAGGAATACACTAGATATATACATACATTATACCGTATACAGTAGTTAATTGACTTGATAACTAAAATTTATCTATTTTCCCAAAATGTTTAAGAATAAGGAAATGGTAAAGAGGTTATACATGTCTGTATAAAAGGGAGCTGTTGGAACATAATGGGAATAAAAAATAAAGTTGAAATATACAGATTACAGATTTCCAAAACCATGAAATAATCACGCTTGCTACCCCCCGAAGAAAAATCAATACGAGTGTGTGTGATTCGCTCAAATGTTTGTCGGGAGTCGCGCTCACGACAGTTGTTCGTTCGGCCGGTCATTTGTGTTGAAGCAGTGCATGTACTTATTTCATGCAACGAAGATAATGCTTCTAAAGGCCCTTCCGCCTTCCAGCGCCATGCAGCTATACAGACTTTCCCGAAATATGAGTGCGTGCAGCGAAACTCGACTCCCGTACCATTGCCAATTTCTAATGGAGGTATTGATTTCATTTAAGCATATTGATTGAAATCAATGGTGTCATAAAATATTTGTGTTTTGACATTCCTTACGTAAATCAGCTTAGCATCCATGCAGAAAACTGACTTTTATAGTCAATAAGTTACCGGTAACGATTACTTTACTTATATGTCCGATAATGTTGTAAACAATAAAATCAGGTAAACTGATGTAACAAAGTGAGAGAATGATTTTGTTTAATCAGTGATAATTGCAATTATGAAATGCATTAATGAAGTTATTTTTATAATCTATCTCCGAGTTAAGCTACAGATCGATTCATTAAGCAGGAAAGAACAAAGGTCTAAAGTTTGATACTTAACCTTAATTCATACTCGTATACACTGATATAAAACATTCTTAAAATATGTGATCAATTCAAAAAATGCACTGACAAAGAACTCCGCTGAATGTAAATAGGCCTAATTATTTCACAGTAATATGAAGTAAAGTGTTCCCTATTACAGGCCATGGAGGCCCAGAGGGTTCCAGGAGGTTGAGGCTCCCAGATTTTTAGACATCGGCAGATGAAGGTGGTAAGGTTGTCAGCCTTACGCACCGGCCGCCTTTACCGCCAGGATTGCTCCTAGTACTCATTTCTGTTAGAGGTTGAGTCGACCCCAGGGCCATAGTGCCACCAGAAGGATTAGGCCAATTGAAAAACTCCAACGACCTCATCGGGGATCGAACCCGCGACCTTCCGGTTTGTAGCGCAACGCCTCAACCACTACGCTACGGCGTACCCCTTCACAGTAATATACCTTCTGCAAATACCAGCATTCACGTAGTAGGCCTACTCATTTCAACTTGATCAACGATCTAAACAAACATATGACTGCATTGGAGTCAAGGCCCTCAATGATTCGAAACGCTGCATTGTAGTGTAGTCTTTTCCCATTTAGAAAGCATGTGACCTTTAATTAATCGTAACTCCGATACCGGTCAACCATTTGGTACAAAATAAATAGGCTTCTTGCCATGGATATTATAAATGGGTGTACCAAGTTTCATGGACCAGAGTTTTGAGATTAAGCGACTCGCGGGCATTTCGTCACTTGTAACGTTACATTACAACTCACCGTCATAATATCCTCCTGTGAGATCTTCTCCGTTCTGCCCACGGTCGCCTAGGGCTGAGTCCCCTCTCCATGGTACCCTGTTCTCAGGTGGTAACTTTCCAGATCTCTGAGCCTCGTAGAAGAGCAAGGAGAGTTCCAGCACTTTGGAGTAGTTGTAGTCTGATGCTGCCACTACGACAGAACTCAGTGTCGCCAAAATGAGCATTACTAAGCACTCCCTCATCTGCAAAATAAAATTCCATAATCAAAACAGTTCAAGAAGTTCTGCAAAGCTTATTTACAGATTTCTAAGCATCGGTATATCCCATATTCATCCAACAGATCTTATATTGGTGGCAGTGTAAGTCATACATGAAGCCATATATATATGTAAATATATATATATTTTTACAAAAAGTTTAATAGGTACAATTACAAACAAATGCACACATGAAGGGACATCTTTCGTCTATTTTTCTATATAGTCGCCAAGTTTCGCAACACATTTCTTCCATCGTGATACCAGTTTCAAAATGCCCGGATCGTAGAAGTCCGTTCGGCTGGAGTATAGCCATCTGCGGACTGCTGTTTTCACTTCTGCATCTGACGCAAAGCGTTTACCGGCCAGGAATTTCTTCATGGGACCAAACAAATGAAATTTATTAACTGGGAAGGGAATTGTCACTGGTTATGAGTCGTGGGCGTACCACTACACGCCCGAAACAAAGCAGGCCTCTATCGAGTGGAATCATGCTTCTTCCCCGGAAAGAAAAAATTCAAAGTGACTCAATATGCTCATAAAGTGCTTGTGACAGTATTCTGGGATATTAATGATGTTTTATTGGTGGACTTTGCTGAACACGGGACTCGGGACAGCAGAAAATAAACAGGAATAGAAAGATGGTAATGCAATGACCTTTTTGTGGAGTTTCTTCTATTATGTTTCAAGCCCTAATGTGGATAAGATATTACATTAAATTTAAATTAGTGTGTTGGACTAAGGGAGTACAGGATCTGGAACAGAATACTGACTGCATGCTCTGAAATGATACAGCGACAATAATCTAACAAATCGGTATTGTTTTGGCAGGGAATGTTATCTGTGATTCCTTCAAAAGAAGCTGCAAATTGTGGAATTTGAATTGGGTCATTTAGCGATAGATGGATAAGTCTCAGAACGTCACGCGACGGGTTGTTGCTTGTTTAATATCAAACTACTATCAAACTGTAATCATTCCAGTCATGAGTTCAGTTGTCAGTCCTGAAAGATTTAGCGAATTGAGCATTATTTTCATGGGAAGCCTGTTTGATTAAGGGCACGCGTGCCACATGCGACCCTTGGAAGTTTACGGTCCGCGGCACAGAAAACTATATAAAAGTTATAGTACCAAGTTGAAACAGCGCGGGTTACCATAGGCAAAAGTTGCACCTGTTAAGGTAAATTAAAAGAATATTTTGACACATGTTCCATCCTGGCAAGAGTTGTCGGATGAAATAGATGATGTAACATTTTTATTATTTTTTTTTTAATTTTATGAGGATATTGAAATTATTATTCAATAATTTTCTTCAGATTTTCTGATTTTGAAAACGTACAGAACAAAACATCCTTGTCTTACTGATCCCTCGTGAGTGAAAGTCGAGGATCTTTATCAAAGTTTCAACTTAAAGTACTGTAAACATAATTGTGCACAAATTACATTTTAAAGAAAGGCGTGTTCTCACAATAGATGTTCAGACAGTCTACTATGTGCCACATTAGCACACATTGCCACATTAGCCACATTGTGCCACAATAGCAGCAATTATCCCCAAGCTCTGACTGATTTCACCATGATAAAGCCCCAAGCACACTTCAGTTTGGATGCAAGAATACAACTAGCTATTGACTATGGGGAACACTGGATGGACGAGCAGGAGCTGTTGCGTAAGCCCGACTTAACGCATCTTGATTTTTTCTTTGGGGCATGTCAAGAGTACGTAACTCCAGTTGCCCGGATAAATACTGCAATTGACCACATAAAACAGAATTCTGCTATGCTCTTTTTTCGTTGGTACCCCGTTAAAGAAATTAACAAATATTACACTTTACCTGTCACTTTAAACTTATAACTGTTTAAACCCTCTTATTTCAGGACCTATAAGCTTTCTTCTTTCAACTAGGGTGTTTGTCTCTCATACTGTAACATAATGATGACTTCCTTGTCCGTCTCGTAAGGTATCGTACAACGAGTATTTTTAAGGAGATTATTTTTAAGGAATTAAAGAAGTAAACAAAAATCGCAGTTATAACACTAAATACTAAAAAATTTCCTGAAAAAGGTTTTCTAAGTTTCTTTAATAAGCAGCATTTCCAATCTCAGAATAACAGTTACTTGCTTTTCTATAGATTCTTTGCTGTTACATAATATGTGTAGCAACGCCAGTAGTTTACTTAAAACTAGCTACAATATTAAAATATGCATTAATATGATAAATATTATGATCATGCAAATTCCTTCTGATGAGTGCCTTGAATTGACCATAACTTAAGTTTTATTGCTTGAGGGTGAACTATTGCACAACTTAAGAGACATAAAATTGACATTCTTTTGACTAGTCGTATAAATACAAAGTTCATTTCTTAATATGGTTACAGTTTCCAGTTTCATAGTTGTGATATGTGGAATTCAATCTGAAAGTATTGATATTCTTTTTTTATATACATTAAATACTGTAAGATGTAAATAGATGACAGATTAAGTACCTAAAATAAATTTAAATATAGGTTTACAAGGGATCAGTATGTTTAGCCTTAGGCTACATATAATCCTTACAGCTTTCTTCTGGAGTTTAAACAAAGAATTTTCAAAACCCCACAACAAAGTGCCATACTGAAGATGACTGCCTACACACAGGCATGGTGAACAGTGAGTAGTAGGCCGACATTTAAGTCACCATTAGCTGACAAACAACGCAACATATAAATACCTTCTCAGCAATCATATTGATAGGTCGGGTGGGTACCGCCTGCTCGCGAAAGGGTAAATTTTTTCCCAACTGCGCGCAAGCTACTGAATTGTAAACAGCCCAACTGCGCGCGAGCTACTAAATTGTAAACAGCCCAACTGCGCGCGAGCTACTTAATTGTCAACAGCCCAACTGCGCGCGAGTCTACCACAAATACGTCAAATGCTTCTGAGTCTTTCTCATCTAAGTAACACTAGTAAATAATGTTCGTCATTTGTTTCGAGAATAGTTGTGGCCATAGGTTATAGGCATGGAATATTCTATCGATTGTTCCGAGTGTATATAATGGGCGTGCTGTGTCTAAAACGATGTACTCATAGAGAGTCTCCAAAAAATGGGAAGGAAAATGCATGAATAATCGCCGCGCGCAGTTGACCTATACCCAAAACTTACCGTCGCGCGCGGTTGACCTATACGCAAAACGGACCTCCTGGCGCAGTCGGGCACTTTCAAACAGTTAGAAATTTATCTTGCGCGCAGTCGGGGTCCTCCGGATAGGTCATCCCAACTCAATCTAGCATTAATAATGATTCCTAGAAACTGAACACTATTGTGTGTTCACATTTGTATCCAAAGTAAATTTCAGATTGGTAACTTTACTGTAATTAATGCATAAGTGATTGTTAATGCACCGTTTCTTAATTAAAAGGTCTTGTGTTAATGAGCTATCTGTTATTCAAAATGAGAATAGCAATATCATCAGCAAACATATAAGGCCTTGTACAGCCGTTACGAATTACAGAAGGTAAACCATTTATACATATAGGCCTATATATATTATAAACAAAGAGGGTACTAATATATAGATATACCTCGGTTATTCGTGCCTTGGATTATTATGGTTCTATTATATTTTTAAAATGAACAACCTTGCCATGTAAATTTATGTTGGTTTCTAAAACATTCTGTTTACTTCAAGGGAATGGGGAAACGGCTACGGAAATAAATTGCTTGTACTTTATTGCCATAAGTGAGCAGGATGAAGAGGAATATGATACGTTAAAAGACTAGGCTATAATACGTGCTATAATGTTTAGTGTCGGCCTTCATCCTTACAGCTGTAAATCTTGTGTTTCACCGAGCTAAATATACAGGCTGCGAAACTACATCGTTAAAATAATCAAGTACCGTATCTTATTTGTCAATAATCTTTCTTGGTAGAAATCATACACCATGCTTTCCTTCACCTCTCTCTTTATTTCTCCCAACCTTCCTTTCTTAGACTACCCATTTTAAAGAATAGTACGGCTTGGCCCACACACGGGGAGTGTGAAAGAATTATAATTTAAATAATACAGTGGTAATTTATTTAAACTATTAATAAGTTTAAAATAATAAAAACAAACGTTGTAGACATAGAAATGAAATGGTTTTTATAAAGTTTTTAAGCTTATGGTAACTTTCATGATAGAATAATAGCATGAGCTAATTACATGACCGAGGTCATTGAAAAGACTGATTAGACAGAAATATGATTTATTAAAACTTAATACTTTGTAGCTTAGTATTTCAAGTGACCACCGGTGTGGGCTTGTGAATAGCGCCTCTGACTATAGATCCATCGGCCCGGGTTCGATCTCCGGTACCTCCTCGGATTTTTCTGAGGTAGGGAGGTTTGGAACGAGTGCACTCAACCTCGTGATTCTACATTAAAAGCCACTTGATGGAGACTGATTTGTTCTTATATTACTTTAGTCTAGGCCTATATTACTTTACAGTTAACGAAGTATAATAATAGAATCAAACGGACAAAGAAGCACTTCAAAATACACAAATGTAAATTGGATTTTAAAATTATAGTATGAAGATGTTATATTTACTTCAAATGCTACAAAACAACTCAAATAAATTAATAATAGACTATAGCACCATCCAATTGAGCAGAACTCCTTATCTAAGGTACAATTCAGAGTAAACAAACTCCCAATACCTTGTAAAACAGACATGTAATATCAATACGTAGGTAGGGTATACGGTAAAAGAGATGGAAATATGCATGAATTAAAATAGAGCCTTAAGCTTATTTCCATTGAAGGAATTTTGTTGGATAAAAATTTATTTAAAGTATTGAATAGCAGCAATTACTAAGGTATAGACATTCCTAATATATTTTTATATGGTCTTCTACCTAAATTTCTCTGTGCTTTGGGCCTCTAGTAGTATTACACCTTGGTTTTTTCCGAATTTTTGTATAATTCAATCTGGCAACTGTAAGAATATGTTACAAGTATTCTTCGGTTTCATGAATTTTCAAGATAATTAAATTCTATAATTTCCCTATTTTCTTATTTATATCCACAAGACCTAGTGCAAAGTTCTACTGACGTTAGCAACTATTTGCAAAATGAGTCAATATTTTTGTAATATAATATATTTTAAAGAGAACTGTCTGATGTGACAGAAGCCTGTAAGTCGTATTTTATATTCTGATGGCAAGTTTGAGCTAGCCTATTCTTTATATACGTTTGTTCTAGTGTTAATAAACGAACCTTGCAAAATTTCACACGGAGATGCTTATGTTTCCAGTGTATATGCATAATATGAACATTCTCACTTTTGGTTCTTTACTAAAATTTAATGGTAAAGCATGAAGTTTTTTCATTACTTTTCATTCACCTTTAAAATTCATAGTTTAGATTAATTAAATTAGAAAAAAACATTAAATAACATAGAAACACTCACACACTAGTGTTAAGAGTCTAGTAATCATTATTATTGCTAGATTGAGCCGAGATGACCATTTCAATATTATTGCTATGAAGGTAGCAAATGGTATTTTTATGTTGCGTTGTTTGTCAGTTAATGACTTAAATGTACGACTCATTGTTTACCACGCCTATGTCGGCAGTCATCTTCAGTATGGCACTTTGCTGTGGGGTAACCAAGATTCTGCAGTTTCTCTGTTTAAACTCCATAAGAAAGCTGTAAGGATTATATGTAAGGCTAAACATACTGATCATTGTAAATCTATATTTAAATTTGTTTTAGGTACTTACTCTGTCACCTATTTACATCTTACAGTATTTAATGTATGTAAAAGAATAATATTAATAATTACAAATTGAATTCCACATATCACAACTATGAAACTAGAAACTGTAACCATATTAAAAATGAATTTATACGACTACACAAAAGAATGTAAATTTTGTGTCTCTTATGTTGTACAATATTTTACCCTTAAGCACTAAAGACTAGGATTATGGTCAGTCCAAAGCAGACATCAGAAGGAATTTACATGATCATAACATGTATAACGTTCATGAATATTTTAATATTGTAGCTAGTTTTAAATGAACTATTGAAGTTGCTACACGTATTATGTAACAGCAAGAAAGAATCAATCTGTCGAACCGTTAAAAGAAATATGACCCAATTCTAAAGTGCACTTCACTGCTAATACTTTCTCACTAACAAAAAATAAATATAAATAATAATAATAACGGTGCAACTGGAACTGTACTCAGTAAGAAATTAAAAATGAAATAAGGCGTTTAAGGTTATCAAATCACAAAATAATTTATCCCTGCAGTAACCACTAATTCTTGCTCTCATATTTTTTAAATATTTTTTTAATATTAAAATAAATGAATTTTTGTTTCGAATATTAGTAATAATTAAACCTGACGTTTGCACCCTGGGCATTGGTATTTCACCACAGTTTCGGCAACATACTTTATAACCATTTCATCAGGAAATCCCCTCAATATGGCCACGAAATGAATTACTGAAAGCATAGGTGAAAAATTATTTACCCGAGAATCATAGCAAGCCCCAGATATAATTAAGTGCCAGAATGGTACTTTGTGAGATTGTGTGGTGGACGGGAAAATCTCCGTCTGTCTGTCTGTCCGCGTGTCTGTACGCGCGATACTTCAAATACGCTTTATCGAATTTTCATGAAACTTGGTATACGAATTTATAACGTCCATGGGAAGAATCCTGTTGATATTGGATCAAATCGGTTGACCGGTACCGGAGTAATGTTCACATTAGTGACTATTTTATGATATTATATTAGACAGAATTTATCAAATACAAATCAGTTCTCATGACAACTATCGTTTCACAGTGTTCATATACTGCTTTGGAAGTTGCAATACAGTTAGCTTTGACAAATAACACTACCCACATATTCCTGCACATATGCTTATCAAACTTTAGACCTTTGTTCTTCAGTAAGCCCTGCTTAATGAATCGATCTGGAGTTTAACTTGGAAATCGATTATAACTGATTTTATTATTTTAATAGCCTTTGCATATAATAATTTATAACATTTTTTAAAAGACGTCTCATTAAATTTAATATTATTTGTTTTATTTGTTACTATTCCTATGATAAATATTCGCATAAATCGGAGAAATAATCCTAATTGTATTATCTAAAATATTTTGTTAATGACAAAAATTCACATAATGTTTCCTTGCTTTGATCTCTGTTGTAGACTTTAGATCTGGGGAATTTGAAAATAATAAATATCTGAATAATTCTTACCTTACACAATGTGCTTACTGTAACATAAAAGCATGCATGAAGCGAAAATATTTCTAACGATCAATTATATAATGATTATAACAATGAGAAATGTCCAACAGAGACAATAATCAGTGGCTTATTAATGCATATATCCAGATTTTAACAATGGTTACAACAAGGATCATGGCTTCAATTTAACGCCGCTTTTACGTATAACACGAATAATACGAAAGGATCTATTGACAAACTCGTCATTTAAAAAATAATCAAGATGCTTTAGGATAATGAATGTTCAATGCATTTCCTACGATACATTTAGCGTATGTGTTGCAAATCTGAGTTCCTCCCTCATGTGGAAAGTTGGATATGCAACACATACACTAAATATGCAACAGGAAATGCATTCAATTTTTATTAAAAATTAACATTTCTATCTTTTTTCAAAATGGATCCATATTTTTTTTTTAATTATTAAACTACAATCCTATCTATTTAAATTGATCGGAAACTTACACCAACTTATACCAAACTTATACCAATACTGTTACGCACATAAAAAAAAAAACAAAAAAAAAAAAACAAACAAACAAACAAAACTTTTACGACAGAAATGATAATTATAGCCTAAGCAAATTATAAAATAGAGTATATGCTTCTAATATAAAAATTTTACGTGAAACAATCACATGACTTCATATGCCCTGAGATGTACAAAGTCATTTTATTTCACTTTCCAACACAGATGTAATAGCTGCATTGTGGAGTGTGCATTCAGTTGTCTCAAGACAAGCTACATTTTTAGCCAAGTCGAGTTTGTAGAAAATATAGCTAACTTATAAGTAACCATCAGAGAATTTCTATGAAATAGAGTTTTGCATAACCCTAAGAGTTTTACATATTATTTATTACAAGCAGTTGGTATAAAGAATTTTAAAGAATTAAGCTGTTTTCAATAAAATTTCAAAAATCAGCATTCAAAATTTTCTTAAGGTAAAGTGGTAAAGAGGTCTTCTTGCCATATATATCGATATAAGATAGCCTACTTAACATAACTTAAATATAGTAGATTTCATATTATTTATCTGAATTGTTTTTTATGTTATTTCACGTAATAGTAAACAGACACAGCAGATAAGACACACGCAAATGCACACATACATGTATCGGAAAATAGTATTTTGTAATCAGGAAACATCAAATAATTATTGATTATGACATTAGAGAATATATGCACAGCCAATGGGATCGGATTTGGCAAGAAAGTAATAACGGCAGCACACGAAAGATTTGTTTTTCCCAAGAGTGAAAGAGTGTATACTTTTGATTCCAAACGATATTAAGACTCAATTCTTAACAGGGCACGGAAAGTTTGGTGAATACTTACATAGGTTTAAAATTTCTACCTCTGTAATTTGTAAATGTAAGAGAAAAGCTAGTCTGTTAGGCACATCTTATCTCACTGCCCCTTATTTATGCATGAACGTTATCAGTTATTGTTATTTTTAATTATTTAAATTTGTTTTTACTACAGCGATGTATAGTCTCTTCTTAAATAATCAAAGTCAATGATTTCTCAAGTTTCATTAATAGAGTATTTAAAAAATCACAATAGGCTTATGTGTATGTAGTGCATTGTGTGTGTGTATATATATATATATATATGGCTTATTAGGGTATATATATATATATATATATATATAACCCTAATAAGCCAGTTGGTGATATAGGGTTTTGTAAATTCTGAAATTTAATAATAATAATAATTCAAATTTCATGAATAAACACATTAGCGTAGGCAGAGAAAATAAAGAACACACCATAAGGAGTTCCTGAGCAACATCTTGAATACTTATTTTCATTGAAAGCTCCTTAGACTTTTGCTTAACATTCTTATCTAGTTCGAAGGAATTCCTAAAATAGAATATGGTTTATAATTTTTGTATACCTGACCGGTAAGATGTAATTTCAAAAATAAGTATAGGCTATTCCGGAAAGTAAGTACCGTAGGCCTATAAATAGATCATTTACATCCGTTGTGAATACAATGGCTACATAAAAGAATGATGTATAAATTATATGTGTCACACAGTATGTGCTTATTATCTATATTATTGATTTATATCTCTTATCTGTATTCTGTCTGTATTCTGTAGTATGTGTGTTTGTACTTACGATACATGTAGCCTGTAGGTGCATGGATTTCAATTACTTGATTAAACAAAGAATTCATGTGTTATGGTTTTTAACTAGATTGTGTGTAACTGTCAACAGTGTGCTGCATTTTGTCATGCAAGTGTTCTCACATGTAGCCTATATAATTTTGCAGAAATGGGACTGTCACATTTATACGCACATAAATGCCCTTGACCTAGGCGATCTTGACATTCCGTCTTCTCCACTTAGCCTCTCAGAACGTAAAAATTGCACTAAATATTAAGCATGATGTAACGAAGCGTAAAATATATGTAACTTAGTGGTTGAAGAGTTAATTATCATCTTTCAACTACCAAACGTCACTTAGTACGAAATAGTAATAAATACCGGCACCTTAAAATTTAAAGTTAATAAAGAGTTATTGAAATAACTGTCGATTTTAAATCAGGTGTCAGTAGGCCTACAACATTAATATTAGTACGGTAAGTGAAAACAACATGGATTTCAAAGAATGGTACCTTGGTGAGTGAAGTGACTCTGCTGCTGATCAACAATCCTCAAGATTGGTTGTAGGAATGGACAAGTACGAGTACTAGTCCCCTATTTTATATACTCAAGCTCCATCGAGTCTTATATAGCATTTAGGAGCCCGGAGGTTTTTGGCGAGCCGACAATATTGCAAGGGGCATGCGTCTTGAGTTTGACATATGGGGAAATCCTTTCTCCTTCCAAGAACACCGCGAAGGGGTGGCACGTTCGATCTGATTTGCATTTTTGTGACGATCTGTGATCAAAGAGGCAGTGATTCACGGGAGGACCTGGGAATGCAAGGCCACATTCATGAGCTTCCTTCTTATCCAAGATGCTGAAACACAACTAGAAGTAGTGTTCGTTTGTCTATTCCACAACTACTACCCTATTAGGAATGAGATTTTTTTAGGGTTTAACTATAAACATGAAATTTAAAACAAGAACCTAATTTTGTGTACGAAGTGCATGTTTTCAGGACAAAACTCCAAAAATTGTTGGTTTATTCCCGATTTGTCCTGAAATTGATCGTTCGAAACGAAATCATCCCATAGTGACGAATTTAGCGAAAAAAATATTACTATCATTATTAATAAAATTATTGCATATTTATCACTGAATTCTTGCGAGCAATTTTTAAATCACCGATTTTGTATTTTAAGAACTCTAAAGAATGGAATTAATATTCAATTTAATTTAATTTACATGTACCAGGTCTAACGCTTATAACTGTCATGCAAGTTTTATTAGGCTATATCGAACCAAATCGATATTTTGGATTTAGTCATACAGTAGAACTCTATTTATTCGGATTAATTGGGACCGGACCTGATCCGGATAACAAAATATCCGGATAATTGGATAAATCATGAAAAAAGGTAATTTCCTTAAAAACAACTACATTGTACAGTACTGTGCTTACATGAAATGCCACATCTTGGACATGTCGGTCAGCGTCTGTTGATTTGCTGACACACTGTCGATTTTATCGGCTAAAAGTTTTGCTTTCCGCAAATAATCAGCCCTGAAAGAGGATTCCGTAGTGCTCGCTGCTGCAAGAACCTCTTGAATACGCCTCAAAACGATCCGGATAGTCCGAGTTCGGATAGTTTGAGTTCTATTGTATATACATCAATGGCTCTAGATATTCGATTTGGTAAAAGAGGGGTTATCGTTTAATTAAATAGCTAGAACGTATTGATTCCACTGGCATCCCTACATATTTCAGGTAGGCCATGGCGTTGAGGGCAGGTTTTTTTATTAGTTAATAATTTATACAGTCCACCGCTGTGGCTCAGGGGATGCGTTCAATCCTCTCACGCAGCGGGCCCGGGTTCGATTCCTGGTCGGGACAAGTTACCTAGGTGGGGTTTTTTCTGGGGTTTTTCCTCACCTTTGAGACAAATGTCTGGTAACTTTAGGCCCTTGTGGTCCCCAGATATCATCTGGCCGTCATTATCATCTTCATCCCATCCTCGCCTTGTTTGGAGTGAGTGTGTGTGTGTGAATGGTGTGTCTCGTCTTATGTGTTCGTGTTGTCTCGGAGGTGGCCCCGGCATTGGGCTGATCACTCATTCGGGGAGGCCCTCCATGTCCTTGTCTGGTCAAAAAAGTATATATGTGATTCAAAGATAATCCCTCTCCCGACAGGTCGCGGCCCTGTAAGGCCCGGGCGGCTTGGGTCGCTTAGATCCTAAAAGGGAGAGGTGAAACTACGGTAAAGAATGAAAGAAAGAAATAATTTATACAAATTGAAGGCATGCAAAATTATTTACTTTGAAAGTTTAAAGCACCAGTACTGTACTTTAAATAGTTAGGAAGTGAAAATGAAATTTATTGCTGTTACTGAGGAACAAAGTAATGTGGGTAAGCAAAATTCCAGCCCTATCAGTTGTGTAGGTTTGCATTTGAATGATGCACAGGAACCATTAATTTACAAAGTTAATGACAAGAAAGAAAGTCCAAATGTCCGAAAACTATGTTAAGTCTTGGGAGTTCTTGATAAGATCGGAATCATTCGATTCTTGAAAGTTCTCGAGATATAAAGAATTCTATAAAACATATTCGAATGATTTAATGCTACGAGATGCCAGAAATGGGAAGGAGTTATCACCAGTCATGTCACTTCGGTTAACTTCATTGACACGTCATAAGTTCTGCAGGCAAGAAAGGCATGTATAAGAACGGACAGCTACCATGCGCATAGGGCAGTTCAATTTTGCCAGGCTGCCAATTCTTAGCAGAACATCTCACCAGACTAGACATACTTATCATATGGATCTTTACTCTGTGAACGCTAGTAGTAGATTATCGTTAACGCAATCACAGCGCTGCGTGAAACTAACTCCTATTGGTTTGTGGTTCGCAGTGTGGGCAAGTCACTTCAATTTCGGGATCCAATAGCAGTAGATCTTGTAACATGACGAAATTGCCGAGGTTGTATATTCGAATAATGATTGAGTTATCAATCGAGTCAATTTTTATTAATTCTAGCCTATCGATTACTCACATTTCACAGCGTTAGTTCTCGGATTTTCCATTCATTTGATAACTTTTTGATTCGATTGATCATTTGATTCTTTATATTACTCGAGAACAGATTACTCGATTCTTAAAATCATTCTATTCGGTCCATCGCTATTGATTACGAAATGTAATTTCAGCAACAACGTTTTACAGAAAGATTTTCCAATTAAAATTACTGTATGAACTTTTCGCAAAAAAGAAATATTTATTATACAGACAGAGAGAGAAAGAGAGAGATTTCTCGTACGCTGCGTAGCCTACAGGGCGTGCTGAGAGAGATGTCTAGTGATATGTCACAATAGCTTTCCTGCTCGCGATGCACACAGTTAAAGAAGCAGAAGGCCTTGATATAGGTTTACAGCTCCCGACATCTCGATTTCACCGGTGTACTGGAAGCAAATGCGAAAATGCAGTTTCAAATGTGGACACAGATCACTGCATACCCTGACTTCTTGTTACTCTTCAAGTGGTATCAGGCCTATCAGTACCTGGTAGCTCCCATGAGGATAACTGATGAAGATTGTTTATGCAGTTATCTTTACCAAGTTATTATTGTCACGATGTTAATACCAATACCGATCATTATCCTAAAATGAGTCAGAATAATTTTATACCACTATTTTAGGCATTAGTCACCTTTTCCATTTGGACCAAAACTTATAAGAACATATCTGAATCAGCCAGTCAAAGTGATCTATTTCAACAATTATGTGCAGTGAGTCCCACGCAAGAGTTGGCCAACGACGCGGGTTTCTGTGTCGCGGCGGGCACAGCTCCAACTTCCGAGCGAACGGGTGAAATATCTACCTTAATAAGGCCGCGATCGGTGTAATGATTCAGGTTCTCACATTTGCAGTTGGGATTACAATGAAAATAACCACGTACCTCATCACAGAGATGTTCGAAATGTTCTCCTCTTGCATCCACATAATACTGGCACCATTTTAGGAAATTTTCTTTCATGCTCATAAGTTCAGCTTCCGAGACAGAGTTAATTTCTCTTGTGATATTGTTTTTAAGATCTTCTAAGAGCAGTAGGCCTATGTGACTGTTATTTATGGGGAAACTTAAAAAATAAAGTATATGGGTCAATTTCCCATAAATTAGAAGAACTTATAGCATTTATACAGCAAATTTTTCACATGTAAAATATGTTAAATTAGACTATTCACCAATTGACCCCAACAACATCCTCCCACCCCCAAAGCAAAGTAAGAATTATCAGGGCTGAAATTCATAGACCAAATAAGGAAAAATAACACTAATGGCCGAGTGCACCAACCTCGGTATTCAGAATACCGCGGTAAAGTTGCTTGGTTTACCCCGGTAATGTCATACTTTCGTTGCACCGTGCTCGGTAAGATGCAAACCGGCCGTGAAGGAGCTGTAAAGTGAGAAAACCGCTGTTTTCTTTCCAAGACGGAGATCAGCGTAATGTATCATATTTACGATATCTAGGCCAAAAGCTAATTGAACATAAAGAATAATGATAGACAGGTGGGGTCTATTTGAAGAATGAACGATGGTGCATATCTTTGCAAATACTGTGCTGTAACATCGATTGAAATGACTTTTCTTTCTAACCTCAACCAAACCAGGTCCATCGAGTAGGCTAGTGGGCGTAACCACGATTATTACGATTAGTACAGTATTTATGGTGTTTGAAATCAGTTTGAATTCAGACGACATATATATGCAATATAATATTCCATTTTATCCTTATAAACTTTTATTACTGAACAAAAAGGCAACAAATAAATGGAATATGGAAAACCAGTGGTCCTAGGCCAAATTTAAGTGAATGGCTGCATGCATCACGATATAGCCTGTGTATCGGTATATAGGGTATGTAATCAATTTATCATACCTGCCCGTACACGAACATAATTATAACAGCCCTTTCATGGCTATGCACATGATTTTGCACCCAACATTTCTACTAGTCGTACGGGAATAAAAGCGAGGCTATGTCGAACTCAGAGGAGAGATTTCGTGGTGTTGCTTTGCCTTGGATTGCAAACGTGTGAGAATTATTCTTCAAAACATCAATGTTATTTTATTTAAATGTACAGACAGGTGGGATCTATTTGAAGAATGAACGATGGTACATATCTTTGCAAATACTGTGCTGTAACATCGATTGAAATGAGCTTCCTTTCTTACCTCAACCAGAGCGAAAGCAACTCATTTCACGTTTGGTACAGTATCTATGGTGCTTAGATTCGAAGTATGAATTCAGACGACATATATACGCAATATAATATTCCCTTTTATCCTTATGAACATCTTTTTATTGAATAATAAGGCATCAAATACATTGAATTTGGAAAAAATTTGGCCTACTAGCGAGCCACCGTGACTGGCAGGCGTGCAGAGAGAGATAGAGAGAGATAGAGAGAGAGAGAGAACCTAGCGGCCATGGAAGAAACCATCAAGGAAAAATGGATTCGGAGCAGAGTAACAGCAATATTTCGAAGCACTAGCAAACCGCGGTATTTTCGCAATGGTGCACAGAGATTTTGAGAATACCCCGGTATTACGTTTACCGCGGTAACGAAACGGCTGAGAAAACCGGAGAATGGTGCACTCGGCCATTAGATTTCCTTAATTCTAACACATATAACTTTCTGGAGAAATTTACATAGCCCATCCCAATTATTATGCTCATCCAGTAACAAGGAAACATGCCTTCCTACTTCTTTGTGAGTTCAAAAATTTGTCCGGAGCTCTGTATTTTTTCACATTCTGATAAGATATGAACCCGGGTTTCATTATCTTTCACGTAATAGAACTTACCGATATTATCCTACGGTGTACCGCACCGTTTTCTTTTTACTCAAGGCACAACATAAATTGCCCATGACTCTACTGCTCACGAAAAAGATAGTCCCGTAAATTGTGTTACATGACACGATTAATATAAATACGCATTGTAATCCACTTTATTAAGTGCCAGAATGGTACTTATGAGATTGTGTAGGAGACGGGAAAATGTATGTCCGTCCGTCTATCAATGTGCCTGTACGCACGATAACTCAAATACGCTTTATTGGATGTTCATGAAACTTGGTATACGCATTTATAATGTCCATGGGAAGAAGCCGGTTGATATTGGACCAAATCGGTTCACCCGTACCAGAGTAATACCCAATTTAGTGCCTACCTTATGGTAATATATTAGAAAGAATTTATCAAATGCAAATCAGTTCTTCTGATAACATATTGTTTTACAGTATTCATATACGGCTTTGGAAGTTGCAATACGGTTCGCTATGACAAATATCTTTGTCATTTGAACCACAGCACACTATGCTACAAGACAACCCGTACTAGATCTGATTTTTGTAACAGTAAAAGCTCATAATGTGTATGAAAATTAAGATAACGATATAAATTTATTACAGATGTTTCAGTGTATGGCAAAACGTGGAATTTATGATATTCATAACTCAGTCTGCAGGAAGCATTATTGTGAATTAATACAAACATAATGACTGAAATTCAACCCGGTCCGAGCGGCATAATTAAAAAATAAAGAGGTAAATTTTTGTGAAGTGGACAAAACGAGATAATGCTTAATGTTTTGAAAGGATTGCAATGGCAATTGAGGAAACTGACATCGGAATTCAACGGTTTATCTGCCATACTTAGGCCTGTCTGGAAAGTTCGTAGTGAGTACAGAGACTCTAGTGCAGTGACTACTCCCTATTTTAGATAACGTTGATGACTTTGTGAAAAGTGCTATTCTGCCTAAGGTTAATTAATATCCAAAAGGAAATTAAGCATTATAGTGACAGAGCAAAATAATATATGGGATTTTGATTGCGTGTGTGTGGCACTATAGTCAACAGATTAATAACCAATTTAGATGAAAGTTCGGATGCTAGTTCCGATATGGAAGTCAAGCCAGTGTCAGATGATTTGGATTTTGGAGTTACACCACTGGCAGAGAACTCCGCTTAATATACATAGACCTAATTATTTCACAGTAAAATACCGTCTGTATGTAAAAGTATTCATGTAGTACTCATTTCAACTTAAACAATGAAATAAACAAATTAACCAGTCTTTGTTTTTAACTCATATGACATCTGAAATTAGCCCGCACAAATAGATTATTATGGGAGAGGAACACGCGGATTAAAATTATTTTTTTCCAAATGCATATTAATACCATTTACGAGGGAGGAAATAATCATAATAGTTTTACTATAGCTGTCCTGTCCACGGGTTGGCAAAAGATGAAGCCTATTAATGCCTGTCTATAAAATATATTTTGAAAATAAGATTGCATACATTCATAAGCAATTATAAAAGTAGAGAAAATTAATTAATTTTGAAATTAAATAAGATACGGAAAAATAATTTGTGTATTTTATAGAGCCACAATTGCCGAAATCTGTTAAGTTTTTTAATATCGAAAAAACATGTGTTTGTAAGATTGATGCTAACATACTCGCTGAATATCTTAATTGATTCAGGAGGTTATGCACAAGTGTTAACTAATTAGGCCCATATATGATCAACTTTTTTTTAAAGTTATTTATTTAAGGTCGCTTTTTAACTGCCAGGGTCACCAGCGACCACAATAATTAATACATGTATATTGAACAAGTGCTACAAGAAGTAAAGTATGGAGAAAAACATTTATGCAACTTTATATATCAGACTCTGCAATAATATGGAATTATCTATTCGATTGTAGTTCCTAAGCGTCTGGGAACTGTACAAATATTAGTGAAACTTTTCTGTTATGTTCAATCCTGAAATTTGATTTCTAATTTCAAGAGTAGGTTAATATACGTTTTGAGGTTCTCGGAAGTATTATTTTCAGAAGAAACATATTTCCCTGCTTCTGTCTGTGGGTTCAACTGGCTATAGATTTTCTCTTCGAGCAAAAATTAGTTTCAAATCGAAATCTTAAATCCATCTGCCGGTGACATACTAACTATTTCTACCAATATCTAAAAACCTTATCTGAAATATTGTTTTTAAGAATTCCCTGTTATTGTTTAAGCCTTGTCTCATATCTTGTATTGAGTTGAGATGACAGAATGACCACTCAAATAATGCGGCCACTTAGATATAAAACCAGTGAAATCACATTCTCTATGTTTAGGATAGAGAAAATCACTTTAGTTTGCTAAATTTACTTTATTATTCTGTACAGAATTCAGTTGGTCATGTAAACGAAAACACAGATCGTATTATTCGTGTATTTCATCTGACCTAACTTTGAAATTTTGTTTAGTCAAGTTCAGTGTGCAGTGAGATTAAAGGAGGAAGTGGATAACATTAAAATAAATTACAAATGTAATTTGCTTTTTGTGATTAATTACGTCGTTAAATAGATAATTATGATAATAGAATCCGCGAATGGAAACATAGTATGGCCAGATCGTTTCATGAGATATTTTTCGTAAAACATGATTTTTTACTTTTGTCCACGAAAAAATCAGTTCCTGTATCCCTTAAAGTATAGGAATAATAAGTTTTCTGATTGGTACTCACCTTCCTTGAGAGTGGACTAGCGAGGAAGACGGATACAATTCACAACAGGTTACGAGACATGCCTTGAGGAACTTCAAATTGACCTTCAGAGCCTCAATACTACATTAGATTCCATAGAACTGGAGTAGAATTTCCACCGAAAAGTGTATAGTGTTCGCAGAAGAGAAGCGAAGACTGTGCCGGCAAACGTTCAACTATGTCGATCCCACGTAAGAGCAGACAATGAATTCGCCACAAAATAAATACAATGGAAATGCTGGAGTCATCAGTACCACTACGTAACAAATGTTTTGTCTTGATCATCTTGCGTGGGATGTAATGTGGGAGGTTTTACTCATTTTCTCGCATTTTTCAAATAACCTTACCTGAATTCCTTCAAAAATAAAAATATGACACAATTACCGTACAAGGTGAGCTTGTATCTTTTATTTCCATAGGCCTATCTAACGTTGATTCTATTACTGTAACTAAAAGTTCCGTTCGCAATCTACCTTAAATGCAGCAAATCAACATTTATTCCCATTTACAGATCTACCTCTACATGAAGAGCCAATGAATTGTGTGAGCCATGTTAGTGTAATAAAGATGTTATTAATAGTGTATTATGACCCTACAACCAAACCTTATACTTCCAACTCCAGAATTGGAAACAATAAAATGCCATAAGATAGAACAATGTTTATTTAAATGTTAGTAGATGGCTGAATGCTCTTATACAGCATTAGGCCTAAAACCTTTCGTGGTTCATCCTCTCTTGAATACATAATAAACTACCATGTAATGAAGTTCATTTTTATTTTATGAAGGGATTAATTATTTTATTGCAGCCTTTACGGTAACTTCCGGAAGAGACTTAAAGCAGTAAGCTGAAAACTTTCGTTGTTTAGGACCGATAGTCTGTTTTGTTTTGACATTCGGACACGTTTTTTACTCCTCTAAATCATCTTACGAAAGATATAATAGCCTCGATTGTTTTGTTTCATTACTCAAAGTAACAGGAAAGCTATGATTTCAAAGTCAGTCAGAAAAATATGGGTTATTATACCAGTGTCTTAATGTCTATCTTAAAACCTTTATGTAATTTCTCCGAAATAAATTTGATTCCGTAACAGCACACAATAGAAATTTTAAGAATTCAACTTGAGTACTACTTAAGCCTATCAAAGTACCTCACATAAAAATCGCAGTTAGACCTAAACCATCTGTGTAGACTTCGATTGATTTCTAAAGTGTTCTGTGATTTATTTCTGGCCAAAAAATATTTAAAAAATGAAACATTCTGTTATTTTTGCTGTATTAGGAGAATTACTTATAATTCGGTAGCTTTCAGATCCCCAAGTCGGTGTACGTAAATATTTGTTTTGAGTGTCTGTAAGAATAAGTTTCATTCGTTCACTTGAAAACCCAAGCATGGGCCGTACAAATCTTAATGTGTAGCCTATGTGTGACAATGTTTGTGTAACATTTTATCACCATTTGTTTATTTATACTTCCGTGCAATTATCATTATTATGTCACATTATTTACAAGACTTAACCATGAAATGTGTAACACAATCGTGTGAACTTAGTCATTGTTCAAAATTTAGTCACTGGTCAGAATTTCCGGCTGTAAGCTGTTTTTTTAAATAACAAACTCTGCATTTTGAAAACCTTAATTCTATCGCCCATAATTTTAATCAACTTGATTCTCCCTTGCAAAGAACTATTTGAATTATTTAAATAAACGTTATATCTGCCAAAAAAAAAAAAGCGAGGACGGCTCCCCATTGGAAACACACAAATTCGGGTTGACCATTTTCCTCCAATAAATGTCTCTACTTACGAAATTTTGGAGTACCAGACGTCGTTACAGAATTTGCATGATGAATTCAATGCCCGGTTCAAAGAAATTAACGATATTGCAGCCGCTACTTGGGATGGAGGAACAGGAGGGCACTTGTGCTGTGGAGTGTTACGCTGGTGCACCCCAGCGCTAAATGCTCAAGTTGGAAAGGCCTGACCTAAGGGCCCCTTCTGCAGTTTGACTGTCTTGGCAGCTGTAACCATATGAGCTTGACAGGATTCTAGTATTGATACATTGGACAGTCTACTCCTCCATGCTTTTGTCCCTATGACGTGGAACTTACTTCAGATCTGGCGAATTTCGGAATTTTAATGAATAGGGAAGACCTTCAAACAGAGTATATGCTTCCAGCATGACCTGAGTTCCTACTAGTTTAACCACGTTTTCATGCAGAATTCAGCTCGATCCCGTTTTCATGCAAAACTTTCGATCCGATGTTGAAAACAACGTTTCCGAGAGAATCCACAAACTGCGCTAGCCCACATTCCACGACCAATGAAACCTTTTTCACCATACACAATAACATCGCGAGGGCATTGAGGACCAACGAAATATCTGATTAGCGTATTGAGATTGAACTGAATACGTGGTATACTCCATTTGAAACGTCGGAGGAGCAAACATACTTAAGCCTATCAAAGCCCTCTCTGTGTCAGTCACCTTTTCTTCCTGGCTCTCATTGGTTGAGCCAGCACGGTTTACAACCTTTCGCTTGTTCTTGCATTAGTTTGAAGTAAACGCAGTGTATTGCGACGTCTTGTTTTCTTTCAGAAATGAATCTTTGCTTCTTACCCGTTTTTATTATTATTATTATTATTATTATCGTTATTCCTATTTTATTATTAACTATTATCGCCATCGTTATTGTTTTTTTACGGTACAGTTAATGTGATAGTGTTATATTTATCACTATTAGGAGTAGTGAGTGAAATAGAAATTAAGTAGTTTACTTGTCCTACTAGGCCGACGGCGTGGTCTTGTGGTTAGCGTCGCTGACTACAGATCCGTCGTCCCCGGTTCGATCCCCGGTACCTGCTCGGATTTTTCTGTGGTAGGGGGGTTTGGTAGGGGTGCACTCAGCCTCGTTCGTGATTCAAATTGAGGATCTACTTGATAGAGAAATAGCGGCTCCGGTCATGGAAACCACCATTAACGGCCGTAGGTGTCGGCATGCTGACCATATGCCCCCAATCCTGCCTATGGTAGATGACACAGCGGTCGGGTGGTAGGCCTTATCATTTCTGGGATGTTAGCGCCATGGAGTTAAGTTTACTTTTGCTACTTTGCAAAATGGAGGATAATCCTCAACCTGACAGCTCAAAGATGCAGTCACCGGTGAAAAAAAAACATCCACGAGGTAAAGCATTAAGTAGTGGTGAAAAAATTCAAATAATCAATTTGTACAATGGTACTGCATGATAATCCACATACATCGATTAGAAACATACTAAATAAAGTTTCATCATCGACCTTATGGTACAGGCGTTCTAATACTACCACCTTCATGAATCTTTTAAACTTTACATGAAGGTAATTTCGGCAATGGTACTGTTCTATTCTTTTCATTATTATTATTATTATTATTATTATTATTATTATATTTTTACAGCGTATCATGCTTATTATTATTGTTATTGTTTATTATTATTGCGTATTATGGTTATTATTATTATTATTATCATCGTTTTTGTTATTTTTATTGTAATTATTATCTTCATATTCTCGTGCTGTCCAAGTGTAAATTCTGTTTTCAAATTATCATACTAAAAATACTGCTTAATTTGTACAACTAATACGTAGACTTAGGCCTATAATGCACAAAAAAGATTTTAATTAAAGTGATTGAAATGTTACTGCGAAATATTGTGAGTTGAGAAGGGTAATAGACATTGGCCATGGAGGAGTTAAGTAGGCTAGCAGAATCTCAAGAATTGCGTGGGAAAATGGCGTAAGTAAGGACAACTAAACTTAAACACTGCCAAACCTTCTTCGTTCGACATCTTGTGAACTACGCTTTTCGCTTCTTCCCTCCCGTGTTATGTTTGCTCCTTCGACGTTTCAAATGGACTATAGTGTTTTCATGGCGTTTGCATAAGATGGAGTCCGATCCAATCCTACTTTTTAGGGGGATTGACCTTGAGACTCAGATCGATCTGAATTCTAGTTTTCATGACAATTTCAATACAGTAAGCGTATTCAGATCGATCTGAATTCTGCATGAAAAAATAGTAAATGGGTCGACAAATATATATCTGAAGGGTTCTCCACTTCAGCTTTGCAGCCTGCCAATATTATAAACAACTAAAGAACTCTGATAAGTGGAGCCTCCCAATAAATACGTTCGCTTTCGCATTTCTTTGGATAAAATCAAAGCAATACTGAGAGATGGATCAACCTTATTTGTAAAATAAAAAAGTATAGAGTATAATTCTGTGCTGCCACCTGCATCCAAGGTGCATGTATGATGTAGAACGTCACTTGATTGCTTCTGATGTAGATGTACGAACTGAACTATGAGTTTTTTGCATAACTTCAGTAAATTATAGTTGACACTATTTCCATACGTGTGTCCATTCAAAATGTCTGCATAACGTCGACTCTTGTTAGTTTAAAACACGCAATTCAAGCGACTTGCATTGTCCTTCCTGTCATTCGGCTGCGGCGTCTTATCGGCACGGTCTATCACGAAAACGATACTTAATTCTCTTGCAGCAAATCGCTTTATTGCAGTCTAGGGATACATAATATAGGAAACGACCGTTTAACAGTATGTTTAAACAGTTCGTGGATCAAGCGAATCTTGTTAATTAATCTAAGATGAAATTATCCTTGCCTTGAAAAAAAACTACAATATTTATTTTAACAGTCTATAGAAATAACTGAAATTATTATAACTCTGCTATCTGTTCGAACTATAACGCTTATCGTTAACATGTTAGGAATGGAGTTGGATTATGCAAGCTAATTTGTTAGTTTCTGTACAAACAACTAAGCACCCGCTCCAGATTCCCTTTTCATTATGATCGTCTGTTCATGTACTAAAGGTTGTGGCAATGTGTATGTGGATGTAAAAAGTTGGGGCTCCATTCCTTTCTAACGTGTGGAAATTTTATAGACTATCTTGTTTAAATGTCGGTCCAAAGGTAGGAAGGTCAGAAGAGAAATCATCACCATACCAGAAGATGTAGAAGAAGAGGACCTATATTGAACATTACTTCTATTGTCACCAATAAATATACATACACTTTATTATTTGAAAATCTTAATTATAAAACTGAATTTAGATCCATTATGCAATATGCCATTTTATAATGGCATGTAATAAATAATGCATATAATATATAATCTAAATAAAATATATAGGCCTAGTGTCACGTATTATCCTACATTTTACATATACAATCAGTTTTTCTTGCAATAAACCAATGCGAAACTAGGTATATAGACCTACATAAAAAATGTCAGTGTTTCATGAATAAAAACCCTTTAACTTCTAGACTATTGATAGTATGAACTTTTTCCAGGTTGCATTTGATCCAACATACAAGAAATAATATAAAACGAAACCCCACTTGCCTAGATAGCTGAGTTGAAGTAGGCCTAACCCCCATTTCACCCCTTCACCTCCCAAAAAGTGGGAACCGTAAAGCAGAAAGTCGGGTATTTTTAGGTATCAAAACAACAACAAAGCACTAAGGTAACAAAGCACTCACTGAAATAAACCTTGGCTTAAATTTATTCCGAAGATTTTTTGTTTTTTTTTTGTTTGCTAAAATGAATGGACTGGGAGTAAAGAAATGACATATATTGTGCTCATCTCGCTTGATCGGAGACGTTTTCATTTACTATTCTGATCTATGCTGCGAAGATGTTTGCTGGACTTGTTTGTTGCATTACGTAAACAGGAGGTAATGTTTCGCGAGCATCTGTTTTCCTTTTCCGTGTAATTGCATAGCACAAACACTCATTTCCTCTTTTAGATGCAATCACGTCTTCAGTGTTTGAACACCGTATAAATCTGTTATCTCAAATCTCTGTACGTCCGAATACAGTACCTCCTATTTTAGTCGGGTAGAACCAATACAACCTACGCTAGACAGAGGTAGAGTTATGATTCCAAAGTTTGTGCTTGGTTGGCATCCCCGTTGCAGCTGTGAAAATAACTTCTTACGAGTCAGAACTAGGCCTACCACTTAGGTGTACAGACATATCATTAGAGAAACAGATCAAATTTCATCAGCATCAACTTCTTGATAAATAGGATATTTTCATGTAACGTTCAACAAAAACAATATTTTGTTTTTTATGAATAATTGTTGATAAAATCACTCTTTATTATCAGATCTTGAAGCATGTAGAGTAGCTTACATCGCTTTGGCTATCACAAAGTCTGATAGTCTATGCTACGAGAAATGTAGGCCTATGTTTTGTATAATGTGAGATAAAAGTCTTCTGAGTTATTTTGCAAAATATTTCTCAATACGAAAGTGTAGAGTCGGATGTAAAGAACAGACAACTTGATAAGTGGAATCCTGCAAGTTGCTATTGGTGACAATGACGAACTCCTCTCTCATGACGTGTGTTGGTTTTTGAAATGAACCCGTCAGTAACTGGTTTGTCAAGAAGGTCTTTGAATTTCTTGTCTCTTTATCGTTCTTTCTCTTTTAACGTCACGGTAACTGGCGCAAGAATCTGACTGGTAGGCACTGCAAAGTCAACAGCGTACATTGTAATACAATGACATTTGCAGAGTTTTACACAGAACACTGTCTCATTCAGTTAGTCGCTGTTTAATGTAAGTGATTTGTTGAATTTTACATGGGGTAACATGTCGGCCTAGGTTGATTATTCTAGTTTTCTATTCCTAATTTTGCTGGTTCCATCCCAGCCCAGATCGGTGTAATTTCTTTGGTGTTATGGCAAACGCTGATATGTACATTCTGTAAGATAACAGAACATTATATGTTACATATCAAATTCTGCTTTAACTTTTATCTATAGAAAATGAAATATCAATGACTAACAATATCAAATAACATGAATAGACATCATGTTTTGCCATACGTGTAACAGTTTTTAGGCTACAACATATCTAGACCATAAAAATTGGGAAATCGATCATATCAGCTTTTGCCATAACACCACAGATTTATGTGTGCATACATGAGATAATCCCATGTCTGCAGATGCAAATTCATGTAAAAGAACTCCTACAGGATAAGATTTTCCATACAGCGATAACAGTTAGAAGCCTAAGTAGCAGAAAACAACGGTCGTTAATTGCTCACAACAACCAATTTATTTAAAACGTGAAAAAATTGTGATTCTTCTTTCGAGGTAAAGTAGCCTACTATGAATTCGATCATTCCACCCTATTGGATTACATTATTTTACCAAGCAGATGTTTTATGCATTATGATCTACCATGCTTGGCCTAGAGGGAACAGTTAAGCACTGGCTTTCTATTTTAAAGTTTTCAGGTTCGATTCTGACCCAGGTCGGTGGCATAAATGTGTGCGTTTACGCCACAATCCTGTAAATTTACAAGCTTGTAAAAGAACATCTGCGGGACAAAATTCCGGCACAGGGGCGACAGTTTCAGGCCAAGTAGCAAAACAGAATCATCATTACATAACCAAAACTAATTTACTTATAACATAAATATACATTTGGTGATCATTTCTGCTATGGAGGTTGTAGTGTTTTCAGTTATCACACCCTATTCGTGTTATGTTTAGGGTAACGTTGAGCTAGGACATGCCTTCATTTTTCACCTCGGTCCTCTATCCACGAACAGATTTTTAGTCTTCCAAAATGTCATCTATTTGGTAAAGTTGACTACTTCGTCATTTGTTATAGGTGCCATAATAGAGCCTAGCCAATGATGTTTTCGGTATATAACATTAGGCCTATGCATTCAGTAATCATCGTTACTTTCATCCTTTATGCCGTCAAACATGTAATTTAGAACATTGTTAAAAATTACTTATCTTCTGTATCCTAGGCCACAGCAATGTTAGGAGAGTGTTTATTTAATTTCATCTCAGTGGACAGATGAACGAAGCAGGCTGACAATTGAATCTGTTAAATATCTATTGTTGGTAAAAAATAATTTAAAGGAATACTCTTTTCAGGACTTTTTCTATACATCTTGAGCAAACCTAAACTCCTGCAACGAAAGTCTTAATAGGGAAATATCTGTGAACTTTTCTCGTTGGTTTTTAACATCTGCAATTTCAGAAATTGTTTAAAATGTTCAAACTTAATGTTTAATAATGTTATTAATATACTTTGACGTTTCTAAACTCCTTTATCTGCTTTTATATCAATTTCTTCACGGCTTCCAATAGGCTTGTCCTCATTTTTCTCCTATCTCCTCATTTCCCCACCCTCTTCTTTTTGTAGGTAGATCTGGCCACCCTACATTTAGCTCGACCAATACATAAAATAATATGTTAAAATCCGGGAGAAGAATTTATGTTAGTGTTTTAATAAAACTTTTCGAAGCTGTTGTTTTATCATAATGACAGGACTGCAAGATAGTGAGGATTTAATTTTAATTATTAGTACATCTATGTGTCCACCGCTGTGGCTCAGGGGATGCGTTCAATCCTCTCACGCAGCGGGCCCGGGTTCGATTGCTGGTCGGGACAAGTTACCTAGGTGAGGTTTTTTCTGGGGTTTTTCCTCACCTTTGAGACAAATGTCGGGTAACTTTAGGCCCTTGTGGTCCTCAGATATCATCTGGCCGTCATTATCATCTTCATCCCATCCTCGCCTTGTTTGGATTGAGTGTGTGTGTGTGTGAATGGTGTGTCTCGTCCTATGTGTTCGTGTTGTCTCGGAGGTGGCCCCGGCATTGGGCTGATCACTCATCCGGGGAGGCCCTCCATGTCCTTGTCTGGTCAAAAAAGTATGTATGTGATAATCCCTCTCCCGACAGGTCGCGGCCCTGTAAGGCCCGGGCGGCTTGGGTCGCTTAAATCCTGAAAGGGAGAGGTGAAACTACGGTAAAGAAAGAAGAAAGAAAGACATCTATGTCTGCATAGCATGATTCTCTGAAGTTTATGCAGGCCCATCGAAAGGCTTAGACACAATATAACATTTTTTTTAAAGTTGAGCTAATGGTATCAGTTGCCCATTTCATTTTACACCCTATTGTGTTTCTATATTTATCGAGCAAATGCTTTATGCCAGGCCTTTCCAACTCGAGCACTTTGCGCTGGAGCGCACCATCGCAGTACTCAACGGCAGCCCGGTGCTCTCCTTCCCCATGTAGACATGTATGCGTCAGTGACAGCACAATGGGTATCTGAATTAGTTTTCTTAGAGGATATAATGACTTATTTAAATGATTTAAACATTTAGTTGCAAGGGAGAAATTAGTTAATTAGCACCATGTGTGATAGAATTAAGGCTTTCGAAATGCAGAGTTTATTACTTAAAGAACAGCTTAAGCCTGAAATTTTGAAAATTTTCCTTTATCAAAATCATTAAATTTGTCTATTTACGAAAACCTTGTAGAGTATCTGCAGATGTCGTTACAGAATTTTCCCGATGAATTCAATGTCCATTCAAATAAATTAATGATATGGCAAGTCAACTTGAAATATTTGTCCTGAAAACCGTCATCATGTTTCCAAACAGAGCTGATAAAAGTACAGGTACTATCACTACAACGGCGATTTGCTTTCATTTTACAAAGGTATTCTTCCACAGGAATTTCCCAAACTTCACGCACTTGCCTTAAAATTTACGTCAGTGTTCGGAACTTATCCATGTGAACAAATGTGTTCAATTATGAATTTAAATAAAAGTAAGACAAAGACTTCTCTGTCTGAAATTGTACATAGAATTTCCATTGCCAAATCGACTGTACCCAATATTGGTAAATTAGTTGCGGCAAAACTATGTTAATAATCGACTTAAATTCCAAATGTACACAAAGGCAAACAAAATATATGTAGAGAATAAATGGTGTGTTTATGTGTTCACAACATTATTAATACGGTAATTGCTTTCATAAGCTGAGCGCTGGTTAGACCTGTGGAGCTGCCTCTGATGCTACACCGGAGCTGGCCTGCGCCGTGGCAGCACCTCGGTTGGAAAGGCCTGCTTTATGCTAAGACATGTTCAGCCTGAAGGGAAGTTGGTTAGGCATTGGGTTTCTCTTCTCAAGTTCGCAGGTTCGATCCGGCTGGGTTGCTGGCATTTATGTATGTGTAAATGTGGTAATCCAGGTCAAAATTCTGGCCCATCGTTGACGTTTAAGGGCCTAAGTAGCAATGCCCAAGCTAAAAAAGTTACCGTACCTAACAAATAAGACTTTAAATTAGATTTATATTTGTCCATTTTCAGTCAGCAACACAATAACTCTCTAAATATGATCGCATTAGGATGTATTGTGAAAACATGTTCTACAAAATCTGTCTCTAATTACAAAATAAATAATGAAATGAATGAATATAAGCGTATACATAGAACTAAATAAAGAAAGGTCAGTTCTTGTCTTCGTCAATTTCGTGGTAGGCACTTGAACTTATCCATTCTCTGCAGTAAGGTTGGAAGGTCAAGATAATATAGCCTATGACCAAATCTTGAGAAAAGTTGGGCAATTTAATTATTTGTTTTATAACATGATATTGATGTTTTGACTATTTTAACTCTGGTCGAGTGGTGACAGTTCTTCCGAAGGTAAGTTGATATTGCTTAGGTTTATTGTTTGAATTATTATTGAATATTGAGATTGCTTCACTTCACTTACATAGTAAGAAAAGCAGTCTGTATGCATGCAAGGTCTTAGATCTGAATAAGCTTCTAGCCAACGGAACGACAGACAACACAGCGTTATGTAAAAGAATAGTGAAAATGTCTCCTGAAGATCTCTCTTCTGTCACAAGCTACTTTTGAATTAGTATACCATTTTATTATAGGGATGATAGAATTGTTGATTTAACCAATTTTGACAAAATTGTGACTTTTTATTTGTGTAAAAAAATTAAGCCTACCCTAAAGCATAACTTTGCAAAATTGTATGCCGTTTGGACGCATCGAACAGGTGCTACTGATATACAGTAGCTTTTAACCTCCGTGCACTTCAAACTGCCAGTTCACGCAAACTTGAACCGCCTGTTTTCTCCGCTTCAGTTTGCTTGTTATTTTGCCTCATTCAGAATTTATCTTCTTCCACAAAAGTAGAGATACAGCAATGCATTTCTTCAGGATATGCATTACGATGTGTATAATAAAATTGCTTATTCGATGCTGTATAGGGCTTAGTTCTTTCTTTAAATATTTTATATGACCAGGACAGTTTTTTTTTCAAACTTTTCATTTCTCCTAGTAAATTATTTTTAAAACAAAAAGTATAAACAATATAAAAATACATCAGTAAATTTGTAAAACCAGCGTCAAAGAACCTCATATAAAAATTAGGTTAACATTTTAATATCTGTCGTAATAGGTAGATTTCAATTTCTATTTTTTATTAAATTAAATTAACGAAATCTCAAAAAAGTAAATGAGATATTGCCAAAAAAAACTTGAACTTCAATTTCAGTTTAACTTCCTAGGATAAAAGTCCTCAACACTTCAATCATCCCTTAAGATCGTTTTTAAATTCTAAATTTCCTTGCCATTCCTTGTAAGTAATAAAGTTAGGAATGCGATTTGGATGTGGAATTTGTTTGTCAGTTACAATAAAGGCATAAACTCCCTGTTAAACGCCAATTTCAACATAGGACTACTTCGTACATATGATGATGAGCATGGTAATATTAGTGATAACGATATTAATAATAATATTAATAATAATAATAATAATAATTACAATAATCAGTGAGACCTAGACATATTCACGAATTATTGTGGTATTTACCATAATTTTGGCCTGAGTTGCGCAGTCAGTTTGGCACTGACGTTCTGCGACTAAAGTCGTGGATTCGATCCCGCCCAGGTCTATTGCATTTATATGTGCATAAATGTGACTGACCTGTGTCTGAAGATTTGCAAGCATGTAAAATAACTCCAGGAGGACGAACCTCCCGCACATTGGAGAATTTTTTAGTGTGGATTTTTAGTTTTTAACGAATTTGTCTTTTTAACGGAAATGTTCAAGTATTATAAATATATTTTAATAAAAGAAAGTAATGTTAGATTACTGAAAGTCGCATAAATGTATGTGCATATTAATGAAAATAAATTTTCAATAAACCAAATAAATGTTGAGCTAGTAAACATATTTTGAGTTTGTCTTGATTGAGGCTTATCTAGAGGAGGCAGTAAGTTTGGAAGGATGGGAATTTTATAATTCATTTATGGTCTTGTTGATCAAAATATCCATTTACCAAAACTACTGGGGCAGCATATTTTATATTCTTGCGAGCGGTTTTTAAATTATTTGTGTGCAAAAATCTTGCAAATTGACACTTATAACTAAACGTGAACAGAAATTACTGTTTCAAATTTCATTTTAATATCTCAATTTATTTATTTCGGCGCCCTGTAAGGCCCGGGCAGCTTGGGTCGCTTAAATCCTAAAACGGAGAGGTAAAACTAATATAAAGAAAGAAAGAAAATTTATTTCTTAGATATTAATTAATGTAATTGCTATTTGAAATAACAAAAAAAGGAAATTTCTCCTCCGAAAAATATTAAAATATGAGAATATTATAGGAGAAAAATTCCTCCGACACTGGGACTTGAACCCAGGAACCTTTGGCTGTTCGCGCCAATGCTCTACCAACTGAGCTAAGCCGGAGTTCAATTCACAGCGCCGGATGGAACTTCCCTCCCATGACCAATTGCCCTAATGGTCTTCCTCACAGACAGACAAGTTATGTCATATGCAGTACTGTGAGGCACACTAATTAGTGATTTTTGTGACCGGGCTCCCACTGTTATTGTACAGTTAACATACAAGATAGATATGTAAGCTTTCATGAACCACAGACTATTGTCTCTGTTGGACATTACATGAGAATATTATAGGAGAAAAATTCCTCCGACACTGGGACTTGAACCCAGGACCTTTGGCTGTTCGCGCCAATGCTCTACCAACTGAGCTAAGCCGGAGTTCAATTCACAGCGCCGGATGGAACTTCCCTCCCATGACCAATTGCCCTAATGGTCTTCCTCACAGACAGACAAGTTATGTCATATGCAGTACTGTGAGGCACACTAATTGGTGATTTTTGTGACCGGGCTCCCACTGTTATTGTACAGTTAACATACAAGATAGATATGTAAGCTTTCATGAACCACAGACTATTGTCTCTGTTGGACATTACATGAGAATATTATAGGAGAAAAATTCCTCCGACACTGGGACTTGAACCCAGGACCTTTGGCTGTTCGCGCCAATGCTCTACCAACTGAGCTAAGCCGGAGTTCAATTCACAGCGCCGGATGGAACTTTCCTCCCATGACCAATTGCCCTAATGGTCTTCCTCACAGACAGACAAGTTATGTCATATGCAGTACTGTGAGGCACACTAATTAGTGATTTTTGTGACCGGGCTCCCACTGTTATTGTACAGTTAACATACAAGATAGATATGTAAGCTTTCATGAACCACAGACTATTGTCTCTGTTGGACATTACATGAGAATATTATAGGAGAAAAATTCCTCCGACACTGGGACTTGAACCCAGGACCTTTGGCTGTTCGCGCCAATGCTCTACCAACTGAGCTAAGCCGGAGTTCAATTCACAGCGCCGGATGGAACTTCCCTCCCATGACCAATTGCCCTAATGGTCTTCCTCACAGACAGACAAGTTATGTCATATGCAGTACTGTGAGGCACACTAATTAGTGATTTTTGTGACCGGGCTCCCTGGGTTCAAGTCCCAGTGTCGGAGGAATTTTTCTCCTATAATATTCTCATGTAATGTCCAACAGAGACAATAGTCTGTGGTTCATGAAAGCTTACATATCTATCTTGTATGTTAACTGTACAATAACAGTGGGAGCCCGGTCACAAAAATCACTAATTAGTGTGCCTCACAGTACTGCATATGACATAACTTGTCTGTCTGTGAGGAAGACCATTAGGGCAATTGGTCATGGGAGGGAAGTTCCATCCGGCGCTGTGAATTGAACTCCGGCTTAGCTCAGTTGGTAGAGCATTGGCGCGAACAGCCAAAGGTCCTGGGTTCAAGTCCCAGTGTCGGAGGAATTTTTCTCCTATAATATTCTCATGTAATGTCCAACAGAGACAATAGTCTGTGGTTCATGAAAGCTTACATATCTATTAAAATATGAACCTGAATTTCTATGAAACATTCTTTGATGCTTGCTTTACAAAATTACTGACGGGATTTTTAGATCTTATTTATATCTTTTGTTTCAAAAATATTTTATATAGGAAAATAAAAAGTTTTTAAAAATCGATGTAACTTTTGACGATAGGCCTACTCGTACTAAATATTTGTTTAAAAAAATTTAAGGTTAGTAAAAAACAGTCGAATTATTAATTTTGTTGCACACATTGTAAAAAAAATATTTTCTGGGGCACGAGAGATTTTGAATTTAACAAATAACATGAAAATTGAGACTGAGAGAAGGAGCTATTAACATTTCCATGCATTAGCAGTTTAAAGCGCACAGACTTTAATATATAAGTATGCATAACATAATTATAAATATATATAATAATGCAAGTTTTTTAATTCATCAAGTAACATTATTAGGAGCTACTCAAGTCGTTTTTATTGTCACTCTCAGCTTAATACGAACTTCCCGCCCGTTATATTGTAGGACGTACTGTATTATTTTTTGTAAGTTTATAATAAATGTCTGTAAGATTTTAGTTAAAAGAAACACTACTTCAAAATTTAATTACTGTGGATTTTCTTAATGGACTATCTTGATGATTAAAAAAATATATAATTTATTTATTTTATTTTTTGAGTTTTGAGCTTACGAAAAAAATTGCCATTGTCAAACGCTTGGAATTTATCGAGCAGAGTATGAGAGTGTCAAAGTTGCACAGATTAATCCTAAGTTGCTTCCTCTTCCCTTTCTCAGTGTTCTCAGTGTCCCTTTCCTTTTTCTTCTACGTCATGTCATCATGGCCAATGCATTCATTGTTGTCCGCATCATGAGAAAATATTATTTAAAATGGATTAATTGTATGCTTTCCTGCAAATAAAGCAGTTTTACCGAAATTTGTCTAAAAACTGGGGTTACGTTTACTTTTCGCGTCATGTGAATTCGAGTTATTTCTCTAAATTTAAAAGTGCTGTATTTGAGGCGGAAAATGAAATTCTGCAAATATGTGATGAATTGATAATAATTCGAGTTATCGCCTCTCGCGAGTTTCACGGACGTCTAGTAATTGTATTTGAATAAACAACCATTTATAGGTATGAGCATGTGTAACATAAATGTAAACATTTGGAGTTAATGTTTGTCTCTTCACTCCCAGTAAACAACCAGTTTTATCTTGCACAGTGAACATGGGTAACGTTGCAGCTCGACGGACCGGTTTTATTAAACGCGTTGTGGAAATGCTATCCGTGACATATTGTGGTGTAATATTGATACTTCATAATGTTTGTCAATAGCAGAATATTTTATGATGGAGTAGGTACCGTTGTGAAGTGTGTACAGACTGGTGTACCTGCCACATACATACACGTGCGATGGCAAACGGTTGCCGTGGAGCGATGACCGATCCTCTCTTGTCCCTCAATGTCAGCAAGTGTGAGGAACAGTTGTCATACCATGGCAAGCACTTCGCGCTATTAGCTCCTCGAATTTGGAAGTCATCTGATATCACTGACCCACAAAGCCTTCATTAGAACTTTTCGTGATAACGTGTCGTAGTCCTCATTGCTCGGCGTCGGCGTCGGCAATGCGTTCACTTTTCTCATGCAGCCCGTTTTTTCTCACCAATGAGTCGAATGTCTGGAAACTTCAGGCCTTCGTGGTCCACGGTATTATCATGGTTGTCGCCACTCCCATGGCTGAGTGGTTAGACCGTTGCTTCCACCCCTGGGGCCCGGGATAGAATCTCGGTGGATCCATGTGGAATTTGGGGTGGACAAATTGGGGTTACAAGTTAATTCGCTACGTGCATTGAAGTAGAGGTAGAGTTGTACCAAATACTTTTGATAGTAATACCGATCACTCTCTCATTATGATATCGGCAAACAGCTGTTCTGGCACCGACAATTCCGAGCCAACAGATGGAACTAGTGTTGCTAAAAATATATCCTACATAGGCCTATAGATACCAAAATAGCACCCTTTTTATATTTTGATATATCACCATTTTTATATCATAATAGAAGCCTTTCCTATTGGCATTTATAGCGACATTAGTTCCATCTGTTGGCCCGGAATTATCGGTACCAGAAAAACTATCCCCGATTTCAAATGAGAGTTATCGATATTACTATTAAAATTATTTGGTTGACCATGTCAGTAGACTCACATTTCATTCAACAATTTGGATCCCAGGACTTTTCTACTACACGACGTACAAAAACACGTCTATTCTAAGCGGCACAGCAACCGAGCTAAATGCATATTATGTAGGCTATTCTTAGTAATTTGAGTGCTGATTCCAATTTCTTCCTAGACATGTGCCATATGCTAATGAGGGCAAGGATTCCATTTAAGAATACTGAAAAATCGGTGTTTTACACAGTTTTTAAATAATTATGTTGGGAGAGCCATGTCTTAAATCTACACTGCTTACAGTAAAATTCTATGGAGATGTACAAGTTTGAATTTTTAATATATTGTACATCGTCACCTGGATGAATATTGGACTGTACCATATCCCTGAAGATAATATCTGAGGAAAGGAACGAAGAAGCTACGAATACCGAGGAAACTCATTTAACATGGTATAGAGCAATATATGGGAATTCTTCGACACTCAGCACCCCGTATTTTTATTTTTTATTTTTTTATTTTTTTTAATACACCAAAAACAGTCATATTTTCTTTACAATTCACTTATTAACTCAGTTTGCTCTTGAAAATATTCGAAATGAAAGCAAAATCGTGAAGAAGTGAGCACATAAGTAACGCAAAATGTCATATTTCGTACAGAATAAGGCAAGGTGGTCATGATATGAGGAACGGTGCGTAGAATAGATCTCATCGTGAAGCAGTGTAGGCAAACTGACGATGTTAGCGGTGGTTATGGTGTTGCCGCTAGAGCTATCTGTTACTATACTAAACTAAACTAAACAAAACTAAACTAACGTTGGCTAACCTAACCTATCCTATCTCAAACCTCGTACATATCACTAACCTCGCGCTTGATCATTCAACGTGTAAAGCTATTGGCGACATTGTACGACGCAAACGAAATAAGTCGAACGATCATTATAGCCGCCCAATTAGAGTGTTGGAGACAATCAACGTGCCGCGTAACCCGAGGTATTTAGTTGGAAATTTTTCGCAATATATTATATATATATATACAGTATATATATTGTGCTAGAATCATCGAAGGAAAAATACCATAAACAGGGAAACTTGATAGAAAATAATTGAGAAACAAGATCTATGGATAGTTAAAAGATGCAGCAGAAATTAAAAAGAGGTCTATATAATTATATATTCTATTATAGAGTATAGTGTAATAAATTATAACGCACGTCAGTAAAATCTTACATAATTATCTCAAACAACTGTACCGCCAATTTAGCCTATGTTTTGGTTCTCTCTGCTCGGAATCGGGTAAGGGCTACACTGACCATCGCGCTGCTTGCGTTTAGTTGACGTGCAGTTAACATTGGTCTTACGTTCCGCGAATTCTCTCTCTACTAATCAGCCATACAGGTAAAATGGCACCATCAGATTCCTATCATCCGTCCACTATTAACAAAATGAATGACCATAATTTTATTGATAGGCTTAACTGAATGTGATTTAATTATGAACTCCGTGTTTATTCCTGGACCTTGTGATAGGCCTATCCTAATAAAAGCGCATCGTCTGAAACTGTGGCGAAAACAGATCGATCCATAAGTTAAGCAGTTGTGTGTTCATTAATTATATTATAAAATTATTTTAAGCACTTACTAAAGTTATTACATTATTTGTGTATTTTGTTTATGAGATACTTTAATGCATGATCATATTGAAATAGCTCACAAATCAGGATTAATACGTTGACTGCAATTTCAGGATCATCCGTTTGCTACACACATTAAGGAAACAATATAAAAGTAAGTAAAATGCAGAAAAAAATCATTATAGGCTACTTTTAAATAGAGACTTGTAATTTTTCTTCAAAGAAATGTCATAAATTCTATCAATTCAAAAAGAGACATTTTTTACATTATTAGGCTTATAGTACTATTTTTAAGATCCTAGTGTCGTGTTTAGCCTTAATATAAATCTTTATCTAGGCCGATACTTTAGTTAACTGATGTTTTGAATCTAAATGTATATAAATATTTCCATTAAATTGTTAATTGGAACATCTTAACCAAGTCCTGTATATTTCATGCAAATATATTAAATCATCTTTGAGTTAATTTCTCTTTGAAACTGAAAAATGTAAATAATTTATTTATAGAAAAATTAAAATAAAAAAATCATAAGCCATGGGCGCACAGCTGTTCGGTGTTGTATTTTGTTGTTTCCAACAATTAAACCTTAATTTTTTAATCCATTTTCGACTATTCTTTTAAGTCTCCTCTTATAAAAACTTAAACAATGGAACAGATTAGGCTATACGCCGCTATATCAGTACTACCATAAGAATTAAGGTTATACACTGAATGTATTAATATTTTTATGACGCACCACGGTTTGAAAATCTCTGTTCTAAAGATTGTGTTTGCATGACAGGATAAAACAGCACTAAAGTACACATTCCATATTCCTGATGCGATAGAACTGGTACATACAATCTGAAACTAGTAAGCGTTGAAGGACGAAGAAGAGCGGCGACATGCAGTCTTGCTGACGTGGTCTCTTATATCGCTTCTCAACACCAATTTCTGAAATAATTAGTCGAGACAAGCTACCAGGCACAACAAGCATTACATAAAAACTGCTACAATTAAGCGACCTTAAACTGTAGTGCCATCTATACGCCTGTCTGGACTCAAGGCTTAATAAACCAGTTGTAAGCTAACAAACTGATGAGGCATCCACTGATTCTATCGAACTTGTTAAATGCTTTATTTTCTCACACAGATCACGGTACTTACCAGGTCTACGCATGGAGCACTCTTACCTGCAACAGAGCAAAACACACAATTAAAATCTTGCAAGGAAACATGATTTCTATTTCTACTTGAATACAGTATTATCCATTTATCCAGGCCTCTATTATCTGAGACTCCATATAGGAGTGGCAACTACTGTACACGCAGTAATATGTAAAGTAAAGTAAAGTGATCCCTATATAGGCCATGGAGGCCCAGAGGGTTCCAGGAGGTTGGGGCTCCCACATTTTAGATATTCGGCACGTTAAGGTGGTAAAGTTGTCAGCCTTACGCACCGGCCGCCTTACCCCAGGATTGCTCCTGGTATTCATTTCTGTTAAGAGGCTGAGTCAACCTCAGGGCCATAGTGCCACCAGAAGGATTAGGCGAATTGAAAAACTCATTGACCTCAACGGAAATTGAACCCGCGACCATCCGGTTTGTAGCGCTGCGGAACCACTACGCTACGGCGTAAATGTGTAAAATAACTACACAATATAATTATTATTCTTTAATAATCATGAGCACCATTATATTTTATGCAATGTCAGTATAGTAAGCCGGTATTCTTTGTCTATTTGGCAACAGCTTTGAGACAAAAACTTTAGATCAGTATTACAAGGAAGCTTGAAATGGCTCATTTTGTAACTGCAATTTTGCTGCTTCTTGCTTTAAACGCTTACTTTAATTGTGGGACTCGCATGGGGCGCAAAGTTCGGTTTTCCCGATTCAGGGGTGAAATTAGTAGTTTTTAGAACTTTATTATAAAACCTTTATTTTTAGTATACCCTCTCTAAAACAGCCGTTTCCTGGACTGATAACACGCCAAATTTACTTTAGCGACCTAGGCCGCTAACTTTAACATGGATTTAAACATATATTTTGTCATAAAACAACAAATTTAAGCCAACGTGTTTCTTTATAATAAACAAAAACTTTACCAGGGTTTTTCGCAAACATGGTAGCCTATTTCATCATATAACAACAAATATAAGCCAACAACTTGTCACATCTTGGTTAACAAGATAAATATTGCTTACTATAACTTATATGCACCAGCATTTAATTACAATAATATATTCCTTCTCATAGTCTACTGCTGCCGAGATTTTGCTGGCAGCAGCTCCAACGTTTCTGGCTTGGATTGTAATCTATTCGGGATTATCATTCATTTTTTCACATGCTTTTCATAAATACCAGTTTGTTTGCATTATTTTTTTTACAAACAAGCGACTCATATATTATGCATCTATACCGCATTTCGTATTGGTACGGTTCATTGTTGTTCTGCGATTAAGGCGACTGTGAGAACATGACGATAACAAATGGCTGAATATACCTTTCATTATAATTAATTATATGGTATTTTTATTTCATTTCATATAATTCAGAGATATTTTACTAAAAAATGTTGTATGTACCACGTACGAAAAATCTTTATCGGACTCATCCAATATTTCGGCCTCTGCTTACATCTCGGTCGCTATACTATGAGTAGATTCGTCCGCTAAAGCGTTATTTTGAATAAATGATACATAAATAGCTATTAAGAAGGTTTATAGAAGCATAGTTTTTTACTGGAAGAGAGTTTTACAGTAACTGTTGAAATGTGGTTTTTGTAAACGTCTTTAATTTTATCGTAAGTCTAATTATAGCTACACAAGATTAACATAATGTCCAAAAAGAAACAGTGCAAATGTCCATATTAATTGCCATTTATACTGAGATTATTAATGTAAATTATATCATCTAAATAAACAGAAATAGTCCTTATTATCGAAGTACTCGATTATACAAGGCAGGCCTGGGCTTCTTAATATTGGATAATCAAGGTTCCACTGAAGCGACGTATTCATAAAGTAAATAAGTAAATTTATTTATAATTAAAAAGAAATAATGTTCAGCCTATTACCTTCAGACATCCATGTCATCTGACAGAGCCCTGAACTTATGTACTGCAGGCAAAATTAAGATACAACTTATATACTGCAGGCAAAATTATTCCTGTACTTGAAGTTATATAAATTCTTTTTGCTTATAAAATCTACCATTCTCTCATTTACTTCTTTTGTTAAATCTGTCGAAAATATCATAATGAAATTATATTTTCTAGAGTATCAGCGTATTCCATAATCTCATTCCACAGTAAATTCAGTAATGTATTCATTATGTCAATTACAAATTTTGTTAATATCCTTGTAGGCCTTAAATTTTATTATTGGATATTTCTTTCTAACGGCAGATCTACGCCTTCATCTCTTACTATCTTCTACTGCATCTTTTAACTCTCCAAAGCTTCTTCTCTTCCTGATGTCTTCCAGTATCTCAGTATCTTCTTCTTCCAAGTTTTCTTGTTCCTTTTATTTTTCCTTCGATTACTCTACCAGAAGTCCTCTTCCTCTCATGCTAGCTTTCCTTTCCATTTCAACTTCCAAGATACATTTATACTCGTCCACTCTTTTTAAAACTTATCATTCGTTAATTTTTCTATCTACCGAATCCTATTGTAGGCCTACTACGTGAAAATACATACAAATAGACCTAAGAAGAGCTAACAATTTCATATAATGATTGCAAACTGACCATTTTGTCTTGAGTTAAATTAGCCTATGTAACTGAATGATATTTCTATAAGCATAACTTTTAAAAATAATGAAGTATGAAGAAAAAGAAGAAGAAAATCATTTATTAGAAACATAAATGAAGCTGCTTGCCTCTTCTCAAGTTGTTATTCGACACAGCTTATCAATTCCATCTAACAAGACAATTATTAAGTACATAGCGTACATAAATATAAACAGTTTTACAGTACTCTTCTAAACAGAGCTCACAATTATTTTTTGGAGTAAATATGGTGTTTCAAGACGGATATTGAATCAACAATGATGCTTCAGTAAGATATTTGGTTTCTTCTTTGGTGATCCCATAATATAATACCTAATACAATACAAATTATAATAACATTTACAAGTTTCAGAAAAATTATGAACACCCGAAAGAGCAAAATGTTCGGACTCGGATGGCAGTTCAAGTACTAAAATGTTCCGTTACATAACAAAGTACATTGAAAAATCATATACGCACACGCGCTACTTCACAAAACAAAAGAATAATAACAAAAATCACCATAAAAAGTAAATACGCATTATTGTTTGAGTTTACTTACAAAAATACATCAAGGAAATGAGAAAACCTATTTTAGGATAAATATTTTATAATGTATCTTATTCTATTTTTAAATCTATGCCCATTCATGTTATTTATATTTGGATGTTATTTAACATTTTATGTATCAAAGCTTTGCATACAGAAAGTAAAACAAAAGTAGGCATATAAGAACGCAAAATCACAAATCTACGTATACTTTTATGCAGTCTATTAATACAACCGCAATTACGTCAATCCCAGATCCATCTTGCCACTTAGAAGTCAGATCATGAGGGATAATATTATTAATTATATATGTTTTGTGTTTATCCCAGCTTAAATGTTGGTCAATGATTGTTCCTAAATGTTTTACCCCAGTAGGTACTAATAGGCTACGTAGGGAAGGGCAAAAACAATATTGAGTAATAGAACATCCAGAATTTTTCATTTTAGTGGAATTATGATAAGGTTTCAGATCTTGAATACCGATTTTTGTTAAAGAGAAAGTAATAAAGATGTTTTAGCGATATTTAAAGAAAGAAGATTTATATACAGCCAGTTTTTTTATAATGCTTAGCTCCCTATTAGCATTCTCGAATATGTTATTCCAATTTGAACCAGAAAAAATAAATACTGTATCAACAGCATAGGAGTAGCTGGATCCAGAAAATGCATCTAGTTTAATTTTCAGTAAATCGTTTATGTATACAATTAATAAGATACGTCCTAAAATTGTTCCTTGTGGAACACCAATATTTATCCAGTTTCACTAGGCCTAAGTTGATTATTAATTTATATTATCTGATATCTGTCAATTAAAAACAATTTAAAATTTTTTTAAAGACTCCATTTATATGTAGTTCTTTTAAAAGGAGGTTAGAAACTGCATAAGGATAATTTCCAAATCACTTATTGTATCATTAAATATCAGGCTACTAATGGTTCAGTAATTGGTACAAAATAGATAATATAAGAAGAAATAGTGCTTATTTCTAAAATAAGATATAATCACTTCAAAAAGCATGATAGATTTTATTAGGAACGTCGAATATAGCATCAAATAGCCTACAGGTATGGATTTTTAAATAAACTTCAATTCGCTTCAAACATATAGACTGATGCATTTATTTTACAGTATTTTTATTAGAAAGAATTGCGTTTTAATATTCGTATGCAGGGCCTTTTTTACGATTGCCAGACAATTATGCTCTGGTTAAAAAATGATTTGGCAAAAGAAATAATACTGTTTTGGGAAATCAGATTCAAAACAACTACAGACTATTACTTAAATGCATTCTGGAAGAATATAGTCTAATTTGGCCCAGGTAGATAGACTCTAAATGTACAAACTCTCAGAACCTGCGACAGAGCTGAAGAACTGGACAATGCCTTAAAAGAAATAAAGTTCGATGTATTAGGCCTAAGTGAAGTAAGAAGGATGGGGGAATCCATAACAGAAAAAGGAAACGGTGATTTAATGTTTCACATAGGCACAGCCCCAGGCCAAAGAGGCGTTGGCTTCATTATCAAACGAAACATAAAGCACATGGTACTTGTACTGGATGGAATTTCAGAAAGAATAGCGGTCCTGAAATTAGCAACGAAAGGCTCTCCAACAACAATCATTCAAGTTTATGCTCCCACAGAAGCATGCAGCGAAGATGAATTAGAGGACTTTTACAAGAATTTAGACACTACAGTAGAAAAATACAAGTCACCAACGAACCTAATCATAGGAGACTTCAACAGCAAAGTGGGACCACGCAGTAACATAGAAGAAGAACAGGTTGGACCGTATGGATATGGGAGGAGGAATGAAAGAGGAGACAGACTAGTACAGTTTGCGCAAGAACATGGATTGAAAATAGCCAACACCTTCTTCAAGAAAAATCCCGAAAACAGATGGACTTGGAGATCACCCGACGGCAACACGAAGAATGAAATTGACTACATCCTAAGTAACAGACAGAATTCCATAAAAGACATCCGGATCATAACAAACTTAAAATTCAGCACAGATCACAGAATGGTAAAAGCAACAATAAAATTAGAAAGAAGGCGACAATGGAAGAAACGCTCTAAACCAAGCATAGAAGCACTAGACAACGAACAGTACAAGACACAAATGCAACACCGGCTCTTGCAGTTAGACCTCAGAACAGAAAGAGGGACACAGGAACTATACGACTCATTAGAGCAATGCATGCTCCAAGCATATGGTGACACAAAAAAGGCAGACAAAACAGAGAAACACGACGGAAAACTAAGCGAGACTACTCTAGCACTAATTGAACGAAGATCGGAGATGAACCAAGTCAGAGATGACTCAGAAGATAATAGAGAAGAGTACGCTAAGATAGATAAAAGAACTAAAAGAGAAATACGAAAAGACATCCGAGAATACCAAGCATCTTCTACGCGACAGATACTAGAATCTTCCAAATCAATCAGAAAGGCAAAAAGAGAAATAAGTGGAGGTAAACAATGGATATTAGGAACCAAAGACTCGTCAGGAAAACGCACGACTGCAAGGGACAGTATCATTGAAACTGCCACTAAGTACTACAAAGACCTATATACAAGCTCTCTTCAAAATCCCGTATGGAACTACACATCAGACCCCACAACCAACAACTCCCAGGTCGTTCCCCCTATATTAGCCAGCGAAGTTCGGACGGCAATCAATGAATTGAGGAACGGAAAGACCCCCGGCGAGGATGGAATATACAACGAATTCTTGAAGCAAGCCTCAGACCACCTGATACCAGCGATCACCATTATCTTTAACAAAATTATAGATGCAGAAGAAATACCAGACCAGTGGAAAACAAGCACAATAATCCTCCTCCACAAGAAAGGCACGAAAGATGACCTCAACAATTATCGACCCATAAGTCTCATGTCAAGTTTGTATAAGCTGTTTTCAAAAATAATCACTAGAAGATTAACAAAAATTCTGGGTGAAAATCAACCACACGAACAAGCGGGTTTCCGCTCTGGATACAGTACTGCAGACCACCTCCAAACTGTGAGCCAGGTAATGGAAAAAGCTGAAGAATTCCATCAAACAGTGTATATTGCCTTCGTAGACTACAGCAAGGCTTTCGACTCGGTCGAGCATGAGAGTGTAATACAAGCTTTACACACACAGGGAGTCAACAACAAATACATCAGCATACTCAACAAAATTTATAACCAGAGCTGTGCCAAGGTGAAAACAGAAATCGAAGGTGAAACATTTCAGCTCCATAGAGGAGTACGTCAGGGAGACCCAATATCCCCTAAATTATTTACAAGCGTACTAGAAAGCACGTTCCGCAAACTACACTGGAACCAGGACTGTGGAATAAGTATAAATGGTAGCAGGTTAAGTAATCTAAGGTTTGCTGACGACATCGTACTGTTTGCCAAATCACCCAGTGAACTTCAGTCGATGCTTCAAGATCTATCTAACTCCAGCAGATTAGCAGGCCTCCGGATGAACAAGACCAAAACACAGGTAATGTCAAACGGACCGGCGACACCTATAACTGTAGATGACACAGTACTGCAATATGTATCGGAATACGTGTACTTAGGACAAATAGTATCATTCCACCAGAAGACTGAGAAAGAAGTAAAAAGAAGGATTTCTCTCGCATGGAAGGCTTTTTGGTCCCTCAAGTTCATCCTCCTGGAGAAAACTCTCAGCAGAAAACTCAGAACCGAAACGCTAGAGACCTGTGTAATGCCGGTATTGTTGTATGGTTGTCAGACGTGGGCTCTCACTTCCAAACTTCGCAACAGTCTCCAAGTGTGCAAAAGAAATATGGTGAGAAAAATCCTAGGCATATCGTTGAGGGACAGAGTTACAAATGAAACACTACAGAAGATGTCAGCAGTTACCGACCCTGCACTGCAAGCCACCAACACCAAATGGAAGTGGGGAGGCCACGTCGCAAGACTCAAAGATGACAGATGGACATACAAGGCCACAATGTGGGACCCTCGTACTGGAAGAAGATCCCCCGGAAGACCAAGACAGAGATGGGCTGATCTCTTCAAGGAACTTGTAGGACGACAGTGGTCAACCAGAGCAAGAAATAGGAATGACTGGAAAGTTTTAAGAAGACAAGTGAACAGTGACTGAAACCAGTGCATATGCGACCGAAGTCTTACGAAGACAAGTGTATAGGACCGTAACAAGTGTAAGGACGTAAACTACAATGAAGTGCACAATGACCCAGACTAATGTAAGTGGACATAGACCAGGAATTGCATAAAAGCCCAAGAGCACAAATATCCCTCATGTGGAATAGCTCACCACATGTAGGTGTATTCGAGCTTACCCTCTTCGAGGAGGCCATTGCCCTTAACGGGACATTTAGGCTAATCATTTCATTTCATTTCATTTCAGATACTCCATCCGTGGCGCTTCATCCCTGAAGGGACACGGCCTAATACCCGACTGCTGCGTCATCTACCATAGGCAGATAGCAGGATTGGGAGGCATGTGGTCAGCATGCCGACACCAGGTAGATACAATAGCAGTTAAACCGCCGATTAGCAGATAGGCTAATATTATTATTTAAACATATTAACATAAAACTCTTTTCTAAGACAATATAAAAGTATAGACTTAAAATAGGCTAATAGGAATGCAAAGCAAACCACACTAGACCAATAAACTTCATTTGGGGTTTAGCAGCTACTTTTATCTAGCTGTTGGGCGATTTTCAAGCAATCAGTCGCCTGAAATAACTTAGACAGGTATGATTAAAATTTCTCACAACATATTTTGTCAAGACTAGTATTATTATTAAAAATGAGGATATCCAGTTCAATTGGCAACTTATATATTTTATGTATTTTACCTTTTCTTCATAAATTTCTAGATTTAAAACCTTAATGAAATTACCTTAGCGACCTTTGACACAGTGAAGGCAGAGAAGATCCGGGGTCCGGGTGGGAGTTAAAATGGCATTGAAGGTCGGTTGGTATAGGTTAGAAGGAAGTGCTAGTCGTGACCACATCGGGACCCTTCACAGGCGGATGTTCACACTTTCACACCCAAAGCCTGAAGATTGAAAGTTGTTTAGGGAAAACTAGTTTCGATTTTTCAATTCACCCAATACTTCTGCGTTTTTATGTTCATATTTTATAAATAAATTGCTTAATTATTGGCTAATAGACCTTGGAACCTGTCTGTTGAAGGTTATTATTTTACTAATCTAAAGAAGATGAGGTTTTAACATGGAATAAGTTTCAGCCATAGTAAGTTCAGTGCAGTCAAGATATTAATATATATATATTACAACGAAAAATGTGAGCGAAATTTTCCCTGAATAATCACAAAGAGGAATAGATCAGGAAACCAAGTATTTCATAATGGATAATAACTTTAATTAATAGCGCATGCAATATCGAATACTAAGAAATAAACGTCCCAGAGATCGAAATCTGATCAATTCTCCCTCAAATAGTGTTTATACAGGATGCTATAATTAAAGGAATATACGGGCGGAGTTTTGGAAAACTTCGGCCAATGACATGGCTCGTACCATCTCAAACTGCACAATACTAAGCAGTTTAACAGTACCAGATTTTCTGATTGGCTATTACCTAAAAGTCCTTAACTTTGCGTGCAATCTAGGCCACACTACTTGATAAGTATGTAGCTAGCAGTTGTCCTCTTGATTTTCTCTGTACGGGAGGGACCTTCCCGCTCTTATTTTCACAAGATAGCCTATCAACAAAAAGACTTAGGGCTTGTATGGTAAGCGGACGTAATCGTTTTCTTTGCCTTATTTTCCTTTTTTCCTTGACACACAAACACCCATGTGCGAGGAAGGACTCGAACCCACAGCCTTCTTTACCACTGCTCTAAGCCAGCATGCTTTAGCCAGCGTGGCTAATGAGATCGGCCATTAGTACCTTCATTTTCTCTATCTGACAGATAAATATATTCTCTCCTACTCAGTATTTTTTTTTCTGGTTCAAATTGGAATAACACATAGGAGAATGCTAATAAAGAGCTAAGCATTACAAAAAACAGGCTGAATATAAATCTTCTTTCTTCAAATGTAGCTAAAACATTTTTATTACATTTCTCTTTAACAAAAACCGGTATTCAAGATCTGAAATCTTATCAAAATTTGGTTAAATTGCACAATTATGGATGTTGTATTCCTCAAAATTGTTTTTGCTCTTTCTTACATATTAGTACTGAGGAAAAAACTTTAGGAATAATTATTGACCCAAATAGAAGTTGGGATATCATTTTATGAACTAATTCTTTCTACCTTTAATTCAACTTATATCCGACCGCCTAACCTCACTAATCTTAGTATACCTCTGTGTCTCTTTTATTCTTGCCTTACCAGTCTTCTAAGCCCTGCTAACCTCTCTAAACCTCTCTAATTCCATCGCTTGATTGCTATATTCTACTAGCATCTTCTAAATTCTTCTTATCGAATTTCTATTCTACCTCAACTTCCTAACCACACTATTCTTTCCACTGGCTCTACTGTCTTTCTCACCTCAAGTTAAACTATCCTCATGTTCTTTACACCTTTCTCATCCTCTTTCCTTAATTATATCCCACTTTCTTTCCCTTTACTCTGTTTCAACTTTATTTATAGCTGCACTATCCTACAGGCCTAATTGTTATCACATCGTTATCCTTCCCTTATCTTTACACAATAATTAGCAACAGGACTCAAAAAGGAAATAAACATTTAGACGCTAGCATCAAAATCACTAGATTAAGTCCTTTCACATCAACTAAACCTATAAAAGAGGGGTCCTTTTCCCCCTAAAGTATATCTCTACTGTCCCGCTCTAGTTGTAATTGAAAAATCCACTATTTCTCCTAGGCTATATAGGCCAATTTCAGTAGACTACCTAAGGAAACAACAGCCAGGCTATGTTACTTGTAAACAATTTACTTTATTCAGCTTCACACAACAAATTCATAATTTTCATTCTTCATTCCTCTTTTCGGTAAAAGATAGATTTATGCCGCGCACCAGCCGATATCTGCCTGCCGGTTCCTTTCCATCGCTTCCGAGCCTGCGCGCGCACCTCACTATTGTACCATGGCTTCCTTGACGGTTGTAACGATGTTTTATGAAAGGAGTGGAAGGGTAAAAAGCTTCTGCATTTAGTTAAAAAATGAAAGATAAATTATAGGTCAGTGATAGGTTTTGTTAGGTTAGGAACGTTATGTTAGGTTAGCGCGAGGTTAATTATGTCTCACATTGAATCTCTTCTGGGACGAAACCCTAAACTCCGCCTTTCCAGGGCGGTCCCATTAGAGAGTTGGTGAGAGGAGCCTAGTGCGTTGCATAAAACTATTTTTTTTTTCCATCAGGACCATACCACCTTACTTAACTGTATGTAGCCTAAGTTAACCGTTTTAGTTACTTTTATTTCTCCTGACAATCCTGAACAGATGCTATTTCAAAGGGTCGAATGCCCAATTATTAATTAAAAAAACATGTCTCTGTTCACTTAATTAGGTACTTATCGATAGCGTTGTATACAGTACTCAACACTTGTCGGGTGAGTCCTGCTTTCATCTTCGCCTCTCATTCATTTCTCGTTCACAACCCAGCTTTCGGTTGTCCAATCTGTGTTATTGCTATTCCGTAGTCCTCTTTCTCTCATAGTTTCTTGGGGAAGAATGGAACGAAGAATCTCCAGGCAGTTCTTCGGCCTCCAGATTAGGTAGTCTAGTTTATTTTTTATTTACCATGAAAATTACAAATTACAAATTAGAAAATACAAATTAATACAAAATTATTACAAATACAAATATAAATAATATAAACAAAATTATTACAATTACAAAAGAGCATTATTTACCCCGCATGAGCATAGCTCGTGTTCGGGGTCAGTTCAGTTATACTAAAATTATATTTTGAACATTATATAAAAAGAAAACATACATATTATAGTTTTAGGCATAAAATAAGAATAAAAATAAATAAGATTGCTTATATGAAATAAAATACATGAACAAAGATACGAAAAATAAATTACAATAACATAACAAAGTTACAAACAAAATACCCTATGTTAAAAATTAAAAATTTACAGTTAAGAATGAATAACGGAAAAAAGTGGGTAAAAGTACAATTACAAGTTAGATTTAATCAATTCGAGTACTTGTTTTTTTAAACAATTTATTGTTTAGTGGTATCAGATTAGGGTTTCTTCTAGTAAAATTGTTGTATAGCCGTGGTCCGAAATTTATACTATGCCTTAGACCTGCTTCTGTAGCACATTTTGGTTCGAAAAGAGGACAAGAGATATTATACCTCCTTGTATTATAGTAGTGATTTCGTGTTATGAATTTTTCATGATGTTTATGGAAATAATTTAATAAAGTGTAGGAGTATAATTGTTTAATATTCAATACGTCAAAATCTTTATATAAACTTTTAGATGGATAGTCGATTGATTTTTTTAAACATATCTTGATTATTCTTTTCTGCAACAAAGACAATGGGCGAAGTGCAGTCTGACATATCCCACCCCATCCTATTATTCCATATTGTATAACTGATTGGACTAAACTTAGATATATTATTCTTAAAGTACTCTGTGGCATAATGTTTCTTAATATAACAAATTTATATATAGTTTTCCGTAGTTTAAGACACAGATATTGAACATGTTTTTCCCACCGTAAATTTTGATCAATAATAACACCTAGGTATTTTACTTGTGTTGATGAACTTAATTTTGGACATTTACAATTAAAAGGGATAGAACAAGAGATTTCATGTAAGATTATATTGTGTTGTGCATTTATCGAGGAAAGTCCTTTAGAGTTTAGTGAAAAAGGTAAATATGTTGTTTTATCAATGTTTAAAGATAGAAGGTTTTCATCGAGCCATTTTTTTATTTTGTTTGTTCCAATGTTAGCATTACTAAAAATGTGCTCCCAACTGTTACCAGAAAATATGATTACTGTGTCATCAGCGAAGGAATAAACATTGCCTTTGGTGAGATTTATATCTAATTTAAGAAGATCATTGATATATATTAAGAAGAGCAAAGGACCTAACACAGTTCCTTGTGGGACACCGATATTTAGCACTACGTTTTCACTTTTTTCGTTGTTAACTTTAGTGCTTTGGTATCTATTTGATAAATATGATCGAAATAGGTCTAAGGCAGTACCTCTAACACCAATATTTTCTAATTTATTTAGCAAAATGTTGTGACTTATAGTGTCAAATGCCTTTCTTAGGTCCAGAAAAATACCTAAGCATTTTTTCCTTCATCTACTGCTTTAATAATTGTGGATGTAACGGCCATTATAGCATCATCTGTACTCATATTAGGCCTACTCCTAAAACCAAATTGTGATTCCGTTAATAGTTTATTTTTTTCTAAAAAGTTTGTTAGTCTATTTTTTATGCATTTCTCTAATAATTTTGCAATGGTAGATAATAAGGATATTGGCCTATAATTATTTAAATTACATTTGTCACCTGATTTGTACAATGGAATTACTGTCGCATATTTTAATTCATCCGGAAAAAAGCCTTGAACTAAGCATAGGTTGAAAATATGAGTAAGGGGTTTAGAAATAAATGTAATAATTGTTTTCATTATAGTTGATGAAATGTCATCACTTCCAGGAGTAACGCTATTCTTAAGGTTTATGGCAATTAAGATCAATTCATTTTCAATTAATTATTGGCTGTAGGAACAGAGAAGTTGTTGAATTTGAATGTAGATTATTATTGCGAGTAGTTTGCGATGAATATGCTGATATGGAGCTTGTTATTTTGTGTCCAATCTGAGAAAAGTGTTTATTGAATTCATTAGCAGTTTCACTATTATTGGTAATGGTTAATCCTTATTCTGTTACGATTTTGTTTATATTCGTATTTTCTCGTTTTAATGTATCTGTAGCTTCATTGATAGTTCGCCAAAATCTTTTGGGTCATGTGAATATTGTTTGAGTTTGGTTTCGTAATAATTTGTTTTGGCCTTTTTTACAATCGTATTTAAAAGGTTCCTGTATTTTTTTATATTGATCTTGTAACATCAAATTTAACGGTTCACTTTTAACTTTCCTTGCAATTTTGTCACGTACTCGAATTGATTTTACAATGCCAGTAGTAATCCAGGGTTTTATTTTTTTATATTTACAAGGTATAGATATAAGTTTGGAAATTCTACTATGTTCAATATGATTTTTTAAAATGCCATGAAAATATGAAAATGCTCTATTAGCTTCCGTAGCAGCATATACTGAGCACCATGTCTCGTTCCTTAGCCTGTCGGACAGATGGTCTATTTTGATATGGCTTATGGTAGCAGGGGTATGTTCTAAGTTGTAGCTATGGTGATTATGTGTAAACGAGAATGTGCCAATTGTTGTGAAATGGTCTGTGATATCACTCTGGTATACACAGCTATTAAAATCCGAATTGTTCATAGATTTGAGAAATATGTGATCTAAACAAGACTTCTTTGTGTTGCCTAGGCGCGTTACCGCTTTTAAATATTTTGTAAAACCAAATTCATTTAAAATGTTCATATATTTATTTCCATCACTATCTAACCCTATTTGATCGTCCAATATTTGGATATTGATATCACCCACAATTATGTGATCATAATTTCCTCGATTTCGTTTTAAATAATTTTCTAAGCCAACTAAAAAATTGTTTTTCATTTGGAAACTAGGTGATCTATAGATAGCTGTTAATATGAATTGACAGTTTTGAAAATTAAACGTTAAATGCAAGTTATTTGCGTCAGCGATTTCATCATCCATTAAGGTCACATCAATAAGATTGTTGACATATACTATTAGACCATCACATTTGTTATATTTATTTGTCTTTATGATTTTTTTGTATCCTTCAATATCATAGCCAACATCATTTTCCAGCCAGATTTCTGTCAATATTATTATATCAAATTTAATTTCGAAATTTTGCAACAATACACAAAACATTGAGAAGTGCTTGTTTAAACTACGTATGTTCATATGTAGTAATGTTAGGTCGGCTTTAAGGTTGTTAATGTAAGTGTTATAGATATGTGAGTCGCCAAATACAAGTGTTTTTTTGTTTTCATTATGGTTGTCAAATGCTGATAGTAAGGCATTTGCGTCCATAATTACAGTTTAAAAACAGGAGGTAAGCAAAAATGTTACAACTTTGTTAAGTCATTGTTACAGCTAATCCTGTAAGCAGGACTTCTGTCATTTTTGCGTACAAATACCTTTCCGTCCTTGACCCATACGAATTGGTAATCTTCCATTCTGGCGGTATCCTTTGCATTGTTGAGTAGGGACCTAGTCTCGAACGTCAAGTGTTCTCCAACTGTAAACTTCCCCCCTCCATGACCTGTTTGTTGAGTGATTTTATGAAGAGGTATTCCAGGTCCAAGATCAGTAAACTATACAGGTTGCGTATTCCGGGATAGACCAATCGCAGCACTTGAGTGCGTGACGTCACCAGATTCCAGATCTCGCAATTCCCAGTTTTTACTCAGTCTAGAAAATCTTACACCGCGTGATTAAACTCGCAACCTTTAACTAACCCATGGTTGGATTCCTGTGAAATTTGTACAGAAATAATCTACACACATCAGCCCTACTGATGGTTAAAACAGAGCCTTAAAAAAGCGGACACAAATGTTTTTATTTCATTTTATAAACATCACCCGTTACACAACATTCATGGAGGGAGAAGCAAATTTCACTATGCGACAATTTTTTGTATTTTTGTGCCCCGAAAAAACTTCAAGCGAGAAAGTTTTAGTGAAATAATTGAATTTTAATACAAATGAAGTTCCAGCCCCATAACTCGAATGGTTTACGAGTAATTGAGTGGTAATTATTCCGGGCGCTTCAGTTGTCGGAAGATGTGACGACCGCGAAATGTTCAGGAAGAAGCATATTTGACTATGCGACAATTTTGTTTATTTCTGTGACCAGAAAATGATTCAAGCATGTAAGCTTTAGGGAAATATTTGAATTTTATTATACATCAAGTACCACGTTTATATCTTGAATGGTTTACGAATAATAGAGTGGTAATTACTCCAGGCGCTAAAGCAATGGGAACGGTACAGAGGTCTTTTTCTATAAAATAGACCTACTAGCAGTTACGTAAAAATCCATAAATATTTTAGTCTTGGACTCAATAATAATGGATATCAACTGGCTACTTGTACCCATACTGAAAGATTGACCCTTTGAAACTAAATTAATTTGGAAAACTTCAACAGACGCCGGCCGTGAAAGCCTAAATACTTATAATTAATTATTTTTAATAAACCATTAAATTATAAAAAGAGAGCCGACATGAATACCTATAACAATATAAGTGAATAATAGTCGCAAAAAATTTAATAAAATATAATTTAGCCTGGTTAAATCCATGGGCCCTTTACTCCGTGATCTACCGAGAGCTGTGAATATTAATCTTCAATAATTTCGTTCAGAAGAAACGCCAAATATTGCCTTGCTGCATACTAATTTCCATTCCTCAATAAAAATACGCTTTCCAGTGCAATTAAAGAATTAATGTTCAATAATGATATTCTTCGGAGGTACCATTTTATTTAGTCATCCCGACATAGCTGCGCACATAAAGCCAAACAAAGTTCTGTAGTTCTAAAAGCCCATGTAAATATGATTATTAACAATTACAATAATAATACTAATAATAATAGTAAAATATATTATTTACCTTTTTCTCTTAGTTTTTTTCCCCCCTTGGTAAATTCAGCAGTTCAGCTTTGAAATCCCTTCCGTAATCCTGCTCCGTGAAGTGCAAGGAACAAACTCTACTTGTATCAGGATTCCAAGAATCATTTCTTCGGCAAGCAACAATCCATTGCTTGCGAACATCTTTCATTTTTGGAAAGACGTGGAACGAAATGTTACAGTCAAGCTTCTTGTAATCTGAGAAATTACTGTTACACACTAAAAATTACTGTTACATACTGCCTCAGCACATCTCTGGCCCGGCATAATGGTTCAGTCATTTGCACATTCTAAAGCACTTTCTAATTGTACTATTAAAAACAATATGTATTGGTAATCTCTATCCTAAAAGACTACGGTCAACCGGCCGAGATCAGTAGGTAGCCTACAAAAGCCTTGTCAGCGGCACCATGCTCTCTACTGTCCTGCTCGAAGCGCCAAATCATTGAGACAGCTGAAACGCCCGGAATAATTACCACTCATTTACTCGTAAACCATTCGAGATATGGGGCTGGAACTTCATTTGTATTAAAATTCAATTATTTCACTAAAACTTCCTCGCTTGAAGTTTTTTCGGGACACAAAAATACAAAAAATTGTCGCATAGTGAAACTTGCTTCTCCCTCCATGAATGTTGTGTAACGGGTGATGTTTATAAAATGAAATAAATACATTTGTGTCCGCTTTTTTAAGGCTCTGTTTTAACCATCAGTAGGGCTGATGTGTGTAGATTATTTCTGTATAAATTTCACAGGAATTCGACAAAGGGTTAATCAAAGGTTACGAGTTTAATCACGCGGTGTAAGATTTTCTAGACTGAGTAAACACTGGGAATTGCGAGATTTGGAATCTGGTGACGTCACACACTCGCCTGCTCGCCGCAACCCCCTATCCTATAAACTCGCCGGAATACGCTACCTCTGTAGTTTACAAGCCTTGTTCCAGGTCCACCAGCGTTATCCTTGGCCGTACATTTGTATCGTTGAAACCATTCATCTCGACTTTTCCTTTTTGCAAATTTCACAACAATAGGTTTCGATCTGCCTGCACGTGCTGGTATGCGATGAGCTATGCTAATGTCAGTAACTAACTCAGTGCTACCAACTGCCTCTGACACTTTGTCTAGCAACTCATACACATTCTCGTCTTTAGTTTCTGGGATGCCGAATATAATCAGATTGTCACGACGAGAATATTGTTCCAGTTACTTCTGATGTTCTCGGTTCCGTTATATCCTGACTCCATCCAGGCAAAGTGTGAGTGGGAATTACGTCTCTCGTTCAGATTTGAAATCGTAGACTGTTCCACCTCCAATTTCCAAGCCCAATACTTTTTCTTGTCCGCACTTGGCGACGGCTCAACAGCTTCTCTCCTCTTACTGCCCGAGCTCCCTCTTTCTTTTTTTCCATTTCTTTAATGGAAAAATTTTAAACCGTCCTTCGAATGCGTAGGCATAAACATTTCCTGTGAACAGTTGAAGATCTATGAGAAGGTAAGTTCAGTAACTGCACTGTACACACTCGGAAATGTAGTTTTCCTCACCTTCTAAGGTAAAGCGTCACAACTCACCGTAATATATACTCTATACACACTCACGACTGGACCGTGTAAATGACGCTATCGAAGAAATCAACTGTAACCTAGACTCGATTTCTAAATGGGCAGAAAGACACGACTTAAAGCTAAATCCTAGGAAGTCATAAGCTATCATAATAGGGCTCAAGCGGCAATTGTCTAAAATAGATGCCAATTTTCTAAACCAAGTGAAATTAAATGATTCTATAATTCCTTATAGTAATACCGTTGAATACCTTTGCATACACATTGACCATAATTTAACGTGGGATATGCAAGTCGCTAATATCTGCAAAACAACATTTGCAACGCTGCATACTCTGTATAGTATAAAAGAATGTCTCCCGTTTCAATTAAGAAAAACACTTGTTCAAACACTCATTTTGCCTCATTTTGATTATTGTGACGTCCTCTGACTTAAACAGCAATTTGACTCAAAGACTACAACGTGTTCATAATGCGTGCGTCAGATATATAGAGCTCTGCGCTTTTAAGATGGCCGCCGAGAATGAGGTATTATCCACTTCCGGTTATCTCAGATGCCTGTGTTTACAATACAGTTCTGTGCTTGTGTCTTGTTTTGGAAGTAATTATTCCGATTCCGATTAGCTGCTATGTTTTCGGCTGTTCAGTCGTTGCAAACAAAAATTTAGGACTTAGTTTTCCAAAAGATAGGGTTGTTTTTCGAGAATGGATGGTAAAATTACGCCATGGAAAAACACCTTCCCAGTATTCTCGTGTTTGCAGCTGTGACTTCACAGAAGATGATTTTAACGTTCCTTTGAGCAGTTTTGGCGAGTATTTCATGTTTTTTTAGAGTGATTTAGATATTTTTGATATAGTAGATGTTGAGAAAAATATATAAGCCTATGAAATAATAAGTATACCTGACCAACTTAACCTCGTTTAGGCTCATAATCAAGTTTCATTTCCATGTTAAATTAGTATTTCATCTTTTCAGTGTAATTTTTGTTGCCAATTTATTTGGTCATGTATTTTGACACTTAAGAATGTCAATGTTAATCGAAATTTCTCCCAAAACCGATAAAATGGTCATTCTGTATTGTAATTGAGTAAAAAGCAAACTACATACAATTTTTTAGGAAAATATGGGTCCGGGCTTGATGATTTTTTAGAGTAGATTGTGGGCCTGGGCCTAAGGATAGCTTAAATATATCTGAAAATGTCCAGATTTGTTGTATGCCTGTAATAGAATCTCTTGTAACAAGTAGATCAAAACCTGATAAAGAAAAATGTAATCATAATAGGCCTATAATTAATTATAACACTAATTTTGTAAATGTCATGTTTCTTAACATTCAAGGTTTTCTAGGTAAATCAGATATGTTATGTATTATGTCATTAGACAATAATTTGGAGGTAATTGGGATGGCGGAACACTGGCTGGGCCCAGAAAATATAAATTTGTCAAATACTCAAAATTTTCAAGTAGCTTCTTATTTTTGACGTAGTCATAAAAAGCATGGTGGTTCATCTATTTTTATTTAAAACAAATCAAAAGACAATAGCAACTGTACAACTAATAATTCTTATTGCTATTTTGCAGAAGAGGCAAAAATACTGTTTGATAATAAACATTTACATTATGAAGTAGCCCCTCAGAAAATGCTTTGTTAAATTTTATGTATTGAATAATGATGCCCTTCTTAGTCCAAATAACAAAGTCACACCTGTGAATATCAGTCAGTATCATCTGTGCCTGTATTTGTACATAATGTTTCTTATTCACTAACTTGAACTTGATGAATTTTCTAATTGCTAGAGTCCGGCCAGCTTTCATACTGCTGCCTGCCCTACGCTTTTCGAACCAAGTGGTTATGGAGTCTTCGCCAAAAAGTTTAAACCGTTCATTCTTGAATGAATTTATCTTGAAGAAATTTGTCGAAGGAAAGTCGTGGGTACTTTCTGATTCTATAACCTCAACTTCGAATAAGGCAAAGTTCCTATCCGGATTTTTCTCTCGTCTGAGCAACCTGCAACCAAAACAAACAGCGTCGTATATTAGACTGTGTGTTCAATAAGTTATGATTCGAGAAAGTTCATGCATATTTGTAAAAAAGACATGAAAATAAATCGTGCAACAGTATACAAAAATATTTGAGACCACAGACATATTGCACCATATTAGAACAGTTAGCGAACGTTTCAGAAGACAGGTAGCTTTGATTTCTCACCTTGCAATCAACTCTTGCTTTGTTAACTATGAAATATTTGTTGCGCCGTCTTCGGATAACATCCTTTTTAACTCCTTCACTGTAAAATTGGCGAACCGTCCCGAACTCATATATTGAAAACACACAAGAATGAGGAAACCGGAAGTTGACAATACCTGAATGTGGAGAGCAGCGCGCTCAAGTGGCAGGAGGAAAAACTACAAAAGCCCAGAGCTCTATATGTAACATTCGTAAATATGACCACATAACACCGTTACTGGAACCACTTCGATGGGTACGCCTGCGTGAGCGAAGATATTTTCACTGTCTCTTACTGCTCCATAGAATCCTTCATACCTCAACACCTAGCTATCTTTCCAGTCGCTTTCATTATCTTTCTTCTTACCATAACTTGGGCACGCGCTCTCAGCTTGACCCCTTACTATCCATGCCTCTTTACAGAACTACACATTATTCGAATTCGTTTACAACAATAGCTATTCGTCACTGGAATTCACTGCCTAGCCATCTCAGGAGCTGCCAAACGACTTCACAGTTCAAGCGCCATTTAATAAATTTAGTATACAATAACATTTAGGGATTGATGCTAATTAGTAATATATATTTTAATTTTCACTATATTTTGTAATAACTAAGAATGTATTTGTTTAGACTTTCATCTTTTTTTTTATTTCTTTATTTTTAGTCATTTGTATTATATATTCATATTATTCAAGTACTAATGTTCTAATTTTTTCTTTGACTTTAATGTACGTTTTTTGCCCTGGTTGAGTGGTAGAGAAGGCCTTATGGCCTTAACTCCGCCAGGTTAAATAAATCAATTTAAAAAAAATGATAATATGAATAGGCTATTATGCTACTCTTTTATGCCACAATTTGTTTATGGAGACTACAAATTTTTAAAAGAACACACACTTTTTAATTTTTTTAATCACGGAATAAACATGGCATTCCTTTCCATAGGTTAGCCACACAAAGAGACATACATAACCAAGTTAGCCGATAGTACAATAAAATCTCAATTCACTCCCAGAACTTTCCATGTAAACAGGGAACGTATTGAGTTGGGATCGGATTCAGATTTAAATTCCACATGTAAACGTGGTAATGGTGTTATCTCGATTTCTATTTTTGTCACGATCGCTCTACTTCTCTGTGAGAAAGTAAAAACAGAAGTTCACGGTTGTATATTTTTAAGTTATGAACAAAGAAGTTTCGTGGGGTACCTACCATTCCATCTTAGTACAGAAATGGAATGTACCTTCGGGCCAGTTTTTCATACCGATATGGGAACTGAAAATATTTTGTAAAATACATTCAGGCTGGTTTATTTCAGTTTGGAAACCCGTGTTCTGGTTATCATTAAATCTAGCATTCCTGCGATGAGATCAGTTACTAAATAGTTATTTGTCTCTTACAAACATGTGTAAACATGGAACAGGTATTTTATAATGCTCAAAATATCTGCAAGATGTCTTTTCATGTTACTTTAGAATTATACTGTCATCTGATTCAATCTTTTGTGGGAGATTAACACCAATTTTCTGGTTTAAAATTTATGTTCTATTATCATATTTTCAGTACTTCGCAGGTAAAGTGCACTATGTCAACATGGAACTTTACAGTAGAGCTAAAAGATAATCTATTTCTGTTTGTTTTATTTGCTCGTTTTTTTGTTGTTATAAAAACCTACCTTATTACTTCTTTTATACAAAATTTTAATATCCAGTTCTAACATTTTTATTTCCTTTGATTTAACTTACTTTTTCTGGAAATTATCAACTACGTGCACTTTAACTCAATGCCATTGTGGCACGTATGTGCTTTCCCACTGCCTAACTTGCTTATTGTTATGCACATGAGATTGGGGGTTTCACCCGGAAAAGGCCGTAACATATTTAATAAATACATGTAAAAAGACTATGTCCATTACTTTCTCTACCCGTATCACTGGTAGATCTACTTTAGAAAGAGCAAGTAATGTGTTCGATCTTGAAACTCACGTTTTCAGCTTACATACAGTTTGCTGTTCCACTGAATCTAAAAATAACTTACAATTTCCACAAAAATGTATGTGTGTCTGTGTGCGCGAACACGAAAATTCGCAGGCTATTTGTGTTAGGTGTCGTCTGAGGATGTGACACGATGATCGCTGGCGGTTTTTTTCTTACTAACTACATTCAATTTAATTTTCCACTAAGGAAATTTCATATTTCGCGATTTTCTCCAAAACAGCTCCAACTATACACGGGTTTAAATTTTTAGTTGCGACATATTTCAACAAATTTCTCTGCAGGGTAGTTACAAACCAGTCATTTCTTGCACAGGCTCAAGCTTAAGACTTGCATCAGATTGTGAATTGAGATGTTAAATTGCCCATAGTGAAGGCAGGAAAAGCTATGCGTGTAACACATATTTCTTTAATGCATAGTGCCCTTTTATTTACGGAGTACAGGTAGGTATTTAACTAAGCGTAACTAACCGGCAAAGGCTTGAGTTGAAATTATATAAATACATATACACACTTCCTATGGTACATGAAAAAATACGGTGAAACACTTATATTAATCGTGAAAATTTCCTTTGCGAAGATCTCAGGAAAGTATGTAAGAATATATAGTAAGCGCAAATGTTTTAGACAGTGGGATGGATAGGTACTGTCCGCTCTAGAACCGGCCCTCAAGTAAACAAATGTCTTTCTCACTCTAGCACATTACTCGTATCTACTTAAGAGTGAAACAGATATACTTGTTTACGTAGAGCAAGTTCTAGACCGGAGAAACCTACCTGTCCCACTGTTTACAACATTTGAGCACCGACTATAGAATTACGTGGATCAAGCGCAGGACAGGTTTGGGGATTAAACCAGCGTGAGTTCTGCGCACGTATTGTGATTGAGATGTGCATCGAACTGAAAGGAATGGGTAAGAGGGAATTTAAACAGCTGGCTTTCTTTTAAGAAACTGATTACCAGCAGTACCTTTAAAGATAATAATTAATAATAAACAGAACGTATCAACCTTATTTCGCAATTTTTTTACTATATATATATCAGCTTTGGGACCGGACAACATGTAGGGAATACACATAGGTGGTTTAAATGTTGTTTTAATCAGCCACAGCCTCGTAATTTTTTCAACAATAGCGAAATGAAGCAGTCAACTTAGTCAAATTTAGCAACATGTGATAAGCATCTGTGTCAATCACTGCACGCTCACGTCCGCTCTTTATCTGTGCCTAAATACCACTGTGCGCTTCTCCCACCTGCGCTACTTCAACGGAATCACAAAAGTAGCCCTTCAGGTGGTAGGATAAGAAATTGAAATTTTAAATTTTGTTTGGAATAATACTCCACAAACATTCATTCTTATAATAAAGAAGTTAAAAGGAAGTTGTTCCGGGTATAATAGGCCTATTGGAAACGTTTCTGCCAACAAAATTTCAGGATAGGTTTGGGAATGAAATCTTTGATACTTTCGTGGTAATTCTATTAAAGTTTAATGCTGGAAAGAATTTAGTTTACAGTGCTGTAGATGTGGATATGGTCTTATTGATATTAGTCACACGGTAGCTTTGCAAATGTGTTTATTAGCAAAATGGTTCACGAGCAGGGAACATTTCATGATGTCTAAAGGTCTAATCCACTCGATAAGCATCACGGCTGCCAATACTACGACGTGAAACTGGCACTTCTCGGAAACATGGCTTACATTCATTACTCATGTATTATTATATCACTCTTGTTGCATGTTCCTAAGTGGGCATAATTACACCATATTGTTAATTCCAACACGAACCAAATACACGAAAAAATATTATTTACACAAAATAAAAAGTTTTCGTGACAAGGCAGAGCTTCGAATACTTTCCTGGAAACTAATTTTCTTCTTTATAACAACAAATTTCGCAAAGTTGACGCCCATTTGAGAGTTGGCCTCATGTAGATATATTGGCGAAGTTCATTTATCTTGTTACCAAGACAACAGCACTCACGTTGTGTTATTATGCTGCAGATCGCTTCGTGAAATGTCTGGTAGTGATGCATGCGGGCAATGCAGTGTGCCCTACTGGTATTAGCCCATGGTCTCGTATTACATGTCTCAGGCACCTTACTGTATTATTTCGTAAACTCAAATTACATACTACTAAACATATGTTCCAAACTATCACGGCTTGTGGACAACCGATCATTTTCTTGTACTTCTTCCATGGGAAATTACCGACACTTAAACTGTACAAAGCGCAAAAAAAAGTAGCCTATAGTTGTATTCACAACTTTAGACCTCCCTTAACTAATAATAATAATAATAATGACAATAATAATAATGTAATGTGGGAACTCTCCGGCATGCTTTCATTCTCTGCTGAAAAATACTGTGAAAAGGAACAAATGAAACTTAATGAAATGTTCTTGAAACAGTTCCATTTGATATTTACGTTAGTTATACTGTAGTTATACTGTTTCTTGTAGCCTTTGCTGTGATGGCGGTTTGATGTCATTTCCGGAATCAAATAGCCTATCCTGCTTTCGTCATCAACAAGCCTATGTTGTGAAGCGTATTTATGAAGTTCCAATTCGATTAAAGCATATCAGAAAGTAACTTTAACTCCTCAGCAGTTGTTGAAATATACGAAAGATGTGAGTGAAAAATCTATACCATCTGGGCTGGAATTTGTAAAACTGTAATAATTGTAGTCCTTAAATTCTAAATGCCCACTTCTGGGTCTACTATTTCAGAAACATTAGCAACGACCCTGATTGTTGGATGTTGAGCCAAGAAGAATTTTGTTGAAAGAATGAGAGACTTATTGCCAATAACAAAGGTTGAAAAAGTTTCAGAGATATTGCAAGATAGTTACGGAAACAAATAAACAAGATACAAACATATCACTAAAGTGGTCTACAATGTCAGCTACCTGCTTTGGACAGAATAAAAAGATCACACTACAACAAAATATTGGCTGGTGCAAATAAACCCACTTTCTTGAACACGAAATTACCACTTGAATTACTTCTAAAAATCAGCAGCAGCATTAATAATACAGTAATAATAAGTTATTAATTATAAGTATGTGTACTATTATTATTCTATCAAATTTTCAAGAAATCTTTCATTTAATCATTATAAGTACAGTCAAAACAATTCGGATTATAGCCTACAATAAGATATGCCTTGTGAAATGCTATACTTAGTCTATCCTAGGAAATTTCAGGAAGTTTTGTCTCGTGGATCCTAAAATTAACAGTTTAATATAAGCAAGGTTTTAAAACATTCGCAAGAACCTTTTATCATTTCAACATGTAGGCTATTGGGTAAGCACCTTGAGTTTCTGCGACATCTTAGTAACAATAAACCTTAAATCCGGAGCAACGACAAATCGGAACAAAAGACTTGCCCGGGCGAGAAATTCGCCACAATTTTCCAGTCTATTGCGGAAATTTGCATGCATTTAAGCATTTCTTACGTGACTGTAATCGGAGTGAATTTAATTAGGACTACATAGCTAAATGTCCAGTTCTTTTGTGCACATACTAAAAGGGGCGAAGTACGAAATCTTCGAACGGATTTACAAGTGACTAGTCAGTTAAAATGTGGGCGTAACAGACAATTATTGTAATTGTGTGTTCTTCACTTTAAACTCTGCGTTTCAATGTAAACTCTATCCTTTGCTCAGTGGCGGTGCCAGAACTTTTTTTGTTGGTGGACCAGAAGAATGTAAAGGGGGGCCATGACTCCATGAGTGTATGTATTTGTAATCTAATTTATGGGGCTAAATTGATAATTAAAATTTGTGTCACCCAAACGTATATTAAATAAGTTGCATTTAGTATGGCCAAATAAGCAATTTAAAAATCTTTACAAGAACTCTGGTCTTTAAGAATGCTTGGTTCAATTTCTCTCCCAGCAACTATTCTTCCCTCTTCAAATTTTTAAACGCGAAGCTTCACTAAAACTGGACGCCGATGCCAGAGCCAGTGCTAACTTTAACTCGTTCCGAAATACCAGGTAGCGCTATTGTGGTAACCCTTGAAAAGTAGATCACACATGTTTTAAAAACAAGAAATTAATAAATTTAATTTACAGTTTATTTAATTGTCTAATCTTTCACCATCATTTTGTATAAAGCGAGGATGGGCCATCATTTTTTTTAAGGGAGGGGGTTCCGCACCTGCCTTTTGATCACCTTCAACAGTTGACAGTTGTTTAAGAATAACAGCTATCTTATAATAGAATACCATTTAGTTCACAATGGTGCTGCTTGCCTTTTAGACAAATTGACATATGACACAGCATACAATTCAATCGCTTTGAGGTATTAAAAGAACACATCTATTAAAAGATTTTAACCTATGTACTTGTAAAATACATATATAAGATACATAATAGTACTGTACATTTCACAGTGTAGTAGAGTAGCCTATATGTGGTGGTGGGTTATGCGTGCTTAATAATAATGATAATAATAATAATAATAATAATAATAATAATAATAATAATCTATATTAATAAAAGGAAGTGTCTGTCCTCCGTCTGTCTGTCTTCCGTCTGTCCTCCGTCTGTCCGCGATGCCCAGCGAAATCTACTCAACGCAGAGATCTGAAATTTTATACATAGGCGGACTAAAGGGTCGGAATGTGCACCTCGAAGCCGGAATTTTAATTTTCGCTTTCGTTCGTGAGTTATCAGTGAAAAATTGGCAGAAAACGTGCATTTTTTTGCATCAGTTTCAGTAATAAATTTCAATATCAAATCACTTACAGATGGCTTTGGCTATTTTTGTCATCATACCTCATACCTTGGAAATAAAAGCAACGCGATCGCTTGATTTTGTTAGTCCATCCTAGACGATTCAATTGTTTAGAGTGTCAAGGCACCGCCGTCTCGAGAATTACACTGCCTGTCCTATGCTTTATTTTAACATGGAGTTCAGGGTATTGTTAAATTGCCTAATTTATCCAGTAGAGGCGACACAGTTCACACCCAGATTGCAGCAATCACTAATCAAAATAAGCATTAAACAGACACAGATACTTGTGTTATTTGTTTAGAACGTAATATTATTCCAGTATATGACACTTACCTTGAAATGGAATTTTGGCGCAATAATTAAAATAAATGTAAATTAATTAGACGCATTGATAGACTATATTATGAGCACCGCCGTCTCGAGGAGTAATACAGTTTAGAAGGCAGTGATTATGAGACGGCGGTGACAGCACTACATAATCAACAATGTCGTAGCAAAAAACAAGAAGCAGTCTGGGTGTGAAAGGTGCTGCCATCTGTAATGTCGCCGAGTACGCAAAATTAGCCGTATAGGACAGGCAGTGTATACACGATTAATACAGTTTAGAAGGCAGTGGTCAAGGCCCACAGACATATGACATTTTCAACCTACACGGAAGAAGGATAATCAACCCTAAATATGGTCAAACATTGTTCGATTTGAACGAAACTCACTATACAGGGGTTTTCTGGGCCAAGGAACTCGAATCTGAGGTCGCTTTTACCAGGGGACGCTACCTAATCGTGGAATGCACTCCACGTGATTTAGGTGTTAATAATTATAATTCGAAATAATTATCGCGGGGGAAGCCGCGGGCACATGCGGGCACATGCTGTTTGTCTGTCTGTCCACGATGCCCATCGAAATCTACTGAACGCAGAGATCTGAAATTTTAAACATAGATTCACTGAAAGGTGGGTGAATGCACCTCGAAGCCGAATTTTTAATTTTAGCTTTCGTTCGCGAGTTATGAGTGAAAAACTGGCAGAAAACGTGATTTTAGCGCTGTCGAAGCATCAGATTTCAGTAACACAGTTAAATGTCAAATCAATTGCAGTTGGCTTTGGCTATTTTTGTCATGCCGTGGAAATAAAAGCATCGCGATCGCTTGAATGTTGTAAGCCCACGCTGGTCGATTCATTTGTTTAGAATGTCAAGGCCCGTAGACATATGAAATTTTCAACCTACACGGAAGAGGGATAATCAACATAGACCTAAATATGGTCAAACATTGTTCGATTTGGACGAAACTCACTATACAGGGGTATTCTGGGCCAAGGAACTTGAATCTGAGGTCGCTTTTACCAGGCGACGCTATCTAATCGTGGTATGTAGTCCACGGGATTTAGGTGTTAATAAATATAATGATTTAACTATTATGCTCTTAATTTTTAATTTTTGAAATAATTATCGCGGGCGAAGCCGCGGGCACATGCTAGTAATCTATATTAATAAAAGGAAGTGTCTGTCTTCCTCCGTCTGTCTGTCTGTCCGCGATGACCAGCGAAATCTACTCAACGCAGAGATCTGAAATTGTATACATAGGCGGACTAAAGGGTCGGAATGTGCACCTCGAAGCCGGAATTTTACTTTTCGCTTTCGTTCGTGAGTTATCAGTGAAAAACTGGCAGAAAACGTGCATTTTTTTTGCGATTTAGAAGCATCAGTTTCAGTAATAAATTTCAATATCAAATCACTTACAGATGGCTTTGGCTATTTTTGTCATCATACCTCATACATTGGAAATAAAAGCAACGCGATCGCTTGATTTTGATAGTCCATCCTAGACGATTCAATTGTTCAGAGTGTCAAGGCCCACAGACATATGACATTTTCAACCTACACGGAAGAAGGATAATCAACCCTAAATATGGTCAAACATTGTTCGATTTGAACGAAACTCACTATATAGGGGTTTTCTGGGCCAAGGAACTCGAATCTGAGGTCGCTTTTACCAGGGGACGCTACCTAATCGTGGAATGCACTCCACGTGATTTAGGTGTTAATAATTATAATTTGAAATAATTATCGCGGGGGAAGCCGCGGTCACATGCGGGCACATGCTGTTTGTCTGTCTGTCCACGATGCCCATCGAAATCTACTGAACACAGAGATCTGAAATTTTAAACATAGATTCACTGAAAGGTGGGCGAATGCACCTCGAAGCCGAATTTTTAATTTTAGCTTTCGTTCGCGAGTTATGAGTGAAAACTGGCAGAAAACGTGATTTTAGCGCTGTCGAAGCATCAGATTTCAGTAATACAGTTCAATGTCAAATCAATTGCAGTTGGCTTTGGCTATTTTTGTCATACCGTGGAAATAAAAGCATCGCGATCGCTTGAATGTTGTAAGCCCACGCTGGTCGATTCATTTGTTTAGAATGTCAAGGCCCGTAGACATATGAAATTTTCAACCTACACGGAAGAGGGATAATCAACATAGACCTAAATATGGTCAAACATTGTTCGATTTGGACGAAACTCACTATACAGGGGTATTCTGGGCCAAGGAACTTGAATCTGAGGTCGCTTTTACCAGGCGACGCTATCTAATCGTGGTATGTAGTCCACGGGATTTAGGTGTTAATAAATATAATGATTTAACTATTATGCTCTTAATTTTTAATTTTTGAAATAATTATCGGGGGCGAAGCCGCGGGCACATGCTAGTAATCTATATTAATAAAAGGAAGTGTCTGTCTTCCTCCGTCTGTCTGTCTGTCCGCGATGCCCAGGGAAATCTACTCAACGCAGAGATCTGAAATTTTAAACATAGGTGGACTGAAGGGTCGGAAAATGCACCTCGAAGCCGGAATTTTAATTTTCGCTTTCGTTCGTGAGTTATGAGTGAAAAACGGGCAGAAAACGTGTATTTTTTGCGATTTCGAAGCATCAGTTTCAGTAATATATTTCAATGTTAAATCAATTACAGATGGCTTTGGCTATTTTTGTCATCATACCTCATAGCCTACCTTGGAAATAAAAGCATCGCGATCGCTTGATTTTGTAAGTCCATCGTGGACGATTCATTTGTTTAGAGTGTCAAGGCCCGCAGATATATGAAATTTTCAACCTACACGTAAGAAGGATATCAACATAGGCCTAAATATGGTCAAACATTGTTCGATTTGAACGAAACTCACTATACAGGGGTTTTCTGGGCCAAGGAACTGGAACCTGAGGTCGCTTTTTCTACCAGGGGACGCTACCTAATCGTGGAATACACTCCACGTGATTTAGGTGTTAATAAATATAATGATTTAGCTATTATGCACTTAAGTTTTGAAATAATTATCGCGGGGGAAGCCGCGGGCACATGTTATCTTATAATAATAAAAGGACGTGTTTGTCTGTCTGTCCGCGATGCCCAGCGAAATCTACTGAACGCAGAGATCTGAAATTTTAAACATAGGTGGACTGAAAGGTGGGCGAATGCACCTCGAAGCCGGATTTTTAATTTTAGCTTTCGTTCGCGAGTTATGAGTGAAAAACTGTTAGAAGACGTGATTTTAGCGCTGTCGAAGCATCAGATTTCAGTAATACATTTCAATGTCAAATCAATTGCAATTGGCTTTGGCTATTTTTGTCATACCGTGGAAATAAAAGCATCGCGATCGCTTGAATGTTGTAAGCCCACGCTGGTTCATTTGTTTAGAATGTGAAGGCCCGTAGACATACGAAATCTTCAACCTACACGGAAGAGGGATAGACTAATCAACATAGACCTAAATATGATTAAACATTGTTCGATTTGGACGAAACTCACTATACAGGGATTTTCTGGGCCAAGGAACTCGAATCTGAGATCGCTTTTACCAGGCGACGCTATCTAATCGTGACATGTAGTCCACGTGATATAGGTGTTAATAAATATAATAATTTAACTATTATGCTCTAACTTTATGCTCTTTTTTTTATCGCGGGCGAAGCCGCGGGCACATGCTAGTAATAATAATAGTTTCAAAAATTCAATGATATTGCTGGGATTTTAACCAGGATCTGCGGTTACCATGCTGGTACAACATTAAATTCTCCAACTGACTAACATTAAAGATCCTCTCTACAAAACCATTGTATAACGCATGTTGGCTGCATATAAAACTCAAAGTTACAAGGCGAGCTTAAAAGCTCATTTCTTACACTTCCATGTAGACTATTTTCCCGATAACTTGGAAACCTATAGTGAAAAGCAAGCAGACACAGGATGTCTGTGTTATCGAAAGACGCTAGTAAGGAAGATGGAATACGAATATGCTAGCTGACTCCTGCTGGATGATCAAGCGGGGAACGGAAAATGGAAAGCGAAAGCGTGTTCAAAGAAGCATCAAAGAGAAGAAACGGCTTCACAGAGAAAAAGAGTGAACACCGAATGTTAAATATTTCGTGAAGGAATAGTTTTGTTTAATTATGAGAAATAATGGTTGGTTCAATGTGATAAAATTCGAGATTTTTCTTATTGTAAACCCAAATTATTTTGCAAAGAATCCGTGGGAGAAATGGTGGTCATTTTTGGATTCAGCGTCCTAGAAATCGTAAAGTTTACCAAAAATATTCCAAGCAACTGAAAAAATTGCAGACCTGTGTTATTTATTTGTGTGGTGAAGCATTTTAAGCCCTGTGTAATAATAAATAACAATATTCATAACTCTTGACATTAATAGTGGCACCACTGGTACTAGAAAGTTTAATCCAAAAAAATATAACAGCTGATATTCACGGAAAGTATTAGTACCGGTAATAACCGCACACAATGCGATATATCGATTTGATCGCCATGTCTTATCTCGCATAGTGATTTAATAGCGATGTGATTTTATTTAATTTGTGATTTTGAATTACTCTTTACATAGTATTCGCTAAATAGTCGCAATAAATATAACACAAGGACCAGATTGTCCCAAGACAAATTCATGAGCAACGAAAGGTTTGTCCTCTATGCACTCAGAAATCCTTCACACATGCGCACATTGACATTTTCGCTGCACAACGTATGGAAAATGATATTGTGTACATGCTTGAACTATTTATGTTAATGGTAACCTAGTGCTCCAGGAACAAACCTGTCTTTCATGCAAATTTGTATCCTACAGCTATTTAGAGAATGGTGTGGAATCACTGCGTGTTGATGGAACTTCTGAAGATTAAGAAAGCTCATGTGACAGCGAAACTCAAACTGACGACCAGAAATGTTGTTAAACGTTGGTAGCAGTCAATTCAAAATGTTATACTTATCTTTTTAAATTAGCAATTTTTAACTTGATATTGCCTAAAACGTTGATTTTGCACCCTTTTGTAAACAAACGTGTTATAATGTTTTTGTTTTGATTAAGTCCTTCTCTCACCCTCCATTTTATTCTTGTTCTTGAATCGATAAGATTTATATTATCGAAGAGAAATATCGATATCACGATATCACGGTCAGTATTTCGATAATATCGATAACGATATCCCACTTCTACTGTATTCCAAAGAATACAGTACATTATCAATTTAAGGATTAAGAAATGTCGTTGATGTTGTCTGCAAAGTGGGGGGAGAATGAGGGCACTTCACCAGCCATTATTAAGTGCCAGTATGGTACTTTATGAGATTGTGTGCGGGGGACGAAAAATGTCTGTCCGTCTGTCCGTCCGTCTGTCTGTCTGTCTGTCCGTCCGTCCGTGTGCCTGTACGAGCCATAACTCAAATAAGCTTTATCGGATTTTCATGAAACTTTGGATACGCATTTATAATGTTCGTGGGAAGAACCCTATTGTTATTGAACCAAATCGGTTCACCGGTACCGGCGTCAAACCCAATTTAGTGTTTTTATTTAAAAGCGCCATAACTCAAATACGCTTTATCGGATTTTCATGAAACTTGGTATACACATTTATAATGTCCATGGGAAGACGCCTGTTGATATTGGACCAAATCGGTTGGCCGGTACCGGAATAATGCCCAATTTAGTGCATTTTTATGGTATTATATAACAAAAGGCCCCATAACTCAAATATGCTTTATGTGATTTTCATGAAACTTGGTATAAACATTTATAACGTCCATGGCAAGAAGCCTATTAATTTTGCACCTAATCGGTTGACCGGTACCAGAGAACGATTAATTAAAGGTAACATTTTTTTTTTAATTTTTGTCTACCGGTATAATTTGACAGTTAACACTATTCCTTCACATATGCTTATCAAACAATACCGTCAAACTGACTGAGTTGGCCAAATGGTAATGCCTTGGACTCGTATTCGGGAAATCACCGGATCAAATCCCGGAACCGGCCGATTTGACATGGATTTTTTTTTATTTAATTTATTATTTTTATGTGAGTGCGCGATTGTCAAGGTATCACAAATCTGAACTTCTGCTGACGCTGGTCGATTTTAATCTGATTAGAAAAACTTATTTTCTGCATATCATAATTGCAATTATAATTGATTCAACAAAAACATACTGGCACTTTGTTATATCTGTTTACCTGATTTTATTAAGTGCCAGTATGGTATTTTATGAGATTGTGTGTGGGGACGAAAAATGTCCGTGTGCCTGTACGCGCCATAACTCAAATACGCTTTTTCGGATTTTCATGAAACTTGGAAAACACATTTATAATGTCCATGGGAAGAACCCTATTGATATCTAACCAAATCGGTTCAACGGTAATGCCCAATTTAGTGCCTATTTTAATAGATTTTATTAGAAAGGCGCCATAACTCAAATACGATGTATCGGATTTCCCTGAAACTTGGTATACGCATTTATGACGTCCATGACAAGAACATTATTGAATTTGAACCTAATCTGTTGACCGGTACCGGAGTGAAACCCAATTTAGTGTCTATTTAAAGGCGCAATAACTCAAATACTCTTTATCGGATTTTTATTAAACTTCGTATACGCATTTACAATGTCCATGGGAAGACGTCTATTGATATTCGACCAAATCGGTTGGCTAGTACCGGAATAATGCCCAATTTAGTGCCTTTTATGTAAATATATAAGAAGTCGCGATAACTCAAATAGGCTATGCTTTATTGGATTTTCCTGAAACTTTGTATACCCATTTATAATGTACATGGGAAGACGTCTACTGATATTGGACCAAATCGGTAGACCGGTACCTGAGTAAAACCCAATGTAGTGTCTATCTTAAAGATGCGGTAACTCAAATACGCTTTACCGGATTTTTATGAAACTTGGTATACACATTTAAAATATCCGTGGGAAGACGTCTATTGATATTGGATAAAATTGGTTGACCTGTTTCGGAGTAATTCTCAATTTAGTGCCTATGTTATGGTAATATACGTATTCGAAAGAATTTATGAAAAGCAAATCAGTTATCGTGACAACATAGCCTATTGTTTTACTGTGATCTTATAAGGCTTTGGAAATTAAAATACAGTTAGCTATGGCAAATAACACTATTGCTTTACATGCGCTTATCCGACTAGACCTTTTAAACTGACCCAGGTGGGTGAGATGGTAACGTCCTGGCCTCACATTCTGGTGTTCCATGGTTCAAATCCCGAAACCGGCCAATTTGACTTTTTTTTTGTATTCTGCATATCATAATTTAAACAAGAACATACTGGCACTTTGTTACATCAGTTTACCTGATTTTATTCTTGTAGCGAAGAGATCAGACTAAATATTCCAGGACTCAGTAGTGAGTTAAAGTGTACTACATATTAACATGAGATGCATGACGTTCGTAGCCTCTGTAAACGTGACCAGAGGTATATGCAGATTTAAAAATTATTGTGTCTTCATCAGATCTAAATATTGACCTAGATCAATAGTCACGGATTCGATATGCAAAACCTGAGCGAACAACTTTCACCGGCAATTCCTGTTACGGCATATTCGTGTCAGCTGCATCGTGCAGTATGATAGTCAATGATTCTTAGCATTTTCAGCTAGTTATAAGGAAATCAGTTCACTTTATCAATATTGTTTATCGCATTTCTTAAAACGTGCATAATATTGAAAACACGATAACATGTAGCTTTTTGTATTGATGATTTTAGTGGATATCAGTTTCTTACGTTTGGAATCTTACTCCAAACCAATGAGTACTCATTCCACTACTTGTGAAATTAAAATAATATAGTGTTGTTGCATTTGGCATATGTTTTACATCATGATACCTAAAATCCTCAAGATCTTACAAGAACATCAGTTACTGTCGTAAGATATTTTTATATCGTTTCATAAAATTGTAGCTGTTAATTTGTGGATGAGGGATATTTCATCTTCTATAGCTGAAAGATTATTAGGCCTAATGTTTGAAGTCAAATGCTATCTTTTCTCTTTCAGTAATACAGATATTTAAACCGTATATCTCCAAAGGAAACACAACCCACATAGAAGCTAATTTTAAACTCTATTAATAAGGTTTAAGAAAACAGTACTCGGGCTGTTACCGCTAGTAATTGAAAGCGTATAATTATAACCAGGGCCCGGATTCTAATGACATGTCATCTTTTTATTGATGCTGCATAGACATTGCCAACTTGTAGATAAATCCTAATCATGGCCTTCAGATTATAGAAATGCATTTTATTAGGTCATTTTTTTGTCATTTTCTTCAATTTCATATTTTTAGGGCATTTATTTCAATTTTAGGTCATTATTTTGTCATTTTCGTGTCATTTGCTTCCTTATTTAGTCATTTTCATGTATTTACATTGAGTGTATTAACTTTTTCGTCGCTAGCGGTGTTGTCTTTGAAGTGTTGTTTGTTTAATGCAAGAAGGAAAAATTCGACGTTAAGTGTTGTCATGTCTCAGTCGGAAATGAGTATCAAAGAAACGCAAAAATATTGTATTATATTACTATTGTTATTAGATTGACCTGGCACCAGAGTCTGCCACCTGCTTGGATTTGAGAGTGCAAACTACTGTTTACCCTCAATTAAACAATATAATACGGCAGACCACAAAAGGAAATGCCGAATTTTGACTCGCCAGTGCCTCAGTGCCAGTATACATTTCCGTGAGAAAAGAACATTCACAACATGACAGTAATTTACAGTTTTTACAATTACGTACAAACTAGTCTATAACTTCGTTTATACCATAATAATTTCTTATAAATAAAATATCAGTTTTAGGTCATTTTTTATAATTATTAAGTCATTTTCTTTAAAATTTAGGATCATTTTATAGGTCATTTTTCAATCAATTCCAGGTCATCAGAATCCGGGCCCTGATTACAACTAAATCATTTATTCTCAAACAAAAAAATATTTATGTTACGTAATAATTATATCCTTTTGTAATTTGTGTACATATTTTTTCTTGTGTTTTTTTTTTCATTTTGTCTCTGTGGTTTTGTGTTTGTATGTGTTTGTGTGTGTTTTTTAGGTCTTTTATGTTTTGCATCCTGTATGTTTTAAGGTATATAATTGAAAGTTTTGAAGCTGAACTGCACTCGAGCCTGAGTATTTAGCGCATTTTGGTGTAAATATTTTTTAAAAAATTGTATTACTATCATTTATATTATATTTGTATGATATAAATACAATTGTAAGAGTAATAAAATCAGGTAAACTGATGTAAAAAAGTGCCAGTATGTTTTTGTTCAATCAGTTATGACTGCAATTATGATATGCAGAATATGATTTTTTTTAAATTGATTTCCAAGTTAAGCTCCAGATTTATTCATTAAGCAGGGCTTACGGAAGAAGAAAGGTCTACCATCTCGGCCACCTAGGTCATTTTAACGGTCTAGTTGGATAAGCGCATGTCAATTAATATGTTTTTTGTCATAGCTACCTGTATTTTAATTTCCAAGGCCTTATAACATCACAGTAAAACAATAGGCTATGTTGTCAAGATAACTGATTTTCATTTTTTTAAATAAATTATTTCGAATACGTATATTACCATAAAATAGGCACTAAATTGAGCATTACTCCGAAACAGGTCAATCGATTTTATCCATTATGAATAGACGTCTTCCCATGCACATTATAAATGTGTATACCAAGTTCATAAAAAGCGTATTTGAGTTACCGCGTCTTTAAAATATTCACTAAATTTGGTTTTACTCCGGTACCGGTCTACCGATTTGGTCCAATATCAGTAGACGTCTTTCCACGTACATTATAAATGGGTATACAAAATTTCAGGAAAATCCAATAAAGCATATTTGAGTTATCGCGACTTCTTATATATTAACATAAAAACACTAAATTGGGCATTATTCCGGTACTGGCCAACCGATTTGGTCCAATATCAATAAACGTCTTCCCATGGACATTATAAATGCGTATTCGAAGTTTCATAAATATCCGAATAGGCGTATTTGAGTTATTGCGCCTTTAAAGTAGACACTAAATTGGGTTTTACTCCGGTACCGGACAACAGATTAGGTTCAAATTCAATAGGGCACTTCTCATGGACGTCATAAATGGGAATACCAAGTTTCATGGAAATCCGATACAGCGTATTTGAGTGATGGCGCCTTTCTATTAGAAAGGCACCATAATCTATTAAAATAGGCACTAAATTGGGCATTACTCCGGTACCGGTGAACCGATTTGGTTCAATATCAATAGGGTTCTTCCCATGGACATTATAAATGTGTTTTCCAAGTTTCATGAAAATCCGAAAAAGCGTATTTGAGTTATGGTGCGTACAGACACACGGACAGACAGACAGACGGACAGACAGACGGACAGACATTTTTTCGTCCACCACACAATCTCATAAAGTACCATACTGGCACTTAATAAGAAATAATTATAATAATGTAAAATGTTGCTATAGGTATTTGAGTTGTTTCAGCCTCTCGCAAAGGTGATTGTTCACCTCACCTTTCTTTAAAAAGGCCAGAATTGTACACATGATCATCCTTCAGAGGATTTTGCGAAAATCTAATAATATTTTAGCTATTATCATAGGTAAATCATGTAAAAAATTTGAACAAAATCGTTAGAGCCATTTGCGAGATATTCGTAAATAAAAAAATCTTCCGTGCAGAGTTATATAAAAGTAAGAGAAAATTGTCGCCAGCCTTCCTTGTCATAACTCCACATGATATCTAACCAAAATATAAACTTTATTTTATATGACTTTTCTTTTTGGGCTATGCTGTTCAGAGGCACAGACAGAGAGACATAAAAAGAGAGAGAGAGACAGACAGACAGACACACAGAGAAATATTTCTGCAAATTACTGAGATAGCAGCGTCGAATTTCAGAGTCGAACATAACACTTTCTCTACCTACTGTACAGTCCGAGGATATACTAAATAAAGCATAATGACCTGTATAACAAGTCTACTGTTTGCTCTAAATGCTTGTAATTAGAGAGTTGACAAGATCTTTAAAATCTGTACCAAAAATAAAGGGTGTACTAAATAATGTGAAGCATTTACTTTTTTTTTCATTTTCTTTGGCTTTCATTGGAAAGGTGAAACTAAAGTAGGAGACAACTGGAATGTAGGTAAGTCTAGAACAGTTTAACCTCACATAGAATTAGATAGTTCTGTATAATAAATATGCAGACCGAGAACCATGATTTATTTCGTAATGAACGAATTACATTATGTAGATAGCAAATTAGTATCTTAGAAAGATCTTATAAATTGACATACAACAGTCTTGTGGTTGGATAATTGTCCACAGCAGCAGCAACAATAAGAAATCCACATGGAATAATAGAATTCTTCTTTTAGTTGATAATCTGAGAAGTGAACTAGCGAAAGAAACTGTGAATATGACAACATGAATGCCCTAGACCTAGACATTGTAACACGAAGTCAGAGAATTTCATATCCGTCCCTGCCCTCTTAGTATTTCGTGCAACAATCCAGGTCATTAAAATATTGCGATCAAAGTCAGATTCTACTGACCGAGTTATGAAGTTTGCATGACTCGAAAAAAATTACCATGAGGTATTGCGATATTAAGGTAAGGAGAGACGTTCAGGTAAAGAGTAGTTTTTCGTCAATTTTAGTAGTAGACCACTGTGTTAACCCTTTTGCTGCTAATGACGTATAAATTCGTCTCCACAAAAAAACTGCATAAAATCAGAATTATTAAATTACTATAGCAGTTATTTAAGTTAAAATATTGGGATATTTATTCTCGTGTTATGTTATGGATGTCATTTTCGGAAACCAGCTGTTGCGCTAGAATTTTTCGTATTAATTTGAAACTTATAATCTATTGATAATTTCACGAGAATATTAATGTATAAATTCAACTCTGAAAGGGTTATGGATCTCATTTCTGCTAAGGTTGTTACTGATACTAAAATATAAATAAAAACAACCTAATACATTTTCCTTAATCTTGACTTGGTCCTTTCTTTATTATATCCTTCTAGTGTTTTATTTATATACGAGGGCTGATCAACAAAGACTGAGACTGATTTTTTCATGTGGCTGCCTTCGTAGTTACATGTCTGTACCCTGAATATTTGAAAAGATCGAGTTTTCATGTATAATATCCATAGGTGGCAACACTGTTGTATCGGTAGGTTGATAATAATGCTATATGTTGTAGACCCTGTTTGCATTCCGCATAACCCAATGGAGACACGCCGTGAGGTCTGTGCCTCTGCTGATGGAAGGGAACGTGTTTCTGGAATCAGTTATCTCCGGTGGTGTCTTGGTTGCATTATTATGATCCTGAAGGAAAACAAGCCCACACAGTATGGAAATCGCCAGGCAAAAATTGTTCCATCTGAGGGGTGATGATCACATTATTGTTGTGATGATCACATCACAACAGTAGTGCAAGGGAAAATTGCATGCTGGCAAATCATTCTATTACAGTAGAAAAATATGATCATCACTTTACCTGGAGATGGTTGTCTTTTTTGTCGTTGGAGAACCTGGCGATTTCCACACTGTGCTGGTTTGTTTTCCTTCAGGAACATAATGATGCAACTAAGACGCAACACAACTGACTCCAGAAATGCATCCTCTCCATCAGCAAAGAGACACATCACCTCAAGGTATGTCTTTATTCACACAGCTTTTGTTCAGAAGTCACCTCCATTTGTGTTATGCGAAATGCAAGCAGGGTCTACAACAATAGCATTACTACCAATCTACCGATATAAGAGTGCTGCCACCTAAGGACATTACACATGAAACCTCGACCTTTTCAAATATTCATGGTACAGACACGCAACTATGAAGGAAGCCACAGGAAAAAAATCAGTCAGTCTTTGTTGATCAGCTCTCGTTTCTGATTGTGAAATGTAAACGCTCTCAGGCAAAAATTAGGTTAAGGATGTAAGGTTATTTTTATCCATACTTTAGTACCTAGTAACTGCTGAACTATAAATGGGAAAAGTCTAAATGTAATGACAGAACAAATCTATAATTATAGATATGAAAAATTAACTTATTGCTGCTTCCGCAAGTGGATTAAGCAATATATATTACAACTGATGGTTTCGCCATTTATGCTGGTATTCTCTGCCAAATTCCGCCACAATCGTTGGCAATTGTGATTTTGATTTGATGTACGACTCTCCTTTACTTTAGGCATATTGCCTCAGCTCTCCACGGTGAACAAACGGAACAGATGTGACGAAATCGGTTGTTGTGTAGGGGAGTGTCCGCCACAGTACCACCTATAGGTAGGCTTGCCAGACGTCCCGGTTTCCAACAAAATCCCGGTGTCCCGGCCGGTTTACTTCACGTCCCGGTAAAAATTAAATTTGATTTTCTAGATGACCAAAAAAGTCTAAAAATAATTAACTTTGAAGGATTATTTAGGATAATTACTTTGTCATTTATTTCTGTACTGTATGAAAAGTGAAAACAGTGGAAGCAAGACGAGACCTCCAGAGATGTGATTATTTTACGTGAAGAAAAAGGCTCAGGCTGTGTGATCACTTCAAGGAGAATCACATAGCAGCCTCCTATCTGATCAAGATTGTTGAGTATGCCTTCTGCTTACCTGGGACATCAGCACCAGTTGAGAGAGTATTTTCTTTTATGAACAACGCATGGAATAATGATAGGGGTTTGATGAAGGAATCTACGGTTAAAGGCTTGATGACATGTAAAATTATTAATATCGGATTAGCTTGTGAATATTTTTACAACACGATTAAAACCAAAAAAGACTTTCTAAAAAATCCTAGCCAATGAAAAGTACAAGTAAATATTGTTCAAATTTTTATTCCTCATTCAAAGTGGTTTTTCTTACTTAAGTTACTTTTAAATATTAACACGTTAGAAATAAAATGTATAAATTTATATGCTTATGTCATTTATTATTGCCCCTGGTTTAGATTCCTAATCAGTAAGCATTTATTCACAGCATTGAGAATAAACTACCCTCTAAAACACTCTAAAAACCCGCCAAGGGTGTGTACCCTTGAATACCCGCGAAGCTGGGGGACATTCCGGTGTCCCGGTTGAACATTTCAGAAATCTGGCAAGCTTACCTATAGGTGATGTCACCTATAGGCCTACTCCGTGCGGTAATATGATTGCTCTGTTTACTTACTAAAATTCCGTTGCCTGTTGATGTGACAGGGTTAAGAAGAGAGGCCTCGTTTCTTCGAAATTAGCCATATTCAGGCTATAGTAGTGAAATATTAAGATAATACATTTCTGCTGCTGAAACGTCTATGCGAAAAATGATCGATTTTGGTGTTATCGATTGTTCTCAGAAGTCGTAAATTACCGAATGAAGTATCTACTCTAGTTTAAATGACAAGGAGCTCACTGCACTTTGATCTTAGTGTCGTGTTATCGAGAATCCCGATTGAATGTTATAATTTATGAAATCCTACATAATACATATTTGGTCTCCTGAAAATTTTGGTCTCCTGAGATACTGTACCGCTGATGAGCCATAGGGAGAGGTACAGTGCAATTTCTTTATTGTAAGTCAATCTGTATTTTTTTTAAATTAGTGTGCTAGGCTATATTATTTAATATAAGTTAGTTTTATCGTTTACACGGGCTCTTTCATGTAATTTCGTAAATCCTAGTATTTTTAGTAGTTTGAGGTAGTCTGGTCCCCGTTAGAGGTGTACAAATCTCGATTTTAGCTTGCCCATTCCCGCTTGCACGCCAGGCAAGGAAGTTGCCAGCGTCGCAGTTAGCAAGCAGGCAGGTTTCTTTAGACTTGGATGGGTCGGGCTGTTCTTAACCCATGCAAGTCTGAATAAGCTTGCGACATTTCTGTCAGCTAAATAAATGTAGTTGCTAAGTGTAGGTAATACTTTCTTGCTTTTCTACATGCTGGTAGAAGAAATTCATCATGCAGATAAATAAAAGGTGGATAAAGTATTAAAAATCGTTTTAGCGTCTTAACACATTTATTATTTTTATTATTGTTATTGTTATTGTTGATTTTTTTTTAGGTTTTCTCGAAAATGTTTGAAAAATTTTCCCATGCCGGACTAGTACCTTTGTTCATTGATAATTCAAACTCTCCACATTTTAGTTTCTCCTCGGCTTCCTTCAGGGTAAAATTCTCCATTCTCCTTTTACTTGCACTCTAAACACATCTGAAGTTCCTCAACTACATAACTGCACGACTTACCAGTGCACTGATATACCCAAGTTTCATATTCTTTCCGCCAGGCTTTGCAGTTTCTTTAGGCCCCGTTAAACACACCAGCTTGTGACTCATAGCGACAGTATTTCTTTTCATCGTTGCAATCTGGCTTGCTCTCTTGTCAAGCAAGTTAAAACTGGGGCTAGTTGCAGAATTTCAAAGGGGCAAGCAAGCTAAAATCAGAATATGTACACCTCTGGTCCCATACACCTCGAATTACTGAGACTCTACTGTCAGACAAAATGTAGGCTACAACTGACAGAGAAAGGTAGATATTTATGTCAACTGTTTCGTTTGAAGATTACATACCTTGGTACGTTGTAGTTAGGAAAACTTAAGATCTCGCATAAGATTCTAATTTATTCCTTGAAATTAAATCGTCCTGTATAAGTACAATCAAATTTTCAAAACCAAGAGTAATAAAAAATAAATTAAAAGTAAATTTAAAAACCCTAAAAATATCAAAGATATTTTAAAATAACCAACCATTAACCTTTAACATTTTTAAACTCTTGATTTTAAATAAAACATCTTCTGATAATTCCACTTTTGAACGTGATGTTTTGTAGTTTTAAAGCGATCAGATACAAGCAACCCCTCCAGCTTGTATGCATGACTGACATCTGTTCTCATATTTCAGGGAAAATTGCGCTATTTGATCAGCACAACAAAGTTGAGTGATGTCAGTTTCCCTGCAGGAATTATATCGGGTGGCTGGAATAGAACTTCCCTAATTTGATCACGCCACGTAACACGTAGATTCCCAGTAGAGCACGGACCGCGCCCTCCAGCACAGAAGTTTGCACGCACAACCCTCCTGCATGTTTACATGTCATTAATTGCAATTATTTACCCTTTGATGCCATTGCACAGGGGTTATTCCTTTATAACCATGCTCTTGTTTCAGGTGTAGTCATGGTTTTCCCAATTAGGACTACTAAATGTGTAGGAATATTAAGATACTTTTTAAACGAATTCTGCTTCGTAACCTTATACAGTAGATAACAAATATGTGGTAACAAGGAATGTTTCCTCAAAAATATGGTCTCCGACAACTTTGTGGTAATTTCTTGCATACAGAGGATGAAATTATGTTGTATAACATAGGTCCAAAATGCTTTATTTCCTTGTTAGAGCCCTTTCTCTATGCATTCATCACTTGGCAGAATCTCTGTAAAACAAGACAGTGGAAACAGAAAAAAAAATGAAATGGTACTCGAAAACAGAACTCTGAGTAACAGAACATCAAAAGGAATGTTCAAAAAATCCTTCATTAGCACGGAGGATACATCTGTCAATCCACCGTCGCATGGACTCCCAATGCGCTGATGAATCCCTGGAGTATCTCATATTATCAGACAGCCTTGCAGAATACGAGCACGGAGACTCTCTAAATCTTGCATAGGTTGTTGCATACGCAAGAGTTTATAAATTCCCCAGAAATAAAAAAACTAGTGGATTAAGGTCAGGCGAGCGTGGAGGCCAAATAATTGATCCCTCTCATCTTATTTATTTGTCACGGAACCATCTATTCAGAAACTGCTGAAGAGAGAGGCTGAAATGAGCAGGAGCTCCATCCTACTTGAAGTACATGTCTCGGCGTATTCGGAACGGTAAATGTTCCAACAGGTAAAATAATGTACCTTCGTCCATTGGGACGATATAGCAGTGCATAAGGTCCCACCAAACAGTCACTAATAATGCCGGTACAGAGTTGTAGACCAAGGACTCTAACCAGGAAATAAGGCATGCTCGAACCCATGTTCATACTGTGACATGATTTCACTCTCAATGTGCAAAAAAATATTTTCCCAAAGTTTTGGTCTAACTTTTTATTACAGCGTCGTATTAAATTTTTTATTTGCATGGAAACTGCCGGTTTTATTGAGAAAACCGCAAAGTGAACATTTATGCTTTATTAATTTCTACAGAAGAGCACATACAATATTTATCAAGTAAATCATGATTAAAGTTTAGGGACATCATTTTTTCTTTCTTAGAAAAATAGTCTACTCACTTGGGATAAAAAAGATATTTGAATTTATCGTAAAAGAACAAGCTGTAAAATTCCAGTTATGGTACTTCCATCCTATAGGGACTATAAGTAACAAATATAACCATATAGCCTGTCCGTTACGATTTGTCACAAAAACTACTGAACTGATAGAGTTAAAATTCTACATGAACATATTTTTTATATCCGGAAAGGTTAAAAGACAACAGCTGTTCTTTCACATCCGCTATTTCACCTAATATCTTCATAATCATTAACACTCAATATAAGTTTAAGTGAACAACAAGCCATGGCACATACAATAAGCAGATCCACAACAACTCTCGACCTACTGGTAATAGGCCAGTCAGTAGAGAATCGAAACAGGGTTGTATGTTGCTAAAGGTGGGGTAGAAGATTTTATTTTTTTAACTTGTATATACGGATACAAACATGTAAAAAAACAAAAATGCTAGCATGGGCTACCTCGGGAAAACTTTTGGCGGCAAAAAAACCGCGAAATTATAGGACTTTTTTTGGTTTTACGCCTATAACTTCTAAACGGTGCATCCTAGCGAAAAAGTTACGATATAACTGATTAAATAACATTAAATTCTGTGTCGAATGAGTACCGTAACGTAATAATTCGTTCAGGTAATATGGTCGAAAACCACGGTCAAAGAACGACGATTTTTTCCAACTTTGCCAAAGACTGAGATATAGTATTATATATGAGTCTGCAGCTTGAAAAAGAATACTCTGAGAGAAAAACTCGTGAAATAAAAGTTGTAGAGCATCAAATTCTGCGTCCACTGAGTACCAAAATTGTCAGTTTCGGTGAAGTACACCTCTCGAAATTGGCGATCTCCCGGTGTATGGTAATTGGCATAAGAATCCCATCAAGGTACCTGTGAGTTGCAACTCTAGCCAACCAAACCGAAAGTATATTTCTATCACATTTCTTAATAATAACAATAATTTAAGTATAATTATATTTAGTGTATGTCTAGTGTATAGTGTCTATGTACGCAGCATTCACCCCGCTTCCCTCCAATGCTGCAGAAGAGTGACAGTATTTCGCAGTATTGGATGGAGGCTATCAGCTTCATAAAGTTGTTTGGCCACCCAATGTCTCCTTCGACACCATCACCAAGAGTTAATCCTCTTTTTAAAAAAAATACACTATGGGTCCACGAAAGTTGCCGTTGTGTTCGACAGATAGGCCTACCCTGCTCAGAGTGGCACCAAAAGATCTGAGTTATTGCGGCGGATGAAGATTCGCCATTCCCCCGAAGTAATCTTTGATGTAAATACAATTAACCAAGTCGCTCAGGAAAAGTTTTTGGTCAATGAGTTTAATAAAAGTCTTCTCATTGAAGTCCTGAAAAGTCACTTCGAAGATTGTGACATTAAAGTCAATCAGGCCCATGCTGACTTTCTCATTTCCAGGGTCAAGGAGCACGAAAATGCCCCAATAATTGGAGAGGACATAGACCTTCTTGTGCTTATGATAGGGCTTGGTCAGCCATGCATCAACTTGGTCTTTCTGAAGCTGCTGATGTGCAATATTTGAGAACATCTTTCAAATTCGACCAATCCATATCCAGCCACATTCTTTTCATCCATGCGTTTAGTGGATGTGATACGACATCTGCTATTTTTGGTCAAGGAAAGATGACGCTGAGCAGCATGGTCACCTTTTCGAAAGAATCCCGATGCTTCGTCGACCCATTCACCAGCCATGATTAGATTGATGAGGCTGGTGATCTCTACACCAGAGATCCCACCAAAGTAGCTCTGGACGAACTGCACCAATCCACGTTCACACGAGCAGTGGCCAAGGGAAAAGTGGACCTCGCAAGACTACCACCTGATTATGATGCTGCACGCCACCATTCATATAGGTGTTTCCATCAAATACAGACATGATTGGGTAAAACAAGAAACCTTGAAGAAAGAGGATGGGTGCATAGTAATGCAGGTCTAGTGCCACTAAAAACCAACAGATACGTGACTCTCTTGTCTCTACTCAAGACACTGTAAGATAGCGTGTAGTAGAGCCTGCTCTTGCCATAAGGCTGGTCTGAAGTGCTCTTCCATATGCAAGCACTACTGTGATCAACAATGTGAGAACACTTTATCCACTGGTAGTTGATGATGATGACGACAAAGAGCCAGAGCCCGACAAAGAGCCCAGCTATTGGAGCCCGAGGAACAACCAGAGGAGGATGATGAGAGCTTCCTACCACTTCCACAGATGCTAATAGAGGAACTGGGCTCCTTGGTTTATTTAAATTATACACACTTTTAAACATATATTTATGGCTTTTCAGTTACTTAGAATGGCTTTATTTGGTGACAGGTTTCGGGCTTAGCCATGCTATCATTGATCAGGCTTACTAACACATCATTTCTATTATTAACAGTTTTTTTATAGATTTACATCATGGTAAATAAAAGAACGGTATGGTGTATAATTCTTTGTGTTTTTAAATTACATTCATGTTTTCTTATTTACTCATATGTTTTCTTATTTACTCATGTTTTTTTCATATTTGTTTTCTCCTTATTCACATTTTAAAATGATTATTTGATGATACTAAAGCAAGAATAACTCTGTAGGATATACAACCATACTCTTGAAGCGTTCTAACCCATAGGTACCTTCATATGCCAATTGCCGGACACCGGGAGATTGACAATTTCGAGAGGTGTACTTGACCGAAACTAAAAATGTTGGTACTCAGTAGACGCAGAATTTGATGCTCTACAACGTTTATTTCACGAGTTTTTCTCTCAGAGTACTCATTTCCAAGCTGCAGTTTCATATATAGTACCATTTCTCAGTTTTTTTAAAAATTGGAAAAAATCATCATTCTTTTACTGTGATTTTCGACCATATTACTTGACCGAATTATTACGTTGTGGTATTCATTCGACGCAGAATTTAATGCTCTTTAATTAGTTGTGTCGTAACTTTTTCGCTAGGATGCACCGTTTAGGTGTTAGAGGCAGAAAACCCAAAAAAGGTCTAAAATTTCGAGGTTTTTTGCCGCCAAAAGTTTTCCAGAGGTCACCCGTGTTAGCCTTTTTGTTTTTTTACATGCTTGTATCCATATATACAAGTTAGAAAAATAAAATCTTCTACCCCACCTTTTGCATCATACAATACCTCCAGGGCCGTCGCGTGGTTTGTTGGAGCCCGGGGCAAGATTTCGTCTGGCGCCCCCCCCCCCAAACTCAATCCCACGTGCACCCTCCCGACATTTCACCTATCCGTAGGGATTCAAACACAAACACACAGCGAGCGACGTGACGCGACACTATCAAATACGTATAAACATATGGGGTTAAAGCAGAGGTGTACAAATCTCGATTTTAGCTTGCCCATACCCGCTTGAACGCCAGGCAAGCAAGTTGCCAGCGTCATAGCTAGCATGCAGGCAGGTTTCTTTAAGCTTGATGGGTCAGGTCAAACCCAACCTAGGCAAGCCAGAATAAGCTTGCAACATTCCTATCAGCTAAACAACTGTAGTTGCTAAGTGTAGGTAATACTTTCTTGCTTTTCTACATGCTGGTAGAAGAAATTCATCATGCAGATAAATAAAAGGTGGATAAAGTATTAAAAATCGTTTCAGCGTCTTAATACAATTATTGTTTTTATTATTAGGTAGATTTCGAAGAAAAATCTACCTAATGACTTTCAAAAAATTCGTTCATATCTTTACGTTTCATGCCTCCCTAAGTACGAAAAGAACAAAAAAAAATGGTTTTTACTTTCAACGTTCCATGATCCAAAGACAGAACGGTTATCAATGTATATGTACTGAACAACAAACTGTTGAACATTTAATTTTTCATTGCCCAGTCCTAGAGCATAAGAGAAGAATATTGGACGCACACTTAGATTATTGTAAAAAGAAATTAGACAAACCACTATTTGATATTTTTAGGAAAAAATGCTGTTATAGAGAATTCCAAAAGTTTTTGTGTTTTATTTTTAAGATGTTATAGTTTTCTTTTATAATACAATACATTAGTTATCTTGTTTTCTTAGAGTAGTAAGGCCTGCATCCAGCCTATGGATAAGAAGTAGTAATATTGCAAATATATTGTCTTGTAACTATAACCCTAATATACCTCCGGGTGAAATAGGGTTTAAGTAATTGTATATTAAATAAATAAATAAATAAAAAGTAGAAACCACCGCCTGTTAAAAAATTGTGATATTTATATATATATATATTTATATTTATATATATGTATATATATATATGGCCGTAATTTTGAAGATATTTGAATCATATTTTATTATGTTATTTCTAGGTCCAATAGTTCAGACAAGTTCGTTAATGAGCAAAATAGCGCAAGAGGGTGGTCGGGGAGGGGGTTGAAATTTTAAAACATTTATATCTCGGCCCGTATGAAGTGTAGAGGGAAACTTTGATTGAATAAATTAGAGTACTCCTTATGGAGTTCACAGTGACACCAACGATTCGGGGGTTTTGGGGGTACGAGTGGGGGTGGGGGTATGGGGATGGAAATTCGAAATTTTCGAAACTACGTCTTGTGCGGTATCGTTGAAAAGCTCTTGATGAGTACTCTACAAATCAATAACTAGTTTTTTGATAGTTCTCATATAAGGTGAGATTTGAATGTTTGAAAAAGTTCTCTTTCCTCTTTTTTACAGTTATTATTGCGGGTTTGTCATGCCAAGGCTAAAGAAGAAGAGTGCTACGCAGCGACAGTAAATTAAACCAAAAGCACTTCGAAATCTACCTCAGCCTGTAGGCTTGCCTAAAGGGATTTTTGTTATTGTTATTAATGATTTCATGAAGTTTTCTCGAAAATGTTTGAAAATTTTTCCCATGCCGGACTAGTACCTTTGTTCATTGATAATTCAAACTCTCCACATTTTAGTTTCTCCTCGGCTTCCTTCAGGGTAAAATTGTCTAAACACATCTGAAGTTCCTCAACTACGTAACTGCACGACTTACCAGTGCACTGCTATACCCAGTTTCATATTCTTTCCGCCAGGCCTTGCAGTTTCCTTAGGTCCTGTGAAACCCATCAGGTTATGAAGAGCTTGTGACTCATAGCGACAGTATTTCTTATCATCGATGTAATCTGACTTGCTTTCTTGTCAAGCAAGTTAAAAGCTGTGACTGGTTGCAGAATTTCAAAGGGGCAAGCAAGCTAAAATCAGAATATGTACACCTCTAGAAACACGCAATGGGCAACACGACGCGACTTGGGGCGACGTGGACTGGACAAATTCCAAGCCGCATCGCGTCCAGTCACTCGTTAGCAAAGTTGCGCGTAGGGTTGCGTCGCTGCCTGTGTTTTTGTGCCCAAAAGAGACACCTAATCGGATTACCTTACAAAAATACCAGAAATAAAATTATTTAAATTTTTTAATAAGATTGTATTGAAAATCAAATTAATACAAGTTTAGTAATGCAAGAAAATCTTAACAATCATAAAAAATACTATAGGCGTTATTAATGGACTACAAATTAATAGTGTGGGAAACCTCGTTACATACATTGAATAGAATATAGAAAAAGGAACCGCGTTTATCAAATGAAGATAAGGTACTAAACATTAAATGGCATTCGCCTGGTTTTTGCACGAGCAAATGTCGTTAGAATTTCCATCAAGTCTATTTTTTGTGCTTCATCGTTTTCAATGGACAAGAAGGCTAGAGAATTCAGTCTCTTCTGTGACGTAGTTGATCGTAAATATGTCTTTATAAGCAAATATTTATTATGGGATAACTTAGCAAATATAGGCCTAAAGTTATTGGTGTCAAATATTTATTTGTTCAATAAAAACATACAACGCAATATTCAAAATTCAGTTATACCTAACTTTAAAAAATACGTTATGTAAATCCTACTTATTTTTTCAAATGTTGTTGTTTTATTTTTGCCGTTGCCACGGCGCCCCCCTGGTCGCGGCGCCCGGGGCGATCGCCCCGCTCGCCCCGCCCACGCGACGGCCCTGAATACCTCTACTGACTGGCCTATAAACCCAACGATTCAATTTTTTCTCTCTGTCTAGGACCTGTTTCATAAAAGCTCACACTGAATTATGGTATAAAATTATTAGGGTCAGGAATGAACAGAGAATCATAAAACAATATTTATTTATTATTTATTGATTATTTATTGAATATCCAAAATAGAATTAAACCCTATTTCTCCCGAAGGTGTATGAGGGTTAGAGATCAAAAACATTTTCAAATATTTACAATGAATACATAATTCTAATCTGAGTTCAGGCTGCAAAGAAATATTCAATGCAATATTTAACACAAAGAAATAGACATTAACAAAAATTAAATAAATATTAATAAACAATACTAGCTACAGTTTTGAGTATATATTATTTACAAATAATGTGAAATGTTTGTTTCCTGCATTAGTAGAGAGAGTGTTATGGAGGGGAATTGTAGCCTATATTGAATATTCAGTTGATTCAAATAGGATATGAGTTAAAATCTTTCGTACGTGTAAATGGGACAAGAAAAGAACATATGATTCACTGATTGTTCACTGATTGTTCATTATACAGAATCGCTGCAAGTAATGTCGAAATTGTTCATGTCCTATATAAAACTGTGTCGTGATATAACTTAGTACCAACTGTTTATATTTTATTCTATCGTATACTGGCGGGAAAAATAAGTTCCTAAAGTCTGGCCGTTCTAAGAAGGGAACCTCAAGTAAACAAAATCAAGTACATCTGCCTCACTCGAGCACATTACTCTTATGACTTAAGAGTGAGACAGACATGCTGGTTTTTGTTTACTTCAGGTTTCCTTCTTAGCTTCTCTTAGGTATAGTCACAGATCCGTTCTCGCTGTTCTACCACGCACTGGTTGTTCGCTCGGTAATAGTTTGCTCTTTACTTCTTTCTTTATGTGAGAAATGGGCTGGTTCGTCCACTCTCTCTCATTCCCTTTAATCCCAGAGAGTGCACGAACCTAAGACAGGCAAATGTGATCAGGGAACTACCCTAATAAAATGTGGATTTCGTCTATGGCGCACATTCCCAATGTTGAATCACTGTATATGAACACATTATGACCTCTGTTAATAGCTCTTAACTCTGCTTAAAAAAAAAACTGAGCAATGGAAGGATAACTTTTGTTGCTTTTTGAAAAGTTCGTCAGAGTTTTTATACACTACAAACGCACTTCCTACATTTGGAGTAGGCCTATTAGCCGAAGGATCTTGGAAGCGGAAGCATCTGTATATATTCCACACTGATGAGTGCAGTGACTTCTGGTCTCCGTAAGCATTTGGAGTATAGGGCAGGGTGGCCTGTCATTATTTTGTTAGTTAATTTTTCTAGTTGAAACTCCGTTATGTATTCAGGAACTTTCTTTCTTTTTTATGTTACTTATGATCATTTTTTCCACTGCTGTTCAGAACAGGGGTTCTATTCCTACCACAATTAGCACTGCTTCAGTTGAGATCCTTCTATATCCCTTTATCATTCTGAACACGTTGGCAGAACGGGGTGATTTCAAATTCCCAAACGTGTTAGCTATGCTATAATACGGTGCCCCAATGCCTAACTAATCTAAAGCAATTTGTAATTGCTCATTTTGTATTGCTGAGGTTTAGAAATAGTTCAATGGAAATAAATGATTGATTAACTTATTTAGATTATTGCGGAACCTTCATTATATTCATAAGTTTCTTCCGTTAAACTCTGATGTCTTAGGACTCTTGAATATCCTTGGACTTCATCAATTCAATTTCGATATTATATTTAAATAAATATACAATTTATAGAAATATAACCTAAAGTAGGAATTCCCACTATTTCTTTTCAGTCTTGCTAGATCATTGTGCAATGTTTCTTCCATTGTCTAAGGTCTAAGTACTTCTCTGTTACCAAGTTTAATCAGATTCATTTTCTAGCACAGACGACATTGTTCGGACGTTTGATCAACTATTTGATAATTTCATAAACCCATAAGTCAAATATTGAAATAATACTGCAAATAAACAAACTGATTCAAACTCTGGAGGAACGTCAGGCACACTAATAAATGAAGTACGGTTCCTTCCACTTCATGTATCTCGGCTAAGGCTAAAATCCGTCTAGTATATTATAAATTACTTGTTTACATTTAATAACTTATGCTAGAAATATTAAGCAAGCACTTAACAACTACAAAACCATTATTAGTCCAAGATTCAAAATGGCAAGTGTTTTTTAAATTTATTTGTAGCTTATTTTTTATTTATTGCATAATAAAAGTAACATAATGAAAGGAAGAATAACATGACGTGAAGCATATTTCAATTACTACTTATGAAATTTGCACAATCAATGTGTATAGTTGTATGCAACAATTTTTTGAAATTATTATTTTACAAAATGTTCCTGATTTGATTACAAGTAGTTTTGTAAGTTTACTGTCTTGATAAATATATTTAAGTCTATATTGCCCATTTTATGCAATTTGTTGTATAGACGAGTACATGAACACTGGATTTAGGCTACTTTCGAGATAAAAAAAGTATGTAATTTATTATATCTATTACATAGTAGGCTTACATGCATTTTTTATTTGGATATTAATAGGTATAATCTAGTTTGTTAATACATAGGTATAATCTAGTATGTTAATAAGTAATTTATACAAAAACAACAGTGGATGACATTTTTTCTGTGTGAATTAAGGAATATTGGAATATTGTGACATAGACGAATAATAATTAAAATTGAGGAAACAGTTAAACTGTGCGCAATATGTAGGGTATATGTTATAGATTTATAAAACGAACATTTTCTATATTTAATGATAGCTGGATTGCAAATTAATGAATTAAAATTATAGATGGCTTTACTCAGAAATAAAAAGTAAGTGCAATATATTTAACTCATATATTTTCCCGCCTAATTTAAGAGCGTAAACAAGTTAAATTCGACTTAGTATAATAATTGTTGTACACATGTAGCCTAACTCTGAAACCACAAGTAGTGACCTTATAAGTGAACTTCTTATATTCAATTAAAACGAAAGAAACATTAAAACTGTATGATTCGCTGAATAAGTTATGTGTTAATTTGTAACATTGGGAGAATCATTTCTACATGCATATAATAAATTTGAAACCACTTTTTTGGGCGGGTTTGGAAGTTTCTTACCCACATAGAATAACTGTCCACGATTATTTTCTGTAAGAAGTGATGTTATGACATAATTCATCTGCTTAATAATAGTATTGCTATAATTAGCTTAAATTGACGTTAGTGACTAACTCGAACATACTGTAATATAATATTACATTAAACCTCATAGAATACTAAACATAGCCTACAGACAAGAAAAGAAAAATGCACTTGGATAATCGTATTTTAAATGAAATCTGACTCTCTTTCCTTGTTTGGAGCGTTTTTGGATCCGGTATAAACTACAAGTAGGCGACATTTTTATAGAGTTAAAAAATATAGCACCAAGCCGAGATTCTTAGAATAAACCCCAGGCGCAAAAAATACCGAGTTACACGTATGCCATGGATATTTAGTATACCTTTCTTGGCAAGCATCAGAGAAACCAGATTGATCCTGACAAGGAGTCCCCTAAAGCCTTTACAAGCCGACTACTCAAACTTCCCCCTCTCATGGTACCTGTAATCATAGTGCTTGCGTGAAAATTGCTGCAAGTCCCCGTGATGTACGCGTTTATGCAAATGTTGATGACTTTGTGGTTTTTCTGACCTCATACTACTATTAACTGAAAATTCAGTGTGTTACACGCCTGCTTATGTAAGTTCTTATAATAACTATAGGTGTGGGTGAGCAGGTAGCATCACAATTAAATAGGGGGGGAATAAACCCGCTGACAATTCAGAAATTTTAGACTATCAAGGTCTGCTGAATTGTAATGTATCCTCATTCCCAGTGTGTAACTATTTTCTAATATGCCTTTAATATGACAATTTATATCCCTTATGTCCGCGAATAATGAGTGTTTTTATTTGGATCACTAGGGTAACCTAAATAATATAAAACTGAATTTAATCCAGAGGTGGAAGAAAATAAGCGCAGTCTTATTATAAAACTGTTTCAGAATTTGTTCTTTTTTGTCATTATTGAGTTCAATAAAATTTTGTAATAATGTATTGCAACCATTTAATAGAATATACGGTCAAGTGTCTTCTTCAAATGAACAAAAACTTCAAACTAAAAGTGGCATAGCATTATCTCAAATGAAGTAGTAGGCCTATAGAATGGGGTCACAACTATTTCATGTTTTGACGTATTATTCCAATCTCCAAGCCAAACAAAATTAGAGGAAATTTCGAAACTAGGAACTGCAGTTATGACAATTTGACGATTGAAATAGAGGCAATTATAATATACATTTATTAGCGAATATACTGGCAAATATTCAACGGCTTGATATCTCATGCTGTCGTATATTTCGTGGCATTTGGCTTTCTGGTTCTGATTTTCATTTGCCTCTATCCAAAGCTAAATGTCAAATTAAAAGCTACTGTGAACATATAAGCAAGCATATAACTTATAAAAGTTCTTTACAGGCTAAGCATGTTTGTGCGTATGTATTATATACTATATGCACAAGCAATGGATCAATGAACTCATCTTTACAGTCTGTAGCAAAGTCTCAATGTGTGTACAGTCTCAATGCGAAAGCTAATTATTAGATTCATAGAATGAGCTATGATTACTCTAACTGTTAAAATGAATAATAATTTTATCGCTAGACTTAGACTAACTTATATAAAATATAACTATCACGCTAATTAGGAAAATGCCGATTCTTAGTGACCTCAAAATGAGGCTCCCAGGAGGTTGAGGCTCCCAGATTTTAGACATTCGGCACGTGAAGGTGGTAAGGTTGTCAGCCTTACCCCCAGGATTGATCCTGGTACTCATTTCTGTTAGAGGCTGAGTCGACCCCAGGGTCATAGTGCCACCAGAAGGATTAGGCCGATTGAGAGCTCCGACCTCGTCGGGGATCGAACCCGCGACCTTCCGGTTTGTAGCTCAGCGCCTCAACCACTACGCAAAATGGACATGTCAGCTTTCGTCATAATATTAAAATAGGCCTATCACCGCTAATATTTGAGTTACAACCGTACATAGTAATTTACTGCAGCAGGACTCAAATTTGGTATTCATTATTTAAATTACTTATTTGATTTATTAATTAACTTTACTGTCTAATGAATTTAAATAATTTATTTTCTTTCTCTTAGTTTAAACTCCCGCCTTTTAGAGGCGTTTACATGCCCATGGCCGCCCAGGTCTCATAGGACCACGACCAATCGGGAATTTCTGTGGACCATAGAAACTTTTCTGACCGGTTGGACATGGAGGGTCTCCCCGCTGAGTGATCAGCCCAATGCCAGGACTCCTTCGAGACAAGAAAAACTCAAACGACGAGACATGCCAAACAAAACGTGGATGGCCTGAAGGTGATGATTACGACCAGATGATATGAGGGGACTATGAAGCTTCCCGACATTCGTCTAACAGATAAGGAAAACCCCGTAAAAATCCACCAATTAAACTTGTCCCGACCAGGAATCAAACCCAAACTCACTACCCGAGGCGAACGAACACGAACGCCACAGCGTTAGACGAAATTTAATGAATTTGCCTTTAAAAATAGCTTGGTATTGTTGGCTATGTTTTAACATCTAACATTTCTTATGTTTATTTAGTATTCTTTGTCCACGACAGCCTACAGATGTGAAAAGATTTTAAAATTAAAATACGTATATTATTCTAAGTGCGAAATAACCGTCCTTAAGACCAGGACCCTATTTCATAAAAGTTAAAATTTTACAGGTGCCAGGTAGGCTATCAGGTGGGTGGACATTGTCCGACAAGTTTACATTTCGGCAAATGTGTATTTCTTAATGCAGACAAATTTACAAAAATGTCATGATAATTTTCTAGATTAGTATGAAATTTTAAGAATTTGGCGTTTACAGGTAAAAATCTGACAATTTCGTCGAATCTTAGGGTAACAACCATTTCCTGTTGACCTATTTACACATTTATAAAAATTGTAAAATTTCATGAGATAGGGCCCAGGCCTGTACTTTCATATTCAGCGTCTCATTTCATTATGATTTTCACCATTGAAATTACGTTATGCCATAATGCCACTTATATTTTACTGCTATTTTTTCTCTCTCTCTCTTTCTTTGCGTGGAAAGCCCAATTTCCACTCATTGGCGAAAACCAATTAAATATGAGCATATAGGATATTAAAAGGCTATTTATTGATTTAGATTATGCTTTTACTTTCCTAACCATGATGCTGCATTCGTTACCCGGATCTAACATATATTTTTTTCTATGCTGAATTACTTGGACATGATCTCCCACATTCCAAATAAGGTTTTGGGAGCTGGATCGTGAATCAACATGTTATTGACACTTCAATTATCAACCTACTCCAGGTGACGTCACATTCAGGGAATATACGTGATATTTCACTCTCCTACGTAACGATAGGAACTCACTTCACGGTTGACAGATTATTACCTGCGGCCTCATTGAAGACGTAGTCAGGTTGTGTTGACTTATGTACGGGAATTTTACGTAAAAGTAGCATTAACAATTATTTAAAACTACTGTTTAAGGCTGCTATATAGCCCTATGCGTAATTATGTTCAAGTGTAACATCAACATTGACATTAATAAATAAACAGTCATCTGTCAGAATAGTCGGGCACTAGCATTTCGTTGCCAAGCTAGCTAGTTCGATCCTGGTCCAGATCAAAGATATTTATTTATATGTGTGTAAATTAAAGATGAGTGTTAAGTTTTTGTCGTTACTTGATTCTCGATACCTGATTCTCAGAACCTTAAAATTAAATATAGATATACAAGCATTCTCTTAAAATTTAATAATAGAATATACATTTCTATATTAAACGTAATATACACTACAGTAATTGCATAGGAATTTATAAATTAATAACGACTAATTGAAGTATAACAATAATACTTTCAAAAATATTTTTTTATTAAATAAACTTCATGTAATGTTCAACCTATTTGTATGAATTTATTGCTGTAAATAACGAGTGCTAAAAGTGTGAATTCATGTTTTTTAATATTGGCCTAATGCAATGTATTTTGGTTTTTATAATTTGGTGTGAAATATATCAACTAAATAAACACTTCCATTTAATCTGCTATTTATTTGACATAAAATATGAGTACACTTCAAATCAGCCTATTTTATTTTCAGCAAAAATCTGGAATCGCCCATCAAATTAGTTTAGTTATTGGTGTTTTGGCAGAATAATCAATTACCCTTTGATTTCTGTATTGACAATTAACTATGAAATTTATCAAAACATTATTTATTAACCAGGCATTGAATTTATGTTGACATTTAAGTATTTGTATAATTTATTGTAAATTGAATTAAAATATAGCATGCTAGTTAGTTACACATCATTCTACAAAGCAAATGTTAAAAGTATTCGACACTATTTAAAAGTATATATTAAAAATGAATGATAAAACAATAATTTAAAACTGTCATAAGTTTTCGTTCAAAAATGCAAGCAACTTCACTTTATCAGGGATGGACCTCTTTCTTTCCTGTCACATATAGGCTAAGTCCTCAAATTGATTTTTATGGAATTCGCATATTGCATTAGACAACGATATGGAGGTGGATGCTCATAAGAACTCAAGGTAGGCTACAGATATCCCAAAGACAACTCTGTTTATATATATATATATATATATATATATATATCTCGCTTTCTCTCTCTCTCTCTCTCTTTTTCTTCTCCCCTCCCCCCCCCCCCCCCGTGAATTGTATAGTGGTGTAGAACAACGGATGTAAATTCCCCACGAGAATCGCTTCGTAAAGAAACAAGGCTGGTCTATTACCTTAACGAGAAAATGCTTTAATATAGTTTCATGTCCTTTAATGAGACCCACGGAAAGCCTACCTTAGATGGCTTTAATTTTTTAATTCATGACACTTGCATTTATAGGCTAGCATGGATCACCTGGGGTGAAGTTCACTTTCTTAAAAACCCTATGTTTAAAGTTTATTATTATTATTATTATTATTATTATTATTTAATCCAACGTCACCACACCCTGGTAGAGTTTGGGGCGGAAGTGTAGCCCCATTTCTCTAATTGGAATAACTTTAGGCGGATCTACATTATCCTGATGAGATGATGATCGTGATGGTAGGGGGTTCCTTAAACTGCATTATTTAATAACTAAATAGACCATATCGGTCAGGGGAACCTATTTATGAAAGATAAAATTCCCCTTACCCAGACCGGGAATCGAACCGAGAATGTCATGACTAGTAGTCGAAAGTCTGACCATTAGATCACGAGGCCGGTCATATGTTTCAAGTATTTCACTTGGACCGCACAAATATTTTCATATATCTATTTATTATGTATAATAGTCATGCTCAATACGAACTTCTCTTTTTGAAAATCACCAAAATGAGAAAGTCGAGTTCCATTTTCTGGAGACGGTAACCCAGGCTGGGTGCAGTCTTCATATGACAGACATAGTATGATTTTAGCTTTAAATCATGACCTTTCAAGAGGTATATATGTAAAGGAGCACGTAGGAGTCCTACTTGATATTCGGGAATGAGTTTGTTGACTAAGATGTGATCCACCGCTGGAAGTGTAGCGAACTTCTGTGAAAATCCTGCGTTATGTAAATGTTGCATACAAGCCTACGCATAAGCTATCAGCTTTGTATTACCATTATTAGACTAGTGGCCCCGAGGGAACTGGGCTGTACAGAGAATTAGCATTTTATAGTGCAGATATAAAACAACATGATTTAGGAGGACTTGCTCCACTTGAAGTTCTGCTGCTCAACACGTACCAGGTAAAGGAACATTTATCTGCTTTCAGTTGTCTTTATCTACAAATTTTACTTTCCCTACCTACAGAGTGGCGCGCAGAATTTCATACCATTTAAAGGGTGACTGCTAAGAACGGTCAGAATCCATATTTGGTATGTAGTGAGTCTAAGTGACATTTTTAGCCTGGATTCTCAGTTAAATCATTCCTTGCTTAGTAGTTGGTCAAGTGAAGTATAATGGAGCCTTAGGCACTAACCAAGACAAAAAAGGAATGTAAACACACAGTTATAGTTTAGTGCATAAGAACCTAGAAATCCGGACCCACCTCATAACCTATTGCAAACGAACTCTTCGGTTTGTCTGCAGCTATCGGCACAAATCTTCCGATAGTGCACAGCACATCTCAACGATGTAAGCTGTGATCTGTGTTACGTTTTCTAGCCTTCATTGAAACTTTTTCATTTTTAAAAACTCCTATGAAAATCGTGGGGATTAATGTACGGGCTATTGAGGCGCTGTGATTTTAACAAAGAATCTCTATCCATTTGCTGGAAAAGTCTGTAAATTGTATGTAAATTGTATTGCAAGGAGCGCGCACCTTGTACCAGCCTGAAAACTGCTCTGGGTCTCTACCTCAATCTTTTCTTCCACGAAAAACAATGCAACTTTGATTTTTTTTTCTGAAAAGTCAACCGCCCATTCTCCGTGATTTCACAAACTTCAGCAATCACTTGCTCAGTTTGAACATGACTCTACAGTATTACCGTTTTAATAAGTAATTAAACGGCATGACAATCTGTGCTTCGCCCCATATTCAATGGTAGGCCTGTTACAAGTAAATAAAATAATATTTCCGATCCTGAAATTCTGTGTCGAATTTTCAACATTAATACTTGTTTTGATGTCCCCTCAATCCAAAATTTACTTTTATATTTGGATTAAGTTATTTCCGAGGACGTGCAACAAAGCACGCCGACGCCATTCTCTTACTTTTTTTCCTCATGTTACATTATGATACGTTCACATCACTTTATCTACCCTAAGCATGAACAATAGGCCAATTCTTTCACTTCAAATTCCATTACAGAATAAAATATCATATTGGTGGGAGAGTTCATTCAATTGTTTCATTCTATGTAAAATGAATTGTTTGCCAAGCAGCTCGAACCTGTACAAACGTTATCTTCTTTGCTTGAGGCTGAGCCAACTGAAGACGCATATCGTATTTAAGCAAACTGGCATTTTATGTGCGGACATTATACATAGATGTCGTTGTCACACTCTGTGTTTTTACACTTAATATATGTGGCGTAACACTATCTTAATTAGACCATTAAAGTAATAGATTTTCATTGTAACACTGGTGTGGTATCGATAAATATCGAACGCTGAACCATCTTTGAAGCCTTGAACATCAAATTAAGCTGAATATAATAATCACTTCTGCCCTTGTAAATTTTAATATTACACTAAATTGAGTTCATTTCGTCTTTTTAAGTTCGTTGGTTTGTCGTTAAAATGCCAAGAGCAGCTTCAAGTTCCCAGTACGCAATCGTTTGCCATCTATCCCAGAAGACAAGAACTACGAGAACTTACTAATAGCAGATTTCCGATGTCGACCATTACGTTTGTTTTTAGTGAATCTAGAAACTCAAAACTGAAGCATTTAATAAATTATGTTCTAACTATGCAACTTGCCTATAATGGTAATTAAGACACTCGTATGAAAAGTGTTTAAAACATAACATAGGCTTACTTGTGTTTTTTAAATACCATTCTAGGCTATAATCTACTATTAGACGTATAGATGTATCTTAATGCATTATTTAATGTAAAAATAAAAATAATTACTAAATTACAATTAATGGGGAGAGGTAACACCTTTTAGTCCCTGGAGCAGTTGAGACTTCAGGAGTTTGAACTTCGACAATTTGACCATTCGGATATGATGGAGGGAGTATATGATCCCTAAATTCCAACTGATTTTAATTAAATAACAATACTAGTGAGAAATTGGCATTACTCTCAATTCATCATGTTAGCATTTCGCACATTTCATTAGTACTCAGTAGACTACTCATCTTTCGGAATAATAAGGTTTTCCTGCTTAAATATAAAATATTTGAAACAATATATCCTCTCCCGAGCGAGGTGGCCGAGATGGTAACGTCTTGGAATCGCATTCGGGAGGTCCCAGGTTCAAATCCCGTGGTCGGTCAATTTAACATGGGTTTTTTCATGGTTTCCCCAGTCGTAAAGGCAAATGCCGAATTGGATATTTACATACCATGTATCATCCTCACCATTTTATCCCGTATCATATCTATTTAAATTAATGTCAGTTGAAATTTACTCCATTAAATACACCGACAATAGAAACAATTGACAAGCAATAGTTCCACGGCCTACAGACACAGATCCCGAACTCCTGATATAGCCTATAAGTTAAAAGGAGTATAAACACAGCTGAAATAATATATAGGTGTAGGCTATATATATATATATCCTTTCCTGTTTGGAAAGTAGGCCTATTCCGCTGTACATAGAAGGCTACTTGTATTAAGAGTACGATCAAATCCAATATAGGTTATCTAGATATAACTGATAAAAATGCAAAGAAAAGAGCTTATCGACGTAATAGTATGCAACAACTGGTAGCCTGGGCGTAACATCCGGCAGTATTTTCCTTATTTCTGCAGCTGTAGGAGGTTTTGGCAGTAGCCAGTCATTTGGGTAAAAGTACTATTTTGAAATAATTTTGGTTACAAGTGGGCTTGACTATAATTTCGTGTTTCCTAATTGCATGGTGTGACATCTCAGCCAGACGTCACGCGAGATGAGGGAGGATGTGATGCAGAGATTAGAGCGGAATCCAGACATCTCACACAGGATACTCCCATCTTTGTAACTCAATTGTTTTAAAGAAATATTTATAATCATATTATATAGACAGAATCCTTGAAATTCAGGCATTATTTTCTGGAGTTACGCGACATGCAAACAGCTCGGTTCTTCATGGCTATACCGGGAACTAAAATAATATTTTCTTTAAAAATTCATCATCTGGCTGCCAGCTAAAAATATTTGCTTCCAGCACTTTCCTAGAACCCTTTGTCTGTGATTTTGTTATAATAATATTTTATTATTTTACCTGGATATTTAAGGCTCTGGAGAAACAAAAAAGAAAAAAGAAATACAAACAACTTACAAAATAATTGATTAAACAATAAGTGAACTTATAAGTAATATTACACAAAAGTTTTAAGATACGTTAATAATTATTTACAGAAATAGACACTTAAGTAATAATTCTTACAATGTAATTACAAGGATATAACTTAAGGCTATACAAATTGACATCACTATGTTATGTTATTGTAGATACTAAAACGGCCTATTCTCATGTTAGAGCCTAATACTGCATTTTCAAATGTTTTTACACTTCAAGTTCCAAGTAACATTTTTTTTTCTAAATTTTTGTTTTCTACATTCTCTACGATTTATTTTCATTTAATACTGAATTTTTAACTTGGACTTTACACTAAATTCCATACATTATGGTACCGGTATGTAAAGAGCAGCAATGTCTTATGTTCAAGAAAGTAATTTCTTGAACTTTTCGGGGAAATTAGGCCCAATTATTTTGGTTTGAACAGTGCAGTTCTTTGAATGGTAATACGCGGGATGAATAAGCTAGCGGGCTTTCTTCTACATAAAGGTAAAACCCAAAAAGTGGGAGCTCAAATCAGTTTCGTTGCTATGTGGCCGTGTTGACTGAAGTATAATTAGGCCTTAATGTGAAAGCTGAAAAGAAATCAATCTGAAGCTAATTGTGATCAAAACTGGATGAAATTAATATCACAATCATTGATGAGTGGGCATATTGATAACATAACTCTTTACTACATGAGATATTTTATCAGAATTGTCAACTTAAATCAAATTAACGATTTTATAATAGATCCTATTTTCCGGTTTTTATACCCTATTTCCTAAAACTTTAGAGCCTATTTTAGGAACGCAAGATTGCATTTTAAAACCTTAAAAGTCCGAAGTCTAGGTTAGTTATTAAACTTTCTTTTTGTCAATTGTCTGTCCTAATTGTTTTAATCTTCTCCTATCTCAGGCTACTCTAGTCCACTGCTTTTCCCGCTGTTTCGACCATCGAGTTTTAGGACCGCCCACACTCCTGCTGCCTATCCTGGGTTCCCTTTCTTTTGCTGAGTAGGCCCATCTTTCAGCGTTCAGTCGTGCTACGTGGCCTCCCTACTTCCATTTCAGTTGGACCGCCGTCTGGATGTTGGTTAGTTGGTATATGGTTATTTAACGACGGGGATGTACTGTAACTTAGGCCTATGACCGTCGCCGGTGTACCGTGTGGTTGCACTCTCTGGAAAGAGTATACTTGAAGTAAACTCTAGCACATTTTTTGAACGGCTCACAGAATTAGCTCTGGTGCAGTAATTAGATTTTGTGAACGAACTGACTTAACTTGTAGTTGTGTAGTACGTTTTACGAACGCAATCGCGCTTCCACTTCTGTTTTTATTTCAACCTGACAACATAATCGTGTGTGTGAACGTGTTAAAAATGTCCACAGCTTAAGTGAGATAAATTCAACCTTAAACAGACAGCTTAGTGAATCAAGAAATCCCAGTTTATGAATGGAATATTGCGAAAGGAACACACGCGTTGTAATCTTGTTATGTGTAAATTAGGGACAACTTAAAAATGAGTGTATTTACAAGAGCCTCCAGATTCAATCTTGGCAAGGAAAGCATAATGAAACGGGAAGATGATGTGGGACATAGCGTGACCCCACACCTCGCTCGTTACTACTCAGCTACTGTTATTATTTTTCACATCATTCTCCCACTCATCTCGACTTTATTATACCCATAACTACGTTTATAAAGATCAACTATGGGGAAAAGTTCCTAATACATTTATTTTGTCTGAGAAATCATTTAACAGCAAAGACTTTAAAAATTTTACACTTTTAGCATAATACCACATCGTGTTTGACCAAGAGATTATTTATCACTAGACCCTGGCCTAAGGTCACATGAATCCTAGGGATCGCACAGAAAACTTACACTTTAAAAAGGGGGATTTATAAAATTAATGCAATACAGTAAGAATAGCGAAATAAAACTAACATGATAATGTCTGTCTGTCTGTTTTCCTATTGTACCCAGTTGTGGGGCGTAAGGCCTCCAAATGGAGGTCTCTGTTACCTAGGTGAATTTGGTTACGCTTATTTTCCGAAAGAGGACAGAGTGACATCGCCTCACAAACCCCCTCCGGAAACTAAATTATTGCTTGGGCGTGAAAGAGCCGAAGAATTTTGTCCAAAGGCTTTAAGTTTAGCTCGGAGTTCTTTTACGTGCCATAAATCTACAACATGGGCCACCCAGCTTAAAGTCCCTCCAGGAGGACTCAGTACCCAGGATTTTTACGTCATGAAAAATCCATCGACAGCGGCCGGGTTTGTTTCCGTAACCTTCGGATCTAGAGGCTGGCACGCTACCTCTAGACCTCCGCGGCCGACTAATATAATAAATGATACATAAAATCATTGTATTACTGGTATTCATTGAAAATAATTGATCAATAACCCAATTCAAATTGCTAGCCTACTAATACTTTTAACTAACGGTACACTACTATCAAATACTCGTAACTATTGTTGAAATAACCTTTAATAGTCTAATTTCTTGCAAGTAAAACTTTTAACTCAAACAAAAAAGGAATACATTCATAAAATTAAAATACGTGTTTATAAAATTTTCTCGCTTTTTATATAAGTTATTGTATAATCTTCTTCCTGACAATCAAATTTTTAAGTTCAGAACAAAAAAATTCAAAGCAAGAAACAAGAATATGTTCATAAAATGTAAAATCCATCTTTATAAAATCTTATCTTCCTTTATATATATATTTTTTTTCCAACAGTTAAATTTTAAAATTCAGAAGAAAAAAATTGAAAGCATTAAATAAGAATAGGTTCATAAAATGTAAAATACATCTTTATAAAATCTTATCTTCTTTTATTTATTTTATAATCTTTTTTCTGACAATCAATTTTAAAATACAGAACAAAAAATGAAACTTAGTCACAGTAATAAAGGACTTCTAGGTGAATTTTTTTAAATCAGTGTATTATTTTAGATAGTGTTTAATTCACGACTTTAAATTACCGCTAAAAATCTTAAAATTGTTTCTTTTATAAATTATTCATTGTTATGGCCAGGGATTAACAAATATAATCATAAATATGAAAAAAATATGGGCCTAAAATGTACACTGACCTACGAGCCCAAACTTGATAAATACCGCACCTCCCTCTCTGTGACGGAAGGGAAGACTCTTATGTTAACGATTTAACGAAAGTATAACATACGACATGACTCGCTACAATATTACATAGCGATAAATGAGTGGTAATGGAATCATTGGAGAATCGAGGAAGAGTTTGAAAGACGAGCCGAAGGTGAGTCTTTTTAATCTGCCGAGATTCTCCAATTCACTTCACGCATTTGTATTGCACACTATTTTTGGACGACAGCTAACGATAAAAACATGACTTACGTGAAAAATAACTAATCGGTTTCCGCTGTTCGAGATGGTAGTCAAGCTGCAAGGTGTACCAAACTTAAAAACTAATTACTATTTTAATCTTGGTGGCGATTGATATCGATTACTTTAACGCAGTCGCAACTAGTCGCACCATACTTAGCTTCTGGATGAATTAAATCGTAAGTCAATATTAATAAAAAGGAAATAAAGATACAGGCGAAAAGGAAATAAAGATACAGGTAAAAAGGAAAAGATAAAATTCTAGTAGAAAATATTATTATATTCCATGTCTGCAATAATAAATACACCAAAGTTATAAAAGTTTATATAAGAACGCACATGAGCTGCAAACAAGTCAAAAGACGCAGATATCCTAGGTTAAGTTATCGGCTCTGGATGCAAGAAATTCGAGATTCTACTAAGATAGTTATCGAATATTTTCGCCATATCCGAATAAACTAATTTCTATAGGATTTGTTTTAACGATACTATCCTTAAGTATAACGAACCAGCAGTGTTACTCTACCAGCATGATAAATTACTTTCATTAACATAATTAGCAATGTTAATAATAGTAAGCCTAACGACAGAGGCGCCAAAAATAGCAGAATGCGTTATATATATATATATATATATATATATATATATATATATATATATATATATATATAAATGAATGTATGTCTGTTTGTCCTTTACGCATTACTACACCGTTCATCCAATCGCCATGAAACTTGGGGAATTTGTTTAATACATTCCCGCGAAGGTTTCTGGTATATTACATTTTTAATTTTAGCTTTCGTTCGCGAGTTATGGGTGAAAACGGGAATGAGACGTGCATTTCTTGCGCTTTCGAAGCATCAGTTTTCAGTAATAGGCCCTACATTTCAGTTGTCAAATCATTTGCAGAAGGCTTTGTCAATTTTTGTCATACCTTACAAGGAACCCTTCACTACCCTCATATCGAAACATGCCTCAATATTTTTACTGTGTCATCTAGATGCTGTAAGAAGTCCACGCTCCAAAAATTAGCTGCTGGTTTCAACTGCAAGTACCCTAAAATGCTTTGCAAATATCTTGGAACGTATAGGGAATATAACATGGTAATTTAGAGACAGGACTGGACAACCCTGACTGGCGGGAGTATTACGTCATCCATTCATTTTGAGAATGGAAGTCCATATAAACATTGCACTGGTATCATTCCGCCCTTATCTGTATTTGATTCGTCAACTGTTAGCCTACGTCAATCATCTTCCCGCGGACAACGAAAAATTTCTAGTAAAATAATAATAATATAATTTTATTGTCTTTCAGCCTTTACAGCAATTGACGTCATGCTTATAATCTAGAATAAGTTACGGCAGTTTATACCGTTAGGACAATACACAATTGATTTACACGTTTAAGTCAGCAAGACAGATTTAAAAAGTGAACCCTAGTAATTAAAACATAGTAGGCCGTGTTTCCTTCCATAATAAATATCCACGAGGGCTACTTTCAGCTGTCATATGCGTTAAAAACAAAGACATGTTTGTTTGCTTATTTCGTTGTTCAAGCTGAAATTGAGTGCTAAATGAATAATGGTATGTACAGAATATATACAGAATATTACTGTGAAGGGCTGTGAATGGGCCTACGTACATTAAGCGAGTTCTCCGGCAGTGGCGTAATCCTCAAATCAGAAACATATCGGAACAAGCCTTCGAACTAATTATTCACAACAAACTTGCAAACTGAAGGATTATATTACGAATGCCACGTTTCGCAATACGCTGAAACATTTGTAATAAGTTAATATTGTTATCTTAATAATTTTCGTCCCATATTTTGAGTTTTTAAATATATAAAAATCAAATGTAGTACCGCACTATATTGTCTTGAAGCATGATGTGTACTGCGGTTCAGATCACATGCATTTGTTTACATGGACTTGGATTCGCAAATGAAAGGATCAAGCTTTTAACCTATCTTCTGTTGTCTGTCTAGTTGCAATCAAATATACAACTCAGCGATCAAATTCTCTCTACAGACAAATGTAAAAACATGTTAAGAAGAATGTGATAATGACGCGATTATTTGCTGTGCTTGGTGCAGGAGGAACTTGTGTTTTAATCACTGCATAAACACCAGTCACTTCTGTTTTGTTTTTGACAGTCAATTGTCTCCGCGCATCCGGAACTTCGAACTGCAATAAGGGTTGTCCAGCTTCTCCCACTGCACTGCTTCAACCCGACATTTTCCAGGTTCGATTTAGGGTACTTGCAGTTGAAACCAGCAGCTAATTTTTGGAGCGTGGACTTCTTACAGCATCTAGATGACCCAGTAAAAATATTGAGGCATGTTTCGATATGAGGGTAGTGATAGGTTCCTTGTTAGAAATAATAGCATCGCGATCGGGGAAGGCAATGGATATCTCATGTTATTGTAAACGCTAGAGAAGTTGATGATAAGGTAATATTACATAGGCTATTTATTTAACATGGAATATAGCCTACTTCTTATGAAAGATGGTTTACAGAAAATTCCGGGGAAGTTGCTTAGTTCGGGGTCCTGGATACAACATTTTTATATATAATAGTAATTAAAATCTCTTATGTAGGGTCTTTAAATATGCCTGAAATGTAACGGAATTATAAGTCTGGACAAATGAATATAGAAACCACGGCCTCTGTAATCTTATTCCATTCTTCATCTATATAAGTAAAAACGAATGTATGTCTGTCTGTCAGATACCGGTACATTTAAACAAATTTTTTTCATCGTGAGTTTAATGGATTTCAATTCTCATAATCTATCGAATACTGAATTTTCCATTTATTTATTTATTACTCGTATTATTCTTTCAGCGAATTTGCGAGCATCGTCGACAGTTATGCCCCCCAAACGGAAATCGATTGGTCGATCTACATCTCAAGCACAAAAGAAAAAGGCATTACGAACTTCAGAAACAGACGAGCAACGGGAAGCAAGATCAGAAGCTGATCGAATACAAACTGCTCAAGCCCGTTCTTCCCAAACGAACGCTTTTGCGCTTTTGAAGCATCAGTTTTCAGTAATACATTTCAGTTGTCAAATAAATTGCAGATGGCTTTGCCTACTTTCGTCATACCTTGGAAATAAAAGCATCGCGATCGTTTGAATTTTGTAAGCCCACTCTGGCCGATTCATTTGTTTATAATGTCAAGACACGCAGACAGATGAAATTTTCACCCTAGACGGAAGAAGAATAATGAATATAGGCCTAAATGGGCAAACATTGTTCCACTTGGACGAAACTCATTATGCAGGGTTATTTTGGGCCAGGGAACTCGAGTCTGCGGTTATTTTTCCCATGCTGCTCTTTCTAATCGTGGAATTCACTTCAAAGCCGGATTTAGGCCTATAGCTGTTTCATTAATTAGGTCTATCAATCGTGTAGTTTACACCTATGAACGTTTCGTTTGCAAAGTGTTAATAAATATAATAGTTTAATTATTTTGCTCTTAATTTTTAATTATCGTGGGCGAAGCAGCGGGGATCTGCTATAAGCTATAAAAAGCTATAGCCTAACTAGCATTTTCTGAGGGAATAGTTTGTGTGTGATAAGCAGGGCTAGGATTTATATGTACTAAAAAATGTCAAAATATGTACATATATATGTACTATAAAATGTCAAAATATGTACATATATATGTACTAAAAATGTAAAAATACCTACATATATATATATACATATATGTATATATATATATATATATATACATATATATATGCAAATATATTTTGTATATGCATGTATATATATATATGCAAATATATTTTGTAAAATATGGACATCAAAACAAATTTAACCACTAGACACTACATTTTGTTACTAAAATGCTTTACAAATACTGGATTCATAAATTAAATTATTCAATTTTTTTTCAGATCACTTTATTTGTATTCATTCATTGATTATTTCGGCTGCCATAACAGTATGCCACAAAATGTTGTTTTAAATTTTCAAAAGTGATTTGTATTGGCTGAAGCTTCGTTCTACTGAAGTGATTGGCGCGTGTTTAAAATTAACTCATTCTAGTTTTACATTTGATGAGCCCCTTAAGACTGCACTGATTTTACACATTTCTTCAAAGCCTGGATTTCTTGATGACACATTGTCCACTTTACATTTGATAAGATCGGCTAAATTTCCACGTATACATTTGAGTTCATGAATCATATTTTTCACATTGTCAATATTTCCAGGAAATGTGAGATTATTATTTTGTAGTTTCTGAATTATTTTTGTTATATTACAAAAATTTGATTCAATGTAACACAAATCATTTTTTACACATTCATTTCTGTACATAACTGTAAACTTATCCTGTGCTGCCATATTTTCTGTCACTGAAAACGACAATTTTATATAGTTTTACTCTTAAGAATGAAATATGTACAAATATTGCATTAAAATCACTAAATATGGACAAATATTTATTTTACATATAAATATGTACTAATATCAGAAATATGGAAAAATATGTAAAATAAATTTGTTTAATTTGAATAGAAGACAACATAATAGATGGAGATAAGTTAAAAAAATGTGTCTATATGTGATATTAAGAAATATGTAATTACATATAAATCCTAGCCCTGGTGATTCCTTATTTCAAATTCTAAATACCTATATAAAGACCTTAAAGACCTGGAGTTTGAAAATCGAAAGTCCTTCATAAGTTATTTTCGCATTTACAAGAACCCGAGCGACGCCAAGCTAGTTTACTATAAAACAATACATGCAATAAATAAATATATATAGACATATATGTGTGTGTGTATACGAGTATAATATATAATATTGCAAGACGTATAATTGCATATTTATTTATTTCTCACGATTATGGTTCTTTTTAATTTCAGGTTGTCATCCACGGTTTATTGGCTACCGTGTTTCTTGTGGGTGTAAAATTCGTCAGCTTAGATATGTCAACGATGACAGGTTTCAAGGAACTATACGCCCTCAGCATCACAAAGTCAGAAGGTAATAAGTAGGGGGCGGATTTCTATGACATGTCATATTTTTCCCCTTTGCATTATTTCAGGTTTCCGACTAATTTAAACCCGATTCCAAGCATCCTGGTGAAAATGGAACGGCTTTTATTGTGCATATAACTGCATATTTAGGAAATTTTCAACTATTGTAGCATATTCAGTATGAATATGCATATTTAAGTCATATTTTTTTGCATATTTGTGTGCATCTTAAAGAAATTTTTAAGTTTCATATCACATTTTGTAAATTTTGCATTATAATGATATTTTTTTGAGAATTTAGGCTACAGATATTTTAAATAATTAACATTATATTTTAATAAAATGAATTGTAATGAAACTTAAAAAAATATACACAATGTGTAAGTGGTAAAGTCATATTTTAAATTTTATTCGTCATGTTTTAATGTTTTTAGGGCATAAATGCATGCATATATCCTATTTTTTAGTTCATAGAAATCCGCCCCCTAGTAATAAGCAATTATTAATAAATTTTATTTCAGTGAGGGTCAAATTAAATGGTGTTGGGATTCTTTACACTTTATACCCTCAATAAGACAGGTAAAATAGTATTTTATACATACGACACTAGTGTAATCAATATAGTATATAATTCCATAACAATGTAATGGTCCAAAGTATAAGATATAGAAAGTTTCACAAATTACTAAAATGAAGAGTATATTCAATTTATCCTTTCATTATATAGGAGTGGAAGTTAAAATTAAAATTTTAATTAATAGAAAAGAAAGATAAAAATGTGTGCAGTATGGATAGGGAAAGTATCAAAGGAACGGTAGGCTATTAATTTATTATTGAGAGTTTCTACCCAAAATTGATCTAAAATGCACCAAAAATGACAGAACTAATGATAAATAGATATATGCATATGCATATGCATTCATGAACCACAGATGATTGTCTCTGTTGGACATTACATGATAATATTATAGAAGAAAAATTCCTCTGACACTGGGATTTGAACTCAGGACCGTTGGCTATCCGTGCTCATGCTCTACCAACTGAGCTAAGTCAGAGTTCAATTCATATCGCCAGATAGAACCTCTCTCCTATGAGGTAGACCATTAAGGGCAATCATAGGAGAGACGTTCTATCTGGCATTGTGAAGTGAACTCTGGCTTAGCTTAGTTGGTAGATCATTGACTCAGATAGCCAAAGGTCCTGGGTTCAAATCCCAGTGTCAGAGGAATTTTCTCCTATAATATTATAATGATAATTGCTCTTACGAGACAAATAAAATGCCCTAACAAATTGTCTAAGAAGGCTGAATTTAATATAAAACATGAAAATATGAAAACAACCATGTTTCTGGGTTACCAGAATAAATATGCTATGTCACCAAAACATAGTGATTATGTACTTTAAGAATAATTCTTATGGTCTTCTTCTGGATTTTAGATATTTTATGCACTTTGTTCGAGGAACTCCAAAAGAGAAGTCTATAAATTGAGACGTATCCAAAGACATAAACCTATCCAAAGTGAATGGTTCTTAAAGCAGATAACATCTGATTGATTCCTATGCTCTTTCAGACACCGTTTGCACAAAATGATGCTTTGTCCTCTTTTGTCTCCTTGACTTCTTATCTGTTTTGCTATGATAAACCAAAATTCAACCGATTCAACCGATGGCTAGACAACACCGTACTTACCACAGATAACATATGGGTCGCAAAATAACTATCGTAGGCATTGAAGAAACATTCAAATGCCAACCTATTCCACCTACATTGGTGTCATATTGAATTTCTATTTTATCATGGATGATTGTATCGATGCAGAACTAAAGAGCCAGAACTAAAAGGAAAATATGAATATGTTTGTAAGAACTTCAAACAGGAATTATAAAATTCTGTGGGTAGCAGCTATCTTTACAGTTAGATTGCAAAGAAGCTAATTTTATCTCTACGCGGAAAGAATGAGCTCACAGATATGAGATGAAACAGCTTCATGTCAAACCGTAGCTATTTCTGTAATTACAGATAACTTTAACTCGCTATTCCAAAGAGCCAAAATACATGGTTGCAACCGGGGTAACATTTTTTCTAAAAAAAATATTCATAACAGAGAAGTTTATTCCCTCTGTAATCTGTGCCAAAATCTTAAATTTATTGTCGTGCACTGTCAACGTAATATGTAACACAACAAAACTAATTAAAAATATCCGGAAAACGAAAGTAAAATAAGATGCTGTGTATTCTTATAAAATATTCTCACAATCATTCCCATTCAATTTTCGTTTTAAATCGCGGAATGAAACTTTTGCTCAAATGTTTCTCGTTTAGACATAAAGAATCAGTTTCCCAGGATTCTAAAAATATGATTCTTACAGATTTTTAAATATTCGCCACAGGCAGATGGTAAGGTTGTCTGTCCTGCGCACCACTGTCTTGAACTCCAGGATTGCTAATGATACTCGTTTATGTTAAATTCCGCCTCGATCCCTAGAGCCAAAGCCCACCAGAAGAATTAGGTCAATTGTCAAGTCTCAATGACCTCATCGGGAACTGAACCCGGTCAATTCCGATTAGTGATGCAGGTATACCTGTGTGATTATATTAGGTTGAAAGCGAGTGGGGATTATTCACTTTTAGAAAACTGATTTGTAAATGTACTCGTTAACTGTTCAGTTATGTTTGATACTTGAGATTTGATGGTGTTTTTTTATTTTCTTGGCCTTCTATAATAATCTTTTAATAATTATTCTTGTCTTTTTTCGGCCTTGGTAAGATTCTATTCAATGTTAATTTTTCTCACGGCCTTCTAGTAATTATTATTTTTATTGTCAAAATACAATCTTTTGTCTTTAAATTGCCTAATCGTTTTTATCTTCGTCCAATGGGATTGATTCTTTAGTATTGTTACAAGTCATTGTTTTCAATTCAAAACTTACTTCTTCATTCTTCTTCCTTCTTCGTCTATTGTGTAATCCTCTGAAAGGATTTTCAATTCTCTCTGGACGTAGCTAGCAGCAGCTATTAATACTTATTCGTCTTGGAATCTGTTTACAACGATTCAAGGAATTATCAACATTAATTTTATCTGCACAGAAGCCGCAAAATGGTGAATTTCTTCTACGTCGCTGCTAAGCTTCTCTACTAGCTTTAATATAGCTTGATTGGACCTCAGGATTATTTCCTGTAGTGTTATTCGTCTCAAGAAGGAGTCATTACACAAGTGAGTGTTTAAAAGATTTTAACATTCATAAATATTTGAATATTGCTTTGACGCTACACAACACGCTAATTAATTTATTGACATTAGTATTGCGTTTGTGACTTGAGATTAAAAGACATCACAAGATTAATTGTAAATCACATTTATAGCATACAATTGCTATATGTATATGCTTAATTAATAATTACAAGTTCTCGACGTATCGTCGAGTGGTCCTCTGGAAATTTAAATAAATCTATATTGAAGCCAACAAGGTTTTTTATTGGGCGGATTCAATCATCTCTGCATTTAGAAGATCTTCAAGACATCAACCAAGAATTAGCGAGTGATTGTGCATAAGAAGAATTCAGTGTCGTGTTACATCGCCTATGGTCTTTGTTTCTTGTAAACCTATTATTTTATTTTCTATTCGAATGTATGGCGTGCATTTTGATTTTAATCAGCCCTAATTATCTATCATACAGTCCGCTGAGATGCACGTTCTACATTAACGAATTTATTATCCTTTTTTTTAATTCAGTAGGTAAACCTATCAAAGAAGAGTCTCTGACTACTGAAAATGGAGTCTTTACGTTATGAAGTGTAACGTGTATATATATATATATATATATATAAATTTAATGTGACTCAAAATAGTTATTGAATGCTTATCCTTAAATTTTCAAAATTTACCTTACCCAAATATCAAAAGTACTATTAAATCTACCGTGAAGACAAATCATCTTTATAATACTTTTATGACCAATTTAAGAAAATGTAAGTTCTCAGTAATCCACAATTTTTGTTTTTATTATTCTTTCTAGCTATACAGGTGATAGTACTATCAGCACTTTCGCCGGTAGATATGTAATATATTAATTATGTATTAATGTACCGTATTAATTTAAGAGGGGGAGGCACATCATTGAGGGTAAAAAACTCATTTTTTCCTTTATAATATGGATTTTCCTCTTTATTTTGGTGAAAGAAAAATTAATCTACCTGTTATTCTTTTTTAGCTATGGCGATAAACATTTGATGAGTCATCTGCTTAAGCAGGTAAGTAGCAAGTTTACGAACTTTTTCATCAGAACTCGAGAACTGTTCAAGATATTGTAATGAAAATTTGCAAGATTCTGTAGTTAGCAACCTCAACAAAGTGAACTAATAATTTTATATAAGATTTATCTAAAAATTCAAATAATTAAGAACGCTAGCATGTAAACGCAGTTGGGCTGCATAAAATTCATGCGATATTAAAAAATTTCTAACGTGGTTCAACAAGATAATTTAAAACTTTTTAAAATTAACTTCATAATATAGACATAGGCCTAATGCATATTAACCGTGCAAATTTTCATGTCCACCGGTGTGTATGATTCTGACATTATAAAATTGTCAGATCATCTAATTTTATGCTAGTCAAAGGTCTACCTTCCCCCTTAAGAAACAACACTGTTTTCTGTTGAACCCCATGTTATGTGGTAAGTATATTGATTTTGATCAATGTATCTTAACATATCATCTAAATGTTTAATTTAATTTATTTAACCAGTAGTCATGGGGCGAATAAATTACTCGTTTGTACTCTGACCGAAGAAAAGGCGTCTGGAAATAGTAACGGAAGGTGAGTTGAGATAGTAGGGGCCGGGAGGATAATAAATGCATTACCTCCCGTCGATACGTTGAAGTCAACAGTGAACAAAAAGTGGCATGAATCTCATTATATGCAGTGGCAGCCATTTGACGGTAATGAGTATGAATTATGTATGTAGGACCTCGCCAAGCATTTCCTGCTGCTGCCAAGATCTCACAGGTGGCGAAATAGGGATGTCCATAAACCTGCTTACAACAGAGCTGTTAATTATAATAGACATAATATGAAGATTCATTTAACAACCATAACTTACAGGCCTGTCATGTTACTGCCAGTAATTTCTACAGACAGACAACTACTTAGACAGTTGCATCATTGGTTATTTCACAAACTCAGAATACCTAATTGCATTTTTAGACCTATGAGTTTCTCTTCAGGACTGCTTAAGCTGTTGACCTACAGATATCTTTTGTAGTGGCAACTCAGCTTCCCACAGAACAGAATGGTGATATGAATTCGTGAAATCACAGAACATTGTTTCTGTTGAACATCACATGAGAAAAATTCCTCTGACGCGAGCCCAAACCCTTCGGCAATCGATTGCCGATGCTCAGCCAACTGAGCCAGCCAGAAAAAAAAAATTGAATCATAATTTTTAGTATTATAAATTCAGTTTCCTTTCCTACAAAATGTTCATGAATTCATGAAATGTTTAAATTCCTCTATCTGGTTGTAATTATTCACCATTATTTGAACATAAACACAAGTAAAATGGTACGTTTTATCAAGGCCAAATGCAGTATGAAATAAGTAAACTTATTTTGCGAAATATTCTCATAAATAGAAGAAAGTTATTGGTATAAATTGTTATATTGTAACATTCAATTGTTATAATCATTTGTTATTACTACTTGTTATAATTGATATAATTAATTGTTATAAACAATAACTTGTTATAATACCAATAAAAAGAAGATATATAAACTTGTTGTTATCAATTATTTTATTTCGCCAAAAAATCAGGCTCTTAATAATAAAGCAACGATTCACCTCCTTCTTTGTTTTTTAATTAAAAATGCTCCTTCTATGTGTTAATAAAATGTGTAATGTGGAATCGTTTCTACGTCATTGACTACTCCAAAGTAAATTTTTTGGCATCCATGCCTTTCTATAGAATAAATTAATCTAATATAAGCTTACACATAATATACAACTATTCAATTCATATCAAATGAATTATTTAGCATGACTTAATTTGCAGATTTAAAGTTTAACCAATAGCTGAGATTCCACTTAGATTTTTTTATCACATCTAAAATATAATAATTAAGGAATCGCGCACAATGTGCATTATCTTAACCTAAGACTTAACCTACCCAGTCCTGAACCCGGGGAGGGGATCTTTCACTACTGAAAAATCCCCGACCCGGCCGGGAATCGAACCCGGGCCGCCGGAGTGGAAGGCAGACGTGCTACCGACTCACCCACGGCGGCGGACCTTAGTACTAAAAAATGAGATTAATTACCATTGCCTTTCACGCAAATAGAAAACAGACCTTTAACAGTACGTACTTTGATAATGTTCTAAACTACTCGAATATCAGACAACTTCTAGCATCATATATTTTCATTAAAAAATGCCAATTTATTGGCTTCCGTACAGAGTTAAGGTTGAATTGAAAAATTTAGTTTATTAACGTAGCCTATAAGGTAGTCAATGCACTATAATACTGAAATAAATAGACTCAAAGAAAGATGAGGTAGAAAGTGACGTAAAATCATTGCCCCAATCTATCTATCTATCTTCTAAAAAAAATCATTTCTAATGAAGTCCATATAAGTATAAGGATAACAAGTTTGTTTTAATTTTATTCACTGCAATGATTAGGCATCGTTTTTTAATAAAGCCTAGGAAAAGAAAAAATGTCCGTATTTTTGTAACCTAGATGAGTAGAGTTCAATCCTTTGGATTTCGGGCGATACTAGCCTTAAAAAAATGTGTTCAGTAAGGGAGAAAATGACATATAAGATGCAGCATTAGCCTTTCTGAAGACAGTTTATCGGGTAAGTCTTACACGTTTTTCAAGGGACTGTGCACCTCTGGACTAAAGATACCTACAGCATTGAGATAGGCCGGTATCTTATAAATTCAATTTTCCAGTATCTGTAATAACGTCAATTCATATTTATAAGAATTGTAAGCATTATTTTTTTGTAATGACAGACTATGTAATGTTATTAGTTTGAACCTATACTAAGTTTAATATAATAAAAGATAATTGGTTATAAGTTCCCTAAAGCGATGTCCAAACCGGTATATACCGGTGCTTATTGGATCTATAAGTACACTTAATAACATAGTATCACTAAGATAAACAGCAGTGCAAACAACTGGGCGTGAGAAGTGAGCCTACTTGGGAAGGTATTTTAATTTGATGGTTTGCTGCACTGTGGGAACTTATGAATGCAGATGAGCCGGTTTCAGGTAAATGCTACCAGCAGATTACAAATTATTTCTCAAAATCTCTTCATTAATAGGTTCTATGACCTTCATGTAAACATGAATTCGCCCTCGAAGTGTAATGCAAGAATGACTCATGTTCTCTCCTTAGGGAGTGTGTGGATTTGAAAAATCTTGTGGTTAAAGTATTCATACGTCTAATTTCACAAACACCGTAATAATATATATCAGATATACATATATGTTAATTAATATTGGCCTTATCTACATATATAAATATGTTAACTCTTTTGTAGTCGTGTTGTACTCATTTACTTTAATTTTATATATTGTAGTTTTTCTTTTCCTTTTCTATCTTAGGACAATTGTATATTTTATTCAAATTAAGTTGTATAATTATTATATTTCGTGTATTTCCCCCTGGCTGAATGGTAGAGAAGGCCTTATGGCCTTAATTCTGCCAAGTAAAATAATAATAAATAAATAGTAAAAATAAAAATAATTTATCATTTAATAAATAAGTAGCTTTTTTATTAATTAAATGTTTTATTACAAATTAAAATAATATAACATATTCTCAACACCAGGAAAGCTTCAAGTCACAGCTGATAATAATAACAATAATAATATGAGCACATAACTTTGTCACTAGAAAACTTCAACGAGTAAGTCTACGCGACCGAAGATATTTCCACTCTCTTATTCTGCTCTATAAAATCCTGTACACTTCAACACTAGCTATCGTTCTAGTAGTTTTTATTTCCTGTTTGCTATTGGCTTCACAGTATTCTTACTTTATAGCATCAGCTATTCGATTCTGGAACTCACTGCCTAGTCCTCTTAGAACTGCGAAAAGCACAGTTTAAGCTCATATGCGGCCCTATTTTTATTTTTTTATTTATTTTTTTGCTACCCACGAGGTCAGTTTGAAATGTAGCGTTTATATATATATATATATATATATATATATATATACACACACACATTTAAAATACATTTTAATATACTTTAATATACATATATAATAATATACATTAGAAGAACAATGTGGATTTACAACGGGAAGATCCTGTATAGATCATATCTTCACGCTGAGGCAAGTTCTAGAGAAATGCAATAGAAAGGGGGAGAATATTGGTCTGGTGTTCATAGACCTTGAAAAAGCATATGATTCTGTACCAAGGAAACTGCTTTGGAAGGCATTAAATATGGCTAACATAGATACTTCAGTAATAAAAATAATACAACAAATATACAGACACAATGTCTGCCAGGTTAAAATAGGGAGGAAACTTTCTGGGAAATTTGGAACAAGCAAAGGATTACTTCAGGGATGTCCCATGTCACCAACACTCTTCAAAATATATATAGACATCAGCCTTCGTATCTGGTCTAGGAAATGCAAAAGGATGGGATTGGAGGTATCTGAAGAAATATATTTAAACCACCTGTTGTTTGCAGATGACCAGGTAATAGTAACGCAGGATGGAGAAGATGCCAATTATGTATGTCGTCAGTTGTCAATGGAATATCAAAGGTGGGGACTGAAGATAAACTATGATAAGACAGAATATTTGACGAATGATCTAGATGAGCTATACATTGATGGGAGACGGATTAAAAAAGTGCAAAATTTTCGATACCTGGGTTCAATTCTGGAAATAGAGGGGACATCAAATATGGATATTAATCAAAAGATTACTAGTGGAAAGAAAATAATAGGAATGTTAAATTCAATTTTATGGAGTAGAAATATAATCAATAGTACAAAAACGAAAATATTCAAAACCATACTACAGAGTATAGTCTTCTATGGAGCAGAAACATGGACATTAAATAAAAAACAGGTTAACAGATTGAACGCACTGGAAATGGACTTCTGGAGACGATCTGCCAGGATATCTAGGAAAGATAGGATTAGGAATACGGAAATACGACGTATTATGGAAGTAGAAGAAGAGAGTGCAGTCACAATTGAAAGGAAACGACTTCGATGGTATGGACATGTACGTAGAATGGAAGAAGAAAGAATACCTAGAATCGTACAGGAATGGCAAAGTAAGAGAAGAAGAGGAAGAGGACGACCTGCTACTACCTGGATACAGAATGTACACATGTCAATGGAAAGATTTGGTTTAGTGGAGGAAGAAGAACAAGACAGGGATAAGTGGCGAAATGTAGTGAGCAGTGTAGAGTTCAGAATGGTGGTAGGCTATCATATTTTGTGTGTCAGGATGAGTTATGTGATAGTGCTTGACTGTTGTATTTGTTTGGTTGGAGACAAACCTCTGTTTTGAGGAAATTTCTCATTTAATAATAATTTAATATACTTTTTAATATACTTCACGTTCCTGAGAGAACGGAGAGCTTTGTGGAGAAAGAAATCATTCTAAGTTCATTAATAGTCGTTCAGGTTAATTAAACATCACTTTATGTGAATAAAATTCAATTTCGCAATTTTCTCCAAAACCGCTCTGAAGAGTAGTTGAAATGCAGCCTTCATTTGCACAAACTCAGGCTTAATCTCTTGCATAGCAAACAATATCAAAATTTGAGGTGAAAAAGTTTCATTCCCATACTTAGGGCAGAGAAAGTTATGTGAGTGTATCACATATTTTTTCTTATTCCATTTTTTTATTGTTAAATTCTCACTTCTGTAATAATGTAACATGATGATCAAATTTGAGTAAAACACAAATAGTCTAATTTGAGTCGTCCCGTTTCATATTCAGTCGATTTCTTGAAGGTAGGCCTGCACTATGAGCTTGTACTAAGACCAAAAATATTCATTCAATTCTTTTCTTGTGCAAATTCTCTGAAGGGCGGTCACAGGCTTCGATTCCACAAAAACTTTTTTTTTTTTTTTTTAAGATTTTCACTCTTAGTTTTGGCTCTTATACAATAGAAGAGGTTTGAGTGAGGCTGGGATGGATGCTTACTCTATGTCAGTATGATAACGAGACAATCTCATTGTTCATGTTTAGAGTAGAGAAAGCCATGTGAATGTTTATCATCAGAATTTTAAAATAAGAACTATCTGTACTTTGAATTATGTTATTGGTACTGTATGAATTCATCTGACTGTATGAAACACAATGTTAGGCGTGGTAGCGGAGTAGCTTAAGTCCTCAGGGATATGATTGCGTGATTCTTTCTGATGTTAACGTAAACATCACCTGTCATTCAATTACACTTCATCTTCTGTAAAACGATAAAACACAGTATAAACCAGAATTATCTCCTCAAGCAAACGTTTCTTTGGATTGTGTAATGTTGTGCAAATTGTATAGTAAAAACAAATATTTCAAAATGGGGATTCCCACATCTTCCTACTCCGAGCTAATTTACGACATTCAGACGTTATTACAATACATATTTAGTTCGCTCAGAATCCTATCGCAAAATTACGTAGGCCTAAGTCTATAGTTTCTTGGTATTATAAGAACAATACTAATTAATGCGAATTTATGGTTTTAGGCCGACTTAAACTATCTTACAGAAACTACAAATTATATACTTATATGTAGGCCCATATACATACATACAGACAAACATAAATATATATATATATATATATATATATATATACATGCATGCACACATACAATCATACAGGTTCCAGGTACTTTGCACCCTGGGGAAAACTTTGTATAATAGCTCCCTTCATTTTTTACTTTTACCCCTACCTCAGAGTTATTGGTTTAGCGTTAGATTTGGGTTTTACAGAATAATCAACCAATAGTATTCCGATAGCATTTTATTACCGCGACTAATTCACTAAGTAGGCTAGACAAGAAATAGTATAAATATTTTTTCTTAAAATAAAAGTAATTAAGTTTTGGCGAAAATGCATAACTGCTAATGAATTTCATTTGCAAAAAAGTCTAAAAATCTCCAAAAAATATTTGTAATATGTAATATAGTAAAACTTTGAAATTTTGCAAAAATATTTAACATATTTGGTAATTTGGTAACATTCTAAATAATTATATTTTTCTTATGTTCATAAAAAATATGTTTTTAGATATGTTAAAACCAATATTTTGGAACGAACAAAATATTGCCTTATTTCTGCTTTACGATAATTGTAAAAGTTTTAGATTATAAAATTATTTTATAATCTAACACTCAGTCTAACTATTTTCATCATTTCAAATTCAAATCTTTGAATTAAATTGGCATAAATTATTTTGCATTTTTCCCATGGATTTTCTCTTGAGATCCAATATTATGTTATGTAATACAACATTTTTAAAAATATTACTCGTATAAATAATTCCCTCCTCAAACATTTGCCACCCTTTCTAAGTTTGCCGCCATAGGCAAATGCACAGTCTGCTCTTTTATAAATCAGGGCTTGTGTTTACATATAATATTATAGAGGTTATATAAAGTTATATATATCTGCAAATATACATGCAAATATACATATATAGGCTATACACATTACACCTGCAAACACACATTAATACAATGGAAAATTACCTAATTTCTATTTGGAAAATAATTGGTTTATTTTTTAATTCTCGTGCGAAAGCACTAAAATTACTATTCATCTACTCCGACGGTTTGGATTTAAACTTGATATCTTAAAAGATTACAAATGAATTGTGAATTTCAGAAACCCTACATGTCAACTGCACAAAATTTTTCAGGAGAAAGAAAAAATTGTTTCATTCAAGAATAAAGCTTTCTGAAAAGAATACTTCATCCATAAATAGAGTTTTGTAAGTGAAGTAGCCTATATTAGCACATTCTTAATGTGTAACTATCATTCTTGGCATTAGGATAAAAGGTTAAACCGAAATTCATTATAACTTTTTTTTTTCCAAATTTGCGTTTGAAAGTAGTCTACAGTAAGTTAAATAAATGAAAGTGGAATAAAAGTGAAATTTGAGTGAAAACTAAACAGCAGGATAATTTTATCATGTAAACCCTATTTGACAAAAGCCATATTTCTTTGCACGATTCCACATCCATTGCATCAATATCCGACATTACCCAATTATATTTTAGTATATCGTGCAGCTTTTTTTAATAGATTAACAACAAATGTTGTGCGAAATGATAATGGTGCGAAATGACAAAATCAAGCAAGTCACCAGATTCCTTGATTATGATCTTATTTTTTTGTACTGAATGTGTTCTGGACATGTGGGCTTTCTGCAGTTCACCTAAACTTCAAGATTGTAGGCTATAAAACCTATGACAATTGGAGTACTGCACTACATGAAAGGCAGATGAAAGAAGATTGCAATTACAGAGAAAAAGTAATTTTGTAAAGAAAACAAAATTGGACATGTGGGGTTTTTGAAACTCATGATTCAAATAATTTGGGACTCATTGAGAATTTCACACAATCACTTGTAATATCTTAAATTAAATTAAATAAAAGTATGTTGTTTTGCCGACTGATCTATTTGCTAAATTTTTCATTTTTTATTGAACACCATTTATTTTGTAAATAAACCAGTTTCCTGGGGGTTGTTTATGGTTTTTTCCTCACTTATTAAGAATTTCATCATCGTCTTCATCACATCCGCCTTGTTCAGAGTGATTGTGTGAGTGACTGGTGTGTCTTGTCCTCTCTGTTCGTGTTGCCTCGGTGGTGGCCCCGGCATCGGGCTGAACACTCATCCGGGGAGGTCCTCCATGTCCTTGTATGACCAAAAAATATGTCTACGACCCATCATTGACTGATCCCCCTCGCGACAGGTCGGAATCCTATAAAGTTCGGGCGGCGTTAACCGCATAACAGTTCTTAGCCTACATCGCAAGTGGTAAAATTGTGGAAAACAAGAGGTAAATATGTAAGCTGAGAGAAACTTATTAAGAACTTGTTTAATTTATTTGTGGTTGGGCTTATACAGTACATTTAGTAACAAGTTACAAGTGTATTAACCTTTTTACAAATTGCATCTTATCGCTTGTAATACGTAATTGCAGTGCTTGTTTATAACATAGACTTTGCATCATCCGCACAATCTAAAATCTTAACTTCCAGCACGCTTCAGTAGCTGCCAAATACATTCGAATGCAAAATAAGGAATAATAATATTGAAAGTTTCCTCTTTGTTTCAAATTATCTTTCTTGTAAACATAGTGACTTACTATAAAATAGTTTATCTCCTTAGTCTAAACCTCATTTTTTTACTCATGGCCTATAGTCTTCAGTTATTAAAAATAATCGGATACATTCTCTATTCTTATTACATGCTTTTCCGTATAGGCCTATAGACTTATCTTTTAAATAAGATGACCTATCCTTCATCTTTTTTCTCTCTTTCTGTTATAACATGCGCCTATTAGCATTAGACTTAAATTAAACACTGAATGAAGAATTTTTAATTTATTTATAAATCTCTAGTTCTCTAAAGCTGCGTCTCCATTGATATACATTTAACACCAACATGTCAATATTAACAAGTTCGTATTGACATGTAACTTATATTGCAATTTCGCGTTTCAATTGACTTGACATGCAAACCCAGCGTGTTGCACTTAACATTTTCAGATGTTAATTTGTTTTCCGGAGAAAATGGACAACATGTCAAGTCAATTGACTATTCGGTCAATATCGGCTTTGTTTCGGGAATTTCCGGGAAACGAAAAGCGATCGCCAGCTTAATCGGCTTTGGTTCGGGAATTTCCGGGTGAACAAAAAGCAGTCGACAGCTTCCTCAATATTTCCGGCATCCATTTTGTATTACTGTATGTGAGTTTTTGGTTTTTCAGTGTTCTCAATAGTATTGCATCTACTTTTAAAAATTATTTTTTATGGCATACTCCATTATTGAAAAATGTTATAGTTATTTTGAAAAGATAAAGACATCTGTACAAAATTAGTATTTAAGAAAGTCATAGACAGTCAACAAGAAGATAATAACGAGTATATAAAACTACTCTAATTTTGTAATGTTGGCTACCCTCTTCAGAGGCGTAATGTTATTCATTTCTGTTCGTAACCTCACCAACACATGTTAACCTATAACATTGTAGTGGAGACAGTTGTTAATTGGCAAACCACTTGACTTGTATACATCAACAAGTTGATGATTAGCATTTAACATATGTTAACTGCAACATGTTGGTGTTAAATGTATATCAATGGAGACGCAGCTTTAGACTCGTTCCACGTTGCGCTTTTGCTCCTGTGGGTCAGGGAGGAAATGAATTGCGGTGGGATCTCACAGCCTGCTCGTTATCTCTCACAGTGACAAACGTAAGAGGGAAATCCAAAGCGTAACCCACATTCCCACTGAGAAAGGGTAAAGTCGATAAAATAAATGTGTTCTTTAGAAAAACCGTTCGGTCAAATGCAAGATACAGACCTACACTCCAGATAACAGAATTGGAGACATTAATAGTAATTTCAAATATTTAATAATAATAATAATACTAATAATAATAATAATTAGGGACCGGATTTTTAGGTTTTTAAAAACACTGTTTTAGGTTTTCCATTAGGTGAAATAGGTTTTTTTTAGGTTTTTTGTCCAAAATATCGTTTTCGGGTAGAATAATTGGTTTAATGAATTTGAATGTGCTACATAGGATTGAATACATAATACTTGTAAAGTTTAACTTAACAAAATTGACTTAAATTTGTGTAAACTTGCTTTAAGACAATATTATGCAATTGAAGAAGGAAAGCATAAACAATCAAAAGAAGCAGTGAAAATAAGATTGCCTCACATTTCCTGTTACAGTATCACTAAATATCTTTCAAGATTCTCAACTTTGAAGTTCTTTTTGGTATCTCTTAGTTAATAGTTAATACTGTATCTAGACACTACTCTTCTCAGGATTCGAATCCGATGCTTCTAATTTAGTGAGTAAAATACTTTATGGTTGGATGTGGATAATGTGAAACTGATTATTTTCCTTTTGTCGGTTGTTACGCATGCTAAACGCACAACAGGTCAAATAGAAACGAAAACTGCCCCCTTTTCTAGAAAGGTAAATAATACGGTACGTGTTTCTGGCAGGCTTGACAAAATTTTACCTTGCCATCTGTAGTGAAATTCAGATCGTCGCCAATCCACTGCCGTTATAAACTCGATTTCATTTGTTTCGGCATAAATAACACGTCTTCTAAAAACTCACAGTGTAACCACTCAGTATGAATAACAGGGAAGTACTAAATGCAAACAAAAACAAGCGCTTAAAAACACAGTAATCTTTATCCTTGTTCATACACAGCAACAATGGTTGTTCGTACGAATATTTTAAAAGGAATACGCCGGTACTCTTTTCCTCTGTTGATACTGTCCATCCTAGATGACAATGGGTTGAATGAAACGCTGGTGGTATTAATTTCTACCCGACAAAAATTATTCTCACCCCACAAAATATCGATTTCTCAACTGACAAACAAATAAGACAAAAAAAAGGTGCCTAAATTAGATATTTTAGGTTTTATATCCCGTTTAGGTGTATTTAGGTTTTTATACCCCATTTAGGTATTTTTAGGTGCCACAGAATTAATGTGGGTGAATCCTATGGACATGATTCGAAAAAGTGTATGAGCGCTTTTTGTTTTGGAAGTAAGGAAAAAAATAGGTAAAAACCTAAGAATCCGGTCCCTAATAATAATAATAATAATAATAGTAATAGTAATAATAATAATAATAATAATAATAAATTAATAGTGACAATGGCGGTAGTAATGTGATGATAGTTAAATTATTATGTTTATAATTAACTTAACAATATTGATAATAATATAATATTAATGAAATAAATTACAACATATAATACAGTAAATGTGATGGTAAAAACAAATTAAGAAGAAAGGGGAAAAATGGGGGAATATATGGAAGAATAAGAAGAAATGATAAAAACTAAAGCAATTATTACGATGGTGTAGATTAGAAAGTTCCATTTAATACTACTATAGGCCTATGTTTACTAAAATATGAGGAACGAGGAAAAATAGCAACGAAAGACAAGGTAAGAAAGAAAGAAATATGAAAGGAACAAAACAGATAAAGAAAGAAAGGAGAGAAAAATAAGTTGTATAATAGGGAAAGTGATTCAATATTTAAACAAAACACTACAAATGTAGCCTACTGTACATCCTGCCAATCTGTCTAGGTGTGTTACCAGTGTGTTTAGAGATAGAGAGAACGATGTCCTTAAGTTCTACATATTAAGTTATAGATTTAGGCAGCATTCACAAGACAGTTCAAGTATGTTATAATCAACTGTTTAGTTAATGTTTTAAAATTAATAGTTGTAGCTATAATTTAAAGCCATCTTTTATGTAAATTTTGTAGATATTTTCGGTTTTGCTGGACTGAATCTTGCTTGGAGTGGGACCACTAGATATTTAAACTGTCTTAAACTTTTTTTAAAACTATGAAGTCTTTTCTACTGACACTGGAACAGGCCTATTAACAAAGTACTAACATTGTATTGTAGTTTCCAAGAAGTTACGTTTGTCCGTAGCCTACATGAAGTAATTATCCCATCAACTCGATCTTCAGGAGATGCAGCTGGTTTATACCTTAAATTTTAGGTCTACATATATTTTATCATATGGATATACTATTTAAGTATATGTCTCATATATATATATATATATGTCCATATACTCGAATATAGGCTATTTATAGTATATGTAATATATTATATAATTATATTAGGAAAATGCATGTTTCTCACACCCTGTACGAGGAATGATTTAAAATCATGACCTGTCATTTCTTCATACCTGTCACCTGTTAATCCACCCTAGATTGCATGTATTAACCGCTACTATCCTAGTAGGCCTACCTAGATTCCACAAGACTAATATTCATCTAGGCTGTTCCTAAGTGGAATTATTATCCTATGGTCGAGAATACGAAGAACTCGCTATTCAAACTAATTATTCAAAAATTTAGAGAATTTAGACTTCACACGTTTGGAAACACATAGGCCTACCTTTGTGAAAGAGCATTTTCAAACGTGAAATTTATCAAAAATAAGAACAGGACTAGCTCCATTAACTATTAGCCTACTGTTATACTTACTTAATGAGATTATAACGTAGTAAATTAACATTAACTTTTATTTAAATAAAATTGAGTTTGTTGCAATGCATCAGCTAGACAAGTAGGCCTATAGAAGATATGCTTTTTGAATACTACCATCTAGTGGTAAGAGGTTTTATAGGCTGTTACCTCATAAGACAGTGTCAACATTTCAAGTAATTAAGTAGACTACTGAATACTTCTTTTCATTAAATATCTTTTTCAGATACTTTGAAATGTATAATGTAAATGTATAATTCATTTATTATTATTATGTTAGTCATTAATCAATCCACAAATTAATGAAATTAAAATAAATCGTAAGTAATATTAGTGAATATTGAATAATTAATAAATAAATAATAATTTAATATAAATATAATGAATGATAATAAAAAAATTACTGTTGAGGCAAAATCAAGTTTGCAGAACTAATTTTCTTTCTAATATGTCATTCTCCTCCCCTAAGGCCAAGAAATAAAAAATACAATTTCCTTGTTAAGTACAGTAGGCCTAATATTAATAATCTTAAAACTAACGCTTGATATATGTCTAAAAGGCATTTAAATGAAAGTTGAAAGTCGGTTCATTGACTTGAGTAAATGTAACATAATATGAAAGATTTGTTTACTTTTTTCAACATTACTTTTTCGTTAAAGTGCTCTTGGTCGGGAGCAGTTCAGAAATGAATATAAATACATAAAATAAAGATACAAATTTTAAATAAAAATACAAAAAATTACATTCATTTACAGTAATAATAGGAAGGAACTTTTAAAGAGAAAATGAAACACAAAAAATAAATATTTATATAATAAATTTAATTATTTTCATAAATATACAATTGTTAGAGTGACTCATTCAGGGTTATTTTTAACAATTAAACGGAATACTCAGATATCAAGACTAGAGCTTTTAGATCTGCATATTATGTTAAACGTTTAGGTTCAGTGCAGCGTTATATTTAAAACTTATTTGTCTTTTCTTATAAAATTGTTATTCCTCCATCCAACTCATAATTTAGATTCGTGACTTAATTTTACTGTGTAAAACTCTTTCACTCTTATTAGTTTGTTGTAAATAATTATTAAATTATCACAATTGTTAATATTGTATTTTATTAGCTGCAGTATGGCTGTTCAAAAATTATACAATTTAAATTAGTATGGACAACTTGTATTAAAAGAAGAAACAAATGAAATGGAATAAGGAAAGTGGCATAACGCAATAGAGATATACAGGGAGAAGATAAACAATATTCCGTATTATTGTTTAAACTGTTTGAGACAAATGACATTGGATGAGCGTTGTTAGTAGGTAGGTATCTCACCGGAGCTACAACAACTAGAGCACATGCTTAGGCATTGTGGCCTGCCACGCCACAACTGTCAGCGTTCAATCAAATCAAATCCTCATGCTGCACTTACCTTGCAAAAATCTAATTGTTATTTGGACAGCAGCCGTGTTCTCCGCAAAGCACCAGCTATAGAGCAACCTGTTCTTTTACCGACACATATTTCTTCTTACACTTGCATATTAAGGAAATCTGCGGGATTAGTTACTCTTCTGACCAGATAGTTCTGATGCGGCTAGCTCTGTGTGTGAAGTTAATGAAATGGGCCACTGAATTGTCGCCAAGATCTCGTAAACCACAAAGCCGTGAGTTCCATCACATTGAATCTAAACCCACTTGCTCTTCGGAACCCCCTCGCTTTACTGACACTGCCGGAGACAGGTTGCAGCTATACTCAGCATCTCTATCCCCACCACCATCTCACTCGCTCATCCCCTCTTTCCCCTCGTCATACCAACTTTCAATTATTACAAACTTTCTTTCTGTTCCACTACAGTTCTCCTCCTGTACTAATCCCCACTCCATTTTTTCAAATTGAACATGTTGAAATCTGTTCCAAGAATTGTAATAGTAACAGATTGACAAGATCAGTCAAGGAAAACAGAAAACATTTTCTTTAATGTCTCTCGAAATAAGTGACCGAGTAATTATAATTGTTTTCCTCATGCCATACACCACAAATCCTTATCATCTTCTAGGAAATCTTGAGTTTCACAATATTTACATAACACTTCAAAGAAATTGCCTTCCTGCATCAGGGATCGAAGTGGAGATCCCGAGCAATTTATCAATAACAGTATATTAACTCCCTCCTCAATATTAACTCTCAGACTAGAATCTGGCAGAATTTTTTATTAGATTGGCAAAGATACGAACTTTGAACAAAAAGATAAATAATTTCTGACAGATTTTAAATCTTTTTTTTAAGATATGTATGCTATTTGTACTGTTGGGGTTCATTTGTCTGAGCATCGAACCCTGGTTTGTAGTTTGGTACGCTGATGCAGAGACCACTGGAACTCAGCAGACTCGTTTCAAAATATTCCTTCAGTCCCCTACCGACCTCGCGGCAGTCTACATCTACAATGAAGCGAGAATGCACCTATGCATCTAACTCGGATATAAACTTTTAAGTTTATCCTAATCTTCATTGGTAGCTACAAATATTTTTTTTCGAACTTATTTCACTGAAGAAAATTCTCTTTAAAGGTAGTGTCTTTTTTTTTATAATAATTTTACATTTTCTAATGATGAATTAGATACGTGAAGATTGATTTTAACTTTTATCTGGTAACTTTAATGAGATCTCTACTGAAAATATAGACACGATTGAAAAGTGAAATCAGAATGAAAAATTCAATGTCATCGCCGGGATTTGAACCAGGATCTTCGGTTCTCCGTGCCGATGCTCTAACCAACTGAGCTACCATGGCAACGTGCCGGTACAACAGTCAGTTGGAGAATGTAATGTTGTACCGGCACGTTGCCATGGTAGCTCAGTTGGTTAGAGCATCGGCACGGAGAGCCGAAGATCCTGGTTCAAATCCCGGCTATGGCATTGAATTTTTCATTCTGACTTCACCTTTCCATCTTAGCCTACACACGGCCAGTGTGAAAGAATTATCATTCCATAGACACGATTTTTTAGATATTGAATAAATAGTTTTAATGTAGTTTTCTTTGCAGTACAAAGTTCTGATGTATAGGTTTAATAGTAATGCCACCTCTACTGTCATGTTAAGGATGCAATACATAACCGAAGAACTAGTAAATGCATCATATTTGGTTTCCCTGAATTATTCTCGATGTCCTGAATCATGGATACAAATTTTAAAGGCTGAAATTTGTTTTAGTTAAAATTAACAAACAATGTAAGCAGCGAGTAAGCTTACATGCTACATTATAAGATAGTATCTCCAAACATGGGCTACTTCTTTATAAAATTGTATATCTGTCCAAATGCTAGGTCGCTTTAAATCACAATCACGTCAAGCATATTGTTCATTGTGACTTGCTGGTTACAAAATATCGTTTCAGTTATTGTTCGCACAAAATAATTAATTTTTATTTTAATTTATTAATATATTTAGCTTCAGGACCCCTGTAGCCGTTTAAAACATTATTGCAAACTGATATCTGTGCAAGAACAAACACAATTCATTACCATTAATCATCAATAATTCTACAGCTCATTTTGTATATTTTGCAATATCACAGGGTAGGCCTATGAAATACAAAAATTTAAATAATTATTTTAGTGGAAGATTTAAATCACATCACTGAATTTGAGTCAGTCTAACATAGTTTCAGGTATAGGCTAAAATATCTGTCAAAGTAGGCCTATTTCTAAAGGTAAGTAAAGGAAAAAAATACGCCATAGGGATAAAAATCCAGTTTCTTAGTTTAACATTTAAAATGTAAGCCCTGCATTGACTAGTGCTTTATAAAATGTCAGTAACGGCTATAAAATAATTATTTTAGAAAAGAAATCATTACCTACAAGCACAAATATCTTTTTCTGCCCATTTTATTACTAAAATGTTAATCTGAATTTCATCCAGAAAGGAAAACGTAATGGAAGCGATTATCTCATTTCTCAGTTAGGTTCATAGAGTTACTTTCTCTTTATCCGAATCTAATTTTCTAATTAATTAATACTTTGCATAGAGCAAGACTCGAGAGATACTCGGGTAGCAAAACAAAACAAAAATAAAGTTCTCCTCAATAAAATATTCTGGTAACTCTTGTGTGTTCAGCCTACTGTCAGATTTTAACTTGAGCGGATATCCTGTACGTCTTTCCCAAAATATTTTCCCATTTGTCAGCATTGTTTTTTTTTTACGTTTCCTCTTTAATTAAAACGAAATGCACTAATAAACAAACAAGTTTATATATTTTTTGCTACGCGTAGGCCCTATGGTCACCTCTCTTCTTTTCATACCCAATACAGTAGGCTTAGGAATATTGACTGTAAGTGTAGCCTAAATGGCAAATTTACCTGTCTGTGGAAAAAGTACAATCTAAAATAAAATTAGGCCTATTAAAGATATTCCTTCCTACTGACAATTTTTTTCGTTATTTTTAGGGTTCCTAGTTTCCTCAACCTAGGTCTGAAAAGAGAGACTCCTAGTATAATCCTCCGTCACTGCCGTATCCCTCTGCAATGAATAGATTAGAATTATTAAATTGAATTTTGCAATTCTTAATCAATATGTTTGCCTGCAACCAAGACTCTATATAGGCCTGACAAATATTGATTCTGATATCGAAGTTCATTTTTGTAAAGTAGACCTAACAAATATGAATATGTAGACTAAAGTCTACAGCGCGGAAAATAGACCTAATATGCAGTCTATTGTTGAAAATGGGTTCTGTGCGCAGTTATTTAGTATCTCCGCGTAAGTAGATCTATGCTCCTAGTGTCCTTTCAAAAGTATGCAATCCAAAGATACGAAAGTACGAGTATTAGACTACGGAGGACAGTGGAAAATACAGTTTATGGATTGTGTCAAAATTACACCTGTTCTTAAAATGTTTAACAGTTCACGCTATTTATAGATTAGGCCCACATAGGACTAAACAAATTTTATCTAGTTTCTAAAAAACTATGTAAAACAGTAGCCTATAAAAATAAATACGAATTCTTTTTTCTTACAAGACGCTAGTGAAACACATTCTACGTACCGGAGTGGGCTCATAACTTGATTTTCATTTCCAACCGTCCATTCCTTGGCCATATTATTAATTATCTTTTACAGAAATTAAAAAAATGTATTTGTTAATAAAAATATATATCTATTGCATAGCGTTGTGTTTCTACAATATTACATTTGCGGACTTACCGATTGTAATTTATTTTACAAAACTTGTTATAGGCTGTGCTATGCTTTTAATAATAATAATAACAACAGTAATAATAATAATAGTTTATTTAACCTGGAGAAGTTAAGACCGTAAGGTCTTTTCTTCCACTTCACCAGGTACTAATAGTAACTTAGTATACTATTTAGTATAGAGCAAGACTCGAGAGATACTCGGGTTGCAAAACAAAACTTTAATGCAAAATATAGTAACTTTAATGTGACCTTTCTGGAATGACGATATAACGTGCGTTGAAGACGGATTTGTTAATAAATAGAACTTAAATGCTCTATATAATATTATAACATATAAATTGTTACCTAGTTCATAATCTTTGTTTCATGGTTTGACACGATCAGTCTGAACAGATTTTCTGTCCTGAAGTTCCAATCCCATTTCCTAACTTGGATGGTGTATATACGCCTGCTCACTTCCGAAAAGGAACCTTGGTTTACTGTTTAAGAATCTGAAACTTTACACATAAATAGTCTAAATTGAGTCTCGGAGAAGTTAGTTTAAAAATTCGACGGGCTGATGAAAATTGGAAGTTAAAATAACTTTAATTTAAATTATTGCAGACCTATCATTTTAAGCAAATACGAGTAACTACAGCCTTATGACATTTTAAAGCAATTTCAGAAAATCCGGGAAATGAGCGAAATTGCATTCTATGAGATAAAAGGCCTCGCTACAATGGGATTTCGGGAGCACACAATGAGAATTTTTTAGTTTATTAAATTCTATTGTAGTCCTTTCAGAGGGAAACAATGCTTAGCTTTTAAATATTCCTACATCTAAGTTACCACCAAATGTGCTCTATACCCGAATATTATATTTCAATCATGTAATGTAATATTATATTTAAAAATACGAAACCATTATAGCTACAAATCCAAGAACCATTCAACCTGACTAGATTTTCAACGTCATTAAAGCAAATCCTGTCATAGAATGTTATTATCCCCAAAACCAACATTCCAACTTCCATTTCTTACTTCCCATCTTTCTACATGTATAATTATCAGATTTGGTGCAGTAAGCTCGAATGCACGAGGGTAAGTCAATAAGTATCCACTCTCTTTTTTAATTTTATTGCAACAACAATACAAAACCTTCAGTTACATCATTTTTCAACATAGTCCTCTTGCTTCTCAATGCACTTGATCCATCGTTGCACAAGCTTCCTGATGCTCCCAGAAAGAATTTCGGCTGAGTTGCAAGCAACGTATGCACCGCTTCCTGCAGTTCTTGGTCTGTGGTGAGTCGACGGCTCCTTAAGGCGTCTTTAAGTGGGCCAAAAAGACTGTATGCAGGATGCTCTAACACCTTAAAACCCAGTGGTTTTCACTCATCCTTCACACTTGTCCAATCATCAATCTATTTGTACACGCTTCGCCATGGTAAAACATTGCCCCCATATTGTGTGGAAACTATTCAATGCATTTCGGCTTCTGGTACACTTTCAGACGACAAAAACGGATCACTGCACCCTATTCTTCTTTGGTGCAAGCGCTGAGCGGTGCAGTCATGTTTAATGTGCAACAGCGCAACATCAGTGGTCAAACATTCCACAAGCGGAGACAAATTAACACCATGTCGACGTGCGCGAGCACAAAGCGGTACAGCCAACCTACAAAGATTAAACAAGAAGTGCGAATACTTATTGACCCTCGTACTAAGAGAGGATTCTCTCCCTGTTCATTAGAGCTATATTTTTACGATCATTGTTATCTTCTGATCTAATATTCGTGATGTATACATGTGTGTTTTTCACAGATGTCGTAGGCTTACTTGCTAAGATGTGTTTTTTGTAGGTGCAGAATATAGCCTAAGATGTGATGGAGAATGAAGATGTTTCTCAGAGTATAATGATGTGTGGGCCGAGTTGTGATATATGAGCGAATGCTTTACCTCCACGTCCTTCATGAAGGCTATTGTTCTGTCAATGAAACGTCTTCATTTTATTGTCTAGTCGTAAAAGTATACAAGAGAAGGAAATACAACCAGCCTTCATGTCCTTACACTATAGGGTAATCCAAAGTAAGCTATTATTGTAAAGACATCCATAACATGCTATGACAACATCTTTCAAGTTAGTCTAGGCATGACGTGGTCACGGCAATATACTCCCTTAATACCACACACTACTGACATTTTAAAAATAGTAAGAGAAATATTTGTCCTCAGGGTAAGTTCTCTTTTGTGGTCCAGTTTCCCGATATCCGTCTCACAGGTGATGAAAAACTCCATCCAGGAAACTTGTCCCCATAATCCAATAAATATTTTAATGGTAGAAGGTGTAGCCTAAGTGACCCCTTAGCTGCTCTTTTGCATTTATTAGTGGTCTAGTTGACTTTTAATTCTTTAATAACCTCTATTGGGGTGTCTTGAACATTATCTTGCTTGTATTAGGCGTTGAACTTACTTGTAGGCGTTGAACGTACTTGTGGGCATTGAACTTACTTGTGGGCGTTGAAATTGTTTTAAACTAATATAATTGTATTCTCAACCAGCCAGGACGCACTTTGAAATGAATATGAAAAGTGTACCATTCAGTCAACTGCTGTTTGTTTCCTTAGCTTTGCCACCCTCTTGGTGCACACCTTATCTCAAAAGAACGCTGATGGCTAACACGTAATTATATAATTTGCTTCTTTCAACCATTTCTTTATATGACTGATTCCAATCAGGGTCTCATATGGCTCTTCTGTTCTAATGTAGCTGAAGTCAATTGGAATTGGCTAAATCTTGTGTATGATTGTTCTTTTATCCAGTGGCGGCTCGTGGCCGGAAAATTAGGTTAAGAGAAAAAAAATGCCACATGCCGTTAATAACGGAATTCACCTATGTCTTGTATACCAAAACAATCCTTCGGTAGCCGTTTAAGGCTGCAAACTTGTCGGTAATATCATCATAGAATGGCTGCTTTTCTTCTAGCTGGAGTAGAAGTTCTTTCTGAATTGAAATATTCGCTAAACAAGATACTTGTCAGATTAGTATCTGGCAAAAATTTTTATTCTTCATTTAGTAGGCCTACGTCGTGATCTGGCAGCTGGTACAATGATGATTTGATTTTAAACAATGCGGGTAAGAATGTAGTTATTATTTAAAAATCTGATACATTTTATTCATGGAATACTCTTAATAAATCCCACTCGGGATTATGAGTTTCATGAGATAAATTCGATCCTGCTTCTCCGCCGCGAATCTATCTATGTTTATCGTAATTATTATTCTCCTAATCAGATTATTCAGAATATTCCATTCATGCGATGCGGACTTGGTATTGACTAATAATATTTAGCAATCGACCAATGACTGTTGTTTATCTTGTAAGTTAATATGCTTGCGAGGGTCGGAAAGATGCAATTTTATCTGATAAACTTCAGCTCGTTACTGGATACTTCAAGGCATTAATATGCAGTGATTAATAGCCTATGTCCCATGTCGTATGAATACCTATGAAAAAGTATGCATTGTAGGAATGAAACGTCATGATGCACGTTCTCTTCGGAGTATAAACTGGCAAATGGTTTGGGATTAGAAGAACAATTACAGTGTAATTATTAATTATATTTGTAGTGTTCAACGTATTAACATTAAGGCTGTGATGGATAATATATGTATGTGCTTTATGAACCCTGTATTAAAGTGCAAACGTGCCCACTGTTTCTCCGAGCTGACAGTGTGAGGTACTGGCGAAGAAAATGCCTGAACACGAGGGACGGCTTCATGGGTAGTCTGTTCGCGTCGGTATGGGGACGTGGGATAAGCGAGAAAACTGCTGCTTGCCATCCTCACTTTGAGTGGATCAGACTACCCATGCACCGGAGGGAATGATAACCAGTTCCGCTTCGCCACGGCCACTTGAAGCACTTGCAGGATCTCAGTGTCTCCTAGCTTTGACACCAGGTGGTGACGTGGCGGGCAATTCAAAAATACAGATACATTTATAGTAAAAACCAACATTCGTGATATGGAAAATAAACTTTAAAAATACGTATTGTAAAGGAAAAATACTGGTGAAGTGCTACTTCACCTACTTCCCCTGAATAGCCGCCACTGCTTTTATCATTAGGAGTAGAGGTGCTATGGCAGGATTTTACCAGAGGTGTGCCTTTGCAGAAAACTAATAACCGTATTGTCTTTATAAAGGAGTGGTGTTGATGTCATGGAAAATCGGCAGAGGTCAGTATCGATACTGAGTGTAATATTGTAATTTCTTCCACATTAACAGTTAAATATGTCATGGCACAAGTTTCGTGAAGAATCATTACCTGCTACCTATATAATAGAATATTTAGACAAAATTCTAATGTTATAAATAAATGTTCCTGCTTGATTTACAATAAAAAGCTAAGTTTTAACTTCACTCAGAAAGAAGAAAGTAACGTTAATTATATTATTTAAATTGATAGACAATTTTCTCAGTTTTAAAGTTATTAGAGTTATCGTCTTTCTCACAGTATTGTTTGTATTCCATAAGTATAAGCGTACTCACAACATGTGTTAAGAATTTTATATCACATAGCCTCTCACAAAGGGATAGGGCCTATTTAAATCAACCTCAATTCTTAGGAAAAGTAATTTCCACTTCGTTAGGAAGGTATTGCAGTTGGTTTATGCTGATTGGAACAGAAATGTTAATGAGGTTAGGACACTATTGTATCACAATTCCCTCAGTGATTTTTTTATATAAACAGACGCTGTTGGCATAAGCAAGGTCTGTTGGTCATTCCATCTGTTACATGTGCAGTGAACACCTGATGACGGATATGATCGAGTAATTGGCTGTGATATGACAGATGACACCATATCAGATTGCATTGTATTGAAGAGACTAAGTTCCACTCCTGCTGTGTTAAATACGTCGATACGCATGGTTCCTTCTAGATAGCGCCTTTCCATTTCATCTGTACCAAATAAGATTTTACGCCAGTTAATTCGGCTGCTTTTAGCGCCGTATTATGCTATAGTGTAAGTGGATGGTTGGGGAATGTACACCTTCCCTGGTGAATATATACCCTCTATAAAACCACCAGTGAAAGCTTGCCATGAAATCAATAATCCACATTCACTAGAGAAGGTGGGACATACTAACATCACTGGCCCCGTTCAGTGGATGTTTTCAACAGAAGTATATTAACTTTCAACAATAGAACAGTGTTTGGGTTTAGATGTTACGTAAGGTTCATTTTAGTTCTATGTGTTCATTAGCTATAAGCCTAAAAACGAAGCATGATGTAATAATATGTAGGCTTACTATTATATAATGAAAGAATATGAATTCAAATGTCTTTTTCTATTCAAATCTAACTTTTTCATCTATAAATTAAAATTGACTGTACGAAAGATGACTGTGATTTATTATTGCATTACATTGATTCACATTCACTATCTCGGAGTAGAGAAGGTATACAATTACTTGCGATGGTGCACTATCCCTAATCAATAACTATTGTTTGGCAAATTGATCAATAATCCATTTTCACTAAAGAGGTCAGTGAAGGTATACCATCACTAGGGATTATATATCTTCATTGAAACCTCCACTTTCACAATACCATATAACAAAATTTGGTTAAAAAACAGGTATTTATTTAAATGATCTTCCTCTACGCCCAGAGGTTGCCAAATTGACAAAGAAATCCTTACCAACATTATTTAATTTTCATGGTGCAATAATAGTGTTTTCGGTATGAGTAAAGAACTATTAGTCCGTAAAGAACTCAATCTGAAAAAATAAAAATTTAGGGATGGAAGTTCAAACAAATAGAACATTGTTAAAAATTAAAACAAACCTTCAAATAGCCTAAAGTGTGAAGAATTTTGTGCAAAGCTGTAGGCTATGGCAAGGAATGGATCCTTAAAAATACACATCCTTCAGACAAGCATTTGTAAAATGAGCAGGCCACATTCTATTTGTATAATATTAGGTGTAGACCTATAATGTTGAATTTATGGATGCCCCTTGTTCAAGTCTTCATTTCTCTACAATTTTTCTGTATATTAAAGCCTTTCTTGAAATGTTTAATACAGTAGGTCTGTCCCTTATTCAGTCACAAAAATTCTGGTCGGCTTGATTAGGTATACCTTTCCGACTGTTTCACTTACTTAGTTAACCAGATAGATTCAAAACGGGCCCTTCTTGTTAAAGCTGTGCCGAAAGGTGATAATTTGTTGAATACTGTACAGATTTGAAGAGTCAATGAAAATACGATAAGCGATAACAATAAACAGCAATAGGGTGCTGGTGTGCACAGCTGGAGGGAATACGTGACATGGAAGCAGTTTTATCAATGAAACCATTGCATGGCGATCAATAAGTTAAATGCTTCTGTTCCTGGAATCATTACAATGTAATTTCACAACTAGAATGAGGGTCAGGAATGCATCTTGATGGATAATATTTCAGTCCCTCCCGTTTCTCATTCCTACTCATTCTCTAAAGCCTTCCTGCTGTTTTCACAATTTGCTGCTATAACATTAATTAATTGACTATGAATCACAATGCTTAGAAAACCGCATGTAAATGATTTCTTATATTGAAGCCTGGCCGAGTTCATAAAAACTGTAGTTCCTTACAATTTTATAGAAAAATAGCAAATAACTTAGTCTACATAGCCTACGTTCTTCGACATAAAATTTACCCAGATAGTGACTTAATTAATTATAGTTCCTTTATTGTAACCAAATTGTCGTATTATGAAGAATGGAGCAACGTGGAATAATATATGGAAGGGGAAACGGGAGCACCAGAGCATACTTGCCAACCTCAATATTTTTGTCTACCAGTTTCCACGTGAATCCATAAGAGATTTGATTCCGGGTCCCAAGGTGAAGTTGAATGGTCTAATAATTCAGTCATAAATGGCGATTTTCTTGTTATCAGAATTGTGTTCATCTAATGAAGAATTTAAGTGTTTCAAATCGAAGTTGGCTATACCTAGGGAATTCATAGGCTTATGCCTATAGCTTACATGACCTAAATATAAACACAAAGGTCTAAAATCTCAGTTTAGTTAATTGATTACTTCGCATGATTATTTCGAGTACATAGCGCAAAAGGCCCAGCGTTGCCCGGGTTTTGTAATTTGTAATTCGAAATCAACTTATGGAGTCAAACTATTCCCTCAGAAAACGCTAGATATAAATTTTAATGCTCATAGAGGATTTATAATTATTTTGCAACCCGTTGCTTCTACGTACCATGTCTGAAGTAGGAAGAAACAGAAATTCTGGTTACATAACGTTTTACTGTCTTCATGGGATATTTTATTTCCCACTTTCGTGTTGCCATACAACCATTTCGGGGCTAAAATGAAAAGAAAATCAATATCACTTTCACACTTTCTTTCCCAATAGACTTTATTTCTTGAAAATTCGAAATTAAACAAAACTCACAGTAAGAAGGAAAATAATATTTATTTCTGAACGCTTTCGTTTTATTTATGGCTTAATATTTTCTCCTACTTTTTCTCCTTGCCAAGTCTTTGATCAGATCTTTATAATCAACCTTACATAACACATCTGCTTCAATGCATAATAGAGATTTACTGATTTGCCGCTACTAAAATACCGATAAGACTTGTCAAATGGTCCATTATAGTGTTGACAGTTACTGAGTCCACAAGTAATCCAATAAGCCACATACAATAAATGTTTACTTAAACGTTGATAACAACCAATCACAAATGAGAACGTGAACAGATGATAAAATGGCTGCCACAGACGAAAATATTTTCATGTTTCAATTAAACATGTGTAGGCCTTTAAAAATTGAAATCATACAAGTGTAATCAGACATATACAATTTAACAGGATATTATATGGGCTGTATTAACTACTGTAGACCTAGTTTATTTCTTGGGAAACTAATGTTCATATATTTTCCTTCAATACCGCCTCTATATATAATGGATGTCTTTTATCATACTGACAGGGATAGGATAAAACGTTACGAGTTTCTCATTCATAGAGGCCACCTCTTGGCTACTTCCTCTTCCATCTCCTGTTCTGTGGACTTGGCAGCTCTCATTGGTTGTGTCGTTATTTTTCGCATAAACTTTACGCGAAAGCTTGGAGTTTGCAAGGTTCTAAGTTAAGTTTAATTTTACGTTACGTTTCAAGTTTACGTGATTCATTATGAATGGTCCCATTGAAAATCATGGCCCCAAACTTTTAAGTTTACGAAACGTTTACCGTTAACTTTCTATCTGAATGGCCCATAACTGCATATAGGCTACTAAGAGCTAAAACATTTATTTCAAACATTTTTCAGTATAAATTCTCTGAAGGGTGGTTATAAATTCCCATCTCGAAGTCTTGCCTCTTGAATAATATATATGTAGATTTAAATGAAGCTTTGATAATTGAATGCGCGTTCTCGTAATTCAGCCATTTACTCTGAGTTAGATTATAGCTTAAAGGGTAGAGAATATTATGCAAGTGTTTTACAAGATTTTTTTACAGATCTGACTACCCGGAAAACAAATTTAGCACATTTTCATAGCGAATTCTCTATTTTGAATAGCCTACAAAGAAAATGTAATATCTTATTTTCGTAAATGTAGAACAAAAATGCAAAGTTTTATTGAAATAAAACGCATTATTAATCCTCGTAGAGTAGAATGAATTATAATTTTATTCTTTAATAGTAAATTGTGGTACCGTGCAAAATTCCGCTTACTTAATTATTCTACTCGATTTTATTTACCCTATATTTGTTACAAAACTACTTTCCTTCGAAGTAAATATTCAAAAGTCATTCTTTGACGTTTTCGGAGAATACTCGGATTCATTTAGAAAAAAGTTCTTTTGAATATCTTAGAAAAAGGAGCCTTTAACGAATAAAAGCAGACACCCACGTTTTTCAATAGGCCTAACTAGATAATGAGTAAGTAGACTATGTTTTGTACACTAATAGTGGACATTTCAGAGAATCTTTGAGAGGATATTTTGTGAGGATTTCATTCCATCTTGTTTCTCTTAAGTACACCCTATGGTTGTCAACCTTCTTCTACAGGTAGAAGCTCGAAAATGATCTTTACGAAACTCTCAGTTAATTTAGCACAATGAAGAGGTGTGAAATGCACATTGTTATTCGGAAATCCCCTTCAATGCGCATCTTCCCCACTGTTTCCACTGTTCTTTGTATAGCAGGTGTCAAACTGTTTCCAGAAATCGCTCATTTTCTTTGTATCTTAACCTGTCACTTCATCTTTCTTAGCAACTCCATTAGCTTTATCTACTTCAACTTCGGATGTAATTTGTGAATTCTGGTAAGGCAGTCATTATGGAAAGATTATTTGGCTTATTTTCCTCACTACAATTTAGCTGTCTTTCAGGATGTGCGAGCGTGACACTACGAACACAGACAAGAATTCTGTTTCCGTAGCAGAAATAATATATTTCTGTTTTATTTGTAATTTTATTTTATTGAAAGCAGTTTTATCCTTCGACTTGGACATCAAACATTTATAATTATTTTTCGAAAACCCTGTGCTTAACTAAACGATTATTTAAGTGTAATTGACTCATGGCCTAAAAGTGTCAAACGTGATTTTAGTTCAAATAAATTGTTATACCTATCTTAGCATCCGTCGGCCGCGGTGGTCTAGAGGTAGAGTGCCCGCCTCTGGATCCGTAGGTAGCGGGATCAAACCCGGCCGCGGTCGATAGACGTAACAGTCTTGAGCACGGAGTTCTCCGGGAGGGATTTAAGCTGGAGGGCCTATTAGAGCCTCTGGATAACATCTCTCGGAAGACTTTGGGAAAGGAAGCCAAGAGCTATTCCACCAAAGGGACAGCACAATAAGCCCTCTGGGCTGACGTGCGGGAGGTCTCAAAATTCTCTTCAAGCCCCTCGTGAACAAACAAACAAACAAACAATCTTTGCTAAGATTGTTTGTTTGTCCACGCCATATTACAAGAGATATTTTAAGCAAGTACTCATATAGCCAGGGCTATGGTTACCCTATGGTAACTTACTCATTACTTGCACAGGTCTTATGTTCATTGAGCCCCATATCACACGAGGAAGAGTTATGCCCTTCATTAAAAGTGAAAAGCTTATTTCATTTTCAAAGTACATAGTGATAATTCAATATTTCGAGAGGTGTAGTGTTCTTGTAAAAGTAAATAAGGTCTAGTATTTTTATTTTAAAATGCTTCATTAATTACAAGGCTGCCGAAAAGACAGAGCTTACCATCTAGAGAAGAATATTTATTTACAACGAGGAAATAAGTGAACTTTGCGCCCCACGCTGCTCCCCTTTCCACCAGCGCGCGGCCACTTCCCCGCCTGCTAGCTACCCCTCACGTCTTCTCCTCACTACACCTCACGCCTAGCCACTTTTCAGAGCCAACATAATATTTCAGATTAAAAAAATTACCCTTGCACAAAACGGCTCTTTTCAGAGCCAACATAATATTTCACATTTAAAAGAAAAATTACCCTTGCACCAACTCCAACATAATATTTTAGTATTATAAAAAACTATTATAAAAAAACATAATATTTAACAACAAAAAAGGACCCTTGCACCATAAATAATATTTTACAATTTTTAAAAACGATTATAAAAAAACAAAATAAAATTTCACAAATTTTCAAATATCGAACAATTAAAAAAGACCCTTGTACGAAACATCATATTTCACAATCTTTAAACAGATTTGAAAACAAATAATTCACAATAAAAAGACCCTTGCACCCTTTTTAAAAACAAACAATTTCACAAATTATTAAAAAATATCGAACAATTAAAAAAGACCCCGACTGTTTTAAAGAAACTCCCCACCCAAAACCCCTACTTTCCAGGCCGGTCCCGTTAGAGAGTAGTGGTGGGGAACTCGCATGGGGCGCAATGTTCGTTTTTCCCTACAACGATAAAACAGAAATGATTACACAATAGGAAGTTGTATGACAGATAACAATCAACAATCTTAAAAAGCACTCATAGGTAAAATAATAAACAGCAGATCAAAATGGTATGAATTTTAAATGGTAAATAAATTAATAGATATACAGTAAGAAATTTTCCATCGGGTATAAAAGATTATTTGAAGTTCCATATAAATGGCAACTCAGAATGGCTATCGATCCCTTTAATGCTGATAGGCTGGTCTGTTTTATTGCTTCCTTGGATATGCCCAGCTTTTAATAGGTGTTGACCACAACCGAAGGAATACTTAGTTCCTCGAGCACCAATAAGGAGGCCAAAAATTTCAATTTCATCGAGGTTACGGTAAATTTCTCTTTATAAAATGGCACTGTTGGTTAGTAAGTGCTATTCTTTCCATCATTAACTTCTATAGGTTGGGCTGAACTGGTCTCAAAGCGGACAGTTGGATCCAGTATAATAAGGCTTCTTTGAGTCAGGCCTAAAGGCGATTATATCTATACGCCTTGTGCTCCCTTCAGTAGCAATTCCTGGAACTTCTTGTACTGGAGGGATCCTGCAAGAATGTGTCGAATGGTATGATGGCGCGAATTTCTGAGAGCCTCTCCATGCTGACAGAAGCCTAGGACGTGAGACAGCGTTTCAATCTCGCTGTGACAACGCCGACAGCGGCTACCGTCTTGACTTCTCCCTGGCACAACTCGCACAGCTACTACATTACACGTCATCGTTATAGCGTCTTTATAATCTAGTAATTGCCCTGTAAACTACAACAAATTTTTATTTTTTGTGTGTAACAGAGATGAAAATAAGATTTTATTATGAATCTTACATCACAGAATAGGAATATAACAATAAAGAAAATATGTTCGTTCCGGATTTCGATAAAATTCCAATTTTACATTAATCTAAAACAATTTTCTGCGCAATAATAATATCAAAAAATAATAAATGTAAATTATATGGCAATAAAATTTTGATTGGACATGAGATTATGTTTTCCTCATGAACACGATCATGACAATAAAGAATTTTATGCGTTCCACATTTTCATAAAATTCCAATTTTACATTAAATTAATCATATTTTCTGCGTAAAACGAATGGGTAATAATATAAGAAATACAAATGATATGGTAACAACAATTTTGTTGGACATAATTTAAATGTTTTCCATATACAGTAATTCTACCCTCCTGAACACGAATATGACAATAAAAAATTCTTGGTTCTGGATTTCTAAATTTACATTATTGTAAAATTGTAGGACTAGTTTTATTTGAAATCCGCAACGAACATTAATGTAAAATTGGAATTTTCTCGAAACCCGCAACGAACATTTTTTATTGCAATATTCTTGTTCAGGAGGGTTGAGTTAGGCTTTATGGAAAGCATGTATCTTATGTTCAAACAGCTTTTTGTTGCCATATAATTTACATTTTTTATTTGTTTATTACGCAGACAATTCCTTACGTTTTTGTAAAATCTCAATTTTCTCAAAGTCCGGAAGAAACAAAAAAAAAAGTCTTTTTTTTCAGGAGGGTTGAATTATATGGAAAGCATGTATCTCATGTTTACATTTAGGTAACATTTTAATTTTCTCAAAATTAGGAAGGATCGAAATATTTATTGTCATATTCGTGTTTAGGAGAGTCATGTACTAGCCTACATGTCCAACCAAATTTTTATTGTCTTATCATTTACATATTAATTAGTTCTTACAATTATAATTACTAAATTTTGAAAAATGTTATGTACATGTAGGCCTACATAAAAGCCGTAACCAGTCGAACATTTTCATGAACAGTGATATCAAAATATCCAGAGTTGCTTATTAGTATCTCTGTAACAAAAAGAATGTTGTACAGTGTTGTAGGTGATAAAAGTTGGTTTTATTCTAATATTTCCCTCGGCATTTGCTTTTGTTAATCAGTATCGTAGAGGCTAGAATTATGATCTAATCACGTTAAGTGAAGAGGATTCGGTATTTTATAAGGTGGCAGTCTTTAACAAAACACGAAAAGAAAAGTCTAATAAACATGGGCGCTAAAAGAAAGATTTACGAACGTAATGAAGTTGCTTACATTGTTTCATCCTATTTCTGAATGGTATCTTGAATGACAATGCTTTCCTTGATGCTAGGCCCAATTAGGACAGAACAAATAAAAGAAAATCGTTCTTTGCTTTTAAAAGGAAACTAAAAAAAATAATTGTGATGAAAACGTGAAACTCAATAAGCACGATAAGTTACAAGCATACCTTGAAACAATCTTTTATAGGCTAAGTAGTCTACATTAATAAGACAATTATGATGATTAATAAAGCCAGGATAAAAGAAGATACAGGAATAGAATTCATGTACTCAGTATGGGTAAAAACTGTACGGAAAGATTGAGATGCAATATGAGTCAACAGAAATCTGAATCTTTTATGTTGATTTCCATAGAAAATGAAGTTTTAGAAAACGTTTAATCATGATGGCATTATTCATTACTTAGCGAAAAAGTGCACTATGCAAATCTCTTTTTTTTATTTAATATAGGCTATACACCTTGTATTCAATACCTGTAGCCTATGTACATTTTATTTTATGGTTGAAAACATAAATCGTGAATTTTTCAATTAAAAGTTTTAGCTCTTAGTATAAGTTAACTTAAGCACCTCTTGTACAGTTATTTTAGAGAAAATCAGGAAATAATAAATTTCCTTCGTGTAAAACTATAGTAAAGATAAAGGAAAGTCGACGCCAGTCTACGTGTCACATCCCGAGAAAATAGCCTATATAATATAAATATAAAATTTTGTTTTCATGCGATTTTAAGTTCATTTTCACATAAACTGACTAGTTCAGTTGGTACAGCATCGAAACAGAGACCTGAAGGCTCCGGGTTCGAATTCCAGGTTTTAGAGGAACTTTTCTCATAATTATTCTCATGTAGGCCTAATATCTCTTTCAGGAGTAAGTATAGGCATAAGTTGTTATGTAGTGAGTTTGTAGACTATTTAATTGACAAATTGACTAATGACTTTAAGGAAGTTCATTGTGGTCGGTTCAGTATTAGCTTATAAGGAGATGTTCAGAGTAGTTTTTTTGAAGTTTTTTTGAAGTGGCCTGCCGTTTCAAAATGAGAAAAATATCACCCGGCGAAATATATTCTGTAAGTGGGAGCCGGGATTTGCATTGAAGAAAAATGTCACTCGGGGAATTTTACGTCCTTCGGGAAAAGGGATTTATGAAAATTTACGCCTACGAACAAAATGCCTTCAGATTAACATGTTGGTTTATCTTGTATTTGTTCGTTAAGGAAACAAATGTATAAAATATATCGTGTGTCATTGAATACTTATTTTTTGGGAAGAGGACCCCTTTAAATAATTGAAAAATTAATTAAAAACGTCTGCTAAATGTTTTCTCTATTAAAGTTAAATGTCTGCTAAAACAGAACAGCTTTTTATTGTGCTTTTCTTTATCTATATTGACCCTTGAAAGCTATATATTTTACGATATTATCATAAAATACTATTTAATCGATATAAAGTTGAACTTACTTGAAGCAATAGATGTGATGGTTGGAACTATTTAAAGCTGTTAGTTTCGCGAGATTTGACTCATTGGAAGGGTAGGAGAAATTCACCGCAGTTCAAAAAAAAAAAAAGCTTACCACGACACAAGAAACACGGATATGACATCCAAAATTACATTAATTTTTTAAGTAAAACTTGTGTCACGCTCAAAAATCGTCACGAAATTAGTGTCACACTCAAAACCGTCACGAAATTAGTAAGGTGTGACGGAACGGACTGCACAGAAAACAGTCAACTCAATGATTAGGAGTAATCAACTGCTATACGATTTAAAGGACAAAATAAAATAATCTAAGGGGAAACTAACGATAGAAGGTGATGGAAAGGAAATGTTTCAGACCTAGTATGAGGACCTGCAAATGGGAATAGTAATAATAATAATAATAATAATAATAATAATAATAATAATAATAATAGTAACAAAAATAACAACAACAATAATAATACTTAGGGCCTACTTGCTCAATGGCAATAGACAATAGACAAGCAAGCTAAAGGAATATTATATATTTTATGGAATCAGGAGGTTCATTACCGCGCTTAAAAATTCCAAACAAAAAAAATCGAAGATCCAAAATTTAAAAAGTCCAAAATTCCAATATTAAAAAAATAAAAGATCCAAAATTAAAAGTCCAAAAATTCAAAATTTAAAAAATAAAAAATCCAAGTATCCAAAATTAAAAAATTAAAAATATTTAAAAATTCAAAATTTAAAAAATAAAAAATGCAGAATTAAAATATTCAAAATCCAAAATTTAAAAATTTAAAAATCCAAAATTAAAAAAACAAAAATACAAAATTAAAAAATACAAAAAATCAAAGAATTAAAATTTAAAAAGTCCAAAATTAGAAATTAAAAAATCCAAAAATCCAAAATTCAAAATATCAAAAAATTAAAAAATCCAAAATCCAAAATTGAAAAATCTAAAAATCCAAAATTAAAAAATCGATAATCCAAAAAATAAAAATTTCAAAGATCCAAAATTTAAAACATCCCAAATTAAAATATCCAAAATTCCAAAATTAAAAATTCATAGTTCCAAAATTTAAAAATAAAAAATCCAAAATTTAAAAAATAAAAAATCCAAAATTAAAAATTTAAATTTCCAAAAATTAAAAAAATTAAAAAAATTAAAAAATTTAAATTTAAAAAATAATAAAATCCAAAATTGAAAAACAAAAGTAATTCAAAATTTAAAAAATCCAAAAAATAAAAATTCAAAGATCGAAAATTTAAAAAATCCAAAATTAAAAAATTCCAAGATCCAAAATTTAAAAATCCAAAATTTAAAAAGTCCAAAAACCCAATATTTAAACGTCTAATAATGCAAAATTGAAAAATCCAATAATAAAAAATTGAAAAAATAAAAATTAAAACAAGTTTCACTTCTGTCGCGTGGCGTTCCAAGTACACTTTTTTTATATATATATATAAAAGTTGGGAGTAGGCGAGGGTTGAAATCAGAGCATAGCCTATTTGTCTTTGTAATGAAATTTGTAGCATCATTGCTCTATGTGTGCAGCAGGCTAATAATACTTAAGATTGCTTCTCGGGTTTGAGGAAGGCCACAGAGTGAAGATGGCATATAGCTCGAGCCTAATAATTTTGACACGGCTGATAACCCGAGAAGCCATCGTAAGTAATCAGCGTCGTGAAAGTTTCAAATCTTATATCAAGGTTTAATAATAGTTACTCGTACATTTCTGACAGATTCTGGGATAAAAATTAGGGACAAACGAGAATATGATAAGTTAAATAAATCAATATTTCTTGCAGACCTCTTTAATCCTTCCTATGGACTCCCAAGGCTCCTTGGCCAAGTTATGGGATCTCTGACATAGGAGATCTTGCGAGAAGTGAAAAGACCGCATATAAGAGGGAGATATTTTTAAATAAACTGCCTTTAATCTCGTCAGTCACATAAGAACTTTGGATGTACGTTGAGACCTGGTGCTCCTATCAGCAACAAAACCTCATTTTAATTTATTCCAGCATATAAGTTACGAAGTTTTCAATGGCAATGGCAATGACAATTTTAATGGAAACCTCCACTGTTGCACTTCCGCGTGGTTATGCTGGATAATAAAGCGTTAAGAACCTGCAATCAAAGTGAGCAACGTGAAACTTGAGGCTGCACCTGACGCACAGATAACAGCGAGAATGCGCTGACATAGCATTCCCAGAATATTTTTCTTCTTCTAGACATCTTATCCCTCTTGGAGTTTTGATATTACTTGAAATGAATTAGCGTGTTATTAAATATTTTCTGAACCTTCATTTTAACTATAGACCTTCTAATCCTTTTCTCTGTGAATTCGTCTAAAGGTTGTTTGGAGAGGCCTGACTAAATAGAAAAATCTTATTTTCTTTTACAGTTTAGATGCTGAAAGTTATTATGTGGAGCAGCCTTAGCGAAATCCAGAAACCCGCAGCAACAACAAGCTGCCTCCAGATGCTGCAACAATGGCCAGGTAGCCTAAATCGAAGTACAATTTTCTTATTACGAACAACTGTGTTCTTTACATGAATTTCTGCATAGACTACTGTTGAGCTAGATCAATTTTAATGTTTAATAAAATATATTTGTTGGCTTTGTTCAAATTTTAAAAATCTCAGTATGTTTTCCAAAGTTCAAAATATCATCTTCACGACGTCTATTTGTATAAACATATTTATGAATTTATTTTTATATTTATTAATTATAGCAAGATTTATAATTGATAGTTACAATTGCACTTAGTCATTAAATAAAATTATGTCTATATGCCGTGTTCTTCATTCAATAAACCTACATTTATAAATACTAAAATACTAAAAGGTAATGCATAAAGTTACTCATTAATAAGTTATATATATATATGATATAGTTTATTCTTGTGTCGTAATATTAACACCCTTGGCGTTACAAAGGTTTTTCGCCATAGGATGTACCTCCTACCATTACACACTAATATTAACATAAAAGCCTTACTCATTAATATAATCTCTTTATAGGCCTAATTAGTTTTCATTTAAAACTTCAGTCTTCCGTTACCCCTTTCGTTGCTGGTCCATTATAATCCTCTAAAAAGTACGTTTATAACTTAAGCGTTTTTTAAAACTGTAATTTAACTATAGACCGGTAACTAACAGCAACAGCAAATGACCTCGAAAGACATCAAAAAGCTAAATGGAGATAAGCCTGTGTTTAGATTATTTAACTGCAAGGCATGATTATTAATTCCCCAGACGATTTGGTAAAGCTTAGCGACAAACTCATCTAGTATGGCTGATGAACTAATATGTCACAGCTGTAGCCTAATATCATCAGAGTCTACTTTATTTCAACACCAACAAGATAAGACAAATTTATACTCGCATGAATTTCCCTAACTTACAACCTTCAGAAATTTATTATAAAACAGGCTGAGTTTCAACTAAAAGTTAAAACCGTGTTATAGCCTAATTCATTTTACAAAATTTAAATAGTTGGAGCCGTTTTCGATAAAATCGTGAAAATGAAATTCGCAGTGGTTGCCCTAGTAAAAAGGAAGAGAAAGTCGTCACGTTTCGTATAGCATTCCAGAAGAAAACACAACCCAAATATAGTCTTATTAAAATCATTCACATAACTTGTCCTACCTTAAGCACGGATAGTACAGGGTGCGGCAAAACATCCTCCCTATTTTAAAGTTCAAATAAAAAACAGATTGATCAAAATATAGAAACTGTATTAATATTAATGATATCTACACAATGGGAATTTAGGGTTTTCAGTATATTACATTAGTTCACCTCACTGCTTAGTGTAAATAGACCTTAATCTCGTCTCCGTGCTCTTATAGCAAGGTTCACATATCATTCATTATTCACGCCGCAACATTCGCACAAGATGGGAGTGTCAATCAACTTGTGTTGCTATAACGACAGAAAAAAACAAATGATAAACAGTAAACAAAATTTTAATAGGATATTGAAATCGCGAAATTGACATTCAGTACAATATCCAACCATGCCGTGGACGGGAGAGGAACGTGCTTTCGCTGTGTAATCATTTCTGGTAAACGGGTATTCCGTTATCGCTGCCCAGCGTTCTTTCCGGATTCGCTTCCAAATTCCCCCTCGTGGTGCAGTTCCAGATCGGGAAAGCATTAGCTTATGGGTGTCAAACTCTGGAGCAAGTGGTAAAATGATTAAAAAGGAAGGAGGAAGGCCACGCAGCATTCGAACTCCAGAAAGCAATAAACTTCCCACTGTGTAGAATCATTCATGTTAATACAGCTTCTTTGTTTTGACCCATCTGTTTTTTATTTGAACTTTAAAATAGGGAGGATGTTTTGCCGCACCCTGTACAATTTTCTCTCTTAAAAATCTTACTTAGGATAAGAGTCTTTGTTTGGCTTATGGGGGAAAAATAAGTAGAAGTTTTAGCTTTTAATATAAGCACTTCGTGAATGACATTTAACTTAAAGAAAATAATTACAGTCGTTTTCGAGTTAATCGCGAAAACTGCAGGTTCCTCATATAAAGCGGCATTAAAAGCACAGAAAATCGTAGCCATATCCCTAGAAGATTTCTAATCGAAAATTATATTACATTATCGAACTGTGTTGTTCACAGACACATATGCATACTTTTGTATTTATGTTTATCTAAACACAAGGGCTGGTAAAGTGCAATAAAATGTTCGGGGTCTACAGATAACATAACAGAGTATTAGCTTATACAGTCAAGTAGGCTTATGATAATTTATGTCTAGTATATAACCTAAATTTGAAATAAAATAATTGGCGAGGCCTTGACTTGAAAATGGAAATTGCTGGATTATATTCTGAAATGTGAAGATAACGAAGATAATATTTAGTCTGTTATTTTAGTCTACGTTGAGTTGTCTGAAAGAACCTTCCAACCCAAATAGATTTTCTTGAGTCCTGGGTTTGCCATCAGGTCTCTTCTTTTCATCGGAGTGGTATTTTTCCTCTTCTAGGAACCAAGATCTCTGAGCTTCGACTTTTCTTTTCCATTCATCTGAAACAAAATACTGGACTAAGCTGAAGCCTATAGACTACCTCACACATGTTTACCCTATTTAGTGGTTACCACCGGGAGAAGTATTGCACGTTAGTTAATTAGACAGCCTAGCCATTTTAGTACTTTATGCAGTAATCCCGTAAGAAGAAAAGTTTTAAAATAACCTGTTTCGGACTAAAGTACCAATTTTCAACTTTTTACGGTTAAGTATGGTGTGGGAAGACATTTAAAAAATACATACGTGGTCTAGCTAATAGAAACATGGAAGGAATTTTGAATCCTTTACCACTACGCCATTAAATTTTATATAGCCTATATATATTTTTTTAGTTTATGAGATCTATGTAATAAATTATATGACAATGTAAAATATCAGCATAGCCTAATCAATTTCACGGTTTGACCTTAGATAATGTGACCATATTTTCTTAAGACGAAAGCGGGACACTTCTCTACAGTCTTTTTCTTAAATTAGGCCAGTAAGATTTAGGCTAATGCAATTAGAAAATCTAGAAGCATGTTTATATATTTTTATAAACGTAAAGCATAATTTTGTCAGAATACTCAACATATTACATTGGGGTGATTAAAGGCAATGTTATTACAGTATACAACATGTAACAATAGGCCTATTATTACTAACATAAACGCCAAATAAAATTATATATGAAGTTACATAACTCAAAATTGTTGGCTACTGGACACATTTTCCTGAAAAATAAATTTTCTTCAGAAGTTTCTCATTTTGCTTCAAGTAGGCCCTACTGCAATTGAAAACCCCAAAGTAGGCCTAATTGAATTTTAAATTTACGTTGGAAAGCAACAATGCTTTCAGCGTTTCAACCTTTTTAATTGCATTTTTTTCTGTTGTACCGCTAGGCTACATAGCCTACTTACCATGCTTGCGTGTATTAGTACTTGGCAGTGATAATCCAAATTATGCAACCTTAGAAATGTTAGCGAATGATAACTTTTGAGAGGAGAAATTCTGAAACATTTCTACCCATTTCAGATAAACCTCTTTGCCCTTATTATTCCACTGAGTAATTTTCTGCTTATAACAGACATAAAAATTTAAAATAGTTACTTGTATTGAGACAAACACGTTAAAGCTTAAGTTTACTATAGACCTAGTGCATGTGTATGTAACCCATGTTTGTGTGCGTATTTGTATAATCCTATTTCGGTTGGAATAACTAAAATTCTCATTACTGTGCTTTAGTGGTTTTCATTACGTTGTATGTAATTACAACCATAGGCGTAACCAGGCCGACCATATGGGGGGGTTATAACATCCGCGGGGACTGGGGGGTATGGAATCCCCCCAGGGAGAGGCGGGGGTCCGGGGGTCCTCCCCCGGAAAATTTAAAAAATTCAGATGCAAAATAACGAGTTTTAAGCTTCCGGGGATCTGCCCCCGGAAAATTTTAAAAATTCAGATGCAAAATAACGAGTTTTAAGCTTCCGGGGGTCCTCCCCGGAAAATTTTAAAAATTAAGACGCAAAATAACGAGTTTTAAGCTTCCCACGCTTTATACATGTATTAAGTAATTTATGGGCAGACTTAAAAAAATTATACAATTTTCCTTTTTTTAATCAATGGGGGGGGGGGTTCAAACCCCCAAAACCCCCCCCCTCGGTACGCCTATGATTACAACTGATTTTGGTATGGAATGATGGATAAAATACATATTTAATTCCTCGAAAAAGAAAACCAATATTAGATAAGAGATCAGTTAAAACCCAAGATAGGCTATCTCGAGATTTGTATAATATTTACCGTATATAGATTGTTTCTCAATCTATTTCTCAATTAAAATTTAAAATAGAGCTGCATCAGAGTCGGGCTGGCCATAAGAGCATTCAGGAAGATGTTCGCCGCGCCGCCCTAATTTTCGTTGAAAATTGACCAGCGATTATGATTATTATTATAATATTATTTTTGTTATTTTATTATTTTGTTTTATGATGTTATTGTTGTTATTAAAATTATTGTTGTTATAAATATTTTCATTTTATTGTTGTTATTACTATCGGTAAAAACTTTGCGGACACATTGAGATGTAATATGAGTCATTAGTAATCGGAATCTTTTATGCTGATTTCCATAGAAAATGAAGTTTTAAAAAACGTTTGATCAAGATGACATTAATAATTATTTAGCGAAAAAAGTGCACTATGCAAATCACTTTTGGTTGATTCAATATAGCCTATACACCTTGCACTCAATACTTGTATGTATGTTTTATTTTATTTCTAAAACAATAAACTGACGTTTTAATCAATACACTATACGGTTTGACTATTGAAGTTTTGGAGAAAAAAACCGCTTCCTTCTGTTCGTAATTTTCTCAGCAGACTAAAAAGATTATAAGTTACAGTTACTTAAGAAATCCTACTATGAGTAATAACTTAATCAATTAAGTAAGTACAAAAATATTACCGGTACGATTATTTTTTCTAGCAGTTACTTGTTAATGCGGTTGAAAATATAAATCGGGAATCGTTAATAAACACATACTTTATCACTTTGTGACGAATAAAAAAGAAGTATGATAGCGGAAGTGTTACAATGGTATCGGTGATAGTATTGGTGGTGCGGGGATCGAGGAGCTGGTGTTCTTTGGATGCCAGTTCCTAATTTTATTCCGACCATAGACTATATGCTATTCACCTATACGGCCTTATTAGCATTAAGGATTGCTGGAAAGAGAATAACCTCCCGCAATAGAACTAAAAAGGCAAAAGTAATGCAATAATCACGGCATTATTACTGAAGAACAGTAATATTTACATCTGGAATGGTTGTGAACGTATTTTGTGCTTGTAGATTTTCACGTATTTAATAATTCTAGAGTTAAAAAAAGTAGCTGCTGTTCTGTGAAACCTGATGTATTATCCAGTTCATACTGGATAAAAGTTGTTAAAAGTCTCTTGGTTCTTTTGTTAAACACGTCAATTTGAAGTTCTCCAGTTGTCTATTTTATTGCGACCTCCTCTCTCTCTCTCGCTGATGTCCTGTTCTCTTCAAGACTTGAACGATATAGCACAGTCCTACTGGCAACAAAACAACTTCCACTTTGCTCTTCTCTCTCTGACTTTGCCAGGTAAAAGAGGCGCGTCCTCTGAACATCAGTTCCTAGGAATTGAGAACAATGAGATAATCTCAAGGGCTTTTCAGCTAAAAGTCAGTAAATATGTGATTATTATGGCAAGGCATTTGATGATTTCGCATCCTTTTTATATTAAGGTTAAGAAGTAGCTCAAATATGTATAAATGTATATAATGAAATAATTGATTAAATAAGGGCAATCTGTTTTTTGGATGTTTGCTTTATTTTGCATTTTCGTCATTTTTAAGAGATAGATAATTTTTGACAATGTTTAGGTCATTTTCGGAATTTTTAGGACATGTTTCAGTGGAAGTAGAGAGAAGCTTTTCCATACACAAATCGTTACTTTCAGACAACAGACAATCGTTGTTATTTGAGAATCTCCGCCAAGTGTTCATAGTTCATTTTAATTCAGGTTTATTGTTAACACCATAGCAGTTTGTCTTGTAGCAATTTTTTCTTTCTTTTTAAATGACACATATTTGCTAGGGGCAAATTGATGGGCATTCCAGTTCAGAAAGAATTTATTTTTCGCTGAAGGTGTTCAAGATGTTCACTTCATTTCACTAACTTATTTAGTAACAATATAAGTTTGTCTTATATTGTAAATTCATATATAACGCACTCTCATCCATTAAATTGTTTTTAGCAATTAATGACTTAAAAAACTAATTATAAGTAGTCTAATAATGGTAAATTTATTGGTCATTTTTTAAATTTCCATGTCATTTTTTCAATATTTTTAGGTCATAATTTGATTTTTTGATGTGCATTTTTACACTATTTTATGGTCATTAAATTCCTTTCCTTAGTGACTATAAACTTATGTCATTTTTTCTGATGATCAAGAAATTAGTGTTTTATTTGAAAGAGAAGCTAAGTTTACATAAATAAATCAAGCACCATTGAATTAAATTTATTTGAATGTTTTTCGTCGAAATCACGTGAAATGTTACACTTGCATAAAATCGTATGAAAAAGGGTTCATTAGAATTTTGTGTTTACTTTTATTTTTATTATTATTATTATTATTATTATTATTTAAATGATAAAAACTAAAATGATACAATAAAAGACTGACTTGACTTAATTTAGGTCTAATTAAAGACTGAATAACAGTTTATGGTGCTATTTGAAGAATTTCAATGTAAAAAGGATGTTGTCGCGGAGACATAGGATGGGGCTGCCATCGTTATGGATGCGAAAATGGTGTGCACGAAAAAATGATGATGATGATGATGAGTGTTCTGCCCGAAGCAGGTCCAGACCCTGGACGAAGCCATGGGGTGATGACCACGACTCGTCTGAGGTGATTCAGGCAAGGATGATACCGCGGAGATTTGCCATTGCCTCTCGCGGGATGGGAATGATACTAGATTCGGTCATAAACTCACCAAGCTGACCAGCGCTATAAGTAATTAATAGGTGAGTAGCCCCTCTTTTTAGTTCGTCATGCTGAGCATGACTACTAACAGCTGCACCACGTGAAGGTAAGGATGGGACGTTAGGTAACTGTCCGGGTCGGTTCCTTTAAGCTCTCGATAAGAGGGAATTAAAGGGTCTCCTCCCCGTTAATAACAATTACCATTACGAAAAAATAAGGGAGATAATTCCTCAGGTCATAGGCTATTCGTTATGCCTTCAAGTTCAACCTGGTGTTATCACATGCAGTATTGCGTGTAAATGCATGCACGCGATAAGAACTGCAGATCAGAATTCCACTATAAATTAGATTATGGTGAGTGATGTATGTAGGCACAGGCCTATATGTAATAGAAAAAATGTAATGTTGCATATCTGACTGAAATATTTAGGATTTCACAGCTCGAAATAGTTACAAACCATTGTGTCATAGCTTATTTATGTAAAAGAAACCAATGTGATGCAATTATCTTGCAGGTAAATTATATGATATAAATTCGCTATTATTATAATTTACGGTATTATGATACTACGTATTCAGTTTGTCAACTAAAAATTCATCAATGTTAATTCATTGTCTTTTCTGTCGTTATTTTTTTCGGGAATTGTTAATTAGGGGGAAACAATATGTCCTCAACCATTTGCTGTAGATTATAGGCTAATAGACAGCAATGGAAATGAAATTTATCAACGTTAAAAACCACTCCATCATTCCCATGCATTCGTCCGTCCGTTCTCATTCCGCACTACAGACCATCTTACCAACAGAAACTTGCAAATATGCATAATTAAAGACTGCAACATAATAACGAGCATCAAGGCCATGTCAGTGTCACAAATAACAAACTTGGAGGAAATAAAATGCAGATAGGCCAATTCCAGGGATATTTCCTTCATTTGCTTCTTGAATTCTTGCTTATTTAAAATTATATGCTTAATTAGGCTAATTTTCTCCAGAAATTCGAAATGGATTATATCGTTTGAGAAATTGTCTGCTAAGCCTATGCTTGATGGCAGACAAAGAAATATCCTGTACAAGTAATAAAATTTTCTATTAAAATATTAGCTTCAAAACTAAGAGGATGAAGTCGAATTACCTAGATAAAGAGAATATGCCATGCTACAGTCGGTCGACGCACAGCCATAGAAACCACCAAGTCACGATTCGAGTAATGGCAATGTTATTAAAATGTTTAATTGGGCAGAAGTAGGCCAAACCTCTAACAGAAGCGAGCAGGCTAACAGGAATAGTCGTGTTGTGACTGACGGAGACAGAGGAATCCTGAAGATACCGAAAGTAGTTGCTGGTGAAATACTGGAAACATCAAACCACATTGGACAACGGCCTACAAGTCCGGAATACGCCGGCCTTGAAAATCTGAGCTGTTAGCCTATACTAGCTGTATCAATAGACTACTACAGTCAAACCAATAGACTACTAGGCCTACAGACAAACCTCTGTATGACGAAGATCGATATAACAATTATACCGGATATAGCAGTATTTTTGCTTGGTCCCGACAAATTTCCTGTCTTAATAATGTTAAATGTTACTCACTATAACGATAAAGCTATTTTATAACCATTCTTTTAAAACCATATTTGGAGGGTGAATTGGTACTGCAAAACCAGAAGCTTAGCCCTAAAGATGGTAACTGGTATAAGATCAGTATCCGTCCTAGCGACCAATATTGATTTCAGGGTACTTGATATCTGTTACATTTCTTAGAAATTCCAGAAACGAAAGGTTCATGAGGGGTGGAAAATAGGATCACTGAATCTGAAATCATCCCTCATGTGTGCATTCTGTGAGTTAGGTTGTTACTTCAACATGTACATAATGTGCAATATACTAAGAGCAGCTGTTTCTCTTTTGCCTTTGCTAGCCTATTAGTCCAGTATATAGGTAGCGAAAAAATGGCCCACCTTGCATTAATTAGGGTAAAAGACTTTTCTTTTTTATATTGTTTGGTATGTTGAGAGTAGTGTAAAACTAAGTTTTCGACCTCGAAAGCCCTAGGGACAACTTTCTGTGACAAAAAAAAACACGAAATTTTCGCACGTTTTTCAGTTTTTCGGAAAAATCTCGTAGATACAAATTTCTAGCAAATATTTTTTCAACACCATTCGAAAGAGCATAAAATTTCCTGCAAAATTCAGTGTTCAAACTTTAATTTAATGTAGTATTACAGGTACTACTGTACTTGGAATTATTTAAAAATGTTAAAAACACGTGTTTTGACCCACTCTATCCCTATTGATGGCGGTTTTTGTAGTCCATTACGTGTTTTAATCATGAATGAGCATTGATTATGTATATGTACATGTATTACAAGGTAACCTCGGGGGCGGGGTCAAATTCGATTGACATAAATTTACGACCAGATAATATAGAAAGTCTAAAATCCGTTTAAAATTACGTATGCATAAAAAATTTATTTTTGAATTCCATTCTTTTTATGCGATGTCTACTGTTCACAGAAGCCTACTACCAGTTTAAAGTAAAAAAAGTATAGAATTGCTCAATTATAAGGCTACTATGTGATTTCCTTCGTATTTAAGTGGAAAGATGGGAGAAATGATTCAGCGAACGTTGTGTTGAGGGGTTCTGTCGGTCTGTTGGTCTCGAGTAGGCTAGCGGACAGTGGACACAAGGGAAGGTCGATCTGCAATATGTTTGTGATGTCATAGAATCTTACTGCCAAATGATTACAGTGTCATCTGAGCAGCATGTAGACGCAAGGCCCTCTCGAGTGGATCGAGACAAGGACGACACACTGAAGCTATGGTTTGTTCAGCACGATCCGTTTTCCATAGCTGACTCTATAATGTTAAAAAGTAGTGGAGTAGTAGGTGAAGAACAGGTGAATTGTCAATGATTCCAAGAAATAGGCAAGAAGTGTATGGCAAAAATTATTGGTAAAAGCTTTAAGAGCCTACACTTGACACGAAATTATAAAGTAATTACACTTGCTGATGTCACGAACACCTTGAAGATTGGTTCCTAACAGGTGACCGCTGTTGATCCAATGACATTGTTTCAGAGAACCCGCATAGCAAAACAGTCAGATAAAGACTTGAATAGGTACTTCACCTACGAACTTGCTCCTTACCCCCTTGTCTTTGTTCAGCGAAGAAGGCATACGAAAGGGTACCAAATCATTACTCTACAAAGCTTTCAAGCCTGTAAATATCCACGTATCGTTTCTGAAACGTACGTTGGTAGTTTCCTTCATAAAGTACTGTGGCAAACCAAAGAATCATTTGGTTCTATCCGCATGAGGTAAGTCATCTATGTCAAGAAGCAATATGGAGCGTAATTAACTATCCTGGATGATAGATACCAAAATGATGGTTATGGTACTAAAAGGTTATAAAGGGTTCGCCGTTACAAGATAGAGTTCAGCTGATATAATGTTGGATGAGAAAACATTCCTTGCTGTTTCCCAAGAGAAGTTCTTGGGGAATGGCAGTAATGAGAGTCGTCTCATTCAAATGTTGTGCGTAAAGTTGCTGCATCTGTGCCAAAAGAAGTCACTTATGATAGCGTCGTTGTAAGTTGGGATAATGACGTGCTAATACACCTGTCCGGGCTACCCAATTCATGCAAAAACATACAACTTCTGAAATAAGGAAATGTTATGCTCTTTCGAATGGTGTTGGACAAATATTTGCTAAAGGTTGGTATCTAGGAGTTTTTTTCCGAAAACTGAAAAACGTGCGAAAATTTCGTGGTTTTTTTCTCACAGAAAGTTGTCCCTAGGGCTTTTGAGGTCGAAAACTAAGTTTTACACTACTCTTACAACACCAAACAATATGAGAAAGAAAAATCTTTTACCCCAATTAATGCAAGGTGGAATGTATCTGTATACTGGACTATATGTGTTGAATTTGCTTGTATTTCTCTCCCCTCTTCCCACCAACCACGAGTTTGAAATTTATGACACGTGGCTAGGCTCGTGATCCGTGATATTAAACCAGTCCGAATAGTAATTTTTTTAGTATGCGGGTGTAAAGTAGCTATGGTTACAATTCAACGGAAGTCAGTAAGTTGAGTAACAAAATTCTACTTCTTCAAATGTCCGTTCCATGAATTATCATGTAGGCCTAGATTACGGTTTTCTGCATGCAGTATTTGTAATATGTGGTAAATTACAACCCTCAATGTAGCAATAACCCGCATATAACAATATAATCTATAGGGCTCACATATATAGTTATACGGAGGTTTGAATTATATTAAATGATCCCCAAAACGTGCGCAAGTATGCTTACTCCTCCGAGATTCTTTGATCTAGAGTCTTAAATGTTTACTATATGTTCTCCATGGCCTGGGAAGTGTCTATTTCAAATGCCATCTTGATAGCACAGTTGGTTCGATCAACATTTATTTTTTTAATTTTAGCTAAGTTATATTTTGTGCTTTTGGTATGCACAGTATTTTGCCATTTTTGAAGTGAAACTTCTTTACCCCGCGCTAGGAGTAAATCGAGATTTAACCCAAACTTGCGTTACGAACAAAATCGTCACGAAATTAGTGGGGCTGTGACGGAACGGACTGCACAGAAAACAATCAACTCAATGATTAGGCTTACCCAAAATTTAAAAATACAAAAATCCAAAATGAAAAATCTAAAAATCCAAAATTAAAAAAACCAAAATCCAAAATTTTAAAATATAAAAATCCAAAGTTAAAAAATTAAAAATTAAAAAATCAAAAAAATAAACAATTCAAAGATTCAAAAATTAAATACTCCTACATTTAAAAATCCAAAATTAAAAAATCCAAAATTTAAAAAATAAAAAAACCAAAATTAAAAAATCCAAAAATCCAAAATGTAGAAAATAAAAAATCCAAAATAAAAAATCCAAAATTTAAAAATCTAATAATTCAAAAATCGAAAATAAAAAATTAAAAAAAAATTCATAAAATAAAAAATTCAAAGATCTAAATTTAAAAAATTAAAAAATCCAAAATTCCAAAATTAAAAAAATTGAAAGATAAAAATCCAAAATTAAAAATGTCCAAAAACACAGTATTAAGAAAGTCCAACATTCCAAAATTGGAAAAATCCAATAATCCAAAATTGAAAAAATAAAAAACTTAAAACAAGTTCACTTCTGTCGCGTGGCGTTCCACGCACACTTTTTTTTTCTCTTTCTGTGTATGGTAGTCTTCACTTAGCCTCCTGTTACTTGCAAAGACATGCAGACCATGTTTGACGTTGCTTGCCCCTGATTCAACCAATCGGAAGTCACAAAGTTACGTCGAAAGTTCGGAGTAAGCAGCGAATCAGTGCAGCTTATATAACATACCCTCGCGATAATGGAATAGATTGCATACGTGTTCTTGCGCTTAGTTGTAGCGTTGTGAGCGCATCGACCATTCTTGTTTCGGAACCTCAGTGTTGTGTCATTATTTACACTTCGTTTTTAAAATTCTACTGATATATAGGTAAAATTTACTTAATGGTAAAATTAACATATTCTCATCCCACGTACGCTTGGACTAATCATCTAGTGCCAATAAAATGCTTAACACAAACATATGCAGAAGAAAACGTATAATTGGATACCTAAATTAATATTATATAAGTAAGTCCTAACCAGAACACATAAGTTACTCGTACAATAACATAAAAGAACACAAAATAGCTTTTAATTATAATTCAATTGTATTCGGTTACTCCGCCAATATTCCTTTAGGCTTCTTGATTCTAGGTTCTTTGCTGATTATGATATAAACAACACATTTCGTTTTCAGCAAATAATCTAAAATCTGAGAGTCAGTAATTTAATTAATGGTATACTGGCGGAGTAATCGAACAAATTGAGTCAAAGTTGAATTATTACACACGAAATACTTAACCTCCAAAAACGCAAACAGTAAGCCTAAAGCCTACATCCCTACATACATCAAAAAACTTACAGATGCAACGTCCACCTCCAAAAGCAAAGTAAAATGATAATACAGAAGACAGTAAAAACAGAAAAGGATTAGTTCTTGAAATTGCAAGAAGTGTTCGAAGATAACACAACAAATATGCCAAAAGGCATGCAAAAGAGAAACCAATTATAAAGGCAAAACGGGTTTTAAAATCTCCAGAAGACTGTTTAGAGTGGTTGTATTATTTTTGTACTATCCATCGTAGCTTCAGGCACAGGTAACCGAGGATGAAAGTGATATGAAAATAATGAAAGAAAATTTCATTTATTGGATGGCATAAAGTTCAAACTGATAATCCCTTGAATCTGTATTATTTTTCGCTTTGTCACTATGTTTATTGTCATTATGAAACTGCTCTGGAACAATTGAATAACAAGTGAGTTCCCTAGCATTAACACTTGCCTGCAAGAAAGGTCCTGCTGTCTTAAATGTGAACGGTAATTTTAACTAATATTGACAGCCTAAATTGAATGTTGAAACTCGTCTTCGTCTATCACAGGGGCGTATTCCGAGGAGGCTGAGAGGGCTACAGCCCACCGAAGTATTTAGACATGCTAATATGTTTCATATGAGGACATTTTAATTTGACAGTGAGTAGACAGTTTAATTGCAGAGCCTGACTCATAAAATGCGAAAGGCGAATCGGGAAATAAAAATGCAGTTTCTCCTTTCTCTAAGCATATGAAAAATTTAGCCGAACATTGAATTTTTGCCTAAGTGACTCAAGCTGGCACGAGCGCATAGTTAGTTCGTTTAGCTACTAACAGCTAATCCAGCTGGCAGTTCGCCCCCGAGGCTAGTACATATTAGCTGACGTAGGCTAAAGTTATTCATGTTATACATGCAGTGTTATTAATATTAAATTTGTTACCACTCGAGATTTATAATGCTTCACCTCACATAAAATTGTTCATTATTTTCATATCCCCTTTTGATTATATGCAGCTTATACGTAATCAATGTATTCTATGATTTTTTTTTATCAAATATGCTACAGGTATGAAGATTTTTCAGTGTTCAGTCCTTATGAATTAACGTAAAATAACAATTTCTCATAGGTGCAATAAAATGAAAATGATAAAAATGAAGCGATAGACACTTCCAATTGGTTGACATACCACATATTCTTATACTGGATTAGTCATTAATTCATAAGCTAAATAGTCACCACAATATAGCAGTATAATCAATAAAATGTCAAATTACAACAAAAAACTTGTGAAAAAGTGATGTAATTTTCGAAATCAGCTGCCATTTTCAATATGAATTGTTTTTTATCACCAAGACAACAAAATCATCGCAGGTTAGTGTTATTTTCCTCTGCAATTTTCACGCCAGTTCTCCTGTTGCTATTCCTTAAAATAAGTAGATTGTGTATAGCCTGTCCCAAAATATTAAATGTTAATTTATAAGAAAGTACTTGTGACATGTAAAATGTTTCCAAGTAATGAGCCGTGAATTCGGCTCAAAGGTGTATAAACAGCTCTCCTAGTGAGTTTCTGAAGCACTAAGAACTTCATGTAAAAATCTTTTGTGCGTCCGAGTTACCACTGGTTAGGCCTACTCGTGGTTATTTGTGAACGCGGTACTCGCCGTAAGGGACCTGGAGAGCGGTTGCCGAGATCGTCATTTGGGAGCCGACTTTGCCGGAGCAAGTATGTAGTGCAATGAAGTAGTCATTTGGTGGGCGTGTCTGCAGTCGAGCAATGCAACTTCTCTCCTGCCTGGTGAGATGGTTCCTTTTCTTTCTTTGATATTCACTTTATTAACTATTTTGGCATTAGGCATCTCACCTGTTTCGACTTTCTAAATTTTCGTAAACTATGTAATATTTTGGTTAACTTCTAAATTATTCAGTATTTTCGGGTTCGTTGTTTGGCATTTGGAAATTCTCGCCCACATATAGTAAAACCGAAATTTTGTCACGTATCTCATTTCTTAACTTGTCAGTCCGTCCGTTAAATTTCGCTCTCCAGTTCTCTTATAGTTCCAATCTTGTCAAGATATATTCTAAATTAATGTTTAAAACTTTTGAGTACAGAAAAAGCCAGCACCTTACAGATCAATTATGATGCGTACAGATTTCAGGCCAGAGTACAAAATGTATTAAAGGAATCAAAATCCAAGAAATAGTGAAGTAGTTGTACAGGCTATGTAGGAGCTACAGAGTGATTCAATTTTAGCTTCAATTAGGGAATAGGAATATGAATTGGATTTTTAGGGGATACTATGTTTTTTGAGAAAAAGGTGTAATTTTAGAAATGTAAAGAATTTTCCAGATAAATTGAGCATCTGCTGCCTTTTTCATATATATACAGAGTGATCCCTAGTTCAGAATAAGAAGTGGATTTTTCTGGTGTTCTGACTGAAAGTTCCGTTTTTAGAAGACTAAATATTTTTCTGAATAAATACAGAATCTGGGGTTTCTTCATGCATACAGAGTGATCCGATTTCTAATAAATAATTTGGATCTAAGAATTTTTCTCTAAGGCATAAATAGATATACATATTCTGGAATTTCGATGTTGGAATTATTAATTGAAAGCTGGGTTGATAATTCCCTTTTTGTACATATGGATTTTTAATATATATTTATTGCTATTTATTGTTCCGTATATGGATTTTACTGAGAATCTAAAGAGTTAAATAACTTGAATCTATGTTGCTCTGGTTTAGTTGAATAAATCTGTTACTAAATCCTTAATTTGATACTTTCTGGTTATTATACTCACCCATTTATTTTCCAGTATTTGTCCAACGTATTTTCAGGTTTTGCATTTATGGTTTATGGGACCCAGGATAAGGAGTTTAGCAGGGTGTTTACTAATTTGGCTAAAAATGGTCGAAACCAATCCACATTCATAATCATATGTTTAGCTTCCGACGTACGTAAATAGTGACCACCCGAGTGGGGGCACAGTAAATAGGTACGTATACAAATTTACTTCATTCTTTAATCAAATAATAAATACACCGCTATAAATTCCAATTTGTAGGCTAGCTATTTATTATCTGATGCGAATATATGCTTTAGATATGTATGTAAAAACATGTATAAGTTTGTATCCCGACTCCAAAAAATCGTGAATAAATAACCTAAATCGATAGAATAGAAAATCTCTGAGGATCTTATCATGATCTTTAAAAAGAACAACTCAACTAAAAGTATGTGTCAACGCAACCCACCAAGCAAAGGCGACATGAGTGATGCTTATCCTGCAGGCGTTTGTTAAGTTATTTTCTGCTCCTACACTGCTTTTACAGAGTGCATACAGCATTTTTCTTTAATTCAAACAAATGGCATTTCGCAGAATATCAAATAAATAAGTAAGGAAGAACTAAAAGACTACTCTTTAAATATAAATGTTCACTTATTAATTGTACACGGTAACAGAAAAAGCACTCAGTAGCCTACTTCCAGTAGCCTAAAACATGAGTCTTAAAATAAACATCGTCGATGTATGAGTAGAAGATGTTGATCAGTATCATAGATGCTCAATATATTCCATTCATGGCAAAGACAGAACATTCAATATTATGAAAGTACAAAATTTTCATCAAAACAATAAAAATTGTATAATATGCAACGAGCCTATAATGGCATTCACTGAGATGCGAATTGTATACGGCTATCTTTATTCCGCCATAACTGTTTTGAGTTTTTAGAATTTGATAAAACAAAACGACTCTATCTCTTCTATAAGTTGTTAGTAAGTTCGCGTCTTTTGCTATAGATGGCAGGCGATAAGGCGTTTTAACCTCAAAACAACGCACTTAAAAATACACGAAATGAGCTCAATTTAGTATAATATTAAAATTAACACGAACAGAATTTTTCCATCGGTTACGAGCTAAAAGGTATAATTTTGCCAAATTTCAAGCTTCTAGTTCATGTGAAAGTGAGTAGCCTCAACATCGATGTTAATAAGTGGATGATTAGACTGTCGTCGATGTGAATGACATCACAGCTATCCAGCTAGCTTTTCCATACTTGTGGAGCAGTTAGAAACACCAAATTTTGCACGCATATGGAGGTAGTACGTATGATTCTATCTGTCCTATAAGTGTGTCAAAAACTTACAAAATGTGAGGAAAATATACAAAATTTATTTAAATTCTAAAAATCTAGCTCAATCTAAAGTATAACCGATGGAGATACGATAAAAAGTCATAGGATAAATCTTGTAGATCACTCAAAATCCATTATTTCTGGTGCAATCGGATTTTTGATACCACTTATCGTTGAGTCACTATAGGCCTCCATGAAGGTCTTCACAGACCTTAAAGTTGCGCCCGCCATTTGAATGTTTTTAGGGGGTTTAAAAAATCGCGTCGTTTTGTAATATTTCCGTCGGTTACAAGCTATAAGTATGCCAAATTTTAAGTTTCTGGCTCATATGGAAGTGGACATCCAATTATGTCAATGAGTGAATTAGCCACGCGGCTTTATAATATAGTGATGATTTATTATTTTTAAACCATTAATTGGGTCAACCGATTTGGTCCAAAGTCAATTGGCTTTGTTCTATGGACGTTTAAGTGCGTATACTAAGTTTCATGAATATCCGATAAAGCATATTCGAGTTATCGCGCGTACAGACACGTGGACGGACTGAAAGACGTTCAGACAGAAAGACGGACGGACATTTTTCCCGTCCAAAATCTTAGAAAGTATCATTCTGGCACTTAATGAAAGGCAACACTGGAAAGTGGAAAGCCTGTAAAATAAAACAGGTCACATTAATGCTCACACGATCAGCGGTTACCTTTAAAAATATTTAATCGTACACAGGAAACTTTTCTGGGAACACTCGAAATGCGCTCAAGACGAATTCATTTTTTAATATTGCTGAAAGTAACGCTTTTCGAAAAATTTAATATCAATATTACTGAAAGTTAAACTCATCAAAAAGTAATATTAATAATGAGAATAAAACCTGTCGAGGCGTAGGTCTACATTAATTTTTAGCGTAGTGATGTCATTCATATTAAGCTATGACGCGATCTTGTTCAGACTAGATAGATCTCTTTGGGTTTTTGTTTAATCATAGAACTGTACGTGCCAAATTGACGATTTTAAAGGCCATATAAGAATAAAAATATTTGTGGATGGGGAGCAATGAACATCTTAATAAAATTTGAGCGGAAAAACTTGCAGGAATTTGTTGTTCTATCAGACGATGTTGTTTGTACGCATTTAGACTGTGAGCGCAATTCAAGGGTCACTAGATGGTCATATTATTCGTTTTCCTGACCGCAGTGCCCACTCAGTTATGCCCCGAATAAAAGTAAGCATTTATTTGAATGAAATTCTTGATTTCTGACGAGTACAAAGCGGTACATAAAACCCGTAAAGCGTTTCTGATGATCATTTGTACTAGGTGGGAACAAAAGGTATTTTCTCTTACCTACTAATTCACTTATCGGGCCAGCTTCTCCTCCATATTCTTGCGGCAGAATCTTCTTCGGTATGTGTTCGTATAAGGATTCCATGTTGTCTCCATGTACATACAACTGTAAAGAGAGTGCAATTACATCAATTAGAGAGATATGTAGTGACATTCCTTAGTATTAGTATGCGCCAAAATATTCGGTTCTGGAGCAATACTTTATTTTCGTGTAATTTGTTTTCTTGCTCATTTGCAAAAATAACTTCAACCATTTTTCCAGCCTCATTCATTCATGAAACATTGTTCTCCATTTTACAAAAATGTGGATTAAACCGTTTTTCCGGGCATGTCTTTAATAATTGGATTTTAGTAGCTAAATGAGGACAGAAAGTACCTTGTCCCCTTCCCAAAGTCGGCACCTATGAGCACAAAACATGGTTGAGAAAGAAAAACATATATTTCTTATGATGAAATGAATGTCGACAGTGAAATACTTTACGATCCTTTAGATGATAGGGGATGGATATATAAGATGTAGGCTATGGTAATTATGATTGGTTAAATGCATTTCAAATGCAAAATTGATTGGTCCATACAGTTTAGAATTTTTATTTTTTAAATTCTTATAGTGGTACTCTTTAGAAGTGTGAGAATGTTATGCAGTCTGTGAGCTTATTGAAGGGGGGGGCCACGGTTGACACCGAATTTGAAATAGAATAAAAATGAGTTATGTAAACTGCGGCACACAGATATGTAAACTGCGCCACGGAGATATGTAGGTTGAGGCAGTAGTTATAAGTAAACAAAAGTTATACATAATATGTGAATGTTCGTTTCTATTCAGTAACAATTTTTTGCACATGAGGTGATGGGAGTGTACTTGTCTATAAGATGGTACCGTTCTGTGTATGTTGGTAACGAATGCTTTATCTGCTCTATCTTTAGGTTGGTAACAACTTTTCTCTAGCGCAGCACATCAAAACACATTTTCACCAACGAGTCATTCACTTGTTTTTTACAGTCTCAGAGTCATTGTGTACATATCTTTTAGTGGTCGCAATTTCATAGTCTGTCCTAAGTCTGGAGAAGTGGGAAGGAAAATTTTATTGCGTTAGTATGACGGTGGCGCAGTTTACATATGTCGGTGGCGCAGTTTACTTATGTCGGTGACGCAGTTTACATATGTCGGTGACGCAGTTTACATCGTGTAGGTTGGGGAAAAGTAGAAGTGGTGCAGATTACCTTTTCCCATTGAAGGAAAGGCACGGTGATATCAATCCCTGAATTCGTATTAAAGAATTATGCAGAAACTAGGACATTCGTTAGAATTAAAGCGGAAATCAGGGAATGGCAGTCTCAAAAATGTAAAGAAGATGAAGAAAACTGTTCTATAATTAAGTAGGTGTGGCTATGGTTGCTTTTCCCTGTTATTTTACTAATATAATTTTTAATTTCTATCATAATTCGCAATAAAATATAACGTTACTTGGGTATACTTAGCCATTACTTCAGCATAAGCGATAAGGTGCGGCCCCGCTATTTGCCTATGCGTGACATCACAGCGCAAGGAGAGCTGCGCGTGATATCTACCTAAACTATAAAAACTATATAACTATAAAACTTTTGACGAATATGTAAGTTATACCTCGACTTATCTGAAGGTCGTCTCATCTGCGGAAATATACGGTACTAGAAACACATAATCCTGATGCAACAATATGCCGGCAAACGGACATGCGCATGAGAGTGCGCGAAATCCAGTACTGTAGACCTATATTTTGGCTCATACCGTACGCAAGATAGGGTGACACGCCGCACTTTTCGGGAAATTTATCTACTTCAAAACAGGATTAAATATTTTGAAAGCTCCTTTAGATATTCCAAGCTATGATGTTCCCTTCCTATATTTTATAAAATAATAATTAAATGAGAGATAGCGATGCCGCTTTACAGGGTGTTATGCCGCATGTATGGAAGACATGCCACATTCATAATATCAGTTTAAATTTACGTGAAAGGCACGTATAGAACAAAATGTAACTTAATTACTGAACGAATTAAAGTCAACTACGATTACATTCATCAGAAATTATATATTTATTTTACATTTTTGTCCTTTCCACATGTGGAAGTTTCGTCACCATACAATGAGCAAGATTCGTCAAGACAATGCTTACACCGTTTGCATTTTATCCAGTCCGCTTTGCTTTTAGTGACGTAAAAATTTTCCCACCACTCGATGCATTTATTGTTGTCCACTTCGACATCACTGCCAGAATCAGATTGGTCTTCTGGCACGCCCACGTTTCTCTGGTTATATTTGTATGTAGCATTCATCTGCAAAAGTGTCATTTTTTCATCATGTTTTCTATTCTGGATTTCTTTCCTACTCCCTCTGTTTCTCGTGTTTCTGTTGCTGTTCTCTTCCTGTCCTTCATAACTGTTGATCGTCATGTTTTCTTTACTGGTCAGAATTTCAGCTGATCTTCTTCTTTGGCTTCCTTATTCATGGACAGGAACTGGATTGATTGTGTGAAGGTGTTTGGAAGGTGTCTCTTTTGAGGTAGAAGGACTGACTTTCTCTGGAGTGGTAGAAGTCAGATGTTTTGGTAAGTTGGCTGGGGTCTCTGTTAGGTTTTTGGATGAATTTGGAGTGGTAGAGATTGACGGTTTTGGTAAGTTGGTTGGAGTCTCAGAAGGGACTTTGGATGGTTTTGGAGTGGTAGAAGTCAAACGTTTTGGCAAGTTGGATGGAGTCTCAGGTATCACTTTGTCAGCAATGGAGAAGGAAGGAACTGCATCTTGTTGAATGGGGAAATCCCTGTAGATCGATATCCATTCATTTCATTCCCGACATATGCTGCTTTTGCCATGCCTGTCCAATCAGCGGCCCCATCTGGTATCGTGTAATTTTTTTGTTTGGTTGAAATCTGATCGATCTGGACCTGCCATTTGTTTGACTCCCTCTCGTTTTTTAAACCGAATTGGCATGTTTATTGCTGAAAATAGCAGAGAAAATAATTTTGGTGTGTAGATAATATTATACTGCAAGACATTGTGCGGCGTGCCACCCTTGAAAGCTCTGCGGCATGTGACCCAAAGCTCCAGGACACACGCCTCACTCATCTGCAGAGCTTATTATTCTTGTTACGGCGAATTTCACTCACAGTTTCTTTACAACCTCCGAATAGTCAGAAAATTTGTAACAAGTACAGATTAGGAAAGAATAAATAATGAGTCCAAAATGGTTTCGCAGTGAAACTAGTGCACTTACCTGACAAATACCGCTATAACAATGAAATAAACACCATAAACAATAAACACACGGGATGCAGTTACGCTAGCGCGGGAACTAGAGGCAGGGCCGTGGAAAGAAAGCAAAGGCCCCAGGGACAAATTTTCCCGGCCCCCCGTCAAATATTAAATTCTCTACCCAACTTGCCCTTTATAATGCATGCAGAAAAAGACCATGCAATGATATTGCATAATTATTAAGTGCCAGAATGGTACCGGTACTTTATGAAATTGTTTGGTAGACAGGAAAATATCTGCCCGTCTGTCCGTGTGCCTGTAAGCGCGATAACTCAAATACGCTTTATCGGATTTTCATAAAACTTGGTCTACCATGGGACGAAGCCTATTGATTTTGGACCAAATTGGTTATCTGATGCTGGGAACGAAACTGAAAAATACATTAAAATGTCCTAATTAGGAACAATTATATCTGTATGTACCAGTTTAATCTTTTGAAAATTATGATTTTAATTGCCGAACATTAGTGAGGCCCACTGTTGAGTCCGAAAGGATTTCTGCTTCTACTTTTCAAAAATATAAATTTTTCGTCAAGAATAATCCGTTTCAGATTAACTGATAAATTCCCTGTCACAATAAATGCAGATAAAAAATCATATAAAACATAACTTAAGCTGTTTATTGACTTATAGCCAATTTTATTTTAAAGTGAATTTAGAAAGTAAAAAATAAAGCCTGATCGGCCGGGCCCCCTTTCGGGACCCGGGCCCCGGGGCTGCGGCCCCGGCTGCCCCTCCCTCTCGTCGGGCCTGACTAGAGGTACCTACTAGAGGTATCACAACTAGAGGTAACTAGAGGTACCTAGAGGTACAGACGTATATCGGCAAGTAGGCTATATCGGTGCGGCGCGTCACCCGATCTTGCCTTATGTCTGTTGGTCTGTTGCCCTAGAACGGAAATTTTACTTACTCTTATAATTCTTTGAAGATTACAAAGATTTAATGATCGTGGTTGTATCACTTCAAGGTGCTTAAGTTGAGAATCATTGTTCAGGAGAGTCATCAAGAATCTCCTGGGAAGACCATATTTGGACTCCTTGCTTGTACAGAAGGTATATCCTTGATTACGATGTAAGTAAAGTTTGCATGAATCAACGACACAACTAGGGAAGTAAATAGTACCGTTTGTGTTCTGAATATTATTTTTTAGCCAAACGACAAAGTATTTAACAGTTACAATTAGAACACCAAAATATTTTTCTATGATATAGAAGTATGAAAAGCATATAAGAATATAATAAAATGTTAAGTGTCAAATAAATGGTTCCTTAAAATAGATACCGATCCTCTAATTGCATGACTCCAATGATGTAAAGTAGGTAGCTCTCTTCCCGATCCTTTTTTTTCTTTCTTTTTTCTTTTTTGTGTGCCCACCCTTACCCCCGGAGTGCCAAGAAATTAAGCCTAAACCTCCGGTCAGACCAAATTTTGGTAACTATATGTGATGTGTGTATACCTATTGTGCCCTTATGTACATCCGTAGGGGATGTTGATGGTGTGACGTGTTTGGGCTGTGTACTTGTGTCTTTGTTCTTTGGCGCAGGATAGACCTAAGTGCGGATAGGTCTTATGTGCAATATTTCCCCGAGTGTGTTTTTCTTTAGTGACTTGTAGTTATGTATTCTGTCCGCCTCCGTGGGTGAGTCGGTAGCGCGCCTGCCTTCCACACCGGCGGCCCGGGTTCGATTCCCGGCCGGGTCGGGGATTTTTCAGTAGTGAAAATTCCTTTCCCGGGTTCAGGACTGGGTGTGTGTGTGTGCGCATGTCACAACGGCAAAAATTGCTACTGACATAGGCGAATTCACTCTTGTTAGTGCGTACTTTCAACCTGCGGAACCCCCACACGGTATTATAAACACACTCACACAAATTGGCAGAAGGCATTCAAACATAATCATATGCGCGGATGTTAATGGTAGATCCCCACTATGGGGCCCACAGGACTCTGACCGCAACGGTGCTCTTGTGGAAGAACTTATTGCTGACCTCAACCTACTCACTCTAAATAACAACAATATAGAACCTACATTTGAAACCCGATTGGGTACGTCTTTTATAGACGTCACACTTGTCTCTCAAGACATGTCCAGTAAAGATATTGCGTGGACCGTTAGGCCGGGAATCGCAACAAGCTCCCATAAAGTTATCGAAACCATCATCTCTGACAGGCAAATACACAGACCCACCATACGTAAGTTTAATCTTAAAGAAGTCGATTGGGCAGACTACCGAACTAAGCTGCATGAAAGGGTAGCAGAAATAGATTCCCCATTAGGAACGGTTCGAGAAGTTGCCACCACAGTCAATGCGCTCACCACAGCAATCTACCGTGCTGCTTGCAGCTCCATTCCAAAGACTAAGCCTGGTAAAAAGCCGGTTCCTTGGTAGAGCGATGCCCTAAACCAAAAGCGCCTTGAAACAAATCGGAAAAGGCGACAATTCCAACGAGTAAGCAGTAGAACTGACCCTGATAGGCGAAACGCACTACATGCAGAATACACCCAATGCAGGAGAGAATACTCTCGGCAAATCTACCTTGCGAAAACCGAATCTTGGCGTGCGTTCGTCACTGACCAAAGCACCCTTAACTCGTGGGGATTAGCATACAAACTCCAAGCCAATAAGTTTCACCCAAATACTGCCATACACAGCCTCCAAGCCCCAGATGGCACAATTGCCGACACCTGGGAAGCAGTAGCCACCGTCATGTCAGATGCGCTAGTACCGGACGACACCCTTGCAGGCGAAACCCCAGAACACCAGCTCCTGCGTCGAGCTGCTAGACTCCCCTTTCACAATGAAATAATTGCTGACCCCTTCAACCTCATAGACTTACAGATAGCACTGGACAAAACAAATAGTAAAACTGCTCCAGGAATAGACCAGATTCACCCCGAATTTATCAAACACGGTGGAGAACTTCTCCAAATCAAGCTTCTTAACATATACAATGCCTGCCTTCAGCATAGCATGTTTCCCAACCAATGGAAAAGCGGACTTTTAAAAATCATTTTGAAAGACGACACTAAGGACCCATCGCTCCCAAGATCTTACCGACCTATCTGTTTGCTCCCGGTAATGGGAAAACTGTTCGAAAATCTCATAGCCTCTAGAATCACCGAAATCCTTGAACAAAACTTATCGCATCGACAATTTGGATTCCGACCAGGAAAATGCACAGAAGACGCGGTCTCACTGTTGCAAAGAAAAATCGCGAACTCCACGTCCAAATACCTCCTTGCTATCTTCATCGACATAGAAGGCGCATTTGACAATGTCTGGTGGCCACATGCGCTGGAAAGGCTTAGAATAATCAACTGCCCACAAAACATTTACGCTGTCATCCGTGACTACCTTAGCTCTCGACGAATCACAATTAGAGACAGCATTCACACTTTCTCTAAGGTTGCGACCAAAGGGTGTCCCCAAGGCTCAGTATTGGGGCCCAAGGTGTGGAATCTTATCTTCGACGAAGCACTAAATACTATACTTGAAACTAACCAGGTCGACCTAATAGCATATGCGGACGACGCCGTTATACTCGTCGAAGGAATGTCTAGGAACGAACTAGCGCAAATCTCGTGTTGCGCAAATCTCGTGTTGCGCTAGCTGCGCTCACACGTTGGTCCGCTAAAGGAAAATTAACAATCTCACACACTAAGTCACACATGATGTTCCTTAAGGGACAACTAGGAAATCACCCTCCAGACATACGACTAGGCCAAGTTCGACTCCCCCGAGTACAGGAAACACGATATTTAGGAATCACGATACAGGAAGGTAACAAATTCACAGCTCATGTACAGCGCATATGCGCCACAGCTAATAGACTCACGCAAGCCCTTGCCCGGTTATCGGGACAACAGTGGGGCTATAGATTCACAAATTACAAGATATTGTATTCCGCCATTTTCGAATCAATCATCGCCTATGCTGCAAACGGCTGGGCGCCCTACATCAAAGCAAAACACTTAGGAAAACTCCGCTCGGCCCAAAGACTTGCCCTAATCAAATTCACGAAAGCATGCAAAACAGTTTCAAACGATGCGCTTCCTGTAATTGCTGGGGTATTGCCAGTAGACTTACTTTTAAAGGAAAGAATAGCCAAATACCATGTCCGAAAACAACTGCCACACACCATACACGATCTCCAGATTGGGCCAGACGAACTAGTAAATTTTCACCGAACACAATTGTACACTCAGATCAGAAACGCTACCTTGCGCTCTTGGCAACGAAGATGGACCGTAGCTTTACATGGTAGGATCACACGAGACTTTTTCCCGAGCGTCATCCAAAGACAGTCCATGACCTGGATTCAATTAGACCACTACACCACGCAATTCCTAACAGGACACGGAAACTTTGCTGCCAATTTGGCACGATTCCGGCTAACAGACGCACCTAGATGCACTTGCGTAGATAACGAGCTTGACTCAATGATACACGTTCTTTACTCATGCGCACATTTCAGCGAAGCGCGCCGTCCTCTACGCGCGGCCGCTCGAGCAGAAAATGAACTCTGGACCCCAAACTTAAACTTTTGGACCAGAAAACACAATTTCCCGATATTAAAACAGTTCGCAAAAGCTGCACTGACTGAAAAGGACCACTTAAACTAGACAGGTAGATTGCCAACTGGCTGAGCAATGCTCACTACCCTAGGCTGGGCGAGGTTTAGAGAGGGGTTTTCCCTCGCCTGTAAGGCAAATGCCGGCCTAGTTCCACCCCTCAAAATAACAAAGAAGCATGCAATAATTACAACAATCAACAGTACAAAACAACTCAACAATCTCACAAACACAAAACTCTAAACAATCAAGAACACTACTCACTCCGTAAGACCGCACACACAAACACCTAGCTGATGAAAGCTTGAAAATGAATCAAGATACCAGCTTGGACACGTCACGATCCACCACATCCCTTCAGGATGGAACACACTCACGATAGGGACATAATCACAAATGGTTACCAGAATTTGGTTTGACCCGAGGTACTGGCTTCATTGCTTGGCACTCGGGGGGTAAGGGAGGGCACACAAAAAAAAAAATGTCCTTAGGTTTAAGTAGGTAGGGGACTGGCGCACCCCGGTAACAAATACGCTGAGAACATCCCCTTACGGGATCACCAGGGTCGCTCGCGAACCTGAGGAATAACTAATATTTATGTATTCTAGAGATTTGTAGTGCGTGTATCTGTTTTAGGGGATTATCGACCAGTCCGGCATTCGCCTAAGAACGCGGGAAACCACTCAAAAACCTCGTTCTGACTACTTTGGTGTGTTAATTTACTATAGACTTTTCGAGAAGTGCTGTTTTTGCAAAGGTTTTAAGTGCTGGGAAGGTGTTTTTACGCGACAAGAACGTGAGGTCCGGTGCCCAGGCTTCCTCTTCTGCCCTAGCGGCTTCGTGGAGGAGTAGTCGACCTTCTCGATATCGAGGACAAGTATACAGCATATGATATATGGTGTCTGGTTCGCTGTCCTCACAAGCGCATAGATCGTCGTCTTTGAGATTGAAGCGGATTAAGTTAGCGGCAAAGTTGCCGTGGCCATTTTTTTGTGTGTGCCCACCCTTACCCCGGAGTGCCAAGCAATTAAGCCTAAACCTCCGGTCAGATCAAATTTTGGTAACCATATGTGATGTGTGTATACCTATTGTGCCCTTATGTACATTCGTAGAGGATGTTGATGGTAGGGGATGTTGATGGTGTGAAATGTTTGGGCTGAGTACTTGTGTCTTTGTACTTTGGCGCAGGATAGACCTAAGTGCGGATAGGTCTTATGTGCAATATCTCCCCGAGTGTGTTTTTTTTTTTTTTAGTAACATGTAGTTATGTATTCTAGAGATTTGTAGTGCGTGTATATGTTTGAGGGGATTATTGACCAGTCCGGCATTCGCCTAAGAACGAGGGAAACCCCTCAAAAACTTCGTTCGGACTACTTTGGTGTGTTAATTTACTATAGACTTTTCGAGAAGTGCTGTTTCTGCAAAGGTTTTAAGTGCTGGGAAGGTATTTTTACGCGTCCAGAACGTGAGGTCCGGTGCCCAGGCTTCCTCTTCTGCCCTAGCGGCTTCGTGGAGGAGTAGTCGAGCTTCTCGATATCAAGGACAAGTATACAGCATATGATACATGGTGTCTGGTTCCCTGTCCTCACAAGCGCATAGATCGTCGTCTGTGAGATTGAAACGGATTAAGTTAGCGGCAAACTTGCCGTGGCCAGTTAATACCTGTGTGACGAAGTGGTCCAATTTAATCCATGGCATTTTAAGTCTATTTCTGATATTTGGGAAAAAAGTCACGAGTGATTCTACCATTTTGGGCAACTACCCATTTTTGCTGCCAAATATCTATTAACTGTGAATGAATGCGTTCATAAAGATGTGATCGATCTAAGCACTCAAATTCCCTTGGTCCGATTTGAAGGGCACCTAATTGAAAATTAATTTGCTTCCGCACTTTGTACCTGGCTATCCGTTCCTCAAGCAGGAGATCAACAGGAAGAACACCAGCTATGACTGGTAGAGCATGATTCGAAACAGTGGAGTAGGCCTTAGTTATTCGCAAGAGAGAATGTCGCTGGGCAGATTTGAGTTTACGGATGTGATGTGTGTTAAGTTTAGTGGCCCAAGCGTTTCCAGCATATGAGACAATAGCCTCAAAAATAGCAGAGTAAAGTATACGGTAGTTAGTGAATTTTTATCCCCACTGCTGTCCAGAAAGTCTGGCTAGGGCCTGAAATAGGTTGTTAGCTGTAGCACTGATTCTTTAAATATGAGCGGTGAATTTATTACCTTCTTGTAAGGTTATACCCAAATACTTTGTTTCTCGAACATATGGGATCCGTCTTGTCCTATTTTTTTTTTTTTTTTTTTTTAATTGGCGTTTATTTAAAAGTGCCAGGTCTCAAATTGGACCCCTGCCTTATACATGATTTCGTGATAACCTTGGAGCAATTATTATACATACAATTATTGACAACTTTTATCACCAGAAGTGACAAGTTGTAACATAAACAATCATTGTGTAAGTTCTTTCATTAGGGGGTTGATATGATGTTTTAAAGATGTCAAAAATCTTTCTTGCATACAGTGAACATAATCACTGAATTTCATAATCTCCAAACACTCGTACAGTTCGACATTCCGTGTGAGGTAGTCAGCACCTGTAATAACTCTACAGACTGCTCTCTGGATTCCATCTAATTTTATCAAGTGCCTTGGGTGTGCTTGTGACCAAATTTCACATCCGTATAGCATATATGATCTGATTAACGAGGTGTACAAAAGCTTTTTCGTTTTCAGTGGTACATGACTTTTAAAAAGAGGATATATCAGCATGAATCTTTGAAAAGCTTTGTCTCTAATGTTTGAAATGTGTGATTTGTACGTCAATCTTTTATCAAGGAGAATTCCGAGATACTTAACAGAAGCACTGAATGGAATAGTTTGTTGTTGATGCTGTGAGATGAGGAAATCGTCTGGTGAAGACTACTGCATGCGACTTGGTTCCATTAATTTTAATTCTCCATCTCGAGGCCCACTGTATAATGAGGTCAAGAGCTTCTTGCATCCGTTGGCAGCCGTAAGTAATGTTGAAGTTCCTTGTATAGATAACAGTGTCATCTGCATAGAGAGCATGAAAGCAATGTGGATGCCGAGGTATATCTTGTACATAGATAGAATATAGTGTAGGAACTAAGACCGAACCTTGTGGAACTCCAGCTGTAATAGCCCGAGAACTGGATAATGAAAATCCGGAACGAACGCAGAATGATCTTTTCTGGAGGTACTTGGCAAATATTAATACATAGTCAATTGGAATGTTCAATTTTATGAGTTTGTATAAAAGACCCTCGTGCCAAACTGTATCAAACACCTGTTCAACATCCAGGATTGTAGCAACTGTATGAAGTTTGCGATGAAAGCCTTCTTGGATATAGGATGTAAGTCTGTGCAGTGGTTCTCTAGTACTATGGTGGCGTTTGAAACCAAATTGCTCATGATGTGTTCTTGCAGTATCGGTTAGGTATTGATTTAGGCGTGTAAGAAGGAGCCGCTCAAAAATTTTGCCCAGATAGTCCAGAAGACTAATTGGTCTGTAGTTTTGTGGATTTACAGGATCCTTTCCTGGCTTTGAAATTGGCGTGATAATGGCACGTTTCCACACTTCAGGAAAATATGTTAACTTAAAACATGAGTTATAAATTTTTGTTAAGTGGACAATAGCACGTCTAGGTAATTTCTTTAGAACTATGGGTTTAATTCAGTCTGGACCTGGTGCCTTCTGCAGTGGTAGTTTGTCTATGATGTTTTTAACTTCGTTTGGGGAGACAATTGGTATCGCATTTGCAGAAGTTTGTTTAGACAGATCATTTACAGTTCGTAAGACTTCTTCGCTGAAAATAAGGATCTGATGGATACATATGGGGTTTGAAACGATTTTGGAATGAGGCTGAAAGAATGTCAGCTTTCCCTTTGGAATCGTATACCATATGACCTAGTGAGTCCTATTCTGATGATTGGAAGGTGATTTCCTATTTTCCCCGTGAGGAGCATTGAATTTGTTTTAGTTTTAGAAATCTTTAGCTTTGCTTTGTGGGACCAAGTTTCCAGAATTGTTAGTGCCCTATTAGCTTTGCGTTCGAGATCTGTTCTGGACTCACCTTCGATAATAATTACAGCGTCATCGGCATAGGCTATGACGTCAGCGCCTTGAGTCTGTTCAGGTTGTCTGAGGGCTTCATCAAACACCAGGTTCCAGACATTGGGTACCAATACTTAGCCTTGGGGACACCCTTTGGACGCGGCCTTTGTGAATGAATGAAGGTTATCCCTTAGCGTTATTCGTCTGGACCGAAAGTAGTCACTGAGGACGGCATATATGTTCGGTGGCGCATTTCTTTGAATACTGGACATTTTCAGAATATATTAGGCGTGTGGCCACCAGACGTGACGTCTGTCAGAGTGGCGGCCACAGTATCCCACGTGTCGGCAATCGTGCCATCTGGAGTACGGAGACTATGGATGACTGTGCGCGGGTGCAGTTTTTTCGTCATAAGTTTATAGGCAAGCCCCCATGAGTTGAGGACACTTTGCTCTGTGACAAAGTTCCGCCAGCTTTCTACTTTCGCGAGATAAATCGCTCGTGAGTATTCTCTACGTGATTGAGCGTATTCTGCGTAATATCTGTCCCGGTTAGGCTGTTCGCGAGCTCTGTTGGCCTTTTGGAACTTTCGCCTTTTCCTGTTAGTGTCTCGCCTGAATTGATCAAGAGCATCGCTCCACCAAGGGACAGCTTTCTTTCCTGGGAGTGTCATAGGAATACTTTTTCGTGCTGCTTGGGAAACGGCAGCTGTGAGTTGATGCACCTGATGAATTACTTCCATAGTGGAGTTTAGGGGAGAGTTGAGAGGAGTTAGGTTAGTTTCTACGTTATTATAGAAAGCTTGCCAGTCTGCATTTTTGAGATTATAGCGCCTGGCATGTCGTATTGTATTTACAATAGTATCTTCAATAACTATTTCTAGAACATTATGTGCACTGGTCCCGATTTCTGGCTTAATGGTCCATTGAACATTGCGGCGGCACATGTCTCGCGAGATTAGCGAGACATCGATGTGCGATTGGCCTAGCCTAGTTTGGAAGGTGGGTTCAATATTCTGTCCATTGAGTGTAAACCAGTCCATTTCCGCAAGGAGCTCCTCCATAAGCTCTCCGTTATGGTCCGTGTAAGGGACACCCCATAAGGGGGATTTGCCATTCGCATCAATACCGACAACAATGTTGGCTTGCGATCTTCCTATTTCCCTTAGCTTGTTTAAGACTGGATCAGGGGGTTCAGCGGGTTGGAGGTACGCACTAACTAGCGTAAATTCGCCGATGACAGTAGCTATTTTGACGCACGTTAAATGGGGGATAGAATAGTGAGTTTGCTTAAGGCACTCAATTTCCGGGTTTAGGATTACTATTCCCGTCCACGGGTATTCGTCAGGGGAATTTCCCGTGATTATTTGATGACAACAGCTAAATCCAGTGATTTTATTCCCGTGGTGTGCGTACGGTTCTTGTAAAAGAAGGATATCTACGTTGTGTGTGTGAGCTTCCGCGCGAATTTGGTCAGTGACTACTCTGGCCCTGTCAGTGTTGATTTGCCAGATCTTGATTGTTTTCTCAGCCATCGCCGTAGTCAGTCATTTCCTTAAGTCTTCTAATCGCGGTTTCCCGCGAGGGACAAAGTGGGTCAGTCGTTGAGTGTCGAGCGTCCTTTTTATAGCGGGTGCACAGAGCGCAAGTAGGGGGGTCAATCTGTTTGTGAAGGCACTCTGTACCTGTGCCCCTGTTTGGCACAGTAGCCACACGTCTCAGCGTCCGCTCTACAGACCTTGGCAGTGTGTCCAAGATTGTGGCATCGATAACATCTTGCTGGTACAGAATGGTCTTCCACACGACAACTGTGGAAGCCTAGGAATATTCTGCCCTTGTCAATTAGTGAGTGTCGGACTGCATGGTGTGTTTCAAAGACACAATGGTCTCAGTCAGTCAGTCAGTGTATTTCCCGAGTTTAAATCGGAAAGCCACTATATCATAAATTATTTTAAGGTCAGGATGTTCTGGCAACGAGTTGCTGATTGCCCGTTTTAGATCTGCTTCAGTTTTTCCGCGAGGAACGTTTTTAATAATTGATTCTGGGTCTTCTTTTCTGAGGTTGCATGGTACGGTAGCCCTTGTCCTTTAAGACTTGCTTCGGAGGATTGGCGAGAAGCGCCCTGTTGTAAGTTAATGGAGGGTTAGTCGTCTTAAGTATTTTGTTTTCACTTCTTAATTCAGTTATTTCTGCAATAAGGTCCTGTTGCAGTCGAGCAATTCGACCCAGTGATGTGAGGACCTTCTCCTTCCTATCGCGGGAATCCTTGGAGAAGAGCATCAGGGTGCTGATTTCCACTAGGATATCTAGCACACTGTTAGAAGTTGGCCTAATATAATAATAATATTAGTTAATATTCCAGCATGTTTTCATTATAAAGAATATCCATTTTATATCCTGCGCCATTCATTCTGGGTATTATTCAGTTACAATCTCAAGTGCACGCCTACAAGACCATAAGATGCAAATAGTCCTATTGACTTAAAATAGATGTAGATGTAGATGTAGATATCTCGGTCTGTAGATCCTGTGTTGAGCGAGACTCAAGGATATAGATTAAAATATTCATGCATGTTATAACAACAATATACAAAATTGTAAGCTGCCAAACTTATTTAAGATGGAAATATTAATTCATATTGTAGAAGGTGTGAGTTATTAAAATTTCCTTGAGAGATTTTTTGAAAGATTTGCATTAGCTTTTAATACACAATAATTTAATGTTTCTTGAAAGCTTATTGTAAATCTGTATTGCTGAAAAATAAGAACCATTCTGAAAGAGTTTTAATGAATTAGCTGGTATATATATTTTCTCCCCATGGGAACAGTTGCCCCAGAATAGTATTCCGTATCTCATTACAGAATGAAAATAAGCAAAATATACCAGGACTCATGAGTAATGCATCCTGTTGTAATATATAGGTATTATTCAAAATTCTTAAAGCGAAACACGCTGAACTCAGTTTTGGACTCATTGTGTATCTTCCAGTCATTATTTTGGTCAATTTGTAGTTCTAAGAATTTTATGTTGCTAATTTCTGTTGCTTTTTCTGTAGGGAAAGTTTTAGCAGTCCAGTTATAGGTAACTTGTGTTATATTATGTATACGAAGAAACTAGTGGAAGGAAATCTACTCTCGTATATTAAGTAAACACTTCCGGAGAAAGAAGAAGAATTCTACAGAAAGATCACGCAGCGTGCCAGAGATGACAGCTGCGCGCCATGTTGCGAATTTTCGCGTGTGATAATGTGGTAATGAGGATGGGGTTTTCCGCGAAATCATTCCATTCTGATTTACTGCACTATTGTAAACATTGAAAAAATAATATCTTGTCACAAAACTGCTAATTGCCAGTAAACAAATAAAGCACAAATTATTTCCAACCAAGACTTTTAATGGGTTCTTGACCTACATAAATATTTGCCCTTTTTATGTTTTATGCAGTTTTGTTGTTGCTCACACTAATTCCATAGTTAATACTAGATTTCATAGGCTGGGGTTCGATACAAGCTTTGCTGCAGGACTGATGGAGGCGAGTCTGTATTAATTAGGCCTATTATTTTATATTATGCATTCAAACAGACTGTCTCATCAGATCCGGTCAATTTAATAGAGTTATATTGGGCCTATTACCACTTGTATTTTTATATTATTATTTCATACAGGCCTCATATTGCAGATGCGGTCAGCCTCGAGGGCTATTGGCCAGAGCTCCTGGCGACCATGGTCTGATTAATATTAAGGATATTGTATTAAGGACATCCTGGTTACTACTTATTCATTTATTCACTATTAGATAATCTCATGTGGTAACGTAGTCTCTTCTGGTAGGTGTCTCGGCCTTAGTTGGCCATGGGAGAAGATATCAGAATCTCTTTACAGGGTATAAATGAAGTTAATTGAAATTTATATGAGATTCCCGATGTTATTATAATTATTGTAACATTTATGATAATCTAATTTCTTTTTTATTTATTCTTAAGCTAGAGAGCTTGTTACTTCAGCCATCTTTATCTAAACTACACGCAATTCTGCTTCAGCATTTACGAATACAGATAATGTGGTATCATTCACCACAAAAAAAATCACCACGCTATCTCTGCATCACCGATGCCGACTGATATAGAAGAAAATAATGTGATTGGGTCTATTGCGTTCTATTTGCACTATTTCCTATTCGAGAAATTGTTATGTATGCAGTATTGTGAGATCTCCTTTTGCAAACTCGGGTATGAACCTTTATGCCGTTACAGTAAGACTTTTCTTGCACATCAGGTGTTCATCTGGATAGTTATGTGCTTTTAATTTTCTAACGTTTATTCTGCATGAAAATTTATAATCCTAATGTCTAAGAATATTCCGTACATTTCCTGCTATCTTACTCTCTTTGGTTACAGAAATGTCTCCATTGAGTATTTACATGTAGGCCTACCTACTTCCCTAAAAAAATAATTATCTAACAAAGGCATCTGATACTGTACTGAATTCCTTGTTATGTGATTCCTTTGCAAATAGTTTCTTCTTGATATCAAATATGGGTTACTTTGAGATAAAATAGCACAATAAGTACAATAAGTGAGTGGCTTGATATCAAAGGTGGACATCTGACGAATTCATAAATCCTGAAAAATACCAGTTCCTTATATACAAGTTATATTTATGTATTTTTTTATGGCTTCTTTTTCATATTTCCTCTTAGAAGTCCCAAATAAACTGTGTTCTGTTTCTGATATCAATATCATTAAGAAAGTCAGTGAAAATTAGCTTTGAAAATAGAGATGTCCTGTTTTGAAACAAAAATTGACAGATGTCCGCTTTCGATACAAATATGATGGTAGGTGTCCGTTTCCGATCCAAATGACTCACCTAAGAAATTCCATATCAGACCAACCCGAATATTGCTATGAAAGATAAGGAGGTGAAAACTGAAATACAGTACGAATTAAATACCAATACATTGTCAAAATTCCTTAAACAAGATTTTGTTTTATAAATACTGCACGATTCTCGCGATTGCAACAGCTAGCAATAATGTTAATTCATTATTATTCTATGCCCTGTTAACGAGGTTTTACCGTGTTACAGTATTCGTTATGAATAACTCTAACATTTCTGACATCAAACTTTCACCACACGATAGATTTTGACATATCAAATTAGCATTATCCGAAATGTGAGGTTGACGCTTCTCCACATTTCTTTTCCACTTTTCTGAATTGCTTTTCCTTCTTTTTGTGCTCCCTTCACTAACTGAAATATTATTCTCCATGGGAAGACTTTCTCTTTTGAATAATACCTTAAATAATATTATTGCAAGGTCAAAATAATATTATTACAAGCACGCAAAATGAGCAAAACAGATTGTCACATTGGGAACAGTAGCAGCCATTGCTAAAACGGAAGTCATGTGATCAGATTCTAGCTCCCGCATTGGCTGCTTGGTAGATGTCCGATGTTGAAAACAACTTGCATAGGAGGAGTCCGAATTTGAATCAAACCTTCAACTTTGAAGCAAAAAATTACGTGCTTGCGCCCGTTTCTGACAGAAACCATTGGAAAGGGGAGACAAAATCCTACAGGAATCCACTTCTAACTCAATTTCAATTTTTCCGACAGATATCCGCCTTTGATATTAAGTCACTCAAGTAGTCTAGTTTGCTTCCAAATATAAAACTTAATCGAGTTTCATACGTGAAGATTCCGTACTTAAGTTCATACAGCTTTTTTGTGAGATTTATAACAATTTGTCTGCTTCAGTAGATTTGGAATGTCTATAGAGCGGAAGTGAATACTGCATAAGCAAGTAACTAATCAACGCTTCATTGGTTAAACGCTGTTCAGGCAAACCTTTTGGCACTATTCATTCGCTTGCTGTCTAATAACTTCTACAGAAAATTTTCAAAAAATTAGCTTAAAACATGTATAAGTAATATTGTTTTGAATTTAAGTCAAGTTTCATTTGAAAAATCTAAATAAGTCAAAGTCATTTACTGTGGAGAAAAAAAACTTTGATACAACAATAGTCTACCTACGATAAGAGAAGTATTTGTATAAAAACAATTCTAGTGCATGAAATGTATAAAATAGAAATTTCATCCCTCCCCTCATCTTAAGGAAGATGAAGTTGGAGTGCTCTTGCCCCCGTACCCCTCTGACATGACACCAGTGGTTTTGGTTTCAAATGTTGTAGGGCAGGAACACTATGCTTGATGTTCATAACTGTACTGAATTCCTAGTTATGTGATTCCTTTGCAAACAGTTTCTTCTTGATACTTTCTTTGATTCTTTCTTTTGGCAAGTTTGGATTAGTTTAAACTAATTAATAAGCCAATCCATTGAAGCGTTTGATAATAGTAGGGATACCGATAAAGAAAAGAGATATTTTAGATCAGGAAATATCTGTTGGTCTGCAGCGTTCAGCGTTTTTAAGAAAACAATTTTTTTTTTTCAAATTCTAAAGTAGCCTACTTGAATCAGGATGCAGTCCCAAAGTTTAATGACTAAGTCATAAGAAATGCTGTATTTTTGTTTCGTTAACTGTCTGCATTTTGTAAAATAATACCATGCAGACATACGTGGTGATTTAGGATGTTTTTTCTACCTTAGGGGAATTTAATTTGTACCTGGTAGAAACACTGATTGGCAGAAATCTTGCTGAGTTTGTTCGCATCTAGCATTCGTATGTTTCGCGTAAGTCGGGCATGTTTATAAATTAACGTGTTTATTAAAGAAGTTTTAGTGTCAGTGAATAGGTTATAATTTGCTTTAATGAAATATCTTCTGGTGAAACATGGTTGTGTTCGTCGAAGATGATTGGTGGATGATTACCTTGGCTGAAGGGGGTGAGTAGCTTTCATGGTGAATTCCTTTGTCATAACAACCAGCAATGTTCGTTCCATCTAAAAATAACGGTTTCGCTGGGTGTTGGAACTTTTTACAGGGATCTGTATATATGCACACGCACACACGGATATGGGAAGTGTTATGCTTTTAAACAAAAATAATATTTCCCAATATAGCCTACCGTAGACATCGATGCTCGTAGTCCGTGCAAGGTGAACACAAAAATGGAAATAAACAATAGTCTATATAAAATATCATTCTCTCCTTTTAATGATAGAATCTTTAAACTATTTAAAATCCTTTTATACTGAAATACCCCAGTAATTAATCTTGATTCATGGACAAGTAAATTAATCTTCCTTCTTTTCGTCAGAATGTTTAGTGAGATGCCGTAAGTCAAAATTCTGGCACAGACGATACTTCTAGTATCATCTTCTCCCCTTGTTTACAAACAAATGAAGTTTTCCTTCTACATACTCTGTGCATTTAACGGAGTTTTCAATCGTTTGGTAACGAAACTGTAATGATATCCGAGGTCTACTGATGAGCGATATAGTAGATTAATATTTTTATGAAATTTTCTTTCTTGGTATGTGAGTCTAAGTGGTACAGTAATTAAATTTAATTAAACCTAATTCTCTCAGTCCCTTAGTTCCCTGTTGCCAAACAAAATTCACTTCTGCCTTTAGTAGGGCCATGGATTAGTACCACCCGCTTGTTAGAAATAAATCACTTAGTGAGTGCATTAAAGGTCATCCTGTTCAAACACAGCAGACCTTTGCTCCCTTGTATTTTAAACGTACGCCTACAAAGTAACCTTTTTTAGCAACTACATTTACAAATCTATTTATCCTGTAGGATTACATGTTTCCTTACGCTTAACGCGTACTGACTATTTAAACCATTTTAAGCTCTAAACTGCTTTGGTTTATTTTACGGAGCTGTCACGTTTGAAGGAGTTAACGAAGTTTAAAATAAACTTGGAGAAATACAATTCTCAAGTGGGCTGTTTAAAAATAATGTTAAATTAAGTAGGTGATCTTGTGGCTTTATGAGAGGCCAAAACAATTCATCTATGGAACATAACTCACAATTATTCACTTAACCAATAGAAGCAGGCGCTTGTGCGGAATTCCACATATTATATAAGATTTTTGCGGTGCTCAAAGCGAGATGATTTTTTTCCAAGGACACTTAAAATGAAATTACTAAAAAGAATATCGCGAGTTTACGTAACATAAAATTCAACGACAAAGGACAAGTATGAAGATCAGTAGCTCACTGTCGGTCTGTTTGACTCAATTTTATTTTATGACCTCGCCTGACCTAATAAAAAGTGACAGACGACTGCTCATGCCGCATAAACTTAGCCTTAGAAAGAAAAACGTTACCCCATGGCGAACATATGTGAAGAAAATTATGACTGGCTTATCAGATTCCAAGTAATGTGAGTCCAAAGCTAACCGTGCATTCTGTCAATCGTTGTGAAGGTTAAAGATACGCAATATAAAGAATGATAGTTTTACAATAAGCAAACATCTGCAAATAAGTAACCAAAGTACTTACTTTAGGAAGTAATTAGTAATTAGTACAGACCAACAGAATTTTGTTCATTCAGCCATTATACTGATATGGAAGGCAAACTGCACAAAGTGTGACAAGACTACGAGACGCTGATATGACCTGATGAGATCGGAAGTATTTTCATAACAAGCATGAATATCTAAGGATATGAAGTGAATTAAATTTAATCTATAAACCTAGTAAATTGTAGATTTAGGGAAGATTCGCATCTGCACATACAAGCTGAAAACTCACAAAATTTACTGGCAAGGAAGAAAGTCCAAAACTATTCAAGTTTCTCGTACTAGTACCATGCTCGTACCACAATTACAAGTACTTATTGAGAAATAACCATAAATTCAGGTATCGTATACAAGAAAATAACAATATTGTAGTTCAATTTTCAGTTTTACTTTCTCCCATATACGTAGTATAGAGAAAGTATTGTGATCGTGACAAAAAATCGAAGTCGAGATAACACCGGGAAAGCATGTGTCATGAAGCCTAGAAACCGAAAAAAGTATTTTTGGAATGACGTCTGTCCGTCTGTCCGTCTGTCTGTCTGTCTGTGGACAAGCTCAGCGGGTAGACGGCTCATTGTATTTACTTCATTTTTTGAACTAAGCACTTTTTCGAACTTTTATCGAACCGCCCAGAAATTTAGTTTTATAACTGAAATTTTAAGGGGACTTTTCATGAAAACTTTTTAAAAAAATTCGATTTTTGAAAAAATGGCTGTAACGATTTTAATAAAAATTGAAAATTGGAAACTCTTATCTATGGCTAATAAAATGGTTATATCCGTATTTCTACAAAAATGACTAAAGGGGTACTTTACTCGTATCCATTTTAAATTTTTGTAGATTATATCCATTACAGTAGGCGATAACTTACATGAAAACCTACCACAGTAAAGTTGTAGAGAAATTTAAAATGAACATTGTTTGTTTAACACATTTCCTTATACATTTAATAGATATCAAGATAAAAACGAAATAAGGACGGCTTAAATGCGAATTTCAGAACATACATGTCAATTAAAATATGAGTGATATTTTGTTGCCCCTAGTAACAAGAAAACTATAGGCTTAATGTGCTTATTGTTGTGAAGTGCAATCAGTTTAGCTCAGTCGCAATGAACACACCAAAACCAATTACAGCGAGGTGGTATAGGCTAACAGGGAAGAGGTCCTGAGTTCAAATCAAACCTCGTGGCCGCCCAAATTGACTCGGGTTTTTCATGGTTTCTTCATTCGCAAAGGCAAATGCCGGGTTTGTAGGACTTGCTTATTTTCCATAACTCATCGCCGCTATGTCACTGGATATTATAATCGTTTAAACTGAATACCACATAAGGAGACATCACTAAACAATAGAAACAGATGACGCGAATGAGCTGTTACTATAAACTAATGGTTCACGGAAACATACTAAACACGTTATATGACCTACATGCAGTTAAAGTGTGCAATATAACCTAAGTAGTAGCAGTAGTGGCGAAATTCTAATATAAGTCGCTCCTTAAGCTCCGCCCATTCGATATTCACATTTGCACGGACTGTGTGATGTATTTTGTTTCTGAGCGAAGAAGAGTAACCAACTGTCCTTGTATATTGTCGCAAGTGCCTTGTATCCCCCTCTACATATAGCTAAATAATGCATAACACTAACCACATAGTTAAAGTGCGCGAAGCGGAGGCGGCAGCCGTAGCAAAGCGCCCTTGCATTTTCGAATAGTGTACGATACACTGTTTGTAGGTTTCGAAAATGTGGCATATTATATCTCCCGCGAGGTTTGTCAGCCTGTCACCTCTCGTCGAGCGGTATGACGTCACACCTCCAATGTCCAATCACGAGTTTCTTCATAATACGAGGATAGAAGAATTCGCTAGATCGTGGAAAGAAATTGCATCGGTGAGGGTGGGTTGGGTGGGACCGATTCATCCCAAGGTGCGACTTATATTTGAATTTTCCCGTAGTAGTAGTACTAATAATATGCAGTTTTACTGCCATTGATTATTATTATTATTATTATTATTATTATTATTATTATTATTATTATTATTATTACACAGTAAAAGCATTGAACATAAAGATCGACCCTGATGCTTTCCGTTCTAGATACTTGTTATTATGAAAATGTAGGAAGTAAAATTTAATTCCCTCTGTAATTTACTTTTCTCTGTGCTAGCCTTTAACACGTATATGGGAGAAAGTTTGTGCAACATATTTTTGCACCGTTTATTTTAATAGGTAGCATCATTTGTACTTCTTAATCTTAACAGTCTATCATGACGTAACTTTTGATAACAATAAAATTATTAAAATGACCATGAAATGATTGTGCAGTTTACTGCAGGTCGAATCCGGAATTTTGCTCCTATTATTAAAGTAAAATCTTAAGCAATTTTTATTCAATTTGCATTGTAATTTTGTCATTTAATTTTTGTTAATTTTTATTTTAATTCTCAAATTTTTATTAATTAAGTAACTTAAATTAATTTTTCAAATTTTTATGAGATTGAGAAGCCACAAAAAGTTTCATACCATGGAGCAAAATTCAGGAACTCGGACATTATATTCAGATTCGAATACTCCTAACAGTGAAAGTGAAAATCCACCAACTTGTACAGAAAATAACAATGTAAACCCACATGAACAAGAAAGTGATCTTGCGGTCAGTTCCACGCCTCTTACAGACGACACACCGGACCCAATAAGCTCTCCCTCAGAGAATAACAATACGCAACCTGCTGCTACACCGAACACTATAAATCTTTCACAAGACATGCTAAACCCTAATACTGAATTTTTACTACAGTTACAAGCCATGATCGCAGGAATCTCAAACCAGCTCTCTTCACAAAACTCCACTTTAAATGAAAAAATTAATTCTATGAACACAACAATCAGTTCACAGAACACGACACTGAAAGATGAATTAATTTCAACACTAAACACCACACTTAATAATCAGAACCAAGAACTAAGAAATGAAATGAATACCAACATGGCTACTGTGAACACAACACTTAAAGATAAAATAACAACACTGAATACACAATTAAGAACAGACATGACACAACAAACCTCAGAATTTAAGTCTTTAATCAACGAACACAGAACTCACGTTACTGCGGAGTTGCAAAATATGGACTCCCGTGTAACTGCACAAATAGCCAACACCGAACAAGTGCTCACCAGCCAGGTGGACTCCGTTCGATCACAGGTTGGTACTATAGAAAGAAACACAGTGAATAACTCCACGAGGTTAATTTCCCTCCAGTCCGAAATTGACAGGCTCCAACAAAAAGTCCATGAACAGGAAATCATTATTGACCAATCAAGGGAAAATGCAATAATGCCCCATGCCTGTAATGCCCCCTCTACCTCAGCCTCTACGTCATCAACCTTACCTGATCCAGTGCCAAATGTACCCGAAGTAACAGAACCCCCTGTACCTATGCAAAGAATGAACAATGGTTTGGACCAGCGAGTTGCCAGTTCTAGCCGCGAGTCCCCACAAATTCCCATTAACAATTTTTCATTAAATAATTCTGACTTTCCGCTTCCTTGCTTTGAAGAGACAATTAAAACTAACCCAGTAAGATACTTAAAAGATCTCAAGACATATTTCACTCTACGAGGTGTCCCTGAACATTTGAAACTAATTTTCGTGGCGCAATCGCTAAAAGGAACAGCAGCTCGATGGTTACAAGTGATCAACCCAGATAATCAGCTGTCCATTAGTCAGTTCGAGGAAATGTTTTTATCAGAGTTCTGGGGCGAAACAGATCAACTTCGTTTGAGAGCGAGAATATTTCACGGGAAATATGATAGAAGCCAAGGACAATTGTATCTCGAGTACTTTATCTCATTATGCGAGAGTAGGCAATTACTCAAGCCTGAGATAAAGGAGATAGATTTCCTTAATGCCCTTCACTCACACTTCCCTTCAATGGTACGAAATTGCCTCATAATTGCCTCTCCCCAGTCCACCACTGACATGTTAAAATTATTGAAATCCATGCAGGATACTTCCTACCAATCTAACAAACAAAACGCCCCCATAGTGTCTGCAAATCAAATGCACAGAAAGAATATCAACTTAGTGCAAACCGCCCTTAACCACACTCCTTTTGAAAACGGGTTGCGATCACCCAACCCTTCTAAATCACCTGACAACACTGAAAATAGACAATATGATGGTAAAAACAACAATGAGTTTCGACACCCTGACTATTATTGGCCACAAACTGAATTTTCGAGAAATTCTAGGAGTAATTGGAGAACCAGAGGTTATCGTTTCCGCCCCTATGGCAATGGCAGATATAACAATAGCTACCGAGGACAATATAGGCATAACTATGCTAGTTCTCGACCTAACTGGTTCAACCGAACCCAATACAACCAAGGCTACTTCAGACCTTACTATAGAGGTAGAAACAATTACAGGTACGCCCATAGTAATAATAATCAATACACAAGAAACAACTCACATGACCATGCTAGAAATAGACCCAACAACAATGGCCAGGACAATCAGGAACAAAGAACGCAGTCTCCCACTCCCACCGTGACTTTACACGAGTGAGGGGTCAACACACTCTTCCTGTGGTAACCCTTGCAACCCTTTCAAAAAAAAAAAAATTAATAATAATAATAATAAATCTAAATTTCAATTTGACGATTTTATTTGGCTACCGTTCAGAACGAGTTGCAGGAACTACAAATACCACCTTCTAGCCCACCAGGAGAAGCTAATAAGCAAAGCACGTTAGCTACTTACAACGGAATTATATATAAATTCTATGGCAAAGAAAATCCCGCTTGGAGACCTTACATCCCCAATCTCTTGAAACTGATATAATAGCAAGCTATCACGAAAACCTTGCGCATAGTGGAACCAAAAAAATGATCGATTCTATTAGTGAGCATTTCTACATAAAACAACTTGGACGTAAGATTAGAATTTACATAAGAAATTGTCACCTATGCCAAGTAGGAAAGAGTAAGAACACAGCCTATGAAGTGTCAGTAAATATTTAAAGCCCATCCAAGCCATACTTAACGAAACAAAACATCACGTTACGAAGGAAATTCCCTTAGAAGTAGTAACACATTGTAAAGTGAACCCTCTTTTCAAGAACACCCCCCCTGTGTTACCGACCTGCAATAAATCAGACTTGGACATATGCAATGCTATCCTTAAACGCCTACAGAGCAAGTGGTCGAAAAGGAGACAACAACCCAGACGCCCTCGTCCTATATGGGATCCTTTGCCGGGAGATTATGTATTGCTTAAATCACATATAATTTCAAGTGCATTACACAATCGCCAGAAGAAATTCAGTCTCCTTTATTCTGGACCATTTCAGGTAAAAGCAAAATTTAGTACTGATACCTATCAACTCACCCACATAGAGAATCCAAAGAAAATTCTCGGCAAGTATAGAAAACATTTGTTAAAGCCCTATCATGTAATGGCTAGCAAGCCTTAGCCTGGTATTTGGATTGGAAGAAAAAGGAAGTGTAAATATAAGATGACCGGATCTGAAAAAGGATTGAATTGGACTGACTATGTAAAATAATTAGAGTGATTCCTACTTCACAAATTAATGTTTTACCTGACATCTAAGGATGAATGTACAATTTACGGTTGAGTGACTATAGTCTTTAATTGATTTGCTGAAAGACAATTCTCCGATACGAGACTTATTATATCAAATATGATGAGTATTCGCAGCAAATTAATCCACTACAAATACAAGTGCACTGTATTATTTTTGTAGTGATCTCAATGTGTAAATAGATAATTTTAAGTTATAAGGCTACCTCCCCTCTAAATTCAATGCTGAAGAGATAAAACATTCATTTGACCAAAGGAATCACACTATTATTTGACCTAATGATTAATTAGACACAACCATTTTCGGCACATTTTAATTTTATTTATTGGAATAGTATATAACATAATATGAACAAAATTTTAAATAAAAAAATAAAATAAATTATTTTACATACAAAAGTATGGACAGCACATATTATCAACCCTTTCCCGAAAATTAACCAAGTAAAGTTATTTTAGAAGTGAAGAAAATATGGTAAGATGGGAAAGAAATGAATAAGTTGATAGAAACAGATAAAGGATATTGAAAGTAATGAAAGGTAACATAGCAAAAAGTACTTAAAAGGTGAAATTGGAATAGGAGTATAATATGTGAAATCTGGATATAATTTAAGAGTTATTTAAGACTATAATAAGGAAAGGAAAGCGTACCCCAACGTTTCACTTCAATTAAGCATCAGCATCAAAATTCAGAAGAATGAAGATAAAATTAATAAGACTAGGTTATGAACACAAACTTTAATCATAGTGTGTATTTTATTGATAAGATATAATGAATATTTTTATGATTTACTAGCGTAACAGATGGACAATGGACTGAATACAATATGTACGACGAATAATAAGAAGACAGACTACGTTAAGGTAAAATAGTATTGTAAAATTGCATTTTATTGTTTATGAATTTATGTATGTGTATGTATAATTAACTAAAGAGTCAAGGTGATGTAAGGACACTAATTACTGAGAAAAACGTATCAAACAAAGATAATTAATTAAGAAATAATATCACAAAACTATATCAAAACAAATTTAAAAAAAAAAAAAAAAAAAAAAAAAAAAACCGAAATTAAAACAAGACATAGGTCTATTTAGGACTTTGAAAACGGGTATTATAATGACTGTAAAATCTCGCTCGTATTATTCTTGATCACCCTAATATATCGCGTGATTTTCCACTCATTATGCGATCATATGAAACCGAACATTTCCTCATACGAACCGGCCTTTTTCCCCTATATTATAGTAAAATTCCTCAACTTCAAACATCAATAACTCAATAAATAAAATAATGACAATAAAACAAATTATACCAATAGAAAGAGAGAAACACCCCCTTCAATTTCATATACTACACTAAACTTTTAATTAACCCCTTTAATCATTTTAATCGGACATTATAATTAACTTCCATAGTTTTAATCCGACAGACTTGAGACTTAGATCATTCGATTCAGCTAAAATCAGCCCACAAAATGGAAATAGTATTAACTCTGATAGCCTTCAGCTATCACAGTTATTATCACAGATATATTTAGTAGGAGGAGACTTCCTGTATGACAGACATTCTGGCGACTAGGTCGAGATGTCACATAAAATTAATGACCCAACGAACATTAACGCATTTTAACCGAAGAAAGATTCAAACAAGCTAGCAGAAAACCAAGATCTCCTCCAATTAAGTAAAACCCTAGGTTGAAACCATCCAATAGCAACAATTCACCCCTCCACCTACCCAGGAGATATTATCAAAGAGCCCCGAAGTCACAGCATCTTTTTGGATCAGGAGACAGACGACGAACCTACGACACTAAGACAGAGCCTTCAGCTAACTTTTATAACATGGACTAAACTACAATATTCTATAAATATTCAACTTCAAAGATATCGAATCCGCGCATTATAAATAGATCAATTTAGTATAATATAACATCGCCGCGCGTCAGTATTAACCTACGGAAGTAGAGATTGTATAAGTGATTTTTGTTAAAGTAATTAAACTTAAAACGTACCCGGTGCATAACTAGTAAAGTTGCCCGCGAGATAAAAAGGAAGTATTAATAATCCGCGCCATATAAATAGAATCGACGGAATAATTATAGTGAAGAAGCGCGTAAGAAGTGAATATTATCATAGTCTTAGACATTGCAACAACAACTTATAATTACTACGACATCACCCCTTTGGACTTACATCATCTTATGAAAAGACTCAATAATACAACTTTTACCTTTCAGAACAAACCTTTTTATTTAGAATATAGATAGAAATTGAAAAGATCACAAACATTTTATTTCACCTAATTCATCCTGATTTGCCTATTCGTTCCCTCGGACAATTTCTCTAGCCACCGACCCGTTATTAAGAATCTCGTGCATAAATCTATCAACTGAGCTACTAGCCGGCAATAACCCCTTTTCGACAACCAGAATCGCCCAACACCAGTACTCCCCGGTAGGACTGTGGTATAAATAATCTCCCAACTTGGCGACAACTAACCCGAATTAAAGTACAACTATAAAATGGCACCCAACTCTTTTAAATCAACTAAAGAACTGCTATAAATGATTGTGCAGTTTACTGCAAAGACTTCTCCCGAACTCTGATTTCGCTTTTCTTTCTTTATCTAGCGTGTGTGTTGTGTGTATAGTAGGTCTATCTAAGCATGTTGTCTTGCTTAATACTTGTTATTTAATAGTTATGAGCACAGCAGTTTGCCTTCCACATGCGCAGCTGAATGGGTTGTTTGCTTACTTTTGATTATTTTATTTATTTAAATTGTATTGGATTTTATTTTATTCTGCAATTAATATGAATTCTGTATTTTAATTAATAGCACACCACAGCTGTACAACCTAGGCAATTATCTAGGGCTATTAACCCATGCCAAGAAAACGTACTACTTATAGGGTTAATGAGGTCCGGAAATAATGATTAATCTCGTAATTAATATTGGTAACATCTATGTTTATATATTTTCAATGCCAAGTTAATACAATTACAACATTTTCAATCTTTGAGCAATTACTATGACTTTAACACTTTAAAAGATTCATTACTATGGCTTTAACACCTAAAAATATTCCTTTACATTCAAATAAAACTATTTACAGCTGGGACGGTTAAAACTATAAAAACATATCCTTTTATCTTATAGGCCGGTGAATAATAATTACAATTAACATAAAACATAAACAAAAGTATCTTTGGGCATTCAATGTTTGCCGTCCCTAAAATTCACATACCATTTAACCTAACACACATTCTTTCTCGGGAAATCTGGAATGATCTTCGATGAGGGTAGCGGCCATACTACAAAACTATTAAATGAAAACTTTTACTTTACTGAAACTAAAAATAGAATTAATGACTGAAAGCTTACCAATTGAAAATTACTTTACTTAACAAATGAATTTATTTACTGAACCTAACTTACTTTAAATTACTGACTTTAATTAAACACGAAATTATTAACTAAACTTTACCAAAACTATTTAATGAAAAATATCTGAAACTAACAAAAAATAAAACGACGTGAGGACAAGCTAAGCTTCAAACAATCGCACTCCGATCAGTCTACCGATATAACCATAATACGTACATCTGTAGACCGATCAGAGCGAGGATATATTTAAAACTTACCTTAAATCCATCAGTCCTCAAACATGGCCAGCCTCTACCGATCGAAGATCTTCCCAGATGTATCACTCTCAAGCACGCACACAGGAATCAACTTACAAAGTTATAAAGCTAACCACGAAAGCTCGTGGTTCCCCCACTATGATGCAACGGACTTTTAGTTTGAATTAGCGCATGCGCGCAGCTAGCCTATTACTTGAAATATTCCATTCACGACACACACTGCATACTGGATCACACTGCATACTGGATAATACATTTTGCTGACATACATTTTTCTGAGTAGCAACCCTTATTACAACTTTAGATACCATTCCGTCTCTAGACACATGTATCGTGCTAATGTTGGGATGGCTTGTACTGAGTTGTATGTATGTATATATTTTATATGCTGACAAGATCTATAGCTTGTATAGGCCCAAGGACCAATAAAGTTTATTATTATCATTATTGAGTTCTTTTCGAATTCCAACACATTCCAGTACACTGGCTGAATGAAAAAAATCTGTTGGTCTGTACTAATTACTAATTACTTGTAGATAGTCTCTCCCATCAAGTTGAATGGTGTATTATTAAGCAAGCACGGACAACCTAATAAATGAACCAATCATCCCATAGCGTGGCAATACCACACAACCTTACCAAATGTTTTCATATCGATCGAAGGCCCGGCCAGTATTCATCTCTAACGATAGGCTACTTAACCACGAGTTCCGAAGACATATGCACTCGCGTGCAAGTCAGAAGGATTTAAATCGGCTATAGCGTTTACAGCTGGTCATCGTACTGGCCCCGTCTCTTTTTGTGTCACACTGGAGATGTGATATTATGTGAAGAAAATGCGTTTAATGCATAAGTTATTCATGATCCGTGACACAGTTTGTATTCGTACTACTAACTTAGGCTACACGAAGCACAATAATCATTCCAAAAAGTTGAACAGTTTATAAGCATTTTCGGTAATCTTGAAAAGGATTTTTTAAAATTACTCGGCATTTGTTTTACTTAACCAAAATTAAATGTTAATTTCTTCCCACTAGTCTTTCATTTAAGAATGTTAATATTTTAATCAGTTACAAGTAATCGTGCTTCAGTCGAGTAGGTTGAGATGCTGTGCTACAAACCGAGAGGTTGTACATTATTAGGCCTCTATCCGATTAGATCATTTGGATTTTTCAATTGGCCCAATTCTTCTGGTGGAACTATGATCAACGAATGTCTCAGCCTATAACAGACATTCGTACCAGGAGCAAGTCGGGGTAAAGATGGCCTACAGTGGTCTATCAGCTGCAGTACAGAACCGACAATCTAAAAATTTGGGATTCTCAATTCTGAGGGCTCCACATTCTGTAAAATAAGGAAATTTTTCTATATCCTATTATTTTAATCGTCAGTGCAGAGTGCACAAGGAATAGAGAGGTGGTTTAAAATGAACGAAAACAAACAGTTTTAAATCACCCAAAACCAAGGAGAATTAAATTAACTTAACCATATAGGCTAGCTGATAAAATGCATTCAAGCACAGGGTTTTAACGAGATATAGGAGTAATTGAAGTGATTAGTTATATATAGGAAGACGAAAGCTTTCAATACATCCAACAATTCATTAATGGGAAAAATGCAAAACCTAAAAGAAAATTTACATGAAAAGTCGCTAAGGATTGCTAAATTAAACATCAAAATATGCGTTCATTTTCCCTCCAGAGTTGAATAAAGAAAATACTGTAATTTTGCTAAAATAGAGCTATATAATATTAAAATGAGAGCTACAAAGGAATTAACTCACTCTTTTCTTTAGTTTATCCTTCATGAAGGACTTGAACAAATTGAATACGGTGTCGAATCCACTAGGTGTGTGAATGTAATGAATTCCTTGATGGCGTATTGGATATCCTTCCTGAAATCGAAATTTAAAATAAGATTAAACATTTTTAATTACATTTATTCAATGATATTTCTGAGTATATACTACTATTAACAATTTACATTTGTATTAACACTAAATCGTGTGTATAGTACAATCAATAAGGGTTATCTTCGTTCAGGGTAGTTTGGAAAACAAAATTAAAGTTAATTTTTATGGCTAATTGCGATGCTTAGTCTTTTATTTCATTTCTTTATTTAAAATCGATGAGTATAGCCTATACAGCCAGAAGTAATCCACTCTAAACGAATGTGGCGAAAGTTCATCATTCTCGCCGTACACTTGCCGCAAAATAATTCATTTCCAGTCGTTGCAATGAAGCTGAGGAAGAAATCAACCAGAGGGGTTGTCCCGGAATTCCCATGCAGTTCATAACGATTTTATTGCCCGAGCTCCTTTTCATGCCTCATAAATGTGGCCAAGTGAGCTAACACTTGTGTTCGGCGAACAAGCCGGTCTGAGAGTGGTAGAGTGAAAGAAAAGCTTACATGTTACCAATTCAAGCTGAGAGAGTCTTAAGTTATTAAAAGTGAAAGAAGTGATATGCAGTATATTATAAAGTGATATTTAGAACGGAAAAAAATATATTTTAATTAGACCATGTTATGCAGTGGTGCAGCCAGGATTTTAATCTGGGGGGTGCTAAAACTTATAAATACATGGAAATAAAATTTAAAATTAATTTATTATAAGCTGGTTGCAATTACTTTGTCGATTTTATTTACAATTTATTCAAAAGAAGTTATTACCCTATTGCGAACGCACTAACATTATTATTATTGTCATCATTATCATCGTCATCATCGTCATCATCATCATCAAATGGTATATCATCTTCACAAATTTCCAACCTACCTACAGTTTATAAAAAGTTGGATATTCCATTTTTTAACACATCACAATACATATCATTTCATTAATTTTTTTTTTTTTAATTCACAGTTATAGTAGGCCTATTCAGAACTGAATATGCTAGCCGATAGTATTGGGTTCCGCGGTGTTTTTAAAGCAATCGTGTGTAGCGCAGTGTGAAACGAAAGTTAAACAATTGGCGATTGAATGACGGATTGACGGAGAAATTAACATTGGTTGTTATTGCAGTAATATACCACAACTGAACACAAAATTGTTTGGACTTCGTGATGACTTGAAATTATTGCTATTACAGAAGATTTTATCATATTCTGCCATTATGAATCCTGCTGCAGACTTTGTACATCGGGATTTGGACTCGATTCGGCGAATGTAGGCCTAGAGCGACGCTGAAAACTAATGCGTTTGAATCGTTATCGTATTTCAGTTAAGTACGGCGAAAACTAATTACACTACTAATCAGGTTTTCATAACATGAACAAGAACAATCGTTTTTATGTTATTTGTAGCCGGCGCGGTGGCTCATGCTGTAGCGCGTGAGCCTGGCATGCTTGCGGTCCTGAGTTCAAATCTTGGGGCCGGCGGGTGTGTTATTCGTGGTGGACGAAGCCGTGCTTTGGGGGGTTTTTCTCGGGGTTCTCCCGTTTCCCTCTTTCATTCCACCAACACTCTCCACTTCATCTCACCTTTCCCCCTTCATCCTCATCCCGTTTCCACTTCTGGCATCGGGTCTGCTTCGGCAGTCGGAGCCCTTTGGGGGCCTCTCCCGTTCTCCCCGCTGCTTGTGGTCAAGAGGTTGTTGGTGGTGTGTGTCACGAACCTGTCGGGGCTCCCGGTTGGAGGTACCGCAGGGGGTGGCGCACACGTGGCATGGTACTAGACTTGTTGGATGTAGGGGAGTTCCGTGGGGGCCCACGGGGGGCTTTGCGAGTCCGGGGCGGCACGCAACTCATCCCATCCCGGAGGTAGGTACAATAAGTCGGCGACGGCTGCGGTGCTTAGGGGCGTTCCCACCCCGCCTCCCCGCCTTAAGGGGCATAAAATAGAATAGAATAGAATAGAATGTTATTTGTATGTGCTGATTACGAATATGGTGTTGAGAAAGCTCCTACACGTCACTTTTTTTTTAGAAAGTTGCATTTTTTAGTTAGCGAATTACCCTATTATGCGGCTGCACAAAGGGTAGGTCACGTCCTGTTCTGACTAAGGAAAGGGAATATGGTCGATATTGTATTGTGAGACAAGAAATGAACAATTTAGTAATTAGTTTTGATTGCGCAAGTCTTGTGAGCGGTACTAGATATTCTGTAATAGTGTCAAATAGATCGCAATCCGTCCTTCATGCACGTTAAAAATTCTGCAAATAGTTTCTGCTAATTTTGTGGGGATTAACTTTTAACCACAACATTGATCCATTACAATGTAAAAAATCCCTTTAGGCAGGCCTACAGACTGAGGTAGATTTAGAAGTACTTTTGGTTTAATTTATTGTCGCTGCGCAGCACTCTTCTTCTTTAGCTTTGGCATGACAAAGCCGCAATAATAACTGCAAAAAAGAGGAAAGAGCACTTTTTCAAACATTCAAATCTCGCCTTATATGAGAGATATCGAAAAACTAGTTATTGATTTGTAGAGTACTCATCAAGAGCTTTTCAACGATACCCCACAAGACATGGTTTCAAAAATTTGGAATTTCCATCCCCACTCGTACCTCCAAAACCCCCGAATCTTTGGTGTCACTGTGAACTCCTCAGGGAGCACTCTAATTTATTGAAACAAAGTTTCCATCTATACTTCATAGGAGCCGAGATATAAATTTTTCAAAATTTCAACCCCCCTCCTCCGACCCCCCCCCCCCCCCAGGGCCAATTTTGCTCATTAACGAACTTGTCCGAACTATTGGGCCTAGAAATAACATAATAAAGTTTGGTTCAAATATCTTCAACATTCAGGCCGCTAGCGTATATATATATATAGTGTAGCAGAAGATTACATCCTCAGAATATTATATTCACTAGAATATAATATAATAAAGTAATGAATTAACATAAATAAAAAGGATGATAAGATTAAATATAAGAGCTCAGATATGAAATAACATATCAAAAGTTGCAGAAAAATCCAGTTAATAAGAATATGATAATTAAATTTCAATCCAATTAGGAATTAAATAATATCAATTTAATTCCATAATTCCTTTGTTCGTGCCATTTTAGCGCCAAACGATAGATGGACAAGATAGATGTAATAAGAAGTTGGCATGGGAAATTCCAAAGCAGCGCGTGGATTTCAACAGGGAAAATCCCAGCTCACGCTGATGCAAAGGCTATGTGACATACTGTACTAAGCCACGTGACGTCACTAGTCAGTCACGAGTAGCAAATGAGAATTAAGAAAGAACGACATGTTGAAGGGAGGGGTGTTGCGATACTTATGTACAGGAAGACAATAAGGATAGGAGAGAGGGAAGCGGCGAATGATATACAAAGACAAAACTCACGCGAAAACACGATCGATCTTCAGTATTAAGCAGTTATTGAACGTACGAGGGTGGTGATATACCACGGGCTTTCTTAATTCTCATTGGCTACTCGTGACTGACTAGTGACGTCACGTGGCTTAGTACAGCATGTCACATAGCCTTTGCATCAGCGTGAGCTGGGTTTTTCCCTGTTGAAAGGCACGCGCTGCTTGGGAATTTCCCATGCCAACTTCTTATCTTACATCTATCTTGTCCATCTATCGTTTGGCGCTAAAATGGCTCGAACAAAGGAATTATGGAATTAAATTGATATTATTTAATTCCTTAATTGGATTGAAATTTAATTATCATATTCTTATTAATTGGATTTTTCTGCAACTTTTGATATGTTAGTAGTATCAAGCCAGATTCGGCTCCCGCCCTTTGTACCGCGACGCCTCTTCCAGACGCCCCCGACGCGGTCCCAGCAGCCCGGTGTTATTATACTCGATTAAAGAAAGCGAGATGAGCCCTTTCACCCCATGTTATTTTCGAAGCGTCCCGACGCCTCGTTTAGGAGTTAGGCCCTGAGAACCATTATTCCTGTTACGTAACAGGAACAGGATCTATACTTGTGTTGTTTGATCCAGACTGTCTTGTGACGTCAGAGGACTCATTTCCAGCATTGTAATTGCGCCCCCCTTTCTCCCTGTGCTGTTCCCGAAGCGTCCCGACGGCTTTTTTAGGAGTTAGGCCCCTAAGAGTCATTATTCCTGTTACGTAATAGGAAGAGATGGCAGCTTAAGGCATTGGTCAAGCTGTAACAGGGAGAGATGGCAGCTTAAGGCGTAGGTCATGTTAGGATGAGATGGCAGCTTACGGCGTCGGTCAAGTTGTAAAGTAATTAGTTGCATTACCGACCTACCGATGACGTCATCCATGATGGTGGATTCAAAATGGTTGCTAGCGCCATATTCAAAATTAGTAATTGCAAGAGTGTGCTAAGTCGAAATTAATGCAAGAGTGTTCCTGTTACGTAACAGGAACAGGATCTATACTTGTGTTGTTTGATCCAGACTGTCTTGTGACGTCATAGGACTCATTTCCAGCATTGTAATTGTGCCCCCCCCTTTTCTCCCGAAGCGTCCCGACGTCCCGTTTAGGAGTTAGGCCTTGAAGACTCATTATTCCTGTTACGTAATAGGAAGAGATGGCAGCTTAAGGCATTGGTCAAGGTGTAACAAGGAGAGATGGCAGTTTAAGGTGTAGGTCCTGTTATAACAGGATGAGATGGCAGCTTATGGCATCGGTCAATTTGTAACAGGGAGAGATGGCAGCTTACGGCGTTGGTCAAGTTGTAAAGTAGCTATTTGCATTACCGACAGACCTATGACATCATCCCCAAGATGGGGGAATAAAAAAAAAAATAGATGGTAGCGCCAGATTCAAATGAGTAAATGGAAGAGTGGGTTAAGTCGAAATTGTATATTTAATGTAAGAGTGATCTAAATGGAAATTTTATTTAAAAAAAAAATAGCGGGATATTTGAAAATCCAAAATTAGAGGAAGCCTTGAAATGACGGAAGCTTCAATATGGTGTGGTAGGGAGGGATATATGAATTATGAATATTTCAAAATTTGTGGAAGACAATATACCGGATAGGGATGATATCTTTTATTATTCTGTTATTACTTTGTTGAATTCTATGTATGGTAGGCCAAGACACATTATGTATGCAGTGCCAATACTATTAAACAATTCATTTTACGAATTCTGAATTCTGTGTACGGTAGGCCAGGTAACATTATGTATGGTGCGCGAAAACTTATAGGCCATCTCCCATTATGTATGCAGTGCCAAAAACTGTTAAACAATTCCTTTTATGAATGAGGCGACTGCTTCTTAAATTCTGAAAATAATTATGGACACCCTAGTTAAAATGTAAGCGATATGTTTTTTTTTTTTTTTTTTTTGTATGTTTGACTTATAAAATAGATAGCTTGCAGTTAACGGGAATATCACAATGAACCCAGAACTCGTAATAATTATTATGTCATGCCCTAACATCATGTTACGTAGTAGGTAACTGTTATACACCACAGCGAGAAAGACTATGATTGAATGTATGTGTCATTTCAAGATAACAATCTCTACATTGTATCCTGGAGTTGAAGTAACCAAGACGGTGTTGACTCACAAGTGCGAAAAATTATGTCCCGCATTAAGTTTTTTTCTAATGACCCGATCTAGTTCAAATTTGGAATATAAGCCTATTATGTTGTTAGAATGAAACCTCTTAAAATTCATACCTCTAGGTGCTTTGGTTCACATGTTACGTATTACTTAATTTTTACTCTGAGCATTACGCTTGTTATCGTAATTATCTCTGTAGAATTTGTGTCTTTGCTATGAATGATTCATAAGTGGGAGTCTAGTATTGTATTTGAAAAGTTTTTTTCTAATCATGCAAATTAGCTCAAAATTTATATATATATCTGTTTTGGTGTAATTATTATATCGTTAAAATTTCAGAGCTGTACCATTAATACTTAGGTAAATAATGTTTTTAAATGTTTGAAATAAAATTCTTTTAGTTATATATTATGAAACTGTTCTCTATACAAAGACATGGACATGAAGAATAAGCTTAAGATCTAGAGATGTATAACAAAGGCAATTATATTAACACTACATGTGATTTTTTAAACTTTCACAAGAAATATTATTACAGTTCAATAAATATGTACATACATACAATTCAATATTTGCTAGCCCTTATGTAGACAACCTAACGGTAGTTCTTATCCTCACTAGGTAACAAGGAACTGAAACCAAAAATATCTAAACAGTTACAACTCATCATCATCATCATTGTCATCATTATGATGCTCATAACTTCCTGTTTCTCTCTCCTCATCATCAATTAATAGCTAGCCTATATGTAGAACATCTAACGGTAATTCTTATTTGTCATACACATCAAGGAACTAAAACTGAAAGCAGAAATATCTAAACAGTTATATCCGGAATTGGAAATACATGTTGTAACAAGTTTCGAAAATACATCCTTGTAAGAAATCCCGTTACGCCAGCTAATTCTATTTCAAACAAGAAACTTGAATAAGGTCAAAGGAGGAGGGGGAAACCCGTTACTCAATATCTAAATAAACTGCTAGGCGGTTCCTTTTGAAAACCGTTATACGGATCTGTTAGAGGGGTATCCGGGACGCTGTCGGTAATTCATAAACAACACGTCATGGTCTTCAGAGTATATAAGAGAAATGTTTCTAGCAGTCGATCACATATACCGAAGATAATTCACAACTGTGTTTTGTGTAACTGCGTGCGTGTGTGTTTATTTCTACAAGTGCTTCAAAGTGTTAGTGCATCATCGTCTGTATCACAGGTAAGCTTTCATTCTGCTATCATTGTTTTAACTATTGTATAAATTTCTTTTAATATATTTTGTGCTTTTTTTTAAAAAAACAAAAGTTTGCTGATTAAACTCAATGTTACATTTTATTTTATTTTATTTTAAAATTGAATATCACAGCAATATTTTGTTCTTTTTTTTTAAAAAAAGTTTGCTAATTAAACTCAGTGTTACATTTTATTTTATTTTATTTTATTTTTAAAATAAATATCACAGCATAATAGTGTTCGTACCGTTATCATCACTAACTTCAGGTCCTGGTTTCAATTCAACCTGGTAAATATAACTTCATTTATTTTATTTTTCAACATTGGTTTTCATATGTTAATGCTATTTTTGGAACAGGATCTCATGTGTATACTATTCTGTTTAAGGACCTAAGAATTAGGTAGAGAACCAGTTTTCATAAAGGATGATTACTAACCGCAATTACGTTATAATTTTAAGCTTGTTCAGACATGATCGTAAGACCTTAACAAGATTTTCATGAGGACGCTGTTCTTGATTGATAACCTACTTTCAGTTTACTGTTAATACATTTACGTTGAGATATATTTTTTTTAGAAACCTATTAACTTTCACAGTTATACAGTTACACCGCTTCCCTATATAATAAACTGAAAGGGTTTATTTGTTCACAGTTTGTCACCGAACCTCATCAGACGTAGAGTGAAATACTGAGCGGTGCGCGCAGTAAGAGAAAAAGCATGTAAGTCTACAAACTTTTATACATGTTTTCTGTTCAATACAAGACAATATTCCTTTTTGTTTATATAATAATAATAATAATAATAATAATAATAATAATTCTCATGTTCTCTCTTTTTTTTCAGAATCTCTCATAAGGTGTCCTAAGCAACTGAATCTCTCATAAGGTATCCTAAGCAGCTGAATAACAGTGAGTAAGTACAGTTTGCATACAAAATGTCTTCTAACTATATTGATATTACGTCCGATTCTGAAGGAGAAAGGGAATCGATAAAGTCTCTAGATTCCGTAAGTGGAACAAGTATTAAAACAGAAAACGAGAATGCTACTGTACCATTAGCTGATTCCGGAAGAGATATTGAGATTATAACTCTCTCGGAATCTGATGATGGTGAAATAGAAACTTCGAGTTTGCCCTGTTGTAATACTGGTACGTCATTTGAAGAATCTGGAAACCGTATAGGTACCCCTTCTCCTGATGAAGCTGAACCCGAAAATGCGGGTTTAAACGAACCAGGTTCAGACAACGTACTGGGTAGTACGAATGTGAATGAAAGGGAAGCCCCCTCCTCATTCACGATTCTGGAATCTAGTCGTAAAGACTATCCACGGTTTGGTGCTGTTGGCCTGCAACTGGTTGTCAACCTAAGAGAACCGGGTGAAAATTCTAGAGCTAACTATTTTGAAGCATGTTTGCAATATGTAATAGACCATGCTCTAGTAGAAGCTAGTGATCATGATATGGTTGGTATCAGTATTTTTAACGAGGTTAACAATATGGACAAACCTATCGGTATCTCATATAGGAGAAAAGATCAGATTAACATGGAAGTGATAGCAAGCGTTGTTCAGAAAGTGTGTCAGTCGAACGAGCGCTTCAACGCTACTGATCGTTTACGTTTGGTTGTGGACATTGTTCACATGCCTAACGGTAACGGTAGAGCTACAGGAGTACCCACGAGGGCTCGTACGATTAGCGCACTTGCCCTTTTGAAAACTAGTGTTATTTTTATTAAAGCAGCTCTAAAGTGTCTTGCATTCGCTATTGTGATGGCAGTTGCTAAAGTGGAGCACGACCCTGACTATCGTAATTATAGGATGAGGGACATGAGCAATAAGAAAATCAATGCAAAAGTTGAAGCGCTTTTGAGAGAATCTGGTGTGGATCTCTCGAACGGTGGAGGAATCCCGGAGCTTCAGGCATTTCAGAAGCATTTTCAGAATAAATATAGGCTAGTGGTTTACGAGGGTTTTAATCTCGATAGAGTGATATTTGACGGAAACAACGGACAAGACAAACAGAGACTATACCTTGTATACGACCCAGACGAGCATCATTACCATACTATTGTTAATATAAAAGGAGCTATGGCCCAGCGCTACTTCTGTGAAGGGTGTAATAGAGGTTTCGCTATCGGAGCCCAACATTGTTGTGAGCACATATGCTTTTCCTGTAGATCTACTCCACCATCTCCCGAAAACGTGAAGTCTATGTTTTGTGATGTATGTAGGAGACTTTTCCGAGGAAAAGTATGCTTAGATAATCACAAACGTAACCTCATCGAGGGACGCAGTGTATGTATGGCTCTACAGAGTTGTAAAGATTGCGGTAAGTTTAAAGCGTACCGGCAGAAGCATGAATGTTTTAAAACTTACTGCAGTAATTGTAATTCTTATGAGCCTGATACAGGACACGAATGTTACATGGCCCCCCTGAAAATCACTGATCGTTCTGACAAGATTTTATACATCTATTACGATATCGAGTCAACTCAAAACACGCTACTGAAAGGCAATACTTTTCTTTATGTCCCCAATTTACTCTGTGCTCAACAATTTTGTTCCCTTTGTGAGTCGTCTAATGACGCTTACTGTTCAAATTGCGGACCACGTTTTTCTTCATTTTGGGAAGATCCTATACGTAGTTTCATGGATTATCTGAGAATACACAGACCCCAGTTCAAAAAGCTCATCATCATTGCACACAACGCAAGAGCTTACGATCTGCAGTTTATTCTCGACTTCGCTATTAGAGAAAAGTGGACTCCAGACTTGGTCATGTCTGGATGCAAAATCTTGTGCATGAAGTTTGAACATTTCGTCTTTCTAGACAGTTTAAACTTCATCCCACTTCCTCTGCGAAGTTTCCCCAAGACATTCGGCTTAACCGATATTGCCAAAGGTTATTTCCCGCATTACTTCAACATCCCTCAAAACCTCAATTACGTTGGTCCGCATCCTGACAAATCGTTTTACGGACTTGACACCATGTCTGAGAAAGACCGAGAAGTTTTTCTAGATTGGCATAAGTCTGTCGAAAACGAGGAGTTTGACAACAAAAAAGAATTGGAAAAGTATTGCCGGGCCGACGTTACAGTGTTGAGAGAAGCCTGCACTCTCTTCAAATCCCTCTTTTGGGAAATAGCCAAGATAGACATTTTTGCAGAGGCCATTACTATTGCGTCGGCCTGTAACAAAATCTTTCGTAAAACTTTTCTCAAACCCAAAACCATAGGTCTGGTTCCTCCCTGCGGCTATCGTAAAGCAGACAGGCACTCTAAGAAATCCCTCATGTGGCTTATCCACGAAGCCAAGGAGAGGAACATAATCATCCGTCATGCGGGTAACGGAAGAGAAGTTCGCCTACCCGAATTCCCTCAATGGAAAGTAGACGGTTTCTGTGAAGAAACACGAGAGGTTTTTGAATTTCTCGGTTGTTATTATCACGGATGTCTCTGTAGACCAAACAGAGACGTACCCATGATGGATTCTTCCGAATCCCTTGCCGAGAGATATGAGAACACCATGACTAGATTGGAGAAGATCAGATCATGTGGGTATACTGTTCACGCCATGTGGGAGTGTAAATTTGATCTCGTACTCGAGAAATTCCCAGCGCTGAAAGATGACCCTCTGATAGGTGATGCTCCTCTGGTCATGAGAGACTCGGTCTACGGAGGGCGAACAGAAGCCATGTGCCTTTTCCACAAGGTGGACGAGAAAGAATCCGAAAAAATCCTGTACGCAGACATTATGTCCTTATATCCCTATGTCTGCAAATACAATAAATTTCCTGTAGGACATCCCACTGTTTACGTGGGGGATCAGTGTGCGGATGTCAATCTCATGATGACCAAAGAAGGTATTATCAAATGCACAGTCCTTCCTCCGCAAAAGCTCTACCATCCAGTTTTGCCTTTCAGGTGGGGTAGTAAGCTCTTGTTTCCCCTTTGCCGTTCCTGCGCTACTGCTTTGAAGCAAGGGACCTGCACACACATTAATGAGGAAGAGCGGGTTCTCACCGGTACCTGGATTGTGGACGAGGTGAGATTAGCTGTTCAGAAAGGCTATTCCGTTATGAAAGTCCACGAATTTCTAGAGTACAAAACTACAATGTACTCTCGTGAAACCCGTGAGGGTGGTTTGTTCGTGGACTATATTAACCTGTTCCTGAAAATAAAAACAGAGTCCAGCGGATACCCTGCTTGGGTAACATCAGAGACAGAAAAAAAGAAATATATCGATTTGTTTTTCGAACATGAAGGCATTCAGTTAGACCCCACACAAATCGAAAAGAACGCTGGAAAGAGGACTATTAGCAAGTTATGTCTGAATTCCTTCTGGGGGAAGCTCGTTGAGAATCCTGACAGATGCAAGACAAAACTTGTTAAAGACCCTCTAGAATTGTACAGGTTCCTCACGACACCGGGGATAGAAATTAGAAGACTCCTATTTGCAAACGATGAAGTCGTGTGGATTTCGTGGATCTCTATCGAAGAGGAACAGGTTACTCTTCCTCACACCAGTGTGGTTCATGGGGCCTATGTGACAACAGGAGGTAGAATGGAACTCTATTCCTACCTTGATCAGTTGCAGCGTAGAGCTCTGTACTGTGACACTGACAGCGTGATTTACACGCAGACACCTAATGACAAATACAGAGTACCCATAGGTGATTATTTAGGAGACATGACTGATGAACTTACTGACGATGGGCCAGACGCATACATTTCTGAATTTGCTACCGGAGGTCCAAAGAACTACGGTTACAAGGTACTTGTTCCATCCGAAAACACCTCAAAATCTGTCTGTAAAGTTAGAGGTATTACCTTAAATTACAAGGCTTTACAGATTATGAATTTCGAAACTATTAAGAACATGGTTTTGAACGGTGATCACAGTGCTACTGTCTCTGTGAGAACCGAAAAGAAAATAAAGAGAAAGGCTGGTCCGAGCATAGTCTCGGAGCCTGAAGATAAGAAATACCGTCTCTGTTTCAGCAAGAGATACAGAGTTCGCGGTGGGTTCGACTCCCACCCTTACGGGTATAAATAAAGACGAGGAGAAAGTACCGTGTCAGTATGGACTCGTCCTCGTCTCAGGAGTGTTTAGGAGTGAAGAAGTTATTGATCCACAGAACCCTTATTCATCATACTCGAGAAGAATTGGCTGAGTTATCCCCGGAATTTTTAGCTTCTTGTGCAGCTAAAAGTATTTATCTAGTGTACGATAAACTCCCTCAAAATGTTCAACGTAGTGCAATAGTTAAAGAGTGTCTTAGATGTGATAAACATTATCCTGATCACGACTGCTGGGATGGACCCATGCCTATGATAAGAGACTGTTATGGTTGTCGTAAAGTTTGAACACCCATTCACTTTAATTGTCTCAGGTCCTAGTTTTTGTGGTAAGACTACTTTCACTATAAAACTGATCAACAACTTGAATCATCTATCAAACGTAAGTAATTACAGCAGAATTTTGTGGTGTTTCGGTGAAACTAATGCCATTCCTCCGTCTAGCAAATTCAATACCTCCGTGACATATCATAAAGGTCTTCCAAACTTTGAAGAGAAACAAGATTGTAGTAAACCTGTTTTAATAATCTTAGACGATTTACTTGACAAAGCTTACTCTAACGAGGTGTCTTCGATATTCACAAAAGGTTGTCATCACCGTAACATATCTGTAATTTTAATCACTCAGAACCTTTTTCATCAATCTTCCCACAGTAGAGATATTTCTCTCAATACAAAGTACATGGTCTTGTTTAGAAACTTGAGAGATAAAAATCAGATTACTTTTCTAGCTAGACAAGTGTACCCTGAAAATTGGAGAGCGTTTTACAAAGCTTTTCAAAACGCTACGAAGAAGGCTCACGGTTATTTGTTAATAGACTTTTGTCAGAGAACTAACGATTTGATTAGATTCCGAACTAAAATCTTTCCGTCCGAAGTTACAAAGGTGTACGTGCCTGTAAAGCATGAAACGGATAAAATCCCATTACCATACCTTACAAGTTCTTAAAAAGGCTTCGCCCGAGTTGAGAAGTTTTATTCTAAAGAGAGGTAACAAAGAGTTGATACTTGCTATAATAGAGTGTGCTCTGAACGTATTGAACGGTCAATGTAAAATGCATTCGTGTTCTAAACGTAAATTGAACAAACATAAAGAATCTTTGAGACATCTTGTCGATAGAAAAGTTTCTCTGTCTAAGAAAAAGAAAACTTTAGTTCAGAAAGGAGGATTTCTAATTCCTCTCTTGTCTGCTGTATTGTCTGGAATCAGTTCTTTAACGTAATGTTACAGAAAATGATGTTACTCAGCATAAAAGAGTACAAACGTTTAAAACGTGGTGCTGATGATTCAAACTCTTCAGTTTCTAGAGATCCTTATAACGAGTGGATTAAAATACGTGAAAAACAAGATCCTATCTCCGAGAAGAGACAGAGAAGAATATTAGAACAGCCTAGTAAAAGAGATGTCACACTCGAGAAAACTTCAACACTCGAGAAAACTCCGACACCTGAGCCCGTAGATGTAAAACCTAATGTTATAGGAGATCTTGCGGGTAAATACTTGTCAGCTTATGTAAATTCCCCAAAGATTGTAGACACTGAGTTTGGAATCTATAAGGATAAAGAATCGGGGGAGTATATGATAGGTAATTCTAAAATACAAATAGAACACAACGCTTTAATTATTAACAATAAGAAGTACAACACAACTGTAGGTCTATGGGAACTTCTTACTAGAAAGAAAGTAGACTTGAAACAAGTAAGTGAGGAAGACCTTGACATATACAAAGACATTTTAATATCGACTGGTGGACATCTTCACAATAACGAGCTTAAAACCTCTAGAACCAATAAATATAAACTAGTCATTTCTAAATTATTTCCAGCGAAAAGATGGAGTTCCTATAATCAGAGAAGATGAACAGATTACATGACCTCTATTACAATCCTGGAGAACCTACGGGTTTTTCCACTCTAGGCAAACTTTCCCAAGCAAGTACCGTTACAGATAAGAATATAGAGGAATGGTTGCTTGCACAAGATGTTTACAGTTTACATAAACCTATTAGGAGAAAGTTTCCAAGAAATCCTTATACGGTAAACAACATTTACGACATGTTTGAACTTGATCTAGCCGATGTGCAAAACATTTCGAAACATAATGATAACATACGCTATTTACTTGTAGCTATTGACGTGTTTTCCAAATACGCCTGGGTTGTACCTCTAAAATCTAAGACAGGTACCGAGGTGAAAAAAGCATTCGAGTCCGTGTTGGAGAAATCTAATAGAAATCCTATAGTAGTGAGAACAGATAAAGGTAAAGAGTTTTTAAACAAAACGTTTCAAGACTTTTTAAAGAAAGAGAACATAGAGTATCGCGTTTCCAACAACCCTGATGTTAAATGTTCGATAGTTGAACGCTTCAATCGCACATTAAAAACTAAAATGTACAAATATTTTACTTTCAAGAACAGTTACAAGTATTTAGACGTGTTGGATAGATTTGTTGCAGGGTACAACGATTCTGTACATGCCACTACAGGAATGGCTCCTAGTAAGGTAACCGATAAGGATGTCCTGAAAATATGGAAGCGTATGAGAAACAAACAACATCGTGTGAAACCAAGACCTGTACGTTTCAATGTAGGGCAGACCGTTAGAATAGGAAAAGAGAAGATGAAATTCGAAAAGGGATTCGAACAAAACTATTCCACTGAAATATTCAGAATCGTTAAAGTAATCAAACATTCGCCTCAACCCGTATACGAACTCGAAGATCTTAGAAACACTCCTATTGCGGGTCAGTTTTATAGTTATGAACTCACGCCTGTAACTATAAACAAGGACACTGCTTACAAAATAGATAAAATTCTACGTACACGTACGGTAAGAGGCAGTAAAGAACATCTCGTGCGGTGGAGAGGTTATGGTCAGGACTTTGATTCTTGGGTTAAAGATAAAGACTTAGTATGATGGACGAAGATTTTTATATTACTCTACTCAGTGATGCGTCATACAAAACATTTCCTACCAATACTCTAGCTAGTTTTCAAGTGCAACTACCACAAGTCATAAAATTAGAGAGGGATCAGTGGGAGGTAGGATTATGCGAAATTAGTTACTCTCAAGGAATTTTATCAGACACGGAAGGTTCAAAAATCAATCTAACAACATGCACTACAAAGAAAGAACTTGTATTTATATATTGCAATATAATGAAACCACAACTTGTAGGAGATTCGTATGTGAAACTTCTTAGAATTATTCATTTTCCACAGTTGTACCATTCGTTTCCAGTAGTTTACTACCATCCCGTTGAAAGTACAGAATTTCAGGTGATAGGTATAGAGTTCACAACAAAGTTAGGTGCTCTAGCTAAATTAGTAGATAGCACTAAACCTACTACGCTTGTTTTACATTTTAAAAAGAGAAAGCAATCTAGTTTCTGACTCAGTTGCGATGGATCCGCTCACCGTTTACTACGTCAATCAGTCGGGAGGGCGTCTTAACAATCTAGGGCCATTCTATACAGGTAGCCCCTATGTTCAACAGGGTGGAGGTCTAGGTAGTTTCCTGGGCGGACTGTTTAGAATGATAAAACCTGTTCTCTTTTCGGGTGCCAAAGCCATTGGTCGTGAAAGTCTCTCGGCCGGTGCAAATATCTTGTCAGATATAGTATCTAAGAAGAAAGGTGAAAAAGTAAAAGACATTGTCGCTAACAGAGTAAACGAATCAACTAGGAAACTTGTGAACAAAATGCAGGGTAGGGGTAGAAAGAGGAAACGTTCATCAAAAATGAAGACGCATAGTGAAATAAGAGATATATTTAGTAGTGTAAAGAGAAGAAAGTAGTCAGTCGTGTCGAGATGCTTGCCCTAACAAAGTCAGAGTTCGACGTCTTCGATAAAGCTCCTATTCAGGCAGCAGTGTTGGGGAACTTTACTACATTATGTAAACCCATTACCCCTGTCGATCAAAATGTTCTCGAATTCATACTTCCTGCAGATAATGAACACTATCTCGATTTAAACGTACAGGTCATGGTGAAAGGACAATTCGTTAAAAACGACGGAACAGACTTAACAGATACCGATAAGGTTACCGGAGTAAACAATCTACTTCATTCGCTCTTCGAGCAATGCAGCGTTTCTTTAAATGGAACGTCAATCACCTCCTCTGAAGGCTTGTATAATTACAGGTCGTATTTTGAAACATTGTTTGCATATGGAAAGGATGCCTCTAATACTCATTTGACTAACTCGTTTTGGTATCTAGATAAAGCTATCGAATGTTTGACAGATCCTAAAGAACTTGCACTAAACGGAACATTAGGAGCAAATGATAAAAACACCGGTTGGCTTGAAAGATATGAAAAGTCGAAGAAATCGAAAACAATAGTCATGATTGGTAAACTACATGGTGATATTTTCAATCTAGCGAAACTTTTGTTGCCTGGCGTAAACATGCAGATACGTCTTACAAAATCTAAGAGAGAGTTTTATCTTTTAGGTATAGACAAAGACTCTAAAGTTTTCTTTAAGTTCCTTGATGTAGGTCTGTATGTGAAGAAAATCAAAGCTTCACCCAGTATTCTGTTAGCACATGTTAAAACATTGGAAAAGGGTCATAATGCCCACTATCCCATCACGAGAGTGGATTTGAAAACATTCACGTTTAGCTCCGGATCTAGATCGATTTCTATCGATAATGCTTACATTGGTACTCTACCCAAAAGACTCCTCTTTTCGATGGTGAAAAATTCAGCTTTCTCAGGCTCCGTGGATTCCAATCCCTACGAGTTTCATCATTTTGCCTTGAATTCTTTTGCCATGTATATAAATGGTCAACAGATTCCTTCAGAAGGGTTAAACATTTCTACAGATCATGAAAAGACTACAACACTAGCTTATGATACTCTATTTAAAGGTTCAGGGATCCATCACAGCAATAGCGGTATGCAAATCACTCACGACATGTATATAAAAGGGTTCTTCATGTTAATGTATGATCTAACTCCTGACGCTTCTGCTTCGCATGGTCATAAAAGCTTACCCAACAACGGTAACATTAGAATAGAAGCAAGATTCGACACCGAATTAAAACAAGCCATTACATGTATTCTCTATTCGGAATACGATAACAGTATTGAAATCTGTAAAGATAAAAAAGTAACTACAGATTATTAAGAAATGAATACCACTCAAATAAGCCATGCACTTCGTAATGTTCACAGTTTTGAAGGAGTTTATCCTAGCGATCTCCTACCCCTTAGAGTAACAAACAAACCTAAATCTTACATCATTAATCTAGACCCCCATTGTTCACCTGGTTCTCATTGGGTTGCCGTGTATTTTAAAAATCAAAATTTTGCTTATTACTTTGATTCATTTGGTCTTCCACCTCTAATTCCTGGGATAACAAAGTTTATCATTCAAAATTCAATAAACTGGACTTACAATACTCTGAGACTGCAAGGACTGAGAACCTCTGTCTGCGGACAGTATACATGTATGTTCGCATACTACATGGACAGAGGATGGACGATGCAAGAGTTTGTGAATCTCTTCAACATAGCAACAACTCCCGACAATGAAGTTGTACGCCTCTTCCGTAAATCATGGGGATCGTTGTGCGGAAGGAAAGGAGGTCAGAAATGTCTTCCCGGACATTCACACCGTGAGTCATTATTGTTAACGGTATCTTGTTTTGCTACTAATGCTAGTACCGTTAGATCACGTGATAGTAATACAGTTACTTTTGTCTAATTTCAGAATGATACGAGACGAGGTCGTGGTGTAACGTCAGAATAGAACGTACCGTCCTTGAATCATGATGTCTACACCTATCGGAGAGGGGAGCCAAACTTTTGCAAGAAAAGTAAGTATAGAGCTGGTGGATGCAAAGAAGTTGTTATAACATGCATACATGTATCATGAATAGATTTTCTAAGGTGTTTGTGTTTTTGTGTGATTTCAGAATAAACCTTCGAGGCGTGACCCTCGCAGTAAGAGGTATCGGGAAAACACCCCATCTACGGAGGAGGTGATTGACCTGGAAAAACTTCTAGAGGAAGCGCTAAACACAACCATCGACACTTTTGAGGAGCATGCTCCAGGAATTGGAGAAGGGAGCAAAACTCTTGCAAGAGAAGTAAGTATAGAAGTGATTGATACAAAAAGTTGTCATAACATGTATACACGTAGCGTGAATAGATTTTCTAAGGTGTTTGTGTTTTTTTTTTGTATGATTTCAGGATAAACCTTCGAGGCGAGACCCTCGTACAAAGAGCTATCGGAAAACCACCCCGTCTACGGAGAAGGTGATAGACTTGGAGAAACTTCTAGAGGAAGCGCTAAACACAACCATCGACACTTTTGAGGAGCATGCTCCAGGAATTGTGATGTCTACAGCTATTGGAGAAGGGAGCAAAACTCTTGCAAGAGAAGTAAGTATAGAACTGATTGATAGAAACAAGTTGTCATAACATGTATACACGTATCGTGAATAGATTTTCTAATGTGTTTGTGTTTTTTGTATGATTTCAGGATAAACCTTCGAGGCGAGACCCTCGTACAAAGAGCTATCGGAAAACCACCCCGTCTACGGAGGAGGTGATAGACCTGGAGAAACTTCTGGAGGAAACGCTAAACACATCCACCGACACGATTGTAGAGAGGGGACGAGTCGTTCCTTCTATACTGGCACGCAGGATTTATTTCCTCAACCGAAACAAAGACAGATATCTAAGTTTTGGTTTCTACACATCATTGAACTACAGTGCTTGTGCGGAAATAGGAAACTCTTACGGAGCGTGTGTTGTGCTTTCACCCTACCTATTGAGCTCTTTCTTGTTACACATACCAAAACTATATGAACATATGTGTAACGCTAATCCCTACCAGTTTATTGAAGAAAAGTTTAAACTACGACTGTCTAGGAATTTTAAACAGTGTTATATTCAGTACGAGAAGACACGTATTGTTTTAAAGTGCAACGATATTGATTTTCTTTCTATACACACTAACATCATCACAAACATTATGTCAAAATACTGTATAATGCAGAATGATATATCGAAACTTGTGAACAAAGAAGTTGTTCCCTCATCTTGGGAACATTTAGGTTTATATGATTGTATAACAGATGAGATAAACAACCAAGGTTTGGTTATGTTGTAGAACATTACAGTGCTCGTTTAGATAAACTAGAGAGGACAATCATGAACACTTTTTTTTTCCAGTGTTAATATTAATGTTTTGTTTTATGTACATATATTTAAATAAATATCCAAGATCTGTTCTTAGTGTATTACATTGTAATTACTTATAAAAAAAACGAGACATTCTTATTCCTATAATAATGTGCCGTTTTTCATAAAGCCTACACCTATCCTTATGCTTCCTTACATTTTCATTTCACTAGAAAGAAAAGTAAGAAAGAAAGAAGGAGAGAAAAAGATGATAATAACTAAACAATACAATAGTAGCACTAGGTGGTTTTTTCAAAAAAAAAAGCATGCATCTATCGTCGTCCTATATCATTACATTTTCATTTTAGTAGAAAAGAAAGAAAGAAAGAAAGAAATGATAATAACTACATAATACAATTGTAGGAGGGGGTAGTAGTATCAAGACCATCCAATTACACATCCCGCCCTATCCTACATATTGTAGCTTACGCCATTTTGAAGCTTCCGTTATTTTGAAATTTCTAGTATCACCCCAGTTTGAAAAATAAAATTCGACTTAGAACACTCTTGCATTAATTTCGACTTAGCACACTCTTGCAATTACTAATTTTGAATATGGCGCTAGCAACCATTTTGAATCCACCATCATGGATGACGTCATCGGTAGGTCGGTAATGCAACTAATTACTTTACAACTTGACCGACGCCGTAAGCTGCCATCTCATCCTAACATGACCTACGCCTTAAGCTGCCATCTCTCCCTGTTACAGCTTGACCAATGCCTTAAGCTGCCGTCTCTTCCTATTACGTAACAGGAATAATGACTCTTAGGGGCCTAACTCCTAAAAAAGCCGTCGGGACGCTTCGGGAACAGCACAGGGAGAAAGGGGGGCGCAATTACAATGCTGGAAATGAGTCCTCTGACGTCACAAGACAGTCTGGATCAAACAACACAAGTATAGATCCTGTTCCTGTTACGTAACAGGAATAATGGTTCTCAGGGCCTAACTCCTAAACGAGGCGTCGGGACGCTTCGAAAATAACATGGGGTGAAAGGGCTCATCTCGCTTTCTTTAATCGAGTATAATAACACCGGGCTGCTGGGACCGCGTCGGGGGCGTCTGGAAGAGGCGTCGCGGTACAAAGGGCGGGAGCCGAATCTGGCTTGATACTACTTATGTTATTTCATATCTGAGCTCTTATATTTAATCTTATCATCCTTTTTATTTATGTTAATTCATTACTTTATTATATTATATTCTAGTGAATATAATATTCTGAGGATGTAATCTTCTGCTACAATAGTCGTCCCGATTTATAAAGGGGGTAACAAGACAGAAATAAATAATTATCGGCCAGTGAGTTTAACTTCGGTTGTTTGTAAAATAATGGAACATTTACTCGCAGAACACACGAGGGGAACGCTAGAAAGCAAAGGGCGGTTCAACGAAAGCCAACATCGCTTTCGATCAGGGTACTCATGTGAAAGTCAGGTTACGTCACTATTTCAAGATATAGCAGACGAAGTGGATACAGGGGGAAGAACTGATGCAGTGGTTATAGATTTTTCTAAAGCTTTTGACGTAGCACCACATAACCTACTTATCCGGAAAGTAGCTGGGGCAGGATTTGATAAGCGTGTTGTCCATTGGGTGGAGAATTTTTTTGGAAGGGAGATCGCAAAGGGTAAGGGTGGGGAATGAGCTGTCAGAGATGGGTACATTAAGTTCAGGGGTGCCCCAGGGTTCAGTTCTGGGGCCCTTACTTTTTCTGATTTTTGTAAATGATATAACTATACATAGGCCTACTACAAGTCAAATAAGATTGTTTGCGGACGATTGTGTCATTTACAGCAAAATTAGGGACGAACTAAAGGAGAGGGAACTTCAGGAGGATCTAAACAAAATAAATAAATGGGCGGATGAGAATAAAATGACAATCAACACCAGAAAAGTAAATCAATAGTTTTCGGTAGAAGCAATAATAAAATTCGGCAAAATTATCACATGGGCAGGGAACGAATTCGACAGGTGGAGAGCTGCATACATCTGGGAGTGTATATGGCAAGTAATGCGGGTTGGGACGAGCAGATAAATGTGGTGTCAAGGAAGGCGAGGAAAACACTCCACTTTATAATGAGGGTACTGAAAAAAGGGAGCGCAAAATCAAGGGAAATAGCCCACAATTCTCTAGTAAGGCCAATAATGGAATATTCAGTAGCATGCTGGGATCCGTATAGAATTAATCAAATAGATTTACTAGAAAAAATTAAGAAAAGAGCGATAAAATTCATAAAAATAGGTAAATATTGTGGAGAGGAGATAAGATGGGAACTCTTGCAAGACAGGCGTAATATATAATAGGTTATGTACATTATACAAAGCTTATAGACTAATGGTTCTAAGGCATGGCGGGACGTTGGGAAAAGACTAGAAAAACCATCGTATTATGGAAGAGGCGACCATTCCCTCAAAATCAAGGGTAGAAGGTATAGAACAGACGTAGGGAAGTTTTCATTTGTAAATAGAACCACTGAGGAATGGAATGAATTGCCTGTAGCAGCTTTTCAGGGAAACCCCCCCTGAAGAAATTTAAGAATAACTTAAGGTCTTCTTTGTGTATTAAGTAATGCTACCTTCTTATGTAATGGTTCTTTTTGTGAAATGTTAATCGTTCATGTGATGTTACTCGTTAACGTGTATGTTACTCGTTAATGTGTAAATATTATAGTCTTAGTTGTAGTATTCTAGTATTAGGAAACGCTGCAACCGGGTAGTAACCCAATTGCAATGAATAAAATTATACATATCATACATATTATAATTATATATATAAATAAATATCACAATTTTTTTTGAACGGGCGGTTGTTTCGTACTTAGGGAGGCATGAAACGTAGATATATGAAAGATTTTTTCGAAAGTCATGACATGGTATCGATTGCAATAGGTAGATTTTTCTTCGAAATCTACCTAAAAAGGCATATAACTTGTATTTTGATTTTAAAGTGGGTGAATAAGACAAAAATTGGGCACCACACTTGGGTTGTGTGACGTGTTACGTGAAGTTAACAGAGTGGTTGAGGGGAAAAAATAACACACCTCTTTTGCTGTTCTAATGATTTGGCGACACCTAGCAGACAGAGGGAAACTATCCCCGATTTTGTTACTTCTGCATTACCAAAACAGAGGGCTTTTCAAGGAAACTAAAAGATAAGATTGTGTGTCCTAATATCCCCTCAGCCATAAGACCCGTGCCACATTCTCCTGATGGATGAATGAAATATTGAATAGGCCTATAATCCAGAAGAATGGAGACTGTCATTGATTCATCAAAACAGAGTTTAAAAGCAGTTTTATTTCACCATGGTATTACAAAACCTTCCATTCCTGGGGCTAATTTAGTCGCTATAGAAGAAACTTATGAAAATATTTCACTAATATTGAATGCAATAAAGTATAGTGAACATCGCTGGGCAATTTGAAGGGATTTTAAAGTAATAGCCTTATTACTTAGATTACAAGGAGGGTTTACTAAGCTCTGTTGTTTTTCGTGTTTGTGGGACAGTCAAGCAAGAGCACAACTTATCTGGCCTATCAGATAAGATCATATTCCTAGTGAACATAATATTAAATATCCTCCGCTAGCGTAACGTGAAAAAGTACTTCTTCCACAAATGAATATAAAACCATAATGAATAGAGGAGAAAGTGTGATGACTGAGGTAGTTCACTGGTTCCGCCGCTAGGTAGCAGTTACTCTGCTTGAGATTCGCGGGAGCAAGATTACTACGGGCGGTATAGGAAAAATTGCAAACACTCTTAAACAAAATAATACATTAATCTATTTCAAAATGACTCACCTTATCTAAAGTGAATTGTTAGATACTTTTGACAATTTTTGGGCTGCTTTACACGTCTTGGAAGATCTCATCTCCATAAATAAACATGGCCGTGTGTAACAGTAATTTCTCAGATTGCAAGTAGCTTGACCGTAACATTTCGTTCCACATCTTTCAAAAAATCGAAGATGTTCACAAGCAATGAACAATTATATAATATAGGTATGAAACAGCTAAGGGATGATTTGATCTAATATTTTGTTGCCTAGAAAATAGGGTAGAGGGTATGTTAGTATAATTTGATGAGAATTTGTTAAAGAATGTACATTTATATAGACATACCAACGTATAATTAGGATAGAAAACAGCTAAGGGATATTTTATAAATTAATATTAATATTACATTGTGTAGAATATTACTGAGTATTAATTTGTATTAATATTGTATTAATAGTAATATTATTTATATTGATATTAATTTTCTCCTGGCTGTATGGGGTAAGTTATGTAGGTGAAACACGGTCAAAAGTGTAGATCTGTGTACAAATTATGTAACAGAGATAATATAAACTAAGGGATGGTTTGTGAATTGCAGGGCACGGAAAATTTCATAAGCAGCACTACAAAAATAGGGCGCGTGATCTTTAAAATTGGCGTCTCAACATCCGATAAAGACGCACATACGCAAAAATTGTTTTGCAATGCATTCTACATATTATATCACACAATATTTCAAAGCATTTTCCCTGATTTTTCATTAAAAAAATTAAATCCTCTTGCTATAACTACAGCCCGCTATTTGCTCAAACCCTCGACCATTCGCCGTTCGCTGTAACTGATGTACGTTTTATGTTGTTAAATTATATTATTAAAAAAAGAACAAGATATTAAACTAATAAGGCATTTGCTATGATAATTATACATAAAAATTACTAACATAAATGAACAGAAAATACGATAAATAATCCAATAAATGCTTAAATAAAAGTAGTGCAGACTTACGAAGTTAGAAAGAGGCTTCATTCACTCCTTTTCCCCAGCGGGTCAATCTTGCAGTATGGGTACAAGTAGTCAGTTAATATAGTATTATTATTGAGTCCACCAATAAATTGTGTAAAATGTTTACGTTATTGCTGGCATTTTATGGAAAAGATGCCTGCTAATACCTCAATACCATTCTGATAGCTTTAGCGCCTGGAGTAATTACTATTACTCGTAAACCATTATAGATATATAGATGGAACTCGATTTATAATAAGCAGGGCCTAAAATTGTTTGAAAAATGACCTAAAAAATGACCCTAAATTTTAAAGAAGATGACTTAATAATTATTAAAAAATGACCTAAAAACTTATATTTTATTTATAAAAAAATTATTATTGTATACACAAAGTTATAGACTAGTTTGTACATAATTGTAAAAACTGTAAATAACTGTAATGTTGTGAATGTCATTTTCTCACGGAAAATTATACTGGCACTGAGGCACTGGCGAGTCACAATAAATTCGGCATTTCCTTTTGTGGTCTGCCGGATTATATTATTGTTTATTGAGGGTAAACAGTAGTTTGCACTCTGAAATCCAAGCAGGTGGCAGACTCTGGTGCAAAGTCAATCTAATATCAATAGTAATATAATACAAAATTTTGTCGTTTCTTTGATTCTCATTTCCGACTGAGACATGACAACACTTAACGCCGAATTTTTCCTTCTAGCCTTAAATAAATAACACTTCAAAGACAGTACCGCTAGCGACGGAAAAAAAGTTAATACACTCAATGTAAATACGTGAAAATGACTAAAAAAAGGAAGCAAATGACACGAAAATGACAAAATAATGACCTAAAATTGAAATAAATGCCCTAAAAATATAAAATGGCATAAAATGACAAAAAAATGACCTAATAAAAATGCATGTTTGTAATCTAGAGGCCATGATTAGGATTTATCTACAAGTTGGCAATGTCTATGCAGCATCAATAAAAAGATGACATGTCATTAGAATCCGGGCCCTGATAATAGGATTCAAATATTTCACTAAACCTTACACGCTTGATCTCTTTCTGGACACAAAAATAAAATAAAGAATGTCGCATGGTCAAATTTGCTTCACCCTCGACATTTCACGATCGTCCCACATCATTCAGACAGCTGTAGCGCCCGGAATAATTACCACTCAATTACTCGTAAACCATTCGAGATATAAAGGTGGTACTGAATTTAAAATAAAATTGAAATATTTCACTAAAACTTTCTCGCTTTTAGTTTTTACGGGACACAAAAATGAAAAAAAAGTCGCATAGTCAAATTCCGTTTCACCCTCCATGAATTTTGTTTAATTGGTGATGTTTATATAATGAAATAAAAACATTTATGTCCGCATTTTTAAGTCTCTGTTTTAACCATCAGAAGGACTGTTGTGTGCAGATTATTTCTGCACAAATTTCACAGAAATAGGACCAAGGGTTAATTAAAGATTGGGAGTTTAATCATAAGATGCCAAACTATCATGATGCAGCATTGAGAAGTTGAAACGCAAACGAAGGTGCTGCCAGTGTTTCGGTGGACCGCCGCTCTCCCTATATCCACCATTGCCTGAGCGGCCGAGTCATCACACTTTCTCATTCTATTCATTATGATAAACTAAAGTACGTCTGCTTTAACTTGGCACAAAATTAAGCAGGTAGCCAAAATTTACTCACTCCACTATTCCACTGAGCTCAGGGTGGAGTAGGGTCGTATAGAAGAAATGTAGAAAAACCAGAAATTCGCCGTTTAAGTAATTGACGGACGTGCTTCAACTCTCATATTGTCGTGCAGAAAAGCAGACGTGGCGACTTGTTACTGTGAATGGTGTTGGTGTAAAATATTTATTTTATATGTTTGAAAATAAATTGTAATATTCACCTTTATTCGACGTTGGGGTTTACTGCATTATTTTATTCCAGTGACATTTATAATGATACCGTAGGCTATGTGATTGTCACACACATACACACACACAAATATATATATATATGTGTGTGTGTGTGTGTGTGTAAAATCACATAGCCTACGTGATTGTCACAAGTCATATGTTTCAGCTTTCGTATTGTCGTTTAGAAAAGCGTGATTTATTATTACGGTATCATTATAAATGTCACTGGAATAAAATAATACAGTAAACCCCAACGTCGAATAAAGGTGTGTGTGTGAGTATATATATACATCGTACTACAAGAAAAATTATACAAGAAAATTATTAATTAATTATTATTATTAAATTATTATATAAAAGGGCACTGTGTAAGGTATTAAAGCAATTAAAATTCCAGTATGTAAAAAATAATCAGAAGAGAAACATTTTTATAGAAAGACCTGATGTGGTAGTACGACGATTTACATACTTACGGAAACTAAAAAACTTACATAATTCTAACCGCCTTATTATTTATTTGAGAAAAACGTGGGTTAATATATTAGGAGAGGAGTAAAGAAATAGTAGTTCATGAGGACTCTGAATCTGGCTGTATCCCTAATGACATGTTATGTTGCAAATTTAAACCAAGGAACAGATGAATGCAACTGTCTTCAAAAATGATTTGATTAAAACTCTATTCCTAATATTCCTCCAAATTCAGTAGCACTAATGGAAAACGCTAGCTACAATTCAAAATAAACCTCGTACCTACCTACACTTACTTACTCAATGGCAATAGACAATTCCTCAGCAAGCTAAAGGAATATTATCTATTTTATGGAACCCGAAGGTTCATTGCCGCCATTGCTTATATGAGCCCACCATTCAACCCTATTCTGCGCTAACTCCATCCAACCATCCCTTGCGAATCCTACTTCCATTAAATCTATCCTAATATTGTCCTCCCACCTACGTCTAGACTTCCAAGAGGTCTTTTCCCTTCGGGTCTCCCATTCAATACTTTTAAGATATGTCTTTCCTCCCCATGCGTGCAACATATCCAGCCCATTTCATCCTCCATGATTTAATTATCCTTACATATTATGAACAGATTGTGAAGCTTGTCGTTTTACCTACTCCGTGTGAAAATCAGACATTCAAACTTGTTTAAGTGGAGGCTATATTAATTCTGATCCCGTGTCAAGAAAATCAGTGCTATATGACTCAATTAAATCAGTAAAGCCAATCACAGGCATTATGAGATAGACACAGTACGAAACAACATGACCACACAGTTATACGTTTACTGCAATACCATTGTGACTTAAACCCTATTGAACTAATATGGGCGCTGGTAAAATACGATATCACAGTCAGAATAAGCGAAGAAGAAAAACTGTTATCGGATGAAGTAAAACAGTAAATTCTGTGGCATTGGAAAAATGCTTGTGTTCAATTAAAGGGTTTCGTTGGGTCAAATACAGTATAGTTTTGGTGTTGGGCAAATTTATTATGAATTTAGACGATTCAGATCCTGATGAAAGCGACATAAACCTCACTGACCACCACTGCTTCTTGCGGTTACATTGATGGGTATTTCTCCTCTGCCACCCTCGTCATAAGTGACAGCTTCAAAATAGGGAGTGAGTAACCTTTCACAATAGTATGTTTCTATCTCTTTCTGTTCCATACCTGACTTCTGCCAAACATCTTCTGTCTCAATTTTCTCAACTGTGCCAACTTAGACCAATGGAAAATTTTGTGAGCTCTGGATAAGAGTGGAGAAGCCTTTTAATGATTGAAAACTCTGTTCACTAAACTCAGTTATGCTAAATTAAAAGAAAGTTTACAAATTAGAAAATTTTGAACGAAAGCATTTTTTAGAAAATACTTAATCCTATGGAATTACCAACCTGGAGATCTTTTGTATCTGTTGTCAAAGGGTTTTGAAGGGTTCGTAGGGCAGAGAATTATCGCCAGTTAATAGACATTAGTAAGAAACCACAAAACAACGGGCTGCCGTATGTCATCGAACATTTACATTTGGGCTTTCTTTCTGAGGACTTGGGGGCTTTAAGTGATGAGCAGAGAGTGTGATTTCACCAAGGTATTGCTACAATAGGGCATTATCAAGGAAAATGGGATACAGAGATGAGGGAAGACTCCAGTTCTCATAAAAGAACAAAGTAAGATATTTTTATCTTTCTCCACTTTATTGCATGATGAGTGGTTTTAATATGTTTTAATAGCTGGTAAGGTAGTTCTATTACTATAACAGTTTTACCATATCTGAGCTGACCTTCAAAAATTTTAATTAAAAAAATTAGAACAAAGTAAGTTTAAATAGGCTGAAAATCCCGATTTTTTAGTGTATCAAGTAAATATCTATAACACAAAAACGAGACGTGTTATGAACTTCTCACCAGCATTTTCATGTTCAGCGCATGCAAATTAGTTAAGATCGGCCTATTTTATTCATGTTAAGGGGAAAAGTTCAAATTTGTTGAATAGTATTATTAACCCGATCAACAATTTCAAACGTTGTATGTGAAATATTTCAAACAATCTTGAATTCTTATCCCTAATTGAACTTAAATGAAAATGGTACATTAAAGAAAAATCATCCTGATCTGGGGAATTGTAGGGGCTTTACCCCCCCCTTAGCCCCCGGGGCTGCGCCACTGTTATTATGTAATGGCTAGGGCAAGAAAATAGTGGGAAATGCAAAATAAAAATGCATTTACGCCCTACAAATAGGCTAGTAAAAAATTACACTTTTTTAATAGCAATAAATCATAAATTGTTACTTTCGATTAGTTTTTTTAGAAGTAATGAGTTGATTTTAGAGAGCAATTTAATATATGGTAGCGTGTTACATTTAAATTTACGATATAAAACACTTATTTTATTACTAACGAAGTAAGTAAATTAATTCTACTAGGACACCCTTTTTAATATACATTATTTCGGAACTAGCGTGCTCATCAAATTGCCCATAGTAATACCTCATTTAACTCTTGTACACAATTGAATGACACAGTGAAAGTCCTTCTGATATAGCCTACCTGAAAACGAATTACAATGATCGTGCTCGGGTGAATTCATTATGGGCATTCCTTTAAAGCAGGCTTGCGTATACCATGTAAGGATACAAATCGCCAACATTATGCAAATGTCTTGACTTGCACCCTAATTTTTCTACATTTACGTTTCACGCACGTCTGCCGGGATGTTGGTTAAGCAGTCTCCGTCTTCCGTTTTGGATTTAGACTTTCTGAGATGTCATTAGTCGAATAGCGATTGAACCAAGCAAATAGTGTGTGACTTGGGTCCACTGTGTCGTGTTTTCGATGACGTATGCCAACAACTTCCTAAGGTTCAAATGCTCTGCCTTATTTGTTTTCTACATTAGATCACTGTTACCTACTAGGGCAGCGGTTTTCAAACTGGATAGGCCTACCGCAAAGCCGGCTAAAAATTGTGAAATTATTAAAGAAGGCATGAAGACACTTAAAAGTTAAAATGAAAGTTATCATCTCTCGCCACTGTCGAAAAGAGTTTTTTCACACTCAGACATGCCAACCGCAACGTGCTAGGAATATATTGTCCTTGTACTTAACTCGAGGTGCGACAGCTCCTCTTCCTGCATTCGTCAAGGTGCAGTTGATAAGTGAAGTTGTGGTTAAATTTTGTGTGAAATTTTAAAGTGGAAAATTTGGCCTCTACAACAGTTATTGTAAGCCTGATTAAATAAGTACGGTACTTATATGTATAGGTAATGTGTTCTATTGTTGCTTTTTTTGTGTGATCATGCAATTTTTCATCTTCTGGGGGGTTTACTAAGCCCTAATCAAATTTGAAGATATTTCCAACGAGAGTTTAAATTGCATGGAATGAACGGCTGAATGAACAATGAACGATGAACGATGATTGAAAGGCGAATTTGGTTGCATTCGTTCGTGCCAGCTTTAGGGCATTCGCATCAACATTCAAATCCCTTTTACTCCGGCCTCATATTGAATGATAAAAATGCCCGCATCGAAGTTACGTAATAAAATTTATTTTTGGCAGTGTGTTGTGCATTCTTCGTGCCGGTTCTGATTTTTTTTTTTTTTTTTTTACAAATTGTTTAAATTATGTATGATTTGTTAAATAAAGTGTGTGTGAAATAAAATGCTAAAAACATGGAGTGAATAAATAATTTCTTGAAGCTGTCGTGTTTGTTTATATTTTTCAATGAAGAAGTGAAAGAAAATAGTTCAGGCACAACGAGAAAAAATTGGTCTTTGTCGTGAATTTGCATGGGGTCAAATTTTTATTCTGTTTTCAGATTTTGTGTCGACGGTAGAAACAACATATCAAAAATGTGACTTTCTTAGCTGTGCTACTCCTGGAATCATGCAAAATAGGTGCCGGAATCTTTTTTTTCCGCAGTAAATTTGTTTCTTTAACTTTGCAGCTAAAACAGTGTTATACAAAATTATGCTTGCTAAATTCTCCACAAAAAGTGTTAGCAAGATTTGTTCTCAGACCAATAGCTACCGAGCAGTAGCTACGAGAAGCTGTCAATGTTAGCACAATCTCAGGTGAAATAATATTTTTTGCTGGAAACTACATCGGGCACTATTTTTTTAAAATTTGGTATCTATAGTAGAAACAACTTTTTAAAATGTAATTTTTTCTAAGATGTGCTACCGCCGGAATCGTATAAAATGAGTACCGCGAAACTTTGTTTTGCCCGACAAGGGTACCGTGGCGAAAAAAGTGTAAGAACCGCTGCACTAGGGTACGAAGAACCAACTGTATGCAGATGACTTGCATCCTAATTTTTCTACATTTCCGATGCATTTACAGGTATGTCTGCCGGAGTGTTCGTCGAGGAATTTCGGTCTGCCTTTCTTAGATTTAGACTTTTTGAGATGTCCTGAGTCGAATAGCGATTGGCCCAAATATATGAAATTGGTGTGACTTGGGTCCATTTTTTCGTGTTTTCAATTACGTCTGCCAACATTTTCGTCCAAGTGGTCGGCCTTCTTTTTGACATTAGGCCCCTGTTTCCTTCTAGGGTAAAAAGAACCAACTGTATGCAATTGGTGTGACTTCCCTCTTAAATTTTACACTCTTCCGCCCATTTATTCACCACCTCGTCACAGACAAGTTGGTTTGAAGATGCGCGGTAGCAATATGGGCTAGTGGAGTGGCATTCTCGCTTAAGTCATGATTCATGTCTCATCTGCTCAGTTATGTAACATACGGTATTGAAAGACTGATATAGTTCTCGTCATTGTTCACCAATGTTAAGAGATATTTGAATCTGATCGCAGTCTACTAACAACATGGCGTAGGCTACTGTCGAGCAAGTGAAGATCACAAGCATAATGAAGACATTGTTTATACTTTTATAATATTCGCAAATAAGAAGAAAATGTAATTACGAGAGAAACAGCATAAGGGGCCCCACCGCAGTTGGGAATCCTGAGACAATAATTTCTATCCTTCAATGGCTGTAGCGACCAATTATTGGGATTAGCCTAAAATTATATTACTAATGATTTTCATTTTCCCAGTAAGGAAATATTAAATGCCAAAATCTTCATAAAATACATCCTTAGGCCTATACCCTTAACTTTGTTTGTTTGGGACCAGATCAGATTTCAGCATTCAAAAATATACTAATAAAGTATAATATTAATAAAATATAATGCTGAAATGTGATATGGTTCCAGACGAGCGAGGTAAAGGGTATATGGTTTTATTTTATCAAAACGTATAATCATATCGCTTAGTAAATTATTATCAGAATGTAAAATCTTATAACACCGATATAGCTTTATCAAATGTTGTGGATTAATTATGGTGATTCTGGATTTTCCCGGTTTTGAGTTTAATCACTTTTCTTACCCCTATATGTTTGCCTATTGTGTTAAAAACATTTGTGTTGTAGCTTGTAGGATCCATATGGTATCACAGTGGTGCTACCCAGTACTGATGGATAAGTGTGAACAGATGACACCTTCTGGGAACTAAAGTGTTCTCAGTATCGCATCTGGATAACATGCCCTCATGTTGTTGCCAATTTTTTACCGCTTTGGATACAAAAACTACGACTTAAGATATTTTAATCGTGGTCTGTCGTTTCACGTAATAATACGTCTTGTTAGCAGAATACATTGACTTCACTGGAATACATAAATTAATTTCCTTTTTTGTATTAACATAACTTATTCATTAATATTGATAAATTTCATTTTTCCTTTTGTGGTAAATGTTATTAAATGTGAATAAAATTGTCCACCTAAGCCACAAAAATAAATTCAATCCAAAAGTTCAATGTATGTAACGTTTACTTTACACTTTGTTTTTAATCTACAGTTATACAATATTGACTGCAAGCATATATATCGCTCTTGTATACTATTTTCGTATCTCCTGTTGCATATTCATTCATTTTCCATATCTTGTGGCGTTGGTGTGAAATTCAAATAAGTTATAGTCATAAGATATAAAGTAATAATGTTATGCTAAAAACACTGTACACTGAATACATTCACACTTTAAAATGGCAACTGCTGAAAATCTATTTTAAAATATAAATCTTTAAAATGTATTGAATTTATACGTCATGTATAATAATTATTAGTAGGTTGATCGATAACTATGTATCATTAAAACCAATGTCTATTTACTAAGTATTAAACATATCATGTTTTTTTTTTGTCGAAAGTTATTCAGCATTAGTCAATAATACAATTAATACGTAGATTCACTGTAACTAAGTATTTGTGCGTTGTTTATAGATTAAAAACATACATAAATAGGGATGTAGCTCGCCCAACTTCTCCGACAGATAGCGTGGGTGTACTAGCCGGTATGCGCTAGCCGTCCGTCACTTGTTTTTTCCAGTTGTCGTCTGCTGGCACCATGCTTTTAAATGGCGTTCCATCTTCCCCGTCCGAAAAATATGTCCGTAATTTTATATTTTTATAGAGGACATGAGGCTACTATACATACTTCCCTGTCTATTGGGCCCTTCTAGAATGTTTAAGTGTCAAAAAGACGAAAGAAAAATTACTGCAGATAGGCTCTAAATAACACTACAAAGGAAGAATTAACTAACAAATATTGCGAGATATTTCCGATATAGTCGACATTATTTTGTACTCGACTTGCAGTAATATGTTATCAATGTATGAATATTTATATGCAGTGTGGCGATGGGATATTCTTTAATTTTTAAATTAATATTAAATTTGCCATGTGCATCCAGAAGACGTTATGTGCCATTTAAAAATAGAGTAAATAAATGAAAATTACATAGTAACGCAACGATAATTACAATACATTGAGTTAGTTTTATGCCTTTGTTAAACTGCATCTTTAGTGCACCTTTATATTTAAAGATCACTTCCCTGTTTAATTTATTTAGTTATTTTAGGCCTATTTATTTTACTTTGCTGTATATATATGTGTATATTACTATAGCCTTCTATTGCATCTGAGATCAAAATATAAATTCTGTCATGTCTAAATAGCCAAGTTAATTGCTGCCTCGAATAAATAGCGTTGCCAATTTAATAGGCTACATGACTAAACGTATGATAATTCTAAAATTCTGCCTTTATATTCTATGTCATGCAATTAAATTTTTTAACAATATTCTGTCCCATAACTACAAATGAAAATCATGTAACGATGTTCTAGCATACCGGTAATAAAAGGAATAAGAATAAGAACTGAGAAGAAAAAAGAAAGAAAAGTTCCCATTGATTTTCGATTTTCAAGTTCCCATCTTTTTTAACTATTATGGACAGGAAAAGATAAGTTTTCGTGTTGTAAACATATTTTAATATTTTGATTTTGAATACTTTTTAATATGATATAGGCTAAATATGCATTCGATATGGAAAATAAATAATATTTAAAATGTGTGCGAATACACACCACATATATCAGTGTTCATCACATAGGCCTATATCAATTAGTATTTTACTGCCTGAACCCTAGAGGTATATTCTTTTAGTTACTTTGAATCATACCCAATCGCCAAATTAGCAGCACTATATATAAATATTTATATCTTCGTAACATTGTATGTCGGGAACATAGTAATGTAGTTAATAGCGGACATTTCTCAAAGAATTTGTCAGCTAATTCTTCCTCCTTTTCGACTTATATAGCGTCTACTACCTTCTGCAATTTTTCTTTAAGCTTTTTCACGTAAATATATTCTGGAAATGTCCAGTATACAAAGAAATGCGCCTAATTGCGCTTTACCCACTACAAAAATAGAACAGTTCGAATGTAGGCTATTTTCCAGTCTGCTCCATTTAAAAGCATGGTACCTGCAGACGACAGCTGGAAAAACAAGTGAGGAACGGCTAGCGCATACCGGCTAGAGCAGTGGAGACATCTGCTGGTTCTAGTTCGCTACATCCCTATTTGCTGTCTCTTCTCTTTTTAGCAGTAGTCAATTATATAAATTAATATGTAGATATGCTGGAGCTAGCCCACATATTAATTTATATAATTGACTATTGCTAAAAAGAGAAGAGACAGCAAATTTATGTATGTTTGTAATCTAAAACAACGCACAAATACTTAGTTACAGTGCATCTACATATTAATTGTATTATTGACGAATGCTGAATAACTTTCGACAAAAAAAAAAATATGATATGTTTAATACTTAGTAAATAGACATTGGTTTTAATGATACATAGTTATCGATCAACCTACTAATAATTATTATACATGACGTATAAATTCAATACATTTTAAAGATTTATATTTTTAGAAAGATTTTCAGCAGTTGCCATTTTAAAGTGTAAATGTATGCAGTGTACAGTGTTTTTAGCATACCATTATTACTTTAAATCTTATGACTATAACTTATTTGAATTTCACACCAACGCCACAAGATATGGAAAATGAATGAATATGCAACAGGAGATACGAAAATAGTTCGCAAGAGCGATATATATGCTTGCAGTCAATATTGTATAACTGTAGATTGAAAACAAAGTGTAAAGTAACGTTACATACATTAAACTTTTGGATTGAATTTATTTTTGTGGTTTAGGTGGACAATTTTATTCACATTTATTCATTAACTTCATAGTTTCACGGGGAAAAAAAAGGATTATCTCATACAATCTCAAAAATAAAAATAACTTAAATGTACAATTTCTGTAAAAACATTATCTAGATGTATCTAACAGTTACAGAAAGCAAGATCCTCTGGTGTCTCTAGAACTCGTTTTGTTAACTTGTGCTTGCCTGGTAAGTTATATATAGCGGTCTTGCATCGCACATAACTATTAGGCCTATGTACCAAAAAGTAATCGCAATTTTAGAGGGCCATGAAATTCTTACCCAAAAATGCAATTGACGATCACAGGTTTCTTTTGAAACATTTGCTGTAAATTTACTTCTTTATTAAGTGCCAGTATAGTCCAGGCAACGAACGAAAAATAGAAAAAAAAAATCGTGTAGTTTTGAAATTTTGCAGAGATGTCGGAGGGAGTGTCCCGAACAACATACTAAAAGTCCCCGAAGGTGGGGGGTGAGCGGGGGGCAGGGGGGCCCGCAGAAGGTCCCAGTTTTAGGTTTTTCGCTTATATCTAAACAACGGTGCTTCATAGAGGAAAAATTTCTATATACAAAATTAAAGCTGATAAAATTTCCTACAAGACTGATCCTACACATTTCTTTCTATTTCCAATAGTTTTCGAGATATCCGCCAACGAAAATAACACATTTTCGAAGAAAGCTCTTTCGCCTCGCGCTTTTCGACACACTTTGCCTTCTAGCGCTTCAGTCCTTAGGTATACAGCAATGTTCTCATGAAAGAAGTTGTAGCGAAATAAATTCGCTTTAAAATGAGTAGTCATTTGTTATTATTTATTCAAATGTTCAAAAGTTATAACAATTTAAAATTTCGGTCAAATTTCGAGATTTCGAAAGAAAACCGTACATCGCACTTTCTCTATATTTAGGGGTAATATATTTGTATATAAACTGTATATTGTGTATTTACATCACGGAACAAGTGGAGAAATATAAAAAAACCATTAAAGTTGAATTTATTAAAAATCCGATCACGGTACAAGCACAGGACATGTAATGGAAAATACATTATATTTTAGGCAAGAAGGGAAAAGTGGGCACAAAAAAAAATCATGTAGTTTTAAAATTTGGCAGAGATGTGGGGGAAAGTGTCTTAAACAACATAGTAAAAGTCCCCATGGATAGGGGGTGAGCGGGGGGTGGGGGGAAGTTTTGAATGTAATTTCTCGCAGTTTTCCCTAAACACACTATGGCTATGGGTTCTGGCAAAATACAGTTTATGCACAAAATTAACTACATAAAAGTTCTTATAAAATTGATCTGAATGATATTTTTGTGGATTTAATGGTTCAGGAAATAGAAGGATATGAAGTATGACATAGTTCTGGATATTCTGTTTTACATACACCTATATATTATATTTTTTAACAAAAATGAAAGGAGATGATAATTAAATTAGCATGATGCCAAGCAAGCAAACTAGTTCTTAGAAAAATATACTTACTAATGGTTAACGTCACACATAAAACTCATTATCGTTATTATTATTATTATTATTACCATCATCATCATAATTATTATTATTCTTGTTGTAAAGCTTAGCGTTCTATGTTACGTTAAAAAAATTACCGGTATTTTGAAAAATGGTAAGGAATAAGATATATTGAGATATTGTAAGAATAGTAGGCCTACCTATTACTTTAAATAAATGTTTACTTGTCTATGTGGCTTCTGAGAATATTTGAACATCATATTTTGTCACTGTGCAACTCGGTGTGTTGGCAGATATGGATGCCGAAAAGCTGGTATTAAATGCTCATCCGTTTGTGGAACCTGTCATGGTACATGCACCAACAAGTATACCATTAGAAGAAGAAGAAGAAGAAGAAGAATAAGAAGGAGTTTAAAATTGATGACGTCCAAGCAAAATAAGTTGTTCAGGCACTCGCTGAATGCTGAATGCTGAATGTTGATAGAACAATATAACCCTAAGTTATCATACGATGTACTAGGATTCCAGTGTTGGAGACTGAAAAAAATAGACAACTATACATTTATTTCAAGTACTATGTAGGCCTACTAGGTCTTATAATTACTAAATATATCTAACTCTTCACAATTTTTCCAAATGAGATTTTATAAGAAAAATATAATGGATAATAGGCCTGGTTTATACTTCTTATAACGTACACTCATACCATGAGATTTTTGTAAGCTTTATAATAATAATTATAATAATAACAATGAGTTTTATTTTTCATGTTTACCTTTAGTACGAATATTATTCTAAGAACTAGTTTGCTTGCTTGGCATCATGCTAATTTAATTATCATCTCCTTTCATTTTTGTTAAAAAATATAATATATAGGTGTATGTAAAACAGAATATCCAGAACTTCATATCCTTCTATTTTATGAACCATTAAATCCACAAAAATATCATTCAGATCAATTTTATAAGAACTTTTATGTAGTTAATTTTGTGCATAAACTGTATTTTGCTAGAACCCATAGCCTTAGTGTGTTTAGGGAAAACTGCGAGAAATTACATTCAAAACTTCCCCCCACCCCCCGCTCACCCCCTATCCATGGGGACTTTTACTATGTTGTTTAAGACACTTTCCCCCACATCTCTGCCAAATTTTAAAACTACATGATTTTTTTTGTGCCCACTTTTCCTTTCTTGCCTAAAATATAATGTATTTTCCATTACATGTCCTGTGCTTGTACCGTGATCGGATTTTTAATAAATTCAAGTTTAATGGTTTTTTTATATTTCTCCACTTGTTTTCATGATGTAAATACACAATATACAGTTTATATACAAATACATTACCCCTAAATATAGAGAAAGTGCGATGTACGGTTTTCTTTCGAAATCTCGAAATTTGACCGAAATTTTAAATTGTTATAACTTTTGAACATTTGAATAAATAATAACAAATGACTACTCATTTTAAAGCGAATTTATTTCGCTACAACTTCTTTCATGAGAACATTGCTGTATACCTAAGGACTGAAGCGCTAGAAGGCAAAGTGTGTCGAAAAGCGCGAGGCGAAAGAGCTTTCTTCGAAAATTAGTTATTTTTGTTGGCGGATATCTCGAAAACTATTGGAAATAGAAAGGAATCTGTAGGATCAGTCTTGTAGGAAATTTTATCAGCTTTAATTTTGCATATAAAATGTTTTCCTCTATGATGCACCGTTGTTTAGATATAAGCGAAAAACCTAAAACTGGGACCTTCTGCGGGCCCCCCTGCCCCCCGCTCACCCCCCACCTTCGGGGACTTTTAGTATGTTGTTCGGGACACTCCCTCCGACATCTCTGCAAAATTTCAAAACTACACGATTTTTTTTTTCTATTTGGTGTTTTTCGACGTTTATTGACTGGACTAGTATGGTACTTTATGAGATTGTGTGTGGGGAGGGAAAATGTCTGTCCGTCTGTCCGTCCGTCCATGTGTCTGTACGCGCGATAACTCAAATACGCTTAATCGGATTTTAATGAAACTTGGTTATAATTTATAATGGTCATGGAAAGAACCCTATTGATAATGGACCAAATCGGTTGACCGGTACCGGAGTAAACCCCAATTTAGTGTCTATTTTAAAGGCGCGATAACTCAAATACGCTTTACTGTATTTTCATGAAACTTGGTATACGAATTTATAATGTCCCTGGGAAGAAGTTTATTGATATTGGACAAAATCGGTTGTCCGGTACCGTAATAATGCCCGATTTAGTGCCTTTTTATGGTATGGTATCACAAAGGCGCGGATAACTCAAATATGCTTTATCGGATTTTCATGAAACTTGGTATACGAATTTATGACGTTCTTGGGTACAAGCCTATTGAATTAGGGCCAAATCGGTTGACCGGTACCGAAATAACGAGTATATCAATATTAATTTTGTGTTGAATATTCTTTCATGGCCCACAATAGGCTATATTAAAATAACGTAACAAATTGCCAATCGTATATTGACATTGTTAGCAACCTTGATTAATTTGTTTCTTCATAACGATGTCAGTGTGGGCTAAATAATAATTTAAATAATGTAAATAAACGATTTATAACTACTAGCCGTTGAACATTGATATTATATTGGGTATTCTATGGTTATGTAGACTACCGATATTTACATTAGGCTATATTTTAATGTGAGTATTTTTTATATTCGTTCCTGTGCAGCAATATACCTAATGCAATTCCTGACCGATTTCATGTTGACTTTTTATTCATTCATAACCTTTAAGGCTGCTTTAAACTTGAAACAGACATGTCAGCGAATCGTAGGCCTATTGCATTATTATTATTATTAGTATTATTATTATTATTATTATTATTATTATTATTATTTTGTTATTATTATTATTATTATTATTGCCAGTGCATTTTGTTTTTGGAGCTTAACTCGGAAATCTATTACAAAAATAGCTTTTCTGCATGGGCCTGTCATAATTGCGTTTATCACTGATTAAAAAAAGCATAGGCCTACTGGTACTTGGTTATATTAGTTTACCTGATTTTATTTAATGTAAATTTAGTGCTAACGTAGAAAATGCAGCCTTAAGTTCCTCAGGCAGGGATATTGTTTTTAAATTCATGTAAGCTTATAAGTCCACATCTTTCCACACAAAAAAAAGGCACACTTGAGATTCTCCAAAAAGAAACACACTTGAGAAATGTGTATCATAAATAGCTATTATTACGCGCAAAATCGTCATAACGTTCATTTTAGCTACACTTACAAAACGTTTGTGAATTTTGTTCCGTAAATGTCAAGTTAAAACAACCATCAGTAAAATCCTTGTAACTTGACGTACTCCGTTGCTGTATTTTCTTTCGTAAATAGGAACACTGCATGTTGCAAATTCCATCTTCATGATGACATGAGAAACCTTAGAAAAGAGAATGACGCGTTATTAAGATATTATCGTATTACCTCACTGGTAAGTCTTCCTAAATGTGCGAGGTAACTTTTTCAAATTTATTGCAACAACAATACAAAACTAACTCATTTTTCAACATAGTCCCCTTGTTTCTCAATACACTTATTTCACCGTCTCACAAGCTTCCTGATGTCCTCAGTAAAAAGTTTTTCGGCTGAGTAGCAAGCCACGTATGCACCGCTTCCTTCAGTTCTTGGTTTGTGGCGAATCGATGCGGCCCCTTAAGGCATCTCTTCGGTTTGTCTGAATCATGATACGCAATTGCTCAATGTTGGCGTCACTAGTGGATGTGGATGGGCGTCCTTTTCTTTCCTCGTCTTTCACACTTGTCCGATTATTTTTTAAAACTTTAAATTCATTCGTACACTCTTCGCCGTGGTAAAACATTGCCCCCATATTATTTTCTGATTTCTTGTTTCGTTGTTTTGTTTTCGATTTTGTTTCATCTTATTTAGTTTTCCTCTTCATTCTATAGGTTGTGTTTCTGTTTTAGGCCCGATTGTATAAACATCGTTGACTGGAGATCAATTATGATCTAAGTTCAGAAAATGATCTGAGTTCAGGCTCGAGTTGTACTGTATAACACTGATCTAAGATCAACTAATCAAAGTTCAATTTTGATCCTAGTCCATACATGAGCACTTGGCAACATCGCAGAAACAACTGAGTATCACGAGACGAGAGCATTGTTAGGCCTACTCTGTTTTCCTTCGTATTCAGACTGTGTTTTATGCGAAAGAAAGGAAAAATATGCCCGAAATTAAGCAGAAAAGGATCATTCCTAATTGAAATTGGGAAAATATAAAGATATTGTAGTTACAATCCAAAAAGACGGATGCGATAGTATCCGTGCAAGAGCAAAATGCGTTGAAAAATGTTCTGGTAATTTCATTTCTGGCGTTATAAATGGGCTTAACATTTTCACGGCTAAGGACGTATAAATGCTTCGTCTCGTGAATTGTATGAAAGCGGAGAAGTAAAATTTGAGGATTTTTTTGTTCACCTGTTATGTTTGTCATTCATGGAAACCAGGTAGCCTATTCCACTGAACTTTTCTCTATCGATTTTAAACTTAATAACCCAGTGAACATTTTACCTCATGACTGTCTTATTACAATGTAAAATATCAGTTCTGAAAGAGTTAATAGGTCACATAAAGAAAGATAACGAAGAAAGCATTTGGGGAAAATCCAAAAACAGGTCGCCCCTTAAGCTCCTCCCACTCGAAATTCCCTAGTAGTTCCACCATAGTCACCATAGTCTCGTTTAGCAGCATTGAAAATTTGGAAAATCTTAATTTGTTTCCTCTTTCTACTATTCAATCTCTTTTCTCCTTTACCCTACCTATTCCTACCTGTATTTAAGATTAGGGAGCTGGATGAAATGGCAAAGATTGATAATTTCGTATTAGTTGCAATTGTGGTGCAAGGGTTATTTTCGTATTATAGTAATTAGTACAACATAATAATAACGTACAGGTTACGCTGTAGAGTTATGTTACACTGCATTATAAGGAGCCTAAAACATAGCCTATATACGCACAACTACGTTATAGCTAGAAATGTATGAAGTATGTGTGTTTTCTTTATATTTATCGTAACCACACAGGTAGGCCTAATATTATGTTTATAATGAGCTAATCTTATGTCTCAAATAGGAAAACAGCCCCTTGAACTGAGATCAACGAGTTTGATCGGAGAAATTTTTCCAGTCAAAATTGATCCTAGTTCAGTGCGAATTGATCTCAGATTAGCGTTTATACAACAAAAATTTCCGAGTTCAGCGTGAACTGAGATCAATTTAGTCTCTGATCCAAGATCAAACTGTTTATACAATCGGCCCTCAAGGTTTAGATTTCTTCATAAATACGCTATATAGATTTTCTAGCTAATTCTGATTACTCACCTCCGCGCTCAACATATATACTGAGTGACTTAACTTCAAATACAAACTTCAAATTCAGTATAACTTCATTTTCAAACTTCAAATTCAAACTACAGTGTGTAAATAAATTTTAGCTACTGATATTCATGCTAGTGGCATCTAGGGCTTTGGTTTTAATATTTTAAGGAGTCATTTTACAGAATTCTGATCAGTTCGAATAAGGAAGCAATTAAATGCAATAATTCTCTTAGGGCCGATTGTATAAACAGTTTGATCTTGGATCAGAGTCTAAATTGATCTCAGTTCACGCTGAACTCGGAAATTTTTGTTGTATAAACGCTAATCTGATATCAATTCGCACTGAACTAGGATCAATTTTGACTGGAGAAATTTCTCCGATCAAACTAGTTGATTTCAGTTCAAGGGGCTGTTTTCGTATTTGAGACATAAGATTAGCTCATTATAAACATAATATTAGGCCTACCTGTGTGGTTACGATAAATATAAAGAAAATACACAAAATACAAATTCATGCATTTCTACAGTAGCTATAACGTAGTTGTGCGTACATTTCTAGATATAAAGTAGTTGTGCGTAGTGATGAGCGAGACCAGTCTTGGTCTTGCAGTCTTGGTCTTGGTCTTGCAGAAAATGCAAGACCGAGACCAAGACCAAGACCGCATCAGCGTTAGCAAGACCAAGACCAAGACCGACCAAGCAAGACCGAGACCAAGACCAAGACCAACCCTGCAAGACTCTGGCAAGAACAAGACCAAGCTGCAAGACTCTTGCAGTCTTGCTACTTGAAATTTCTTTTATAAAGCTTCGTTGTGTATGCGGTGGAGGGCGAGCGGTCTAACCACTCAGCCTTGGGGCGGCCTATGACTGAGGATTTGAAACTTTAAACAGTATCCCCGTAACTTAAAACGCCTATTAACATGTTCAGTAGCCTATTTCATTAACGATGACATCCTTTTTTACACCTAACATTAATATTCATAGCCTACTCTCACTTTTAGAATTTTTCCTGTCTACTTGAACAAAATATAACACAGCTATTCAGTTCATTCCATTCTCCTTGCAGAAAATTTCAAAATAAAGTGAAGTCTAAAAAAATCAGGTTATACGCCCGGCATTCTTCATAATTATTCAATTAAACACAATTAAACCGTAGATTAATTAAAACAGGAACTTATTTGACGGGTATTTGCTAGTTATTACTTTACAGTTACGTATCTGATTGTACTGTAGCTATACAGGCCTACATTTTGCTGATGATAGGTAGGACATCCACTGAAATTTTTATTACTACTACAATTTTGTTATTGACACAAAAGTGGCGATGTTTTAGTTATTGCTGCTGATTTATATTAAGGATGCATATCGAATGGGAAAATATACTAAAAGTAGAAAATGGCTGGTCTAGAAATATTTGCTTGCATGAAGAATAGTTATGATTAATTATGACCCAATTAGTTGAAGGCCCGAAACATCAAAGCAAGTAGAAAGTAATTTATGGGGATAGCGGAATTCTTTAAAGTGCAGAAATGATCTGTTCACAATGTGTTATAAATTAGAACTAGGCTATATGCAAAGAGAAATATTATTTATTGCAGCCTATGGTTTGGGTTTCGAATGGACATTGTGTGATTTCCTATAGATTGCACAATTTCTAAAGCATCTGCTTCAATGCCGTTATGTTTTGTTACTATATTATACAGTTTTAAACATGTCAGATAGAACCTCTCTCCTATGCGGAAATCTTTAAAACATTTCATACACATCCTGTTAATATTACTTCTTGTCTCCGCAGCCGTTCAATTTGAAATTTTACAATATAATATTCATAATTTTACACTCTCAAATAGTGTATAGCATCTCTTGGATTTTGAGTTTAAAGTTCTGCAATAGGATAACAGAGAATATTTAAATGAACACTCAAAGTTTACTGTTCTAGCCTACATCACCATGGACGTTTCGGCAAACAGCATGACGTCACATTACTGTTTACATGGTCAAAGGAACTAAAAGCAATTAGCTTTCGTTACTTTCGCAAGCAATAACACACATGTAATCGGTGTAACTTTAAATCATGTAAACGCCATTGATCACAGTAAGATGCGTAAAAGAAAACTGCAAGACTCTTGCAACAAGACCAAGACCGAGTATGCAAGACCGAGACCAAGACCAAGACTACTGATGCAAGACCGAGACCAAGACCAAGACCAGGGTTACCTATGCAAGACCAAGACCAAGACTGAGAGTGCAATACCAAGACCAAGACCAAGACCGCCTTGGTCTTGGTCTTGGTCTTGCATTTGCTCATCACTAGACTTGTGCGTATATAGGCTATGTTTTAGGCTCCTTATAATGCAGTGTAACATAACTCTACAGTATAACCTGTACGTTATTATTATGTTGTACTATTTACTATAATACGAAAATAACCCTTGCACCACAATTGCAACTAATACGAAATTATCAATCTTCGCCATTTCATGCAGCTCCCTAACCTTAAACACAGGAATTCTCGCTTATCACCTCAATGTTCACTTGATGGCGTAGTGGTAAAACGAGTGGCTGTCATGCTAGCGGCTGGAATCTCCTTGGGTTCAATTTTTTTATTGTAGGCATAGGTTGGTAGGGTAAAGGAGAAAAGAGATTGAATAGTAGATTGGGGGAAAATAAAAAAATTCCAAATTTTCAACGCTGTTAAACGAGAGACAGTTAGGAGATTATGGCGGAACTACTAGGAAATCTCGGGTGGGAGGATCTTAAGGGGCGACCTGTTTTTGGATTTTCCCCAAATGCTTTCTTCGTTATCTTTCTTTATGTGACCTATTAACTCTTTCAGAACTGATATTTTACATTGTAATAAGGCAGTCATGAGGTAAAAACTTCAGTGGGCTATTAAGTTTAAAATCGATAGAGAAAAGTTCAGTGGAACAGGCTACCTGGTTTCCACGAATGACAAACATAATAGTTGAACAAAAATTCCTTAAGTTTTACGTCTCCGCTCTTATACAATTCATGAGACGAAGCATTTATACGTCCTTAGCCGTGCAAATGTTAAGCCGGTTTATAACGCCAGGAATGAAATTACCAGAACATTTTTCATCGCATTTTGCTCTTGCACGGATATTCGCATACGTCTTTTTTGGATTCTACAATATCTTTATATTTTCCCAAGACAATTTCAATTGGGAACGATCCTTTTTCTGCTTAATTTTGATAACACATTTCGCATAACACAGTCTAAATACGGAGGAAAACAGAATAACAATGCTCTCGTCTCGCGGTACTCATCTGTTTCTGCGATGTTGCCAAGCGCTCATGTATGAACTAGGATCAAAATTGAACTTCGATTAGTTGATCTTAGATCAGTGTTATCACTGCCTTCTTTATTTCTTACAAGCCATGTTGTTAAATCTGGAAACATCGCATCGGTAGTCCTATCGGCTATCAACATGCCGTAAATAAAGCAACGAACTCCATCAGAATCATCGCAAATTAAGCATATTTCAGCTTAAAGTAATCCCAGTCATCATCGCCTATGTTTTAGAGAACATCTGGACACACCTGAAGAGCAACTGGAGAGCATAGAGAAGGTAAAAACCGTGTACAAAATGAGATATTTATATACACCGTCACCTCTAATTGAGTACACCAGAGAATAGTTTTTCATAGAATATTTTCATGTTCATCAGCTATTACCATCTACAAACGAATACAAGAAAGAGGTACGGTATGATATTAGTGTCCTTCAGGAAGAATTGGCTGGTATTAAAGAAGAATTGAAGAGAAATATAGTCACTTTTACTGGTATGAACTTTTATCAAAATATCAAGCTGCTCACAGTAGGCCTAATTCATCTCAATCTGGTAGACGCCAAATCGTAGTATATGGAATCTCCTATTCTCCCAATATTACTACTAGAAAATCGATTCAGCGTTTTCCTACAGTTTGGTGAAGCCAATGAAAGGGATTCAATCCTTAACCTGGCGAATCAACACAGTTCACCACTGGAGCCAAGGATGAACGAATGGATGATTTTTAGACAGCAAATAACGGAAAGCCGAGTGCTTCCAAGGAATCAAGCAAAGTTATTCTTTTCAGTGACAGTCATGGGCACAGTCTTCCACAAAGTGCATGTGACAAGAAGATAGATATCAGTGTTCTAGGTTATATTATAGCCTACCTGAGAAAACTAGTTCAGTGGTGGTACAAAATGACCCAGAGAAGTGTAGTAGCTTAATAAAATATGACTCTGTTGTGGGTCAAATAACAGAGCTCGTAGGCCTAACAGGATAAGTGAGGTTATTACCAATAAAATAAGAAAAAACGCGACATCATAACGTATAATGAGGAGACACTGAAAACTACGAATTCCTTCAGATATGTTGAGTCACCGCACGTTACGTTATTATGCACATCACAAGTATAGGCTATGTAATATAGGCCTACTGATTTGGCCTAAATAAAGTCAGTATTTGTGATGAAGAAAATTATCTGCAATATAAACGTATTCAAATGCTTCCCACAGACAACCACAGATAGGACTACCTCCTGTGTTGCCAGATTTCAAGCAGCATGGCTTGTAAGATTTAGAAGGCAGTGGTGTTATACAATACGACTCGAGCCTGAACTCAGATCATTTTCTGAACTTAGATCATAATTGATCTCCAGTCAGTGATGTTTATACAATCGACCCTTAATGTAATGGTTTTTATTTGAAGACTTATGTAAACTTCTTGTCAAGCTTGTTACAATAACATTTCTATTATTATACCTATTCATAAATTTCATTTCACGTAGTCATTTGTATATTCCAGTTTTTCATGTGCCTTGCTTTTCTCACGGCCCTGGGATAATCAAAGGTAAATTTGGATAAAAAAAAATCCCAGTAAAAGAATAGGACAAAAACTTAGTACCAAAATGAGAACTATGATTTTAATCATGTTTATGAATGCGGAATTTTACAATTATAGGACCACATGCAAATTATTTAAATTTGAAATAACAATAGCTACATGTTCAAGGGGATATTGTAGATCATATCGTACGTACGTACGTACGTGTGTGTGTGTGTGCATGTGAGGGCGCGAAATATATGTGCAAGCAAATACATTAATTATCTAAACAGGATGAAGATAAAAGGTGATTAGTGCGTAAAATGCCTGTGAACGTTTATTTAAGAAGTCAACACCACAGAATCTTGGGTAAAGGGCTACGGCTCTGTAATATTAGAGATATCTAGATAATGTGTTTACATAAATGAAGTCGAAAGTCCATTCTTAAATATATATATGGTGTCCTTTGCATTACCATCATTACGAATTTCCCCTTTTCATATCCAATGGGCAAGTATGCAATTTGCCTTAACACAATATTTTTAAAAGGATGTCTAATATAAATATAATTGATGCAACGTACATTTTCTTATTTTACTTCTTCAGTCAACTAAACCTTTTTTTGTTTTAATTCTGCAAATCTTATAAGTGTTACGGTATGATAAAGGTAATTCATTTAGTAAAAAAGGTTAAGGCAATATGTCATACTAATTATTACTTAATTCCTGGAAGTTTGTGGCATCCCAGAGTGAAGGATGCTCCTAATAAAACGTCATTAACCAACCCTGCTGTGCTGGAATTTTATTATTGCTGCCTTTGTTTGCTGACAATATCTAGGCAACACAGTTTCCCTTTTTATCTGCAATAACGTTACATAATGGAGGCTTCTAATACAGGAATGTACTATTAAAGTATGCAGTTGCTTTTTAAATTTATCCCTTATGCAAACAAAAATAATGTAATAGAAGAATCTTTGGTATTAGACCCTATACAATATTTTTTCACTGGTTCATGCAGTAAAATGATTTAACTTAACCACATATATTTCAGAAATATTCATGTCTTAATTACATAGATGAATCAAGAATGGTTTGGGCCCCAGAAAGTAACATTTGGGTCCCGAGAATAATAACAATGATAATGATAATAATAATACCGGTATTATATAATAATTATTATAATTATAACTCTAGGCTCGCCAAAGAATAAATGTTCTATGAAGCCCGTGACCGAGACGGACCATGGCCACCAAGATCACCGGACTTGTCATCACTAGACTTCATTTTGTGGGGATTTGTTAAGGATCGAGTGTATCATTATGTACCTGTAGCAGACTTATGATGCTGAATCACTGAAGTGATAAGCACTTGTGACTTGCTCTAGAGATGCTCTCTCACATGTGAAAGGAGGTTAAGTTTCATTTGCATGTAACCTGCTCCACAAATGGCTCTTATTTTGGGATTGAATAGAGAGGAAACAAAACTTTTTGAGTTTCTCTTTCTGAATGTGAAAACTTTCCACTCATTGCCAAGCCTAAAGATAAATAATTTCCATCAGAAAAGATTGGTATTGTAGGTTTATGATCACTAGATTCTGCAAGAAATTTGTTTTAAACCAGTAACTTACCTTGTAACAGTAAAACTCGCACGGCGTCTCACAGATACCATCTACATTTTCGCAACAATAACTTCACTCCACCCTTGCTAGGCAAAAACTAGAGGGTTGTCGCTTGGATATGTTATTTAAGAGTAGTTGACCGAAAGGTAGATGGCAGGTCAGCACAATGGCCTCATAGGTATTCTAGATATGGTGAAATGAATCTGGTCTGGCTTCCATCAGACGCCACACGAGCACTGCAGGGTTAATTATCAATATGGACTTAAAACCACTAATGCTGTGTATAGGATTACCAATAACCAGTCAATAGACCTTTATGTATTGTATCGGTTGAGTTCCCTCCCTTCGCCAGTGACAGAAAAATAAATAACGAACGAAGCTGCCAGAGAATTCACTTTGCCACCAGCAAGTGCCTAGAACACATCACTTATACTTCCAAAGATACTTTTCACAGCCATAGGTGAAATGTCAGGCCATATTAATCACAGACCATGGCCTAACTGCCCGGAAGATTTTAACCTACAAAGTATTCATATCATTGACTCCCAAGACATTAACAAATAAATTCATGCCCAGATACACTTAGTTCAAAATACAGTAAAATTAAATATCTTCTTTCGTTTCACCCTTTTTGGAATACGTTGAACCAGTCATTTCTTTGTGTGTTGTTCCTTCCTAAGTGCCCTGTATTTCTTCATTCTTTCTGATCTTCTTTTCCTCTCTTCTTCCGAAATAATAGGTTTGGATTTCAGTGTCGACCTGTCTTGGAACCTTGTATTTTCGTCTATAGTTATTATTTTATCCGTTCAATCGAGTAGTGAATTTTCTGTAATTTTTAACTCGACTAGGTCTTTTTCAGTTTCTTTAAACCAGTTGGGTTTTGTTTTGTGGTTGCGGAAGACGTCAAAGATTTGTTTGGATAATCTATCAGAGTCCATTCTGAGAAGATGACCATACAAATTTATCCCCCTTTTTTGCATAGTATCTGAAAGTTTTTCAATTTTCTTGTAGAGGGTTTCATTCTTGATGTATATTATCTTATTATCCTGAAATTTTGGTCCTATGATTTTTCTTGAAATTTCTCTTTTTTTAGTTCAAGTTTCTCCATCTGACCTTTGAAATTCATGTTTAGCTTTCCTGCTGCGTACAGTGCTTCTGGTTTAATTACTGTTTTGTAATGTTTAATTTTTTACCACCATGAAAGGGATTTCTTGTTGTATGTGTCTTTTGTTAGTTGAAAGGCCATTTCAAGTTTGTTTTTTCTGGATTCCATTGTATTGAGTTTAAAAATTAAATTACATGAAGACAGAAAACAAGTGCAGCCCTGTAGTACATTAAGAGAAACCGCCCCTGTGTATAACAAATTTTTGCTATAATGTAACCTACCTGAGAAGCTGTCATGGCTTTCTTGACTATGGAGGGCAATAACTGTGCTGCATGACTCAGTGTGACATGGGAGAGGTCTAGCAGTGTAATGTCACCATTCACAACCAAGTAATCATCTGTGTTCATGAGGATGTCCATGATCATGAAACTCAATTTAAACACATTCACTATATCCACATCTGAGGGATTGTATATACCAACCCGCAGAAGCACAATCCTGCGCCCTTTGTCATCCACATCTCTTAAGGGGGTAATCACTCTAAACAGAAAACAACGAATACAGATGAAAATTTTCTGTTAATTTGGAATGATTTTAAGAATAAAAAATTGTTGTTTAAAGAATGTCTCATTACCAGGGCCCTGTTTCATAGAACTTTTACACTCATATTATTTCTAATCATAAAAATATTTTCTAATAACATTAGTTGAGTTCATGGCCCTAAATTATTAGTAAGTATTGGTAATACTATTACTATTCTAAACTGTTCAAATCATAATAAGCATTTCCGCCTATATACTAGTAATTGTTTCAACACCGCTTAACGTACTTGAGTCCGAATGTGAATAAACTTTTGGGATATATACATTAATACATTTAAATTTATTTTAACATATCTTTATACAATATGATTTAAGTTGAATTGCTCTTTTTGTACAATTAATTATTTCTACAAATATGCTCAAAAATTTTTCTTATATATCATTATAACATACTATTAAATTTATTTATGATGATTTATTATTGCAGTAATAATATATTTCATTACAATATAAACCTCTTGTCACTCAATTGTGTTAATTAACAATTTCTTTATTTATTTAATATACAATTTCTTTTAGCCCTATTTCACCATAAGGTACATTAGGGCTATAGTTTTATGTCAAATTACAATTTATAATATACCTGTTATCTTGTATACTAGAGTAGCCTGTTATGCTAAAGTTTAAATAAAATTATCGTAAACTCTTAAATATAAAACATATGAAATAGTGAAATTCTCTACAACAACAATCCTTGCTAAAAAATTTTAAGAGTGGTTTATCATATTTAACACCACAATAGTTTAAGTGTCCTGTTAAAGAAAATCTTTTCCTTTCAAAGAGTGGGCAATCAAAAAGTAGATGTTCTACGGTCTGGTTTTCTTTACAAATACATAAATAACCATTCTCCCTTATAATATTAAACCTTTCAAAGTAAGAGCCAAAAATTCCATGACCTTACAAGAATTGTGTTAATACAAATTCAGGTTCAATTTTGCTTCGAAGTCGGGATTCAATATTTGGAAAAAATAATTCTTTTGTAACTGTTCCTTTAACACTAGATAGCCACTGATTGTTCCACCTAGTCTTAATGTGATCCCACATCTTTCTTCGTGCATAAGAGTAAGGACAAAGAGAGTAGGTATAATTTAGACTCGAAACTCCGGCTGATTTGGCAGCAGCATCGGCTCTCTTGTTACCGGCAACTCCATGATGGCCTCTCACCCATGTTAAGCAAATATGTCGTGTGTATGATAGTAAAACATTCCTAATTTCCACTGCCATCGGATTTAGATTATTTCTATTATTTATACACTTCAGTGCCGTCTGGGAATCACTATATAAACAGCAGCTAGAATCATAAAGTTTGGCCCAAATTATAGCCTCTTTAATTGCGAATAATTCGGCTTGTACTATTGAGCATTCTGGTGAAAGTCGATTCATCTGTGAGTGGATTTCCTGGCCATTTAGGAAGGATATGAAGGCACATCCAACTTGATCCGGTTTCCCTTCTTTAGATATTTTAGATCCGTCAGTGAAGATTTGGAGCTCAAATCTTCACTGACGGATCTAAATTAACAATTTAACTACTATTGAGTTGGGTTAAAAATGTTTCAATTTATCTTTATTAAAATTATGGCTAAATACAGTGGTAATTAGTATATTATGCCATTCAATATCTCTTAACTTAAAAGGACTTGTTGTATATTCAATTTACATTTATTTTATAACCAATTCTTTTGTAACTTTGGCAATAACTACATTAATGGTTTAACTACTATTGAGTTAGGTTAAAAATTGTTTCAATTTATTTTTAGTAAAATTGTGACTAAATACATTGGTAATTAGTATATTATGCCATTCAATATTTCATATCTTAGAGGACTTGTTGTATATTCAATTTATATTTAATTTATAACCAATTCTTTGTAAAATATTACGTTTGGTTAACCTTTTATTTCAAATAACTCCAATAACGTGCTTAAATACAAGATATAATGAGCCAATTTGCAGCTCAGGTCTTTCATGGACGTTTTTAAATCCAATGTGCAAATTTATTTTACATCAATTAAAAGTTAAAATATATTACATTAGGTTAAAATATTTAGATTATTTCAGTATACTCATCCCATTTACAACTATATTGAGTTAATCATATAACTCTTGTCTTATAAAAACTTTATATACTCGTACATTCCAATATAAGAGTAATTTTCTTTTTACTCAAGTCTAAATTATAAAAATAACTGTTTGTTTCCGTAACAAGTCTTACACTTATTTTCTCTCTTGTGAGTAGTTGATTTATGGCGTTTATTTGTTGTACAATCCACAAATTCTTATCATTTATGATTAACTCAATATAGTTGTAAATGGGATGAGTATACTGAAATAATCTAAATCTTTTAACCTAACGTAATATATTTTAACTTTTAATTGATGTAAAATAAATTTGCACATTGGATTTAAAAACGTCCATGAAAGACCTGAGCTGCAAATTGGCTCATTATATCTTGTATTTAAGCACGTTATTGGAGTTATCTATATTAATAAAAGGAAGTGTCTGTCCTCCGTCTGTCTGTCTGTCTGTCTGTCTGTCTGTCCGCGATGCCCAGCGAAATCTACTCAACGCAGAGATCTGAAATTTTATACATAGGCGGACTAAAGGGTCGGAATGTGCACCTCGAAGCCGGAATTTTAATTTTCGCTTTCCTTCGAGAGTTATGAGTGAAAAACGGGCAGAAAACTTGTACTTATTGAGTTTTCGAAGCATGAGTTTTCAGTAATACAAATCAATTACACTAGGCTTTGACTATTTTTGTCATTCCTTCGACATAAAAGCATCGCGATCTCTTGAATGTTGTAGCTCACGCTGGTCGATTCATTTGTTTTTAATGTCAAGGCATGCAAACATAATATGACATTTTCAACCTACACCGAAGAGGATTATTATTATTATTATTATTATTATTATTATTATTATTACTATTATTATTATTATTATTATTATTATTATTATTATTATTATTATTATTATTATTATTATTATTATTATTATTATTATTATTATTATTATTATTATTATTATTATTAAGTGCCAGTATGGTGCTTTATGAGATTGTGTGGTGGACGAAAAAATGTCTGTCCGTCTGTCTGTCCGTCTGTCTGTCCGTCTGTCCGTCTGTCTGTCCGTCTGTCTGTCCGTGTGTCTGTACGCACCATAACTCAAATACGCTTTTTCGGATTTTCATGAAACTTGGAAAACACATTTATAATGTCCATGGGAAGAACCCTATTGATATTGAACCAAATCGGTTCACCGGTACCGGAGTAATGCCCAATTTAGTGCCTATTTTAATAGATTATGGCGCCTTTCTAATAGAAAGGCGCCATCACTCAAATACGCTGTATCGGATTTCCAAGAAACTTGGTATACCCATTTATGACGTCCATGAGAAGTGCCCGATTGAATTTGAACCTAATCTGTTGACCGGTACCGGAATAAAACCCAATTTAGTGTCTACTTTAAAGGCGCAATAACTCAAATACGCTTTATCGGATATTTATGAAACTTCGTATACGCATTTATAATGTCCATGGGAAGACGTTTATTGATATTGGACCAAATCGGTTGGCCAGTGCCGGAATAATGCCCAATTTAGTGTTTTTATGTTAATATATAAGAAGTCGCGATAACTCAAATATGCTTTATTGGATTTTCCTGAAATTTTGTATACCCATTTATAATGTACGTGGAATGACGTCTACTGATATTGGACCAAATCGGTAGACCGGTACCGGAGTAAAACCCAATTTAGTGAATATTTTAAAGACGCGGTAACTCAAATACGCTTTACCGGATTTTTATGAAACTTGGTATACACATTTATAATGTCCATGGGAAGACGTCTATTCATAATGGATAAAATCGATTGACCTGTTTCGGAGTAATGCTCAATTTAGTGCCTATTTTATGGTAATATATGTATTCGAAAGAATTTATAAAAAAAAAATGAAAATCAGTTATCTTGACAACATAGCCTATTATTTTACTGTGATTTTATAAGGCCTTGGAAATTAAAATACAGGTAGCTATGACAAAAAACATATTAATTGACATGCGCTTATCCAACTAGACCGTTAAAATGACCCAGGTGGCCGAGATGGTAGACCTTTCTTCTTCCGTAAGCCCTGCTTAATGAATAAATCTGGAGCTTAACTTGGAAATCAATTTAAAAAAAAAACATATTCTGCATATCATAATTGCAGTCATATCTGATTAAACAAAAACATACTGGCACTTTGTTACATCAGTTTACCTGATTTTATTATTATTATTATTATAGAGATAATAGATATTAGCCTAAATATGGTCAAACGTTGTTCGATTTGGACGAAACTCACTATACAGGGGTTTTCTGGGCCAAGGAACTCGAATCTGAGGTCGCTTTTACCAAGTGACGCTATCTAATCGTGATATGTAGTCCACATGATTTAGGTGTTAATATAATGATTTAACTATTAAGCTCTTTATTTTTAATTTTTGGAATAATTATCGCGGGGGAAGCCGCGGGCACATGTTATCTTATAATAATAAAAGGACGTGTTTGTCTGTCTGTCCGCGATGCCCAGCGAAATCTACTGAACGCAGAGATCTGAAATTTTACACATAGATGGACTGAAAGGTGGACGAATGCACCTCGAAGCCGGATTTTTAATTTTAGCTTTCGTTCGCGAGTTATGAGTGAAAAACTGGCAGAAAACGTGAATTTAGCGCAGTCGAAGCATCAGATTTCAGTAATACATTTCAATGTCAAATCAATTGCAGTTGGCTTTGGCTATTTTTGTCATACTGTGGTAATAAAAGCATCGCGATCGCTAGAATGTTGTAAGCCCATGCTGGTCGATTCATTTGTTTAGAATGTCAAGGCCCGTAGACATATGAAATTTTCAACCTACACGGAAGAGGGATAATCAACATAGACCTAAATATGGTTAAACACCGTTCGATTTGGACGAAACTCACTATACAGGGATTTTCTGGGCCAAGGAACTCGAATCTGAGGTCGCTTTTACCAGGCGACGCTATCTAATCGTGGTATGTAATTCACGTGATTTAGGTGTTAATAAATATAATGATTTAACTATTATGCTCTTAATTTTTAATTTTTGAAATAATTATCGCGGGCGAAGCCGCGGGCACATGCTAGTCTATATTAATAAAAGGAAGTGTCTGTCCTCCGTCTGTCCTCCGTCTGTCCTCCGTCTGTCTGTCTGTCTGTCCGCGATGCCCAGCGAAATCTACTCAACGCAGAGATCTGAAATTTTATACATAGGCGGACTAAAGGGTCGGAATGTGCACCTCGAAGCCGGAATTTTAATTTTCGCTTTCGTTCGTGAGTTATGAGTGAAAAATGAGCAAAAAAGGTGCATTTTTTTGCGTTTTCGAAGCATCAGTTTCAGTAATAAATTTCAATATCAAATCACTTACAGATGGCTTTGGCTATTTTTGTCATCATACCTCATACCTTGGAAATAAAAGCAACGCGATCGCTTGATTCTGTTAGTCCATCCTAGACGATTCATTTGTTTAGAGTGTCAAGGCCCACAGACATATGACATTGTCAACCTACACGGAAGAAGGATAATCAACCCTAAATATGGTCAAACATTGTTCGATTTGAACGAAACTTACTATACAGGGGTTTTCTGGGACAAGGAACTCGAATCTGAGGTCGCTTTTACCAGGGGACGCTACCTAATCGTGGAATGCACTCCACGTGATTTAGGTGTTAATAATTATAATGATTTAGGCTAACTATGCTCTTAATTTTTAGTTTTTAATTTTTGAAATAATTATCGCGGGGGAAGCCGCGGGCACATGCGGGCACAAGCTGTTTGTCTGTCTGTCCACGATGCCCATCGAAATCTACTGAACGCACAGATCTGAAATTTTAAAGATAAATGGACTGAAAGGTGGGCGAATGCACCTTGAAGCCGAATTTTTAATTTTAGCTTTCGTTCGCGAGTTATGAGTGAAAAACTGGCAGAAAACGTGATTTTAGCGCTGTCGAAGCATCAGATTTCAGTAATACATTTCAATGTCAAATCAATTGCAGTTGGCTTTGGCTATTTTTGTCATACCGTGGAAATAAAAGCATCGCGATCGCTTGAATGTTGTAAGCCCACGCTGGTCGATTCATTTGTTTAGATTGTCAAGGCCCGTAGACATATGAAATTTTCAACCTACACGGAAGAGGGACCTATAGAGACAGAACAAGCTCCCAGCTCAAAAGCCTCCTCAGATGGCAAACCATCAGCCAGTGGGAGCGCCGATGGCAGACCACTCCGAATGGGCTCCTCACAAAGAGCTTTTTCCCCAGCGTCAGGACGAGGATCCAGCAGAAGTGGATAACCCCAGACTTCGCGACTGCGCAGCTCTACACGGGCCATGGCCTCTTCCTGGCAAATTTGGCCAGGTTCAACCTGGCCGACGACAGTCTGTGTTGCTGCGAAGACTGTGAGGAGGACACAGCCTACCACGCGCTGTACACCTGCCCACGCCATAGGGAAGCCAGGCGCGAACTGATACGCATCGCCACGGCGGAAGGAGTACAATGGGCGCCGGAGCTGAGCTACTGGACCGGTAGAACGACCCACGAGGCCTTCAAGACTTTTGCTCGACGTGTCATCGAAGAGAGAAGAAATTCAGAAGAAGACTAACTCTGATTCCATAGTGAACATAAACATTTTGTTGTCTTCTCTTCAACTCGCTCACGATTTCACTCTTTTGTATATATTAATTCTGTATAAGACTTTGACTTCCTGATTGCCATGTTACTGTGTTGTAAACATTCACCCTTCAGCAATTCATCATTCACCTCATTATCCTCTAAGCATGTACAGACGGCCATTTTATTATGTTGTAAATATTCACCCTCCGCTAATTCATCACTCACCTCATCATCATCTTCTATATGTATACAGATTCCTCCCAGTTTATGTAATTCTAGTGTGTTGCAAATATTCGCCCTGCATTAACTCATCATTCACCTCATCGTCATCTTCTACATATGTACTGACTGCTTCTGATTTATTGCCATGTACCAGGTTGTAAATATTCACCCTTCGCTAATTCATCACTCACATCATCATCTACACATACACCGAAGCCTTGAAACCAAGATAGCAAATTGTATGTAAATATTAGTCTATGTATTATCTGTATTCTCCCCAGTAGTGTAGCCTCCGGCTGTGGGACTCTGGGTCAACTATGGTCAAATAAAAAAAATAAATAATAAATAAAAAAAATACACGGAAGAGGGATAATCAACATAGACCTAAATATGGTTAAACATCGTTCGATTTGGACGAAACTCACTATACAGGGATTTTCTGGGCCAAGGAACTCGAATCTGAGATCGCTTTTACCAGGCGACGCTATCTAATCGTGGTATGTAATTCACGTGATTTAGGTGTTAATAAATAAGCTTATAATGATTTAACTATTATGCTCTTAATTTTTAATTCTTGAAATAATTATCGCGGGCGATCGCTTGATTTTGTAAGTCCATCCTGGACGATTCATTTGTTTAGAATATCAAGGCCCGAAGACATATGAAATTTTCAACCTTCACGGAAGAGGGATAATAAATATAGGCCTAAATATGGTCAAACATTGTTCGATTTGGACGAAACTCACTGTACAGGGGTATTCTGGGCCAAGGAACTCGAATCTGAGGTCGCTTTTACCAGGCGACGTTATCTAATCGTGTTATGTAGTCCACGTCATTTAGGTGTTAATAAATATAATGATTTAACTATTATGCTCTTAATTTTTAATTTTTGAAATAATTATCGCGGGCGAAGCCGCGGGCACATAATAAAATAATAATAATAAAAGGACGTGTTTGTATGTCTGTCCGCGATGCCCAACGAAATCTACTGAACGTAGAGATCTGAAATTTTAAACATACATGCACTGAAAGGTGGGCAAATGCACCTCGAAGCCGAATTTTTAATTTTAGCTTTCGTTCGCGAGTTGAGTGAAAAACTGGCAGAAAACGCTATTTTAGCGCTGTCGAAGCATCAGATTTCAGTAATACATTTCAATGTCAAACCAATTGCAGTTGGCTTTGGATATTTTTGTCATACCGTGGAAATAAAAGCATCGCGATCGCTTGAATGTTGTAAGCCCACGCTGGTCGATTCATTTGTTTAGAATGTCAAGGCCCGTAGACATGAAATTTTCAACCTACACGGAAGAGGGATAATCAACATAGACCTAAATATGGTTAAACATCGTTCGATTTGGACGAAACTCACTATACAGGGATTTTCTGGGCCAAGGAACTCGAATCTGAGATCGCTTTTACCAGGCGACGCTATCTAATCGTGGTATGTAATTCACGTGATTTAGGTGTTAATAAATATAATGATTTAACTATTATGCTCTTGATTTTTAATTCTTGAAATAATTATCGCGGGCGAAGCCGCGGGCACATGCTAGTTTGAAATAAAAGGTTAACCAAACGTAATATTTTACAAGGTACAAAGAATTGGTTATAAATTAAATATAAATTGAATATACAACAAGTCCTCTAAGATATGAAATATTGAATGGCATAATATAGGCCTACTAATTACCAATGTATTTAGTCACAATTTTACTAAAGATAAATAGAAACATTTTTTTTTTTAACCTAACTCAATAGTAGTTAAACTATTAATGTAGTTATTGCCAAAGTTACAAAAGAATTGGTTATAAAATAAATGTAAATTGGATATAAAACAAGTCCTTTTAAGTTAAGAGATATTGAATGGCATAATAATAATAATAATAATAATAATAATAATAATAATAATTCGTTTATTTATCCTGGCAGAGCTAAGGCCGTTTGGCCTTCTCTTCCGCTTTGCCAGTAAAAAAATTACAGTTAAAAATACAATTAAGTTACTTAAAATTACCACTGTATTTAGCCATAATTTTAATAAAGATAAATTTAAACATTTTTTAACCCAACTCAATAGTAGTTAAATTGTTAATTAACACAATTGAGTAACAAGAGGTTTATATTGTAATTAAATATATTATTACTGCAATAATAAATTATCATAGGTAATCCCACGAGAGGTTACGAGTTTATCGATAGATTCGCGACTGCGCAGCAGGAGCGAATTTATCTTATGAAACTCGTAACCTCATGTTGGATTTATTAAGACTATTTCACGAATAAAATTTAATAGATTACATGAATAATAACTACTTTCTTCTTGTTAGTTTAAAATGAAATAATTAATACTGTCAGTTGTCAGATCACGGCATACTAAATAAATGAACAGTCTCCATAATGGATTACTAATCAATGCTACCAACGTATATTGACAAAATACCGTAGTGAACCACTACCAACGTATATTGATAAAAATGCCGTAGTTAACCTAAAAATCAAGATACGAAATAAAGACACATTTTAATTCAAGAACGTAATTTTAATATATGAGCAATCTGTTGCATTTCAGTTTCTTTAGTCAATTTGTACTTACGTTCCTCACAAAACTATTGGAACTGGATCCATATGCATTTTCTGAGTTGCATTGTTGTCTCGGTTCAGTGTAGTTGAGTTTTGAGGAAGTGTCCGAGTGCGATTGTTGATAGTATCTTACTTATTGCCTTATTAGATACTCTTTACTGTTCTTATCTTGGTTATCGCGAATACGTTATAGTTTTTTCTTTTATTTAGTGCAGTTCGCTATTTTTTCGGATCTCCCCGGGAGGGGGAGGAATTTTTCTGCAATGGACGCACAAAGCGAGGCGCAGAATCGCAATGATCACCTGATGATTGCACGTGAAGAGGTCATTGAAACTATGGAATGTGGAACTCTCACCCCGTCTTCTAATCGGAACATCTTCCCATCCCTTCATTCTAATTTAAATGAGTGTCAAGATCAATCTTCTATACTCACACAGTCTCATGACGTACATACTAAGACAATCTCCGTTTCTAAGGAAGATCACACCAACCACCAACAAAAAGAACCCTTACGTTATCAATCCAGCGATGTAGGGCCTTTTTTTGTGACTGTGAAAAGTAACACACTTGGGATAGGAAAAATTCATCCTATGACAGTCGGCAAATGGCTTTTCAAGGCTCACTATGACGTATTGTACCTAAACAAGGTAAATAATTCTCAAATTGATGTCCATTTTGCCACGCAGTCAGCGGCAAATACCTTTCTATCATCGGACTTTGATGCCAGTCACGGCACCAGGTCTTTCATCCCTACTTATAATCTGTTCTCCACTGGAGTGATCAAGGGAGTCGAGTCATCTATCACGGCAGAGGATATTCAAACGGATTCAATAGTCCCCGAGGGGTACAGCATCACTAATGTGTACCGTTTCAACCGGAAGGTTACTGACCCTAACGACCAATCAGCGTACATCCCAACTCAAACAATTAAACTTACCTTCCGTAGCCAGACTCTTCCTACTGCTATAAAACTCTATCACCAGATATTCCAGCTGGAGTATTATAAAGAACGGATTCCCATCTGTAGAAAGTGTGGCAAAATGAACCACCGGGAAAAATTCTCCCGCTCCTCTACGAAATGCCTTAATTGTGGAGAAGACCACAACACGGCTGATTGCAGTGGTGAAAAAATGTTGTGCATAAATTGTAAATCTGCTCACAAAACCACAGATACCGGGGTTTGCCCCGCTTACAAGCTGGAGAATCAAATCTATGACAAACTGCAGTCCTTGCCAGTTTCACGCTATGAAGCGAAACAGATAGTGCTCGGGCGGACATCGTATGCACAGGTTCTTCAAAAGAAGACTCCGCCCATTTTCGAACCGTACCAGCAATTTCCTTCCATCGCAAACAAAATCACTCAGCCCATGGCCTCGCAACCTCTCCAGAGTGGACACCTCCCCCCAAGACATCCGCCACAAGTGCAGCAGACTGCACAGCAAAAGCGCAAAGCGCAAGCCCCTCCACCTACATTGGATACGATAGCTTACAAAAAGATGCTTCTATACCCTGATGGCCGGAATCTGTCTCCCAAGCCTGCAGGAGTTCAACAGTCTTCCGCACCAGCCAATCCACAGTCTCAGACTAACCCAGCGGGACAACATTCGTCCACGCCGAACAGCATCCCAGCTACAGGGCGTTCAGAAGCCAAGCGCCCCCCGCCACGACCTACGTTTGCGCTTCTTACAGTTATAAATAAAGTTCTGAGTGACGCCCCAGAGGAGCTCCGAGGGGACCTTGAACGCATTAAAAGACATAGGCCTATCAAAGAACTCATAGAATAATGAGGACAGACAAACACATCAACATTCTCTACTGGAATGCTCGTAGCATCAGAAATAAGAAAACTGAGTTATTACAAATAATACATGTCTCGTTATATCATATCATTATTATTACTGAAACCCATCTGGATGCTTCGCATCAATTTCACCTGCCAGGATATCGAAATCTCCGACAAGACAGAAACAGGCATGGAGGTGGTGTGATCATATTTCTACACACGAAGATTTCTATCAATAAATATGACAGCTCGCCGACTCCTCTTCCACACTTAGAGAAAATCCACGCAATTATCTCGGACATTTCATTACTCGGAATATATAATTCTGAGTCGGCCCGCATACCCGTGGCACAGTGGGGAGAATTAATCCCAGTATTAACTGACCATCATACCTTAATCTGCGGAGATTTCAATATCCCGCGTCTACATCAGAGTGCTAACTGGCGGCAGATATCTCACCCTCTTATAGACTACTGCATTTTACATGACCTACACATCCTCAATTCCCATATTCCGACCCGGATAGGCTACCATACTCAACAGGACTCGACGCCTGATCTAATTATAGCCTCAAGAAGCCTACTACATCTCATTCAAGTTACTCGAATGAATGACACACATAACAGTGACCATTTTCCGCTGCACATCCGGATAACACAGCCAGCTGCCATATGGGACACGCTCTTCAGGAAACGAAGGATCGGTAAGATCCAACCCATACAGGTAGAGTCTTTCATAGACTCCAACCTGATCGACACGCCACCTACGCAAGTTTCCTATTCCCACCTGGAAAACCTTTTAAACACATACCTCGACCATTACCATCCATACGACATCACTCTTTCTGTAAGGAAACAAAATCCGCCTTGGTGGGATAAGGATTGTGCTGTTGCAGTATCACACCGTCGTCTCGCGTTATCACGATACCGAGCTTGCTCCAACCTACAGACTTTCACGGCTTACAAAAAGCAGGAGGCGATCACCAAACGTATCCTCAACAAAAAGAAACGTCTATCCTGGAAAAAATTCTGCTTATCGATCACTCCAACCCTTAATACAACACAAATATGGCGACGTCTGGCATGGTTTAAAAAACAAGATCATTCTCCACAGCTCCCTCCTATGGCAGGAGATGTGGACATGCAAAGGGAATTTCTTGCTATGATTGCCCCAGCCACTGTGCAGGAGTCTCCAGTAGATTTTCCACCAATAGATCTGGACCTGGGTCACACCCTTATGCAGCCAATAAGTAAACACGAGATACAGCATGTTTGGAATAACAAGACCCGATCCTCCAGTCCGGGGCCGGATAACATATCCTACACCCTTCTCAAAGCTCTGCCTTCTGTCTTTGTCTCACAACTAGCCACAGCTTACACCCATATTCTGCACTCTGGACAGATTCCTTCCTCATGGAATCGAGCATACATAATTCCAATACAAAAACCGGGCACGACCGGATTAACGCCACGGGACTATCGCCCCATCTCACTTCTGCCTACTTTAAGAAAAACTATGGAAAAAATTATAACTGACAGAATCTCCTTTTACTTAGAACGCAACAATCTCTGGCCGACTACACAATTCGGCTTCCGAAAAGGATACAACGCAGAACATAATTTACACATACTTACCACCGATGTTCAACTAGCCTTCACTCAGAAGTACAAACTGGCTGCTTTATTTCTGGATGCCTCGCACGCATATGAATCCGTGAATATTCCAATCCTCATATCTCGTCTTCAAAAATTCTCTTTTCCTACGGCTGTTCTACGGACCATATACAATTTGATTAACAGCTGCAGCATTTCTTTGGCAGCTCACTACAACAACGCGGAGATCCGCATGAAATCACAAGGATTGCCCCAGGGCTCTTCCTTGAGTCCTCTTTTATACGCTCTGTACATTCAAAACCTAATTCCTCCCACTCCAACGCCACTTAGAATATTACAGTACGCGGATGACATATGTTTGTACCGGACCCTTGGGCCAAGACGGGTCAGGGCGGACACAGAGGAATTTCAAATAGCCGTGAATGACTGCATACAGATTCTAGATGGTCTCGGCATTCAAATTAATCACCAGAAAACAAAATATATGGTTTTTCAACCAGGGACTCCTAAAACAGACCAATATCTGCAACTTGACTCTTTCCGTCTAAAAGCGGTCAAATCTGTCAAATTTTTAGGCTGCACTTTGGATTCTCGCGGCTCTTTGAACTCCCATTTTCAATCCTCAATCCGCCACTGTCGTAATACATTACGACTCTTCAGTGCCCTGACCGGTAAATATTGGGGGGCGGACACGCTGACATTGTTCCATCTAATCACCCCGTTGATATTATCGCGCATTGATTATGGATCTTTGGCATACTGTCACCTCACACAAGCATCTCGAACCCAATATTCATCTCTCCTCTATCAACTGTATAAAATTATCTTCCGTATTAATGGACATCCAGCAAGAATGGACCTACAGAGGGAATTCCCATTTTTTGATATGGATTCCCGCAGAAGACACAAGGCCCTACAGATCATTTCGAAATTGGTTAATACACGCAGTAACAGTCTTTTACCGCAACTCCGGCGACTGCAAGAGCTGCGATCTCGAGAGGACCCTCAAATACAACCCTCCATGATAGACCTAACAGCAGTTTATGAGGAATTTCAAAATTTCCCTCACATATATAACACACCAGTACATCCCATGTACTTGATGGAGCTTCGCCCCAGCCCGCCGGATATTCAAATCGACCTTCACACTTTCTTACAGGCCGAACTCCGCCCTGCTACACGGTGGATGGAATATGTAGCAGAACAGCCACAGAATCCGCCACTGGCGATATACTTCACGGATGGCTCAAAAACCCACGAGCATACAGGAGCGGCGTTCTTCAATTGGAGTGAAAAGTATGGAAGGACTTGGAAGCTCTTCCCGCAGACTTCTATCTACACTGCTGAAACCATCGCGCTTTACACGGTCCTAAAGGACGCTGCCAGTCAGGGGTATCAAAATATCATCATATTCTCTGATAGTCAATCCAGTCTGCAGGCTCAATTGAAACACTATTCTGACAACCATTCCATCTATGAAATTCTCATTAAATCTCTCCTACACAACCTCACTCAGAAGGGACTTAGAATCACCTTGACGTGGGTCCCGTCACATTCGGGCATTATTGGTAATGAAATAGTCGATTCCTTGGCCAAAGCAGCTCAAGATAAAATGCATACGGATGGGAATTTCCTGACTCCGCCACAGGACATAGCTCAATTCCTGAAGTTACAATCCGTAACCTCCCAACTCAGGGACAGCAATCTGGACACCTCAGAGGCTCGTAAAAAGAGTATGATAGTGAAATTTCTCAAGACAGCACGGAGGATTCCACCGCGATCTATAATGTTCTATTATAGACTCAAATTCAGAACCGCTCAAATTCCTGTCTATGAACATAAACTCTACCCTTACAAATCTCAGCTTTGCCCCTGTGGGCAAATAGGGACTATTGATCATGTCTTTTTTGGATGTCCACGACATTTTCACCATCAAACTGCACTTATAAAATCCATCTATAAACTCCAACCCGCAGGACCCCTTACTATGAAATCTCTCCTATTACAACGCTCCATTCCAGTAACCAAAACATTGTTCCGTTACATAACAAAAACCAGAATGAAAATCTAATGGGATCTTCTATCTACAATCTCACATAAACATTACTACTCCGTACGATACGTAGTGATCGATCTAGGTCACGCGTACCGCCCACTACCGGCTAGGGACGCAGTAGCCGACTCGTGCAGCTGAGCAGCAGTAGCGTCCGTAAACAAATACGACAACAACAACAACAACATATGCATTTTCTATTTCTTTCGGTATTTTGTGGCCTAGCTTCCTTTATAATAATGTCAATTTCGCCAACAGATGCATTACCAAACTTGAGGCTGCCATTTCTGTTTTCAATTTAGCGCCGACAATGGATGACGTAATTTAGTATCACTGCATACCGATACTGTTACAGTTCAGTAACGAACAGCGTGTTTTACCCGATAGAATGCTATCCTCGCGATTCCTACAAGAATATTGTAAGATAAACGGCCGTGATTGGTCTATATCCGAGGATTTGCTAAACGTTATTGGTCAATATCAAACACGCGGTATATGAGTGGAATAGTCATAAATAAATTTTAATAGTATGTTATAATGATATATAAGAAAAAATTTTGAGCATATTTGTAGAAATAATTAATTGTACAAAAAGAGCAATTCAACTTAAATGATAATGTATAAAGATATGTTAAAATAAATTTGAATGTATTAATGTATATATCCCAAAAGTTTATTCACATTCGGACTCAAGTACAATAAGTAGTGTTGAAACAATTACTAGTATATAGGCGGAAATGCTTATTATTATTTGAATTATTATCGTATACTAGTTGGTACCACATCTAAGCTTCATAATGAAGTTTACCAATATTCTAAACTGTTTTATAGACTTCAAAGGTAACAAAATAAACTCATATTACTATTGTTTAAGTTAACTTAAGTCTTACTCACTCTCGTGTTACTTATGCTGACAAAGCCATCAAAATATGTAATTTTACAACATTTTTGGGAACTGTTGTTGATCTTGGAACTCATCTATATTAAATGCAGTAAACTGAACAAACACTGTTTTGTAATAAGGTGTTTAAAAAATTCATTGTACCTTAAAGGTCTCCTCAATGTGTACTATGCCATTGTTCTGTGCATTCTTTTATATACTTTACTCTGAGGAGGTGTGATTAATATTAATAGAGTATTTGTATTGCAAAAAAGAATCTTGAGAATAAGTTTTAATCTTGGTCCAATAGACTCTTTAAGAGAAGTCTTAAAAAAACTCACAATATTTTAACATTAACAGGCAATCTAATATATAGAGCGGCCATCTTTTACAGAAAAAACAAAAACAGTCTTATGAGTGGTAACTAAGAAATCCATAACCAAAACACCAGAGGAAACACCATTTATAAATGCAGGACGCTAAAGTATAAAAAATCACCTATGCACACAATTGGCCTTGTTAATAATAAGTTACCATCAGAAATAGTTAATATCATTGATTTAAACTCATTTAAAAGGAAATTAAAACAGTATTTATGTTATAACACATATTATACTTTGACTTTTGTCATGACCCCAAGATTTCTGTAATTATTGTATTATATTTTTGTTTATACTACACCGTGTCCCATTCAAACCTCCTGCATTTTAATTAACCATAACTCACAAAGTATGCAGAATAATGAAATAAGGTTGGTATTAAACGAAAGAGAAACTCAAAGAATTTTGTTTTCATTTGTTTGAAGGTAATTCATCTGTCGCATGTTGGACAATAATGACATAAACAAAATGGCGACACCTCAGCAATGAGCACAAACTGTCTTCTGGTATGCAGAGACGAAGTCAATAATTACAGTGCAAAGAAATTACTGGAGAGAATACGGATCTGTTAATCATCAGGGGGTTAGTTTCCCATTCTACTGGATTCGTTAATTTTTTTCTTGCACACGAAAAACGGCGAAATTTCATGTAATATTATTCTCCAGAAGTTTTAGAATCCATATATAGGCACATTTTGTTTCTAAGAATATTTTAAATATGGGTAAAATCGGTAAGAAGTTCACAAAAAACTAACCTAAAATGGCGCTCAGAAAGGAATCACAATAATACAGAATCAGCTGCTAGAGACAGCGCAGTGCATGCTGGGAAGAATCCGATGGGTCACGTGGTGCTGGAATCAACTGCCAACATGATAAGGGTCAGACAAATCTCCGGAAGATATAATATGCCACATTTTCGAAACCGACAAACAGTGTATCGTACATTATTCGAAAATGCAAGGGCGCTTCGCTTCGGCTGCCGCCTCCGCTCGCGCACTTAACTAATGTGGTTAGTGTTTTGCATTATTTAGCTTTATGTAGAGGTTGCAGGACCGTATGGAACAGACCAATGACATGCAAGGTCGTTGGCAACCAATGGGAGTGTTGGTCTGCAAGCCAGAGCCCGCTTACCAACGCCGAACATCGCGTGTGGAAATCCAGTAGAGTGGGAAACTAAACCCATCAGGCACAATGTAAGGATCTGGGGTATGCAAAATCCACATGTCTACCGTTAGCCCAGTCAAATTAGATAAAAATACATGGTTTTGCTGCAAAAAATCATGTAGTTCCAAATGTTTCAGGAATGTGTAGTGGGAGGTCCCCTGAAGAACGCCTAATGTTTTCCCGCCAATTTTAGGTGCCGCGGGGGGTGGGGGGGAGGCTCAAAGGTCCCTTTTTTCAGTTTTTGGCGCAAATCTCGAAAATAGTGCATCGTACAGAAAATGTTATGGTATTCAAAATTAAAGCTTATTAAATTCCCGACAAAACGGTATATTCATATTTATCTTTATATGTTACCGTCTCCGAGAATGAGCCGGCGAAAATGGAAAAACTGCAGAAAAATTTGTAGCGCCTCACGTTTTTCGTCGAACTCGCCCTTCCAAATCTTTAGTTTTCCATTTTACAAGAAACTTGTAAGAAAAGAAGTTGTAGAGAATTACATGTTCTTCAAGAATATACATACATTTGATAATTTATCTTCACGTAGTCAAAAGTTAGACCGTTTTTAAATTTCGGGGTCGATTTCGAGATTCCGCTAGTAAACTGCCCATCATTTTATTTCCGTTTTCAAGTGCTTTAACTCTCTTTATCACTTTATGTATTGTTTATGTAGACATAAATGGTATTTATTACCCATATAACTAATATATATACATATATATGTATAGGCCTATGCATGAGAGCCTTTATACTAGCATGTATAAAATGTGAACTTTTATGTAGGCCTACATTATTTATTGTTTACATAATCGACGTAGTATACATAGTTAGTGTACGACTGTTTTAACTAAAATACTACTATTTCCAAATGTTGGTAAGACTGTGGTCTGATATGGCAATTGAAGTGACACTGATGCGTGACATGAAAAGTGAAGGTGGACTTACACGAGGGAGAGGCATGAGTGATTCTGTGTTGGCAAAATGGGTTGGAGGGGACGCACAGCTACAGCCATATGTTCTTCATTAGAGCAGTTTTCCGGCGTCCATTCTGTGAGTGGAGAACAGCATGTCGACTTTCGAGCATCACGAGTTAGCAGAAATGACCAAGACAGAAGGAAACTTGCTCAGTGGTTGGCTGATCACCCGCCATTTTCTGTACGCGATTCTTTGATGTCCCTTTCAACCGGAGTAATAGGAACCAATAACATCAACAAGCAATGAAAATCGGAACCCGTACAATGGAAACTTTTGTTGGAATGACCTTCGCAGAAATGAAGCAGTGTAAGAAGAACGCAGTAGTCCCATTGGCTGCTATGAGCAACACTGTCAAACTGGAAAACGGAGTGGTGGTGATCGAGCCTTTAATGATTTTCCAGAGGACCATAATAACCCAGAAAACTAAAGAGGATGTAGAGGAGCTGTTGAAGTGTGAGTTAGCCCCATACCCCATGACTCTTTTCGACGAAGGGACCATGAGGAAAACGAAAAAGTCAGCTCTCTATGATGCCTTTCCTTCAAGCAATAAAATGGTCAACTTGAAGAACAGTTTCACGGTAATCGATGGAGGGTTCCTCCTTCATAGAGTAAAGTGGAACAACAACACCAAGTTCGCCTCCATCTGCGATCAATATGTGTCTTACATGATCAACCGTTACGGCTACAACTCTGCTGTGGTTTTTGACGGTTACGAAGACACGAATTCCACGAAAAGAGCCGAACAACATCGAAGGGCATCAAGTAAAACATCAGTGGATATAGACTTTGATGAGAACATGGTGGCTACTGTTCAGCAGGAAAACTTCCTTTCCAACGAAAGGAACAAAACCAAGCTGATATGTATGTTAGCGCAGGCCTTGGGCGCAAAAGGTGTACAAGTCATCATAGACAAAGGAGACGCTGACTGCAGCGTTGTTAGGTGTGGACTGGAAAATACCTCTCATTCAACTGTGGTGGTAGTTGGCGAAGACATAGACCTGCTCGTCTTGCTCGTGGCACTCACACCACGAGACACGAATGTGTTTTTTATGAAGCCTGGACGAGGCAACACAGAAGACAGGTTGTACTCCTCCCAACAACTTCAGTCCTTGCCATTCAGCCCATACATTCTGTTTATCCATCGCTTCACTGGATGCGATACCACTTCTGCGATTTATGGAAAAAGTAAAGCAGCCTTACTTAAATGTTTCCAACGGTTTCCTAACGAAACCAAAAACATCGCTGAAGTGTTTTACGACTCCACATCCACGCCAGGAGATATTGCTGAAGCTGGGGAACAAATGTTCCTACTGATGTATCAGGCCCCACCCAACGAGCATGACCTCAATCATCACAGGTACATTTCATTTTGTATTGCATGTACTAACTTCATTGAATCATGCTGTTTGATAAATAAATATTCTATTCTATTGTGTTTTATCCACAGGTACATTTGCTTCATCAAATCAAGATGAAAGCGAACTTGTCTTCATTGCCACCTACAAAAGATGCTGCTCTACATCACTCGTGCAGAGTGTTTCTACAGGTCCAGCAGTGGTTTGGAAATGAATATCTCGAACCTGAACGTTGGGGTTGGACAAGAGAAGATGGGGGATATCTGACTCCTATTAAGACCAAGGCCCCTATTGCACCTGACAGCGTGCTCAACTCCATATTTTGTCATTGTGCCACAGGCTGCGGTATGAGATGTGGATGCCGGAAAGCCAGCATCCACTGCTCACCTGTCTTTGGCAATTGCCACAGTGCTTGCACTAACAATGCTCCCGTTCAAGAGGACTTTGAAGAGTTGTACGATGAGGAATATGAGTATGAAGAGCTTTTAATGTGTGACAGGATGGAAGGGTGAGCGGAAATTAGGTTGTGTAAGTCTCTTTTATTACTTTTGCATTATTAGCTATTATATATATATATATATTAGTTATATGGATAATAAATAACATTTATGTTCACATAAACAATAAATAACGTGATATAGAGAATTAAAGCACTTGAAAACGGAAATAAAATGATGAGCAGTTTACTAGCGGAATCTCGAAATCGACCCCGAAATTTAAAAACGGTCTAACTTTTGACTACGTGAAGATAAATTATCAAATGTATGTATATTATTGAAGAACATGTAATTCTCTACAACTTCTTTTCTTACAAGTTTCTTGTAAAACGGAAAACTAAAGAATTGGAAGGGCGAGTTTGACGAAAAACGTGAGGCGCTACAAATTTTTCTGCAAGTTTTCCATTTTCGCCAGCTCATTCTCGGAGACGGTAACATATAAAGATAAATATGAATATACCGTTTTGTCGGGAATTTAATAAGCTTTAATTTTGAATACCATAACATTTTCTGTACGATGCACTATTTTCGAGATTTGCGCCAAAAACTGAAAAAAGGGACCTTTGAGCCTCCCCCCCACCCCCCGCGGCACCTGAAATTGGCGGGAAAACATTAGGCGTTCTTCAGGGGACCTCCCACTACACATTCCTGAAACATTTGGAACTACATGATTTAATGCAGCAAAAAATCTAATTTGACTGGGCTACGTGAACACGTCCGGGATAGCCCAAGAGTAAACGTTTGGTGCGGCCTGATGAACAAGATTATTGGTCGATTTTTCTTCCATGGCCCGGTATACCAAGACATGTTGGAACTGTTCTCGTACCCCGAAGTAGCTGATCTGCAATACAACAATTGCAACAGTACCAATGGATATGTTGAACAGAACGTGGCACGAAATTGACTTTATATTGTTCGTGCTACAAATGGTGCACATGTAGAGCTGTTTTAGTGTATGTGTGACAGTGAAAAATCTTTGAGTTCCTCTTTCATTTAATACCAGCCTTATTTCATAATTCCGCATACTTTGTAATTTATGATTCATTAAAATGAGGGAGGTTTGAATGGGACACCCTGTATTATTTAAGTGAACTCAGTACACATCACTTATTTATTGTACTGCTCATGCTTGCCATGTGCACTAAATCGACTGTTCATATTTTGTTTTATTTTTCTGTGTATTTACTACTTTGCTATGTCCACCTATACATTGTACAGCTAAAGACATAGTAAAAGTATGAACTACGAACTATCACCAACAAAAGCAAAATTCAGGGGTGGAGGGAGGCAAGATGGCTGCTTTATAACTAAAATCATTAGAATAATTGTGTTGACATCTAGAAATTTTTAAAAAGTAAATTCCTCCGGATTTCCGTGGTTTTCGGAGTTTTCTGGAGATATGCTATAATTCATAAGGGGCAAACAACTGAAACCTTAATCTAGATGGCAATACCAACAAAAAATCATACGAATCAGAAATTCCCTTTGAATATTAGGAGCAAAGAACAAAGATTTAAAAAATAATACATAGTAATTTTCTCCGTATATACGTGGTTTTCCGGGGTTTCCGGGGTTTCCGGGGATATGCTGTAATTGGTAAGGGGCAAACAACTGGATCCTTAATCTATATGGGAATACCAACACAAAAACATATGGTTCACCAATTCCCTTTGAATACTAGGAGCAAAGAACTAAGATTTTTAAAAAATAAAACGAAGTCCCTTTCTCCGGATTTCCGTGGTTTTCGGTGTTTTCCGGGGATATACTGTAATTGATAAGGGGAAAACAACTGAAACCTTAATGTAGATGGTAATGCCAACAAAAGAACACGTAAGTCAGAAATTCCCTTTGAATATTAGGTGCAAAGAACAAAGATTTAAAAAATAAAACATAGTAATTTTCTCCGTATATACGTGGTTTTCCGGGTTTTCCGGGGATATGTTGTAATTTGTAAGGGGGCAAACAACTGGAACATTAAACTAGATGCCAATACCAACAAAAATGTGTGAGTCAGAAATTCCCTGGGAATATTAGGAGCAAAGAACAGTGAAAAATTAAAACAAATTCATTTTCTGCGAATTTCCGGGGTTTTCCGGGGTTTCCGGCTAAATGCTGCAATTGATAAGGGGCAAACAACTAAAATCTTAAACTAGATGACAATACCAACAAAAAAATATATGTGCCGGAAATTCCCACGGGGGGGGGGGGGAGGGTTTCATATTGGTAGCCCGGATTAAATAAATATGAAATATGAAATACTATCATTACCTCTACTGATGATAGTGATATGATAAGTATGAAATAGGCACTGTCTAAGCCTTCTATTCATTGGGTGCACCTCAGTTTTTCTATGATATCACTTAACCCAGCAGGGATTTGTAGGATGGCAAATAATTATGCTATCCCTTAACGGAACCATACCAGATTCATCAGGTGGTGAGGTGGAGAAGAGCCAACATATCCTAATATCTATGCAGGATGATATCTAAATAATTAAATAACCTCAGAACCTTGCACAGTATTTTGGAAAACTTTGATATAAAATAGCATCTAAGAGTGAAGAGCAGAGCACTTTACAGACTACAAAAACAACCAACAACCAACAACACAAAGACAAAATCCAGTAAGCCAGGAGTCTACAAGCCAAAATGCATTGGATGCTCAAAGTTATATATTAAACAACAGGCAAGCACGTATTTAGATCAGTTTCCAGGTTCATAAACTGATTAACCATAAATTACTGACATCTACCCTTCCTAAGTGACACAAAACATTGATTTTTCTACCTAATGCTTTAAAAATCTCAGATTGGGGGGGGGGGGGGGTCCAGACTCCCAGGACCCCTCTTAAATATGTCCTTGCAAACAGGCTGAAACTTCAAAACACAATCAACTGAAGTTCTATATTGGACAAACAAGCCCTAACTTCAAAACACAATCAAAGTCCTCAAGCAAAACACAGATCTTGCCCCTGAAACCTAATATGCACAAGAAAAAATAAGCAGACATCATTACAGACATGGATATTTTACACGTAAGCCCCAAATGTTATATGCATGAATACAAGTACTAGAAACACTAACATCTTAAACGAACCATTTTAATTCAAATCATATACATAGTGAAACCTTCTAACTACAGTGTTGGCAACATGGGAGTCAGTTCCTGAAGATCGCCACCACATGCAATTGAAAACCCCCTACTAAGTTAATTTCAAATTACGAAAAATAGAATTTAGAGTTGTACGTAAATATTAACATAATCATTTTATTTAAAAAATCATACTGGTTTTTTATGCAAACCATAATATTCACCCTATGTGCACCTCCACTTTAAAGAAGGTTAAGAAGATTAATGTACAGTAATTTCAGAATTAACAAAATCAGAATTTATTAATCAAGTTAGCCACATAATAATACCTACCCTATTTTCAGAATCTGTTTCAAAACAGGTAACATGGGATCTCTATTTGAGAAGAATTCTGGCAAGGCTGTCCTGAAAGTGTAGTACATATCCAGCTTGGATTTGGTTCGCTCTAAAGAAAACTTGCAACCACGTAGGAAGGTTAGTAGCCATTGTGAATCTGCAAAAGTTCTCATATATGATTTATCATTTATTTGAATAAGTGGATTAATAAACTACGTGGCTCTATGCAATCTTTGAGAGTTGCTCTAACTTTCATATTGCATAGGACCATTGTAACACCATCGTTAACTCATTTCTGGTCACATAGGTCTACATTCTACATTCTTATTTGTATCCAAATAAATATAAATTTTACATAATTTAAACCAACCATGATTTATATGCATAATTATGTTATGAACTTTATGCTCGAAAGAGAGCTAAGACTTGACTCAACTAAATTATAGTTGATCCTGGATAGTTAAAATAAGATTTACAATAATTACATTTCTTGAACTAGCATCATGTTTAACCTGTCGTTTGTCAACTTGTGAACATTGGACTCACTTCTGATTTCAAAGTATGTTATAATGTGTTACAGTATACCTTCCACTGCTTAATCCTGTACCACATTTACATACAGGATTGAAACCTACTTTAATCCGATCCTAATTCAGTTCAATCTCTGTTTACAGGGAAAGTTCTGAAAGTGTATTGACATTTTTGGTACTATTGGCTAATTTCGTTATGTTATGGATTGAGTTTGCTAATGTTTACATTTACCATGCTTACATGCAGGATTGAAATCTGTCTGAATCCATCCTAACTCAATACGTTCCCTCTTTACATCAAAAGTTCTAGGAGTGTATTGAGTTTCAATGTACTATTAACTAACTTGGTTATGTGTAGCTATTTGTGTGACTCCATTTGCAGAGAATCAGATCAAAAATTCATTACAATTCACGTTTACATGGTTATCACAATACGGGAAACGAACTCAGATCGATCTGAATCTTGCATGTAATCATAATAATGGAATAAGTTGATATACTGTAAGTTCTGGAGTCAACATTTCATTCTCATACAGATAGGAGAAGATGTAGTACATGTAAATAAACTGAGCGAGCAGCTCACATGTCGACCATTCACGTTATATGGGGGTCTCATTGCAGTGTTATATTTTCTGCACTACAGAAGTAAGATATTGTATTGTTGTTCTGCCCTAAAAGTAAAAATAAAAAAACAATAACAAGATATGCCATAATTATGTCTTATCATCTGTGGGCAGCATACAATTACGATGTGCAAAAACTGTTAAGGACATGAAGAATCAGTTGAAGGTAAAATGACAGTGATTAGAAAAGGCAGAACCTGCAATGCAAAAGTATTGTAATAAACTGAGCGAGCAGCTCACATGTCGACCATTCACGTTATATGGGGGTCTCATTGCAGTGTTATATTTTCTGCACTACAGAAGTAAGATATTGTATTGTTGTTCTGCCCTAAAAGTAAAAATAAAAAAACAATAACAAGATATGCCATAATTATGTCTTATCATCTGTGGGCAGCATACAATTACGATGTGCAAAAACTGTTAAGGACATGAAGAATCAGTTGAAGGTAAAATGACAGTGATTAGAGAAGGCAGAACCTGCAATGCAAAAGTATTGTAAAGAAAGTTAATCCTAATATTTTATTTGATTATGTATAAAATACAAGATGATGTGTTACTGTGGAAATTGAAAATAAATGGCATAACATCTTTTAGGTTATTTCAGTGTAAAATTGCTAAATCTTTGTTGCATTGAAAAATTAATAGCATTTAATAAGGGAATAAATAAATTATTTGAAAATACATTAAAGAAGATGATACTGTTATAAAGGAAACTTAGATAATACATTAAAATATGGTGTTCCATAATGTTACATGTGTTCCCTGTATTATTGTTTAATAAAAGATATTGAAATATATGTTCCCCAAAACCAAAGTTATGTTATGAAGTAATTGTTGAATAACAATAAATAGATAGTATGATGATCGTGCATCAATATTACATGTTCCTGCACTCACATGCCAACCAACAGCAGGATCCTAATGAACTCTACCAACACTGGGTAAATTATACACCGTCTAGAGCACCTTATTTGTATGCGGTACTACAATAACTTATGTGTCACAATTTGAGTAGAAATTTGAAAGGGACTACAATAATATAGTGTGTGATTTGTAGGGGGTATGGGGAACCCCCCCCCCACTTGCTTGAATGATCCTAACCTCTGGATATGGCTGACTTGTCTCTGCCAGGGATGAATTTTCCATTCACTGGATATTTTAAATTTACGTAAATATTTCATTCATATTCATATACTGTTGTTAGATTTCGTAATAATCTTGTTTTGCTAAATCAACAACATTAAATAGTCCAACTGACTTGCATATCCTAGGGTACCACCAGTTTTATAATACTATATGAGCATTGTGGGAGTTGAGTGTTAAAAAATAGGAACTTGAAAAACACAGGATAACAGCAGTAGGTGAACTAAACTACAGTGTATCTTACGTAAGAGTTGGCTAATCATGCTGGTTTCTGCATCGTAGTGGCCGCGGCGGCTGCGGCAGAAACCCTCATGATTGGCCAGCTCTTACGTGAGACACACTGTACTTTTGTAACTGTATGTGACAATTCTAATAGTGGGCCAGATCAGTTTATAGATGTACTCGGTATGAACAGTTTGCATAGTTACAATGTATGCTTGCTATGGAGCCTCATCTCAGAATTCAAGAATGGCATACACCTTCCAAACCTGCCTACCTCACTGCTGGCAGGCATGAAACATGACAATTCAAACAAAATGAGGACAAGAGCTTCTCTGAATGACTGGGGTTTTGTAACTTGTGTGGGCTAGTAAATTTAATAATTCTGCTTGCGATTATAGAAAGACAGCTGTTCATTAAATTACAACAAAAACCTATCAAACATTAGGAGAGTATAACAAAATGGCAGTTTAAATATTTTTGAAATATATTTAATAAATGTGCAATTTGAACGAGGAGCCACTACTATAGTACTGCATCTTTTACTGTTGAAATAACTTACATGGCTAAAAGAATACTTGCTCTGTAATCACATTATATGACTGTTCCTACAATACCTAATATAAATTATTTGCTAATACATGGTCTCTAAATCAGCTGCTTCTTTGGACTGTTAACATGCTGTAAAGTAGCACTTTATCGTCCTAGGCTGCCACATTACTTTTATCATCCTAGGTCGCTAATGTTGCCATGGTAACCTGCAGGTGATGTAGTTACTATTATGACACCTAGATGTTTCTACGGTGTCTTCCAGTGAACATTATTTTTATGTGCATTTTATGTGTATAGTTTAACGTTATTAAGAGTGCATTTTATGTGTATAGTTTAACGTTATTATGAAAGGTCATAAATCTTGTGATTCTTGTCATTTTGTATTTCAAGAAATAATTTTATAAAAACCTGCCTAGAGTTGAATGTGAACTTACCATCTCTGTATTTCTTTGCCGTGACCATGACCATTAAAACACACTGCGAGTTTAGGAGAATGTGTTTAGATGTGCCTCTTACATTAATAGCTTCTTTTGACAGGGCATGATAAGTGTTGTTGCAGATAATATGATAAAAATGACATATAATTTCAATTTAAGTAAATAAATTTTGTTTACTTAATCAAAATTAACGTGTTCAGATGTGCCTCTTATATTAAAAGCTTCTTTTAACAGGGCATGATAAGTTTTGTTGCAGAAAATATTATAAAAATAACAAGTAATTGCAATTTAAGTAAATAAATTTTGTTTACTTAAAATTATCATCTTAAAGATTTTTTAAAGTATTTTTAAGAAAAAGAAAGAAATCTACAGGAAGCCAAGTTTATAAACATGCACTATTGCTACAAGCACCATATCTATTTGTTTTGTTTATGCAGGATCATAGAATACGAGTGAAAAACTGAGCTCATTAATAGTAAAATTAAAGAACTTTTACTAAAAAGTATTGTATGCACCACATACACAAAAACTTTAGCAGACTCATCCAGCATTTCAGACTCGGCTACACCTTGTCCATAATGCTAGATTCACCTGCTAAAGTCTTGTTTTGCACATTTAATACATAAATAGCTATTACTATTCAAATTGAAGGATGAACACATCATTGTATTAATAAATTTCATGTTACCTGTTCTGGTGATAAGGTGTGGTTGCTTTAACAGCCAGTTCCTCAAGTGTTCTAAGTCTTGTTCTGTTCTCTCTGGATTTTCATTTAGCTCTTTGTGAGCAACTTCTTCCAGCTGAGAACTTAATATCCGTACAGCCATGTTACCTGCACACAAAGTAATAAATTCATTTTAACTGCCTTAACCTTTGAAATATTGTTTCCCTTCTTCTTCTTCTTCTTCTTCTTCTTCTTCTTCTTCTTCTTCTTCTTCTTCTTCTTCTTCTTCTTCTTCTTCTTCTTCTTCTTCTTCTTCTTCTTCTTCTTCTTCTTCTTCTTCTTCTTCTTCTTCTTCTTCTTCTTCTTCTTCTTCTTCTTCTTCTTCTTCTTCTTCTTCTTCTTCTTCTTCTTCTTCTTCTTCTTCTTCTTCTTCTTCTTCTTCTTCTTCTTCTTCTTCTTCTTCTTCTTCTTCTTCTTCTTCTTCTTCTTCTTCTTCTTCTTCTTCTTCTTCTTCTTCTTCTTCTTCTTCTTCTTCTTCTTCTTCTTCTTCTTCTTCTTCTTCTTCTTCTTCTTCTTCTTCTTCTTCTTCTTCTTCTTCTTCTTCTTCTTCTTCTTCTTCTTCTTCTTCTTCTTCTTCTTCTTCTTCTTCTTCTTCTTCTTCTTCTTCTTCTTCTTCTTCTTCTTCTTCTTCTTCTTCTTCTTCTTCTTCTTCTTCTTCTTTTTCGTCTTCTTCTTCTTCTTCTTCTTCTTATTCTTCTTCTTATTCTTCTTCTTCTTCTTCTTCTTCTGCTTCAAAAGCTTATCAGATATCAGGCTTTCATATCTTCAGTTACTAGTACTGGTATATGATTAGAATATTATTATAGAAATCCTTCAAATTTTTGTAATTGTTTATACTTGTTTGGTTCCAAATATTAATGTTAACTGGAATAATAAAAAAATTAGAGCAATATTGTTATAATATTTACTTTTCCATAATTTTTTGTAAGACAGTTTATTCATCCACCTATTTTTATCTTCCTTCCTGGTTTCCTTTCTTACTTACTCTCTTTTTTATTTCTTTTCATGGTTTTTTATTCATCTGTTTGTTTGTGTCTTTCTTTCTTCTCATTTATCCTTGTCATAGATTGAACTTATAGATAATGTCAGTCAATCATTGGGTTCATAGATTCAGTAATTCTAACAATTTTTTATGTGTAGAAACTCTTCTCGGGTTTCCAGTCGGGTAGTAAGAGAATTAAATTCTGAGCTTTCAGTGACTGTCTGCGTCGTCATCGTCGAAGAACTATCCAGAGGTTATGGCATTATATAAATACCCATGGTAGGACTAGTCAGATGCAGTCGTGGATCCTGATTGGTCAGTGGAAGTAAATGGTCTCTCCCTCCGTGATTGGAGCAGAAAAATAGCAGGTTGCCAGGAAGAGGCCAGTTGGAACCCTCTGTCTCTATTGATGTTATTGGGGTTCAGTCTGATATGAATGGCTTCTTTGATGAGATGGTCCCATAAGCCTGTGGTAGAAGCCAGTACTGCCATCTACCACAGGTTTATGGGACCGTCTCAGCAAAGAAGCCATTCATATCAAACAGAACCCCAATAACATCAATAGAGACGGAGGGTTCCAATTGGCCGCTTCCTGGCAACCTGCTATTTCTCTGCTCCAATCATGGAGGGAGAGACCGTTTACTTCCACCGACCAATCAGGATCCACAACTGCATCTGACTAGTCCTACCATGGGTATATATACAACGCCATAACCTCTGGATCTCACTTCTCCAAAGATGACGACGCAGACAGTCGCTGAAAGCTCAGAATTTAGTTCTCTTACTACCCGACTGGAAACCCGAGGACAGTTTCTACATTGTATTCATCGGGAGAACCTTCAAAGTTTTAATTTTTTATATGTTAGATAAGATAAGTTTATTGCTGTCAATAGACTCCATGGAGTTTCTGACATTGTCAATTTACATCTAGTGATATATAGTTAGTAACAATTTGTAAAATCTATAAATTCATATATATACATCAAACAAATTATATATAATACAATATTCAGATATAACGTTACAATTCATCTAAAGAATACGTAATTTGTAGCTATTTGAAAACTGTAAAGAGATTTCATTCATACAACATACATCCATACAAAATATATACAAGACAATATTTAGATATAGCATTACAATTAATCTAAAGAATACATAATTAGTAGCAATTTGAAAACTATAAAGATAAGATGAGATTACATTACAAAATATATACAGACGATGTACACAAAATTGCAGATAGTCCTTTTTCCATTGTATGTACGATAAAAACTTTGACACAAAACATTAGAAAATTCACAATGGATGTCACTTATAACATATTAAAATTCCGACGTTTCGGCCCAACCACTAGGCCTTCTTCAGGTACAACTAAAATGGAAGGAATGAAAGTTCCAACTGACGACAACAAACTCGCTGAGCTGAATCGCTGGTTTCACCACCTTCTGGATCGTCCGGGACATCAACTTGAAAACCTGTTGTTCTCTCAAATCTTTTAATCCAATCTTCTGGGATGTTGTAAACAGAGTCCAAACTATCGATCGCAGGGGGCGAGGGAAATTTTACTGTGTGCATACTGTTTTTAAAATTCTTGATCAGACTTAACCAATCATCTCCGAGGTCCCCATCATACCTATTCAAACTTCCTTGGTTGCCAATGATGTTTATCGCCTCCACGATTTTCCTCTTTACAGGATCGTGTTTGATTTTTACAATCCTGAGTTTGTCAATGTGGTGTTTACTGTCGACCATGTGTTGGCTTAAACCGGTTGGCGATCTCCCGAGCCTTATGTCTCTTTCATTTTCCATCATTCTCACTTTGAACGACCTCCCAGTTTCACCAATATACGAGCCCCTGCACTCTTTACACATTATCAAGTATACTCCAGGTAGTTCCATCTCTGTCTTTACTCTGCCAACCTTTTTAAAGTTAGCTGTACCTGAAGAAGGCCTAGTGGTTGGGCCGAAACGTCGGAATTTTAATATGTTATAAGTGACATCCATTGTGAATTTTATATTGTTTTGTGTTGAAGTATTATTATACAGATGATATTCAGATATAGTATTACAATAATTCCTCTAAAGAATATAAGCATTTACTTACTAAAAAGCTTCTCAGTTCCTTCCTAAATCTTGAACCATTTAGCGCTTTTATATGCTTTGGCAATTTAGTAAATAATATAGGTCCCATTATACATACATCTTTCTGGGTTGAGGATTTCTTTATTGGTTCTCTATGGCAGTCTTCATTGTGTCTAACTTTGTAGTTGTGTATATTACTGTTTGTCCTTAGATTTTTCTTATATACAATATTGTTTCATGTGTATAGAGTGAGTAGACTGTAAATATATTGTTCTTTCATAATGCATTTCTACAAGATTCATTGAATCCCAATTTATTTATTATGACAAAACAGTTGTGGGACAATTTATAAATTTATGACTGTGTAAACAGGGCTGGATTAATCCTTGCAGGGTCCATGAAGCAATCTTCATGTGGAGGCCCTTATAATATGACAGACTCCTTCATTAAAAGCACAATGATCTTTTACTATTTGTATTATAAATCAAAGAAAGTAACTTACCGGTGATTTGACTTCAGTTTCACACATTATATTGCACATGCAATAGGGCAAGCACAAAAATTACAAAATCAGCAAAACTGAAGTATTACATGCAAACATTATTGAGAAAGTTTCTGTAACAATATTTCACATCAGTATTTACTTAAAATAAACTTTTCATGTTTTTTGTACATCAAAATCATGCATGATGTAGATGTCATTTTCCTACACCATTTTCCATCCTTAGGAGTGTCAGGTAAGAGAGGCGTGTTTCAATTAAGCAAGTCCTCAGTGTGTACTATTTTACCTCTTCCACTACTCCCTTTGCACGTTTTTTAATAGGTTTTGGAGGCATCCTGAGTGCAGGGGTCCTAGAGCAGCTGTTCCAACTGCTCTGAGCCCAGGCCTATTTGTAATGATGGAGAAGTAGTAAAGAATCTTTGAGGTGACTGAAGAATAATGTTGAGTGTATGGTCCCAGTGTCCACAGAAAATTTGTTGGGACATCTAAATGTCCCGATTGCACTATTGGTAGCATTGGTTAAAACCTGGTAACTCGAATTGATTCATTGACTGTTCATTCATTTAATATGCTGTGATCTCCAGCTGACAGAATATTGATTTCATTTTAAACAACATAATAAAGCAAATAATTATTATTTATATAATCCGTTACATTTTATTCATGGAATAGTCTTAATCAATCCCACTCCATATTACAAGTTTCAGCAGGTAAGTCTCCTCGAACTTCATTCTTGCAACTCTATTAATAAACTCATAATCTCTCGTGGGATTATCTATGCCAATTTGTTACAGGAATGTAGTAAGTTGGCATCTGGCCAAAAGTAAAGTAATATTGTTTTTGGTGTTTCGTACTACTATTGTCTGTTGTTAATGTAATTGCTCTTTTTATTATAGTACTGTATTTGAATACAAAGTCTTTGCCTTCCCTTGACCCCCAATACCTAAGTGGAGAAAATTCCATGGTTAAAACTGCATTATCTTGTTAATGCATCCCCTGAAATACACTTCCTATTTCATATTTCATATTTATTTAATCCATTTTGACCACAGTTATGCGGTATAGGATACAATATAACAAACTATTATAGTACAAGGGTACAAGAATAATATTAGAAATACATACAACACAAACAATACAAAGAAATACAAAGAAATACAGGATCAAAAACATTACAACACTACAAAAACAATAAATAAATAAATAAAAAGTGCAATGTGTCAAGTAGGACAAATAGTAGGTTCTGAAAGATTATTTAAAGTTTTTGGCTGCCTCAAAAAATTCATCATTTTTGTAGAAGCAGATTTGTTTTTGTTTCATCAGTACTAAGCCTTTAAAGTGTTTAAAAGTTAAATTTCTAGTAGCAACCGGAAGAGAATTAAACATTTTCACTGACATGTACCTAAAATTATGTTTGGTTGTTGCAAACAAGCATTGATCCTGTAAAATGTTATTGCAATTTCTGGTGCCAAAGGTATGTACATCAGAATAAGTTTTAAAGTTATCAGAATTACGCTTAACATATAACAAACACTGTAAAATATATATAGATGGTAGGCTGAGAATACCAGATGAGATGAAAAGAGGTTTACAGTGGGCTTTCCAATCAGCACCAAAGATTATCCTTAAAGCCTTCTTCTGTAATTTGAAGATGTTAAGTGCAAAACTACAATTACCCCAAAGTAGAGTACCATAAGTTAAATGGCTATGAACATAAGCATAGTATGCAGAAATTAATAGGGCCTACCTCTCTAGTCACATATTTTTGCAGTCTGCAAAGCACAAATATACCTCTGGCAATCTTATTAGAGATTAATACAACATGAGATGACCAATTTAAACCTCCTTGGAGGACGATGCCAAGAAATTTGGCATCCTTATAGAAGTGCTGATGTTTCCTATCAAAAGTGAATTTCAAGTCAGTAACTTTAGAGTCATATAAAGAATTAGCTGCAGTCCAATCTAGAACAATATTATCACTAACTTTTAAGAGATTTAAGGTGTTGAGGTCACAGTCAGTTACAGCAGTCAGAGCCAGATCATCTGCATAGAGATACGAATTTAGGAAATCTTTAGATGTGTTATTATAGACAGACAGGACACTAGGTAAATCATTTATATAAATAATAAATAAGATAGGGCCCAATATAGAACCTGTGGTACACCATGTTTGATAGACTTAAGCTGTGATTGCATACCATTGAGGTGTACACATTGCAGTCTTCCAGATAGATATGACTGAATTAAGTTAAGAGCTTCATCACTAAAACCATAAAATCTCAATTTATCAGCTAGAGTCACATGTGAGATAGTGTCAAAGGCTCTTGAGAAATCATACATTTTACACCATGTAGATTCTTTCTTGTTAAGTCCTGATAGGCAGTCATTCACCAGGTTAATAACAGCATCACTAGTACATCGACCCTTGCGGAATCCAAACTGACAATTTGAGAAAAGATTTTCACTTTCAAAATATTTGATAATTTGATCATTAAACCTTAACAAACCTACCCCATAAGCCTACCTAGAAGTGGCTTATCTTCTGTATTTGCAAGTAAAAGATTTGTTATGGCATGTTTTGGGCAAATGAGCATCTTAAGTGGAGTTTTTTCTGCTAAAACCAAGATGTCTTTGTACCTTATGCAGGAAAACATCTTAAAAATGGGAGCCTTTGAGCAAAGGTTCATACAGGAAAATTCAGGGGACTGAAAAAAAAGAGCCTATTAGGCAAGAAAGTGCATAAGTGGGAGTGTCTTAATAAAATTTTAACACAGTATATAATATGGTGCTATTTTTCCTACAATTTATATTGCTAAATAACCTGGGTTTGTCAACTTATGTGTAAATATAAATCTAGATAATATAAGTAAGAATAAGAATAAGAATAAGAATAAGCCCGTAGTGTCACAATCAGTATTTCTGTTATATAACAGAAGATAACTACTAACTATTGTAACTAAGATAACTATTGTGTCTAGGCTAAGGTTTAAATTAGTTATAAGTAGGGTTTGAATGTTTATGACCTAAAAAAGTGCAAATATGCCCTTAAAAATGACTAAATATGACCTAATAAAATAACGATTTTCAAAAAATAAATGTTCCATTTTAAAACGTTTAAAGATAACTTACTAAATTCTTACATCACATGAATTCGATCTGATTTTCACTTTTTTAACAATTTTGGTGATTTACAATTTTACTTGTAATGAACTTATTTTTAAAGAATTTGCTCCTATTGGCTTGCTTCATCAGCTCCAAATACTCATAATATTTTGTAGACCTTGTGTGCCCATATAAAATATGAACAATTGCATTAATTTTAAAATTTAAGCACCTATTAATTTGGCATAAACATTAAATTAATGAAATAAAATATGAACAATTGTATTAATTTTGAAATTTAAGTACCTATTAATTTGGCATAAACATAAAATTAATGAAATAAAATTCAAATTTATCTCGACCATGTAGTATATAGGCTACACTGTATAACTGTGCTCTTTTACCGAATTTATAACTGAAATATGATGTGAAATTAGAAATATGCCCAAAATATAACCAATACCAGAAAAAAGACCAAAATATGACTTTATATCCAAAATAAAAACCGTCCAATTAGGATAACAAGCATGCAATTTGTGTTTGCGCTGAAAACGGAGGTCAGGATAAAAATATGACATGTCATAAACATCCAAACCATAGTTAAAAGTATGCTGACAAAACCACGTATTACCCAACACTGAAGGAAAATAAATCTATCTATCTATTTGTCTATCTATGCTACTCACAACTTACAGGTTTTTAACAGAAATATAATTTTCTACTTTATTGTTGTATTGAAAAATATATTAAGTAGGAATAGAGTACCATTATATATTGATGAGTACATACCTCAAGCACACTTTTACACCTGGCAAATGTTTCAATTTCTGATATGTTTTTAGATAAGATAAGGAAGAGCTCTGTTGAGTTAGAGAAAATCTTGCATTAACACAGTAATTCTACATAATGACTTTGCCATAGCATACACATAAGGTTTCTCTTTTACTCATAATTTTTTTTTTATTAACTTCTTTCATATAGATCCAGATGTCCCTTGTTTAACTTCTAAAACAGCAGATTTTTGTTTTTGTTTTTATGCTGTTGGAGAGAGTTTTCAAGTTGAGTGTATTTGTAAACCTAATGCTGAACTTAAGGATGTAATTTCAGGTATCAAGGATCTATCTAAAGGTTTCTCTAAGGATGACCATATTGTAATTGTTGGAGGTGGTGGTAATAGTCTAGAGAGAGATCCTAACTTTGAAATCGACCAGGACCTACACACCATCTCTAGAAGCAGTGTACATACTAATGTTAGTTTTGTAGAGTTATTTTACAGGTACGACAAGCCCTCGCTTCGATCCAAAGTGAAAGCTGTGAACGACAAGTTAAGGGATTTCTCTAGTAATCATGTAAATTTTAACATTGTATCTGTTAATAGCCTAAGAAGAGAAGAATTCACTCGACATGGACTCCATCTGAACTCCAGAGGGAAGAAGACGCTAGCAAAACTTGTTGCTGAAGAAGTAAAGAGTAATGTATCTAATTGTAGCAGGCCTATTCCTGTCATAGTAGGTGGATCATGTCATTTTTTAGGGGGAATCTAAATCGAAGAAATAAACAACTTCTATGTGTACCTCAAGATAAGAATAATACTTCAGTTAAGCCAAAAACTAGAATTAATACATCATTTACATTAATACATCAAAATATAAGGGGACTTGAAAATAAAATTGAAGAATTCAACTTAGCAATTCAGGATTCAATTAATTCTAATCTACAGGAAATTCAAGTTATTTGTTTGACAGAACACCACTGTGCAGAAAAAGAGCTGGAACAATTAAAAATTGATAATTTTTCTTTATGTTCAAATTTTTGTAGACGTTCCAAAAAATGTGGAGGTGTGAGTATTTTTATCAAAAGAAACTTAGATTTTAATGATACAGACACCAGTTCCTTTTGCAAGGAACAGGATTTCGAATGTTGCTCAGCAAGAGTTGAAACTGACAATGACACGTTTGTAATAATAACAATCTACAGAGCACCATCAGGTAATTACAACTATTTTATCAATCAGTTAGAAAAGGTTCTTAATTCATTATATAATAATAGTGTAAATATGATACTGTGTGGTGATTTTAATGTAGACATGTCAACTGATAGTGAAAATAAGGCAAGACTTCTGTCCTTAGTAGGTAGTTATAATCTAGACTTCATAGTGAACTTCCCAACTAGAATTCAAAACAACTCTCAAACAACAATAGATAATATATTCTTAAATAAAGAAAAAAACTTGAAGTTTGAAGTAATCCCAATAATAAATGGGTTATCAGACCATGATGCTCAGATGGTAATGTTAAACAATACTGAAGCATATCCGACTAGCAAACATACCCATAGTAATATTATCAGAGTAATGAATGATGTTTCAATTTTAAGTTTCAAACAAGATCTTGCAAATGAAAATTGGGAAACTATATTTACCTATAACACTGTTGATAGTAAATTAAATGAATTTCTAAATATCGTGTTGCGACACTTTGAGGCCAACTTTCCAAAAAAGACAACTACTAAAATACCTAATTTAAATAATAAAGCATGGCTAACCCCTGGTATTAAAATATCATGTGCTAAAAAAAGAGAGCTCTATTTACAATACAGAACCAGTAACAAATCAAACTCAGAAAGTGTATTATAAAAGATATTACAATGTGCTTAAAAAGGTTATTAAAGAAGCAAAGAGCAGGTATTTTTCACAAATAATTAATAAATCAAACAACAAAGTTAAGACTATATGGAATATAGTAAAAAATGAAACAGGGAAAGCAAAGGAAAAAAGTGATTGTACGTCATTAATATACAAAAATAAGAAACTAGACAATCTATCAGATATTACAAATGCATTTAATAACCACTTCATAAATATTGCAGAGAATTGTGTTCCCACCAACAATACCAGTGTCAAGGCAATAGACCTTCTGAGAAAATCTACAATTTGTAACCATAAATTTGAAATCACACTGACTTCCTCTATAGAAATTGAAAATATAATAAAATTGCTTAAAAGTAAAAGCTCATCTGGATGGGATGACATAAGTAATAAGCTATTAAAAAGTTGCTGTTCGGAACTTAGTAAACCCCTTAGCCATATATTTAACTGTTCACTAGAAACTGGAATATTTCCTGAAAGAATGAAACATGCAATTGTCAAGCCCCTGTTTAAAAAAGGAGACAAAAATTTACCATCAAATTACAGGCCTATATCGCTCTTAACTTCATTTTCAAAAGTATTCGAAAAAGTTGTATATAACCGCATAGTTTACTATCTTAATTTGAATAATATTCTTACACCATCACAATTTGGTTTTAGAAGTGGCATGTCTACTGAAAATGCTACATTTAAACTCACCACAGAAATACTGGAAGCGCTAGATAAAAAGAAATATACGTTGGGAATTTTCTGTGACTTAGCTAAAGCATTCGACTGTATAAATCATGAACTATTAATTGAAAAATTGGAACATTATGGAATAGATAATTTAACACTGAATTGGTTCAAATCATACCTGTCTGATAGAACTCAAAATGTCGTAATAAATGGAAACAAATCTAATCTAGGAGTAGTTAGAAGTGGAGTACCACAGGGATCAATACTAGGACCTTTGCTATTTTTAATTTTCATCAATGACTTGCCACATAACTTAAGTGACGAAACAAAGGTATTGCTTTTCGCGGATGACACTAGTGTTTTTGTAACAGGAAAATCCCAGGCACAACTGGCAAGAGTAGCTACAAAGGCTTTTCACGAATTAAATATATGGTTCCAAACCAATAAAATGACGCTTAATATAAAAAAAAACCCACTTTATTCAATTCAGAACAAAACAAAGATGTACCCAAAACCTTGTAATTAATTACCAAACACAAAGCATGGAAGAAATTAGTAATATCAAATTTTTAGGATTACAAATTGATCAACATCTCGACTGGAAGTCACATATTGAAATGATAATTCCAAAACTAAGTTCAGCATGCTTTACCAAAAGAGTCCTGAATCAGGTATTAAAACAGGATGCCTTACGCATGGTGTATTTTGCAAATTTCCACTCGATAATGAAGTATGGAATCATATTCTGGGGTAACTCGACCCATAGGGATAAAATATTTAAGCTACAAAAGCAAGCAATTAGAATAATGTGTGGAAAGAAAAGGAGAGAATCATGCAAACCGCTCTTTGAAAAATTAAAAGTCCTCACTCTCACAGGGGAGTATATATACTCTGTTATGTGATTCCAAACTAATAGCAGTGTTCATGAACATATTACTAGAAACAGGAATGATTTACATAGACCGGTTAATGCATTAAAACTTTTTCAGAAAGGCGCTTATTACTCCGCAATACAGATATACAATAAGCTTCCAAACAACATTAAATTATTATGTATTCAAAGAAAAAGCAAATCCTTCAAAGGATCTCTCAAGAAATTTTTAATGACTCACACGTTCTACACTATGGATGAGTATTTCCAGTTTGAATAAGTTTATAGGATAGTATATTATATATCATTATTTATTACTTGCTTGTATATTGTAATCTGACGTGTTCTATATCCTTGAGTCCCACTCAACACAGGATCTACAGAACGAGATAACTACATCTACATCTACATATATAATTGGAATGAGTCTTTAACTCCTGAGACTTGTGAGCACTGACAGTTTGTAGAAATTAATAGAAGTAGGGCACATAAAATAATTATACATTTCAGGAAAGAAATAGAATTCAAACCCGAGATTGAGCTGATGTGTCCCCATCAATATGTCCCATGCTTGCTTAGTAGGCCTAGTATTAAAATCTTGCACCTATCAAGCAGTGGTGAATTTCCATTAAGACAGTAAGGCTGAGCCTATCTAAACTTTTCCAGTATACCTTATTTTGCTCTTATTTTACATTGGCAGATTTAGAACACTTTATATTTGAACTCATGCTGACTGCTGAGTAGTATGTTATGAAAATGACAACCAATAGCTGTGCTGCTCATCTCAGCCTAAGTTGCACACATGCCGTGAGAACTTAGATTTATGAGGGGTGCAGTGATGGGAAAATTACAAAAAAATAGTAATTGGGCTGAATTACAATTACTTGAGAAACATTTTACTTAATTTCAATTACAAATTACTTTTTGAAAATGTAATCAGTAAAATTACAATTACAATTACAATTACTTTACAAAATGTCAGTACCTAAAAATTCCTTATTTTTGGGGGGGCACAAAAAGTAATCAGTAAAATTACAATTACAATCTACTCTTATACAATTCAACGGCCCTAAATAGCGTGCTTGCTCGCTCGCCCGCTTCGTGAGACATCGGGTATACTCGGCGATGTTCGTCTCTCGCAGTGTAAACTTTCATGACGACTACAACATTAGGAAAACCGTTTCTTTATTATATAAGGCCTAAGTGAAATGAACACAATGAACAAATATTCTAATTTTATTTTTACTTACAATTTTCATAGCTCTGAACCACAAACATTTTTAATAATCTACCAGTGCAAATTTCTTAAAAATCCTGGAGTCAATGAATAATGGCGGGCGAAGCCGGGGGCAGTAAAATATTGATGGTTTAACTCTTGAAATATCGCTGATAATAATAATCCAGACAAACCATTCCTTCCCTTGAAGCATTATATAATTTCTGAAAATTACACTGAATTGATCAAATAAAATTAACATCATATTCATGTCAATAAACAGTTGAGAAACAATACGTATTATGTGTACACAGGTTCCTTTGGAACTGCATAATCGATTCTGATATAGTTTTCCCAGGGGGCACTTTCTAATCGTAGAATGTAGGCCTACTCTGAAGCCGGAATTTTAGCTGTTTCATTAATATTATTAATGGCTTAGTTTATGAATGATTCGCGTGCAAGTGTTAATAAATATAGTGCTTTAATAATTATTAAACTCTTAATTTTTAAATGAATTATCGTGGGCGAAGCCACGGGCACCTCCTAGTTACTTTACAAAATGGCAGTACCTAAACATTCCTTCTTTTTTGGGGGGGCACAAGGGCAGAAACTATTGGGCCATTCAGCTGCTTTAGACGTTACAAAGTCTAAAATTATTCATGAACAAACAAACAAAACAGATCAATACCAATATTTTCATACACATTGTGTAACTTTTGTTAATATTACCTCTGGCCTGGATATTAGTTGTGAAAACAGTAATGACGTCAGCCTAAAGCAATTGAGAATGAGAAGCAAGTTTCAAAATATACTTAATTAAGAGGTGTTCTTACTGAAAACATTTAACTGAAAAAGTTTAAATGGGAAGAAATAGACTTTTATTTATTTTCCCACGGCTTACAATATTATGCATAGTCTTTAAACATAAAATAATGAAGATATACATAGTTATTCCAATGCCATTTTAAAAATGTCTGATGTTCTGTGTGCCCTTGATGCTTTCCGTGCGTTCCTTTTTAAACCGAATCTGTAAATCGCTTCAGCTTCACTGCAGCAAACAAGGGTTAAAAAGAAGGCCATGACAGTACATGTAGCAAAACCCATAAAGTGACATTTACAATAGTGAAACTCCCGCAACACGCGGAGTGATATTGCTGTATCACAATAGATTAGATTGGATTAAAATTAGAAAAAACCAATACCGGGATCCAGAATCCTACTATCAGAATTATATGTGAATGTCATCTTGATGCAAATCACTGGTCCTCATACAGCATACATGAATTTTCAATACCAGAAGCAGCTCAGCAGAGCCTCTAATGCTTGGTAATTAACTTTTAAGTTGAGGTTAGATTGAGCTTAGTTTTATACCGTGGAACACATAACCTTCTTTTCAAAGAAAGGGATATAAATAAATTTTATAGGCTGAGAACAGCGATTTTAATTTCTTGAACACGTCTTGAAATAAATGGAAACCATACAGAAATCTAATCAGGCCTAAATGTAGTATCGCTCCCCGTAAATTGCTGTGGCTGTGGTCGCCATTGAAAAAATGAATACATTCGACTTCCGCTCATCTCAGCTGATGTCGCTTGCCATGTTTTTCCACAGAAATGCTGACTTGCCATGTCGAATGTCACGTCGCTGCATAAACCGCTACAGTTTCGCTGCAAGCAAAATAAATTGTAAAAAAGAAGGGCTGATTGTCCATGCAGCAAAACCCATAAAGCCAGATCTGACTTCGCTTCACCACCGCTGCAGCGACCATACAGTGATGCTACAACAGATGTAAAGCGCTTTACGTTCGCTTTAAAAAGAACGCATAGTTCACCGCCGCCGCTGCAGCGACTGCCAGCAAGTAGAAGAAAGGGGAAAATGGAACTTTGCGCCCCATGCGAGTCCCTCACTCCAACTCTCTAACTCCCTCCCCTAGTAGCGGCATTTGAACTACTAGCAGCAACAGTGGCACCATCTCTTAAGCAAATGATGAAACAGAAAAAATAATTTATTTCTTCTTTATTCTCTTCTTCTCTTCCTTTCCCGTCACCTTCCTCTCTACCTCTCACCTCCTCTTCACCCTACCTACCTATTTGAGACCTATTCCTAATAGTAAATTTTGGATCAACCGGGATTCGAACTCGGGACCCCTAGCATTATAACCAGGAGTCTTAACCACTACACCACGAGTGAATGTTGAGCTCTGAAGGAAGCTTTCGTATATTTGAGTTATGATAGGGGGGTTTCATGAGTTTTAACGCAAGAATCGGCTTTTATAATTTTGAGATATTTTGTTAGTTATGAAAAGAGTAGTATTGGTGCAAGGGAATTTTCCTGCATCAATTATGCAACATTTTATGTTATAATACGGGGTGTTTTATAATTACGAAATATTATGTATGGTACAAGGGTATTTTTTGTATTGTGAAACAGCCTATTTTGTTGCAAGGGTCGTTTTTATAATTGTGAAATATTATGTGGAGGTGCAAGGGGTTTTTTATTGTGAAATATTAGGTGACATGTCAAATGCAATTATTCATTACCGGCGTTGAGGTTGAACAGCGGCTACAGGCATGGTGGCATGCACTGTGGGGAAGCGGGGCGACACGCGTGAAGCTGGAAGGCAGGGAAGTGGCCAGGCGAGTGACGAGTGGAAAGGGGAGCAGCATGGGTTACAAAGTTCCATTATTCCGAAGAAAGCAATATTGCCAAATTCTCAATTCGATACTTTTCGATTACTAAAATGTAACGATTACAATTTTATTTCCAGAAGTAAATTATGAGTAAAAATTACATTTAAAAAAAAAGTAACGATTACAAGTAAATGGGACCCAAAAAGGAATTGTTACTGTAATCCGATTACTTTTACTCAATTACTTCCCATCACTGGAGGGGTGAATAAATATAAATAGAGCATTAGGCTCACCCTTGTTACACTTCGTTGAATCAGTACTTCGTCTTGGAGCAATTGCCAGAATTGGTCACTGAGGAGGCAGTGAGGGAATACAGGACTTAATGGGCAGTGGAAATGGGCATACCATGGGAGACAGAGATGGAAGTGAAGAGAACTCTTCTAAGATGATGTGAGAGACTGTGAGAGAACCAGCCTGAACATCAGTCAATAAAAAATTTAAACAAATTATTAACAGAAGGAAAGAACTTTGGAAATCCCTGGGTCCCTGGACAGACAGGAAGTAAGAGCTGCCCAGCAGAGAATAAACCTTATGGGGAAAACAACATGGATGAAAAACTAACTAGATTAATCAAATGGCTGATGGACAAGACAAAGCAGATTAAGATGGGAAAAAGCAAATAAAATGAATTGTAAATCATGAGGGTTCAAGGAAGGGAGAGCAGAAACAAAGTTTGCTGAAGAACCTTTTCATAATTGAAATGCCGAATACCAGAAAACTGAAACAAACCTCTTCCAACCTTCTTTCTTTTTTAGTAAGTACGGTATCTAGATTTAGGTAAGCATAGTTGTAGTTGTAGTTGTAAGCTACTGGATACCAGTAGTTAGGTTTATTTTGAATTGTATTTAGCTGTAGAATTATATGTTGTTTAATAAGTAGTATTATGAAATTGAAATAACAGTGTGTAGAAGAGACACATAATTATTAAATTATTAATCTGTAGTTAATGTCTGTATTTTGAAAAAATAAAATAAACTTAGCAAAATAAAATCGTAGCAGATTATATCCTGGTTAAGTAACCTAGACACTAAGACATCACATAGTATGCAGATTTTATTTTTATTTTTTTAAATTTTATTCTGCTTATGACAGGGGTTGAAGAAAACTAAAAGGACTTGGGCTAAAGCAAATGATATGAATAAATAATATTAAATGGGTTTTAAAAATTGAATTAGCTATTTTGATTCATTGTAGGCAAGTTATTTGAAATTAGTTAATAATTAATTAATATTGTAACATTATAAATGAAAAGCATTATTTCTCAAATAGGTGACTATTTGATATTATAGGCCTAATATTGTAGGGGTTTACTTGAAAATTAATCATGTAATCAATTGTATTATATTTACCCAAAAACTATTTTTTATGAAACACACCATTGTTTAAAATGTAATAGTTATTTTCAACTACATCAAGGCATCTATACTAAATTAATCTGAATTTTAAGATAGTGATAATATTAGCCTACAGTAAGAAAATAATCTATAACAAGTACAGTGCATCTTTCCTGGACTGGAATTCCCTTGTACGCAGGGGCGTATTTAGCTACTTAAGTGCCTCTAGGCAGAGAAAAATATTTTCGCCCCCTTATTCCCACATGTATGAACCACAAAGTAACCTACAATAAGCATTATTGTAACTGAAATAGTAGCCTAATAATAATAGTAATAATAATAATATCAGAATGTCAGAGTTTAATCAAAGGCGATTAAATGGAAAGAGAGTTCCAATTTCATTGATAACAACAATGGAACTAGATGATTGATTAAATTTCAGTGTATTAAATGTTATTCATTTCTATTTTTTTTTAGATTTAGATTTGTTCATCATAACATAGTACAAAATACATGTTTATGAACATCTGCATTTGCACCCTTGCATTCATAACAAGCACTCTATAAAAAACTCAATATTCACAATACAAAGATATGCATAATAAATGTTACATAATATACAACATACATCATACATACATACATACAACATACATACATACATTAAGATAAATCATCCTCCAAGAATTCCTCGACATCATAGTATGCTTTACTTATGAGGAAGCTTACAAGTAATTGTTTGAATTTTTTCTTTGGTTCAGTATTTCTCATGTATGGCAGGAGTTTATTGAAAAATTTAGTGCCGATGTAGCTTGGTTTTTTTTCCAAAAGCTTAAGTCTATGCCTGGTGATAGCCAGGTTATTAGCACCTCTAGTTTGGTGATTGTGAACATCCGAGTTTTTTGCTATCGGGGTTGAGTTATTATATTTTAAGTACAATATGGATTGTAGAATGAATATCGAAGGAACAGTCAACAGCGATAGTTTTCTAAATGTTTCCTTACAAGCACTATTATATGGCAGTTTACCCATGTATCTAACTGCTCTCTTTTGCAATGTAAGAATTTTCCTAATGTTTTCCTTAGATGTATTGCCCCATAATTCAATCCCATATGTAATGTGTGAGTAAATGAGTGCAAAATACACAATCCTAGTAGCATCCATTGGGAGGTATTTGACAATGTTTCTTAATACAAATAGTCCTGAACTGATTTTACTTTCGATTTTGTTGACATGACTGTTCCAAGAAAGGGATTCATCAAGAGTTAGACCCAAGATGTTTACTTCGCTGACTCGTTTTACCTTATCATCACCAATCATTAACTGCGGTTCGAAGGATGCATTTTTACACTCAAAATATATAAATTCACTTTTATTAGCATTAACTGATAGTTTTATATTATGGAAGTACTGAACCAAAGAATTAGTGGTAGTATTTATTTCCAGTTCCATTTCTTCCAGGTTTTTATTACCATAACATAGATTAGTGTCATCTGCATATAATGTGAGGCCAGTGCTTCCAGGTATAATCGTATTTAAGTCATAAATATATAGTATAAACAGTAGAGGTCCCAATATTGACCCTTGTGGCACTCCTGTTGTAATGTTCCTGGCAGAGGACTGCCCATTTGAATACTCTACAAATTGTTTCCTATTAGTTAAGTATGATTTCATCAATTGATGACCTATTCCTTTAAATCCAAGGTGATACAGTTTGTCCAGTAAGATTTTAGTATTCACACAATCGAAAGCTTTTGACAGGTCCAATAGCACACTAGCTGTGAACTTACCCTTATCTATGCTATCGGCAATAAATTCTACTAATTAGTAATGTTGTTATAACAGCAGATATTGTTGATTTGCCTTGAGTGAAACCATGCTGGAATTTCGGTGTCAGATCAAATTTTTTCAAGAAGTTCACAATTCTCAGATAGATAATTTTTTCAATAATTTTGGATATGCTGGGTAATATAGAGATCGGTCTGTAATTATTTACATCTTCACTATTTCCTTTCTTTAATATGGGGATAACTTTAGCTATTTTTAGTGCATCGGGGAATGTGCCAGTTTCAAATATTGTATTTACAATTGTTGCAATAGGGTCAGCAATTGACAATATGGTTGCTTTTATCACTTTGATCGGGATGCCATCATAACCACTACTATTGGTCGACCTTAGTTTCTTTACAATGCCAATAATTTCATTTACTGTCGTAGGACCAAAGAATATTGTTCTGTTTGATGTATTGATTAGAGCAGTTGCGGGACTGTTACTTGTAGGTCTCACACTGTTAGCAATGTTTTCACCAATAGAGATAAAATATTTGTTAAATACATTAGCCATATTATTAGGAATGTCAATTATTTCACCTTGGTGCTTTAATTGAGTAGCTTTAGGAGTACTATTGTTATTTTTGCCTCTAAAATGATTTATAATGTCCCAACTAGTCTTACTTTTGTTATCCGAGTTCAAAATTAGGTAACTAAGATTTCATTGTGCGTTACGTTAGTTTACTATTTTGAAGAGTTATGAATAAAATGTTTAATATATTTAAAAAAAACAGTAACAGCTTAAAAACCGCCCCTTAAAATCTGCCGCCCTAGGCACCTGCCTAGTCTGCCTAGGCTCAAATACAGCACTGCTTGTACATGTGGTTCACTTGCAACGTAGTGACCTCAGGATTGTCCCACGTGCTCACTGGCGGTGAATGACTCAAGCAGCAACACTGTGTCAACTGTCAGTTGTATTGTGAAGACTAAAGTGCAGGGGCGTATACTCTATTGGTGCTTTGCGTGCGCCGCACGCCCTAATTCTAGATTGAATATAATCATTCACAATATTTCATTTTTTAAGTAAATTGTGGAAAAATCAGTGTCATTTTCATTGCTGAAATGAGAAAACAAGGGCCCCGCTGCGAGGCTGTCACCCGTGTGTTACGATTCCGTAATGAGAATGAGTTTCAGAGCGGTACGTTAGGCGTGGACTTGCCTCGAGGCTAGAACTTGTGTGCTATGAGTTTTGAAGAAGGGCGATATCCTGACCGCGGGGTGAAGAAGGGAATAAGTTACGCACGGTGGAGATTTGGCAGTATCTTGAGTGCCTTGCGTGCTACTGAAGTTCCGCACGCAGCTGTGTTGTAGCAAAGTATATTGCGATTTTAAGACGTTCCAAAGCAAATTGTTGTAAATATTATTTTATTTAATGTTATCAGAAGTGTTTAATTAATTTTTAGTCTTTTATTTTAAGAATTTCAATAGTAAATAATTGTAAATACAGTATTACTTTATTTACTGTTATTCTGAGCGCAGCGGGAGATTTGCCGGTAGTTTGCGTGCTACTGAAGTTTCGCAAGCAATTGTGTTGTAGCTAAGTATATTACAATTTTAATAATTTCAAGGCAAATATTGTAAATATTAATTTATTTAGTGGTTAAAAAATCTGTTAAATTAATTTTTAGTTAATGTAGCCTATTTCATTCTGAAAACATTATGAAAGAGCACAGCTGTATTTTGGAAGATCTTCTGATAAATACATTTTTATCCAAAACTTTTCAAGATAAATTGCAAATTGTGACAAATGTACGGCCTTGCCCTGAGTTATCAAGTCTTTCTACAATACATAAATGCAAGAATGTAGAATATACAGAACATTTTTCAGTCTCACATTCCTGAGGAAGGCCACAAAGTGAAAATTGCCGTAAGCTCGAGCCTAATAATTTTGACACGGCTGATAACCCGAGAAGCCATCTTAACTAATCAGCGCCTTGAAAGCTTCAAATCTTATAAGTACAAATCCTTCATGTTTTAAAAGAAAGAATAAGCCTACTTTAATAAAGTAAGCTATTTTTAACTGTTCAGTTAAAGTTAATCTGCATTCTCAATTAACTCAGGAATCAAGTACATTTTCTGTGTAGGACGATAGCATAGCACGCCCTTTATCAGAGATCAGGATACGCCACTGCTAAAGTGCTTCTCAAATGTGAAAGTTTATTAACATATCTTTATTGTGTGTGTAGGCCTATTACATTAGATTATCATTATTGTTCCTATTCTTACCTTGTTATTGGTTCATTAAAATACATACAGAAAAAGAATTTCATGTATGAACAAACATTCTTACTTATGATACATATGTAAGGTAAAAACCAAATCATCTTAGTACTCACCATAAACGGTGTTTGTATTGTGTGCATGTTACTATTACTCACAAGTAAGTTACGAAGGAGTTTAATGAATAGAAAAAAGCCCGGTATAGTAGAGAGCGCTCGGAGCACACATACAGTGATCTCCGGCCTGGTCATAAAAAGGACAAACTATATAAAGAAATTACTCTTTTTCGGCAATGATGGCTGCCCTCTTCAGAGGCATTTACTTCTTCAATATTATTCATTAATGTTTCAATTTTTAACCATGTCTATAGCCCTACAACACGTATTTCTGTGTACTGTGTAATACCTAACATAGGTATAATTTTTCTTAATGTGATAAATAAATGTTTAATTGTTTAATATCTATTTTTTCAAGACAACTTGTCCACCATTTAGTACAGTAATCTATTGAGAATATTGAATTCTTGAGGAATTATTTTGTTTTTTTTTTTTTAATAAAAGAAGGGCAGTGTTTCCTTCTTGTATAACAGTTCTTTTCTATTTTTGGTTCTGGAAAATTTATGATTTACCTGCTCGTTGAAGTCTAGAATAGAGTGAATCTTCTTCTCCAATAACAACATTGCCAATCATTCAGCCTCTCGTTACTTATTCAAAGGTTAATATAATCAATCACAGTAGTTCGGAATTTAGCTATAGGCAAGTTAAATTATTCATTCCATTAATTATTGTAAACTACATGTCCCCATTTCTGTTGTGGATGATGGTTGTACTGCTTATAGAGGTGTTCATCGGTTTTCTATGCACACTCTGACCCATGGTTCCATCAGACTTACGATTGACAAGAACATCCACTGAGAAAATTCCCTTTCAGGATCAGAAGGATGGCTTGTGACTCGAGTACAACAGGAAACTACACTGACAGGTAAAAAACACCGATCACTGTAAAATTTGTTGTAATTTTAAGATTAAACATAATTTTGATTGGATGTTTATACATTGTTGTTGGTGAGGATGAATTATTATTTTTATTGGACCATTAGCTATAGATACAGCATATCTGCTTTCTTCATATCTTCACTTTATCACAAAACAAACAACAACAAAAAATCGCAATAGGACAATTCCGATCTGATTATGTGCACTAGCTTGTCATACATATTGCAAGGTGTTTCATTGTTGTATTGCGTCATTTCCTTCCAAACTGAAAGAAAACTGTCTCCCTTTCCATTGAAGTGATTCTATCAGTAAGTTCAGTTGAAATTATGCCTCTCAGTCCTGAAGACGTTGTCAAAGCTGTTGCTCTAATTGATGATGGACGCAGCCTCTGTTATGCTGCTGCAACCTTAGGCTCACCATTCACCACGGTGCAAGAGGCAACTTGGGGAATTAAGTGTGAAATGTGTCATTAAATTTTAATCTCAAAAAGTAGACAATTGCAGTAATTTTATTTCAAGCACTAGGCCTACTACATAATTTTTATTTAAACTTAATTTTTTTTTGCCTGTCAGTGTATATTCCAGTTACTAGATGGCAGTAAGCTGCTCTGTCATTGTTGATTCTTGGTTTTACCTGTTGCACAATATTACATAATATTTTTGCTGTGTGTTTTTAAAACACTTGATTTGAGAAAAATACTATGTCACTATAATATAGAGATAAGGTAGACCTGATAAAACATGTTATGAGAGTGAAAAGTGGTATTATGTAACTTTTCTTGATACCTTATCTTCAAGTAGGGCCTATGTTCATTTCACTCTATATTTGATGGGCTGTACAAATTACTTGGCAGTAAATAGATAACTAGCTGCATGTGTGCTGTGTTTTAAGTTTCTCCAGCTGCTATATACAAGTAAGATAACTTGAGTTTTTGCAAAAAAATAAAAAATATAGAAAAAACAAACAAACAAACAAAAAACAAAAATGTAAAGAATTTGGAAAAAAGTGTTCTAATTTTGACTATACCAGAGAAACCCAACTATAAGTTGGTAAACAAATTCTCTCTTAACAGAAAAAAAACAGCTCTCAGGGTGTAAGATATTGATTTTTAGATTTTGATGACATTAATTGGGGTCATATTGAACAACATTTTCTGATCACAACAAACATAATGACGCCATTACTAACCACAGTACTTTCAGTTTGTAAAGAACTGTTTTCTGTGGCCTCCTCACTGCATGTCTGTTGACCATGATTTTGTGTTTTTATAAGATTTTATGAATTTTATCTTGTGATGAAATGCAGTTTTTATTTTTACTATTGGAACTCCAAGCCGGCAAAAAATGCCCTGAAGATGATGTAAAGACACCAAAAGGCCTAGGCAGCAATCACAAAACTATACAATAGTTAAGCATCTGGTATCCTATTTATTTTATTTCATTGATCGAGCTCACCGGTGTTAAACATGTATTTTAATATGCTCCCTAAAGTTTTCTTTCTTACTTTTCGTGACAGAAACATTAAATGCAGGTAACAGAAACACTTTCTATGTTGTAGTCAGGGTTCGAAGTAATGGTAGGATTGGGGGGGGGGGGGATTTCCCCCTCTTGTCAAAAAATTTCCCTGGCTTGTCAAATAAATTTTTTTTCCTTTCCAGGGATATATTTGTGTAAATTTAACTTTAGTTTAACGTTCCAATGAAATTATTGGCAACATGCACAATGTTTCTTTATAATTGATAATGCTGTTTTTTAATATAATGGTATCTCAAGTACAATGCATAACAACAAAATTTATTTAACAAGCATTTGACATGCATTATGTAACAGAAGCATAACAATGGAAATAAGGTTTATATTACTGATCCTAGAATTTGAAGGAAGTTTATATAGTGAAGTTATAATCAAATTGAAACTTGAGATGGAGGTTTAACATACGTAACTTCACTTAATTCAAGCACTAACCTGAACATGTTTCGAGCAAACTTCATGACTCATCATCAGCTATACTCCATGATGGAGTATAGCTGATGATGAGTCATGAAGTTTGCTCGAAACATGTTCAGGTTAGTGCTTGAATTAAGTGAAGTTACGTATGTTAAACCTCCATCTCAAGTTTCAATTTTATATTACTGCTTTGTGTTGGTTTCTTTCTGCCGGCAACAGTATGGTTAAAGATTGTTTGCTATGACAACGAGTGCAGTAGTGACTGGTGTTCTGTGGTCTGTCAGGTATATGTCTTTTACAGAGAGTGGATTTTAATTGGTTAATAGCATGGATAATTTTTTTCATAAAAAAGCATAACGTAAGAGAGTCTGAAATGTCAAGTAATGGGGTTATAACTTCTACTGAACAGGTAAATGTTTCAATAGTGGCAAGGACAAATGTCAGTAAAATATATATTGTTAGTGAAAATTGTAATATTTATTTATTTATTTATTTATTGTAAGAAAACCCCAACGAGCAAAGCTCACCTTAAGGGGCTATATACAACATGACATGCATTGTGATACATAAATTTTCAATTACAAATAACTTATAAATATACAAGAGGTACAAGAGTGAAGAGGTACAGAATATAGGAACACAAAACAAAATGACTTGATTTTAAGAGTGAAGTGAAATGATAGATGATGAAGGGAAACATAGTTACATAGTATAATAGTGATCAATATACAGTATCTATTTATTACTATATCAAAGAACTTAATTAATCTTAGATTTTAAAAAGAGTTTTATTTGTGATTTAAATTTGTTATAATTTAATATATTCTTTTGTTCTTGTGGTAATTCATTATATGTTTTGATCAAATAATATTTTAATCCCTTTGTCCCATAAGTTACAGTTGAAGAATGTGTGAGGTATATGTTCAGTTTTTGCCTTGTTTCATAGTTATGAATGTCTTTGTTATATTCTATTGGAAAATTACTGTGGATGTTACCATGTACTACTCTGTGCATATATGTAATGGCATTTACTTTAACTAAGGTCTCAAATGGCAAGATTTTCGATTGTTCATAAAGAATGCGAGTTGGTGTCAAATAATGTGCACCTAGTAAAATTCTGATTGCTCTATTCTGAAGTACTCTTAATGGTTGTGGTAGGCTAATTGGAGGACGTATAGACGAAGTGAGATTCGAGAAAAGTAAAACAAATTGACCATGGCTTTCAGAAAACAGTTCCAAAGGGGTTATATGCTTAGTACAAGCTGTCAGATATTACTACATTCGTTTTTATTTGGAGATAAATATAATTATATTAGTACATTGGACCCACATTTCATTTTTCCCCTTCATCAAAATGTTTTATTCGAACCCTGGTTGTAGTTTGTCTTTCTGTCAGAGTGTGACAAACTTTGAGCATGGTATCACAGTATTGTGAAATTGAAGTTTAGAGCATGGGAAAATGCTTTATCTTCGGAGATCAATAGCCATTAATTTCACTTTTAAAAATTAAAGTTTCAAAGTTATAAAGAATCAATTTTTGAGCTAGAAGTATATAAATAAATGAGACTTCTCATCATCTTTCCAAATGGTTTGATGTAAATAGACTATCTGTTAATCTGGACAAAACAATAGCCATATCCTTCTGCCATGTACAAAATAGACAACCACAACACCCAGAGATAAGACTGAAGGGTAAGATCATTGAATACAAGCAGAACATAAAATTTCTGGGTCTATGGGTGGATGAACATTTAAATTGGTCATCTCACATTCAGAAGTTAATAAGTAGATTGAGTTCAACATGCTTTGCAATACTTACTATTAGGAAATCACTAGGGTTAGAATCTACCAGAATTTTATATTTTACCCAATTCCATTCTATACTAACTTATGGTATCATCTTTTGGGGAAATTCATCACACACTCCCTTAGTGTTCAATTTACAAAAAAGAGCTATTCGAGCAATGATGCAGGTGAGCATGCGTACTAGTTGTAGAGATTTTTTTAAATCATTACAGATTCTACCGGTTCCATGTGTCTATATTTTTGAAACATTAAAATCTGTCAAGATTAGTATAAAGGACTATAAAACAAATTCAGAATTTCACTCCCACAATACAAGAACAAAAAATAATTTGCACGCTGTATCCCACAATACCAAACTGTATAATAAAAGTGTCGTATCCCAGGGCCCTATATTTATTCTGACACCTTTTGCCCCGGGACACAATTTATCAGGATGGCTCAAAATATAAAATTTCATCTTAACCTCGAGGACAAGGGCAAGGAACGGAACATCTCCATGTGCAAATTACAAAAGCTAGTTTTACCCAAAATAATAAAATGACTAGTTTATTTAGATGTAAAATTAACTTAAGACTGGTGCCCACAACCTTCAGAATGAGACTATCAACACACGAGTCTCTCATTAACAAACTAGGGTATTACTGAAATTGGAAATATGAAAAAATTTCGCTCAGAGACTCTAACCTAGCTTCAGTGAGTTTGAAATCTCAGACTGCAAACTCATGACTTGAAGTTCTTCCTGCAGTTTTCCTGGAAAATCTCTCACCCTTGCCAGATTTGAATCCCTAATGCCAGACCCGCTAGCAAACAACTGAGCACCAAGGGTGGTTGTTAATTGCTTTTATGCCTCTTATATTTTCCTTTGCCTTTTTCAGAAAACAATCCAAGATGGAACGTTGGGCAGGACGAGTAGCTGTAGTCACAGGAGCTAGTGTTGGCATAGGAGCTTCCATTGCTGAAGAACTAGTTAAGAAAGGACTCATTGTGGTCGGACTGGCAAGGCGACAGGAAAAAATTCAGGTAAAAAATTTGCATTGGAAAGTATCAGCAATTAGAAACCTGCTTTAGAAAATGAAATAATGTTTCCAGTTAAACACTTTGAACTATACTGTACTCCAAAAAGAAGGTTTCAATTTTGAAAGTTGTCAGAAACCTTAGAGTAAGCCCAAGTTGTTGTATTAGTGAGTGGCACCAACTTTTAAAAACAACGGGTGGGCTCAAAGTCGTTAAACTCCCAGCCCCACTTTATTCATGAAATATTAAAGAGGCTACGGATATACTATATGAGGGTTCTATTAGCAAATTCAGTCATCTCTATTTTGAAAATAGATAGAGTTGCTAACTTCTAATGGAAGTTCCTGCATTTCCTGATACATATTTAGTATGTTACAAGTCCTACTTCCTACATAAAATAGGAATTCAGATTTACAACACATACACTAAATATGTATCAGGAAATGCATTAAATTTTCATTAAAAGTTAGCTTCTCTATCTTTTATAAAAATGGAGGTTGCCCAGTTTGCTAATAGACCCCTCATAATATATAGGCCTAACGGTACAAGAAATGATTTCAGTGTTTCTAATAACAATCCCTTACATTGCGATCGTATTGTATTTTGATGATGAAAATGATGAGTGTTCTGCCTGAAGGCAGGTCCAGACTTGGGATGAAGCCTTGGGATGATGACCACAACTCATCCAAGGTTCTTTTAAGTTTAAGCAAGGTTTAATACCGAGGAGATTTGCTATTACCTCTCACGGGATGGGGATGAAGGGACATCACAAACACCCAGTCCTGAACCCAGGAAGGAATTTTTCCAATACTGAAAAATTCCTGATCCGGCTGGGAATTGAACCCAGCAGCCTTGCTACCAATTCTCCACGAGGTGCACTCTAATTTAAAGAAAGTTCTTTAAAGTTTATTGCTATATGAGCTTTTTTGAATGTTATGTAACTACTACAATAAAATAAAATAAAACAAAATATAATATAATAAAATAAAATAAAATAAAACATAAAATAAAATAAAATAAAATAAAATAAAATGTTACAAAATATACATGCCCTATTACTGTCGGCCAAGCACGAGTAAATCTCTGTTAGCACAGTGAGGTGAGAGGGGTTGGTTCACAAGCAGGTGGATACTAGTGTTCTGATTGGGCAGAGAAAAGACGAGCCTCTCTGTTGCAAGCGAGTTGTAAACATTAGCCTCCAGTGTGCAATGTGTTCCAAGCTGCAAGGTGACAGTGCTTTCTTAGTGAATAGTAGCATAGTATGACGTCACGTACCACTCCTCGTGCTGCTTATGGTTTTTCTCGTGCTTGGCCGATAGTATGTAGTATTGCATGTTGTAAATCTATTTCTCATAAGCATAATCTAAATCCATCTTTTCCCTGTAGGCCTAAAGTGCGTTTCTTTTTAAAGCAAACCTGTAAAGCGCTTTACGAGTGATACACAGGACAGCAATGGGTGTGATTAAGTATTTTCTAGGTCGTTTTCAAATGCAAAAATGTCTCCAGTCTTATCAAAGCAGAAAATGGTATTTCAGCGGATGCTAGGAAATTTGACGATACATTTAAAGAATTCAGGAACAATTAATTTCAAATGATTGCAATCATGAGGTAATTAAAACAGAGGAAGATCATGTTATGTATGTCAACAATCCATGATTGTAAGTGATAATGTATTTACGAAAATATATGGCAAATTATTGGTTGGGCTTGAGCTCCACAGGCCCATATAAGTTGGTGCCACTGGCATTAGCTGTGGTTGAAATGTTGCTAACCATATTGTGTTCTCACTATCACAATCAGTTTGTCATATTACATACTGGTACGAGGAGAGTTTATAAGTAAATGAAAGCCAGATGTAGGATCAGGGGGCGTATTATATTTGATAGCGGACTGTAAAAGTCCCTAAAACCTACACGAGATTGTAAATTTAATTGTGATTAACACTTTCCGTGCCAACCACAATTAACAAGATCTCTGGCGGAGGACCACCTCCATAATGGAGGAAATGAAATACATCACTCAATGAAATCTTGAACATAAGACATAACATTTAATTAAGCTAAGCACACGAAAAAATACACTTTCACTTGGTTGACAAATTTGAGAACGAAGATAGAAGGTCTTCAGCTAACAGTCTTCTTGATGCAGCATTTATATATCCATACAATGTTTGACAATCTTCAGTTATGTAGAGTTTATGTTTGATGTAATATGTGAGTAATCTTAACGCATGAGCTTGAATGAAAATTTGTAAATAATAGAGTTGAAGAATCAGTCTTGAAATCACATAAAATCACATTTGTGAATAAAAATATATATGTGTCAATGAAGTGTGACACTTGTAGAAGTAAATTTCAAGATGAGAGACTGAATATTGAGTCTGATGAATAAGCTATTTAACGATAGCTAAACTCTCAACAATAAGCTCGATGTTTAAATGCGTAGACGAATGAAGAATTGAAGCCACTTCTAGTAATACTATTGATAACTTACTTGAAGTGAAGTATGTCCTCGTATGAATTGAAATTAGCAGAATCTTTACCTGCTGTAAGAATGAGCATAAATGACGTGATGTCCCAGCTATTTAGCAATTATCAAAACACCACAAGAACGCCATTTTGCCAGTCATAAGTTGAATGAAAGATAAGCACATATCTTGATGCACTCGAAAGTAATTGCTCACTTGAAGCATATTACGAAGAAATGTAGAATCTGTAGGATATGTTATCCTTACAAATAGAATGAATGAAAGATGATGTACAAATTATATCTCAATAATTTGAAGCACCAAAGAAACACATGAATCTTTTCATGTATAAGTAAAATGGAATTGTTGAAGTAATGAAGAAGGAAGTCAAGTAAATTGAGGAATATGAAAAGCATATAAACTGCTCAAGACGTGTATCCTGAAGACTGGATACGAAAATAACAATAAAATATAAATAATAAAGACAATGAATAGGAATAATAGCTTACAAGCTAGAAAATGAATGTTATTTAAATAGTAATATGAATCAAGTTGACTACAGAAACAGGAACTGACAAAAGAAAGATATCCAAAGCCAACATGAAAAGTTAAATCTAATGTAGACAGTGAATGAACATAGGAAGTAATGCAATAACTTAAAATGTACACTTAACAATAAAAACTAGAGAAAAAATAATAAATAGAATATACTGCTGTTAAGTTGGCAGCAAAAAATAATTAACTTGTACATAATTTAAATCTATGATTGAACATAAGTTGCCCGCAAAATTATTTTCTTGAAAATAATTTTAAAATATATTAGATTATGTGAAAAGAGTAGATTTAAACTTTGAATAATAAAGAGGATTACTCAACTTTAATAGAGTAGGGACCAGCATAATCAATGCTGACGCTAGTAAATGGGGCAATAGGAGATACACGAGAAGATGGTAAATCAGCCATCTTTTGCTGAAAGGGTTGAGCTTGAAATCTGAAACAGACATTGCACTGTCTGATCACAGAGCGAATTGTTCTCCTTACAGAAGGTATCCAAAACCTTTCCCGTAAGTGAGCTATAATAAGCTGGGAACCAGCATGACATAGTTTGAAGTGTGTAAAACGAATGAGATGTTTAGTGAAAGGATGCTTAGCTGGAAGCAAAATCTGATGCTTCGCATCAAAGGGCAGTTCTGAGTGCTTCAGTCTTCCACCAACACGAAGAATACCATCACTATCCATGAATGGGCATAATGAGTGTATTTTACTAGATGAAGAAACGACATCAGACGAAGTCAAAGCATTGATTTCATCATGATATTCGACTTGCTGAATTATTTTCACACAAGTGTAGAGTGAATTTGAAATTTCACTAGGTTCAAGAGGACCTGTGAGCTTAATTTTAGGAGGCCTACAATTATTTATGAATCGTAGAACATATGCTATAATACGCAGAGTCTTCAAATGTGAAAACTTAGTTACATAGGGCAGAAGTTCAGGAGGCTGACTTTGACCTATAGCTAAAGTGTCATTCAAGGATTTTCCATTAGATGACTTAGTTGAGGCATCACAGACTACTTTAATCTTTGTAGTAGTGCTGCTAGGCTTAATTACTGGGTGATGAGGAATAATGTATTCACAAGAAGCATTAGTAATGTGGTCAGCTCGTTGCATATGACCTAAATCCTCATATTCTTGCATGAACTTGACATATTCAGTACGTAAGTATTCGTTGGATGACAGTCTTTTTTCTAAGAGCTGAAACCGTTTGTAAGCTTGTTGCTTTGTGCTACCTAATGTTTCAGGCGGAGCAGTAAAAGGAAGTTTAACTATATATCTTCCAGAGTCATCTCTGGTGGTAGTTTGAGAGAAATGTTTCTCACATTCCGATTCATCATGGAATGGAGCAGAATTATTGACAGCTTCTAATTCCCAGAACCTAGCTAATTGTTCATCCACAGCTGATTCTGAGTGCAAGAAAGCAGAGTAGTTTGAATCGATCGACGAGTCAGAACTAGGAAATGAGCGATTAAAATGAGCTTGCTTGACACGAGGCTTCTCACGCCTAATAGCTGCTTTAGCTTTGCTGTGAGAAGTCATTTGCCTAGAAACACTCATATGTTTAGAAGCAGTAGTTTGCATAGGAATACTATGCTGCGAAGAAGTAACAGGTTGAGGGACTTTACCCATAAAGTACCAACCAAGTTCTGAATTATGTATGCCAGGCAGATTATCAGCCATGATTTTGCCTGATAACAGTATTTGTGAAAAAAGCTCTGTACCAATGAGCAAATCTAAGTACTTAGGTTGGTTAAATTTAGCATCTGCTAAATTCAAGTTAGCTGGAATATTCCAATTGTCAGTATTTATGTAAGCACGAGGGAACTTACAAGTAGCTATGCATGGAATAACCAAAGCATTCGTTTGGCACGACCAATCAGAAACGTTAGATTTCAGTGACAAAGATGCTACCTTGCAGAGAGTGCGCTTTTCAAACACTACTCCTTGCAAATATTCTCTACGAGGAGTTGGTTTAAGTTTGAGGCGTTGAAATAATCTATCTGTAATTAAATTACAAGTCGTAGCTGAATCAAGAATGGCTGTAGCCTCAATGTACTCGCCATTAGCATCTGCTATTAACACAGTTGCTGTAGGGTATAGAATCTTTGAAGTAGCTGGACCACTTCTTAGCATGGCACATGGGTTTACTGGTATGGGAGCGTTTGAAGGATGAAGCAAAGTGCTATGTTTACCTTGACACTTCATACAAGTATAAGAAGAGCAGGCTTGTGAATGACCACCTATTCTCAGGCAGACATTACATACATTGTTGCGTTTCACAAATTCAAATCTTTGGGGCAAAGCGAAAGCTCTGAATGCTTCACAGAGAAATAATTCATGATCACGAGGGCGATTACAACATATACAAATAGGTTGAGACCACGAAGGCTTTTTCTTAGCTTCAGTGGACTTACGATTGTTGTTAGAATTATTATTAGATTTCGCAGTCACATTTTTGACTGGAGATTGATTCGACTGGGACTTGATAGCTAAGTCAGTCATTTGAATGACTCGAACTTTGGCCTCAAGGAAACTGAATAAGTCCTTCAGTGATGGAAACTTATCAGCTTTAAGCGAAGATTCCCAATCTCTAATAATAGCTGGAGAAAGCTTATCCAGTATTATTTTTGAGATAATAAGATCAGTCAGCTCAATATCAATGTGCAGTGACTGAAGCGCGTGGACAGTACTTATGTAATGATCTAAGTATCTCTGGAGCGAATCAGCAGAGTTTCTATCAATAGAAGGGGGAGAAAATAAATTCTCTAAATGAGCATTAGCAATGAGTCTGTCATTGTCAAAACGCTCTAACAAAGTTTGCCAGGCAATGCTAAATGTGGCAGCACTGACAGGAATATTATGTATAATAGTCATAACCTCAGGGGTTAAGCATGACTTTAAATATTGAAACTTGTCCATCTCAGACACGTACTGATTCTGCAGTATTAAGGATGTAAACGTGTCACGAAACTCTAGCCACATAGTGGGATCGCCTGAAAATGTCGGTAATTTTATTTCAGGTAACTTTGGAAGAGAAACGTGGTTTTGCTCAGTCAGCACTGGTTGCGAACTAGGCGCAGACATAGGATCTGGGTCATATATTTGCTTGTTTGCCTTTATGGAAGCTTCAAGTCTAGTAAGTGCTTTGTAATAGGCTTCCTCAAGCTCATAGCGTTGAATTTGCCTGTCATTGAATGATTCAATGTCTTCAATTGAAGACTGTTCAGCTTGATAGTGCTGAAATGATAGTTCGAGTTCAGCGCATCTCTTAATGCCTTCAAAGTAAGATGCCTGATCCTCGATCATAAGCTCGTTTATAACTTGAATATGATTTAAGAGCTGTACTCTTAATTGTCTAAGCTTTGCGAGCTTAATTAAAGTTTCTGCCTTAGCGATAGTTTTGAAATATGCTGTTTCAACTTCTTCACGAGAGTTGGCCTCAGCATTCGCAGCATGGAGTTGTTCGAGCTGGGTTTGAACCAACTTGAATTTCTCAAATGTTTGCTTGACCTCGTCTCTACGAGATAGCAAAGCATGTAACTCGATTTCACGAGTCACTGTAAAGTCTGATATTACTCGTACGTGAGTGAACAATTGAGTTTTGATTTGCTGCAGCTCAGAAAACTTAATCAATATTTCTACTTTAGAAATAGCTTCGATAAAGTCATTTTCGACTTCTTCATGGTAATTAATTTCAGCATCTGTTGGCTGAAATTCTTCTATTTGATCTTGAATTAGTATGAACTTATCAAATGTTTTTTCAAGAATGTCTTTACGCTTCAATAATTGTTGGTGATTGAGTTCACCTGACTCATTAAGATCAGTAATATAATTACACTGACGTGTAAGTTGTGCCTTAAGAGGAGTGCGTTTTCTTTTGAGGTCTTCGACCTGTCTTACTGTTTGATCTTCCATGATTCAGAGATAGGTATATGAAGAATGAAAACAATATAGGAATTTGCCCGCTTGCCGGGATACAAAGAAGCAATGCAAGTGAAATAGTATGCGAGAAGAACAGGACCGTTTTGCCCGCCTATGAGATTCAACTTCTGGACAACTTATTGTCAAGAAGACAATGAAATATATGATAGAGGAGAATGATTGCAATTATTTGCAATAAGATGAGTATTGAATTGCGAAGAACGTTAAGAATCGTGTTCGTGTAAGAGAATTGTGTGTTAATGTACTGTTGACAGAGTGTGTTGTGTGTATGTGACTTACAATGATGTCACAATGTTTACAATTGACATATATATATCATACAGTACACTTTGAAGTTTCAATGAGTGATGGCATATGGCTCAAATGCTTATGGCAGAGCACAAATCAATGTTAAGTCAATCTTTAATTGCTTAAGTATCAATATATATCTCTTGAGATAAAATAATAATGCATACATGAATGTGAGCAAAACAAGAAGGCTCTTGTATGCCACCCAAGTCTGTCTGTGACACAGAGGGTGAATGATGTAAGAGTATTATTGTATTATTACAATCTTAATAGTTTGATTATGGTCAGAAGGACCAGATGAAGGAATAACTTATTAGTACAGTCTTGCTGGTAATATCCTAGATGTAGGCTAGGCCTATTAATACAGTCTTACTAGTTCTATCCTAGATGTAGGCTAGGCCTATTAATACAATCTTACTAGTTCTATCCGGCCCGGAGGACCATATGTAGGATCAGGGGGCGTAATATATTTGATAGCGGACTGTAAAAGTCCCTAAAACCTACACGAGATTGTAAATTTAATTGTGATTAACACTTTCCGTGCCAACCACAATTAACAAGATCTCTGGCGGAGGACCACCTCCATAATGGAGGAAATGAAATACATCACTCAATGAAATCTTGAACATAAGACATAACATTTAATTAAGCTAAGCACACGAAAAAATACACTTTCACTTGGTTGACAAATTTGAGAACGAAGATAGAAGGTCTTCAGCTAACAGTCTTCTTGATGCAGCATTTATATATCCATACAATGTTTGACAATCTTCAGTTATGTAGAGTTTATGTTTGATGTAATATGTGAGTAATCTTAACGCATGAGCTTGAATGAAAATTTGTAAATAATAGAGTTGAAGAATCAGTCTTGAAATCACATAAAATCACATTTGTGAATAAAAATATATATGTGTCAATGAAGTGTGACACTTGTAGAAGTAAATTTCAAGATGAGAGACTGAATATTGAGTCTGATGAATAAGCTATTTAACGATAGCTAAACTCTCAACAATAAGCTCGATGTTTAAATGCGTAGACGAATGAAGAATTGAAGCCACTTCTAGTAATACTATTGATAACTTACTTGAAGTGAAGTATGTCCTCGTATGAATTGAAATTAGCAGAATCTTTACCTGCTGTAAGAATGAGCATAAATGACGTGATGTCCCAGCTATTTAGCAATTATCAAAACACCACAAGAACGCCATTTTGCCAGTCATAAGTTGAATGAAAGATAAGCACATATCTTGATGCACTCGAAAGTAATTGCTCACTTGAAGCATATTACGAAGAAATGTAGAATCTGTAGGATATGTTATGGGTCATTCCACCTCAATTCATCCAGAAAAAAAGTGAAATGTAACCCTCCGGTCTCAGATAATGATGAAAATTTGTAGCGTGGTTCCCATATGCATGAGAAACAAAGATCTGAATTTTTAGCTTCCTGTCTGTTATAGATTCGGAGATACGCTTCTTTGAAAACATAGTGTTTTAGGGAGAATAGAGTCAGGACAGGAGTAGGTTTTGTGTGCAGACTGTTACATTTTTGCTTGTACCATGCCTGTGAATGTTAGCAGAACCATAACACATGATCATTCCAATGCAAAAATGACTGCTGAGTTCAAATCTGGTGTCAGAATTTGTCTAACACTTACAGAAATGTTGTTATGGGCATGTAAACTTAAAAATTGAAACTATAAAAAGGCAATCGTGCCTCCTCATAAAAACCATGATATCTCAAAAAGTAAACTAGATACAGCTGAATGCTTTGCACCATTGGAACGAGCAGGAAATTTCCATCTAGATCAAATAAAAAAACTTGTGGGACTTTGTTAGGTGAATTTTTTTTTTTTTGCACATATGTAAAAATAGAATATTTGAGTATGGATTACATACATATGTTGAACAGAGTTTCCAGATAATTATGGAGCTACAGTCTTACAAGCCAAAGTAATTCAGTGTTATAATCAGTTCTTACCATTAAGTGCACAGAAATCCAAAACCACAATTATAACATTTTTACACGGTAAGTTAAACATAATATTTTTGCAGCAGACCTGTTACATTACATTAATTTATTAACAGCTCGATACCCAAATTATTAAGTGTACTGCCAATCCAAATGTAAAAATAGACCACAGATGTTATTTTATTTAGGCCTATAGATGTGCTATACATCAAGTATTGATTATAATAGATATTTATGAGTGGTGATAAGTAAATATTCACAATTAATAGATATAATAACATGCCTATTACATTTGTAAAGACAATTTAAATAGGAGCTAACAGATTGTTGTACTGATTTATAATGATCTGTTACTCTATAAGAGTTAGGCAGTTATCTTGACAGCATCTTCAATGCCATCACAGGATGACTTGCCGTAAATGTACTGCTGAAATTCAGGAAAAATGGAACAAATATACTGCAAAGACTTCTATGTAACAAATTCCTTCCCGGCCCTCAGTTGGAACATCAGTGTAGCACCCCCAGTTCGTACTACTAAATGTGATGCTTAGGCCTACTACTTCATGAAGACGAAGTAGCCTAACTATTATAGAGTAACAGATCGTTATAAATCAGTGCAACCATCTGTTAGCTCCAATTAAAATTGTCCTTACAAATGTAATAGGCATGTTATTATATCTATTAACTGTGAATATTTACTTATCACCCTCATAAATATCTTTTATAATCAATACTTGATGTATAGCACATCTATAGGCCTATCTAAAATTACATCTGTGGTCTATTTTTATATAAGGTGTTGCAAAATTCCATACACAAACTGTTATGGATTGTAGAGGTGACCAAAACAAAGTTGTTTTGTTATATAACCATAGGCCGGAAACCAATAGTTACACCAGTAGTCACCTTCGAATGGAAACATGCTGACACACAATGAAGGTATGGTGACCATTTGAGCTGGTTGTGGAGAGGTTTATTTACAGATATTGTTCACATGTGTGGCCTCCTGCTTCAATACACGATCTGCAACGACACAATACTGCTTCTCTCATATGGTGGAATACTCCAGGGGTATGTTGTAATTGGTTGGCAGCTACAAGAATCCGTGCAACAAGATCCTCCTCTGACACAGCTGGTGTTTCATACACTAAACTCTTTAAATGTTAAGTGGGGTAAGGTCAGGAGAACGAGCAGGCCATGCAATGGGTACACCCCGGCCAATCCAATTTTCACCAAATGTGTCACGTAGATGCCCTCGAACTTGAAACAGAAACAAATGTGCGAGGATTTTTTAAACGCTGACCAGGATATCGCTCAGCATAGAGACATTGTGCAGCTGTGGAATTGCCATTGCCTGCACCATAAACTAGGTGGATATTCGCGAGTTCAACAAAACTGTAATCTTCCATCGTCCTTACTCAATGCCTAAGAACAAGCAGAATGAATAAAAGCAAACAGCTACCTAAACTGTGTACAATCCGCAACATGTCATGTGTTTGTCATGCACAGGGATGTTTGTTTCTGCTCAACGATGTCTGTCTTCGAAGGTGACTACTGACATACCTATTGGTTTCCGACCTACAATCCATAGCAGTTTGTGTATGGAATTTTGCAACATTCATGTATTTGGATTGGCAGTACACTTAATAATTTGGGTACTGAGCTGTTAACAAATTAATATAATGTCATGTATCAGGTCTGCTCCAAAAATATTATGTTTAACTTACCGTGTAAAAATGTTATAATTGTGGTAATGGATTTCTGTGCACTTAATGGTAAGAACTGATTATAACACTGAATTACTTTGGCTTGTAAGACTGTAGCTCCATAATTATCTGGAAACTCTGTTCAACATATGTATGTAATCCATACTCAAATATTCTATTTTTACATATGTGCAGAAAAAAAAAAATCACCTAACAAAGTCCCACAAGTTTTTTTATTTGATCTAGATGGAAATTTCCTGCTCGTTCCAATGGTGCAAAGCATTCAGCTGTATCTAGTTTACTTTTTGAGATATCATGGTTTTTATGAGGAGGCGCGATTGCCTTTTTATAGTTTCAATTTTTAAGTTTACATGCCCATAACAACATTTCTGTAAGTGTTAGACAAATTCTGACACCAGATTTGAACTCAGCAGTCATTTTTGCATGGGAATGATCATGTGTTATGGTTCTGCTAACATTCACAGGTATGGTACAAGCAAAAATGTAACAGTCTGCACACAAAACCTACTCCTGTCCCGACTCTATTCTTCCTAAAACATGATATTTTCAAAGAAGTGTATCTCCGAATCTATAACAGACAGGAAGCTAAAAATTCAGATCTTTGTTTCTCATGCATATGGGAACCACACTACAAATTTTCATCAAAATCTGAGACCGGAGGGTTACATGCCCTGGATGAATTGAGGTGGAATGACCCTTATCCTTACAAATAGAATGAATGAAAGATGATGTACAAATTATATCTCAATAATTTGAAGCACCAAAGAAACACATGAATCTTTTCATGTATAAGTAAAATGGAATTGTTGAAGTAATGAAGAAGGAAGTCAAGTAAATTGAGGAATATGAAAAGCATATAAACTGCTCAAGACGTGTATCCTGAAGACTGGATACGAAAATAACAATAAAATATAAATAATAAAGACAATGAATAGGAATAATAGCTTACAAGCTAGAAAATGAATGTTATTTAAATAGTAATATGAATCAAGTTGACTACAGAAACAGGAACTGACAAAAGAAAGATATCCAAAGCCAACATGAAAAGTTAAATCTAATGTAGACAGTGAATGAACATAGGAAGTAATGCAATAACTTAAAATGTACACTTAACAATAAAAACTAGAGAAAAAATAATAAATAGAATATACTGCTGTTAAGTTGGCAGCAAAAAATAATTAACTTGTACATAATTTAAATCTATGATTGAACACCAGACACAACCAAGTTTTCGTGTTCATATGTCACAGGCTTTCAAAATGTAACTTTCTAATCAAAGAAATATATATAATTACATACCGTATTTTTTAACATAGGCCTAGGCCCAATTTATGAGCATATTTTGTCTATATTGTCGTATCATTCACTTTCACCCTATAACTGAAGGACAGCGACAGAATAATGATTTTACGAACATCCTCTCATTTGTGATTTCTCTTGTTTTTTTGGATGCATTTGCTTGCTTTGACACAATAATTAATATGGTTGTACTTATTATGATTCTGTATGTCTTCTAAGGAGCTGGCAAAATCTCTAAAGTCAGCTTCTGGCAAACTATATGCAGTGAAGTCTGACATCACTAAAGAAAAAGATATTAGAGCTGCATTCCAATGGATCAAGTCTAATGTTGGCAGGGTTGATATTCTCATTAACAACGCAGGTGTTGGAAAATCCAGTAGTTTGACAGGTAAGTTTAAACCGAACATTTTTGTACCTATAGAGAATGTATCAACCTTCAAAGCATTACAATAACTGCATTTTTGTAACTGAATTTTCTGATTATTAATAAGCTCATGAAAATGCTGTAGTTTATATTTATGGTTATTGTGGTTTAATATGTATAAATTTCATTCACTTAAAACATGTTCACTTTACATATTCATAGATTCATTAGTGTTAAATCTGAAAAGTTTATATGTTTTACCTGAATTAAACAGGTAGAGCAATATTGTTTGCTTAAAATATCAATCATTACGCAAACAGATTCACTCTTTAAAATTACTTCTGCAATAAATTAGTGTTATGTCAAATATTAAAACTTACTAAGCTAGGCTTAGGCCTACTTCTTTTTGCTTTCTCTGCCAGTACCATAGGTACTATAGATAGAGAAGTATTGTGTTTGACCCCAAAATTTAACATAAATGCACGTTTTGAGGTGTCCTGAATCCAAAAGTGCTATTTCCAGAAACATGTCTGTATGTGTTCTATGTGTCTGTGAACGAAAAATTGTATGAAAACAAAATTTTGTATTTGGGTTAAGTATCTGCTAGGGATATGATAGGAAGATGGCTTTACATGAAAAAAATTTTTGTTCCTTTGAAATTTTCCCAAAAACAACTCTAACAAATTTGTTTAAATTTTGCACATGAGGTGCTTATACTAACAGCTAGAACTTTTGTTTGAAACTTTTTTTTTTTTTTTGAAAAAATCCCAATGTTTGTACAGTGAGTCCCACACACACAAGAGTTGGCCAATGACGTGGGTTCCTGCGGCGCAGCGGGCACAGCTCCAACTCTCAAGCGGTCGGGTGAAATATCTAAGCTAATAAAGCCGCGATCGGTGTAATGATTCAGGTTCTCACATTTGCAGTTAAAATTACTATGAAAATAAACACGTACCTCATCACAAGAGATGTTGGAAATGTTCTCCTCTTGCATCCACACAATACTGGCACCTTTTTAGGAAATTTTCTTTCACACGCATAAGTTCAGCTTCCGAGATAAAGTTAATTTCCCGTGTGATATTGTCTTTATGTTCTTCTAATGTATGTGAAATTGACCTATACACTTAATTTTTCAAGTTTCCCCATAAAGAATATTCACATACTGTTAGAAGAACTTAAAGACCATATCACAGAGGCCTATCACAAGAGAAATGAACTCTGTCTTGGAAGCTGAACTTATGCTCATGAAAGAAAATTTCCTAAATAGGTGCCAGTATTGTGTGGGTGCAAGAGGAGAACATTTCCAACATCTCTTGTGATGAGGTATGTGTTTATTTTCATTGTAATTTTAATTGTAAATGTGAGAACCTGAATCATTACACCGATTGCGGCTTTATTAGCGTAGATATTTCACCCGATCGCTCGGGAGTTGGAGCTCTGCCCGGCGCACCACAGGAACCCACGTCATTGGCCAACTTTTGCGTGGGACTCACTGTATAAACTCAGTCTTGCCTGGTGAACAATAAAGCTTTGCATCAGGTTGCAGCAACTGAATAAGCGCTCTTTGCAATACGGCCTCTCATTCTATATCAAAATTTGAAGTGAGAAAGGTGTATTGCCCATGCTTAGGGTAAGAAATTTATGTAAGCACATTAATAAAACCTTATTTGGGTTGTGTATCTTTTGGGAAGGGAATGCGATGTGGTAACGACATTCTCTTCATTTTTACAACCAATTTACAAAAGAGAATATCATATTATACTAAAAGGCAGAGAAAGTTATGTTTCACATCAGATTTTTTTTTTCTTTCTTTCACAAGTATTTATGGGAGCATTATCACATCTCACCTATCCATCCAGCAATGCCTATTTGAATAATATAATTTTTAGTGCATGGTCTCTAAAACAATTGCTTGTTGGACTGTAAACATGACATAAAGTAGCACTTTGCAGCCTGCTAAAGTAATTTTAGCAGACTTTTCTCCAACTAGTTCCAGCTATGACACCTAGATATCTTTACAGTGTCTTTCAGTGAAGTTTATTTTTATAGGTTATTATTATTAAGAAGAATCATAAACCTTGTCATTCAGACATTCTGTATAAAAGAAATAACTTGATAGGCCTAATATTTTATGTTGGTTCTCGAACATGCGATGTCTCCATTCCCATTCAATCGCTTTGACCTAGACCACAACTACTAGTTGAGTAGAACAAGTTCGGATGAGTCTCTTGAATGAATTGCTTCTCTTAACAAAGTGTAATATTTTTTTTATTTTTTTCAGAAACTATGATAAAAATGATGTTTAATTTCAATACCCTAATAGCTAACACATACAAAGTAAATATAAAATATAAAAATCTCATTTATTTATCTGTTCCGGCTTCCAATTGGTGTACTGAGTCAACTATTTGTAAACTATAAAAATGTCTAGAACATATTTAATGAAACAAGTAAACCTTGTCCATTTCAGATGGACCAGTTGAAAACTGGAAAACAATTTTGGATCTCAACATTCTTGCATTGAGTATATGCACAAAAGAAGCACTTCAGTTAATGAAAGAAAAAGGAATTGATGATGGACACATTATTCATCTTAACAGGTGATTTAGATTAACTTACTTGTAAAATACTCTGATGTAAAGTGATCATATTTCCAGGACTCAAAGCTGGGATCAATTGAATAACTGCTCTCCACCCAGATTGCATCAATGCACAATAAGTTAATTGTTCAATCTTTTTAAATCTCACGGTGAACAATATAAAACGATAATATAATACAACCATAATCTGAACCATAGGAACATCATAGTTACTCTATCATTAGATACCCAACATTTACTGCACAGGACACAACATCCACAAAGGTAACTACACATATGTTTTTAACACCAACCAGTTCTTAATTCTCCCTTCTTTGACGAATGAATTTGATCCATGAGATGTTTGTTTCCCTTTGATAAGTCATAGAATTCTGAACAACTGTTTTTTAAATTTTATCACCATCGGTATTGCTTTCAAAGTGTTGACTTCCATTTTATTTTTCTCAGCTGCCCATGCTTTATATTAAAAAATAATACATGCTCGGCTGCTGTACCAAGAAGTCTTAACACAAATTTCACAAGTCTAGAAATATTTTTGTAAGCTGTTTGAATGTAAAGTGCTGGGCATTTGTACCTACAGTGTAGCATTTTTGAAGCAAATCCAGCCCAGTAATACCAACATTAATGTAAGTATTATTGAAGCTCTTGAACTTAAACACATCATGCATCATCAAGTAGGCATTTGAATGCATTTCATAATACATCATGTTATGGTATGAGTTCTGAACTGAATTCATTATTGAAATTTCTAGAAAATACAAATTATATGTTGAAACCACAAATGACTGGGAATTCAATTTGATTTCTTCAAACCAGAACATTTAGGTGTCCTGGCATAACCCGATGGGGACAAAGGTACTTGACACCAAAAATATTATTGGTCCAAAATTGGAACGTCTGGTCACTTTATGTAATGGTAAATTGACTAGGTCTCCCAGTTTTCACACCAATGTCCCAGTGTCGCAAAAAAAGTCTTTGTGATACGTAATTGTCCCAGTTTTTAAATCAAGAGCAAAATGTGATAAAAATGTTTCTAGATTACTTAACTTTATTATTGCTCTCAGAGCAAGAATTGAAGAAAGTTATAAAAATATAATATAGCCTATTTTCACATCACTTAAGGGTACAATATTTTGTTCAGTTGGTAGACATTTATTTTCTGCTTGACCATGCCCAAATGAAAATATACATTTAATGAAGCATTATAGAGAGGGGAAAAAAAATAGAATTTCTTATCTAAAAGAATTTTCAGTTTAATTAATATGTACTGCCCTGAAGAGAAAAGTTGTGGTAGTTTTGATACGATGAAATCTATTATTGTTACTGACGATTTTTTAACTATAATGTTGAAAGTTTTTGATTATATCCTTTCAAACAAAAAACAGCTACAACCAATTCATTCATGGTGATGAATCCTGCAGTTAGGATTGTCATTGATTAGGAGATCCATTTGGACTGTGCAAATTATTGTAATCTGCCTCCACTTGGTTTCCTGCCAAAGATGTTATCTACAAGTAAGTTTTTATTAAGTCAAGTTTTGTTTAAATATGTGTTACTAGCATGTGCCCGCGGCTTCGTCCGCGATAATTATTTCAAAATTAAAAATTAAAAATCAAGAGCATAATAGTTAAATCATTATATTTATTAAAATCTAAATCACGTGGACTACAGACCACGATTAGATAGCGCCGCCTAATAAAAGCGACCTCTGATTCGAATTTCTTGGCCCAGAAAATCCCTGTATAGTGAGTTTCGTCCAAATCGACAATGTTTGACCATATTTAGGCCTATATTGATTATCCCTCTTCCGTGTAGGTTGAAAATTTCATAACTTATGTCTGCGGGCCTTGTCATTCTAAACAAATGATCATCCAGGATGGACTCACAAAATCATGCGATCGCCCACGATAATTATTTTAAAAATTAAAAATTAAGAGCATAATAGTTAAATCATTATATTTATTAACACCTAAATCACGTGGGCTACATACCACGATTAGATAGCGTCGCCTGGTAAAAGCGACCTCAGATTCGAGTTCCCTGGCCCAGAAAACCTCTGTATAGTGAATTTCGTCCAAGTCGAACAATGTTTGACCATAGTTAGGCATATATTGAATATCCCTCTTCCGTGTAAGTTGAAAATTTCATACGTCTGCGGGCCTTGATATTCTAAACAAATGAATCATCCAGGATGGACTCACAAAATCAAGCGATCGCCCGCGATAAAGATTTCAAAAATTAAAAATTAAGAGCATAATAGTTAAATCAATATATTTATTAACACCTAAATCACGTGAATTACATACCACGATTAGATAGCGTCGCCTGGTAAAAGCGACCTCAGATTCGAGGTCCTTGGCCCAGAAAACCCCTGTATAGTGAGTTTCGTCCAAATCGAACAATGTTTGACCATATTTAGGCCTATATTGATTATTATCCCTCTTCCGTGTAGGTTGAAAATGCCATATGTCTAAGGGACTTGACATTCTAAACAAATGAATCGTCCAGGATGGACTTACAAAATCAAGCGATCGCCCGCGATAATTATTTAAAAAATTAAAAATTAAGAGCATAATTTAGTTAAGTCATTATATTTATTAACACCTAAATCACGTGAATTACATACCACGATTAGATAGCGTCGCCTGGTAAAAGCGACCTCAGATTCGAGGTCCTTGGCCTAGAAAACCCCTCTTCGCCTGGTGAAAGCGACCTCAGATTCGAGGACCTTGGCCCAGAATACCCCTGTATAGTGAGTTTCGTCCAAATCGAACAACGTTTGACCATATTTAGGCCTATATTGATTATCCCTCTTATTATAATAATAATAATAATAATAATAATAATAATAATATTAATAATCCTCTTCGGTGTAGGTTGAAAATTTCATATGTGCCTTCACATTATAAACAAATGAATCGACCAGCGTGAGCTACAACATTCAAGCGATCGCGAAAGTTTAATTTCCAAGGTATGACAAAAATAGCCAGAGCCAACTGTAATTGATTTGACATTGAAATATATTACTGAAAACTGATGCTTCAAAAACGCAAAAAATGCACGTTTTCTGCCCGTTTTTCACTCATAACTCGCGAAGGAAAGCTAAAATTAAAATTACGGTTTCGAGGTGCACTTTCCGACCCCTTAGTCCATCTATGTTTAAAATTTCAGATCTCTGTGTTCAGTAGATTTCGCTGGGCATCGCGGACAGACAGACAGACGGAGGAAGACAGACACTTCCTTTTATTAATATGGATTATCAATGCTGTGCAATAGCAGTGTAACACAATGTCTTTTCAAGAAGTGTGAAATACTTCCAACAATTACTACTATGTGGTGTTATTATGTATCCAGGGGCGCATTTAGCTACTTAAGCAACCCTAGCAGAGAAAAATATTTTCGCCCCTTATTTCCACATGAATGTACAAAGTAACCTACAGTAACTGAACTGAAATAGCAGGCTAATAATAATAATAGTAATAATAATCTATATTAATAAAAGGAAGTGTCTGTCCTCCGTCTGTCTGTCTGTCCGCGATGCCCAGCGAAATCTACTCAACGCAGAGATCTGAAATTTTATACATAGGCGGACTAAAGGGTCGGAATGTGCACCTCGAAGCCGGAATTTTAATTTTCGCTTTCGTTCGTGAGTTATGAGTGAAAAATGAGCAAAAAACGTGCATTTTTTGCGTTTTCGAAGCATCAGTTTCAGTAATAAATTTCAATATCAAATCACTTACAGTTGGCTTTGGCTATTTTTGTCATCATACCTCATACCTTGGAAATAAAAGCAACGCGATCGCTTGATTTTGTTAGTCCATCCTGGACGATTCATTTGTTTGGAGTGTCAAAGCCCACAGACATATGACATTTTCAACCTACACGGAAGAAGGATAATTAACCCTAAATATGGTCAAACATAGTTCGATTTGAACGAAACTTACTATACAGGGGTTTTCTGGGACAAGGAACTCGAATCTGAGGTCGCTTTTACCAAGGGACGCTACCTATTCGTGGAATGCACTCCACGTGATTTAGGTGTTAATAATTATAATGATTTAACTATGCTCTTAATTTTTAGTTTTTAATTTTTGAAATAATTATCGAGGGGGAAGCCGCGGGCACATGCGGGCACATGCTGTTTGTCTGTCTGTCCACGATGCCCATCGAAATCTACTGAACGCAGAGATCTGAAATTTTAAAGATAGATGGACTGAAAGGTGGGCGAATGCACCTTGAAGCCGAATTTTTAATTTTAGCTTTCGTTCGCGAGTTATGAGTGAAAAACTGGCAGAAAACGTTATTTTAGCGTTGTCGAAGCATCAGATTTCAGTAATACATTTCAATGTCAAATCAATTGCAGTTGGCTTTGGCTATTTTTGTCATACCGTGGAAATAAAAGCATCGCGATCGCTTGATTTTGTAAGTCCATCCTGGACGATTCATTTGTTTAGAATATCAAGGCCCGAAGACATGAAATTTTCAACCTACACGGATGAGGGATAATCAATATAGTCCTAAATATGGTCAAACATTGTTCGATTTGGACGAAACTCACTATACAGGGGTATTCTGGGCCAAGGAACTGGAATCTGAGGTCGCTTTTACCAGGCGACGCTATCTAATCGTGGTATGTAGCCCACGTGATTTAGGTGTTAATAAATATAATGATTTAACTATTATGCTCTTAATTTTTAATTTTTGAAATAATTATCGCGGGCGAAGCCGCGGGCACATGCTAGTAATAAATATTATATAATAAATAAGTAAATAAATAAACAGGTGCGTATTGTTGTCAGCTGCCTAGTCTGCCTTGGCTTAAATACGGCAATGTATGTATCATCTGCAACTTTTTAATGCCACCCGCTAAGGCAGCTATTGTTCTTACCTACTCAACAACAAAATATTCTCATAAACATTATCTGCATTCTAATTGCTCACTCCGCATATCCAATTTATAGCCATGTAAAATCTGTTGCCTATACTAAAGCTTGTACAGCAACATATTGTAGTTTGCAAGGTGTGCAACAAGAAGCACATTCCATTCTTGTTGCCAAGGGCGCAACTCCATACATTACATTTCTCATCAGATGTGAAGGATGCATCTTTCATTCAATTTCATTGCTGTAGCAACTTCCACTATATGTTGCTTGCAACCATGATGCTTGCAATATGTCCTTGTTAACAGCACGTTCAATGTGTATTAATGGTTTACTACTACATTTTTTAACTATTCCTGAAATGGATTCTCAATTTTCAAAGTGCTTAAACTTCTTCCATAACCTCAATCTTACAACAAGGCACCACACCCAGCAGCCACATGCTGAACTTCTATATCAACAACATACAACTTAGCTATGCCCAGTCCAGTGCTGACAGAGTCGCTTTCCTGAGTTGAGTGATTTTAAATTGCATGTCTTTGGACTCTTCAGAATGGATGTGCCATCTGAGTGCTGTATTGCAGGTGTTAATTTTAACATACCAGGATCATGTGCTAATTACCGGTATGTGATAGCATAATTAATATCAGGCACCTTGAGGTTATCTTTACGTACATTTTAGAAGTACTCTCACACACCAAAAGGTCACTACCTACAATTTACAACTCTTTGATACACTTGAACTTTATACAGTCACATTCTCACTTAAATTAAACTTACTTCACATGCTTTAACCTGCAATCACTCATGCTATTAGATCGGAACTAACAATTGTGTACATATATTCTAATAACTTGCTTATTTTTTTATAGAGAAAGAGGTAAAGCTGAAGCTTTTGAATAATATTATTTTGTTTCTCTGATTCTTTTTACTTTTACATGTTATAATAACACTATAATAACAGTGGCATAAGTTAACTAGACCAATTGGGGCCCGGGGCGGATTTTTGAGACTCTGTCCCACCCAAAAAAAGCTATCAACATGGCTATTTTTAACTTCTTTTTCTATGGCTAGAATTTTTATCTCTTTCTGATCATCTCCATGGACTAATCTATATCGAAAAATAAAAGACACAAGGGAGCGAACTCATGCAGTATTTATTGTTTTCATTTATTAAACACAGACATTAGTCCAATAATATTAAGTTTACTGGTAACAAAGAGTTTTAATTTTAGTCAGAGAGTCAGATAAATTAGCAAAATCTGGATTAGGCCTATATTAATTCAGAATATGTAATAGTCACGTTTAAAATTGACTTTTTATAGCTTTTTACATCAGAAAATTCTTTAATTGTCTCATGAAAGTTTATTTTCATAGCCAAATTGTTCTCTATGTATAATATTGCTAGTGCTAGTCCATTTAGTCTGATTTGGCATATTGTTGAGCGCAAATAGTTTTTGATTATAAGCATTCATGAGCCACAGATTATTGTCTCTGTTGGACACTACAGTTTTTGATTAGTTTCAGTTTTGAAAAACTACTTTTACGAGTTGCAAATGAAATGCAAATACTTAAAAACAACTTTAGTGCTACACATAAGTTTGGAATTGATTCTTGAAAGTCTTTGAACCCTTTGAAGGACACCATACACATTAAGTGTTTTGTTAAGTTAATTTATAAATTAAGACTTGCTCTATTTTCTTCAATTAAATTAGACATTTTCTGCACATGACCCATAGCGCATCTTGTAGAGGCCTCTCGCGGTCGACTCATGAACTCATTGTTAAATTTTTCCGTCAATGCTAAATGAAATTAAGACATGTTCTATTTTCCATCAGATAAATTATACATTTTAGCTAAGTACCCAACTGCGCATCTCCTTGGAACCTTTCGCGGTGACTCATGAACCTGAGGCCAAAACAACGGTTTCTGGTATCAATTTTTTTGTTATTGGTAACACGTCAAATTCGCTATATTTTTATGTAGTACAAAATTCCGATGAGTAAAAGAAAAGAGGTGGAGCATTAATTTTTATATTAGGATGGGACATCCAAGGGGGCCCCCATAGTAAGTGGGGACAGGGGCAGACTGCCCCCACCACCCTAGGAATGGCACTGTATAATAATAATATTAATAATAATAATAATAATATAAATATTACCAATAATAAGAACAAAATAATAATAAAAATAATAGTAGACCTAATAATAATAATATAAATATTACCAGCAATCAGAACAAAATAATAATAATATAAATATTACCAATAATCAGAACAAAATAATAATAATAATAATAATAATAATAAAGTTGTTGCGTCCTGGGTTTGGCGATAAATAACAATGCACTGGCTGCATTAAAGTACTGTTTATTTATAGCACTTTAACAATACATTCGTAGTGTGAGAACGTTGACTACTGACTGAATGAATGGCTGACTAGAACTGAAACTGACTGGCGACTACTCGAACTCGAACTGACGATTACTACTGCTGCGACTCATAGTGATGACTGATGACTGGTACTGACACACACTTACTGTACTGTACTCGCGTTGTTGCTGGTGAGCGCGGTTTATATAGTCTCCACGCAGGATGTTCCAGAAGTGGAACTCTCGCGAAGCGAAGGCGCTGGAGGTCAGCGGGTGCTTCCAGAACTGCGAGGAATGTGCAGCTTCTAGCAAAATCTCATTGCTCAGATCCAATACACAACATTTCCTCCCTCTTTTAAATTGATGGCTTTGGTGAATTTAACTTGGAGAGTACCTTTGGGGTGGTCGATGTCGGCGGGTACATCTTCGAGGGATGTGGGGCGTCTGAGGAGTAGGTGGTCTTCCAATATGAGGTTCAGGCATCGCTGGTTCTTTAGCTGGTGCTGGCGCTGGTGTGAGCATCTCCTGGATCGGTGTCCTCCCAGCTGGTTCTTGTGTTGCTGGTGACTCATAGAAGCGAACTCGTCTTTGACCTGATCGCTCGGTGACTCGAGATGGATCCTTGCGGATTGGTTCGAGCTCATTGTCGGAGTTGGTTGCATCTCTGGCGGTGCTGGAGAATACCCTGATTTGATTGATGTGGCGCTTGAGCACTCTTCCTTGGTAGTTGATCTCGTAGTGGAGATCTCCGAAGCGTGCTGCTACTGTTCCGGGAAGCCATTTGTTTAGCTTGATATAGAAAGTAAACTTTTTCCGGTCTCCAGGCTGCTCCTGTTTTTCCATGACCTTCATGCGAATGCCGTCAGGTCTGGTCAAGTTGATCTTTGTTCGAAGATCTCGCCCCAAGAACAGTTGAGCTGGGGACTGGCCGGTGGTGGAGTGTGGAGCCTTGCGATATTGTCGGAGAAACTCGTTCAAGTTTGCGTGAAGAGTTCCCTTGGTTGTCTTCATCGCATAGAGGGCATCTTTGACCGTTTTCACATAGCGTTCAGCTTGGCCATTGGTTGAAGGGTGGTACGGCGCAGACAGCTTGTGGTACTTCACACCACTAGCCTTCAGCTTGGCCATTGGTTGAAGGGTGGTACGACGCAGACAGCTTGTGGTACTTCACACCACTAGCCTTCAAAAAAGTCTTGAATTCATCTGCAATGAATTGTCGGCCGTTGTCCGAGACGACAGTGATCGGCACACCGTAAGCTGTGAACAGGTCGTCCATGATGGCAACTGTTCCAGCTGCTGTTGATGAGGTTGTTGTTTCACCTCGAGCCACTTACAGTAGTCGTCAACTACAATCAGCAGCATGGAGTCAGCCACTGGGCCCGCGTAGTCGATATGGATCCGTTCCCATTGTGCTTTCGGGTACTCCCAGTGGTGATCGCGGAACTTGGGTGGTGCGTGCGCATAAGTTGCCCACTCGGTACAAGATTTGACAAGTGACTCGATATCTGCGTCGATGCCAGGCCAAAACACAAAGGAACGTGCCATGCCTTTCATCTTCACTATCCCCAGGTGAGCTGCGTGGAGGTCGTTGAGGATGGCGTCACGTAGTGAAGGTGGGATAACCACTCGATATTCAAACATGAGGCGAGCGTGTACTTCGCTTCAGGTGCCTTGTAATTATGGTGGCCTATCTTGTCCAGTTTCCAGGATTTTGACTATCTTGCCGAGATGGGCATCCTTCCTGGTCTCACGTGCAATAGCTTCCGCTCTGACAGGTAACTGTTGCACTTGGAGTGTAAACAAAATCATCGAAACTCTCTGTCAGTACCTCTTGTGGGGAAAACGAGTTCTGTACGGGGTTAATTGTAGATGGTGGATGCGCTCGAGAGCAATAGTCAGCGTTGACATTGGCCTTATAGTCACGAAGCACGTCTGGTATGTCTCGCACTCGGGTGAAGACAGGCGTGGCTCCAGCCTTCAGGTGCATCTTCGCCGGCGGGTCTGAAACCTTTCCAGGGACGTTGCTGGAAACATCCTGGTAGCGAGAGAGGGTGTCGTCCAATTGTCTTTTTTGTTCAACGGAAAGAGGCTGTTCAGCAGAGAGCTTGTGGATCGGGTCAGGTTTTGCAAAAAGGTGGTCAAAGTTTATCTCTTGCACAAACTCTGATATCCATTCTCGGCCAAGTAGCGCCTCGACTTCGTCGTCGATCACATAAATATTGAGGTTCCTGGTCCTGGCCCCAATGGTTACATCTACTGACGTCTTGCCGATGCAGTTGATGCGATGACCAGTGTTACTGACGAAGTTCCGATCACTTTTCTGTAGCTTTAAGCCTGGTTTGATCAAGAAGACCTTTGACTTGCTAATAGTCGAGCAGGGGGCACCGGTGTCGAGTTCCATTTTGACGGTGGTTCCCCCTATGTGGACATCAATCAGTGGCTTTAACTGGGACTGGACTGCTCCGATAACCTCAAAATTGTTCAAACACTGCACTGTGTCGATGTCCTCTGGCGGTTGCTCTTTTTCAGTCACGCGATTTGTCCTTCGTTTTGTTGAGGACCGACAAACCTTCCTGATGTGACCTTTCTTGCCACACTTCAGGCAATCCGAGTTCCGGAACCGGCACTGGGTGCGAGGGTTGGCTTCGCCGCAGCCTGCGCATGTTGACTGGTTTTCCTTGGAAGAGGCCTGGTGATTTCCTTGCTGACCCTTCGATTGGTTTGAGGACCCTTGTTGACGATGGGCAGATTTGCTACGTGTGTGCCGTTGATTATTGCTCTTCCGTGATGGCGGTTTCTCATAGCGCAACCAATTGGTTGACTCGCTTTTGGCAGATGCAATCTTAACCTCGTAAGCGATGTTGTGAGTGGCTTCGAGTGCGTAGGCTATTTCGTACGCAGCGGTGAAGCTCTCGGATCCCTTGGCAATGATTTCATCACACATTTCCCTCGATTGCAAGCCTGCGAGCATCTGCTCAATTAGCATTCGATCTAGAAATGTTGCTCCTTGGCGCAGTCTCAGGTTGAAGCTGGCAATGGATTCTCCTGGTTTCTGCACAATACTCCGAAATTTGATGCTTTCTGCGAACTTGTTGCGAGCTGTGTCGAAATGAGCTATCAATTTATTTTGTAGCTCGCTGTACGAGAGTGATTCCGGGTCTCCAGGACTCACAAGGATCTTCAAGGCATCGTTGAGTTCTGTCCCCATGTAGACACGCGCGTAGTGTGCATGCTGACCCTAAGGGATTTTACTCAGGTTGAGCGCCCAGGTGAATTGCGTAAAATAGTCGGCAATTATGGTCCCATCGACAGAACGATACGGCTGCATGGTGAACTGCGGTGGACGGAGCTGTGTGGGTGACGCTGATTCTGTTGAGGACTAGCGAAGAGCGGCGGCGATTATACTAGAAAGTTGCTCGAGTAACGTCGGTGTTACGTCAGCCATGATGAAGAAGAGTAGGGAACAGATTCACTGACACGCTTATCGATGAACTCGGTTCGGTGCTTGTGGTTGCGTTGAAGTCGGAATCCTGTTCGTGATGCACTCTCGTTTCACTGGTAGTCGATGTTATTTATCGATCCCACTTCTGACACCACTGTTACGTCGTGGGTTTTGCGATAAATAACAATGCACTGGCTGTATTAAAGTACTGTTTATTTATAGCACTTTAACAATACATTAGCAGTGTGAGAACGTTGACTACTGACTGAATGAATGGCTGACTAGAACTGAAACTGAATGGCGACTACTCTAACTCGAACTGTCGATTACTACTACTGCGACTCATAGTGCCGACTGATGACTGGTACTGACACACACTCACTGTACTGTACTCGCGTTGTTGTTGGTGAGCGCGGTTTAAAAAGTCTCAACGCGGGATATTCCAGAAGTGGAACTCTCGCGAAGCGAAGGCGCTGGAGGTCAGCGGATGCTTCCAGAACTGCGAGGAATGTGCAGCTTCTGGCAAAATCTCGTTGCTCAGATCCGATACACAATAATAATAATAATAATATACAATAATAATAATATTATTATATACAATAATATTATTACAGTATATACAATATTATTATTATATACAATATTATTATTATTATATATAATAATAATAATATACAATAATAATAATAATATTGTTATTCTTATTATTATTATTATATATGGTACTAACAGAAATTAAATGTTTACAATGCAAAAATCATGAAAAAAATTGTTTTTGAAAGAACATTTATTATTATTGTTCTTGTTGATGTTATTATGTTTTTAAAAAGAAAATATGACTATTTGCTTTTACAAATTTTAAAATGGATACGTAGAATCTTATTGTAAGTTTTGAAGCGCGGTGTAGTGGCCAGAGATCACAATTAAGCAAATCCCAAGCACCAAGTCCGAAGAAATAGGTTCTAAAGTAGAAGTTGAAATGTCTACTAAATAAATAAGTTAAAGCCCAAATATCAAAGTTGCGTTTCCCTAAATAAATATAAATATCATGTGCATCCAGAATATTGAAAAGGGACCTATGTTTTAGCATTCTACATCCGAAAAGGAAAGTCAAAGTTGGGGAGAGATTGCCAAAAACCACTATATAGTTCAACGAGTTTAATTTATAATTCAAATATGTTAAAAAACAGGTGAATCAGTAGAAATATATAAAATATTATAAAATTATATACACTGAACTATTATTGTTATCAACAATAATGAGTTCGCTGAAAATCTAGACTATGTCATATGCCTAGAATTACTGACATCAAGTACTAAAATAGAAGTGAGTAGATCTGTAGTATACTGGTATACATATTGAGTACTAGGGAAGTATAATATAGCATCATAATATACAAAAGCTAAGTAATAACCGGAAGTAAGAACCTGTATTCTAGGCGGCCATAGGCCTTCAAGCATAAATGCCACTATAAATAACAGAAATAGTCTTAACGGAACACAGAAAGATTTTACCAAGAGAGATAAAAAAACTTACAAACAATTAATAATTTATAGAAACAGAACGAGATAAGTTACTTTGCCTAAATTTCAGGAAAAATGTAGAATCCAAGAAACCTCAAGTACGTTAAGAAATGTAATTTTGCATGAAAAAGAAACCTGTTTTCATTACATAACGAGTATATATTACGTGCTCTAAACTGGAGCAGAAAACGTAATAATTTCTGTACCAATTGAAATAAACCTATGACAAGGCCTAGCATCAAAATTCACTTACAATTTAATTAAAGCCATAAGTAATATACATTCAGAATAAAATCCCTAAGAAATTCTTGTCTCAAAAGTTATAGGGGATGAAAGATATTGCAAATAGTATTGCATAAATATTATTTCAAACTATGCCCTCTATATAATAGCTTACATAAAGCTGCATTAAGTTAAAAACTGACGAACTAAGTTTCATTTATTTTAATACGCCCTATGAATAGTTACAACCTGTCTGGGAATCTCACGATTGTAAGCTGACTTATTTTAAGAACTACTTTCAATATAAGAAACAAGAATTACATAATACGTCGTGGTCATACTTCGTATAATTATACCAAGATATACACAACTGATTTCATGGCTGCTTCACAATAGAAATTGAATGGTTCCTGAACATCGCTAACTGAACTTCATTAACGTGAATAATACGTGAATAACATTTAATATAATGGACATGTTTAAAAGTGATTCAGCAAACTAGTTAGATCATGATACACACGACTGATTTCATGGCAGCTTCACAATAGAAGTTAAATGGTCCCTGAACATCGCTAACTGAACTTCATGAACGTGAATAATACGTGAATAATATTTAATATACTAAAATATTGATAAGTGATTCAGCAAACATCACCAAAAAGGCCCCAGACAGAAGGTCTTGGGCAGAAGGCTTTAGGGACAAATTTAGAAAACTTACATGACGGAATCGTAGCGGCAAACTTCATCACAACTCCCAGTTCGATGGCACATTACTACTTTTAGAACGCTACAATCTCCCCCTTGCCACCAGAAACATTTTCAAATGACCAAAAGAGATTCTCAGAAACAGATAGTAACCCTAAATTATATGAGGAACACTACATAAGAATTAAAAATTTAAATAGGCCAAACCAGAGCTTCCTTGAACACAGCCCTACTTGGTAATAACCAATAATAAACAGTCCTAAAAATCACTGATGAAATTGGTTACCATAGGCAGCTAATTTTCTTTCAATCACAGCTTTTTTAAATAAATTTAAGTAGTTTAATAAATAGTTTAAATTTGAACGCCGCAAACATTCTTCAAATAATTACATATTAAATTGATAATATCCTTAGCAGTCCTGAAATCATTATACAAGATTTCTTCCCAGATAGTGATGAAGTAATTACATAGAAGTATACGGTTACAAATCATGAATACATTAATTTTTCAATATAATTCTTGCAAAAGTCTCTTTAGCTTTCATTATTAATTATGATGTATAAATTATATATTCAAATTCTTGTATGTTCATATATTAGATTTGTCCGTTACACAAAATTACAAGAAGGTTACACTTCTGCGCTAAATCTCTTCTGAAAGAAATTGAGTGAGAATAATCTGCTGCTCACTCAAGGGAGAGCCCAACTATATATCCTTTGACTTAGTCTGGATATCTCTTTGAGTCCCATCAAAATAATTAGACTGTGAGCAGGGCGATACCAGGGCTCAAGAATGTGTCCTTAATTGGCACACAGAAAATATCACACGAGCCTAGTCGCCAGCCCAAAAGCAATATCATTTCTAGCAGCTAGACGGGAATTATCATCTGCTTGTAGACAACAGAACTCTTCGTACTACTTGAAGGAGGGCCGAGGTCTATGAACTGAAGAACTGCCAGAAGATCATCGTAGATAGCTGCGCAGAGGAGGGGTCCCGGACACCATGGACTAGTGTCAAGACAAAGACGGCCACCCCTTGGGCCCGACCAGGAACCACAAGAGCGCGAGCCGGCTGACGCGCTCCTGCGGCAGCAGCAACAGGCCCATATCATAGTCCAGAACAGGTCTCCAAACCATCACAGGAATTTCACACTCGGCCACAAGCGAAGGTAGATGCAGCTACAACACAAACGACAACAGCACAGAAAATGTTCTTTTTCATGAGGAGTGGTAATTTTTCTGAAGATCTTCATGTTTTATCTCTTTTATAATTCTGATGGCCATATATGATTTCATTATCATTTCATAATTATCTTGAATCATTTTTCTTGAAGAATATTGTAAGTGGAACTTCTGTCTTGTTTAGGATTTATCCATATAATAACATTTTTGGTCTCTCATAGCATTGGTTCCGTTAGTGTTAATGAGACCATATACTAGTCGGGAGAAGTGCAGCTAGGCCGCCACCCCAGAAACCCTGATTCCATCTCCACCACGTCCGCTATGTAAGTATACAGGAATCTATAAATAATAGGGGAAACATGTCCATTACTTCTTCAGTGTAACACAAACTGCCAAAAACAGATATAAAATATAATACAATAAATAGAATAGCCAATATATCATAAGCACATTGAGTAATACATATGCTTTATAAACTGACAGCATAAAATCAGTCATGCATAATCAAAACGAACAACTGAATATGAAGCAGCCATTTAATTCAAGGCTTACTAGTACCAGCCTATTTCTCTGCCCATCATGGCATGAAATACGAAGTATGACAGCGACAAAAAAAAGGTTACTGGAAAGTTAAACAAATAACATTCCAAGCAAAACCTGGCTTCCTTTCCAAAGTACAATGTAATAGGGAACTATCTTCTTCCCAAAATCGACCAATTGCTTACTACATACTACACAGTACATCTCTATGGCAAATACAAATAATATACTGGATAAACAATTTGGCGGCGGAACCCAAAAAATAAAGAAACTAAACAATACGCGCAGGGCACTTACAGCGAATACCTCATACGCAACGAAACAATACCATTGGGACCAGTTCGGAGGTATCCGGAATGCCCCTGGGAGCCGTCCCCAATGATATGTCTAAAATGCAATCTCCATAACTGGAATTAGCAGAGTGGCTTTAGGACGTATTCGTAATTTAACCACTCCTCCCAGCTAGGAGCAAGAGGGAAGCCGACTCACCTCAAGGCATCATCCAGGACATAAAGTACAAAATTATATAAAGCCATCCTAGAAAGTATCTTTACTAGTTAAGTAAGATAGGGTCCTGACATAAATATATTCATGCATTGATGACAATTGAAAATAAACAATTACAGAGTTTAGACCATATCAAATTTTGGAAATAGATTTCTGCTACACACAAGCATAGGCTCTTTCTACCACATCTGAAATAACAGTAATATTCTTCTCAAGGAATGATTCCCACGAAACTAACCCAAACATGCAAAAAAAACAGCGGGACGCCGCAAAACTTTAGATGGCTAAGAAGTCTTCATGTACCCTTGAGGTGCGAAACGTGTGCCTTTCTCTCGCGACCATTTATGGTACTCTTAAGCCAAACTGTAACCGGAGTAAGGAACTTCTCAATATGATATGCACCAATGAATCGAGGTACTAATTTAGCCGCTATCTTTCCCACAGCACTACTCCTAAGGAAATTTCTCACCAAAACAGAATCACCAACCTTAAATGGCACTGACCTCCTATTCTTATTATAGTTTAGCTCGGTTCTATCATGAGCCATCTCCAAGTTCCGAGAAGCGCGCTTCCACAAGTCCTTTACCTGGAAAGCATTTTCGGGCTCAGGCAAGAGGTCATAGATGGAAGAGACATTGGCTAACGGATTATTGGATCTCAATGAAACAAAAGAGAAACAGGAGTACAACGGTGGGCTTCATATTTGGCCAAATTGAAACAAATTGCAGCCAAAATATATTTTGGTCCCAAGACGTTTGATCTTGGGAATGAAAGACAATGAGCACACTTCTGAGGTTACGATTAAATCTTTCGGCGTGACTTGGCTTGGGGTAATAAGGAGATGTAGTACAATGACGGATGCCTAAGCCCAAACAGAAACGTCGGAATGCACCAGAAGTGAAATAACTAGCATTATCAGACACTATACTTCGCGGGAAACCAACTACGGAGAAAACTCTTTTTAAACAATCTATAGTATTTCTGGTATTGGCATCGCGAGTCGGAAATAAACATACAAATTTAGAAAATGAATCATTGATTACTAATATATACAAATTTCCACTTCTAGATCGGGGAAACTTGTCCACATAGTCTATAAAGAGACGGTCAAGGGGCGCTTTAGGAACCTGGGACGTAAGAAATCCAAAATTACTGGCCAGAGAGGGCTTAGCAGCAATACATGTCTGACAGGCCCGCACCCTGGCGTAGATGTCAGCTGTCATGCCAGTCCACACAAAATACTGACGGATACTAGCTGATGACCACCTACAGGCGTCTCGTGAAAATCTTTGAAAACCATATCTACTAGTATGGAAGGCAACATAATGCGGGCAGGAGTGTGTCTGCTTGCTGCACTATGGAGAACACCATTTATCAAAGAAAACGGGCATGAATCTTTCCTGCTTCGATATCCTTAATAATCGGACCAAGATGAGCGTCCTGTAACTGATGGTCTCGAATGGACTGAAAGGCTAGCGGAAATTCCGAAAGTATTCCAGCAACTATTCCCTGAGATTCAATTTCATCAGTGGCAGAAAATTGGTCCAGAGGGGAAAATACGTTCTCGGCAACCCCTTTGGTTTCAAGAGATGTAGGAGATTCAATAGAAGTAAGTGCGGAAGCATCTGCCACAGAATTTTCAGTACCTCGAATATGTCTGGCAGAGAACTTGAAGGCCGACAACCTGATTGCCCACCTAGCTAGTCTTCCAGTTGATCTTGGTTTGGCCAGAACCCAGCTCAACGCTTGGCAATCAGTCTCGAGGTCAAACTCAACATGTTCCAGATACATCCGAAATTTTTCGACTGCATACAAGACAGACAACGTTTCGAGTCCATATGCCGAGAACGCACGTTCCTGAGTAGTCAGGGTTCTGGAGACGTAAGCCACCGGCCTACTTCCCGTTCCAGAGTCCTGCAAAAGGACACTGCCTAATGCAACAGAAGAAGCATCTGTCTGTAACACAAATTTATTAGAGAAGTCGTCCATTGTCAGAAGTGGGGGATTCATGGCCAGTAACTTTAACTTCTCGAATGCATCCAACTGTTCTTGACCCCAGACAAATTTAACACCTTTTCTTCTGAAAGTATTAAGAGGAACTGCTATATTGGCTATATTGGGAATGAAGCGGTGAAAAAAATTAACCACCTTGCGATTCCTTTCACATCCTTAGGTGGAGGAAACTCTCTTATGGCTCTAGTGCGTTCGGGATCTATAGTAACACCCTCTGGTGAAACTACATGTCCCAAAAATAAAAGACGATTAGCAGCAAGGGCAATATTCTCGGGATTTACTGTTAGGCCAGCTTCTCTCAATCGAGTAAGTACCAGACAAACGTGATTCATGTGCTCATCGAAGGACTTTGAATATCCTACAAGTTCGTCGAGATAATAATACACAAACTCGAATTTCTCATCATAAAATATCTGATCTAGCAAACGAGTGAGCACTTGTGCCCCCATGGCTAGTCCAAACGGGACTCTGGTAAACTCATATAGGTTCCAATCTGTACAAAATGCTGTAAGCTTACGTGACTGGGCTGCTAGTGGAATTTGATAATACTCTTGGTTGAGGTCCAGTGATGTAAAGTACTTGGCCTTAGGAAACCATCCAAATGAGTAGCGGATATCTGGCAGCGGAACGGACTCTATTTTAATTTTAGCATTCAAATGTCTGTAATCTATGACTTGCCTAAACTTGTCCTCTCCTTTCTGTACAAGGAAAATAGGAATGCTATAATTCGAGCAACACGGAGTTATAACTCCTTCATCCAGCATACGTTGAACATGTTCCCTTAAAATCTTTACCTTGGTAGGGAATAGCCTATATGGTGGTTTCCAGACTGGAGTGGTATCCAACAGTTCAATCTCATATTCCAAGAGAGTAGTGAGCCCAAGCTTGGTAGTTAATGCATCATCAAACTGATCCACAATACCTCAAAGAATCTCTTGCTGAGAATCAGATAAATGGTTAAGAGAAATATATTTAATGCCCAAATTTTGTGATACCTGAGTTTCATTTTCAACCGTTAAGAGTAACTCCTTCTTCCTCGCTTCTACAAACGCATCGGCTGGATGATAGGGACAAAATTTGAACTTAACTTCTGGTGCAAGTTTGAAATAAATTTCTTCCTTTCGGAAATCTAGTATTAACCCAGTTTCCTCACAGAACGGAAGCCCTAGAATAACGGGTACAGAAAGCTGTTCTGCAACCCAAAATTTAAAGGACCACGAGAATCTATTAAGTTTAATCTTTAAGTTAACCCAACCTAGAAATTTTATGATCTGAGTATTAGCAGTAAAGCAAGACATATATCCAGGAGAAATGGGGGTACTTTTCTAATACTAGTCTTATACTGATAAGCTTGATTGGAAATAATATTAACAAAAGAACCACTATCAACTAAAGCAGGCACTTCTAATGGTCCACATTGCGTTTTAACAAAGAGGAGAGAACGTCCAGAAAATCCAGAGACTCTTAATCGGTCAGCAACATTCTGAGTAAAAAAACAAGCCGAGGGCCGGATTGATTGTGAAGACCTTCTTGATGAATTTTGCCCCTGCACAGGTGAAGATGAACTAGATTCACGGCTAGTTTCCGGACCACGCCTCTCAACGTCCCTAGTAGCTGGACGGGAGGGGCAATTTCTTAATATGTGACCGGGTCTTCTACAGTAGAAACAAGTCCTGTGTTCTTGAATGCGAAATTGGGGAGTTTGGCCTGCTATTGTTGTATTAATATTAGCTTGAGACCGAGAAACTGTTATAGAATCCTCATGGGCTGTTCGCAAGGAGTCAGAATAATTAATACAATTCAGAAGAGCACATAGCCTGTCTAGTTCATTAAAATTGGTAGGTCTGGATTAAAAAACTGTCATTCCCCTAGCTCTAGGTGACATTCCATCAAGAACATTACGAACTATTTCTGATTCAGATTGATTCAAGCGAAACACAGCATAATATGTCTTTATGTTTTTGACATACTCAGAAAATGTTTCCCGCTCCCCTGAACTCTACAATATAGTTTGTTTAACAGAGAAACCCTCACTCTGGGAGGAAAATAAAAATCCAGTAACTCCTGATGAAACTGAATTAACCCAACTCCATCCTGCACTGCTTTTCTGGCTAAATCTTTCAAGGGCCCCTGAAATCATGCATAAAATATGCTTAGTACTTGACTTTCGGGAAAAGCAAATATTTCTACTTGGGAATGTACCTCATTGACATACTGAATGAAATGAACTACAGCATCCAATGAGAGATAATTGAATCTCTCCAAGCCTTCAAAAACTTTTCCCAGTGTGTGTGGCAGTTTCGAAAATCCATGGCTTAACCCAGCTACAAGTTCATGAGATCCGTGGGGCGAGTAAAGTGGCCTATCCTCCATGGCTACGTGAATCGGCATACGGAACGGATTCGGAGAGTCCACTTGAACTAAACCAGGATTAGTTTCAGAGAATTGTGGAACAGTATTCGCTAAATTCCCCACATCTCCTTTAATAGCTTCATTTTCTTTAAGAATGGCATTTTGCAAAGCAATTAAAGTCTCACTATAGTCTGAGGACATTTCAATTGACAATAAATCACTAATTCTGTTTAAAAGATGATCAACCTTGGCTAATAACCTAATTAACTGTTTTTGTGATAAACCCCCCTCCGCTCTGAGCTTTCTAACCTGATCAAAAATTTCCTCTGCCTTGTTCACTAAAGGCGGGGTTTCCACATCTGGTTTTAAATACGATAAATTAGCAGGATCAAAGGGTACAGAAAGCTTTTCTTTTGAGATCTTACTTAAGTCCGAAACGGGCTAATTACTATCAGCCATCACTCCCCTGATTTGAAGTTCATACAATAAATCAGCTTTAAGTAAGAATTCAAAAGGGACGAAAATCCGCTCAGCCATTTTACTCTTCTTTATATATAGCACAAAAGGGAGAGCCGTTGGAAGGACTCCAGAAAATAATTCGAAATAAATTCGCAAATTTAGTGCTTAAAAGATCGCATTAACACAACAACACAATGATTTTTTTAATTGTGACTAAATTCAATTAATTAAGACAGCAAGCAACTTTGCAGAATTTAGAATTAATCTGGATAATTCTTTTCGGTAAAAATGCAGAACTACTAATCATATACCTAACTAAATGCAAGTCAACTTCAGTGAAGAAAGGACAAAATATGAAAATGGAAAAACATACAAGCGAAAGCTTTTGAATATTTACTTATAATTTAAATTGTAAGTAAGGTTAGAAGACCAAATATAATACTGTAATAAACAAAGCGCAAATTTACTTTAAATTCGAAGTTAGGATAGAAGAAGATTAATGAGACTGTAATAAGCTAACCTGCAAATATCTTTGAGTTCAAAGTTACGGCAGATCAAAAATGAAATGGTGGTAAGGAGAGCCGCAAATTTTGAAGAAAGGGCCTAACTGAACCTAACCACGCTCTGCTACCACTGTGAAGCGCGGTGTGGTGACCAGAGATCACATTTAAGCAAATCCCAAGCACCAAGTCCGAAGAAATAGGTTTGAATGTAGAAGTTGAAATGTCTACTAAATAAATAAGTTAAAGCCCAAATATCAAAGTTGCGTTTCCCTAAATAAATATAAATATCATGTGCATCCAGAATATAGAAAAGGGACCTATGTTTCAGCAAATATTCTAGACCTGAAAAGCAAAGTCAAAGTTGGGGAGAGAGATTGCCAAAAACCACTATAAAGTTCAACGAGTTTAATTTATAATTCAAATATGATAATATAATAGGTGAATCAGTAGAAATATATAAAATATTATAAAACTATATACGCTGAACTATTATTGTTATCAACACTAATTTTGATTTCTCTGAATTCTAGACTATGTCATAGGCCTAGAATTACTGATATCAGTACTGAAATAGAAGTGAGTAGATCTGTAGTATACTGGTATACATATTGAGTACTAGGGAAGTATAATATAGCAACATAATATACAAAAGCTAAGTAATAACCGGAAGTAAGAACCTGTATTCTAGGTGGCCATAGGCCTTCAAGCATAAATGCCACTATAAATAACAGAAATAGTCTTAACGGAACACAGAAAGATTTTACCAAGAGAGATAAAAAAAACTTACAAACAATTAATAATTTACAGAAACAGAACGAGATAAGTTACTTTGCCTAAATTTCAGGAAAAATGTAGAATCCAAGAAACCTCAAGTAAGTTAAGAAATGTAATTTTGCATGAAAAAGAAACCTGTTTTCATCACATAACGAGTATATATTACGTGCTCTAAACCGATAATAACTGGAGCACAAAATGTAATAATTTCTATACCAATTGAAATAAACCTATGACAAGGCCTAGCACCAAAATTCACTTACAATTTAATAAAAGCCATAACTAATATACATTCAGAATAAAATCCCTAAGAAATTCTTGTCTCAAAACTTATAGGGGATGAAAGATATTGCAAATAGTATTACATAAATATTATTTCAAACTGTGCACTCTGCATAATAGCTTACATAAAGCTGCATTAAGTTAAAAACTGATGAACAAAGTTTCATTTATTTTAATACACCCTATAAATAGTTATCACCTGTCAGGGAATCTCACGATTGTAAGCTGACTTATTTTAAGAACAATTTTCAATATAAGAAACAAGAATTACATAATATGTTGCGGTCATACTTTGTATAATTATACCAAGATATACACAACTGATTTCATGGCTGCTTCACAATAGAAGTTGAATGGTTCCTGAACATTGCTAACTGAACTTCATTAACGTGAATAATACGTGAATAACATTTAATATAATGGACATGTTGAAAAGTGATTCAGCAAACTAATTAAATCAAGATACACACGACTGATTTCATGGCTGCTTCACAATAGAAGTTAAATGGTTCCTGAACATCGCTAACTGAACTTCATTAACGTGAATAATACATGAATAATATTTAAAATAATGGACATGTTGAAGAGTGATTCATCAAACATCACCAAAAAAAGCCCCAGACAGAAGGTCTTGGGCAGAAAGCTTTAGGGACAAATTTAGAAAACTTACATGATGGAATCGTAGCGGCAAACTTCATCACAACTCCCAGAGCGATGGCACATCACTACTTTTATAATCTTGACTGCTCTGTTCGGCGACCAACTCCCGACTCAATGCTGCAGGAGCAAGCTCCGAGCGAGCCGCAGCATGATCACACGGGAGAATAAAGAAAGAAAGCGCACAATGCAGAGGAAAGTTTAAACCATGCATTTGAGTTGTATTTAATAGCTATAAAAGAACAAAAACGCATTTAGATCTAATCTAATGCACGAGTGATGACATGACAGCCATAACAGCCATACATGCGAATGATGCCAGGTTAAGAGCTTTATTCATGTAAGTTCCCAGACAATTTCAACATCTTTATTATTATTTATATCTTTTTATGTCATATTCAAATATAGGGTTTAAATTGATCACTCATTTTATTTACATATTGTTGGACAAAACCACAAAAAACACAACAATCAACTTCTTATTTACACATTTCAAAATCCAAGCTGGTGTCCTCATCTCTTTTTCTGGAATCTCTTGATTCCTGGTCCTCCATTATACTAGTACCTTTGACTATGGTAAGATGCCAAAGTCAAAAGGATGCCCTTTTTCTCCCCAGTGTGCGGTGAAACATTACAGCTTTACAGTACAAATTCTCATAAAAGTATAGAAACTAAAATTTATTTCACCATTAATTTTTTTTCTGTATGATGCAGATATTCTTTCCAGTATTCAAAATTATAAAATAATAAGAATATTATAATAATAACAAGCTAACTAATGAATGCTAAATATTGAAGAGAAGTATAAACTGATGTAGGCTAAACCAGTTTTTCCTCAAGAAAATTTAGTCAGCCTGTCATGAAATATTTTTAAAGAAAAAATCGTCCTCCACATCATTTATATAAAAAAAAAAAGATGAAATTATATATGATGAAAATATAGATCTCATCAGTTAAAGTAATTTTACTTTAAAGGCTCAGTGCAATTGCTTGCCGACATAAATTTTGACTTCTCGCTGAAGAACTAAGCAATATCTCAAATATCTCAAATCAATTACAATCCCTGCATGTGATATAATTATACTGCAGTACTAGTTATGACTGAGCACTACAGAATGTAGCTAAGGGCTTTTGCAGGTTTTGCTTATTCTAATGTGGAAAACACTCAAAATAATACTTTTTCTTTTTTTCTTTTGACAACCTAGTAATTCTTGATTAATTGACAATTACAATTTATTAACAGTCTGCTTTTATATGTAGAAATATCCTGTTTTAGATTGTTCTGACTCTTGCTTATAGTAGGCCTATTCAATACTCGTTTTGTTCTAGCAATTTATAAGTTTATTCTAGGACAAGTTCTAAAAAGATTAAATAAGAATACTGATAATTGAGTAGAAGTAATAAGTGCAGAGCCCACTACTTCTTGACTACTGACACGAGGGAGCTAATATGTGTCTGCTCATCCAACTAAAATAAATAAAAAACACAAGAATTTTACTGATTTATTTCAGGCCTATGATCTGCTAGTACGTGCCTCTTAAGACCTGCAGGGTTTAACTTAATGATGTGCATTTCAGGATGTGTAACAGATTGTCTAAATCTTCCTTAATAATTAAGGGTATTTTCATTTCTAGTGTTGCGGGGCACTATATGCCAGTCACTGTAGGGTCAATCACACCAACTCATATGTACCATGCCAGTAAACATGCAGTGACAGTACTCACTGAAGGATTACGCCGGGAACTTGTGAAGCAGAACTCCAAGATAAGAGTCAGTGTGAGTATCAACACCATATTAACAATTCTAAATAGGATTAGGAATCTTGATTGCTAAAGCTATCACAAATACTGATATCCTACGAATCCAAAAGTATGTGTCAAAAAGATAATCATAATGGAGAATTATTTATAATAATAATAATTATTTTTATTATTAATATAATAATGTATTATTATAGAAAATAAATTACCTCTAGAAGAAAAATACAAGGAAATTCTACTTAGTCAAAAACAATGAACATATTCAGGTATGCCAGAAGTTTTTTTATAACGGTTGATATTTCAGACACAGTAGTAAAAATATTTTGAAAAAGCGAAATGAACACAATAATCATGTTCCTGTGTATTTGTAACTTTGTACTTGTATCATACTTATTTTATTGTAAGATTGTAAAGCTCAGTTGTATTAATCCTGGTTGAATGGAAGAGAAGGCCTAATGGCCTTAATTCCACCAGGTAAAATAAAACAATTCTAATTCTAATTCTAATAATTTTGGTGCAAGTTGACAAAAGTGGTAATCATACTCTGACCAAGAAGTTGGGAAATACTATACAAATTCATTTACCGGTGTAGGTCTACCTTTTCACTACACTCACAAAAATACATGGAGAGAATTTCTTTCACGAGACTTGATCCTCTCTAAACTATTTGATTTTTGCTTAGAGAAATGCAAATCTGAAAATGTTATTCCTAAAAAACATGATTTTAATACATATTTGATCACATTTTTAACTTGACATTCCACACGCCCTGTGGTAAACTTGATAAGTACTATTTGTTTGAATGATTCAACAGTGATGAACAGAGCACCAGTAAGACTTTTGTCAGAAGCATATTGTGAATGACATATAAGAGAGACACATTTGACCCTACAAGAACTACACGAGGACTCACACAGGGTAATTTTTTGCTTTTTACCTTAATTTACATATAAACATTTTCTTTTTCACTGGCACTTAATAATCTTATAATTCTAGACCTATACAGAGAATATTTTAGCAGAAAAATCCCCTCACACTGGGATTCAATATGACCAGGACTACTGTCAAAATATTTCGAGCAGGCATTCTACGTCCAACATTTGGTGGTTTTTAGTACTAGATTGTGCTGTCTTTTCCTTTATAAGAAGACATAACGCTGAAGGAATGACCTCCTCATACAAAATTGTTGAACTGAATAATCATCATCTTCTGTTATATTTTCATCTTGATCAATTTCAGCTCTCTTTACTGAGTTGGTATCATGTTCAGTGTTTTCTGTTGATCATTATCTGGTGAAAATGATACACTCCCAATTATTTCATAATCTGAAACCTCCAAGATGGCTGTATTTTTAGCATCGGTCAAAGATCTCTTCATTCTAAACATTTCTAATCTCATTTAAAACAAATCCTTAGTAGAAATTGTGCGGGGAAAAAAATTCCCACCCACGCAATGATGAAACAGAACAGCTATGATTACTCACTTAAATATCAAGAGATATTTAAAATATGAAAAAACACATACCGGACGAGTTCACTTGAGAATAGGTGAGTTGTCAGGATCCTCAGAAATAAAATCAATGTATAATAGGCCCATCTTTATTGTTCCTGGAAAAAAATTACCCCATGCGGATTCTCAAGGGTTAAAACAAAAGCTTGACAAATGGTGAATGTAAGTTCATGGAGTTTGACTATGAAGCAGTCAGATTTTGTCCAGCAATAAATGCAAAGGCAGTATATTTTTATAAACTAAGATTATCAGTTTGTAGCATTACAGTTTATGATGTGGCTACTAACCAAGCCATCAACTACATGTGGCTGGAAAGTGTTCTATTGAAGTAGCTTTTTGTTTGTTTGATTACGTGAAGAACTCTCAAGTCCGACATATGCATTGACCAAAATCTAAATAGTAACTACAATGTGTTCATATGCTGTCCAAGTGTTAAATATACCAATAAATATATCACTTAATATTTAGTCAGATCACTCCCAGATGGAGTGTGGCTAGCGTCATGAGGGTGCCACTTGGCCATGTTTTCAAACTTTCTCCAGCCGCGTGGTTTTGTCTAGCGACGTCACTAGGTTGGCAGACCAGCCCTCACCCCACGGAGGAAAGAATACACGGAGACGCCGTGCTTGCGGTGTTGTATGGGAAACAGATGAGGCCAATGACCACGCCCCCTTAAGGGACCAAAAAGGAGGCTTGCTATATACAATAGCACACAAATACTCCGAAGTTTCACGGGTTATAACAACGTAACGGTAGGGAAAATTTGTAATATCCCAATTTCATATATTAACTACATACTCTGACATCATAATAATCCCGGTAGTAAGCATTAACCTATCTCAGAAGAGCCAAAAATGTAACTTTCAAATGAGCAACTTGACATGTGCGAGTATAAATACTGAGTCAGAAAATGATTAAGTGACCATGCGACTATGATAATTCAGAACGAAAAAAATATTCTTGACAGTTATATACCTACAAATGCACTTTATTTGATTAATTACAATTAGCCTAATGCTATATAAATAAAATACATCAATAATTAGCAGCCTAGTGTAAAATACAAGTAAATTATGCTTAGCAATTATACCCATATTCATTCATCCCAAAAATTGATTATTTTCAGTACCTAAATTTTACAAAATTATTAATTTTTAAGGTAAGTTCATAGCATAGAATTTAAGTATTTTTGTTTACCTTAAATTTAATTTCTTCAATATTGTTCAATATGTACTTGTCAAAATTCATTACCTAGAAATTAAGTATAATGTACCTAACATTTATTTTGTACAAATTGTTCAACTCATTTACTTGACAAAGCCATGTAAACCTCTTACAATTAGGCTAATAAATCTAAATCTAAATTCTCTACATGAAACTTATCTACTTGTCTAGTTTTGTCTTTATGTACATCACTTAACCACTTAGGCCTAAACAACATGAATTTCGGAGATACAATAGTTTATGTTAGGCCTACTATGATTTTTCTATTCAAAGTATTAAATAAAATAAGACTAAATGATTAGTCAAACTATCGGAACTCTAAATATATCGGAAATATATTAGATAGACCTACTTCAGTCTGTTCTATTATTGAATTAAAAACAAGACAAAAAATGCACACCAAATTCACCAGTGAAACACACAACCTCAATTCACAGAACTATTTTAAATATATTTAGGCCTAATACAGTCTAATCTGTTAATGAATTTCACGATACCAAGCTTGTTTCTTTCTGAATATTCATAACTGTGCCGGTAATCTAAAGATGACTTTTCGGAGATAAAAATTCTCTCTTCTTCATAGATCTATAGGCCTATATAATATATCCCCATCGCAGTGCCGCATTTAAGCCTAGGCAGACGCCTAGGGCGGCTTTTAGGCTCTTACTTTTTTTAACATTAAACATTTTGTTCATAACTCTTCAAAATAGTAAACTAATGTAACACACAATGAAATAGAAATGAAAAACAATTACACCAATACACTCAAACCACTCGTTGCCTGACTTCAGTTTGGTGAGTTCAACATGCACCTGTTTATTTATTTACTTATTTGTCTGTAGGCTTCAGTCGTATTTACTTATTTATTATTATTATTATTATTATTATTATTACTACTATTATTATTATTAGCCTACTATTTCAGTTACAATAATGTTTATTGTAGGTCACTTTGTGGTAAATTCGTGTGAAAATAAGGAGGCAAAAATATTTTTCTCTGCCTAGGGGCGCCCCTGCCCCATCGTTAAATAACCATATAACTACCCTGTCAATTAAAGAATATCTCGAAGATGAAATGTCAATATAAACTATTTTCATTTTCAAATGTTGTAGTGTTAATGACATCCGCAGCCATCTGTTTTGAAGAGGACACTGACAATATTGATATGGCTGATAGCGGCAAACAATTTCCTGTCGTAGTTCCTACCTGGTGGTTTACCAGCAACTTCTTATATGCTGCTGTAAACAAAGACGAGTAACCACGCTATCCGTGCAAGCTATAAACATAAACACGTGAAACAGTGACACGCCCCCTTAAGGGCCAAACGCTCGGACAGTTGGCTTCATGCTTGCGGTCTCAGGGCATCTCCATGTATTCTTTCCTCCGTGCCTCACCCATAAGGAGTGAATGGAAAACAGCTGATTTAAAAAAATTAATATTTAATTATAGGCAGCAAGTTTCTCGTGTTGTAAGATGTCAACCTCAAAATTCTGATGATTCTGATGACCGGATTCTGATGACCTAAAATTGTTTGAAAAAGACCTATAAAATGACCCTAGATTTTAAAGAAAATGACTTAATAATCATAAAAAATGACCTAAAAACTGATATTTAATTTATAATTTTTTTTTATTATACTCAAAGTTATAGACTAGTTTGTACATAATTGTAAAAACTGTAAATAACTGTAATATTGTTAATGTTCTCTTTTCTTATATACTGGCACTGAGGCACTGGTGAGTCAAAATTCGGCACATCCTTTTGTCGTCTGCCGGTCTATATTGTTGTTTATTGAGGGTAAACAGTAGTTTCCAAACAGGTGGCAGATTCTGGTGCCAAGTCAATCTAATAACAATAGTAATTTAATACAAAATTTTGGCGTTTCTTTGATTCTCACTTCCGACTGAGACATGTCAGCACTTTTACGCCGAATTTTTCCTTCTTGCATTAAACACTTCAAAGACAGCACCGCTAGCGACGAAAAAAGTTAATACACTCAATGTAAATACATGAAAATGACTAAATAACGAAGCAAATGACAAGAAAATGACAAAATAATGACCTAAAATTTAAGAAAAATGCCCTAAAGATATAAAATTGCATAAAATGACAAAAAATGACCTAATAAAAATGCATTTCTATAAACTAGGGGCCATGATTAGGATTTATCCACAAGTTGGCAATGTCTATGCTGCATCAATAGAAAGATGACATGTCATTAGAATCCGGGCCCTGGTAATAACTATTCTATTAGGCCATGTGGGAGAAATTGTAAAAGCCAATACGGGTTGATTTAAAAATTGTATCTTTTGAAGCTGTTTTTAGAGGTTTAAATTGAGTCTGCAGATGATGTCGAGCTAACTTAATGTATTATACTTTAACAAGACAAGACTATTCTATCATTGTTATTTGAAATACGGAGGAAATTTTATTTTTTTCTTAATCCTTCACTAACTACAGCTTTACCTTTATTAACATCATAATACTGTAAATAATTAATATCAATTGGCTTTAATGTAGAGTGGGTACATAATTTCTTAGCTATTCAATGCACGGTTTAAAAAACTGTGTGTTATAATTATTTATAAACTACTTGCAGCAAATATAAAATACATATATGTATGAAAGTGCTTTTCACCTTTGAAAGCTATTAAAAAAGAGAAATGGCATTGAAAATAATTTACTAGAATCAAGCTCAAGACGGTTTAAGGTATGTCAAATGAGTAATTTGAAGTTTCCATGAATGACTTCCAGTTTAGGTAGAGAGGCAAGTACAACTTTACCTTGGGTAATGAAAGCCTGGGTCACACTGCTCTACCTATATTATTTTCTTGTACAGACTCCTATACATAATTTTCCTTTTTATATCTAAGATGCGAGAATCGCGTATTATTAGTTCAAATTAGGATCTATTGTACATAAGATTGTGCAGAAGTAAGTCTACAACAATAATATTTGTGGTGAATGTAGTCAGTATTACGTTAATATTCCTTTTAAATGATAGGAGTAGTCATATGATATAAATGTATTGTAATAATATTATGTTATTAATCATTGTTCAATACATTGATTCCATACTACAGACAATAGAAATACCTATATTGTACTGACCTCCAGTCACAACTTATATAGAAACTCGCTTTACTTGTTCTGGACTCTGTCCCAAAATCTCCGGGAAGTTTCTCGCGAAAAGTTGTTTCATGAACTGACACTATATCAGAGTAGAGTTCGTCTATTTAGACTGCCGTGTAGCCACAATAGACCTAAAATATGTGGAACGACTGTAGGGTTTTTAAGGGGGTAAAAAATAAACAAAAATACTTTTTGCAATTTTCCCTTTGGTTACAAGCTAAAAGCTGTAAGTGTGCCAAATTTCAAGCATTTAGCTCATCTGGAGGTGGGTAAAATTTATGGCAGTGGGTGATTGGAAACCATTAATTTCTCCAGGGATAAAAAATTAAATTAAATTTGGAATTTTTTCGTCGGCTAAGGGCTAAAAAATGAGTTTGCAAATCTCAAATTTCTAGTTCACCTTGAAGTGGGTAAACCATGTCAGTGAGTGATTGAAACCTTTAAAAGTTTTATTGCGGGTTAAAAATAAAAAAATTGAGTTTTTCGGGGTTTTCCCGTCGGTCATAGGCTAAAGAATCAAGTCAAATTTCAAGTTTTTGGCCCATCTTGAAGTGAGCTAACAATTACGTCAGTACCAACTAACTGATGTTTTAAATTAGTATATTGATATATTGATATATTAGACAATAGACGATAGACAAGTTTTATTCGTCATTAAGCACCTCACACAAAATGCAATAGACTTCGTCATGCAACAGTAATTTGTAGGCTACCAGCCTACTACATTGATACAATATGGCTTATTTTAAAAGGCTACATAACAGATTTATGTTCTAACAATTTTTAAAAGTACCGGTAGCTTGTTATTTAAAAATTGCTATTTAAAGCTAGTTATTTAAAAACTGCGCATTTAAAGAGTCATTAAACTATAGGCCTAAAAGATTTATGTGTAAACAATTCTAAAGACAAACCTATTATTTAAAAATTGTCATTCATAAAGTCATTAATACTATTATAGTTTTATTTACAAACAATTTTAAAATCTAGTTTATTATTTAAAAACTGTATGTTTAAAGAGTCATTAATACTATATAAAGGATTAGTTTTACACCAGCCAAGCAAATTCTTTAAAAAAGTTTCAACAGGCAAACTCCGAAAATCCACTGATATCAGGCCCTATAAGGGAGAGGTAAAACTACAAAAAAGAAAAAAATATTGATATCATATATTACTGGAAGTAATGAGTATGGTTAGTTATGTATAATCATTTTAATGCAATTTAACTTTCTCCTGGATAAGTAATGTAAAATCTTGTCATGAATTACTAAAATTACTGTAGTTTGTATGGGTAGTAATATGCCTATAATTATTTTTAAAATTATAGAATTTTAGACTGGATAAAATCATGCAAAATCGTGTCACTCTACAGCGACTAATAAATGTTTTATTATAGCCTATATATTGAAAACATCAATTACCGTGGCTATTCCATTCATTCACTGTGAATTCGATATTGACTAATAGCGTTTAGTAGTTCCTCGGATATCGACCAATCACAGTCGCTTATCTTACAAAATCCCTGCAAGATTCGCAAGGATGAGATTTTATCTGATAAAACGTCAGCTCGTTACTGAATGATCACAATATCGCTACGTCATCCATTACACTGGAAAACAAAAATCAACTTTTTTTTTGTGACATGGATAAAACAAGGTGTACCTTATGTAAAATTTCACCAGAAAGCAGAAAATGACCTTGGATTTTCTCTGTCACCCACTATTTGTTTGCTACGAAGTGTTTTGTGTTATACTGAATTTTTAATGACATGTTACATCCTATTTCGCTGTAGGCACTAAGTAATTCAGTCATAAGGTCTTTGTAGTTTTCAGCTTTGACATATCCAAGAAAATTGGTCACAACTGTTTTAAAAGCTTTCCATGCTCTTAGTTCAGCTTCATTCAGCATGTTAATTTTTGCCATCTTTCATAACTTCTCGTACTTGCGGTCCCACAAATATGCCCTCTTTAATTTTTGCCTCACTAACTCTCGAAAATTTCTGTTTCAGATACAAGAACTCCCTTCCGTTCCGATCTAATGTTTTTAAGCTAAGTTTAGAAGAATCGGTAAATAGGCGCAAATTGCTTGGTTCATGTTCCTGCCCCAACGCATCAAATAAGTTGTCAACATCCGTGCAGTAGCCTATACCAAAATCCCTTCTTGAGCGAAATAATGTGTAATTTATTTTTGATGATTTCGAAAGTCAGTTATATGTACGTCACGTTCGAGGAGATTCCATCCTTTTAATCTGGATGCTAGGAGTTCTAACTGTGATTTTGCTAGTTTTAAATCTCGAACTAAATCATTCAGTTCAGCTTTTGAAATCAGATGTAGCTTTGTTGAACATTTTGATACTTGAAAGTTTTAATTATTGTCGATTTCCTGTGCGAATTGCACAATATCAGATGGATCACCAGCACATTCTTCTTCGTCCAAACTCCACGATTCTGGTGGGTTTGGGATAGGAAGTTCTTCACTATGTTCGACGTGCCAGGCTGATGGTAAATTGGGATATTGCACAGCATCCTTGGACTTCAGTCCGATGCCCTATATTTTAGTGAGGCAAAAGTAACAATCTGTTGGATGGTCTTTTTGTTCTCTCCACACCATTGGTACTGCAAATCGCACATTACTTTTTCACCTTTCAATCAACCTGTTAACAATGTTATACAAGTCTTGCAACATATGTGAGGGAACCATGACTTATCTTGATCTCCTACTTTAACTCTGAAATAAAGTTTGTAAGCTCTTCGCACAAGTTGAGTGATATTACGTTTTTGCGATTTAAAAGTTATTTTTTCACACTTATAACAAAAACTGTTGACATTATTTACACACTGCCTAGGCATTGTATTGACTTGTTAATTCACAGTCAATCACAGTACAATAATAAAAATAAACCAAGTATGTAGAACACAAACACGTTAGTAAAGACGACATAGGAAATGCAGTAACTTCATACGCGGGTAAATGTCTACTAATGCACAATCTCATTTGGGTGCATACTTCTTGCATTTAATATACTGGAATGAACTTGTCTTAACACACTGCTACACTGCTGATACATACATTACACGAAGTGGTAAAATATGCATACAGTTACTCACAAAACTGTTGAAATGATTGCTGTTTTTTTGTTATTTTTAAAAAAGAAACGCTTGTTACTAAAAATCCGTGGGAGATAGGCAATTTCTGTTTTTAGATTTGTTATTAGGGTGCCTCAATATATCGGAAACACCTAAAAATTTCCATGTCACAAAATGGGTGTTTAACAGTGTTATCGGCGCTAAATTGAAAAAAAAAATGGTAAGCTCAAAGTTTGGTAATGCGTCTGTTGACGAAATTTATATTATCATAAAGGAAACATAAAACTGAAAGAAATATAAAATGCATATGGATTCAGCTTTAAAAGTTCTGTGAAGAACCTAAGTACAATTGAATTGAATTGACTAGGGATCCTCAAACGCAGCAGATTAGACTATTGATATGAGAAAATTCAATGGAGAAGAAACTTATGTTTTTAACCAATGTACATTCAAGTAGAGTGGCAATTTACAGATAGATTACGTTCTTGAAAAACAAGTAATTTTATTTTGTCCCGATTTTAAATTATCTTAATTTTGAGGTTAACTTTATTGTCACTACTTCGTTGGTAGCATTGCTTAGTATTCCATAACGTCAGCATTCCATGGCCGTACTTTGCCCATGACTGATCTACACCTATAATTTCTGGCACAATGTATACAGAAAGAATGTTTCTATAGAAATAAATGGTGCAAAAATATGTTGCACAAACTTTCTCGAATATACTTGTTAAAGGCTAGCACAGAAAAAAGTAAATTATAGGGACAATTCAATTTTATTTATTGCATTTTCAGAAAACTAATAAGTATCTAGAATGGAAAGCATCAGTGTTGGTTTTTATATTCAGTGCTTTTACCGAGAATTAATAATAATAATAACAATAACAACAGTAACAACAATAACTTGGGGTTTGCATGGTTTCCATAATCTCAAGGGCAAAAATGCAAGATACATTGAGATATAGCCGAACAATAGAAGCAAATGCTGCACTAATGAGATATTACAAAGAGCCTACTGGTAAATTTGGGTGGCCATGAGGTTTGATCTGAACCCAGGACCTCTTCCGTATTACCTTATACCACCTCGTTCTAATTGATTATGGTGTGTTCATTTCGACTGTGGTGAACTGACTATATGTCACAACAATATCTAGATTATAGTATTCTTGTTACTATGGGCAACAAAAGAATATTCATATTTTAATCAAAATGTATGTTCTGAAATTCGCATTTAAGTCATGTTATTTCGTTTTTATCTTGGTACCTATTAATTTTATGAAGAAATGTAGCCTATTTGACAAAAAATGATCTTTTTAATTTTCTCTACAACTTTACTGTGGTAGGTTTTCATGTATCGCCTACTGTAATGGAGATAATCTAGAAAAATTGAAAATGGATACAAGTAAAGTACCCCTAAGTCCTTTTTGCAGAGAAACGAATATAGCCATTTCATTAGTCATATATAAGAGTTTCCAATTTTAAATTTTTATTAAAATCGTTAGAGCCAATTTTTCAAAAATCAAAATTTTTTTTTAAAAGTTTTCATGAAAAGTCCCCTTAATATTTCAGTTATAAAATTTAAATTCTGGGCAGTTCGATAACATTTCTAAAATGTCCTTGATTCAAAAGATGAAGTAAATACAGTTGACCGTTTATCCACCCTCCTTGTCCACAGACGGACAGACAGACAGACTGAAAGACAGAAGGACAGACAGAAGGACAGACGTCATTCCAAAAACACTTTTTTCGGTTTCTAGGCATCGTGAAACATGCTTTCCTGGTGTTATGTCGATTTTGATTTTTTGTCACAATCACAATACTTTCTCTATACTGCGTATATGCGAGAAAGTAAAAGGACTGGATATAATTTATTGAAGAGATTTCCATTCTATAATTAGCTTTTTCATGTCAAAGTAAATTGAATATTGAACAGCTACAAGATATTTTTCCAACAAAAAATTATACTTAAAAGCTTTAAAGGATCCTAAATGTATAAAACAAATTAACCGCAATACATTCTGCATGTAAAAACCCAAACATCTCTTTCATTTCAGTTCATTAATTATTACAATAAACAAACCTTCAAGTTAAGTCAAATTAAATACAGTATGTCAAATTACTTTTCTTCATGGATCAAAATATTATGTGGTTGCATTACATTCAAGAAAGGATAGACATACCATTTTAGAAAATAGAAGCAAACAATGTTATATGTCTAATATTTCTATATTACCTTATGTTGCATGCTGTTTTTCAAATACAGGTATGTTACAACAATAATGTTAATAAAATGTTTTTTATGACAAATTTTTATAGATTAACCTTATCTCATAATTCAGTATTCTTTGTTACTAACAAAGGGCCTTATGTCAGACACACTTTTTTAATTTTATTTTTATTTTCAAAACCAAATTTGTTGTGTCGTGGGTTTGCTGATAAATAACAACACACTAGCTGGATTAAAGTACTGTTTATTTATTGCACTTTAACACTACATGAGCTCCGGTTGTTCTTGTACTGCACTAGGACACCACTTGCTGTTGAGCGTGATTATATAGTCCCTGAGTTGGACGTTCTAGAAGTAGAAGTGTCGCGAAGTTGAAGGTGCTGGGAGTCAGTGGGTGCTTCCAGAATTACGAGGAATGTGCAGTTATTGTATGAGCTTCTAGTAAAATCTTGCTGCTGGGATCCAATACACAATTAAATTATTGAACCAAATTATATTCAAGTTTTCACAATGAAATAAACTTGATTATTATAAGAGTTACATATTAGTTAATTTTCATCACTGCAAGTTTAGTAGTGTTGTTAAGTGTTCATATAGTTTTGTTTTATTAAAATATATAGTGACACTAGTGTTATATGAGAGTTTATAATATAATTTTCACATTGCCTGCATAACCTCATCATGGATGAGAAACAAGATGACAACAATCGCCAAAAAAGATCAGAAACTGAAAATAACTGTAAGCAGGGCCGTAGCTAGGCGGTGGCTAGGTGGGCGACCGCCAAGGGCGCAGGTACGAAGGGCGCAAAATTAACCATGAACAATCCCGCCTTTTTTAGGCTAATGCAATTTATCAAGCAATATAAATTCCACGTTAGTGGAAGAAATCTTTCAGGTTATTAAAAATGAATGCACGTGAACTATCTATACCTATAGTATTATGCCGAATGTCTACAAGCAAAAAGCAGTCATGCAACGTCCTTTAATTAACACGATTCATATTGACAGAGTAAAACATAAATCATGAACAGTATGGAAAGATATAACGACAATGAAAATTAATATGTACGTTATTATTGTGATGAAAGTGGTTCAACTCAATCCCTTTCCAGCTGATTGTCGTCCTCAGTGCTACTACTGTCGGCAGGATTGATTACAAAGCGATCAACAATGGCATCGCTCATACTGTTACATGCTACATGCAAAAATGACTGACCAACTATATTATTACAACAGAAAAAGCCGAATGCGCAGATCTCAATTCCTTTTGTTATTACTATTTTATTATAAATTAAGTGTGAACTAAAATTTCTTATTTTAAAAATGTTTAGTTTTTTTAATCACACAATGTATTAATGTACATTAAAATTAATTTCTGTAACTTTACATTGAATAATATGTGTTGTGATCCGCGGCCGATGCACGCTCTGCCAGCTGGCAGTACACATGTTGTTTGTTTTGATCAAGTTCCCTTCTAAGGCCGGCGCTGATATTATAGTCGCTGCTATTATTTTTAATTATATTATACTGTATTATTATTAGGGCCCGGATTCTGATGACCTAAAATTGTTTGAAAAGACCTATAAAATGACCCCAAAATTTAAAGAAAATGACTTAATAATTATAAAGAATGACCTAAAAACTGATATTTTATTTATAAAAAATTATTATTGTACACACAAAATTATAGAATAATTTGTACATAATTGTTAAAACCTTCAATTCAGAGAGGATGTTGTAGGTCTGAAAAACTTTGATTTTTGCTGTGAATATTCTTTCCTTACGGAAATTTATACTGGCACTGAGGCACTGGCGAGTCAAACTTCGGCATTTCCTTTTGCGGTCTGCCGGATTATATTGTTTATTGAGGGTAAACAGTAGTTTGCACTCTCAAATACAAGCAGGTGGCAGACTCTGGTGCCAAGTCAATCTAATAACAACAGTAATGTAATACAACATTTTGGCATTCCTTTGATTCTCATTTCCTACTGAGACATGGGATCACTTAACGCCGAATTTTTCCTTCTTGCATTAAACAAACAACGCTTCAAAGACAGCACCGCTGGGGACGAAATAAATGACCTAAAAATATAAAATTGCATACAATGTCAAAAAATGGCCTAATAAAAATGCATTTCTATAATCTAGAGTCCATGATTATGATTTATCTACAAATTGGCAATGTCTATGCAGCATCAATAAAAAAAGATGACATGTTATTAGAATCCGGGCTCTGATTATTATTGTACTTTTTAACAAAGCGATTTAAAAATTAAACAGTGAAACAATATTAATGTTTGTGTTGTTTCGTCTCTTGCTGATGTTGGCGTTGCTTCTGTTGTAGGCCAATAGGTAAGAATGATTTCAGAAAAAAAATGTGCCAACTAATACTACCATGACCATCATAGCTTAGTCTACATTATTAGTTTTGATCTATTAGGCAGTGGTTTTTTTTAAGAAATGGGACCAAAAAAAAACTTCTGCAAGCGAATTTAAGAAAATCAGTTTTACAGAAATTTAAAAAAAATTGTTCATTTGGAGGGCGCAGATTTGTCAAACTCGCCAAGGGCGCAGAAGGACCTTGCTACGGCCCTGACTGTAAGCCTTTATTTATTTTTCCAAATCCTTTTGAGCCATTATCAAACTTATCAAATGGTGATGATAATACTGAAGCTATGGATCAAAACAATAGTTCTGCTCAGAAACCTAAAAAACACCTATTTATGTAAATAATGTATCAAATATAAATGCAGTTCTACACGATTTGAGAGCAGAAAACGTAAGCCTTTTCAAACATATTACACTTGATAATCAGAGAGTAAAATTTCCATTTGAACTCCTGAAGATTACAGATCTGCCATAAAGTATTTCGAGACTCATAAAGCAAAGTTCCATACGTACCAAATGAAGAAAGATCACAGTTTTTGCATAGTAATTAGAGGTCTGCATCCTTCATGTGATATAAACGCAGTTATGAATGAGTTGAGCTCACTAGGATTTGAGCCTGCACAATGGTTCCAGTGCATCATCCTGTTACAAAGGTGGCTTTACCGTTATTTTTTCTAGACCTTAAACCAAAATGTAAATCATGAAAAAATTTACGAATTAAACAGACTGTACTATGCTGTGATAAAAGTAGAGCCCCCAAAACCTAAAAGGCATATTGTTCAATGCATAAATTGCCAAGAATATGGTCATAGCAAGAACTATTGCCATAAAAGAGCCAGATGTGTCAAATGTGATGGGAATCATTCTACTTCAAAGTGTACAAAACCTCATGATGCTCCACCACCCACCAGTGTGTGTGAATTGTAAAGGGCAACACACCGCAAGTTGTAGAGGCTGTCCTGAACACTTAAAGCTTCAAAAAGTATGAAATCCTACTTCGCAAACAAGGAAATTCCAAGCTAATGAAACAAGAACAAATTCTTCTTAAATGGGAATCAATTTAACCAACCAGAATTTTCCATCCCTGCCAGCCCCTTAAGTTCCACAAGACTCTTCTCATCAAAAAACCTATGCCAAAGCCGCTTCTCCTGAACCAAATGTAAACCAGCTGGATCATATTCTAACCAAGCTGGACTCACTCCTAGAGCTTCTACATCCACTTATTAATACACTATCTCAAATTATACCTGTCCTTTTAAAACATAATGGCTAGAGGCCCTAAAACAGCAATATGCATCTGCACTTGGATCTGTCCAGGCATTAATAATAAGTATCATGAATTATTGTATTTCCTTCAAACTTATAATATTGACATATTGTTAGCTACAGAGACCAAATTGGCACCGCATTTGCATTATCGCATAGCAGAATGTTATATGTACAGGGCTGATCATCCCAGCGAAGAAATGAAAGGGGGTTCTGCTATTTTTATAAAAACATCACTAGTACATTATGAACTTCCACCATAATTGAAGAAGAATATCAAATATTACGCATACAAATAGAGTTCAATAACAAGAAATTACAAATTGGATCATTTTATTCAGCTTCAGCCAACCAACTAAATCCATCAGATTTCTGGGCTGTTTTCTACGAATTGAAATCTTATTATCTAATCGGCGGAGATTTTAATAGCAAACATCCTCTTTGGGTACGATAATTCTTGCGGGAATACACAGTGAAGTGGTTAAATTAAAACAACACACTTATTTTATCACTCAACTTCACTCAGTGAAGAGTCTTTAGCTGATTTTCAAGAGCAATTGTTCGTTCAAGTTTTAATGCATCTTTTAGTTCTTTCATTGCACTTATTTTATCACTCAACTTCACTCAGTGAAGTTGAGTGATAAAATAAGTGTGTTGTTTTAATCCTCTTTGGGGATCGAATGTAGTCAACCCACGAGGAAGAATACTACATTGTGTATCTTATCAACTGAATCTAGAGCATCTATTTCCTGTGGAATCGACACATTACCCAGGAGATGGCAGCACACCGGATGTTTTAGATTTCTTCATTGGTAAAAAGTTGCGCAGCACTGCACAAGTCCTGAAGTACCACATGAATTAAGCTCAGATCATTATCCTGTACTTATTATACTCAGTGGCACTGCTGAGAACTATATTTCTTCTCCTGGTTTAATTAAGCACCCTTTCAACTGGACATTGTACACTTCTACATTACAATCTCTGACCAATTTACACATACCTTTAAAGTCACCTCATGATATAGATGTTGCAGTTGCTATTATTATCAGAAATATCCAGCATTCTGCTAATCTAGCAAGTAGCTCTACTGAAAATTACACTCACAGATTTACCAATGGTAATTTTCCTCATCATATTCAACAACTTCACGAGATTAAAAAGAAGTGTAGAAAACTTTGGGAACAAACTAAATACCCTCAACACAAGATTTCTTATAACAGAGCAATGAAAGAACTAAAAGATGCATTAAAACTTGAACGAACAATTGCTCTTGAAAATCAGCTAAAGACTCTTAATGCACAGGATGGATCTTTATGGAAGACAACGAAGAAAATATTAAAATGCAGAGAAAAATACCGCCTTTAAAAACCGGCACTAAGTGGTCCTCGACTCCAGAAAAGAAAGTGAAACTGTTTTCTGAACAATTGCACAATCAGTTTCAACCGAACGATATTGCTGATGCTGATTTCACTAGAACCGTAGAAGAATCAATTTCTCAACCCCTCCAACTATCTCCTTACAATAAATTCTTTACACCTGCTCAAGTATGGAATGTCATAACTAGATCACCTAAGAATAAAGCTCCTGGCCAAGATTTTATTGTTCAGCCTCTACTGGAAGCTCTCCCTCGAAAAACACTAGTATTTATAACACAAATATACATCGCTATTCTTCACTTAACTTATTTCCCTTCTAAATGGAAGCACGCTATTATAACCATGATCCCAAAACCACAGAAAGTCAAAAGTGATCCAAAAAGTTATCGTCCACTCTTCTCCAAAATTTTTGAATGTTTACTCTTTTCACAATTACTGGAAGAATTAAAACACGTTCTACCTACTACACAGTTAGGTTTCAGAACACAGCATTCATGTCCACAGCAGCTCCACCGCATTGTAGATGCTATATTGGACACTTACGAGGAAAAATCAGTTTATCTAGGACATGGGTGTGCATCTGTGGCACATTGTGTCACTTTGAGGTGGGGTAATGTCTCCCACAACAGTCGCCCTTGACGTCAGCATAAAGCAGTTTCAACGTGACACTGAACATGAAGAGCAGGTTTCATACGTCACAGCAGGATGGGGGACTAAAACGTTTCCCTCAGTTGCTCAGGTATGGTCTAGGACTATTTCTGGATACTGAAAAGGCTTTTGACAAAATATGGCATGATGGTCTTCTTTTCAAAACTAAGCCTCACCTAAATGATACTCTCTATAGAATCATTTTAAATCATATCTTTGCAGCAGAACATTTTCTGTAAAATATGAATCAGCTCAATCAAAAGCATTAACAATTCGATCTAGAGTACCTCAAGGCAGCATGATTGGTCCTCTACTTTATATCACGTACACTGCAGACTTTCCAGTTTCTTACAAACTCATAATTGCTCATTTAGACGACATTGCAATACTGAGTAAAGGTGACGCTGAAATAGCTGTACAGCATCTTCAAGAATTTTGTGACGAAATAGACTTGTGTTGCAAAAACTGGAGAGTTGTGATGAACCCAAAAGAAATCAAACGTCGTGAAATTCTGTTGTGGTTAATCATGTTTACAACTCATATTGTAAGTCATAGTTGGCAACATTGGAAGTGCAATGGGAAGTATTGAGTTGTTATGTTGGCAACTTGTGTTCAGACAGAGTGATGGTGTACGTGACTAGCAGGCAGTCTAGTATGGGACAAGCAGCCCAGTTGGTCGTTGCGAGTCATAGTGAACGGTTGCGAATTTTCAGTGGAGCTAAGCTCATTGAGTGATCGTATCTATCTCGTGTTTTTCGGAGTTATTCGGTGTTTGGACGATATTGTACATACTATTAGGGTTTTTTTTGTGGTTTGGCGTGACAGTCCGATTCCTTTGGAGTTAGTGAGGACACACTTTGGTTGGGTTCGTAGTAGATATCACCTTCTTGCTTTGGTTCGCCGTGTTCGGGTTGTAACCGGAAGAAACCATCTCGGCCCCCAGTGCCCTGCAAGATGGGGAGAAAAAAGAAAAAGAAGAAACCCATACGGCCCCAGGACAGGATAAACAGACCATGGACACAGAAACAGACACAGCAACAGACACACAGATTTCTCATACATACTCTTCACATGATCTAGGTCCTTACCAAATCTACTTAGAATCTAACAATCAAAAGGTGGGCAATTACCACCCGCTTGCATTAGGTAAACTGCTGTTTGAGGAGTCCATAGAGAAAATTACTTCCATCTCTAGGCTAGGCAGAAATAGACTAAAAGTAGTTTTTCAGGACGCGCAGTCCGCCAATAAGTTGTTATCTCATTCATTATTGCAAAAACATCAATTGAAAGCATTCATACCATACAAAGCATTATTTGTTAAAGGAATTATTAGAGGAATTGATACTACGTTAAATTTGTTGGAAATTGCACCACATATTTCCTCCCCATATGGGCAGGTGGTGGAGCTTCATCGTATCACGAGAAAGGTGAGTACTGGTGAATCCACTGAGGTAAAGCCTACGCAATCTGTGATTGCCTCCTTTAGAGGCAAAACAGTTCCGGCGTATGTACAATTATACAAGATGCAATTAAGGGTGGACAAGTTTCAGTACAGGGTCACACAATGTGGAAACTGCTGGCGGTTCGGGCACCGAACGCAGCAGTGTAGAGGTAAGATCCGATGCCCCGTCTGTACGGAGGAACATAAAGAGGACGTTTGTCTTTCTCCTGTTTTGCGTTGCTGCAATTGCAGGGGAAGACACAAAGCCTATGAACAGGAATGTCCCGCACGTCTCAAGCAGCACAAGATAAATGACATCATGACGAATAATAATTTGGACTATTTTGATGCCTTAAATTTATATCATGAGAACAGGACATATGTTCCTGATGCAGGAGCTTTTCCGGTTCTGCAATATAGTCAGACTACTAGACAGACGATTAGTCGATCCGCTGATATGACAACACCCAATAGTGTTGACAAACAGTCACCTGTTTCCGTCCAACGGGCAGATCCCTCCCAGGAGAGGGGAAAGAGGTTAACTTCCTCCCAAGAGGACACTACCAAAAAAATGAAAAAACAAGCGACGCCGGCATACCCGGACACTGCCAGTAGCTTGGTCTACCCTAATGGCAGGCCACAGCATTCGGGGGCCGTCCCGAGAACGCAACCTACCCAGGAGAAGGCGAAGTCTCCCTCTGTATACATTCCGAAAGAAGCACCTCCGATACCGGAAGAATTTCAAAAAGAGGCGGATCAGTTCAAAACAAGACTGAATAGTCTCTTTTATAATATGGGGAGAAATTTACGTAAGCCAGGGTATATAGATCTTAAATATCACATGATGAGACACGTTTCCCAATTAGTTCAGACTCATTTTACGTAAACAGAATGCGGATATTTCAGTGGAATGCACGTAGTATACGCAGTAAGCTGCCTGAGCTACAACGGGTATTGGACATCTTAGCTATTGACATCTTATTAATAACTGAAACATGGTTACACCCAGAGACGCCGTTCTATCTTAACAAGTATAATATAGTTCGATCAGATCGCCCGGACGGACGCGGGGGAACGGCTGTTCTGGTTCATTCTAGCTACAATTACTCCGTTGAATATATACCTTCTCCTCATGAAGCGATTAGTTTAACTGCAGTTCGCATTCAGGGTATTTTGTTGGTGGTTATTTACAGACCCCCTCATATTAACATACGATCGGAAGCTTGGACCACATTATTTTCCTACTTTCCGGATCCAACTATTTTAGGGGGAGATTTCAATGCTCATCATACCGCCTGGCATAGTTCGAGGATTTCGCAACAAGGGTTCCATTTACATAGGGCCATTAGTAATAGTCATTTTCTCTGTTTAAATTCGAACACTCCGACAACTATCCACCCTTCCACTCATGCAAGGTCGATTCTGGACCTTACTTTTGTCACCCCTAGTATAGCCCCACACGTAGAGTGGTCAGTTCACTATGATGCCTTGGGAAGCGACCATTTCCCGGTTCTACTCCAATATTCTCTTCCGGGAGCCGTACGGGATGGAGAAGGGTTGCTGGGTAGAATGGGGCTTAGGCCGAGGAGGAGAAGACTATCCCACTTCCAGACCAGGGATTTTCAAACATATCTCAATCGCAGTTTCCATCCTTCTTGGTCACTGGATTCTCCGATACAGATCTATCACAAAATCACTCAACCGATTACAGAATATCTGAACCAGTTTCACCCTCTCCTTACGCACTATACCATCAAGAGAACATTGTATAGTAAGTTTTGGTGGACCCCTGAATGCTCGCGTGCAGTTGCGCTACGACGACAGGCAATGGCACATTACAAACGCGTGCCAACCGGTGATAATTACCTTCGAGTGAAACGCCAAAGTGCGCTCACATCGAAATTTCTTAAATTCACTAAACGTTCCGCCTGGAAAAACTTTTGTTCGCAATTGCATACCCATACCTCATATTCTTCCATTTGGGCTACAGTCCGAGCATTACATGGACATGCACACCCACGAGTGGTTCAAATCCCCCTTGAAATTTTGAAAACATTCCATGAAGTATTAGCCCCACCTTCTGTGGATCCATTAGAATTCAAGCCCATTCAGGTGGACGCTTCCCCACCTGCACCCTTTAATTCCGATTTTCAGATTGGGGAGTACTACGCGATAATCAAGAAGAAAAAGAATACTGCTCCTGGCTTAGATGGATTCTCTTACCACATGATTAAATCTTTACCGCGGACTATCCACGAGTCCCTTCTGAAATGGTATAACTTAATTTATAAACATCCTTACATTCCGCCTTCTTGGAAAGAATGTCTTGTGATCCCGGTTCCTAAAACAAATCAGGTTGATGACCATTCTCACCTTAGACCGATTACACTGCTTTCTTGTTTTCGAAAGGTATTTGAGTCCCTGCTACAACACAGGATTTTATGGTTTCTCGAACATCGGAAAATAGTGGGACGATCCCAAGCAGGTTTCAGGAAAGGGAGGTCCACTTCGGATAACCTCGCGATACTGGTCATTGACATATTACTCGCTTTCTCCACTCGGTCTATAGTGGACGCAGTATTTATTGACATTTCTAAAGCGTACGATTCGGTGCACATTCCCATCCTTTTGGACATCTTAATATATTTACAGTTCCCTCAAAATTTGATTCGGCTTATTAGTGTATTATTTACGGATAGGGTTATTTATATTGAAAATTCAATTGGATATTGCTGCTCCCGTCGAACCTCCATTGGTCTTCCTCAAGGCTCCAGCCTTAGTCCCTTACTATATCTTATTTACACGCACGCCTTAGAGTCCACCATAACTCCTTTTTGCCGCATACTCCAATATGCAGACGATATATTGATATATACTCGACGTTCCGATATGCAGGACTCCACACGGGACCTACAGCAGGCCATGGATTCACTTCATATTTGGTGTGAGGCCAAGGGTCTACAAATACATAGTAGTAAGACAGTTCGTATTATTTTCACTAGGAAATCGCACTACAACGTCCCCCAGATTCGGTATTCAGAGTCTCCTATTAAAGTAGTACATCAACATAAGTTTCTCGGGGTGATATTCGATTCAAAGCTTAATTGGAGGGCTCATATTCGGGAGTTAGTTCTCCGGTGTGAAAAGGGTAGGCACATAATTCGATCATTAACTACCACGTGGTGGGGAGCCAACGTCCAAACTCTACATTTGGCCTATCAGTCCATTATACGCAGCAAACTTGAATATGCAGGTTTTTTGTTTGATACAGCCTATAAAAAAGACATTACAAAGTTACATTCTATTCAATTTGACCTTCTTAAAATCGTTTCGGGAGCAATGCGTTCTTCTCCCAACCAGGCTCTCCCGGTTGAAATGGCCGAATACCCGTACAGTTACCGTTGTCGTCTTTTGGCGCTGAATTACCTGATAAGACAGTTGTCAGACACTTCTTCGCCAGTCATACCAAAATTGACTCTACTTTCTCGTTTGTACAAACCTTATAATATCAATAGGAGTCTGGATCCTCCTGCTTTATTATGGGCGTTTGACTGTTTACGCCCTTATACTAGAGATATAGTTCGCTCTAGGGGTTTACCGTGTTATAATTGTCCTTTTGCAGTAGTTTCTTTTTCTTTTCCGGTCAGATTGCAAATGACGGAAGATGACCGAGTGTTACTTCGGACGCCTTTAACGGAAAACATTACTCAAGCCTCCAGTATAGCCATTTATACGGATGGCTCAAAACAGTTAAATGAATCCGCGGTTGGAGCAGCTTACATTGTTCCTGCCTATAATATCTGGGCACAATACAAGCTTCCATCGGATACTACGGTGTTTCTAGCGGAACTCTTTGCTATTCGCCAAGCATTATTGTGGTTAAAACGTCGGGCTATCCTCCAACCTACTGTTATTTATTCGGATTCACAGAGCGTACTAATGGCCCTCCGAGAACCACACATGCCGAATACCGCTTCATGGTGGGTTATACATGTTAAACACCTGTGGTATCAATTGTTAGCATTGAACGCACGAATTTCAATGTGCTGGATTCCTGGTCACGCGGGCATAGCGGGAAATGAAGCAGTGGATACCTTGGCGAAGCAAGCCTGCAAGCGGGGGCAGCTTACTGAGATTTTACTGCCTGCATCCCACTTTAAACATCCTATCATATCTCTACTAAGACAAGAATGGCAGCGTAAATGGGATACATATGGTTTAACGTCGCATATCCACTATTATAACTTTCAAAACACAATTCCGATTAGACCGTGGTTTTATAATCGCAGATTCCCTCGTTGGTTTCTTACTTCTATCATACGCATTAAATTAGGTCACACTAGCTCTCCATACTTTCTAAATAAAATTCATGTTGCCGACACTCCCCTTTGTCATTGTAACCAAGAGGGCTCGGTTCATCATCTGGTGATGGCATGCCCGAGAAATCGCACGGCTAATGATCATTTTTATTTACAACTTCAACGTTATCATGTCCCGTTTCCAACGTCTCTATATGTTCTTCTATATTACCCCCCACTCCATATTCTTCATTTGCTCTACCAGCATATGAAACGATGTAAAATTAAACTATAACACACTTCTCTATTCTGTTGGCTGAGGGTCTCTTTCCAGGGTGCTACTTCGGTTATCCCATATGTCCCGGTGCGCCTCGGTGACAACCCGATTTCCATGGTCCAAAGATTCCCGTATTACATTTCACACAGACATACACACGATTTATTCTTCATATCTCATTAGGGTATTGTAATTTTATTGGAGATACTATTACTCGTACGCTTCATACACTAGGTGGTTAGTCACTTATTAGTAAACAAATACTACAACAATCACTGATCCTGGTCTGTTACTCCTTTCTCCCTGTTGGGGAGTCGACATTGTTTCTAGAATATCACACTGGCTACATGGCGATATGGAAGCCGAGGCCAAATACACTAGAAGAAGAAGAAGATGGGACAAGCAGTTATGTATGGACCTTCAGTAGGTACAGTAATGGAACGACAATTGTAAGAGGCAGATGTGCCTAGTAAGTCTGCAAGTTAGTAATGTTATTGAAAGTTGTAAGTGAAGGACATAACCAGCCAGCAAGCAGCAAGAACCTTAATGTTGTACGTGACATTTTGTATGAAGAAAGAAGTGAAAGATATTTGTGAACTACACGACATTTATGTGTATTATGACATTATCTATGCAAGTGTTATTTGCAAGAAGTGTTGTATAAACTATATACTATATACTGCAAGTCAAGTTGACTGCAAGAACGATTATTTATATCAGTTATTTATTTTTGATTCAAATTTACAAGTTTCACAGGCCGTATTAATAAAATATAATTATTCAAGCATACATGTGCGTTCTATCATTCATAGTATACATATGGCGTATTTCTAGGCTATTCCGCTATTATCCGCAACAGGTTATGGGCCCAGGATACGTGAACCCAGGACACGCCCAGAGTACATGAATAGAACGGTCCCAGTGTATGTGAACAGACAACGCCCAGTTTTCGTGAACAAAACGGCCCCAGTTTTTGTGAATAGAACGGCCCCGGCCTACATGAACAGGACTGCTGCAAAATTGAATATCGAAGAAATAAAGTGTGAAAAGCAAGTTAAAGTTAAAGTAAAAAACTGTTATAATCTGACTTACAAACGACCTCGAGCAGTCACGGCTACTAGGATCGTAGCACATCATTTCCACAAGAAAAGCAGCAAACACGAAGTTAATCTTGTGCAACGTCATATTTGTGATTTGTAAAGTAAGAAAAGAAATTGTCAACCATGGATACAGTTAAATCTCATCTGGAAATGTTAAGTGAGGACTCACATGGAGTAGTAAATTATGTGTCATGGCGTTTCAAGTTAAATTTAGCACTCAGAACAAAGGATTTATATGATGTCGCAACAGGTGATCTAACCAAGCCTTCAGGTGCCCGCACTGATGCAGAAGTTAAAGAGTGGTTACAAAAAGACATTGAAGCTCAGTCAATGATAGGATTAAATGTGTCTAGCTCTATTGCAAGAAAAATTGCTAATTGTCAAACATCAAAAGCAATGTTAGATAAATTAGTTACTTTGTATGGAACAAAGACTGAAGTAAATTTAGAAGTATTACGTAGAAAATTTTTCACCTTTGTCTATGATGAAAATAAATCAGCAGCAGAGAACTGTATGGAAATTGTGATGATAAGTGAAGAATTATCAAGAAATGATGACCCCATGCAAGAAAGCTGGATCATGACCAGAATATTAAGCATATTGCCGACAAAACTAGCACACTTCAGAACATCTTGGGACAATGTAACTGGATCTGATAAGACAGTGGAAAACATGATTGGAAGATTAAGACTCGAAGACGAGAGACTCAAGGAAGCAATCCAAGGTCAAGAGGACATACAAAATTCTCTCATAGTAAGACATTCTCGAAAGCAAGGACAGTTATCACAAAGCAAGCAAGATAAACAATCAGTGATATGTTACAAGTGTGGAAAGAAAGGACATATTCTCAGAGAATGCAGAGGCAAACCATGTGATAAATACATAGCATATTGCAAGAAGACTTACCCCTGCAACAAATGTGGAAAGAAAGGACACTACGCAAAGGAGTGTATATTCCGAAATGAAAAGAGCAAAAGAGAAAGTGCAAGCCAAGATGAACGACGAGAACGTCGAGGATTTATAACCATCGCACTTAACACAGCAGACCTGGACGAGCAACACAAGGAAGAAATGATGGAAATATGGTATCAAGATTGTGGAGCCAGTCAGCACATGACTCCAAATAGAGAGTGGTTCACTCATCTCACCGAGTTGGAAGAACCCATCTCAATTGTAATAGGAGACTCATCCAAACTAGATGGTATTGCAGTTGGAAATGTGGAACTAGAAGCATTTGATGGTGAAAAATGGTATCCAGTTGAACTAAAAGACGTTTTATATGTACCAGATCTGAATTTCAACCTTTTCTCAGTAGGAAAAATGCTAGATAAAGGCTATTTGCAAAGTGCAGACAGTGAAATATCCAAATTTAGCACTTCAGATGGTAAACAAATCGTCGCAGTGGCAAAACGTGAAGGAAATCTCTACAAAATGCTGTTGAGGAGAGAGAAAGAAGAAAACTGTTTAGTTACATCCATCAGGACATGGCATGAGAGACTTGCACACCAAAATATCAAATATGTGAGAGACATTCTGAATAAGCAAGGAATTAAGTACATAGATGACTGGAATGGAGTTATATGTGAAGGATGTGTATATGGAAAGCAACATAGGATTTCTCATCCAACAAACCCAAAGAAAGCTACACAACCACTGGACTTGGTGCACGTGGATATGTGTGAAATGGAAGTACCATCGTTAGGAGGAGCAAAGTATTTTCTATTATTCAAAGATGACTTTTCTCATTTCCGAACAATCTACTTCATGAAAAATAAGGATGAAGCACCAAAGAAATTAGAAAGCTATATAAAGTTGGTAGAAAATCAACTGGGAAAGAAGATAAAAACTCTTAGGTCTGATAGTGGAAAGGAAATAAAGAATCTCAAAACAAATGAATTACTTGAAGCACTAGGAGTTCTACACACATTCTCTAATAGTTACTCACCAGAGCAGAATGGAAGAATCGAGAGAGAGATGCGGACTATTGTTGAAGCAGCTCGCTCAGCAGTACATGCGAACAATCTAGATAAAAGATTTTGGGCAGAAGCAGTAAATTATGCAGTATTTACCATAAACCAGACTGGAACAAGTACAGTTGAAGGAAAGACCCCTGCAGAACTGTGGTTTGGACGCAAAATCGATATAAATAAATTACGAGCATTTGGATGTGAATGTTTTGTATTAATTCCAAGTCACAAGAGAAGGAAAATGGACCGAAAATCTCAGAAAGGAATTTTTGTAGGATATGACATAAACTCACCATGCTACAGAGTGTACATACCAAGCACACAAGAAGTTGTCAGCTCAGATAATGTGATCTTCAATGAATACAAAGAAAAAGAAAGAGAAAGTCAAAGTACAGAAATCAGCATGAATTCACCTGATAACCAAGAAGCAGAAGAAGAAGAAGAAGGCAGAACAGAAGAAAGACAGAGAACAGAACCAGTGATAGAAGAAAGAGGAAATCTGCGAGATCGCAGAAAATTGAAACAACCTGCCAGATTCGATGATTACGTCATGGACTATTCTGAAGAAGAAAATAGTACTACTAATGCCATAATTGGAGAAGTTCAAGATATATCTACTACGGAAGCACTGAAAAATGAAAACTGGAGAAGTGCAATGCAGGAAGAGTATAGCTCATTGATGAAAATGAAAACCTGGAAGCTAGTCAACTGTCCAGAAGGAGTAAAACCGTTGTCATGTAAGTGGATACTTCGAGAAAAAGCGAATGGAAAACTCAAAGCCAGATTAGTAGCTAGAGGATTTGAACAAAAGGAAGGAATTGACTACACAAATACATTCAGCCCCGCAGCTCATCATGCATCAATAAGACTAATTTTAAGTCATGCAGCATCTGAGAAGTTGAAGTTAGTACCATTTGATGTCAAAGCAGCTTTTCTATATGGACATCTACAGGAGGAAATTTACATGTTCCAACCAGAAGGATTCAATGACGGATCTAGTAAAGTATGCAAACTACAGAAAAGTATTTATGGACTCAAACAAGCTCCGAAGAAGTGGAATGAAAGAATATCAAAATATCTTGAAAGCATAGGACTGATAAGTACAGATGACGACCCTTGTATCTACTACAACAAAGAAAAGAATATTCTATTGTCACTATTTGTAGATGATGGATTAATCGCAGGCAAAGATGAAAGAGAGATCTACAAAATTTTGAACAAAATCAATCAGGAATTTGAAATTACTTACAGTAAGACAGTTCAGAAAGAAATATCGTACCTTGGCATGGAACTGAAGATTGAACCAGGAGGAATTTTTGTGAGCCAACCCCGGTACACAAAGAAGATAATCAAGAAGATGAATCTTGAAAAATGCAACCCAGTATCAACACCGATTGAACCTGGAATGATAACGAAGAAGGAATGCTACATGAATAACAAACCTGTATCAGATAGCATCCCTTATCGTGAAGCCATTGGAAGTCTACTATACCTTGCAACGATTACCAGACCAGATATTAGTTTTGCTGTAAACTACTTGAGTCGCTACTGCACGAAGCCAATGGAAGATGGTAAAACGAGTTTACCAGTACCTGCAAGGAACGATTGAATATGGAATCTACTTTGATGGCGATACAACACTTGTAGCCTACACAGACTCGGATTATGGAGGAGATATAGACACAGGACAGTCAACGAGTGGTGTACTAGTCATGAGAGGGGGACCCTTAATATGGTATTCCCACAAGCAGAAAGTGGTAGCTACGTCTACTGCCGAAGCTGAATATCGTGCCGCAGTGTCAGTAATCAATGATGTATGTTGGATCAAGCGATTAGCACTCGAACTTGGTATTCTAAAATTTGATCAACCGATCACTTTGTTTGTTGACAACATGTCAGCAATCCACATGCTTCAAAATTCTCATGAAGGAAAAACAAACAAAGGCTAGAAACATATTGAAATTTCAAGAAAATATATTCAACAGCATATAGGCAGTACAGTTACTCTTGAACATATTGAAAGCAGTTTCCAAATTGCAGACATTCTGACAAAACCTTTGTGCAAGAAAAACTTTAACAATCTTCGTTGTAAAATGATTAAGGAGGAGTGTTGTGGTTAATCATGTTTACAACTCATATTGTAAGTCATAGTTGGCAACATTGGAAGTGCAATGGGAAGTATTGAGTTGTTATGTTGGCAACTTGTGTTCAGACAGAGTGATGGTGTACGTGACTAGCAGGCAGTCTAGTATGGGACAAGCAGTTATGTATGGACCTTCAGTAGGTACAGTAATGGAACGACAATTGTAAGAGGCAGATGTGCCTAGTAAGTCTGCAAGTTAGTAATGTTATTGAAAGTTGTAAGTGAAGGACATAACCAGCCAGCAAGCAGCAAGAACCTTAATGTTGTACGTGACATTTTGTATGAAGAAAGAAGTGAAAGTTATTTGTGAACTACACGACATTTATGTGTATTATGACATTATCTATGCAAGTGTTATTTGCAAGAAGTGTTGTATAAACTATATACTATATACTGCAAGTCAAGTTGACTGCAAGAACGATTATTTATATCAGTTATTTATTTTTGATTCAAATTTACAAGTTTCACAGGCCGTATTAATAAAATATAATTATTCAAGCATACATGTGCGTTCTATCATTCATAGTATACATATGGCGTATTTCTAGGCTATTCCGCTATTATCCGCAAAAAATTCACATACAAGATGATGTACTACAACAATCAATCGTAATTCAAGGCGAACAGATTCTTGAGTCTAAGTCTACTGCAAAGACGTATAATAAAGATTTGCTTAAAGAAACCTTTGGATTACCCTACGCAACTTATCTTCCCTGAAGTTAATGTATTAGATATTTTGAATTTATATAAAAGAAATTTACTTATTTTTATCCATAAACATAAATCTAATTTTAAAACACATTTTCACCCTCATAACACAAGACGAATAGCCTTCTCACCCTTAATTGAAATTAAGTGTAATACATCAGCTGCGCTGAAACATGGGTTTAATTTTGGAGTAAGACTATAAATAACATGACTATAAATAACATCCAGATATAAATAACATGAATGTGGATAGTTTTAAGAATAGAATAAGATACATTATAAAATAGTTATTCTAAATTAGTTCTTTTTTCTTGATGTATTTTATAAATAAATGTTAACAGTAATGACATTTTATGTTTTAAGAATAATTTTATATTTTGTGATGTTTGCATGTGTAGGTGCGTGTGTATGATACTGCTGTACGTTTTAAAACTGAACTGCACCCGAGCCCGAGCATTCTGCTCTTTCGGGTGTTTATCACTTGTATAATATTGTATTTGTATTTTTTGTATTCTTGTATTTTTTTGTATATTAAAAATTGGTTTTGCAATGTAAAAAAAAAAAATCAGTCAGATATCTTGGTCTTATGCTCGATCAACGTCTGACGTGGAAAGACCATTTTTCCTAAGTAATTAAGAAAATTCACCATCGTCTCCATGAGCTGAAACACATCATATCTTCTAAATCCTCACTTTCCCTTCAATACAAGAAATTAATATACACATCGCTCATCAAGCCTATCTGGATGTACAGTTGTCCAATTTGGAATTCAGCATCATCTTCACAAATACAAAGAATTCAGACTATTCAAAATAGGTGCCTTCGGTTAATAACTATCTCCATGTTATGTCAGAAACTCAACCATTCACCCTGATCTCAACATTCCAGATGTAACAACAGTACTCAGCAAAGCTTACGTAAGACTAGCCAGATCATTCAATAACCACATCAATCCACTGATCCAGGACATTCCCACAAACTATCCACCAGACCCACAACTCAGAATACTAAAGAGGAAAAGACACTCTGATCTTAGACTATGAGAATCAATGTTAACTAAATCTGTAATGCAAATGGTACTGGCGCTGGGCAGAACCCCGGAAACAAGTGCCAAGTTATTTTATTTCTACAGAGTGGACCAAAAGTCGCGATCGGATAATGTTTATATTGTAATAACTGATTTTCCGAAACCGAAAACTAGTTAAAAACTATTCATAGGCTGAGAGGAATATATACCCCATTCATATACGTTTTGTAGCATTAGTTTGCCGATTTTCCGAAAGAGCAAGGACATTGTTATGTTTTAGTGACAAGGCAGAGTTTTCTTGCACGCGGGTTTATTAAGCGATTGTTGTCGATGTGAAACGCTGTGTTATGTTTGTGTTGTAACCAATGGCGGATACAAGCAAATATACGATTGAGGTACGTCTCATTGTTAGTGTGTGGGTTCATGAAAAGAAGAAACTGGCGAAACGTACGAAGAAATCAGAGAGAACTTCTTTCTTCGTTTCAATAAAGCAGCTCCCACTGAAGTCAAACTACGGAAACTGGAAAAGAAGACTTTCTCAAAAGGCTCTGTATTGGATGCAAAACGCAGCGGAAGACATAAAAAATATTTCGGCGATGATGTCAGTAATCATCTGAGTGAATCATTGGATGGTTCACCGATGAAATCAACAAGGAAGCGATCGGCAGAAATGCAGATCCCAAGAACTTCGTTGTGTGCCAACTGGCTCTGGTCCTCCTTAGAAGAAAATCTTGGGTTGGAATGATTCGGATGGATTCTGTTGAACAAATGAAGAGAGAGATCATCCGTATCTTCAGAACGACCACTCCCGAAATGCTGAGATGGGCAAGCAGAAGGATAAGGCATTCAGCCGTGTGCGGAAAACGATGGTGCACATGCCGAAACTTTGGACGTTTAACAATGACGCTGACAGGTCCAGGGAACTTTATTTTACCATATTTCCATTCCTTAATACTTGTTACTTCAATAAATAAAGTTTCTACATCAATTGTGGCATTTTATTATTGCATAAACTAACATACAAAATATCCTATCGCGACTTTTGGTCCACTCTGTACAGTAATTAGCAAAACTGTAATGTATTATATACAATAAAGTTACCAAATATTTAAAAAAAAAGAAAAAAGTCATATGTATCTAATATACTGTAAGAGCATAAAAAACCAGTGTAAACACAAACTAAAACTTTCTTTTTGCTTTCCTGAAAAAATAGCTTTTTGTAGACACAGTTTTTTAACACTAAGCCCTCGATATGATAGTCTATATTTTTGACAGCAATCTTCCCCAAAATTCTATCTTCAGTCTATGCAAAATATGAGGGAGATATTATATATTTCTTCTGCATTTGAGAGTTGTCCTGATTTGCAGGAATAAAACAATAAAAAGAGAATAGACAATTTCACGAATAAGAATATGAATATCTGTGAATTCCTTATGCTGCAGTCAAAGATCCTGGTTCAAATCCCGGTTATGGCATTGAATTTTTCATTCTGACTTCACATGTCCATCTTAGCCTACACACGGCCAGTGTGAAAGAATTATCATTCCACTGTGACCTACTAGTGGTTTACTATAAAGCCCGGGTCTTTAAGCACTTACAGCTTGTAAGTTGCCACTGGGTTCGTATCTCATATTGAGAACGCCTGGTGGTATTCTGGGATTGTGAGTCAGTTGGATAATTTAATGTTGTACCGGCATGTTGCCATGGTAGCTCAGTTGGTTAGAGCATCGGCACGGAGAGCCAAAGTTCCTGGTTCAAATCCCGGCTATGGCATTGAATTTTTCATTCTGACTTCACGTGTCCATCAATGTTAATTATGTTACAAGAGTGTCCCCTAAAGTATTTATACAAAACAATTGGGGAATCCAGAATTCAGTAAGTTAAAATATTAAAATACTAAAAATTACACATATACCAATTACATAGACTTTAGATTTATTTATATGTGTAATTTTTAGTATTTTAATATCTTAACTTACTGAATTCTGGACACGCATACTATATATTGTAAATTCCCCAATTGTAACTCTTGTAACATAATTAAAATTATTATTTTAATTTGGTTCACAATATATTCTGCACTATTCAAACTAATATATATCTCGTTTTCAGTAATTATTTCCCTATCTAGTTTTTGATAGGGGTTTAAAGGCTGACCTTTTATGAAATACTTTCTTTCATATATTCCCACTATCGGAATGAAATTCATTAACGTAACTTGAATACTAACATATCCCAAAACTAACACTGTAAGTACCAAGCTGCAGTTTACTTCGTTTTATTTATGGAGGGTGCATTTGAAGGCCACCCAGTCATATTAATTAGGCAATGGAATTGTTCTTTAACAGTTTATTCACAATAAGTTATATTAATATTTTCTAAATGTAACAATCACTAAAAGCGACATTAATAACAATCTTTCAATATATATACATATTAATTATTTAATGAGACATAAATAATATAGTTATTATAATTCTGCTGTGCAATAGATTTACTTTGATATTACACTCTACATTTGAATAGGGCTACTATTACAATAGTACTTTCAGCCTTCAGCTAGACCTGTGTAAAGTTCTTGCAAGTTGATATACTCTGTTGTGTAAAACATAAGTTCCCCTACTAAACTGTTGAATTTGGTCTTTTAGTGAAAAATATGCCATAAGCATAATATTACTGGTAACTGGAGTTAACATTGAAGAAATCAGCTTCAGTTCAAGCAGATTGAGGCATTTCATTATGGCGATAACCAGGGCCCGGATTCTAATGACATGTCATCTTTTTTATTGATGCTGCATAGACATTGCCAACTTGTACATAAATCCTAATCATGGCCTCTGGATTATAGAAATACATTTTGGCATTTTATGCAATTTTATATTTTTAGGGCATTTATTTCAATTTTAGGTCATTATTTTGTCATTTTCGTGTCACTTGCTTCCTTATTTAGACATTTTCATGTATTTACATTGAGTGTATTAACTTTTTTTCGTCGCTAGCAGTGCTGTCTTTGAAGTGTTGTTTGTTTAATGCAAGAAGGAAAAACTCTGTGTTGAAGTGTCGTCATGTCTCAGTAGCAAATGAGAATCAAAGAAACGCCAAGATGTTGTATTATATTACTATTGTTATTAGATTGACTTGGCACCCTGCCACCTGCTTGCATTTGAGAGTGCAAACTACTGTTTACCCTCAATAAACAATAATATAATCTGGCAGACCACAAAAGGAAATGCCAAAGTTTAACTCGCCAGTACCTCAGTGCCAGTATAAATTTCCGAGAGAAAAGAACATTCACAACAAATTAGTCTATAACTTTGTGTGTACAATAATAATTTTTTATAAATAAAATATAAGTCTTTAGGTAATTTTTTATAATTATTAAGTCATTTTCTTTAAAATTTAGGGTCATTTTATAGGTAATTTTTCAAACAATTTTAGGTCATCAGAATCCGGGCCCTTGCGATAACATTTATATTATAAAAGTTCTGGCTTAAACAGTTGATTCTAAATTTAACTGCATTCAGCAAACACACCCACATTCATTATTGGAGAGATACATAATACAATAATGGCCAAGACTAAATTTAGAAAAAGCAATAAAAATAAATCGCCGAAACATTTATAATTTTGGATGGAGACTCAGATGAGAAGAATGAAGAAAAGAAAGATGAAATTGAAAGAAGACTAGAAATTAAGATGAATGAAGAAATAGATCAAAATTCAAACCACGTACCTTACCTCCATGAAGATTTTTTCTAGTTGACCATTCACTCAAACAGTAATCACACAATTCCTTCAAACAAGAGTTTTGCTCACGCAGGCGTATAAGGCTACCCCCACTCCCCCCTCAGTTATGTTTCCTTCTCTATCCCACAACTCTCTTGAAACGTAGCCAACTGTCCATCACAATTATCTTTCTGATTGAGTTATGAGGGGATTATTCAGAATAGCCAACTGTTGCTCTCGGATGAAGTCTAGATCACTTCGAGATGCAAAACTTACATTCTTTAATTAAATTTTCAGTTATACTTCATTTTTATTTTCATTCTTTATTTCAGAGCGTGAGTCCAGGAGTTGTGGAAACAGAATTCTTGGCAGCGACTGAAAGACCCTTACCAGGAAGCCCTAAAGAAATATATGAAAGTATGCCACATCTGAAGGCTAAAGATGTAGCAGATGCAGTTCTGTATGTTCTTGCAGTGCCACCACATGTTCAGGTATTCTCATTTTCTCCTTTCTCATCTAAATATACATGGATATAATAACATATGATATTCTTGAATTTTTCCATTTTGTAGTGATGTAGCTTAATATGAGACTGCCGACATGGTCTTGTGGTTAGCTTTGCTGACTACAGATCTATTGGTCCGAGTTTGATCCCTAGTACCTCCTTGGATTTTTCTGAGGTAGGGAGGTCTAGAATGAGGTGCACTCAGCCTTGTGATTCAAATTGAAGAGCTACTTGATAGAGAAGTAGCAGTTCCGGTCATGGAAACCACCATTAACGGCCGTGGGTGTCAACATGCTGACCACATGCCCCCATAGATAGATGATAGATGACGCAGCGGTCAGGTGGTAGGTCTAGTCCCTTTAGGGATGAAGCACAACGGAGTATAGTTTAGTTTAGCTTAATATGAACTAGGTTATATCTGTTTAACTTTTTTTAAATGATACTCACTTTTTGGTAACGTGAATTGTCTTGTTGGACAATAATCCAATTGTTGGAAAATTTTCTTAATAGTCCATTGTGTACCAGTAGGCTGCCTTCTTAAGCAACTGATCCCCATATTGCCAACATTGTGAATGGTGTATTTGTATACAGGGTGTTAATGAATAACACCGAAATATTTTACCAGTATATAGAGAGGACATAGACAAGCAACTTTTATTAGGAGATTTTTGTTCTGTGATGTAAAATGTGTAGGCTATGCTACAGGGCATTAAAGTCATTATAATTTGGTGCTCAAAATTCAATAATTACACGAAATATGGTTACAATTTTCATTAAATTGACTTCATGCCTTCCTAGTGATCGATAATAACCTGATTCTTAATCATTCATCCACAGCTATATTATAATTTAGAGATTTCATAATCTGCAAAATGTAGGCCTACAGACTAATTACATGACTGGCCACCACGGCATTAGTCTTCTTTTATTCATAACTACTGACTACAGTGTTAACAACGAAGTTCCTTTGTTTTGAATTTTTTTCTAATGTTAGAAAGCCAGTGGCGGCGTTGCCCTGGGAGATCTTATGCTGTAACAGGAAAAATTGAATCTATAGAGCAAATATCTCCTAAAAAATGTTGCTTGTCTATGTCCCCTCTATACACAGGTAAAATATTTCGGTGTTATTCGTCAACACCCTGTATTTCATATTGTTCAAGAGAGTGAAATAGAGAGAGGCAGAGAGAAAGATAAAGAGAGATCAAGAGATAGAGACATAGAGATTCAGAGACCACGAGAGACTCTCTTTCTTCAAACTTTGAAATTTTCAAACTAAGATATTATCGATCTAAGATGTTATCGAACTATGAAATTTTCAAACTGAAATTTTCAAAGTTTGAAATCCTCAAATTAGCATATCATTGCAGATAGACACATGCCAAAATTAGTTGCTCTTTTGTACTTTTAGTGGGTGAAAATTAATTGTGAATCTGGAAATTAAAAATATTCAGTAGCCTCACACAACAGTTGGCGGGAAGGGATTGTGACCTTTTCTACCTAGCTTCTGTGCCGGTGTGTCAGTTGTGACAGTACTGCAGAGTATGGATTCAGCTCTTCTTATAGACTTGTGTGTAGTTGGCCTTTCTTTCCCTTTCCACACTATGAAAGCGGATAATAGTAAAATAATGAATAATACTCTCCTCTGATACACATCATGTTTGTATTCTGGTAAGTCTTGTGAAAGTAATTAGTACCTGCAGTGGTGTAACAAGGGGGGTGCGAACGGGGCGGCCGCACCGGGCGCTGTAAAGAGGGGGGCGCCAAAATTGAAAAACATCTTTTTTTAGTTTAAGAAAAAATATTTTTTTCAGGCAAAATATAAGGTTTTATTGGTCAAATTCTCTTTATTACTTTGTTAAATATTGCAGTAATCTTATTTAGAAACGAAATAAACGTTTCTTTTAAACAATTTATAGACAATACGAAATAGGTCGTGGGCGCCGAGCACACAGGAAAAGTTTATGGTGTAATTTAGCAATTGTATCAATTGAACGTGGTGTGGCTGCTACTATAGACTTCAACTGTATTATAAATAAGTTTGCATCCATCAAGGCTAGGAAGGCTCATTTTTAAATTTTTGTTATGACTCTGAAACTTCTTTTCTCTTTATTTTTTTTTTCAAACAAACTAACCTTATAATTAGGGGGCGGATTTCTATGACCTAAAAAATAGGATACATGCATGCATTTATAACCTAAAAAATAGGATATATGCATGCATTTAAAACCTAAAAAACATTAAAATATGACTTTACCGCTTACACACTGTGTATTTTTTTAAGTTTCATTACAATACATTTTATTAAAATAGAGTGTTAATTATTTAAAATATCTGTCTATACTGAAAATATTTGCAGTTTATCACATTTCATTTCAGCTCATTATCCCACTCAGCACACATACGTAAAATATATGTAAAAATTGCGTTATCCCTAGATCTAGTTAATGTATATAATACATATTGGTTAAATAAAATCTACGTATAATATACGCTCAAATGTCCCACTTTTTGATGTATATCGTACGTCTATTCATGTCAATACAGACATATAATATATATCAATTATACGAAGAATCGCATACATACTATTGATGTACAATATCTATACGTAAAAAATATGTCAAGATGATCTATCAAACGTATATTTTATATATAATTTATGTAGCCTATATAGGGCCTTTGGTTCATAAATGTACACTGCTCACATACATTTTACATATACTATCAATACATAAGAGATATCAATAACTAAAAATGTCATCAAGAACACTTTTTGTGCTTACTATCTTGCAGTTTTTTGGGACTTCTTGCTGAGGTATTTTGCAATTATTTATTGTAAGCAAAACACTGAGATCGCTCATAATACACACTGAACCAAGAATCTTCGGAACATCATCATTAACATCCATTAAGCACAGCACTAGCCTTTCTACTGCCATTATGCTAATCCACTGCCCTTTAAGTCCTTCTGTTACACTTAGGAAGTACTGCATCACATCTTCCAAACAATGCAGAGCTTGTCATTCAGCATAACTTTTAAGTTCTTTTAAGCTTGCTGCAACTGCTTGGTTTAAATTTTCTTCTTCTGCATCAATTAATCTTCTGCATGATGGACTTGGTCTTGACAAGTACTCAGGCAGATTAGGAAATATTGATGGTACTGCACCAAGTTTCAGTTTAGGGCAAGTTCTAGGAAATGTTTTTATTTCACCGTTAACTACAAATGTCTCTGTTCTTATCACACTCTCTTCAGGAAAATACTTCACACAAATAACAGGCTTGCTTACCCCTGTAGAGTCTGTAGGAATCTTTCTATGCCATGTCTTCTTAAGTTCTTGGTCTTTTGGTAAAGAAAATGTACTAACACTTTCATGTTGTGACTTGTAGTTACTTTTACAGCCAGCAACACTACAGCATTCCTGAAACAATTAAGAAATACTTTAGCAGCGTTATCGTAAGTTATTATGATCAGAGCTAATTACCACAGCATTTGTATTATAAATCAGTTTGCAAGTCGTTGAGGTTATGATAGGCCAATTTATATATGTGAAACAAATCTTGCACAGGGACTTACCAGTACTGTTTTATGTGTAAATGTTTTTCTTCTGCCTCATTTAATCTTCTACATGAAGGACCAGGTAGGCCTAAATTAGGAAATGTATTCTAGGGTATTACCCTACAGATCACTGCACGTTGCATAATATTTCGTCAGCTTTAAATACACACACATGTACATTTATTCTTCGTTTCTATGTTATATACATAGGGAGTAGTTGCAACAGAACAGTGCAATTCTCTCCACACACAATTTCTTGTTAATAATAGGTAAGGAATCGCGCACGAGAAACATGCACAACCACCAACAGCCAACAAAATACAACCTTGAATCAGCAGATCTACATTGCTGACGTCACAGACAAGATGGCCGCCAGTCATAAAAAATAGTCCTACTGAATGTACGGATGTAATCATTTTAAACCATTTTTTTAATTAATTTCTGATTAGCGTGAGTAAATTTTATTGCGTTCCCTTAATTTAACCAAATCGATTTACTAGAGTAAAACACAATAAACCGGTGTTTACAATGTCCAATTCTAGACGTAAAATGTACGTATAGTTGGTATGTAAATTTGATGTTACAAATGAACAATCAAATCGATTTTGTTTTATATTTAATCTTACTTATGTAACAGTAACTTTAATTTTGATATATTATAAATATAAAGCAGGATTAAATTACAACAGTTTTTATACATGTATATATTGGACATAAAATATACGTATAATTTACGTTTTGACTTTGACCAATCGTAAGATATATATGTAGCTCTAAAATATACGTATATTATACATATCGTGCTGCGTGGGTATGGTTTCAATAAATGCATTTTCATATTAGAAATTCTCAGAAAGTATCATTATAATGCAAAACTTACAAAATATGATATGAAACTTCAAAATTTCTGTAATATTCACACAAATATGAAAAAATATGACCTACTTATGCATATTTATACTAAATATGCTACAATAGTTGAAAATTTCCTAAATATGCAGTTATATGCGCAATAAAAGCCGTTCCATTTTCACCAGGATGCTTGGAATTGGGTTTAAATTAGTCGGAAACCTTTAATAATGCAAAGGGAAAAAAATGACATGTCATAGAAACCCGCCCCATACTTATAATACAGTTTTATTTCATTCATATTTTTCTCTTTATAATGTGTTAAAGTAACATACTACTTATTAAAAATAAATAATTGTGAACATTAAACTGTGTTAAAATTAAACTCATTGAACCTTGAACCTTTTAGTGTTAGGGGGCGACTACCATCTAATTAGCCCTGGGCGCCAAGTAGCCTTGGTACGCCACTGAGTACCTGTATAAGTGTTTAGGATTAGCAGAGTGAATCTGTTTAAATTAGTTCAATTTTTTTTATTTCTTTTCTTTACTTTGACCTATACTAACAAGCACAATAAGCAACATGATAGTCCAAGTTGTTAATACTTACAGAGTTTTATATAGATAGTAAATGTTAACATTGAGAACAAGTAGATTGAAGAGCTAGCATTGTGATTTACTGTGCATGGCGAAAAATCTTTGATTTAACAATGCAATTCGAGTGGTCACAGTTCTATAACATTTACACACACACACACACAAGCTAGCAATCATAACTAACCCTTCAGTGTCTATACAGATTACATAGCTTCAAAATGTGGAAATGATAAGAAATGATTATCTAAAATTTTCTAGTGAGACACATTCAACAAGTAAGAAGGTAGCTTCTCGGCTCTATCACACATCCCCTGTCGCTTGCTCCCGGCAAGCAGACTAATCAAGTTAGCTTTACAAGTGCCCACCATTGATTCCTTATGGACACGTTTTCACTCACTTACAGTTCATATGAGCAGCTAATATTTTGCATGTGTCCATCTGTAATGAAGGCCTATTGATATGCAAAATTTGAGGGTAGATTTCGACATGACAACCCGTACGGTTCACTTTTAAGACATTTTTAAAATTTTTAATTTTTCAAATTTTGAAAGTTTTAATATATTATAACTACGAACGTTTTGAAATATAAAATATTCATAATTTGACATTTTTAAATTTTCGAAGTTTGAAATTTTCTAAAATTGAAATAATAAAAAGAAGAAATTTTCGAGTTTTTAAACTGTGATAGAATACCGGCAGCAGTCGACACTCTGTAGGAAGTGCAATATTATCCTGCAATGCTAGCTTTACTACTGGGAAAATCAAATTAAAATGAAAAAATCAACTTCATTTTGAATATTTGGTGACTTCGTAGGCCTATCGTCTTTGTTATAGGGGTTATCTCAGCTATATTATAAAACTACTTTCCAACATAGCAGGCTTACGTTTTATGTTAATAACCACTAATTTATAATGAAATCTGTTTATTATTTCAGATTCATGAACTCACAATAAGACCCACGGGAGAAGCCTTCTAATTAAAATCAGTGAAACAGCAACAAACAACATGTAGGTGGAGCACAGTTCAATTAAAATTTTCATTTCCTACCATTGTTACTCAACTGAACTCAGAAACTATTAATGATAACTATTAATTTTTCTTTTCATACTACTGAATGTAAATCCCTACCAAAATAATTTTGAAGTACCAATCTTACTGTAGATTCCTGACATCTCACTTGACCTAGTGAACACAAGTGATGAGATCATACAAATCTCAAAACAAAATGAATCTTCCTAATAGAATGTTTATTTTTATCTATTCTTACATCAAATTACAGTAGTGCAAACTGACTCCACATGAGTTCTGAAACTAAAATATGCACAGGTAAATCGTTCCAGAGGAGAGAGGAGTATGTACTGTAACAATTTAATTAACATACAATTGTAGGATCATGAATTAAAATAAAAAATAACAGTGTAGAGGGGTAGGCCAATAAGAATCCACGTACACAATTTTTATAGTTTATTTAAACATCAATAATGACTTTATAATTGTATTATTTTTCAATGTAGTCCTCGTGTTTTTCATTAAACTTGTTCCAGAGTTCAACTAGATTCTGGATGCTTGTAGAAAAAATGTTTTTGATTGAGCAGCAAGCCATTCATACACTGTCACCTTGGATTCTTCCTCTGAGATGAAAATGCATCTTTAAATGGGCCAAAAAATTGACAGTCTAGTGGAGCAAAATTGAGACTGTATGCAAATGGTATAATATCTTTAAATCCAATTCCATAAAAGTATTAGCCTTTAGAAGGAGGCAGTGGTAGCCTCATTGGTAAATGAGAGGGGGCTAAAATAAACTCCTTAAGGCTGTATCCTATAGGGTCAGTGTTTAATGATCGACTGTTATGTTATCTACCTCTAAATTCCAACTTAACTGGAAGATATGAGGTTTGGAGCATTTGGTGAGGATGCCAATTATTCCAACTCTTATTGATTGTTTCCTGGACAGAAGTACAATAGGTGATAATTATAATTGATCAATAATGATGGTGAATTGCTATCAGCTGATGAAGTGATCACCAACAAATGATTTCCTGGTATTAGAACAAGCCCTGACAGTCAAGATATTAATGTCGTCACCTCCTTTCCTACATGACGATAAATGACTGTTCTTACAGTTGATGAAATAAAAAAGCAAACAGAATCGCTTTACATGCCTAACTAATTCAGTTAATATATTTTCCACTTCCTCTAGTAATCCTCTTCCTCCTGTATTCCTCTTTCAAGGAAATTGGAACACGGAATTAAGATTATTTTTATCATTATTGATTTGGATAATTATTTCTTATTTGGATGGGATAGTATCTTTTGAATTTTTTTTTTTTTTTTAAGTTTTACTAGATTAGGGTTTAAATGGTAATAATAATCATCAAATTCTAATTTTTCTTTTCTTCTGCCTCCCTTTTGAGTATTATTTCTTTTCCAATGTAAGTGATAGTCTAGTCTTTGAAGAAAAAAGTAATTGTTTATGAAATGAAACTCATTTACAATGGTACCAATATTATTTCTTCAAGCCCTTCTTAGTGTCAACACCAAAATATGCATGATTTTCCATTTTTGAGCTATGCTGTTCATGGCAAGCACAAACACACATACATATCTCCGAAAATTATGCCATATTTTCTTGCATAAATTGTACATTTTTTACCCTAGTTTGCTCACTAAGAAATGGGACTGCATAAAATATGAAGTTTTTTTAAAAAGAAAATAGGACTAATTTTATTTATAGATTTGCAAATTAAATTTTTGGTAAGCTCAGTTGAAGTAAAAGAAGAACATTGCTAGGTTAGTTACAGATAATACTGATAACTAGACTTTGGATTTTAGGTAAAAACCTATTTTAATCCTTAAGTGATATATGGACGAAAACTTGTATGTGCATGTTTCATAAGAGACTATGCCTAAAACTGATACTTTTATAGGATCTAAAACAGCCAATTTTTACGTTAGAGCCTAATATTGCCTTTTTGCTTGTTCTTCCTCCAAAGTTCAAAATAAGTTATTAAATTATAGCATTTATTTTCAGTTCGTACTAAATTTTTAGCTCAGAATGTGCAGTACACGACACATTTATGATGTGGTTAAATAGTAAGGAATATTTCGTCTTCAGTAGAAAAATTCCTTGGAATTCCCAAGAAAATGTGACGTTTTTCTCCCGACTTCCATATCCAGAAGAATGAAAGAAAGAAAAAAAAAAAGTAGTTCTCTGAATCACTGAGGGATACAAGGGGTTGAATATGCTAGCGTGTGTAGCTTCTGAGCGCAGGGATTAGGTTTTCACTGTTATGGTAGTAATACAGGCCCTAGTAGTAGGTCTACATAATTCTGTGTACCATAGGCCTATATCTGTGTTTCATCATGATTATTTATTAATGGTGACTTCAATAAATATAATATTCTGCATTGCAATTCAGATATTTCAGGAAATTGGCAGCTTAACGAATTTACAAGATACTATTTTACGAATTTCAGAACCTATTTTCAAATTTTTAGAACCTATTTTAGGTACCTAAAACAGCATTTTTAGCGACCTAAATTCCGAAGTCTACTGATAACACAGGCCTGCGAAATTGAAAAATACAAGAGACGTTTTCATTGAGTTTTATGTTATTATTGGGTGTGCTGATTTCGAAAATGACCTCCATTTTCTTCCATGGTGTCAGGATTTTTTGTACAATCGATATCGATATTTTCGATAAAATTCTCGGGAACAATTTTGCATGTACTATCTGGCAACAGTGAGGGCAAAAGCAAGTAACAGTGTTGAAGAAACTGTATAAGAGGATTTCTCTGTGAAGCAATAATAAAAGAATATGAGAATTCACCTTGGCAAAGGGCCTACCAATCTTGAAATTCTTTCTACACTGTAAAAAGAATGTTTGTAAAATACCACACCATAAAAAAGTGCATAAAATACACGAGCAAAATTAAGTTTATAATAATTCTTTAAAAAATAGGCTTCGCAAAATATGTGGGGGTGCAAATATTTCCAATACTTACAGTATTTCCAGTACTACAGTGAGTCCCACGCAAGAGTTGGCCAATGATGCGGGTTTCTGCATCGCGGCTGGCACAGCTCCAACTCCCGAGCGATCGGGTGAAATATCTACGCTAAGAATACCGAGGTCGGTGTAATGATTCAGGTTTTCACATTTACAGTTAAAATTACATTGAAATTAACCACATACATCATCACAAGATATGTTGGAAATGTTCTCCTCTTGCATCCACACAATACTGGCACCTTTTTAGGAAATTTTATTTCACGCGCATAAGTTCAGCTTCCGAGACAGAGTTACTTTCTTTTGTGATAGGCCTATGTGATATTGTCTTTAAGTTCTTCTAACAGTATGTAAATATAATTTATGGGGAAACTTGAAAAATAAAGTGTATAGGTCAATTTGCCATACATAAGAAGAACTTATCACAAGAACTTATCAGAAGACAATATCACAAAAGAAATTAACTCTATCTCGGAAGCTGAACTTATGCGCGTGAAAGAAAATTTCCTAAAAAAATGCCAGTATTGTGTGGATGCAAGAGGAGAACATTTCCAACATCCCTTGTGTTGAGGTACGTGGTTATTTTCATTCTAATTTTAACTGTAAATGTGAGAACCTGAATCATTACACCGACCGCGGCATTATTTGCGTAGATATTTCACCCGATCGCTCGGGAGTTGGAGCTGTGCCAACCGCGCCGCAGAAACCCGCGTCATTGGCCAACTCTTGCGTGGGACTCACTGTAGTAGAGATATGATATTTACTAATAAAATTATCATATTTACATACTACGGTGTATGCTGTGGCATAGTTGGTTGAGGCACTGCGCTAAAAGCTGGTAGGTCATGAGTTCGATCCCTGATGAGGTAGTTGGAAATTTTCAATTGGCTTATCCTAGTGGTTTCAAGCAAGTGGCTTGCTGGCTGTATACAGCATTTGAGGTACCGGTACTGTTTTCAAGCCCACAATCTGTTTATGCTGTACTAATAGTTTTTCAATTAAATATTTAAGATAATGTTTGTTGTGAGCTCTAAGATTTCTTGGAAGAGGGATTTTTTTTTATAAAGGGAGTTTCTTTTCGAATTGTAAGAGGTCTTGAAGGAGGGATTTTTTAAAGGATTTTTAGCTCTAAAATGTTTTAGGAGAAGGGTTTTTTTAAGGGAATTTTTTTTGTGAGTTTAAGAGCTGAATAATGGATTTTTAAAAAGAGAATCTTTTGCACATTCTAAGAGATCTTTTAATTAATTATTTTAAAAAAGGAAATTTTTTTATGAGCTATGGGAAGAGATTTTGGTCCAAAATATTCCACTATAATCAATTTTTAAAAATGCCCAGAATAAGAGAGCTATGTTATGGCCAATACCACCTCCTTTTAGGTGTCTATTTAAAGATAGTGATTTTGCAGTTCTTTCCTATCAAAAATTCTGTTGAGTGATGAAGGATGACTCACTGCCTATGTCACTGCCCTAGACGTAGAAGAGGTAAGAGGGGCATAAAGTGACTTGCAATTTTCCCTAGAAATCCATTTTTTGTTTCCATTGCATGAAATCCACTAATGTTTCAGAAATCTATAAGGATAATTGTCTTTACCGCTCTTCAAAAGGAAGCATACTATGGGATGATACAAATAAACCCAATAAGGCTTAACCCCGCGTGTGTAACACAAGTATGATCCCACATACATAACATACACAGTGTTTTAGTGGTTCGTGGTTCCTTTCATGTGTCATGGCCCCCTTGAAATACTTTGAAATACTTCTTTTGTTCGGGGGAGATCCCATAACATTTCTTTACAATTTAGGAGAATTTGGTTATTAAATTTTATCTAATATAACATGATAGCATATATAGTTTTGAAATTCTATTTATTTTGTGAACTCTAACAGTGTAATTTATGTAACATAAAACCCTATAAAATAAATTAAAACAATGTCAGTGTCAGTGGCATACCCAGGGCCATAGCTAGGCGGTGGTGAGATGTGCCCCCGCCAAGGGCGCAGGTACAAAGAGGGCACAAAATTAACCATGAAAAATACCACCTTTTTTTTTTAGACTGGTGCAATTTATCAAGCAATAATAATTCTAGATTTTATGATTTAATTATTTTTTAAGTAGTTCAATCGTCAGAAAATAAGGTTTTAGTACCTTGAAAGTCCAACACTTAGTTCATTTTTCAAAATGAGGTATAGGTTTTCTTTGATAATAACAGTGTTTTTATATTAAAATAATAAACAATTTTACAGAAATTTAAAAAAATTGTTCATTCCCCCCAATATTGGAGGGTGCAGATTTGTCAAACTCGCCAAGGGCGCAGAAGGACCTTGCTACGGCCCTGGGCATACCAACAGTGATGGGTGCCTTAGGTGCTGATCAATATGGGGGCCTACCCTGTCACGTTGCAAAATCGTGACCAGTTATAAACACGAAATAGTTGAACTTGGACAATATATGCGCCGTTCAAGTGCACAAAAAGAAACAACTGTGCATGTGCGACGGTTAAAAATTTGAAAAAAGAGACGGTTGAAAGTTGCCGAGCAAGAGAAAGAGAGAAGGGAGTAGGAGTCAGAGGAGTGTGTGAGTAGGAGTTGGACTGAGAAGTCAGTTGAGTCAGAGGAGTGTGTGAGTAGGAGTTGGACTGAGAAGTCAGTTGAGTCAGAGGAGTGTGTGAGTAGGAGTTGGACTGAGAAGTCAGTTGGATTTAGGATTGAGGGAGTAACGAAGCGAGCAACAGAGGACAAGGAAGAAGGAGGTTGTCTCCGCTCGGTGCGGGGCTTCGCCCGTGCTGGAGCCGGCATGTACGATATTGGAAGACAAGCTTCGCCCATGCTGGAGCCGGCATGTACATTAAGTGTTGTAAAGGAAGTTAAGGTTGGAGCTACGCCTTATTAAGATAGAATAGTACAAAGAACAGTTCGTCGAAAGTTTTGAGAAAGGAACAGTTGAAATAGTGAACTGTTGAACGAGTAATAGTTCAAAAAGTTAAATTAGTGAAGAAAATGTGTTATAGAGCCATAACCGTTGAAGACTTGTTCTAGTTGAAAATGGATTTGAACAGTTTAAAAGTGGACGAGTAAGTGAGTTCAAAACGTACAGCAGCGACAGAAAAGAGACGGCTTTGAAAAGTTAAATAGGAAGATGGGTGAACGAGAAAGCAATGACCGATGGCTGTGGAGATGTATCTGTTGGAGGACGAGCCAGAGTGTTGGTTGGCTTGCGTCGTGGTCGGCTGTATGGGACATCAGTGGGAAGAGAAGAATATGGTAGAGTCTAAGTGGTACTTAGATTAGAATGGGATCCATTGGGAGATGGACACCGACAGAAGAAGTACTGAAGAAGAATGGTGGAAAACATCGCTGGATTACTGTCTGTTGAGTATTCTCGGTTATTATATTAAGACATTTTGAAATTATAGTTTTTGAACTATAACTGTATATTCAATATATTTCAAGGTTATGACTGATGTAACAGATTATTTTGAAATATGTAGGAATGATCAATGAACAAATAAAGTAAAGATAAAGTCCAGTGTCGCATCCAGCGTCGCATCCAGCATTGACTTTTTATATACCATTTACACAGTCCACAGAAATATACAATAGTAAGCTGCCTAACTCACTACATTTCTGTGAACCCTGAATAAACTATTTAGTAATTAATTACCTATATCGTTTTCCTTTTAATCCCTTTTGAGATTAAAATTTTTTATTATAGCCCAGTCAAATGTTACATCGGAACTTACATTAAATGGAGTATTAATGATTTTTGGAGGGGACTTTAGGACCATTACTGGGATCACAAATCCAGATTTGCAACCCTCAGAAACCTGTGCTCGCTGAATGGCGGTCGAAATAAACCGGTTTTTTCGGACTTTTTCGGTTTTTCGACAATATCTCCTAAACTATGCGTTTTTTGGAAAGAATATTTCTTAGCTTTTTTAAAGTAAATTAAATTGTCTAAAATATGAAATCAAAATCGTTTTTGTAAGTTATATAGTTACCGAGATAAGGCTTTTCAAAGATTGGCCTTTTTTTCCAAAAAGTTAAAATTTTAAGTTTTCTTCGTGTTTCGAACTAAATACCGGCAAAATGACACGTCCTAAAGAAATGTCAAGATAACATAAGTTGTAGGAAATTTAATAAGCTTTAATTTGAGCTATAGCTGGTTCTTGTAGCTCAGATAGTCTAGTCATAAATGATAAAATCCGAAAATATGAAAAAATGCTTTTTTGGGTGAAAGTTGAATAACATCGTTTCCTCCACCAACAGCTTAATTTTTTTGGTAACATGTTGGCGGATAATGTCTTATAACTGTGTATAGAAACTATTTGTGTGTATATGTGTCTATGGGAGATGATTTTGCAGGGAAAAACAAGGAATTTACTATTAAACCAACAGGCATATTTAAACTATGTGTGAGGTTCCTGGTATGGGATGGTATGGGACCTGGGAAGTCGAGGGTGAGGTGATGTGTTCATCCTCACTTGAAGAACTGTCATTCTGGGGTGTGGGCACATTGCGGCAGAATTTTTCCCCTGTAGAAAGCGCACAAAGCTGAGCATTTCAGCCCAGTTTTGCGGCAGCTGCAGCCAGTGGCGTAGGAAGGGGGTGCGGGGGGTGCGGGCCGCCCCGGGTGCCATCACTCGGGGGTGACAAAATAAAAATGTGTCTTTGTAAGTAAAAAATCGCTCAAGGGAATTTAAATAAAATAATAATATTATTTAAATCAATTAAATAAGCTTAACTTTCTACAAGTCAACATGCGTGTTGAAACTTCTTTTAGTTTTAAATTCAGTCAACAAAGGTAATAAAACGCGGCTAAACTGACCGCTGTGTTGATAAGAACAATAATATTATGGTTAGGGCGAGGGGTGTTTATTTCTGCCGATGCTTGTCTCTGCAGTTTTATTAATTTAAATGAGATTTCAACAATAGGTGATATTTTATGTCACTCAAGCCGCAACCAATTCTACCCGCTGCGGCAATCATGACTTTGACGAAAATGAACTTCGAATGTGAGTTGACTCCGAAGTCTCCTTCAATCTGGATTTTGAACTGGGATGTGCGCATATTTAAGAATAGATTATTAATAATACAGTTCCGTAAAATAATTACATTACTTGTTTATGAAATGTATTAAGATCAACCTATAAAAAATTATGTATAAATTTAGGCTTTCCAGACGTCCCGGTTTCAGACAAAATCCCGGTGTCCCGGGCGGTTTACTTCACGTCCCGGTAAAAATTAAATTTGATTTTCTAGATGACCAAAAAAGTCTAAAAATAATTAACTATGAAGGATTATTTAGGATAATTACTTTGTCATTTATTTCTGTACTGTATGAAAAGTGAAAACAGTGGAAGCAAGAAAAGACTACCAGAAATGCGATTATTTCAAGTGAAGAAAAATGGCTCAGGCTTTTTGGTCACTTCAAGGAGAATCACATAGCAGCCCCCAATCTGATGAAGATTGTTGAGTATGCCTTCTGCGTACCTGCGACATCATCACCAGTTGAGAGAGTATTTTCTTTGATGAACAACGCATGGACTGATGATAGGAGTTTGATGAAGGAATCTACGGTTAAAGACTTGATGACATGTAAAATTAATAACGGATTAGCTTGTGAAGATTTTTACAACAAGATTAAAACAAAACAAAAAACTTTCTAAAAAAAGTACTAGCCAATGAAATGTACATGTAAATATTGTTCAAATTTTTATTCCTCATCAAAGTCTTTCTTCTTATTTAAGTAAATTTTAAATATTAACATGTTAGAAATAAAATGTTTAAATTTATATGCTTATGCTATTTATTATTACCCCTGGTTTAGGTTCCTAATCAGTAACTATTTATTCATAGCATTGGAAATAAACTACCCTCTAAAACATTCTAAACACACGCCAAGGGTGTGTACCCTTGAATATCCGCGACGCTGGGGGGCATTCCGGTGTCCCGGTTGAACATTTCAGAAATCTGGGAAGCCTATGTATAGTTCACATAACTTCCTCTGCCTAAATAAAAGTTAGCCTCCCCTTAAAAATAAGAGAAAGTTGTCACTAATCTTCGTGTCATATCCCCCAAAAGAAATACAAAATTTTGTTTTCGTACTATTTTCCGTTGCAAGAGGCCGTATTGCAAAGAGCGCGTATTCAGAGTGGGTGGCTTATAACTACCCTTCAGAGAATTATTTCGAAAAAGTGTATCAAATAAAAGTTTTAGCTCTTAGTATAAGCAACCCCCGTGCAAAATTCAAAGAAAATCGTTTGAGCCGTTTTCGAGAAAACTTTCTTTATGTCTCCAATCTTCGGCTCACATCTTGAAAGGTAAGTTATCTGACATAAATACAAAATTTTGTGTTTTTATCAAAATTCATCTTTCCAAAATTCGAGATTTCGCTTGGAAAACAAAATATAAAAAAAAGTCACTCAAAAAATAAAAATTTGCACAATTTCGGGAGTGTATTGTGGCCTAGATGTTCGCTTTATTAACGGTAACCCTCAGTCTGTCGCTCACGAAAACAATGTACACCTGTCTGTCTATAACGTACTTTAGATTAATACTAATAATAATAATAATAATAATAATAGCAGCAATTATTGTCGTTTAACAGTACAATGTACAATGTACAGCATAATGTGCTTGATATGTATGTCTTTCCTTAATCCTAACAAAATTGACTGAATTAGGTTAACTATGTCTTATATGCACCATTGGTAGCACTGGTTATAACATGACGATAACATTGTAACTCGAATCGCTTTATGGATGGTTGATTCATAGTATACCATGATTTCGGAGCTTAGTTTTGTTTTTATATAACAAAGTAATTATTACTAATTTTGCATAATCCGTTGAGTTTACGACTTAGGCCTACATCAGATAAATTCGATGCAGCTGCATCTATCGACAAACTCTTAAACTCTCGTGGGATTACGAGGGGTATTCCGAAAGTAAGTTTCGTCAGTTTGTCACACGGACACTTTATTGACCCAAAAGCAATACAGCATGGCAGCATGAACTATACACCGTGCACTATTTTTCGACATAGTCGCCAGCGACATTGAGACATTTGTCGTAGCGTGCAATCAGTTTGAAGAACCCACTGTGGTAAAACTCGGTGCCCTGCGATGCAAGGAATTGGCACACAGCCTGCTCCACCTCAGCCTCCTGACATTACTAAAGGTTCCATACAGACCATTTTGAGTGACAAATTGATGTTCCATAAGGTTTGTGCGAGATGGGTTCGTGGAGGCCGCACTGTGCGGGGACGGAAATCGGGAGATCAATTTCAAACAGCTCTATCTCGGACAATAAAAGGTTCAGCGGCTGCAGCAATGGCTCGTTTGAAAGAGGGGAGATAGCGGTACATGGCAGTGGCGCCAAATCTCTCGTGCCATCGTGAGCGGTACACTAATACCCACGGGCACGCCAGTCTGCTGCGACTCGCTCTTCTACGGCGCAGTGCGCCTGCGTCATGCCTCCTCCTCTGACGCCACTTCCGTCGTGGAACCAGCCACGGGTGGGGATTCGTCTGGCGTTTGTTTGGTTCCCCTGGTGAACACGCCGCTCCTGCCATACATTGACGAAACTTACTTTCGGAATACCCCTCGTACCTTTGACTAACCAAAAAATAACACTTGGAACTGTTCCAACTTTTAATAATTTAAATGGGGGGGGGGGGTGACAAGAAATTTTCCGCACCGGGTACCACATAAGCTTGCTACGCCACTGGCTGCGGCTCCCAGCGCAGCCCATCTTGCACTTGCACGAGATCAGTTCCCGGTTACTGACAAAATAGTTTCTATTAGCTGTGGGATTGTTGGAGGCTATGAAGCCAATTGTTAAATTGCGAAGGAACTGGGAACAGAAGGAGTGGTTAATATAGAAAACCAGACATTTGGGAAAGTTGGATTCAAACGTAAAGACAAAATTGTTACCTTCGTTGCAAGTTGTGACCTTGGCAAGCGTCAATAATTCCATACAAGTCACTAATAAGAAGATTGAAGTTGACCCTCTCGCAATATTTCAGCGAGTTAGCATTACCATAAAAATCCGATGCAGAGTTGAAAGCCCACTGCAAGTATGAATTGCCCCCTTACGCAATGCCTCTTTTCAACGACGCTGGAGTGAGGAAGGGAACTAAGGCAGCTCTATTTTCGTGTTTCACATCCCTCACTACCAACATCTCCCGAGACGCCAATATCCACAACGTGCTTGAAGGTGGCTACTTGCCTACTTGCTCCAAAAATACGTGTGGCATCAAAACGCATCAGTGAAGACCATCATTGACGGCTACATTCATTTTGTGAAAAACCATTTTGGGACAGATGTAACCCATTGTCTTCGATGGATACCCGGAGGACGCCTCTCAAAAAAGTACCAAATGCGCCGAACATCTCAGACGATACTCCGCCCTCAACTGCAGTGACATTGTCCTATCAGCTTCAACTACCAGCAACATCACGCAAGAGAAGTTCTTATCGAACGACACTAATAACCATAGGCTGATAGAGCTACTGATAACTGGATTTGAGCAGCACGGTGTTGTAGTGACAGAAGAGAACGCTGACGCTGACATTGTTAGAGCTGCAGGTTGTAATCATTGTGGAAGATGTGGACCTGCTTGTGTTATTAGTTGGTTTGAATTCAAAAAAAAAATATATACTTCCAGAAGAGGGGAGCCAGACGTCCAATATTCATCTACATCGTTCACCAACGGAAATTCTTATTACTGTCCCGGGACCCTTTCAGGCAGGGGAAAACCAAATTTGTCAAACCTTCCTCAAGAACCCAGCACTATTCAGGCAAGCAGAAGTCTTCCTCCACCCAGATGTGAGTCACGATGAAATAGCTGCAGCTGGGGAGAAGTATCTCGTCGCAGTTTATGAAGGAGCGACTGACACCACCTTCAACGACCTGACAGCCAAAGTCAACCTCGCCCGTTTGTCACCAACCACAGATGCTGCAAAATATCATGTATATTGTATTTATTACCAGGTATGTCTATGTACATTTCCTATCATTATGTTCTTAAATTTCGTTGTTCACTTATATACTCTCATTGTACACCATGTGTATGCTTTGAAATATTATAGAATAACTAACTTTCATTCTACTTTTTTGCAGGTACAAAAGTGGTTGGGGTGGAAAAAACTCACGGATTGGGGTGGAAGTTGGACGAGTTGGGCTTACTCCAATTGCAATGGAAGTTGAACCAGCCCCTCAAACCCATCTGCAACTGATCTCGTGCAAGTGCAAGATGGGCTGCGCTGGGGGTTCACACTCAATAAGTAATAATGTTTTTATGCAGTACTTACAGTTGATGAGTTTCTTTTGAACCTGCCTCGGAGTCAGTCGAGCTACAAGATTTAAACTCTTACGTTTCTACAGGGAAAATCTGGGTTTGGTGAATGGCTATACTAGTTACTGTAATTAGATATCAAAATATTTAATACTGGTATGAGTTGATTTATTATTCAATCAATAATAAGTCCAATTAATATATGCTAAATCTACTCGTGGTGGATACTGTATATAATGTCTCGATTGTAGAACGTAGCCACTAAAGTTTATCAGTTATTACTTCTTCCTACTTATTAGCACGTGATGTTATAATGACCCTCCTTGGAGTAATTATAGTAATGTTGATTCGTCGACCAAGTACTTACTGCGTCACACTGAATTTAAGTTCGGTAATAGCCGTAACTTAGCTATTACCACAAATCGCGAATACTGGGTGTGTTTACTGTAATAGATTAATTATCCAAGTTGGGTGACTGCCCAACGTGAATATAAAATCGAGTGGAATACTATTGTATCCACTCGGAAGAATTTAGCTGACCAAGAATATGCGTCCGACCTGGTACGAGTCCGGCAGAACAGTCTTCTATTAAAAATGCGAGGTTCTACAGCCGTGGCAACACACAGAAATCCCCCACTCTTACACCAACAAATGAAATTCTATGTTACAGTATTTTAACCATATTTTAGCTAGTAGCTCATTTTTGATTGGCCCTTTAAACCAAGCTTTTAGGACGCTCCGAGATCCATCTCTGAACTTCCACTGTCTTCCTGTTCTCGCTATTAGCTCTGGTTTCTTAGTACGGGCATTCAGTGTTCATTTCCCAAGTCTTTTTCCAAGTATGTTCCTTTGATCACGCTCTAGTCGTCTTTGTATAACTTTTTGCATAAAGGAAGTACTGCTGGGTGACAATAAGTGTCGCCGAATCCCCGCAGTGACTGAATAGTACAAGCAAGCTAGCCTTTGTGAGGTACTTGGAATCTTGTCTGGTACTTTCTACACCCCGTAATATTCTTATGTTTAATATTAACTTATTTTATCTTTAATCCATATTATTCATTTATTCATTGCATGTTAAGCGTGATTTAATAGAGTATCATCTGAGATTCAATTTGATATAAAATACTAATAGGTCCCATCATTTTAAGGTTTTATATTCAATTTAATTTAGCTTGCTATTTATCATGATTATAGTTTTATATTTAATACTAGAATCAGGATTCCCTCATATGCCCAAAAGTTCTCTTGAAAAAATGTGAGTTTTTGTGAAAAATTTGCAATTTTTAAAGAGTGCTTTTCAGCTCCTTAAATACCTTGTGAGTACGCTGATGTATAGGTGACAGTGCAATTACTTGATTTATTTTGGTCGTAGCTTTGACCTAGTTACCTTACACAATGTTTACCTTTCACATGGCTTGCTACCTGTGAGTGAGTGACCTCGTGACTTGGTACTGTTATCGACCTCTGTCATCTGTACACACTACAATCCTTACTCATGCATACAACATCCACGAAAGAATTTTACTATACATTCTTATTCTTCAATGCAGTAATAGTATATTGAACCTATTTAACATATAAGATAAACAAACAAATAATATTCTGACAGAAATTAAAATCTAACTCACTGCATTGAACAATATAGAATATGATACATTTAACTGCTGTTTCCGCTCCCACGGTAGCTCGCAGGCGAAATAGGGACACGGGGAAACCTCTCCGGTTTGAAGGATGCTACACTAAGTCAAGTTTAAAAACATATTTATTGAGCCCCTTGAAAGATACAAAGAGCACAATGGACAAAATGATAAGCAGACCCTTTTAAATACAAGATGGAATTTTGTATCTTGCTTTACAAATAAATTCCTCTTCCTAGCGGTGCCGAAGAAGATGAAATGTTGATGAAGTCAAGGGGAGACGACTTAGTAAGCTCCTTCTGGAAAATAAGGCATGCTTGCCTTATAAGACTGATGAATAGCTCGGAGGACCAGAGCAGAGCAATTTTTATAGTCGCGCTTGCTCAAACGACTGAGAAAGAATTTCACTATTCTTGAAGTGAATGCGCATTATCAGCAAATTATTTTAAGGTCGACTTGCTGCTTCGACCGAAAAGAAGAACCTTTAGATGTTGCTTCGACACTGCAACTAAAATTAAGCACTCTGAAATATTCACTTCACAGCAGTACTTACAGTAAATCCTTTTACTTAATGAGTTACGCATTCAAGTCCATACGGTTTGATCAGGGAAGTAAAAAACTTGGCTTCACACATTTGTAATTGAATCACAATAAATTACTTTGAAGAACGTGTTAAATTGCGTCTCTGCAATAACTAGGGCTGGGAAACTTCAAATTCCCAGCTCGACAATAATAAGTAGATTCAGAATTCTGAACTGAAAACTAGCCTGGCGAAAGCTTCGAACGAGAGAATAAGAATGAATAGCAAGAATGACAGACGTCACGACATGTGACGTAAAGCAAGAATCCCATTGGCCAAGAAAAACAATAAATAATTAATCTTGGAAATAAATCAATTAAGTTACATTAAAATACTAAAACATAAATAAGAGAATTAATAGCATTACATTAAAACTGAATTGTTTCTTTAAAAACACAAAATTATGAATAAAATATACTAAAAAATAATCAGACTGAAACTTTGGGTTGGAGATTATAACATGACTATCCAAAAAATGAAAGATGCGACAGTCAAATGTCATTACTGAAGAGAATTGATGGGAGAAAGAACAAACCAGAAAGTAAACATATTTAAAATTATATTGAAGACACAACAAGAAAACAAAACAAGCGAAGTCACAAGCCTGTTGCCATAGCAACACGGCGAATGACCTCGCGAAACCACTGATGCCTCAAATCCGGCCAGACACGAATGCTAGACGGAACATATTGCCCGCGATAATTTCGCTCGTGAAATTATCTAACAGAATGTGACGTCAAGCAAATTCGTGAATGCAAGGATTCGAGGCCAAAAGAACTATCAAGTCGCAAGAAAATCAAAATCGGTGGAGTGGGATGCGTCCGGCATCAGCACTCTGAATGAAACAGGTGTCACTGTCCCTCTTCACTGACAGGCAGAGGAGCCAACTTGATGAGGGGCCCCTTATAAGTGCCTGAGACAGTGCGAACAGTGACAACTCTGACAAGGCCGTCTGGGCCTGGGTGTACTTGGTGCACCAGACCAAGCACCCACCTATGAGGAGGTACATTGTCCTCGAGAACCAATACAGGGGTACCCAAAGGAACGTCTGGCAGTACCTTGTGCCACCTTGCACGACGCTGTAGCGTGTGGAGATAATCCACGGACCACTTCTTCCAAATGCAAGAGACCATCTGCTGAAGATGGTTCCAACGGGAACGCAGGCTGTACCCACCAGAGAGGTCAGGACTGGGCACCGACACAATGGGCTTGCCAATAAGAAAGTGGCCGGGAGACAAATATCCAAAGTCATCCACGTCCTCAGATAACGACATCAAAGGACGTGAATTCAAGAATGACTCAATTTGTGTGAGAACAGTAGACATCTCCTCGTAAGTGTACTTACAGGACGAGGACATCCTCTTCAAGTGGAACTTCAAAGAGCGTACTGCCGCCTCATGAAGTCCTCCCATGTGTGGAGAGTGAGGAGGCAAGAAACGCCAATGAATGTTCAAATGCGCAGTGGCGTCTTGCACTGCGGAGTGATGTTCTGATGACATCAAAAGCCTAGAGGGGTTCTGCAGGTCGGCGTGAGCTCCGACAAAGTTTCTACCATTATCACAAGTGATTGAACTTGGAATTCCACGACGACTTGTGAACCTTGACAGTGCCGCCAGGAAGGCACGTGAGGTGAGCGAAGTCACTAGCTCAACGTGTGCGGCTTTCGTGGACATGCAGACAAAAATAGCAACGTAGGCTTTAGTAGTCACCTTGGACCGCGGGCCACCAAACTTGAGAGAGAATGGACCGGCGTAGTCCACACTAGAGTTTGTGAAAGGAGGGAGAGGATTTACTCTCTCAGGAGGCAGATCAGCCATCTTTTGCTGAAAAGCCTGAGCCTCAAAGCGGAAGCAAACACTACAGCGCCTCCGTACACTGCGAACCAGCTTGCGAATGCAAGGGATCCAATACGACTCTCGCAAGTGTGAGATGACTAGCTGAGGTCCTGCATGACCTAGATGCAAGTGCACATGGAGAACTAACTGCCTGGTGAAAGCATGCTCTGCAGGAAGTAATATCTGATGCTTGTTGTCAAAGGGTAGGTTGGACCGACTTAGACGTCCACCTACACGCAGGATGTTATCCTGAATAAAGGGGCATAGTTGCCGGATCTTACTAGAAGAAGGCAAATCTTGCGAGGAAGACAATGCTTGAATTTCCTTTCTGAAAGCATTCCTTTGAATGATTCTAATGCAAGAATGCAAAGCTTCAGTAAGCTCTGACGGCAACAAAGGGCCATTGATAGGTGACTTGAGTTTCAAGTAATTATTAATGAAACGTCGCACATAAGCCATGACCCTGATTGTTTTCAAGTGTGAAAACTTAGTCAGCCATGGGCTTAAGCTTGAGGTTTCGATAGTGACTAGCGCTGCTATCTTCACCTCTGGGAGAGACGAAGACTCGAGCTCAGTGGGCAAACTGGGCTCTTGGCCTTATCGAGGTGATTAGTAGATCGTATGTACAGACAGGCGCCATATGCCACCTCGCTAGCATCACAGAAACCGTGCAACTGCACAGATACGAAGTTCTGCTGTAATGCTAGCCGAGGGATAGCGATGCTGGAGATGAACTGAAGTTGGTTGTGAATCTTGCGCCACTTGTCGGCGACCGCAGAAGGAATGGGCTGGTCCCATGAAGTAGTCTCCTTCCACAAAGATTGGAACAGAATCTTGCAGTAGGACACTATAGGGCATATTAGACCAAGGGGATCAAAAATAGAGGCTATACAAGACAGCAATGTCCTTCTGGAACAGGTGGTGAATGGCTTGGAGGGATTGACTGAAGTTTCGATCCTGAGCATATCGTCAGAAGGTTGCCATATGAGGCCTAGCGCCTTTATGGAGGAGGTGTCAGAATCACCAAAGGTTCTGTGGTCGAGAGACTCCCGCAGCTCAGGAGGAACGTCTTGGAGCAGTTCCACAGAATTGGAACTCCACTTACGAGGATTGAATCCACCTAGGGGTTGAGGAGCTCTCTCAGCTGAGAGACAATAACCTTGGCCTCAGACAGCGTAGCAGCTGTGGCCACTATGTCATCGACATAGATGGAATTGTTTATGATGGAGGCTGCTACAGGAAACTTGCTTCCCTCGTCGATGGCTAGCTGTTTAAGAGCTCTGGTTGCCAGGAAGGAGGCAGAAGCAGTGCCATAAGTGACCGTGGTTAGGTCAAACAGCTGAATAGGGTCTGACACAGAAGTTCTCCAGTAAATCTGCTGGAAAGGTTGGTGGTCGGGATGGACTAAGACCTGTCTATACATCTTCTCGATGTCCGCTGTGAACGCCACTGGATTGAACCTAAAGCGTAGGAGGATCGAGAAGAGGTCAGGTTGCACCACCGGACCTACCGCAAGAATGTCATTGAGTGACTTCCCGTTAGAAGACTTCGCTGAAGCATCAAAAACTACCCTGAGTTTTGTCGTGGTGCTGGAAGGCTTCAAGACGGGATGGTGCGGGATAATATACTCATATTTCCCGATTGAACTCCGAGAGGCAGGCTTCATGTGACCCAATTTCAGATAGTCATCCATGAACCTGTTATATTCCTCTCGAAGGGTTTCATTTGAAGACAGTCTTTTTTCTAATGAGAAGAATCTCTTCTGGGCTTGTAACACTGTGCTCCCCAGGGATTCTGGAGCTGATACAAAGGGCAACTTTACAATGTATCGCCCATCGGAGTCACGCTGAGTATTGGCAGCAAAATGCTGTTCACAAACTGACTCGTCAGGGAAGGGGGCTGAGTTAGACACTCGTTCTAACTCCCAGAACCGGGAAAGCTGGTTACTCACTAACTGGTCAGCAGTTAGGAAGGCTGAGTAATTAGAAGACATAGCCTCCGAGCATTCAGGCTCATTGGGGCTTGCTTCAAGATAACGCTTAGCCGTGGATTGGCGTCGATGACCATTGGAAGTATGGCAACGCTGTGAAGGGAAAGGCGCAGAGGGCAGTTTCCCGGCGAAGTACCAACCAAGGTGCGAGTTCTGAATCGTAGGTAACTCACAGGTGGAAATTTGCCCTGGACACACCACTTGGGCGCAAATCTCCACTCCAAGAAGTAGATCCACACACTTAGGACGACTAAAGAATGGGTCAGCCAAGGGAAGATTCGGAGGAATGTTCCAATCTTTGGTCTCAATGAAAGAGTTCGGGAACCTTTTCTCCGAAATCTCCGGAACGACAATGGCCTGTGCATTGTAGCGCCATGAAGTCACTCGCGACTGAATCGTGATGCTGGTTAGCTTATGTGTGCTAACATTAGTGGACAAAATTCCCGCTAGCGTAGTCCGCTGCGCATGAGGAGCTAGTCCAAGACGCCTAAACAGCCTGTTGCTAATAAGATTGCAGTCTGAACCGCTATCCAGGAGGGCTGTGGCCTCAACAGGCGAGCCGTCTGAGTCCAGGATGCGGACAGTACCAGTAGGAAGCAAGCAGCGCTGCTGGGTCTGACTAGAAGCCATAACACCTGCAGTGTTGGCAGCCTGGTGACTATCGCTTGTCGGGTCGTGGAGGAATGTGCTATGTCTCCCAGCACATCTCCTGCACTGAAAAGTCCTACAATTGTTGGCATGCCCTTGACTATACAGGCATACGCGACACAGTTTGCGGTCTCTAACAAACTGGTCTCTTTGAGCGAAAGCCATGCTCCTGAAGTCGCTGCATGAAAACAGGTCATGCACAGCAGTACGACAACAGAGACATTTAGGCCTCGAAGAAGAAGACTTTGACTTGGAAGGAGCCGGAGAGCTCGGAACTGACTTAGCAACCTGACTTTTCGTGGCAGCATCAGTCATCTGCAGTATGTGAACTCGGCTTTCCAAGAAGACAAATAACTCCTTGAGAGTAGGGAGCTTCCCTATTTTGACAGATGACTCCCATTCTCTGATGAGGTTCATCGGAAGCTTGTCGATGATAATTCTGGTAATAATCAGATCTGACAACTCCACTTCTGTATTAAGGGAATTCAGTGCATGTACCGTGCTTATAAAATGATCCAGGTATTTCTGCAGGGATTCTGCAGAATACCTCTCAATCTGAGGGGGAGAGAAGAGATTGTCCAGATGGGTGTTGGCGATTAGCCGGTCGTTATCAAACCTATCAATCAAAGTCTGCCACGCCACCTGGAAAGTCGCAGCAGAGACAGGAATATTCTGAATGACCGTACTAACCTCTGATGACAGGCAGGACTTCAAGTACTGATACTTGTCCATGTCCGAAATGTGCCTGTGTTGAATTACCAACGACGAGAAAGTGTCACGAAACTCGATCCACTCAGAGGGATTCCCATTGAACTGAGGAAGACGGATTTCGGGGAGTTTCGGTAACAACGGCGTAACAGGGTCAAGCGAAGAGCGCTGACTGGCAGTCTGCGCCTGCTCGGGTTCATATAGCTGTTTCCTTTCAGCTATCATGGAGTCAAAGAAACTGATGACTTTATAATAATCAGATTCCACTGCGTGAAAGTCGAATTCATGATCCTGGTAGGCCTCGTCAATGGCCACCTGAGCATAATCTGACTTATAGGCCTTGAAGATCTCTACGAATTCAGAGCGGCGAATGCGCGCCTCATGAAGCGTAGTGAGATCTTCGATTTCGTACTCTCGCATAATCTGCATTTGACGCAGAAGTTGCGATTGCAAGTACTCGAAGCGTCTTATTTTAGCCTTTTGGGCAGCTTCGGCCTGGGCGTGGGCTTCCGCTCTCTTAGCTTCGGCTTCCTCACGGGCCAGGGCGAGCTGGGCCTGAGCATGCCTTTCTGCAAGGGCCTGCTGGGCCAGGGCCTCCGCTCTCTTAGCTTCGGCTTCCTCACGGGCCAGGGCGAGCTGGGCCTGGGCTTCGGCTCTCTTAGCCTCAGCTTCCTTTTCGGCTAAAGCCAGCTGGGCCTGGGCTTCGGCTCTCTTAGCCTCAGCTTCCTTTTCGGCTAAAGCCAGCTGGGCCTGAGCCTGCCTTTCTGCAAGGGCCTGCTGGGCCAGGACCTCCTTGTCAGATAAGGCCTGAAGAAATTTACACAACTGAGAGTTGCCTCTGGAAATGACGGCGTCGATTTCTGCCCTATAGGCTTCTTCAGCATCAGAATAATCCACACCGTCGATTTCAGTCTGCACATGGTCGAACTTAGCTGCAAGTTCGTCTAACTTAGACTCATACTTTTTGAGTTCAGGATAAGTGACATCCTCAATGGCTAAATTACTAATGACATTAACCTGCCGCGTAATCTGGGCCTTAATGGGAACTCGCTTGGCTTTAAGAGCCGTCAAACCGTCTGGACTCGACATAGCGACTTGCTTCTACAATGTCTGAATTAAATAGGTTGCCCGCCTAGAGCCGGTGCAACAATGACAAATTAACGTTTGCTTATAAGAATGGAGTGAGTTGCCCGCATAGGAGCATACGAGTAGACAAAGAAATAGTGTGTAGCTGTACAGGTGTAAGTACACAGATGTAAATGTTTACACTTTACAAGAAAGTACAAAACTTAATTGAAATCTGTCAGAGACCTCCCTCAAACGCAATGCGGAGGAGAACCACAGATACTTATAGCAACTGACTTTAAACTACTTATTACTGATGGCTACTGATAGTAGCGTCTCACACCGGCGGCAAACTATACCGGGAGAACAAGATTGATATATAAGAATGACTAGAATTGTGGCTAATCACTGAGGTCTCTGTAATAAGTGACCAAGACAAATTCAAACTGTGTATTGAATAGTTACTTTACGTTAATTATAGGTCACTAACTATTAATGCATCTTCAACCATAGACCTCTGGGTCATATCTAGGCCCGGAGGAACCACAAAGAGATGTTCCCGCTCCCACGGTAGCTCGCAGGCGAAATAGGGACACGGGGAAACCTCTCCGGTTTGAAGGATGCTACACTAAGTCAAATTTAAAAACATATTTATTGAGCCCCTTGAAAGATACAAAGAGCACAATGGACAAAATGATAAGCAGACCCTTTTAAATACAAGATAGAATTTTGTATCTTGCTTTACAAATAAATTCCTCTTCCTAGCGGTGCCGAAGAAGATGAAATGTTGATGAAGTCAAGGGGAGACGACTTAGTAAGCTCCTTCTGGAAAATAAGGCATGCTTGCCTTATAAGACTGATGAATAGCTCGGAGGACCAGAGCAGAGCAATTTTTATAGTCGCGCTTGCTCAAACGACTGAGAAAGAATTTCACTATTCTTTAAGTGAATGCGCATTATCAACAAATTATTTTAAGGTCGACTTGCTGCTTCGACCGAAAAGAAGAACCTTTAGATGTTGCTTCGACACTGCAACTAAAATTAAGCACTCTGAAATATTCACTTCACAGCAGTACTTACAGTAAATCCTTTTACTTAATGAGTTACGCATTCAAGTCCATACGGTTTGATCAGGGAAGTAAAAGACTTGGCTTCACACATTTGTAATTGAATCACAATAAATTACTTTGAAGAACGTTTTAAATTGCGTCTCTGCAATAACTAGAGCTGGGAAACTTCAAATTCCCAGCTCGACAATAATAACTAGATTCAGAATTCTGAACTGAAAACTAGCCTGGCGAAAGCTTCGAACGAGAGAATAAGAATGAATAGCAAGAATGACAGACGTCACGACATGTGACGTAAAGCAAGAATCCCATTGGCCAAGAAAAACAATAAATAATTAATCTTGGAAATAAATCAATTAAGTTACATTAAAATACTAAAACATAAATAAGAGAATTAATAGCATTACATTAAAACTGAATTGTTTCTTTAAAAACACAAAATTATGAATAAAATATACTAAAAAATAATCAGACTGAAACTTTGGGTTGGAGATTATAACATGACTATCCAAAAAATGAAAGATGCGACAGTCAAATGTCATTACTGAAGAGAATTGATGGGAGAAAGAACAAACCAGAAAGTAAACATATTTAAAATTATATTGAAGACACAACAAGAAAACAAAACAAGCGAAGTCACAAGCCTGTTGCCATAGCAACACGGCGAATGACCTCGCGAAACCAGCTGATGCCTCAAATCCGGCCAGACACGAATGCTAGACGGAACAACTGCAATTACTATTCCTACTTAATACTAGATAAATCGCCGATAGGATTTGTGTCTCGGACGTCTTTTTTCTAAAAAAATAGATAACAAAGATAAAAATCAACGGATCTAATTTGTTGAAGTCCTTCTTATAAATATTTAACAGAAATATATTTTCGCTGGCTGATTTATTACCACTCGTTCATATTTTACACTTTGAAACTTGCACTGGTATTAGATATATCACACGCAATTTCAGTCGCGGTCATACATACAATACAGTAATTATTTCACTCTTTACAGTACCAATTAAGGAAACAATGTAACCCTAAGTCATACTGTTCTTACCCTTTTAAGGTTCCTTATAAGGCCTAATAAAAGATAGATTATACCGCCCTATAATTCTATTGTTACTTAGGTCTGACACCTCAAAGCAAACACCATTGAAGATCTTTGTGATAGAAAATGAACTGCTGTAAAGGAGCTCGAGACGCTGCACTCTTACTATTATTGTTACTATCGTAGTTCTGCAATAGTCAGCTAGCTTTCTATAGTGATAGACATGTAAGTTATCCATGGTTATGGCATGTTCGTATTATATGGCAACATTTTGGGGATTCAATATATATACCCATGTTTTTAATTAACACATCTAACAGTTTTTATTTTTATTCAATATCTAGGGTCGTGATGCTGTCCACTTTACTCTTCTGGAATTTTAAAATGCCTAAGTTTTTATCGTTCATATTCCATTCACTTCCGTATTCGTCATAGCAATTCTCCTAATCAATATATTTGTTCCCAATTATTAATCTCGCAATTATTCCAACTTTATAATCCTCTTCAAGATAAGTGTTTTCATATTCGTCTACTCCTACGCTCAATTCATAATAGAAGATGGGTCCCTTAGACCTTCACTTTCAACATAATTATCATTTATTCCTCCGAAGATGAGTCCTTTTTTTTGACCTCAGCTTCAACATAACTATATTTCCTACGAAGATGAGTCCTTTTTGACCTCAGCTTCACATAATAAACTCACTTATTTCCTTCACAACTATAATCTGGTATTTATTGTACTCAGATTATCATCAATAACATATTCATTCCGGATTGCGATTTCGTTATTTAAACAACTATATGATCCTTCAAATCATTAGTTAGAAATGGAACTTCTATGACATATTTTGATTAACCCTTAAGCATTGTTCTTCAAATTCAATATTCTTTTGTCCTTCAACAGCGCGTCACAACCTAGTTATATGATGTGTTAATCTTTTAACAACTAGTACGTAGATCTCTGCTTCCCAATCGCCACTATTTAATTATACCATGATCTATTTGTCTACTGTATACTTAGCCTCACTGATTGCTATCGTACAATAAATTTCCAATCTTAACCTCTATTTGCAGCGGGTTCAAAATTTCTATTCCTTTCACTTCCATGGCATTTAAAAATCATCTATGCTACTTATAATTACTTGGAGCCTCTGTTCCGAAATCACGGCCCCCTCATTATGTATATTATGAGTCTCTAATGCATTTCTATTTAGTTTAGATTTCCCATAGGCCTACCGTCATTCTCACGCATATTTATGTCATCTCTGTTACCTTGGAATTCGCTCGCTTCAGGGTTTATTTGTTGACCAGATTCTCGGCTATTTCCTTGGCTGGGATCCCCGTTATCGGAGAATCTTATATACCTGCCGTTCTGAATTCCGCCGAGCTGTCTATTTCGATCTAAGCTTCCGCCTTCTGTTTCCGGGAAGGCCATATGATTTATTGTCACCGCAGGCCTTGACCCCGTTCTATCATAATCATTATTTCCCCGCGTTGCGTTATTTTGCTGATTCCCGCGGTAACTATTGCCTCCATTTCTATTACTGGAATAGTTCTGATTATTATTGTTCTGACCATTCCTTACGTAATTATTTCTGTTATCGCGATTAGCAGTGTATCCGTTATTAGGCCTAGTAATATTCCCATGTTGATTTCCATTTCGCCCGGTATTATGATTGCTAGTATTTTGATCCGGCTGATCTGGGTTCCTACTTCTTTCTATGGGTCTTTCAATACGGTCCCCTTCCTCGAATTCCGTCAGTAAGCTCAACATTTCAGCATATGTAGTTGGTTTTGCTACTATTAAATGTTTTCTTATTTCAGGACTGTAATGCTTAATTGCCAATTGGAGCACGTCTCTCTCTCCAAGGGAAGATTCTAGGGATTTTGCTACCCTGATTAAATGCATAAAGTGCCCAGACATAGTAACATGTCCCCTTTCATTAAAATTTCCAGAATATAATTCTGTCCGTGCTTTGCTTCGCCTGCTTGAGCTCCAATACCTTTCCATAAAAAGCTTCTTAAATTCGGCATAGCCTACGCCCTCAGATAAAATGAAACTGCACCAATCTCTACATTTGCCTAACAAACCTTTCTGAACTACCATCATTTTATATTTATCAGGGATTCCCTTTACTTCAAAATATGTTTATATTTCGCTTACAAAAAGATGGGGATCAGACAGATTGTCATCATTAAAACGAGGGATCGACCAATCAATTCCTAGCATCTGAGTAATATTAACAGGGAGTTAATGAACTACGGGTAAGACAGTATGATTCTCTAGGCCTACAGTGCTTCGTATAGTGTCTGTGTCATTGCAAATGCTGAGGGTTTGTTGATCTCCATTTATAGAATTATTTACCGGCAAATGGGCCGTGTTTACACAATTGACATTTGGAGAATACGCCACATTACTTTCTGCATTGTCACGTACACTACGAGTATCACTCGACATTTTGTCTGTTAAGTTGTTTACTTCCTTGGTAATATTATTTTGTACCACCACTACCTTATTTATTTCTTCGCTAAGCTTAACTTCAATCTCTTTCACCTGACCTTGAATTTTATTGGTTAATTCCCCAATTTCATTTGAAAAAGTTGTAACTAAATGCCCTTCTAAATTTTTAGTTTTCTCTGCTATTTCTTTCTGTAAAGAACAATGACCTGTCCCTATTTTATCGTCAATGGCTTTTACAGTGTTAGTTAGTTTCAAACTCATTTCCTTATCTTTATTTTGCAATTTCTCATCTACAGTTTTTTTTTTACTGTCTCCAGTTCTACCTCTACGTCTTTCTTTGTTTTCTCAAATTGTAGTTCTACGTTTTTCTTTGTCACCTCAATTTCTTGCTCTACATTTTTTACCCTTTCGTTCAATTTAGCATTTACAGACCTAACCTCTTCCGTGAACTCATCTATATGTCCATTGGTTTTATCTAAGTTGTCAGAAATTTTATCTACAGATTGTTTGATCTCGCTTGAATTCTTTTCGAGTTTCTCAGTTAATGTGTTTTTTAATTCCTCTGCCGATTTCTTATTATCGTTTGCAAGTTTTTCTGCTAACATTTTATTATCATTTGTCTGTTTTTCTGCTAATGCTTTATTATCATTTGAACATTTGTCAAGTTTTTCCGAGTTCCGTTCTATTTTTTTAGACAATTTTTCCACTAATTGGTTCATTGTCGGCCCAAACCAAGAAGGCGATCCTTCTTCTACCATAACCCGACTTCTATTTTGGGTCCCTACACTTTCAATTTCTGTTTGAGCTGAGGGCTCTTCTACATTAATTTCCCCATTGTTAGTTTCCTCTATTATTTCTGCATTATCACATTGAGCTACTAAACTCATTTCCCTCTCATTTACAATTACTATTTCCTCATGGGTCAGCAAGTCTTGCCCATCCTGTGATTCAATATTATCCATCTTGCTATTAATTACCTTTCCGTTAGGTAAAGTTATCATAACGTTACCCTAATCAGATTTCTAAAGTCATTGCACTTATCACTTTGATATAAAAACATGCGCACTCACCTTTAGTACATAGCACAATTTATACCCTGACATATATATGGCACTCTTATATCTAACAAGAAATACCCTCTTATCATTTATACAATAATACCCTCTTTATAGGGTCGATATTCTCCCGGACTACTCCGCTTTCTTGATTTCAATGATGCCCTTCCTTCATTTTCTTCTCTCTTCTCTCTTGTCTAATTCCCCTTCTAAGCTAGTGCCCGCTCCTTAATTCCTTACTTCCCTTCTTCTTTATATGATTTCTATCAGTATTTTGATATTTTCAAAAAAATTTAGTTCATTGCCTACGCCATTCACCTTTTTCTTTTCGAAGCCACCACGTTGTTCGCGCCACTATGAAGCAGTTCACCCCCTTGCTATTGGGTAAAGCCACTATAAAGGTTCACACTCAAAAAGTAATAATGTTTTTATGCAGTACTTACAGTTGATGAGTTTCTTTTGAACCTGCCTCGGAGTCAGTCGAGCTACAAGATTTAAACTCTTACGTTTCTACAGGGAAAATCTGGGTTTGGTGAATGGCTATACTAGTTACTGTAATTAGATATCAAAATATTTAATACTGGTATGAGTTGATTTATTATTCAATCAATAATAAGTCCAATTAATATATGCTAAATCTACTCGTGGTGGATACTGTATATAATGTCTCGATTGTAGAACGTAGCCACTAAAGTTTATCAGTTATTACTTCTTCCTACTTATTAGCACGTGATGTTATAATGACCCTCCTTGGAGTAATTATAGTAATGTTGATTCGTCGACCAAGTACTTACTGCGTCACACTGAATTTAAGTTCGGTAATAGCCGTAACTTAGCTATTACCACAAATCGCGAATACTGGGTGTGTTTACTGTAATAGATTAATTATCCAAGTTGGGTGACTGCCCAACGTGAATATAAAATCGAGTGGAATACTATTGTATCCACTCGGAAGAATTTAGCTGACCAAGAATATGCGTCCGACCGGGTACGAGTCCGGCAGAACAGTCTTCTATTAAAAATGCGAGGTTCTACAGCCGTGGCAACACACAGAAATCCCCCACTCTTACACCAACAAATGAAATTCTATGTTACAGTATTTTAACCATATTTTAGCTAGTAGCTCATTTTTGATTGGCCCTTTAAACCAAGCTTTTAGGACGCTCCGAGATCCATCTCTGAACTTCCACTGTCTTCCTGTTCTCGCTATTAGCTCTGGTTTCTTAGTACGGGCATTCAGTGTTCATTTCCCAAGTCTTTTTCCAAGTATGTTCCTTTGATCACGCTCTAGTCGTCTTTGTATAACTTTTTGCATAAAGGAAGTACTGCTGGGTGACAATAAGTGTCGCCGAATCCCCGCAGTGACTGAATAGTACAAGCAAGCTAGCCTTTGTGAGGTACTTGGAATCTTGTCTGGTACTTTCTACACCCCGTAATATTCTTATGTTTAATATTAACTTATTTTATCTTTAATCCATAATCCACAATGAACCCAAACTTGTGGCCTCTCCCTCCTTCGTGGGGTTCCATACATACATACATTTTGACTTATTGGCAGTGGCGTACCAAGGGGGTGCGAACGGGGCGGCCGCACCGGGCGCCGTAAGGAAGGGGGTGCCAAAATTGAAAAAGGATTTTTTTTGTTTAAGAAAAAATAATTTTTTCAGACAAAATATAAGGTTTTATTGGTAAAATTTTCTTTATTACTTTGTTAAATACTGCAGTAATATTATTTAGAAATGAAATAAACATTTTTTTTAAACTGTTTATAGACAGTACGAAATAGGTTGCGGGCGTCGAGCACACAGGAAAAGTTTACGGTGTAATTTAGCAATTTTATCAATTGAACGTGATGTGGCTGCTACTATAGACTTCAACTCTATTATAAATAAGTTTGCATCCATCAAGGCTAGGAAGGCACATTTAAAAAAGTTTGTTGTGACTGAAACTTTTCTCTTTTTTTTTTTTTCAAACAAACTAACTTTATAATACTTTCAGTTTTAATTCATTCATATTTTTCTCTTTATAATGTGTTAAAGTAACATACTACTTATTAAAAATAAATAATTGTGAACATTAAACTGTGTTTAAATTAAACTCATTGAACCTTGAACCTTTTAGTGTTCGGGGGCGACTACCATCTAATTAGCCCCGGGCGCCAAGTAGCCTTGGTACGCCACTGCTTATTGGTGAAGGTAATCCAGGTTAGTATGCAATTCCTTTGGCCATGGTATTTACAGGTAGGTCATCTAAGTAGTTGTGCCCTCTAGCTTTCTTCTTTTTCATTTTACCCATCCACAAGTAAAATTGCATTTCATGTTATTTTTTATGATTACAGGCCTAACTCAAATGTCTTATATTTTAGGTATGAAGCACAACAAATTCATTTTATCTATCTATCTAGTACCCTATGATCCCCAGGTGGGACGAAGGGGCCTCCAAGTGGAGGTTACATTACCTATACTAATTTTGATATGCTTATTTTCCGAGAGAGGGTAGAGGGACAGGTGGTAAGCCCATCGCCTCGCAACCCCCCTCTGGAAACTAAGTATTTCTTGGACGTGAAAGGGCCGATAAATTTTGTCCAGAGGCTCTAATTTAAGCTTGGAGTTCTTTTACGTGCCGTAAATCTACAACACGGGACCCCCAGCTTAAAGTCCCTCCCGGAGGACTCCGTGCCCAGGATTTTTACGTCCTGAAAAATCCATCGACCGCGGCCGGGTTTGATCCCGCGCCCTGCGGATCTAGAGGCGGGCACGCTACCTCTAGACCACCGCGGCCGACAACAAATTCATTACTTGCATTAATTTTAACTGTCCAACTACCAAACAGGCACTAAGCACTAGATAGGCCTATTGTTCACTATTTCTTAGTATTTTTGCCTTTTACTATTTCTTTATTTCTAAAATTCTAGTACTTTTCTTTGTATAAGATGGAACATCATACTGGTGCCTTGTTGGATGGTTAGAACAGGGGTCGGCAACCTGCGGCTCACGAGCCACATGCGGCTCTTTGGATGTGAAGCTGCGGCTCTTTAGTTCCATACGCAAATATTATTTATTTTATCAATAAAAGAACATTTAAAAATCGTTCTGAATCGATTAACGAGGATTAGGCACCGATTCTATCTCTCAGACACTTGTACTCGCTTTTCACCGCACCCCTCCCCCGTGACACGCGTCGTCACTGTCGTCAGTCCATCGGAAGCTCTCGAATGATGCCGTCGTCGGATGTTTCTATGTAGGTTTTAATTCGCTTTCGACGAAGACAATTTGGCGTCTTCACCAGTGCTTTGGCTGTGACGTATAGTTTGTTGTTTCAAGTAAAAGAGTTAGAAGCTAATTATCTTCTCAAAGTTATGTATGTACATATATATATATATATATATATATATATATATATATATATATATATTAATAATAAAAAAACCGAAGTAAAGGTAGGTAACATAATAAGTATTATATTTTTAATATACATATTATACATATTTTTCCCAAACAAGATACCTAACTACTTTTTTGAAGTCAATAAGAATTTTAAAAAAAGAAACAAAGTATTACTATTGGATATTACCGCGAAAGTGGTTTTATTAAAATATATTATATTTAATAAATTACCTATTTTATTATTTATCTATTTTATAGCTTTTATTATTTAAAAATTAGCGTTAAAATAATAATTATAAGTGTAAGTACCTATAAATTGTTATTTAACAAACCTATTTTCGAACTCTGAGGATCAAAGGAGGTATTTGTAGTTTTAGTTTGTTTATATGTTTGGTAATTTTCATAACACCTTTACTCGTAAACTAAGTATCTAATATTTGCCAAAATTAAAAAAAAAAAAAAAAAAAAAAAAAAAAAAAAATGTGCAGACTGCGCCGTGATAAACACGTTCTGACAAGTCCGTCCGTGCCAGTCGGCGATCACCGTACACGGGAGGCGACCACAGATGCGACGAAACTATGTAGGCTACTTATAGGGTGGCGTGCACCAAACTCATGCAATTTACTCTTTTAGTAAGCCTTACTTCTTTAGTTCTAACTACTTTAGTAAGCTACTCTTTTAGTAACCGTACTCTTTTAGTAAGGACGGCGTGCACCAACCAGGAGTAAACTAAACTCGGCGGCTTTCAACATAGAGGAATGTACTAAAGAAGTAAAAATTTTATTTACTCCCAGAGTAAATGAACTTACTCCACAAGTGGTGGAGAGCACCAACACGGAGTACGTTACTAACGTAGTAAGTTGTGGAGTAAATAAGGCCAATATTTACTCCTACTCAGGGGGTGGAGTAAAGTTGTGGAGTAAGTGTGTTCTGTGGCATTTGCGTGAGTAATGAGTTACATATCACATTAAATGGATTACATCGTTCCTGAGGATAAGTTATTTAGATGAAGAAGGTTGTATACCAAAAATGGGAGTTGTGGCAGGTGATTTAATAAATATTAAGCGAACCATACCTAGTAGGGCATTTAATAACGTAAATAATTAAGCTCATAAATCCTTACATGAAATTTTGGCGTTTGGAAGAAACGATGTCAGATTCTCACTACATCCATGTGATTTCAGCCAGTCAAATGTGGAAATATCATTGCGGAGAGCGATCCAATTAGGAAGACGTCCACCAAAGGTGAGGGGAAGAGTGAGTGGAAGGGACGTTTGCATTGCACGGTACAAGGAGCTCATGTGCTCTTAAATATCTTCCTAGCTGGATCGGCCTTTAGATGTTGCAGTTCTCCCTAACTTTGGGTCAGAAAACGACGATGTATTTCAAGCTAATCATATGGATACAGATATCGGCAAGGTATAGTACATTCCAATACATGAAAGCCTCCGTTCTTGGAGCTACCCAGAAAACACTTCCCCCTGCTACTTAACCATAGAATTACTGAACAATAGGTGATTCTCATTGTTAAACGATTTAATGTAATTATTGTAAATTAATTTTATTACATTACACTTCTATAGCTTAACTTAAAGCACAACATTGCGAATGCCAGATTATAATAATAATTATAAGAGCTAAAAGTTCAATAGTTGCACCCGCAGTGTTAATGAATAATATGTCCTTTTTTCTAACCCAGGTGTAAAAATGCCCAAACAGGCCACATCGGAAGAAAATTTGACTGACTCTGGGATTAGCGTACATTGAGAAGGGGACACATTGTAAAACCATTCCTTAAAGACTCCCCAAGTCTCGAATGGAGGAGTGAGACGAGACTTTCATGATTGGGAATAAACTATAGCAGATGCTGCAGGTCTATAGTATGCTGCTAACTATTTTAATTAACCCTGTGGACAGGAAAGTGAGAAGCATTATAAACTATATAGAAAAAAATGCCAACATGAGTGCCGAAAGAAAATTTTAAGGAGGGGCCCGGAGGTTGAAGCTGCACAGGATCTAGAGAAGTAGTCACTGAAATTATTTTTAAACACACAACCATCTACATAATTATTATTGGAGTTCATAGCTTCCGAAATATTGTACCGCCATTTTTTGTTTAAATATTACATTTCTCAGTTGTAATATTATTATTTTTATAAGGTAATATTTTTTAAGTAAATGTTCTGTGCATTTTAAAAAGGACAGAAACATAATGCCCCTTATTAGTTTTGTTATCCTTTTTACCCCCCCTTTTTCATGATTTTGTGTAATACTTCTTATTAATATTGTTAAACAGTCAATAAGTATTAATAATTCATTATAGTGAGATTTATGATAAACAACTATAGAATAATTGATTTATCGTTTTTGGGGAAGAATATGTAACTTTAGGAAGTATAAATATTTTAATATATTTTAGAACTTTATTATTATTATGAGAGAAATAATTATAATATTGACAGTGAATCAATTATGAAAATCAACTGGAAATTCCAATTGTTTGCATTATAATACAGAAATAGTTTGCACAAAAATTGTAATCACAGTACCCATATGTAGGCTACTAAACTGAAAATACTCAATTGAAGGAATTAAAATTAGTAATGAATAAAACATTACTATTAGACCTATTTTAAAACATGAAGATTGTCATTAGTAATATTTGGAACAACCCAAATTCATATTCATTGTTTCAGCGAACCTTTCCTTTTCATTATCTGGCACTTGAATAATACTGGCAATTGAAATGCACGTGTTCTGCTGCGCTGCACTAACGTTTCTGCTCTGTTCTGCGCAGAATTCGACTACTTCTTTAGTAAAAATCGCTTACTACTTTAGTAACAACTAAAGAAGTAACTATCAATTGAGCTCTCCAACACCAACTAAAAGAGTAAGTTACTAAAAGAGTAGCACTAAAGTAGTAAATTTAGGAAGGGAACCTTACGTAACAAAAACAGGTTTGTCTGTCTCACTCTAGCACATACATTAGTATGACTTAAGAGTGAGACAGATGTACTGGTTCTTGTATACTCCAGGTCTCCGTCTTAAATTTACTACTTTAGTAAGATTTACTCCTGGATGGTGCACGCCACCCATAGTCAATCAGTACATGAGAGAGTGAGACAAACAGTGTTTCGTGTCTAAATTATTTATTTCCGGCCGAAATAGTTGAGGTCATGAATTTGGTAATCAAGATTGTTAACAGCATCTTGTCAAAAGCACTCTACCATCGTCAGTTTAAAGAATTCTTAAACGAAATGGAGACTCAGTATTCCGACCTCCTTCTTCACAATAAACTGCTATGGCTTTCCAAAGGTAAGGTGTTGAAACGTTTTGCTTTGTGCTTGAATGAAATAAATACATTCCTAAATGAAAAAGGCATTAATCACCCTGAATTAGAGAACGACAAATAGTTGCAAAAATTTTACTTTATGGTGGATATCACAGCGAAATTAAATGAACTGAATCTAAAACTGCAAGGAAAGGGAAACCCAGCCTATGTTTTGGTAGAAGAATTGGTTTGTTTTGAAGAAAAATTAATTCTTTTTGCAGAAGATATTCAGAGCGGTAAATTACTTCATTTTCAATTTCTAAAGCAATATCGCGATAAAACCAGACGAATTACTTCAGCACAGTTATAAAAAAAAAATTAAAGATTAATTTGCTGACAGATTTGAGCAATTCAAAACCAGCAAAGCCACTCTAGCATTCATAGTAAATCCTCTCAATACAAATAGTAACGAAATCCACATTGAGCCATTTGGAATTGATAATGGATCTCTAGAAATGCAATTGATCGATTTATAAAGTAAAGCTTTGTGGAGTGGAAAATTTACAGAGTTGAAAAGCAAGTTGGAAGAGTTGGAGGTCCAGAAATGTATGTACGTAATGCAACAAAAGTGGACAGCTTTAAAAGAAATGCCGCGGGTTGAGGCACTTATATTCGACGCATGGAATAGTCTTCCAGATTGCTACAGTGAGGTGAAGAAGTTGGCATTTGGAGTGCTGACTATCTTTGGATCGACATATTCGTGCGAGCAAGTGTTTTCTTGCATGAATATAATTAAAAGTAAAGTAAGAAGCCAACTAACAAATGAAAATTTAGAGTCGTGTTTCCAACTTAAAACAACAAGTTATGAGCCAAATTTATCCAAACTTTCTAAAACCATGCAAAGCCAACGCTCCCATTGAATTTGTTTGCTCAATTGTTTGTTATTGAAGTACAAGTTAGTGTTGTAAGTATAGTATACTTACAACATATTATGTTTACTTGTTTTAATTTTTTACTTAAATAATAAGTAATTATCTAATAATGCCATATATATATATATATAATCTAATTTGTTGTGAAAAACACTACTTATATATGAATAAATAGATTTTTTTCTTATGAATAAATATATATTTTTTCTTATGAATAAATAGATATTTTTTCTTATGAATAAATAGATTAGTTTTTTTTATCAAAAATCTTTATTTATGCGAGTACTATTTATTATTGGCAAGAAAATATTTTGTGGCTCTTTAAAAACTTTGAAATTTTGTAAAATGTAATGTTTGACTCTTCCGACTCAAAAGGTTGCCGACCCCTGGGTTAGAAGGCTCCTTCTGTGTACCTGTACCTTGTCCTCTCTTCTTTTGCTCGTTGGGGCTTATATTATTATCGTAGGCCTTTGGTACTTCCGATGAGATTGTTTCTAATTTGTATTTTAGTTAATTCATTATTTAAAAAATAATGTTTAATAGTAGTCCAGTCAACGAAAGGGTTGTAGAGGACATGGAGAGGGGGAGAATTTTTTCCTTCAGGAATGTGTTGCGGGTAGTTAGGAGTTAACTAAAAGTCCCCGCCCCTAACCCTTACTCTTCATGGGGGGAAGGGGTGGAAAGGGCCCATTTTTGTTTTTGTTTTTGACTTATAACTTGAAAACGATCCGTCGTAGGGAAAAACTTTTTATGCATCAAATTAAAGCTGACATAATTCTCTATAAGTTGGTTCATATACACTTTTGTCGTATCTATAATTGTTTTCGAGATATATGCTGCTGGATATCGCTAATTTTCCAAAAACTAATTTTTACCTCATGTTTTTCGCTACATTTGTCTTTCTAACTTCTCAGTCTTTCGTTTTACAGCAAAGTCATCCGGAAAATAGTTGTAGAAAATTAAATTTCCTTTAAATACAAATATAGATATTTAATATATCTTCAACAAAACAAAAGTTAGAATAATTTAATTGACGAATAATTTAATTGTCGAGTAAATTTAGTGATTTCTCTAGATAATTGTACATTTGTTATTTCCTAATTCAAAAGCTATAACGGTATATGTATGTACACATATATATTATATATACACAATATACACACTTTATAAATAGATTTACATACATATATATGTGTGTGTATATATATAGGCCTATATAAGTAGGGCCTACATATATTAGGAATCCACATTTAAGAACCCCCGTCATCTTTCGAGACCGTTTTATATCGGATTCAGCGTCTACAGGGGATGTTTTGAGGGGCTCCATTTCTTCCTCATCGTCGTCTTCGTTCATTACAGGTATCTAGTTCAAACAGTTCCCCTGGCTGTTTTGGCATAAAGGGGAACAGTTCAACGAAACTCTCTTGCAGTCACATATAAGACTGCTGCAATCCTTTGTGCACTTACAAAAAATCTTGCTTAAAATTCCTTATAGTGCTGCTGGGTCTTTGGTCAGCACTGGAGCAAGATGATTTTACTTACGTTCCTAACCCCATGACTCTGGGGGTAATTTATTGGTTTCCTAACCAGAGATGCACCTGGTGGTATGTTGGAAAGGCATGTTCTTTTGTTGCCCCCTCGCTTGGTGGAAGTGACGAGAGATCAGGTTTTACATTGGTCATAGATTTTAGGAATGAATGGATGCATGAAATTTTTCAAGACCCACTACCCAGGGAGGAGGTGATGGAAATAAACTCACCAAACAGTACTAAAATGACTGAACAGGGAAGACGCTACCGAATGAGAAAGTCCGTTGATATCTATTTCAATCTGGACACCGAAATAACAGTGAATGAAGAACTATTCCTCTCCAATCCGGACAATCAAGGCAGATTGATCAACCTACTGAAGTCTAAACTCGAGGAAAACGACATCTAGCATCAGACGATGCTGACGTGCTGATTGTCAATACACCTAGTGAACAATCAACGAAAAATGTAATGTGGCTGTCATTGGGGAAGATTTTGGTCTAGCATTGATATTTACCGGAAAAACTCCACCTGACCACTTTATTTTTTTTACTCATCACACCAGGGAGCGGAAAAGTTCTAACCAATGTTTACTCCACCCACCAAATGCAGCAGTGGGAGTGAACAAATTCTGTTCCTGCATGCTTTTACTGGCTGCGACATTCCGGAAGAGTAAACTTGGTTTTGTCAAACTTTACTAAAAATACCCAGATATACACAGAACAGCCGAAGTATTTTACAACCCCTTCTCTTAACAAGTTGATGTTGAGGAAGTGGATGAACATGCATGTTAAGATGGTACGGTGCCCCAGCAGAGGAGAGCTCCCTTAACACATACCGTAACCATTCATTTCTGAAATCTTAACTAATGTAAAACCTGATCTCTCGTCACTTCCGCCAAGCAATAAAAGAAAATGCCTTTCGGACATACCACCAGGTGCAGCTCTGGTTAGGAAACCAATTACCCCAAGAGTTGTGGGGTTGGGAACGCAAGGGAAATCATCTTGCTCCAGAGCTGACCAAATATCTAGCAGCCCCACAAGAAATTTTAAGCAAGATTTTTTTGGAAGTGCACAAAGGATTGCAGCAGTCTTAAATGTGGCTGCAAGAAAGTTTCGTTGAACTGTTCCCTTTATATGCCAAAACTAGCAGGGGAACTGTTTGAACAAGATACATGTAATGAATGAAGACGACGATGAGGAAGAAATGGAGCCCTTCCACACATCCCCTGCAGACGCTGAATCCGGTATCAAAAACGTTATGGAAGATATTAGGGATCCTCAGCTCCTGCTACCATGAGTTGTGGAGATGCAGCAAGAAGCTGTACCTTCTTGTCCCAAGAGAGCCAGGACTACACCAATTTTTAAAATATATTTCTTTAATAATTTTTCCAAATGCACATTGATTTATTTGTTTAATAGGCCTATATACAATTTTTACAAATATTTGTTACTAGATTTTTTTGGAAGTGCACAAAGGATTGCAGCAGTCTTAAATGTGGCTGCAAGAAAGTTTCGTTGAACTGTTCCCTTTATATGCCAAAACTAGCAGGGGAACTGTTTGAACAAGATACATGTAATGAATGAAGACGACGATGAGGAAGAAATGGATCCCTTCCACACATCCCCTGCAGACGCTGAATCCGGTATCAAAAACGTTATGGAAGATGTTAGGGATTCTCAGCTCCTGCTACCATGAGTTGTGGAGATGCAGCCAGAAGCTATACCTTCTTGTCCCAAGAGATCCAGGACTACACCAATTTTTAAAATATATTTCTTTAATAATTTTTCCAAATGCACATTGATTTATTTGTTTAATAGGCCAAAATACAATTTTTACAAATATTTGTTACTATACAATTTCCTTCATAGATTTTCAGATTCTATATTTTTAAAACCTGGAATTTCTTCCCAGGTTTTCTTTTTTCGAAATTAAACAACTATTTTAAAATTGTTATAATTGTATAATTTGTCCATTACTAACCATCAGTACGAACTTTTTGTAGAATTTAGACACTATCTTTACAGGGATGAGGAAAGTGGTTTCTTGGATCCAGCGTGTTTATATATATATATGTAGTATGTATGAATGTAAATATGTATGTATATACATATATATACATATATATCATTATAGCTCAGCATCTAACAGAAATGAGTACCAGGAGCAATCCTGGGGTAAAGGCGGCCGGTGCTTAAGGCTAAAAACCTTAGCACCTTCCCGTGCCGAATGTCCAAAATCTGGGTGCCTCAACCTCCTGGACCCTCTGGGCCTCCGTAGCCTGTATAGGGATCGCTTTACTTTACTTTTATATATCATTATAGCCCTTGAATTAGGAAATAACAAATGTACAATTTTGTTGAGAAATCACTAAATTTACCCGACAATTTCAAATTATTCTAACTTTTGTTTTGTTGAAGATAAATTAAATATCTATACTTATATTTAAAGTAAATTTCATTTTCTACAACTATTTTTCGAACGACTTTGCTGAAAAACGAAAGGCTGAGAAGTTAGAAAGACAAATGTAGCGAAAAACGTGAGGTAAAAATTAGTTTTTGGAAAATTAGTGATATCCAGCAGCATATATCTCGAAAACAATTATGGATACGACAAAAAGTATATGAAACAACTTGTAGAGAATTATGTCAGCTTTAATTTGGTACATAAAATTTTTTTCCCTACGACGGACCGTTTTTAAGTTATAAGCGAAAAACAAAAAATGGGCCCTTTTCACCCCCTCCCACCATGAAGCGTAAGGGCCAGGGGCGGGGACTTTTAGTATGTTTACCTCCTAACTACCCCCAACACATTCCTGAAGAACAAAATTCTCCCCCTCTCCATGTCCTCTACAACCCCTTTTATGGCATTCATTGACTGGACTATATCTGGTACCCTATGATCCCCAGGTGGGGCGAAGGGGCCTCCAATGGAGGTTTCATAACCTATACTAATTTTGATATGCTTATTTTCCGAGAGAGGGTAGAGGTACAGGTGGTAAGCCCATCGCCTCGCAACCCCCCCTCTGGAAACTAAGTATTTCTTGGACGTGAAAGGGCCGAGAAATTTTGTCCAGAGGCTCTAATTTAGGCTTGGAGTTCTTTTACGTGCCGTAAATCTACGACACGGGACCCCCAGCTTAAAGTCCCTCCCGGAGGACTCCGTGTCCAGGATTTTTACGTCCTGAGAAATCCATCGACCGCGGCCGGGTTTGATCCCACGCCCTGCGGATCTAGAGGCGGGCACGCTACCTCTAGACCACCGCGGCCGACGACTGGACTATAGGCAACTGTTTATTCAGTCAAATGAAGACTCATCACTAGGGCCCGGATGTTTATGACCTAAAAATGTTAGAAATATGCAAGCCTTTATTACCTAAAAAATGGCGAAATATGACTAATAATATGACCTAGAGACAATTTTTTTTTTCAAAATCTTGAAGGTTTTTTCAATTAAAATTTTATGAGAACACATTAATAAATAATAATATTAATCTTTATTAATAATTTTTTGATTTATTTAAACAAACAATAAGACACAATCGACCCTACACAAAATGAAAGAAATGTTTCAGTATGATGGACGGTCACAAAGAATTGCAATAACAGATCACATGCATTTTAAAGTTTTCAAATAAAATCGATCTTCTATTTTCACTCAGCATTGACTTATATCGGGAGAAAGACCACTCAACGTCGCAGGATGTTATTGGGGCATATTTGAAATAAGTCAAATCATTACTGTTGAATTCAGGCTCACCTTCGTGGAATGTCACAGGTTTACCACTTAGAATGTCGCCAATCTTGCAAAGTGTAGAGTACCCTTCGTTCCGACCTAGCACACGCTGTAGTTTTGCTTTAACACATTCACCAACTTTACCACGTGCAGCCGTTAACTCACTTTCCACATTTGTCACAAGGTGAAGAGCATCACAGAGTTCAACACCAGTTTCTTCTAATTGTGTGATTGTTGTTGATATTATACTGAAATTTGACTTAATATAAGCGAGGTCCCCGGTCAGTGTAGAATTTGAAAATAGCGTCTTTGCAGTTTTGATGGAGGAAGCTTCGCCTTCGTTGAACTCATTGACAACATCTTCGATAACATTGTAGTTGGTACAGTTGTAGTTTGCAGCATTAAGCCACGTTCCCCAACGTGTGAGGATGGGATGGGGAGGCAAAGGATCAGAAGAGGCAATTTCCTTGAATTTCTGCACTCGAAGTGGAGCTTTGATGAAGATCTTTTTTACTGTTGCAATTAACTTGTCCACATCAGGATAATTTCCCCGAATTTCTTCTGCAACCCTATGTAGTGCATGTGCAATGCATGTTACATGTATCAATTTAGGATAGAGAAGCTGCAGACCTTTGCCAGCTTTCACCATGTAGGGAGCTGCATCAGTTACTAGAAGAAGAACATTTTCTCTCTTCACTCCCTCAGGCCACAACAGATTCAATGCGTTGTCGAAGGTAACAGCAATAGTTGAGTGGTTAGTCCTCTCCAATGCCTCACAAGAAATGAGAAATTTTTCACCTGGTCGGTCTTCCCTTAAAACACCAACAACGTTTGCTACGTACCTTCCTTCAGCATCGCTGGTTTCATCCATAGAAACCCAGATCTTGTTATCAGCGACGCAAGATCGTATCCTATTTAAAACATCTTCGTAACAAGTAGTCACGTAGTTCTTGCGAAGTGTTGTTGCATTAGGAATGTGCTGATTAGTGTATTTCTGCAGAAAATTGCTGAAGTGCTGATTATTAACTTTCTCCAGCGGTATATTAGCAGACATCATCATTGTACATAAATCCTTGTTAAAATCATACATTTTGCTTGTGGTGGACGATGACAAAATCTTCTCAAACATGAGCTGTTGGCGGTTCTCTGATGCAACATTTCGAGTCAAATTGTTTTTGTGTTTTGCTGTACTGCAGTGCTGTTGCACATTAAATCGCTTTTTAGATTCTACCTTAACTTCGCACAGCTTACAGAACAGAATTGTGCCATCTGTACTGAAATGCTTATCTCCAAACTCCCGTACAAATGCTCTCAGTTTTTCACTTATCGGACCCTTAGTTTTAGGCATGATAAACCAAGAGTATTGAGATTGCGATGAAGCACACCATGCAGCGAAATCTTTTTAGTAACTGAGGGATGGTTGTTCCTTCCTATCACCCCTTCCCCTTGGCACCCCCAAGTAGAACTTCTACCTGCTCAAGTTATTTACAGAAGCAGTTAGGTGACCTTGCTATGAAAACTGACAATAGCCATCCTAATATCTCCGTTCGCTTTCTTTGCATCTATCCCTTTTTACGCATCTCTCTCTTTCTCCTAATTCTCAGAAATATACCTAGGCCAACGTATATTTTGTGAAAGTATTTTTAGAAAGAAAATACTGAGAAGTTACAAGCAACAATTCAGGGGTGTTCAAATCCCATCTCTGAGACGGCTGTAAGAAAATAAATGAAAATGGAATAAAAAAAAAACAAAAGCGTGGGAAAAAATTAAAAATGATTGGAAATATGACCATGATATGAAAAATGACGGAAAAATGACAAAAAATACTGAAAAAGCTAAAATATGACATTATATGACCAATGAAAATTGCATAATTCTAATCACATTAGATGATATCATGTTTAAATTATATTTGCTATGGTAACATCACAAAGGAAAAAAATATGACATGTCATAAACATCCGGGCCCTACTCATCACCTAAATAGTTAAAATAAATAAATCACTACCCAGGTATAACAAATGCAAATTATTGCTGGTGGAACTCACACAGTGAATTGAAATCATATAACTAATCAGAGATTGACTATCACACTATATACTTCACTTACCAATTATTTTGGTAGTATGCGTTTCGCATGCAGGCAAAGGACCTGTGAAACGCGTATTACCAAAATAATTGGTAAGTGAAGTATATAGTGTGTTAGTCAATCTCTGATTAGTTAAATAAATCACTGTTTATTCAGTCAAATGAAGACTCGTCACCTATATAGTTAAAATAAATAAATCACATTTTGGGGCCTACATTCAAACCGGGCCTGGGGTGGATCACCCTCACCCTCTCCCCCTCCCCTTGGTATGTGATGATTGAACCTATTAAGCTGTTCTGCTGTAAGATTTTGGTCAATGGAAAACACTGTAACTCTATTATATTTTAGCCACTAATCCACATTTACACCAAATTGGAAATGGAACTAGAATTTAACAATACAGGCAAATAACTTATCATTTAGACTTCGGATTTTAGGTAAAAACCTATTTTAATTCGTGATATATGGACGAAAACTTGTATATGTAATTATGTTTTCATAGGTAACTATGCATAAAACTGATACTTTTATAGGACCTAAAACAGCCTATTTTTACGGTAAAGCCTAACATTGCCTTTTTGCTTGTTTTTCCTCTAAAATTCAAAATAAGTCATTTTTGTTATAAATTCTAGCATTTATTTTCAGTTTGTACTAAATTTTTAGCTCGGAATGTGCAGTACATGACACATTTGTGATGTGGTTAAATAGTAAGAAATGTTTCGTCTTCAGTAGAAAAATTCCCAAGAAAATGTAATGTTTTTCTCCCAACTCCCACATCCAGTAACAAAAAAAAAGCGTAGTTCTCTGAATCACTGAGGGATACAAGGGGTTGAATATGCTAGTATGATATGCATAGCTTCTGGGTACAAGGATAAGGTTTTCACTGATATGGTAGTAATATAGGCCCTAGTAATAGGTCTGTATAATTCTGTGTACCATAGGCCTATAACTGTGTTTTATCATGATTATTGATTAATGGTGACTTCAATAAATATAATATTTTGCATTGCAATTGAGATATTTCAGAAAATTGGAAACTTAACGATTTTATAAGATTCTATTTTATGATTTTTAGAACATATTTTCCAATTTTTAGAGCTTATTTTAGGTATCTAAAACAGCATTTTTAGCGACACAAAGTCCAAAGTCTACTTATCATAATACAAGGAACTCAAAGGGTGATGTAGCATTTTTCTTTTTCAAGAGAAGAAATGAAGAATAGACATGGGTTGCAATGGAAAAATGTCCTTCCTTGGAAAGAGATTTAGAGTATCAAAATGACAGTGTCGAGAAATTGAGAATATGGACCTTTAGATGTCCCAGGCCATATGTTAGAACTGTTGTAGTAGCAACTGTTACATCATTTTAACTCTTTAAATCAAGATTTTAAAAATCTTCCTTACAATTTAGGAAACATTAATTTAGCTTTACACAAATCTGAGATTATGTTCAAATTCTTAAGCAATTTGGGACAGGATGCTACTTGGTTTTACCTATCATGTAGTGTTACACAGTATTTTACAATTTTAAAGTGCAAAGTCACTGCAACTTTATATAAAGATAAGACAGATAATTACTAGGGACCGGATTCTTAGGTTTTTACCTATTTTTTTCCTTACTTCCAAAACAAAAAGCGCTCATACACTTTTTCGAATTTTGTCCATAAGATTCACCCACATTAATTCTATGGCACCTAAAAATACCTAAATGGGGTATAAAAACCTAAATACACCTAAACGGGATATAAAACCTAAAATATCTAATTTAGGCTACTTTTTTTTTGTCTTTTTTGTTTGTCAGTTGAGAAATCGATATTTTGCGGAGAGACAATCATTTTTGTCGGGTTGAAATTAATACCACCAGCGTTTCGATCAACCTATTGTCGTCTAGGATGGACAATATCTAGAGAGGAAGTGTAAGAGTTACCGGCGTATTCCTTTTAAAATATTCGTACGAACAACCATTGTTGCCGTGTATGAACAAGGTATAGATTTCTGTGTTTTAAAGCCCTTGTTTACCTTTATTACTGTGAATTTTAATAGGACGTGTTAATTATGCCGAAACAAATGAAATCGAGTTTATTACGGCAGTGGGTAGCACATTCAAATTAATTAAACCAATTATTATTCTACCCGAAAACAATATTTTGGGGGAAAACCTAAAAAAACCTATTTCACCTAATGAAAAACCTAAAACAGTGTTTTTAAAAACCTAAAAATCCGGTCCCTAATAATTACTGATGTAGCTGTTGCAACAAATTGGGGATAAAAGACTTCATCTGATAAAGCATGATGTTGCATTCAAAAAATTAAGTTACCTAACTCTGCTTGATACCTTATCTCTATCCTGGTATCCTCCAGTGGCGCCGACTCCATGGGGCCTGAGGGGGCCCGAGCCCCCTCAAAAATTCGTTTGGGGGGGCTCCGCCCCCCCCCCCAATAATTTAAGAAAATTATTAGTTATATTATGCTTTGTAAAATCACAAAATTATGTTGGTATTTTTTATTTTCCTTGTTTGACGTTAGTTACCTTTTAAAATACATTCAGTAATGAGTTAAAACAAATAATTATTATGGTAGTAAGCAGGTTAACTGAAAACGAGTGGTGTGAATCATGATAGTGTTACGGTGCTGCGGGCACACTTAGAATTTGTCCCGGTGCGCAAACCTTCGTGTAAGGTCTGGCGGGCCAACGCTGCGGCCGCGGCAACATCAAAAGGACTGGAGCAGAAGTGCCTGGAACCCTCCACCTCGCGTCGCCTTGACGCTTCGAGACATTACGACGCCGTGGCTATATAAAGCCCACCCTGCTGGAGCAGTCATTCAGTGTGGATAGTTTCGTTCAGTGCATGCTGCAGACGTGTTTAGCGTTCCGACTTTAGTGTTTAGTGGACTGTTTTATATGACTATATTTTATTCGTTTACTTTAGTCTCTTAGTGTATTGTGAATTAAGTTTGCAATGGATAAATTTGTTACCAAAAAGGTGCGCTTGGAAGTTGATGATACTGCAAGTCAACCTCCGACAATAATTGTGTCGTCAATTGCTTCGTCGTCTTCAGGCGAGAACTGTTCACAGCCAAAACCTGGACAATCCGGTAAGGGAAGATCATTTCAGAAGTCTTGGTTGATCAAATATACATGGCTAGAATATGAAGCATCTACCGAAAAAGTTTTTTGCAAAACCTGCAAAGAGGCAGATGCTAAAAATCTATTACAATTTTCTTCAAAAAAAGAAGATGCATTTATTTCCGTAGGGTTTTCTAACTGGAAAAAAGCTTTGGAAAAATTCCGTCTTCATGAAAATACGTTTACGCATAAAGAAGGTGTTCTGAAACTAAATGCCATCACTAACCGAAGTGTGGCCTCCCAATTGAATGAACAGTTAGATAGTGATATGAAGAAAGGCCGTTTAGCTCTTGCGACAATTTTTACTACCGTGCAATTTCTGTGCCGACAAGGCCTAGCAATTAGAGGGCACGAAGATGTAAACTCAAATTTTTTTCAATTGTTGGAACTCCGAAAGAATGACGTACCTGAGCTAAAAGATTGGTTAGGGCGTTCGGGGTATAAGTGGACGTCCCACGATATTCAAAACGAGATCATTGATCTACTAGGAAAGTCTGTGTTGAGAAAAGTATTGGCTTCAATCAAGAAGACTGAACATTTTTCTATTATGGTTGACGAAACAAGTGATTCTTCGATTCACGAACAAGTGTCATTTTGTATTCGTACTGTCAATGATTCCTTAATTATCAACGAAGACTTTATTGGTTTATACGAGACCCCCAACACTGAATCACAAACTCTGTTTAGTATTTTAAAAGACGTATTTGCTCGTCTTGATTTGTCAATGGATAACTTAAGAGGACAGTGCTATGATGGTGCCTCGAATATGAGAGGTAAGTTCAAAGGACTAAAAAAGTTAGTTTTGGATATACAACCAAAAGCACGTTATGTGCACTGCACTGCTCACAGTTTAAACTTGGCAGTTGTAGACAGTCTCCGCCATCTTACGTCTATGAGGGATATTATGGCCTTAGCCAAGGACTTAATAAACACCGTAAGGGAATCCAACAAAAGGATGGGACTTTTCAGAAGCATACGCTGTGAGAGCACCAACGACCAAGCTGGTCTACGACCCCTTTGCCCGACTCGATGGACTATGCGAGCTTCTAGTATCTTGAGAATATTGAAAAACTTTGAAGAACTTCTAGAGTTTTTTGAAACATTTTCTGCAGAGGACAAAACAGAGGCAGGTTACAAATGTACAGGCTACCTTGAGTCAATGTTACAATTCAAAACTTATTTCTTTTTACGTCTTTATTGCCATGCAATGAACCCAGTAGAGGATGTCAATGAAAAAATTCAATGCCCTCATCTAAGTGTTGCTGATCTGGAAAAAATATATGAGGGCTTGATTTGTATATTGAATGGAAGGCGTGATAGTTTTGAACACTTTTGGGAATTGTGTTTAAAAGAAAAACCTTCACAAGTTGATGATCCTTCGCTTCCTCGGAATCGACGTATACCAAAGAAGTATGAAAACAACGAAGCCAGCTCACCGCACACTTTCAAACCCCAAAGGAATACTACAAAGCTATTTACATTGAAGTTTGTGAAACGGTGCAATCTTGCATTACTGAGCGGTTTGCATCAACTGGACTCACACAGGTCATTGCAGTTGAACAAGAGTGCTTGCTTTTAGTAAACAGAGGTGAAACAAATTTTGAAAAATCAACTTAGTTTTTCAAAAATGACCTAGACATTGAGAGACTGCGCTTACACTTGAATATGTTATCCGATATCGCTAATAAAAAACAACTGGTCTTAAAAACATGCGTGATGTGAGAAAGTACATTACACAAGAGCCTGCAGTTGGAGAAATGTTATGTGAAGTAGTGAAGTGCATTAAGCTTCTCCAAGTAGTTCCAATCACGACAGCAACAGCAGAACGGTCATTTAGCGCCCTTAGACGTCTGAAGTCATATCTCCGATCAACAATGGGACAGAAGCGATTGAACAACTTGGCTGTTCTTCAAGCCCACCGAGATGTTTTGGATGAATTGGATATCCGACCAGTCATCAACGACTTTATATTCAGTAATCCAGTCAGACGGTCGACATTTGCACCTTTCTAAAGACACTCTAGCCCTAATAATGGTATTTAGAGCAATATTAAAAATCTTTATAAAATAGAGAATTAAATACATACAGAATGTTAAATTTTCAGTTTTGAAATATTAGTACTAGTTTAGTACTGTATTTCTATATTATTATAGTACTGTATTAGTTATTTTCAAATACTTAAATATTTTTAGGGTGTAAGACCCAATTAAAGCCCGTTATTTACATACTTTTTGACTGAAAGTATTAGGCATACTGTATTAACTTTATTAACTGTATTAAAGCATTAACTTTGAGATATTGTTTTTATTTAATGAACCCTCAGCCTTATTCAAAGTAAGCTTAAATTAGCTATTTCACTTATTAATCAAAGTGCTATTACTGTGCGACAGCAATATTTTATGTTTTATTCTTTTAATGATAGTTTAGGATTTATTTAAATATAATTTCAGTCTTTTCAGAGTTATATATTCACTGCTCTGTAATAGTCTATAAGCATAATTATTAGTGTAAATTAAATTAGCTTTTTACGAAAATACCGTGCGTGTTTATGTTTTGTTTCTTTTTTCAAAGCCAAAAAGTGTTTCAGGCTTGTCGAGTTTCCCGGAGTGCTCCACACTTATAGAGAGTCGAGTTTTCGGGGTTCTAATGTTGATCATATGACTCTAAAATACTTAAAAAAAACTTTAAAACTCACTAATTTTCATCTAAAATTTAGAAAATTTCCCGGGGCAGAACCCCGGTATGGGCCCCCCCAATATTTTTTATAAGTCGGTGCCCCTGTATCACTCACATATATGGCTTACACTCACATCAGTTTTATCTAACATACTTCGTTTCTCTATTACACAGCTATTAAATTCAATTTAAACATATAGAGTAACTTACACTTGCAATAAGATTCTATGTAAAAGCAAATATAATTTTATTTACCTGTTTACATTATGTAAGAATAAGAAATGGCATTTCCAAAAATGTGATTTTTACAAATAACACATTGAAAATAATATTTATTAAATCTATAGTTTAAAAAATAACACAATAATATGTGACCATACCAGGTAAACATGTTTCTGAATAACAGTATAAAAACTGGTTAGGGGGCAGAACGTCAATTTTTAGACTTCAGCGCAATCTATTGGTTTCCTTCTTGTACTACATTCTCTGATCACAATAAACATAAATACAGCAATGCAAGCCATAGAATTTTCAGTTTGAAAAGAGAGCATGGTTCCTAGTATTTACTTTTTGTGAAAAATAAAACAATAAATACAGGTAAGTTAATAGAAATATTTGCTATGCTGTAGTAATGTAGTGTGTTACAAACTTTGAGCATCATGTTACAGTATTGTGAAACTGATATTTAAAACATGGAGAAGTTCCATATATATAAATATAAGCTATGAATTATACTTTTTGAACAATAAAGTTCCAAATGTCATAAAAACATCAATTTTTGAGTCATAGAAGTATAATTTCTTTTTTACAATGCTCAGAATTTTATGCCGAATTTGAATCCATTCACACCAGAAAAAATATTTTTCCAAGTTATGGTTCAGTTTTTTCTGCAGGGTTGCACTATAAGCATGATAATGAAGTAACACATTTTGAATATGCTTGTAATGTTGATTTTAGACATAATAAAACAGTAATGTAAAAATAATAAAATCAGGTAAACTGATGTAACAAAGTGCCAGTATGTTTTTGTTTAATCAGTTATGATTGCAGTTATGATATGCAGAATACAAAAAAAAAGTCAAATTGGCCAGTTTCAGGATTTGAACCATGGAACTCCAGAATGTGAGGCCAAGACGTTACCATCTCGGCCACCTGGGTCAGTTTAACGGTCTAGTTGGATAAGCGCATGTAAAGGAATAGTGTTATTTGTCATAGCTAACTGTATTTTAGTTGCCAAAGCACTACACGATTTCGGTCGGACGGGCAATTTTCTTTAGTCGACTGATAAAGAGAATGAGACCTTTCACATTGAACGGTTACGACACGGGCACAATTTTTAGTCGTGTTGTAGTCGTCCAGTGCCACTGCAGCCAGACGACTGTCGTGTCGTCTCTCTGCTCAGTGGCCTATGTAATCAAGTACACGCTTTCACACTAGACGATTTCAATCGTCCGACAGCTGTCTCCATTGCTCGTGGTTTGGTTAAGTTTGTGTATTTTGTTGGCTATTTACAAACCTTAAACATCTATAATTTTTATTGGTAGTTTATTAATCATTTTAGGCCTAGTATATCAAAACTGTTTAATAATTTTACAAGAATTTGAAAAGGCACATATAATCTTTTACTATTCCTAGTTTTGTTATTCCTAGTATTGTAAGTATGTACATCCTTCTTGCAATAATAATCCTGTAATCTGTTTTTATTGTAGACAATAACATGATACATGTATATAAGTTAATTACTGTTATGTACCGAAACCTAATAAATAATGGCTAGTTTTTCTGAATCTGTAATAATCCTATCAACTTTCTTTCGTAACACGAGAATATACTGAGTTTAATTTTTTAGTAGTTCCTCGTAAATATACTTCGCATTTTATCTTTCATGTTTATGTAGGGTGCTTTAATAAAACAATTCATGACAAAATTAGAGTGTTTAAAATGTAATAGAAATTCAGCAGTAAAACCTTACAAATTTATTTTTACTGTCGAGTGTTTGGCCCTCCACCGAATGGAAAAAATTAAATATACTTAAAAAAGAACACAGCTTTATTTCCCTTATAACAAAAAACTCATGCCATATTTGTTCTTGAATTCTCAACAGTAACCAAGGCCTCCTAGATACTGACTACAGCATCTGGAAACAAAACCATCTCACTCAGTATTCCCAACATTCTCCCACCAAGTTAACGGATAAATAGGAGTTAACTTAACCTAGTTATGGGAACACAAATTCTGCTCATTGGAACTAATTAACATAAAACAAATTCAACTTAGTCCAAATATCTTTTTGGAACATTAATAATTCTTCCACATAGAGTTCTTTTTACTTATTCTTCATCATTTACACTACCACAAGACACATCACTATCCTCTTCAAATTCAACGTCACACAAAGGCCAATTACTTAGTGGTTGGTACAACCATTCAGGTCCCTCCCACCATGAAGACTGAAGCAGCTTTTTTCCAGAACAACCTCTAGATGGCAGGTCAGCAGGGTTACAGATACCTGGAACATGATGCCACTGTTCTATTTGAGTCAGCTTTTTAATCTCATCCACACAGTTTCCCACAAATGTAGCCCACTGATCTTCCCTTTTAATCCATGCTAAGACAGTGGATGAATCGCTCCAAAAGTATGATTCACACCCAGTAGGAAGGTCTGCAATTATTGATGCATGAAGTCAAGCACCAATCATAGCTGCTAACAATTCTAGGCGAGGTATAGTGACTGTATTTTTAGTAGGGGCAACCCTTGTCTTTGCTTGGATCAGCTGTACATTTACTTGCTGACTCATCTCTACCCTCAAAAATACAGCTGCAGCGTAGGCATCCTTGCTGGCATCACAAAAGGTGTGAACACTCCATTCACCAAGTTCACTCTTAGAAGGTAGCCATCTTGGGATCTTCACATCTTTCAGACATTCTACATCACCTGCCGATCTTGCAAATCTGTTTGCAATGCCTTGATCCACCTCTTCATCCCATCCAATCTTCAAACCCCACAATTCTCTTAAGATAAGGTTTGGTTCTAGAGTCACAGGAGATGAAAAATCAATTGGATCAAACACTTTATGGGCTGCAGAAAGAATAGTCCTTTTGATAATTTTCTCTGGAACATTTTGGAAACATTCTGGGCTTATTGCCAAAGTGTCATCTCTTCTGTCCCAGACTAAACCAAGTACATTAGTGAGGCAAGTCTCTGGAGGAGTATCTGGATCTGTGAACTCCCACTCTCGTAATTCGAACTTGCCATCAGCCATAACTGATGTAGCTTCTTGAATGAATGCTTTAAGCTGCCTGTCATTGTCAAGACTAGTGATCACATTATCAACATAGAAGCTGTCCGAAAGACTCCTAATAGTGGCCTCGGAATATGGGGAAACTTCAAGTTGGCACTCACGAAGAACTCTTGTTAGATGAAGTCTTATAACAGCATTCAGCAAATAAGGACTACAAACACCAAACACAACTCTCCTGTGTCGATAAACAATTATATTCCCTGTTTCATTCTTCCATAAGAATCGTAGGAAATTCCTGTCATTGGTACATATACTAATCTGCAAGAAAGCTCTCCGGATGTCAGCAACAACTCCTACTTTCTTCAGACGAAATCTTAAAAGAAGTGGGGGTATCTCTTCTATCAGTGCTCTCCCCTTCTCCAAGCACATATTCAATGAGGGACTGTTCTTTTCACGAGCTGATGCATCGAACACAGGCCTAATTTTTGTAGTACTATTTTCTTTGACAACATGTCTGTGAGGAAGATAATGACATCTGTCACTAACAATCTCTGAGTCAGGAACTCTTTCAATTACACCTTGTTCAATCCATTCTTCAAAAACATGTTCATATTCTGAGTACAGTGAATTAGCTTTTAACTTCTTAACTGTAGAATCCAGTCTTTTTCAGCAAGAATGTAATTCGATGGGAGATGAGGGTGCCTGTCCTTCCAGGGAAGCTGGACTTCATATCGACCTTCAGAATTTACCTTCACAGTCTCTTCAAAATGCTTGTCAACTTCTGCCTGCAATTCAAGTTTAGTTTTCCTATCTGCAGGATCAGTAATGCCTATCAGCTCCAATTTCCATAGATCTGAGATATTTAAATCATTAATTAGCATTGAAGTTACAATCACAGCAGTTGTAACCCTAGGTTGTTTAATGGGGTATTTACCAAAAATTGTCCATCCCAACCTAGTCTCCATAGCTACCAATCCACCAGATAAATTTCTGAAATTACCAGTGAATAGTCTAGCAGAAACATCAGCACCAATCAGGATTTCTATTGGTCCTGGAGTACTGATAAATTGTTGAAAATTATTAGTATGACCAACTATTTCATTAACCAATGCTTTGTCCTGAACAAGAGGTACATTATCACAAATATTGTCTTGGTCCAATACCTCAAAATTGCACAGAAAGTCATTACTGAGACTGACCAGATAAATTCTATATATACTTATCATGCTCACAACTTCCAGTCTTTTGACCTCCAAATAGTGAATGGACAATTGTTTCCTTGCCAACAGGTGAATAGTTCATCTCTTGTGCTGTCCTCTTCAAAATGTAAGAACGTTGTGACCCTGTATCAAGAACTGCCTTCACAATACATTCTGAACCATTTCCTCGTACTTTCACTTGTAGCGTAGGAAGCAACACACTGTTATCACATGTCAAATTGGCAAGAGCTTCATCCTTATGCACAGTCATTTCTTCGGGCTTGGTAACGTCCGTACTGGTAACCACATTCTTGTTTCTCTTTAAGTCAGGACACAATACGATAACATGGCGTTTGTCACAAATCAAACACTTTCGCTTGAAGGTACACCTTTTCGCCATATGGTTTGACTTAACGCAAATGAAACAATGTTTCTTAGCTTTAATGATATCAAGCTTCACTGAGAGCGGCATATCTTGAGCTTTGTAGCAGTCAGCGCTACTATGCTGTATATCATTGCAAAATATACAAACTGAATGTTTATCTTCTTGTAATGAGAGTAAACCCATGGCTGTAGGAACTTCGGCTTGTCTTGAATATGATTTTGGACTGCTGTTTTTCTGCACTTTCTTTGGTCTATCAGTTGACTGCTTAAAACCTGACATGGCAACATGGATGCGTTCTTCATTTTGAACTTCAGCTTTCATGAATGACATGAACTTATTAAGCCTTTCTTCTGCATTAGATATATCACTGTATAATGAACTCCGCTGCCATACTCTTAAGAAATCTTCAATCATGCATGATTCTAACAAAGGGCAAAGGATTGCTGCACACTTTCCAGTTGTAACACCAAGAGATTCAAGTGCCCTCAAATGACACTCCAGTTTATCGTACATATCCGTGAGAGAACGGTATGATTTATTTGCAGGAAGGGTCAAACTGAGAAGATCCCTGATATATACTTCAATAAGAAGGTCCTCCCTACCAAACCGTTCTTGAAGTGCCTCAATCACTAATGTGTAGTTATCATCTGTAGCTGGGAAACTGTCTACAACAAATCTAGCTCTAGAGTTTGGTAGAATAGCTTGCATCAGGTAATAAAATTTATCTACCGGGGCAATCTCTTCATTATTGTGTATATGTTGGAATTGGTTCCAAAATGGCAGTCAGTTCACCGCCGAACTTGCGAAATTCAATGGTGGGTAACTTGATTTTCCTATTAGTTTGAACATGAGAGGACGGTTCTTCACTTGCAACAGACAGTTGATCTTGAGAATCAATTTTTGAGCACCGTACTTTTAACAGTTCATACTTATCACTAGGGTTCGGATGTTTATGACCTAAAAAGCTGGAAAATATGACCTTAAATATGCCCTTAAAAATGACTAAATATGACCCAAAAAATCGTAAATATGACCTAATAAAAGAAAGTATTTTCTAATAATAAATGTTCCACTTTTAAACGTTTAATGAAACTAAATTACTACATCGCATGAATGCAATCAGGATCGTGTTTTTAAGAATTTTACATATCATTCACAGTTTTACTTGTAATGGACATCTAATTTTAAAGCATTTACTTATGTGTGATTGCTTCACCACTTCAATAGAATATTTTGGAGTCCATGCATGTCCCTATGAAATATGAAAAATTGCATTAATTTAAAAATTAAATGACCTATTAATTGGGCATAAACATTAAATTAATGAAATAAATTTCAAAGTAGGCTATTACGTACCAGTTTTCAGTCTCCATTTTTGTCTGCATTACAGTATACAACCACGTGCATTTTAAGATTATCGAATAGAAATCTTCTCCTGTTGTCACTTAATATCATCTTAAACCGTGAAAAGCTCCTTTCGACGTTACAGGATGTCACAGGTGCATATTTGAAGGACGTCATTAAATCGTTTTGCAGCCGTCACTTTAATTTCACACACTTTGCAATACAATTCCCGTCGGTGCAGAAGTGGTTTTCTCCAAACTCCTTAACAAAACATTTTAGTTTTACACTTTCAGAACACTTATTTTTCGGCAATTTGATGTTACCCGATACAATTGCAAGTGTGAACTGAAAATCTTTTAAAACTGCCTCTATTGAAAGTTGTTAACAACAAGGAGGAAGGAGGTTAAAACCCGTGCATTGTGCTCCAACTACCTGCACTTGTTATTGTCCCTTCACATTCCAGTTACAGTCAAACTAAAATATTAGTAACTCTTTCTCGAAAAAAATTTAACTCTACGATTTAGTGCCTACAGTATACTGTGCAATTGTGGTCTGTTACCGAATTTATTACTGAAATATGACGTTAAATTAAAAAATGACCGAAATATGACCAAAACTATAAAAATGTCCAAAATATGACCTGTGCAATTGTGCTCTTTTACCGAACTTATGACATAAATATGACGTTAAATTAAAAAATGACCGAAATATGACCTAAACTATAAAAATGTTCAAAATATGACTTTATATGCAAAATAAAAACGGTCCAATTAGGATAACAAAAGTGCAATTCGTGTTTAATTTCAGTTTGCGGCAAGATTAGAGGTCAGGATAAAAATATGATATGTCATGAACATCCGAACCCTTATACTCATTAGCAGCTAATGCCTCTTCTTCTAATGCACCATTGTCCAACATTCAATCCATAACTTGTTCATTTAGCATATTAATCTTTTCAAAATTTCTTTCTAATGAAGCAAATGCTGCACGAGCTTCTTCATATTTCTTCTCTTCTAGAAACTTCTGTAGTGCAACGGAATGTCTGGTAAACAGACCTCTTTCAACTTTTCTTCTACTTTTAATTTTCTCCATTGTGGAAGTAATCACAAAACACTGACAAAAATACTATCGTGCCGTCACTTTGGGTGCCAAATGTCGATGTTTGGCCCTCCACCGAATGGAAAAAGATTAAATATACTTAAAAAAGAACACAGCTTTATTTCCCTTATAACAAAAAACTCATGCCATATTTTTTCTTGAATTCTCAACAGTAACCAAGGCCTCCTAGATACTGACTACAGCATCTGGAAACAAAAACATCTCACCCAGTATTCCCAACAATTACACTTCAATGAAATATAATTAAAACACCAGCAATAATAAAGCAGTGTTCAAACACTTAAAGTCATTTCAACAGGTTTTATACAATCTTTGAATTGCGTGTTTTGCCGTTGAAGAACATTCTTCAGTTTCCCGTGCAATTCATCAAAGGAGCCAAGTGACATACGAAAATAGTTATAAAAAACTTTCGATCATCATTTCTCAAGTCTTCAAATAATGTATAGAACATCCCAACTTCCTCACGTGAATTTCTTATTTTATTTTTTTATTCAGATGATTTCCTTCTTCCGTTCGATATAATTATATGCAGTGCTTTTTTTCTAACAAAATAGGTGGCGGTACTCACCGAAACTTTTAAACTGAAGCTCATGGGAGCACCCATATTTCTTCCAGAAGTCATTTTTCTGAGTTAACATCTAACAAACGGGCCTATCATGGACAGACTTTTTTTCCCCCTGAATTGCAGTAAAATTACCGGTACTTGCGACGCTCTCTTCAGGTTCATTTTATTCAATGTTTGCAGGTTTATGAGATACTTCAAAAACATCCTCATGCTTTCTTTTATTGCGTACCAGTACAAAATAATTACTTATTTACTCATTTCACTGAACCACGTGCACAACTTGATCCTACAATTTATAAGCAACTATGAACTCGCTCAACTCTGCAGAACAAACCAAGGGTGTATGCTTTTCAAATTACACGTAAGCAACGAATGCAGTTAAATTTAAACACGCACTAACCTCCTGATTAACTTTGGAGGTTAGCTACTTATTACATGTTTGTTACTACATTAGCATTAACTGCACTTGGTGCAATACTTACATCTTTAGAATGACCTTGACCATAGGAGGTGTTTGCTGGGGACTGGAAAAATCAACCCCCAACCATCTTGCAGTCCAGTAGCCACAGCAATTTACTGAAACTATCATGTGTTCGTATGTAAGCAATAATGTATGTAGAAATCTAGCAAAACCAAGAAACAAGCTTGATTTTAAGTAGGCCTAATAGGCCATAGGAACTGTGATAAGAATATTGGCGAGTAATATGCAAATTTTATTTTTTGTACAAAAAAAAAAGGTGCCGGTACTGAGTACCGTTGCGTACCGTCACAAAAAAAGCACTGGTTATATGTATTCCTTTATTTCACTCTCAACGTTGCCAAAGAAGTTTCACTTCTGTCGCATGGCGTTCCACGCACCCGGTTTTTATTTCGAAAGTATTTGAAACTTCAATTAATATGAAACTGACAATGTATTTTGATTCCAATTATCTTTTTTCTAAATTTCAATATGCATTTAGATCAGCATGGTGCACTGCTGATGCTGTTGAGCACCTCATTGAGTCTGATTATCAATGGATTTGAAAACCAAAATAGTACTATTATGGTACTTTGTGACTTGTCCAAAGCATTTGATTGTGTGTCACATGAAATATTATGTAATAAACTTGAAATTTATGGAATTCGTGGTAAAATTCTCAATCTAATTAGATCATATTTATTAAATCGCACACAAGTAACTTGCATCAAAGGTCATTTCTCTCTTTCTGCAACAATTAATACTGGGGTGCCTCCAGGATCCATTTTGGGTCCTCTTTTGTTCTTAATAATAATTAATTACTTGCTGTTAAACCTAAAATGTGACTCAGTCTTATATGCTAATGACTAGGGACCGGATTCTTAGGTTTTTACCTATTTTTTTCCTTACTTCCAAAACGAAAAGCGCTCATACACTTTTTCGAATCATGTCCATAGGATTCACCCACATTAATTCTGTGGCACCTAAAAATACCTAAATGGGGTATAAAAACCTAAATATACCTAAACGGGATATAAAACCTAAAATATCTAATTTAGGCTCCTTTTTTGTCTTTTTTGTTTGTCAGTTGAGAAATCGATATTTTGCGGGGAGAGAATAATTTTTTTCAGGTAGAAATTAATACCACCAGCGTTTCATTCAACCCATTGTCGTTCTAGGATGAACAGTATCAAGAGAGGAAAAGAGTACCGGCATATTCCTTTTAAAATATTCATACGAACAACCATTGTTGCCGTGTACTGCCCTGTTATTCATACAGAGTGGTCACACTGTGAGTTTTAAGAAGACGTGTTAATTATGCCGAAACAAATGAAATCGAGTTTATTACGGCAGTGGATTGGCGACGATCTGAATTTCACTACAGATGGCAAAGTAATATTTTGTAAAGCCTGTCAGAAACACGTATTATTTACCTTTCTAGAAAAGGGGGAAGTTTTCGTCCCTAGTTGATCTGTTGTGCGGATAGCATGTATAACAACCGAAAAAAAGGAAAATAATCAGTTTCATATTATCCACATCCAACCATAAAGTATTTTACTCACTAAATTAGAAGCATCGGATTCGAATCCTGAGAAGGGTAGTGTCTAGATACAGTATTAACTATTAACTAAGAGATAACAGGAAGAACTTCACAGTTGAGAATCTTGAAAGATATTTAGTGATATATATATCAGTATACTGTAACCAGGAAATGTGAGGCAATCTTATTTTTCACTGCTTCTTTTGATTGTTTCTTCAATACAGTGGCGTACCAAGGGGGGTGCGAACGGGGCGGCCGCACCGGGCGCCGTAAAGAAGGGGGCGCAAAAATTGAAAAACATTTTTTTTTAGTTTAAGAAAAAATAACTTTTCAGGCAAAATATAAGGTTTTATTGGTCAAATTTTCTTTATTACTTTATTAAATACTGCAGCAATGTTTTTTGAAATGAAATAAACGTTTCGTTTTAAACTATTTATAGACAATATGAAATAGGTCGTGGGCTCCGAGCACACAGGAAAAGTTTACGGTGTAATTGAGCAATTTATCTATTTTTTTTTCAAACAAACTAACCTTATAATACTTAGTTTTATTTCATTCATGTTTTTCTCTTTATAATGTGTTAAAGGAACATACTACTTATTAAAAATAAATAATTGTGAACATTAAACTGTGTTTAAATTAAACTTATTGAACCTTGAACCTTTTAGTGTTAGGGAGCGACTACCATCTATTTAGCCCTGGGCGCCAAGTAGCCTTGGTACGCCACTGCTTCAATATACAATTATTGTATAATATTGTCTTAAAGCACGTTTACATAAATTTTGTTAAGTTAAACTTTACAAGTATTATGTATTCAATCCTATGTAGCACATTCAAATTCATTAAACCAATTATTCTACTTGAAAACGATATTTTGGACAAAAAACCTAAAAAAAACTATTTCACTTAGTGGAAAACCTAAAACAGTGTTTTTAAAAACCTAAAAATCCGGTCCCTACTAATGACACATCACTTTTGACCAGTAAATGATCTTAATCTTTCAATGAATCTCTCGCTACAGTTAGCTGCTAGATGGTTTGAAGCTAATGGCTTTAAATTTAACACTGAAAAATCTCAACGTATTCTTTTTTCCCTTAAACAAATTCATGATAAAATTACTTTTGAAGTTAATCTTCCGGGTATAGTGTTGGATTCTAAACTTACTTGGGCTAATCATATTTCCTACAACTGTAAAAGGTTGTCTCGGGTACTTTTTCTACTGAGCCATTTAAAAAGTAATGTATCTAAGCACCATCTTAAGCAATCTTACTATGCTTTCTTTCACAGTGTACTTTCGTATGGCCTTCATATCTGGGATAATGGTGCTGATATCTACAAAGTATTATTATTACAAAAAAGGCCTAGGGAATTATCTCTGGTGCATCTTTTGATGCTCATTGTCATCGGTTGTTTCAAAATTTTGAAATTCTTACTGTAATTAATCAATATATCTACAACTGTTCGGTAAATATTAAGTCTAGTCTCCATAGTCAAAATTTTCACTTTAGTCTGCATCAATATCACACTAGGAATAATCACCTCATAGTTACTCAAACTGCAAGATTAACTAAAACAATAAAGTGGTAAAATAACATTGACGGTATTAAATTATTAATTTAATGGCTTACCAAAATCTGCAGAGTCAGTTGAATCAAACAGATTTGAGGCTGTTTGAGAGACTTGTTAAATCCATTCTATTCTATTAATGAGTTTTTTGAAGTTAATATTGACATTGTTTTTTAATTGTCCTGTTTTTATGTCTTTCACAAATATTATACTCACTGTTTCCATATTCTGTTTTATATATATGAATCGGTTATTTATGAAAGGGCTCTTGTCACGAAAAGTAAAATGTTGGGGAATTAAAAAAAACTGTTTATTTTCCAACTAGTAATAAATACGAAAGATTTTTTTATTCTAGTTATTTTGATTCTACTAACCACTAATAATAACGATGACTAAAAACAATTATGTTGTTTATGTTGCATGATAGGGCTTATCAAAGTTGTCTGACAAGAGTCCTTTCATAAACAAAGAGCTGACAAGCGCCCATTCATAGAGACAAAAGTAAAAACAAACAATGCAATGAATGAGACTTTACGAAGGCTACTTATTTTACATTAAACATTGTATACACAAATGAGATTGGCTATAACAGATACATAATAATGGGTTTTTAACAAACACACCATTTACAGTAAAGTCTCATATCATTACATTTCACAGTTCTTTTTCAACTGAAGGCCACTGAATCACCTCGTCATAAAAGAAACCATGTTCCTCAGGGACGAACTGAACAAGCTTCTTTATATCATCCATTTTCGTTTTAGGAATAGGTATTTTTTCTGAGAAATGGGTAGGGTAGAGAAATGCTTGATTGTTTCGGGATAGCTACTGTAGTTTGAAACATGTAGTTTGAATGTGTCCACTAATAAAAGATAATACTGTTACTTCTCCTTTACTTGATTGATGGAACGAGAATTCATGGTAGTTAGAAATAGTAAAATATTATCTTTTTCCCTTCTTTTCATATTTGGTTTCTTCGGAAACAGTACATTTTTTATAGAACTGAGGCCACCATTTTTTGAAAATCCAAAATATTTCCTGTTTCTATTAAATCAACAGTAAACTTTCCCTGTACTGAAGACATTAATATCATTTCACATACGTCTTTTCTTGTGTAATATCGGTCACATTTCCTTAATTTTCTTTTGACAAGGCCAAAGACTCTGTCACAGGCCAGATAAGAGTGGCCCCTTATGGGCAGTCTGTACACAATCTTTTTGAATCGTCCACTGTCTGTAAGAGAAAGTAGGAACCTAATCAACAATACCAATAACAATGAGAAGTGAACAGAGACAGCTGGTTACCAGACCATTGCTGCTAACCATGCTTTATTTAAGAAAGGGCTCTTGTCATTGACATGAGCCGTTTCATAACTAAACACAGACTTGCAATGGCTGTATCTTGCAAAGTATTGGTGTGACAAGAGATCTTTCATAAGTAAACGATGCGTGGATGTTGGGACAATCCATTTTCATGATAAACTCGTTTTTCAAAAAATCATGACATGAGCCCTTTCATAAATAACCGATTCATATGTAGCCTATGTATGTATGTATGTTAATAACTGGATTTAGATCCAGTTCAGAAACTTAATATAAATCTTGAATTTTGCTACTATCACATAGTACTTGTTTAAAAAAAGGCTGCGGTATTTATGTATTTAAGAGCCTTTGAAATTAGTGGAACTAGAAATACCAATTAATCTATTAGGGTTATTCTCCAGAAAAGGGCAGATTCATGTCGCAGTTGATTTTCTGGTGTAAAATAAGTATTTATGGATTATGAATTATTATGATAAGTTAGATTGAAATAAGTTCTATTTGATCCCATATTTCACTTTTTAAACAAAACCCACGCAGCACGATATGTATAATATACGTATATTTTAGAGCTACATATATATCTTACGATTGGTCAAAGTCAAAACGTAAATTATACGTATATTTTAGGTCCAATATATACATGTATAAAAACTGTTGTAATTTAATCCTGCTTTATATTTATAATATATCAAAATTAAAGTTACTGTTACATAAGTAAGATTAAATATAAAACAAAATCGATTTGATTGTTCATTTGTAACATCCAAATTACGTACCAACTATACGTAAATTTTACGTCTAGAATTGGACAATGTAAACACCGGTTTATTGTGTTTTACTCTAGTAAATCAATTTGGTTAAATTAAGGGAACGCAATAAAATTTACTCACGCTAATCAGAAATTAATTTAAAAAATGGTTTAAAATTATTACATCCGTACATTCAGTAGGACTATTTTTTTTGACTGGCGGCCATCTTGTCTGTGACGTCAGCAATGTAGATCTGCTGGTTCATGGCTACATGGTTGGCTGTTGGGTGCTTGTGTGGCATATAAGTTTCTCTTTTATAGTGTTTTATTAACAAGAAATTGTGTGTGGAGAGAATTGCACTGCTCTGTTGCAACTACTCCCTATGTATATAACATAGAAACGAAGAATAAATGTACATGTGTGTGTATTTAAAGATGACGAAATATTACGCATCTTGCAGTGATGATGAATACATTTCCTATCTGAATGTGACTTGGTCCTTCATGTAGGATATTAAATGAGGCAGAAGAAAAACATTTACACAGAAAACAGTACTGGTAAGTCCCTGTGCAAGATTTGTTTCACACACATAAATAACCTCAACCTATCATAACCTCAACGACTTGCAAACTGATTTATAATACAGATGCTGTGGTAATTAGCTCTGATCATAATAATTTACGATAACGCTGCTAAAGTATTTCTTAATTGTTTCAGGAATTCACAATGCCTAGGTGCTGTAGTGTTGCTGGCTGTAAAAGTAACTACAAGTCACAACATGAAAGTGTTAGTACATTTTCTTTACCAAAAGACGAAAAACTTAAGAAGACATGGCATAGAAAGATTCCTACAGACTTTACAGGGGTAAGCAAGCCTGTTATTTGTGTGAAGTATTTTCCTGAAGAGAATGTGATAAGAACAGAGACATTTGTACTTAACAGTGAAATAAAAACATTTCCTAGAACTTGCCCTAAACTGAAACTTGGTGCAGTACCATCAATATTTCCTAATCTGCCTGAGTACTTGTCAAGACCAGGTCCATCATGCAGAAGAAGAAAATTTAAACCAAGCAGTTGCAGAAAGCTTAAAAGAACTTAAAAGTTATGCTGAATGACAAGCTCTGCATTGTTTGGAAGATGTGATGCAGTACTTCCTAAGTGTAACAGAAGGACTTAAAGGGCAGTGGATTAGCATAATGGCAGTAGAAAGGCTAGTGCTGTGCTTAATGGATGTTAATGATGATGTTCCGAAGATTCTTGGTTCAGTGTGTATTATGAGCGATCTCAGTGTTTTGCTTACAATAAATAATTGCAAAATACCTCAGCAAGAAGTCCCAAAAAACTGCAAGATAGTAAGCACAAAAAGTGTTCTTGATGACATTTTTAGTTATTGATATCTCATGTATTGATAGTATATGTGAAATGTATGTGAGCAGTGTACATTTATGAACCAAAGGCCCTATATAGGCTACATAAATTATATATAAAATATACGTTTGATAGATCATCTTGACATATTTTTTTACGTATAGATATTGTACATCAATAGTATGTATGCGATTGTTCGTATAATTGATATATATTATATGTCTGTATTGACATGAATAGACGTACGATATACATCAAAAAGTGGGACATTTGAGCGTATATTATACGTAGATTTTATTTAACCAATATGTGTGATATACATTAACTAGATCTAGGGATAACGCAATTTTTACATATATTTTACGTATGTGTGCTGAGCGGGAAGTTACAATTTCCTGCATTTTAGGGCACAGTTTGTGAGATCTCACCTCTGTGTCATGTCCCAATGCCTGACTTGTCATTTTCATTCTTTCATAATTCAACAGGCTTTAATTTTTATTCCATTTTAGTGTTATAACAAGAACAAACAGCTCAAAAAATGAGTCATTAATAACTGAAAAGAAAATATATCATTTTGTAAAGACAATTTTTTGCACTAAACATGCCTGTCCCAAGGTGAGACCTCACCTCCGTGAAACAATATAAAAGTTCAATTATTTCCAAAAATATGGCACTGTAGTCTTTGTATTTTCCTTGGACTCCAACTTTTGGCAGTTTTCTGATCATTTATATAAAGCCTAGCTGTTAGTGTGCTTTTAAGTGTTGTTTTGTTTGTGTATAAGGGCTAAATGCAGAGTTGGTCATTGGACTTCCTCACCTCCGTTACCTACACCCAATGGTAAAGTTGTATGTTTTTATATTTGCTTTTGCTATAAATTATAATAATAAGGAATGCAAAGTTAAACTCTAGAACTGAGATTTTCTAACCTCAAATTTTCCCAAGCTGTTTGACAAATTAGAGAAAAATCTCACCTCCGTTACCCTCACCTCCGTTACTGTTACTCTCGAGTCCTATCCATGGAGGTGTAATTAATGTTGTAATTGATGACATATTTAACTGTCTTCATTTTTTATTTTTGTTTAAAGAAGATACTGGTATAGCCTAATAGTTTATTACAATATATCATGTTTTGATTTAAAGTTTTGATTTTAAGGTGATAATTTATTTTAACATAGATAAAAATAAGTAAAAAGTTGTGTGTTAATCCATTTGTATGATAATAAATATTGTTGTTTTTCATGATAACATTTAATACAGTAAATTAATTCTAATTCTCACATAACTTCTATATAATTACTATTTCTTACTATTTTCTCACCTCCATGAATGTGCCATTTTCTAACCTTGTTAATTTAATGCAAAATACCACTCGGTAAGTAGGGCAAGTACCTCAGTAGTAGAGGTCGGACAGATTCGGAACGTCTATGGGGTGCTAGTCAGCAGATCTAGGAGATGATGCAGTTTGCGCGCGTTCTGTTCTGCCCTGCCCTGCCCTGGTTGGTAGTGGTGGGGAAGCGCGACATTGTGTGCGCATAGTCATTCGCTGTTTAGACCTGTGTGTGAACGTTTGTTGTCAACCAGTGGAATCCGCCTGAGGAATACAATTATTATATTATATTAGCACGTGCCCGCTGCTTCGCTCGCGATTATTTACTCAACTGCTAGATGTTTTATTTAACATAAAAATAATTAAAATATTATTATGCCAGGAATTACATAAACTTTATATATACTAGCTTAAAAGGCCCGGCGTCGCCCGGGTTTTGTATTTTGTAATTTGAAATTAACTTATGGAGGACTTTCGATTTTGAAACTCTAGGTCCTTATATAATATGTATGTAGAATTCGAAATGAGGAAATACGACATATGACAATCAGACTATTCCCTCAAAAAACGCTATATATAGCTTTTTATGGCTCATAGAGGATGTCGAATGTTGCATTCCATTGCTTCTACACACCATGCCTGGGTGGAGTGCAAATAAGAAGAAAAATAAACTCAGGTTACATAATATTGTATTGTCTTGACAGAAAATTGTATTTCTCACTCTCATATTACCATACAAGAAGAAGATTTGGGCCATCAGTCTTGATTTTCAGAGCCCTCGACCATAGGCCACACTCTTTGTTCGATCTGTTTGCACTTTGGATCTGAGTGGTTCATTTCGTTCTATAAAACTTTGGTAGCTGGCAAATGTTATTTCTTCCTGATTCGTCCCTCTGGACATAATTTCAGCTTTCGGTTCTTCTAGCCGACTTTCGTTCTGAGTATCATTCAATCTCTATGTGTTTGTGTATCTCAATTTTGTCCCATTCTTATGGGTACTTTTCTTTCTGATATGGTAGATCTGAGATGAATTAAAACAAGAACTACGACTCTCAAGTTTTTATTCCATTATTCCATTTGTGTTCCATTCCCTCCTGTCTCATTCAAATTCCTGTTTTTAGCTCTAACTCTTGGTTTTGCTTGGAGGTGACAAAAACGCGCTCATTCAACAAGTCACTCATTCAATTTCTTTTGCTCCATGCCTTTCGTTGTTACTAGTCTCGTCTGAACCATCTGACCGAAGAGACCTTTCAACCATACAACCGTTTTGGGGCTGAAGTAAAAAAGAAATTCAATATCACTTTCATACTTTCCTTCCCAAAGACCTGGGACATAATATACTGCACGCGTAGGACTTCTTTTAGATGCTTAGAGCCTCTGATAAACATCCCAAGGCCTATTTCTCAACTAATACAAAGCTATGAGTGACGTATCAGTGGATAGGATTTGTTACAGACTACCGATAAAGCATATTCACTGGCACACACTTAAGTTGTCCCTGCAATCCGACCGCTTATTCTACATCAAAATGTGAAGTGAGAAAATGATATTTTCCATGTCGAGGGTAGAGAAAGTTATGTGACTGCTTTATTTTCGTGGAATTTATTCTTCAAGAATTATTTTCACATTTACATCGATAGCATCAGAATTTGTTAAAGCCCAGTATTATAATATAGTTTCCAAAGCCCTATGCGAACACCGTAAACAAAACTTTCGTTATGTAAACAATTGAAAGCAGAACTTTCTAACTCTGCCTCATTTCACATTTCCGACTTTTCCCGTGGATTTCCCAAAAATTTGCTTTCATACAAACCTTGTCCTGACAATTACGAACACAACAAAATAAAAAATCAGCCAAATCAGTCGAGCTGTTCTCAAGTGATATTCATGTTGTGTCATAATTCATATGTTTCTGAAGGATCTGTGTGTAAGATTTCATAAAAACTAACCAAAGAATGTAGACGGGTATAGAGATTATATATTAGCGGTATAAAACAGCTAAGGGAAGGATAGTATTGTTGAATAGAATTTTCTCCTGATTCTATAGGATCTGGTTTTGTATAATCCTTCAAAGAATTTAAATTTGTATAGGGATTGGAAAATAGGGGTAGAGAAGAGCTAAGGTATGATCCTTTTCTGTTATTATTGCTGCCTTGAATTGTCTCTTGATTCTGCAGAATCTATTTAAAAATCTGCTAAAAATTTTTCTAAGTATTTAGACTTATATATAGATTATGTAATAGGGTAGAAAACTGTTCGAAGAATGTAGATTTGTACAGAGATTACAACGTATGGGTAGAAAACAGCTAAGATGTGAACTGTTCTGTTATTCAAGTTACTTAAAATGTTCTGATTCTACAGCATTTGTCTTTAAAATCTTGTAAAAATCTCTCAAAGTATCTAGATTTGAATAGAAATTATATAATATAGGTAGGCCTATACAACAACTAAAGGGTGATTTGATCTAATATTTTGTTGCCTAGAAAATATTTCTCATTCTAGAGGTTATGTTAGTATAATTTGATGAAAATTTGTTAAAGAATGTATCCTATATTTGTATAGGAATTACACCTTATAATAAGGGTAGAAAACAACTACGGGAATTTTTATAGGCTATATTAATATTAATATTAATATGTACAGTACTAATATTATTATTACATTGTGTAGACTACTGTAGAGTATTAATTTGTATTAATATTGTAATCATAGCAATACATTTATATCTATAATAATTTTCTCCGGGTTATATGGGGTAAGTTATGTAGGTAATGATTGGTGAAACACGGCCAAAAGTGGTGATCTGTATACAAATTATGTGATGACATAGATAATATAGACCTAATAAACTAAGGGATGGTTTGTGAATTGCAGGGCAGGGAAACTTTCATGAGCAGCACAACAAGAAGAGGCGCAGGATCTTTAAAATCGGCGTCTCAACATCAAAAAAGGACACACATACGCACAAATTGCTTCGCAATGCATTCTACATAAATCACACAATATTTCAAAGGATTTTTCCATGAATTTTTCATTAAAAAAGTACCATCGTCTTGCCCTAACTATAACCCGATAGCATGCTCTTAAAGCCTCGGCAATTTAATTTTAACTGTAATACGTTTTCATGTTGATAAATTATATTAAAATATGAAAAGGGCGTAACAAGATATTAAACTAATAAGGCATTTGTTAAGGTAATTAGACATAAAAGTTACTAGCACAAAGGATCAAAAAATAAAATAAATAATTCAACAAATATCTAAATAAAAGTAGTGCAGATTTACAAGATTAGGAAAAAGTTTAACTCATTCCTCTTCCCCAGCGGGTCAATCCTTCAGTATGGGTACAAGTAGCCAGTTAATATCCTTTATTATTGAGTCCACAACTAAAATATTTAAGGATTTTTACGTAATTGCTAGTAGGCCTATTTTATAGAACAAAAAAGACCTCTGTACCGTTCCGATAGCTTTAGCGCTGGAGTAATTACCACTCTGTTACTCGTAAACCATTCAAAATATAAACGTGGTACTTGATGTATAATAAAATTCAAATATTTCCCTAAGCTTACATTCTTGAAACATTGTCTGGTAACAGAAATAAACAATTTGTCGCATAGTCAAATATGCTTCTTCCTGAACAGTTCACGGTCGTCACAAATCAGTCCGAGAACTGAAGCGCATGGAATAATTACCACTCAATTACTCGTAAATCATTCGAGATATAGAGCTGGAACTTCATTTGTATTAAAATTCAATTATTTCACTAAAACTTTCTCACTTGAAGTTTTTTCGGGACACAAAAATGCAAAAAATTGTCTCATAGTGAAATTCGCTTCTCCCTCCATGAATTTTGTGTAACGGGTGATGGTTATAAAATAAAATAAAAACATTTGTGTCCGCTTTTTTAAGGCTCTGTTTTAACCATCAGTAGGGCTGATGTGTGTAGATTATTCCTGCACAAATTTCACAGGAATCCGACCAAGGATTAATTAAAGGTTACAAGTTTAATCACGCGGTTTAAGGTTTTCCTAGACTGAGTAAAAGCTGACTCCCAGTAGCCTGTCAAGCCACCACGTAGGCGTGGTGATAGCTAGTAGGTAACTCGCAACGAAGCTGCTAATAGGAATCACTCACAGACGTTTCGGAAATGACTGAGCTCTAATCTGCAGAAGGAAATATTACATTAAAAAAATTACATGGTCCAAAATAAAAAATAATTTTAAAAACAATTCTAACATTGAAATCTGCCCTTTTCTGGAGAATGACCCATTAATAATGTGACAAAATTAGTTTATTTCGTTTCTTTACCCCCCCAAATCCTCATCAATAAAAGTAATGATTTTGCGCCCCCATTTTATGTTCGCACGGTGCAGTTTGCCCCCCCAGATCTGTCACTGGACGGACAGACATTTTCCTGTCCCCCTCACGATCTTATAAAATACCATTCTGGCACTTAATAAATATATTAGTAATTTACCTCTGGCATGGTCTTGTTGTTAGCGTCGCTGACTACAGTTCCGTCGGCCTGGGTTCGATCCCCGGTACCTCCTCGGATTTTTCTGAGGTAGGGAGGTCTGGTAGGGGTGCACTCAGCCTCGTGATTCAAATTGAGGAGCTACTTGATAAAGAAATAGCGGCTCCGGTCATGGAAACAACTTTTCACGGCCGTGGGTGTCGGCATGCTGACCACATGCCCCCAATCCTGCCATTGGCTATGGTAGATGACGCAGCGGTCGGGTGGTTGGCCTTGTCCCTTCAGGGATGTAGCACCACGGAGTTCAGTTTAGTTTTTAGTAATATATTAGTAAGTAACTACATGTAGAACAAGCTTCCATGTTCGTTCCCGCCAGTATTTTGTATAATACACAATACACAACTAAAAAGGGAAGCAAGCGATTCCAGTGCTATCTAGGGGAAGGCAGAGACACCATGACGTTTCAGGTCCCAAGTACACTTCCGGTTCCGGCAATCACCTGTTGGTTGTCGAGATGGGAACCTGTTACTTTTTGGGAACAGTTACGATACTATTACAGTTACACGAAAGTAACTGTTATTTATAACCGTTACCTGTTTTTTTTATATTACGTCGTTAATCGCCAGATCACTTCCAAACTTGTGTCTAGGTCTAGGGAAAAGGTATCAGGTTCGGTAGTACCCGGATGGAGTGGATGTTTTCGCTTGCGGTTCCGAGTTGTGTTATTAGACAGTGATCGGTTTACGTAAAGTGACGGCAAATTCCTTTAGGGTGTACGAACTGGTTCGGGTTTTGTGCCCAATAGCGTTCTCCCTTACCATTCTCGTGAACACAGTCCCTAGTAGCACACTTCGTTGGCCCAATCGAGAGATTTGGTTGGCATGGTAGGGATATGTTGGGAAAAGGTTCGTTGTAATTTCCTCCTTTGGGCCCATTCATTTTTTGGTTGGCGTTACCTACCGCCCTACCGTTGGGCTTATGATTGTGGGCCAACGTCGGAATATGATCGCATTTATCTTCTCACCAGTCTTCGGCAATTTCCGGGCGTGTTCGTAGGTCTCGGCACAGGCGCCGTAACGGTCAACGGTCATTCCTCATTCGCCATCTTGATATGTACAGAAGTTAACTGTTTTGATTCTCATTCATATTTCATACATAATATTAGGTAAGCCCTTTGATTGTTCTCTGAATATATAACGTTATCATTTTTACACAGTACTGTATTATGAGTGTTGCATGAAATACAGCCTCTAAAAATAAATAAGTCGGCCTATCATTTATAGGCTATTCGAAATTTACATTATAATTGAAGAGGTACGTGTATTTGTTTCAGATGATTTACTGAAATCAAGGCAGAAGGAAATCAAAGCAGAGAAGGAGCATAAGCAACTAAATTGGAACAGTTCGCAAGATCAATTGGGATTTTCAAGATTTCAAACCTGCATATATGGAGCATGCAGTTATGTGTCAGAATCAAGTATTTCGATTTATTATACCGTGCATGTTACCGTAGGCCTTAGTATTTCATGTAAACGCATGTTATATAAATTTATGTAAGTCTTTCCACGTTATGCCCTCATTATATAGTCTAAGAAATCCAGGTAATGTTGCCAGTAAGTTGAGCCAACATTGAGGTTAGGGAAACATTTTACAGTACAAATAATGGGAAGGAATCGATTTATAGCGCACAATATCTAGGCTATAATAAACACATCTTGCATTTCATAGTAACCTAATCTATTTCTTTGCACTAGTAAATAATTTTCAATCTCGTAATATGTAACTTGCAGTCGGTAGTCGAAGATGAATTTCTCGACTGCTGAATGAAACTGTACTTTGTGAATGGCGTACATTACTCACCACACTTTACTTTGACTATCAACTACAGACTGCCAACTGCACATTGTGGATAGAGCTGTAAGCCTACGTTAGTTATATAATCAACTCAACCTCTATAATTTAAAAACATAGTTCATGACAGGGTTAAAAAATGCTTTTACATTATGTTTGAATAACAGTCTAAATCTGATTAGCTTAACTTGATTGCTAGAATCCTTTTCCATCAAATTGTTTCATCTATCCCTCATGGCCTATATGTGCACATAATAGATTAGGTAATTTAAAACATCTTTACCAAATCATGTAAAATCTCTTCAGATTTCTTCTATCTGTTCTATTCTTAATTTAGGCCTACATTCAGTCACAATTTTGGTTATAACCCCAATAGGCTACAGTTTGTAGAATTCAATTTAAAATGAAATGATCTTAACATCAGTCTGTAAAAGTAAAATATTACTAGATTATGGAATAAAATGGGAATAATGGAACTTTGTGCCCCACGCGTTCCCCTTTCCACTCGCCTGGCTGCTTCCCGAATGCCACCTGCCACGCTTCCCTGCAGGTCATGCCGTCATGGCTGTAGCCGCTGCTCAACGCCGGTAATGCGTAATTGCGATTGGCATGTCACCTAATATTTCACAATAAAAATAAAGGCAAGGATATAGTTTCCAACTCACCCTGCTCCCCTTTCCATCGGCCGCTTCCCCTCACCGCCTACCGCGCATCTTCCCGCGCGCATCTTCCCGCGCGCATCTTTGCCGGCCGCTTGCTGTGTTAAGCCCGCAGCTTGCTCTAATAATTGCAATTACCATTATAAAAAACAAAATAAAATTTCACGAATTATAGAAAATGTCGAACAATTAAAAAAAAACCCTTGTACCAAACATCATATTTCACGATCTTTAAACACCGATTTGATAATATAAAAAATCGAAATGTACATAATATTTCCCAATTTTTAAAAACGCCGTGTTATGATATAAAACATGGCTTAATTGATGCAGAAAAATTCCCTTGCACCAACAGTACTCTTTTCGTAACAAACAAAACATTTCAAAATTTGAAAAAGCTATTCTTGCGTGACACTCGCGAGTGCATGAAGTCACTCTTAGTACCTATATATGAAATCTTTCTTTCTTCATTGCTCAACTGTCATTCGTGGCATAGTGGGTTAAGACTCCTAGCTATAACGCTAGGGGTTCCGATAGATAGGTAGGGTGACGAGGAGGTGAGAGGAAGAGAGGAAAGAAAGAGAAGAAAGGAAAAATAAATTATTTTTCTCCCCACCCAAAACCCCTACTTTCCACGCGGTAGTGGTGGGGGACTCGGGTGAGTCGCAATATATATTTTTCCCAAAATAAAATACCCTTGCACCTGGCATTCAACCCAATTCTGTACTAATTCCATCCTACTATCCCCCACAAATCCTATTTCCCTTAAATCTACATCCTAATATTTTCTTTCCACCTACGTCTAAGTCTTCCAAGTGGGTCTCCCACTCAGCATTTTTTAGATGTCTTTCCCCCCCATACGCACAACATGTTTAGCCCATTTCATTCCCTGTGATTTAATTTCCCTTACTATATCTGGTGGCGAGTACAGATTATGAAGCTCGTCGTTATGCAGTTTCCTCCAGTCCCCATTTTCATCTCTCCCATAGGCCCAGATATTTTCCCAAGCAGCCTGTTTTCGAACACACTCAGATTATGTTACAAACTGCATCTTACAATCAAAATTGTAATTGAATGTAAATTAAGAATATAATAAATAGAATTATTATGAATTTTGAAGAGATTTTACACAAATTTTTAAAGCTTTTTTAAGCCTATATTGAAGTCTTTTAAATATTATTTGATAATGAATAAGCTAATCTAAGTGCATAGGAATAGATGGAACAGCATTTTAGAAATAAAGCTCTTACAGGTTAAGCTAATCAGATTAGACTGTTTTTCAAACATAATGTAAATACGCCTTTTAACCCTGTTATGAACTATGTTTTAAAATTATACAGGCAAATAGAATGGAAGTTACTTGATAGAGTTGATTATATTTCTAACGTATAGGCCTAATAATGGTGATGCTATAACTGGTCACAAGACAGCTGTATAACAAATTAACTAATCACAGTAGGCTAAAAGATTGCACATTGTTACTTAGGCCTATATGAGAATATAAAGATTAACACCATATAATATTGTAAACGTTAATGGTAACATTCTTGGATTTCCTAGACTATATTGAGGGCATAAGGTGGAAAGATCAACTTACATAAATCAACTATTCTCACATTACATAAAAATGAAGTTTATTAATATATGTTATGTAGTTCATAATATATATATCTGACTTATCCATAACTTGTAAAGCAGCAATAACAATAAACTATTCATTATTCATTTCTCTGAATTTTATTTAGCCTATAGCCAAGATTCTTTCCTTATGTTATACCATGTATCACCATTTTTCTGAGATATAGAATTCTGGACCAGGGTGCACATAGCCTCATGGAGACGAGGAGCCACTTGATAAAGAAATAGCGGCTTCAGTCATGAAGACCACCATCTGCCAATGTAGAAGAATGGAGGAAGAAGATGCAACATGGGTAGTAGGCCTTGTCCCCTCATGGGATGAAGTTCTCGACCATTAGTATTACAGTGCTTTCACTGTACGACTTGGCCGGCAATCGCACGGGCCGACTATCCGTGACTCATGCATCAAGCGCCCAAGTGATGCCTCGTCTCACCGCTGAAGTCTAGCATGTGATCTGATTGCGTTCACACGTGAATAATTATTACAGCAGTGTTTGTGTTTTTTTTATGGTTAAAGTAGTTTTTAGTTTTGCTTGAAGTGTTTTAAAAATGCTACGACATAATTATACATTAGAACTACTGCGTGTGAATAGCAATTTCCTCAAAAGGTGCCGTAGATGTAATGATGCAGAAGGACGGCATTTCCGACATGTCCTGTGATAAGGTAAGTTTGTATTTTTATTTTATATTTTCATATTTTATTGTGATTACAATTACGGAAATATATACGATTCGCCGGGAGTACCGTGATATGTCATGCGCCTGGCCCCGCATGCGGTTTATCTGTGACGGTGGAGCGGCCCTTGCGATTGCCGACCAAGTCGTACAGTGAAAGCACTGTATAACCATCAATAAGCCATCCAAATCCAATGATTTCCCTATATTCCTCCATTAGGTTCTGCTTTTTGTCTTGGTTTCATGTTTATTTTATCATAATTAGGCAGTTGATAAAATATTTTCCTCAGCAACTGCAATTTAAGAATGATTAGCAAGTCCATGCAAATCTTTCGCACTTCGCCCCTTTTGATAGGTGCCCAGGAAAACTAGGCATTTAGCTAACTAATAAATTCATTCTTATACATTCACAAAATACAGTATACGGTTGAATTAAGAGCAACATATGAACTGTATACTGTGTTTTGTGAATCTGTATGAGTGAATTTATTAGTTAGCTAAATACTTGGTTTTCTTGGACTATTATCAAAAGGGGTGAAGTGCGAAAGATTTGCATGGATTTATAAGTCATTCATAAATTGCAGTTGCTGGGGTAAATATTTTATCAACTACATAATTTTGACAAAATAAACATGAAACCAAGGCAAAAAGCAGAACCCAATGGAGGAATGTAGGGAAATCGTTGGATTTTGGTTGGCTTATGGATGGAATTATGTTGGAATTCGGATGGCAACAGTTGGCATTCTGTTGGCATTACAATGATGGCCCAACAGATCGCCAACGAACATTCCCAACTGTTGGGATTTTGTTGGATATTGGTTGGCTACAGTTGGCAATTGGTTGGGTAAAATGCACTTTGCCAACGGAACCCCGACGGACATTCCTAACCGTTAGCCAACGAAACATGGCGATCATTTCCCAACATTGGCCCAACGATCTGTGCTACTAGGGGTGTATAGTTGAACTATTACTTATATACAGGGCTGGGATTTTTCTCATCATTCTGGATCAGGTAGTCTCTGTTCAGGAGAAGAATGAAGAAGAAACGCAAAAAATCCCACCGGTATCTATGGATATTTCATCGGAAATCCCGACTACAGATTCTACGCCCCCCATTAGTGCGGGGCCTACATTTCGTTATGAAAAGCAAGATATAGGTCCTTTTCAAGTATATGTTGAGGCAAAAGTAAAAAATTTAGGACACTTACATCCATTAGCACTTGGCAAAATCCTGCATGAGGAGGAAGTGCCACACATACACCAGATATCACGCATAGGACGAAATAAAATAAAAGTTGTTTTCTTGAATGGCTCTGATGCCAATAATTTTTTGCAAAGTCCGATTCTACACAATCACAACCTGATAGCATATATTCCGCCGACTGCCCTCTTTGTTAAGGGGATCATTCGAGGAATCGACACTCACATGGATTTGGCGGACGTTGGTCCGAATTTAGTCTCCCCTTATGGGAGAGTAGCGGATTTACGCAGACTAAATCGCAAAAGTGTTATCGGGGAGGATATCAAATATATTCCCACACAATCAGTCATAGCATCTTTTAGGGGCAAAACGGTCCCTACGTATGTTCATTTATTCAAACTCGAGTTAAAAGTTGACAAGTTCCGCTACAAACTCACCCAATGCTATAATTGTTGGCGGTATGGCCACCAGGGAAAACAGTGTAGGGGAAAGACTAGGTGCCCCATCTGTGTGGAGGACCACCAGGAAAGTTCATGTAGGGCTCCCACTCTTAAATGTGGGAACTGCAAAGGTAAACATAAAGCCTATGATCAGGCGTGTCCTGAACGAGTTAAACAAATGCGCATCAATGACATTATGTCGGAACACAATCTCTCTTTCTTTGATGCTCTATCTCTGCAAAAAGAAAGGAGTACATACACCATACATCCAAATCAATTCCCATCTTTGGCCCCCACCAGGGCCTGGAAGGGTCCAACTCCAAATATTGTCAGAGCACCTCCTCGCGAGGACGTAGCTCACCTACCAATGAAAGAAAAGACAAGAGATATGGTGGTGGAAAAGAGACCGCGTCTGGTTCCCCATCAGGAGGGAGGGCCTGAGGTCCGAGAACCCTCCAAACGGCTCAAACCACCTCCTGCTCATAGTCCTCCATCTGAAAGAGATCAGCCTGTAGCTCGAGATCCTCCGCCACACAAGGTAGAAGCATTTACTCGGACTGATTGTCCAAGACCGTCCTCCTCACTAAGGGAGAAGTCTTCTCCTTCAAAGCAGGACAAACAGGTTCCCTTCCCTCCGGATGCCCCAATACCAGAGGGTATGGTGGAGGAAGTTGATACCTTTAAGGCCAAGGTTAATAGCCTTTTTTATGAATTGGGAAAAGTCACAAGGACCAAAGGGTCAATATCTTTAAAATATCACCTTAAGAAACACATATCTCAACTTGTTGAAACCCATTTTCTTTAATTCTCTCTTTACTCCTCGGTTAGCTAATCCACACACATACACTTAATATGAAAATTCTACAATGGAATGCAAGACGCATAAGAAGTAAATTGCCGGAACTCCATCACTTATCAGATACCCAATTCATTGATATCATGCTCATCTCTGAGACCTGGCTACCACCTGATTCCGACTTTTTTTTTCAACGATATCACACCTTGAGAACAGATCGCCCAGACGGACGTGGGGGTACAGGTATATTAGTACATCCTTCCTTCACCCATCATACAGTTACCGTTCGACCACCATATGAAGACGTAAATATAACTGCGGTTCAAGTTCAGGACGTAGTATTAGTTGTCTTATACAAACCTCCAACCGTCAGGGTTAGTACAGGTGCTTGGAAAAATCTTTTCTCTCAATTCAAGGAGCCAACGATTGTGGGTGGGGATTTTAATTCCCATCATCCCCATTGGTACAGCTCCCATACCACTCACCAAGGACTTAATTTATATCGGGCGATCTCGGATAGTTCTTTTATTTGTCTAAATTCTAATACTATTACAGCAATCCACCCATCCACACATACGCAATCGGTTCTTGATTTAACGTTTGTTTCTTCTCAATTGGCAGCATCTGTGGAGTGGGCAAGACTCCCTGACACTTTAGGGAGCGATCACTTTCCACTTCTTCTCCATTATACTACATCCAATCAACGATCTGGTCAGCACGGCATATCAGATACACAGTTAAGACCTGTTCGACGCCGACTCCAAGCGATCGATTGGGATCAATACCAAGATTTTCTTTCACAGCGCTTCCAACCTCATACTGTGAATGAACACTCTTTGAGTGCATATGACAGTGTCATCACTCCAATTAATGACTATCTTAACTTATATCATCCCATTTGCCATTCTTTCTCCCCACAACGACGATCTTACAGCAAATTTTGGTGGAACCCACAGTGCTCACATGCGGTTGCTCTTAGACGACGTGCGTTCAGCCAATATAATCGTCAACCTACCACGGCCAATTATCTTAACTTGAGAAGACAAACGACATTAACAGCTAAAATTATTAAATCTGCAAAACGCACAGCCTGAAAAAATTATTGTTCTTCACTCAGCGCCCAATCTTCATATTCTTCTATCTGGAAAACCATAAGATCGCTAAATGGACATAATTCCCCTCGGACACGCTCCCCTTCATTAGACATCTTGACCAAATTTCACTCGGAGTTGACGCCCCCTACAGCAGAACCCTGCTCCTCACCTCTCCCTCCAGACCCAGTTAGCGTTCCAAGTCCTTTTGACATTCCATTTAAATTCCCTGAATATTCAGCCATATTAAAACGGAAGAAGAATACAGCTCCCGGTTTGGATGGTTTTTCGTATTCCATGTTGCGACATCTACCACATCGTATGCATCTCTTCTTATTGAAATGGTACAATTACATCTATCAACATCCTGTGATACCGCCTTCATGGTCCGATTGCCTAGTTCTACCTATTCCAAAGACTCTACCGATCAGTGACACCTCTCACCTTCGTCCTATAACACTGCTTTCTTGCTTTAGAAAATTGTTTGAGGCCCTATTACAGCAAAGGATACTTTGGTTTTTAGAACATAGGCGTCTTCTCGGGAATACCCAGGCAGGATTTCGTAAGGGACGATCAACACTGGATAATTTATCGGTTTTGGTCGTCGATATCTTATTAGCCTTTTCCACAAGGACTTTGGTGGATGCAGTCTTGATTGATCTTTCCAAAGCATATGACTCAGTACAATTACCTATTCTTATGGATATACTCTTACATCTCCAATTCCCTAACATTGTCATTAAGATGCTTACATTATTGTTTACAGATCGAGTAATCTATGTTGAAAACTCATATGGGTACCGTCACTCGAGAAGAACATCGCTGGGTCTACCACAAGGGTCCAGTTTAAGTCCATTGTTGTACCTCATCTATACCCACACTCTGGAATCCACTATCCATCCATATTGTAGAATTCTTCAGTATGCAGATGACATTCTCATCTACAAGAGGTCACAATCCTTGCAGGAATCAACACCAGACCTGCAACAAGCAATGAATAAACTTCACCATTGGGGTTCTGAAACAGGTTTGTCAGTAAATGGCAACAAAACAGTCCGCATGATTTTTACCCGTCGCATATTACATCAAATTCCGAGGCTCAGTTATGCAGGTGATAACATTCAAGTTGTCCAACAACATAGATTCTTAGGTTTACTATTAGACTCTAAGCTCAACTGGCGTGCACATATCAGGGAAGTTATTCATCGGTCTGAAAGGGGAAGTAACATCATCAAAGCATTAACCACAACATGGTGGGGAGCTAATGTTCAACAGCTCCACATAGCTTACAAATCCATCATTCGTAGTAAAATCGAATATGGAGGATTTCTTTATGACCATGCCTCTTCCACCGACTTTCAAAAATTGGATGCCTTACACGCTGCTATACTCAAACGCGTCACGGGTGCTATGAGATCATCACCTAATCATGCATTACCCGTGGAAATGGCTGAATATCCATATGCTTTCCGACGAAGGATCCTAGCTACCAATTTCCTCCTACACCAGATTTCGGTTACTGCCTCGCATGTTATTCCCAAACTTACCCTTTTGTCCAGATGGTACAACTCGTCCTGTATCAATCGAAGACTTACTAAAGCTGCTATTCTCTGGGCTTTTGAGAAAATACAACCGTATGTTCAGGATATAGTTCGACCTCGGGAAATCCCGTGTTATACCTGTCCCTATCAGGTTTTACATTTTTCTTTTCCGGCTAAATTACAGTTTACTGATCAGGACAGAAACTTCTTCTTAAACGGTCCAGAACGTCTCTTAAGTCAACCACATCTATCCATATTTACAGATGGATCGAAAAATACTGTCACTCAAGCTGTGGGCGCAGCATATTCTGTACCGTCACTCCACATTTCAAGGATATATCAGTTACCCCCTACTACCACTGTTTTCATGGCGGAGTTATTTGCTATCCGTCAGGCGCTACTATGGATTAAAAAAAACCACTCACACTTGCCCATTAGAGATTTATTCGGATTCACAGAGCGTGCTGTCTGCGCTTAAGGTCCCCCAAACTTCGGCGCATACCAACTGGTGGATACTTCATGTTAAGCAGATTTGGTTCCAGCTCTTACAAGATGGTATTACTGTTACTATGCGATGGATTCCGGGTCATTCAGGTATACCGGGCAACGAGACAGTCGATCGTCTGGCCAAAGAAGCCAGCATACAAGGACAATTTACTTCTATCTTGCTTCCGGCAGTTTCATTCAAACCCACAATTATCACACATATACGACAGGACTGGCAACGGACCTGGGAGGCATATGGTACATCATCGAACATTGCATATTATAGATTACAACCGATTATTCCAATTCATCCCTGGTTTCATAACGTCACTTTCCCCAGATGGTTTATTTCTTCTATCATTCGCATCCGGCTAAATCATACAAACACTCCAGTGTTTTTAAATAAAATAAAATTTTCTGAAACCTCTCTTTGTACATGTAAGAACGTCGGCGATATAAACCACATAGTTTTAGCATGTCCCCTGAACGCTCAGGCTAGTTCCTTATTCTTTAACAGCCTACGACGGAAGGGTCTCCCATTTCCGATGTCAATACACACATTATTACTTTCTCCTACAATGGACATTTTGCACCTCCTTTATACTCATATGAAGAGGTGTAAAATGAAGTTGTAATTTACACACCTTTCTTTTTGGCCTATGGTCTTCATTCCAGGGTGCATTTTCGGCCCCTCCCTCATATGTCTCGATGCACCTCGATGACTACCAGTTTTTCCTCTGTTCACCTTCATCCTGTAATGTAAACATGGGTTCTAGTACATATTTACAACATAGACATATTTACACACACTCACACATTTCCATATTACATCTACACACTATATACCTGATTCATTAGCTTTCCCTGGATTAGTACATAACATCAATAAACAACACACTCGAGTCCTCTTATCCCCTATCCGGGGCCACTTTATTACCATTTTCAATGCAATTGGCTACATGGCACAGTAGTGACCGAGGCCATTACTCAAGAAGAAGAAGAAGAAGAAGTGTCTAGGGAAAAACGATGAGGAGCCGCTACGACTGTTCGGCAGCACTGGGCTGTGACGTCACTTCTTGCATCTTGGTACCAAATTCGAATGTTAGATCCTCAACCCAAGCATGTGTTCGGCTACCTTTATAAAAAAAATTGCCATTTTCTATTCTTATTCTACATTTTGAAAAACTCGCACAACTTTCTCTACCTTAAGCATGTAGATTACTATTTTCCAACTTTTTCAAAACTCACATAACTCTCCTCCTTAAGGATTGAAATTACAATTTTCTTACGTCTTAATCCATCTATGGGAACTCTCACACGGCTTTCTCCACCCTAATATTTGTTGTGTTATTTTCTTTCCTCTTATTCTTCCTCTTGGAACTCACACAACGTTCTGCATTTTTCGCATTGAAATAACTATTTTCTCGCGTCTTGTTTCGCCTCTTAGAACACACACACAACTTTCTCTAACTTAAGCAAGGAAATTAATATTTTCTCCCGACTTATTCCATACCTGGGAACTCTCGCATGATATTAATCTTTGTAGGATTAGGATAATATTACAATGAATCTCTGGTAATGGAGGACCGCATAAGAGCAAGAGTGGACTATGTCACAGGACGTTGAAGTCAGGGATCCAAGGAATTATTATTGGAGAACAATCTATAACATGTTATTAAAAAACTATGCACTTTTATTCACACTTGTAACTAATGGGTAATTAGAATATGAAACTTGAATAATAACTTAAAAAGGCACTTAGAAGAACAATGAACAAAATGGCGCGTAAATGATGTTACGCCACGAGGATGAAATTATGTAAAATTGTAAATCACCAATAAATTATATATTAAAATAATTGTAGTGATTAATACTGTTATTTAAATGTGTTCAAAGATATCGGAACTTGCTTATTCACTTAATGTTAGCTTCACGGATGAGCGATGATGTCACCACACTAACACTTTGTAGAACTTGTAGAAGAGATCCAATAAGCATTGAACTTGACAAAATGCTTAAATTATAATAAATAATTTAGCGGAATAAATAAAACTTATAATGGAAGTTTTATATCAATAGTTCCCTGTTATAATACAAAGGGCGCAAGTAGCCTTTGTTAAAACCGCGGGAATCAGAGCAGAACAGAGTACGTCTTACTCGTGTGTCTGCAGATCTAATACTGAAAAAGCCAAGCGACGCTATAAGCCAGCGTCCCTCAAGCCGCACCTGCCACAAAGAAAGCACATGACACAAAGCTGATGCAACTGAATGACGTCAGGCGGACAAAGATACAGTGGATAAATTGAGTTAGAACTAACCACTGCACATACATAACATAATGGAAAAAACATGTAGCTTGCACTGATAATCTTGTTATATACATTAGTATGTAGAGGTAATATTATATCATTATTCTATTGGTGAGTTTTATAATCTGAGTGTATTTTAATATCTCTTATGACTTGCAATGATGGTATATTACATGACAATGGAAACAGGAGCTCTCCAAGAAAACCTGATCAGACCCAATCTTGTCAGCTATAAATTCAACATGGATCCCGGGTCCCCATGTGGGGTAAAGGTGACCTCATGAGGATGTTTTACAGGATTAACTTACAATATTGATAAGAAAAACAGGATAAATGTACCAGGTATCAGGGCTGCCAAGTAGGGTGGGGAGCTGCTGGACGCAAGGGATTTGGCTGGGTCCCAGTATTGTGATATAATTTTATGGAAACTGGAAAAGAATGATAAAATGTTCTGTTATACGAGTAGCGTGAAGGAAGCTCCACGGAGAAGGGAAGAGACAAATTAATAAGGATAGTCGGCGGTCTGTGAAAAGACCACAACAACAAAAAATTGTCCTGGGGCCGATCCCGAGATGTTTCAGCCCTGCCACGTATCTACATAGAACACACTATGTACTCAACCCTTTCAGAGCCGAATTTATGCACTGGTAATTATGCAATCAACAAGAAAATGCATATGCAGGCTTTCATTGAAATCGACAAGGAAAATTTCAATGGAACAGCTGATTTTTTAATGAGAAACATAACATTAGAATAAAATCCTCACATTTTACATAAAGCATTACTCAATAAATTTTATATTTATTCTTAGGGGCACATTCTGAAAATTAAACATATCTTACTAGTTGGCATTATTAGCCTTCGAAACTTGGAGATTTACACTGACATATTTAATCCCATATTTCCTACATTTTGGGACATATCTTAATGAAATTTGAAACATACTTAGGAAGAGTTTTTCTGATTTTCGTAATTTTTACGATTTATTATTGGTGTAGTAAAATTTTGAATTTTTTTCGCATTTCTATCTTTCGGTACACATTTTTCCTACAGCCAATAAAAATCTTCAATTCTCTCCACATAAAAATGATCTACACTAATAAGGACACATTTAAGTGAAGTAACTGCCATTTACTAAGAAATAACTAAAAGAAAAGGACCCTTTTATAGCATTTGTAGTTTGAATTTCAAAACGAAACCTTGGGATAATCTTCCCAATGATACGATGTACTTAAAAATAAAGAAATAAATTGTTGTAATATTTTCATGATTTCTGCCACCATTTCCCCTTAAAAGGTTTGGTCGACTTCACTCTGTTCTATGGTACTGAGGAAAATGTTCTCATTATTAACGCGACATTAACCCTTTCAGAGCTATATTTGTACATTTAAATAAGGAATCATCAAGTGAAATCACCAGTGGGCTCTAAGCGTAGAATTGATAAGGATAATTTAAACAGAAAAGCTAATATTCAGAAATGACAACTGTAACTAGAGAAAAAATCCTCAAATTATAGATAATAGAAAAGTCTATTAATCTTATATCTCACTTTATACAACATTTTTACTTCCTCTTCCCGTACGAGGTACTATAGGTAGAGCCCCCCCCCCCCAAATTCGAAGTTGAGTTTTTAGCATAAATACACGTTTTGAGTTTCCCTGAATCCAAAAATATTATTTCTGGAAACATGCCGTATGTGTGTGTCTGTGAACAGCCTAGCTACAGAACGGAAAATCGTATGAAAATAAAAGTTTGTTTTTGGGTCAGGTACCTTCTGAAGATGTGACACGATAATTGCAGCAGGTTTTTCTTATTTTTAACGACTTTAAATGAAGTAATTTTCGTTTTTCACGGTTTTTCGAAAACGGCTCCAACGATTTTGTTTAAATTTTACACGTAGGGTGCTTATACTAATAGTTAAAACAGTAGTTTACTTTTATATGTGACGACATGGACGGGATGGGGTGGGATGGGGTGGGATGGTGAAGGGTTGATGACGTCATCGAAGGCTTAGACGGTTAAAAAATTTTACCACCTTTTTTTGCGCATCAATGATTAGATAAGCCCTAATGCACTGTGATCACCACAACACCTGGCCCTTCCGGTCAAGATAAATATTTTATCATACCGCAGAGGAGGTCATGCATTGTGATCACCCCAACATCCGGCTAAGATAACACCACCTGGTCCTTTTCGCCTCAATGGTCAAGATAAGACCATATGCACATCCGGTTACGGCTTTACGCCTCAATGGTCAAGATAAGCCCTTATGACCACCCTATCATCCGGTTAAGATATGGTCCATTGCTTTCAAGCATTTGTATCCATTCAATGATAAATCCGACATGGTTGGATGGTAGGGGTTAAGACCTTTTAGCGCAGAGGTGGCCACACACTGTGGTCACCCCACATCCGGTCAAGATAAATTCCGTCATGCATCATTATGAAGGAGCTACTTTAACCCCGACTCGCATGAGGAGGTCCTGCACTGTGTTCATTCAAGTCGAGACATGTTTCGGCGGTAAGTTTAAAAAATAACGATTATTATGCGCGTCATTACTACAACGCATGCACACAAGCATTTTTTGCGGTTCGTACCCTTACACCATATGTTCCAGCGGGTACATCTCCAACTAACACTTTTTGGTTATCAATTAATTATTTTTTTTGAACATTGGGTATATTTTTTATTTCATTTCGCTATTAAATATGATTCCGAATCGAGTATATTTACGAGAAATCGATACAATGATTAATTTTATCGATTGATTGGTATTTTATTCCATCCAAGTCAGATTGGCCGAGCGGTCTAAGACGCCAGACTTAAGTTCTGGTCCCCAAACGGGACGGAGGTTCGAATCCTTCATCTGACATATCTTTTTAATTTAATATACAATCTATACAAATCTAAAAACATCATATCTGATCATAGTTTATTTAATTACCGACAGATAGCGTTATATTACAGTGAACGTTTAATCAGTAAAAACTAAGAGAAAATCGTGTGTAATCTTTAGAAAAAGCACCTTTAAATTTTACCATTTATTCCTGTTTTCATATAGCATACGTCGTGTATGGATTTATTTTAGTTGTTGTTCCACAAATTTCTAAGACACGTCATGTCAATATATTTATTTTTTACAGAAAGGTGCTTAACGTTGCATGTAAACATACAGATGTCAGGCCCACATATCACAGGAAAAACTACGGAAAAATTTAACCCGTGAAATAACGCGAATTTCGTAAATAAAGCTACAATGTCACATTTTGAAATTAATATCGGAGTACGGTGATCAACTAGCTAATTACTGCAAACATTTCTATTTCTGAAGTTAATCAGTTGTCACACACGGCAAATTCCACATTGACGAACACCTGGGATTAATTGATTCTACCCTCATGTATTCACAAACATATGTATAACATGAGTGTTTAAAGTGTTATGAATTATTTTTTCCACAAATATGCTCTGGTTAATCATTTCAGTAATTAAATAAAATGTTCCCTATTACAAGCCCACAGGGTTCCAGAAGGTTGAGGCTCCCAGATTTTGGACATGTGATGGTAAAAAGGTTGTCAGCCTTACGCACTGGTCGCCTTTATCCCTAGTACTCATTTCTGTTCAAGGCTGAGTTGACCCCAGAGACATAGTAACACCAGAAGGATTAGGTAGGAATCGAACCCGTAATATTCATGTTTAAAATGCAACTCATTCTATTAATATTTTTTATTCTACCACAAATTATAACATTAAGTCCTTCATTATTATGCAAGTTGTCATTTGCAAACAAATTTAAACCGTAAATAAAACATTTTGAAATGTTTGAACCTCGATCCCAGTAAGGGAAGTCAAACGTAAGTTTTTCTACTTGTAAAAATTGGGATCGTATTTGTTTTGTACTAGGTCAAATGTCTGAGAACTCATCGCATTAATGTGGGTACCCAAGTGTGAAACATGTGCAATGTGGTAATGGTCTCGCATATATAGTCAATACACTAATGTATGGGGAACAATCTTGTGTAAATTTACTCACGCATGTATTTATGTTGTAAAAGGATATACGGTTCAATCAGTACGATCGTTGAAAATGTTATCCATGAGATCCTACCCTCATATGAACTGAAGTGGATTCAAGTTTTGAAGTTTTGTAGGTGGGGGACTCTACATATATAAGGATTTAGACGTGTGAATATTAACATTCTATATTTCACCATGTCTCACGAACAACAACTTTGGGAGGTAGAGCAACCACCGCCGCCACCACCACCCGATTCGATGAAGATAACGGTCTACAACGCGCATGGTGGCGCAATAAGAACAATAGATTTTTGCGTCATATATGAAAATATTTGGGGATTCAACCAGGAGCATCTAGAATCTGTGCCGATTCTTCCATGTGGTAACGTTTTAAAAGATTGGGCTGGAGAGGTAGAGACCCACGAAGATCGACATCATCATCAACTGTGTGACGGGGTGCGTCATTTTCACCGATGTCGTGTGGTTGAGAAGGGGCACTACGATGTTTGGAGTGTTAAATGCAACAGAAATTGTCAGTTATTCTGCACCCAACAAAAAGCTGTAAGTATTAATTTCATATACAACCAGCAATTTAAATGTGATATCGTAAAGTGAGGTGTATAATTGTTTATGATTTCAGATGCGGGATGATTTCTTCCATACCACTCAGTGTAACCAGGGGGTCGGCTGTACACCACCTAACCATAACAACAAATAAAAATTTCACAAACGTAAAAATGTTTCAATAAATATGATAATACAAATCCTATGTAAAAAACTTATTTCATACCGAGTTCATCCATTTAAAGTCAATGAATGAATTCGGTCTACATTATAACAACAACCCGCATCCTGTCACAACCCGCTATTGATTTCTTTACAGGAAACCAGTATACCTTGGCAGCTGTTCGGGTGTGGGAAAAAAAATGGAGATGTTGGTAAATAAAAATAAGAGTTTGCTATGAATTGAATTTATTCAAAGTACAAAAAATCTTTAAAATTATATCGACTCTTCTGTAGCACATGGTTTAAATATCGTCTGGGTGAAATATCCCGACTTTAGATCTTCGTTCTGTATGGTGTACTCAATGGTAAAGACAGTCATATGTTTTACGAAATCATTCCTTTTAAATAGCAAACAATAATAACACGCACAATATTAAAAAGTATTTAAACATTTTTTTAAAAGTTTACACGAATAACAGTTTTTTATCATTGGGCTTGGACCATCGAAATAAGAATCACTGTAATGATTCACGCATCTCAAACACTGTTTTATAATTTCAAGCTGTTTTACATTTTCTGGAAGTCTGTCATAAACCCTATAAATTGTTCCAGCAGCGCATTCAGATAGAAACTCAGGATGCAACATCGCCAGCTCTTCATCGGTGTGACTGATCAAATGTCCGATCTGAAAGAACTTTATAATAGACCGCCATACTGACTGCTCCATGACTAATGGATCGATGATGGTTTTCCGATATTATCCAGACGCGTGAACAATTCACTATGGGATGGGGGGTTCGAGGTTTAGTTGAACAGTGCAGTATATAAGGTTAATACCACAACCTTTACGTTATTTTTAAAGATGACCTCACGTCACTGTTTTTATTTTGACAGACGTCCTTGTGTGGCACGAGGCTGGATAGTGGGCGAGATGGAGACAGGATCACTCCAACAAGACAACTGACTCCTTAGCACAAAAACTGAAGTTCATATAGTACGATACTCATCCCACACTCGCATAAACATGCTTCATACTACTCATTCTTTCTTCATGATATACATATTCCCTAAATAGCGATACATCGCGTATACTCGGAGATTCTCGTTTCCCATCGTTCTTGCAATGCAATGAACAAATATTTTAATTTGAACCACAAACTACCAATGTAAATTACTTAGAGTCAATTAACATTGGCGGGCGAAGCCGCGGGATGTATCACGAACAAACCACCTCTGAAGTTGACAAATAAAATTCATCTACCCACAAACAGTTGAGACTCGATACAGTATCACACATGAGTAATACAGTCAAGAACCTGGTGGTATTTATCAATATCCTACTACATAACCGAATCTGAGACCGTGGAATTTTAGCTTTTTCATTAATTATTATTGTTTTAAATATTATTATACTCTTAACTTTTCAATTAATTATCGAGGTGAAACCGCGGACACCTGCTACTTATTAACAATTTCATCATGTTCCACTTATACTTTGAGACCATATCGTATACTTTATTGTTGATGTGTTAGTAAATATTCATTTCATCACGCATTTAACGCTAGAAAAGACTCCAATACGATACTTGTAAAAATCAAACGCATTTTATTAAAAATACACCTTTGTAAAATTACGACTATGTTATAATTTCACTTCAAAACGCATTTATCACGCTTATGACTATTTCGGTGTAAAATTCCTACATAAAAATAAAGTTTCACAGCGAATTTTTCAATCCTATGACTAAAACGGTGTAATACTAACAAAACACCTATGTATTTCTTGTAGAACGCATACTTATAACAAGAAGCAATACCAAGACACAAACCTAAAATATCAATATCTGTAACAAGACTAATTCTTTAGGGTCATGACCATGCCAAAACCAAACCTAAAATAACTGGATGAGGAGGATCAACCATCTAAAATATACAAAAAGTAATATACATATGTAATTTATACACATATTTTTATTTCATGTATATATGGCTTTTAATATAATATTGTGTTACAATAAAAAATTAATCAAATATTTTTAATGTTAACGCAAGAATTCTTAAGTGTTTGCAAACCCGAGACACGTCACATATTCCTGTCTCCCACATTATTTGATATATTCTCGATTCTTCAATTCGGATATGATTTCTTGTATCTCGTTGTGGTGATGTGGTGTGACAGCAGACGTCGTCAGTAACAGTCGTAATCTTTCAACGAGTTTATTCGGGTCGAAGTCTATATCATGATTCTTATATATGTCCTCCCGCATCCCCATACTGTGCGATGAACCCTCATCGGATGAGTCCGAATATTGCTCTTCCGGAAATGAATCTTTTTCTTCTTCCGGAAATACTTGTTTACTCATATGACACATGTCGAGTCTATCGATGGGGTCAGCATGGTGATGAGTCTTCGTATCCGAGGAAAGATATCCATAGGAAACGGATTTCTGTCTGTCTTGACAAATTGGACACAAGGATAAATAAAGAGTTACCATAGCTTTTGTAACGTTTGCAAATTTTCTTGATAGTTCATTATACATTTTATCGCGGCCACCATGTCCTATTGCTACATGAGCGGTATCAATAACATCGTATATTTCATCAACCGAAAGGTAATATTTTATATCGTTTTTCGCAACAAGTTTCCTTAATCCGCCTATTTCTGCTATATCAAATCTTTTCAGTCTTCTGTTTTGTGCAGCTGTTTTCTTTTGTGCTTTTTTAGCATCATCCACCTCTCGCATGAGTGATAGGTAATTTTCCTTTGTTAGAACATTAAAATGAGTAGATTTATCACTTTCAGTTCTTAAAAGCTCGACCATGAACTTCTCTCTCGTCTTTTCACCACTCTTGTCCATGATAAACGTAGAATGATACTATATAGCAGATACCAGTAGTATATATACCATAACTATACTAACATTTGGCTAGTTATAACTAGATTTAACTGGTTAAAACCAGATTTGGCTGGTTAAAACCAGATTTGGCTAGTTGAAACTAGATTTGGCTAGTTGAAACTAGATTTGGCTAGGTAGGATTAGTTTGATGGATATACTTTTCATATAGCGTTTTCTTGTTTCACATTGTCTGACGATATATGGTTAACTTGTACTCGTGGGGAAGAGGTTTTGTGATTGATCCTTATGCATCGATAATAGATGTTTCTTTAGACCGGAAGTATTATGATCTGTCATTTTTATCGGTCTATTACACAGTTTGCATAAGCCGTAAGGTTGCTTACTCCCGAGAACTATCTCGAAAAATTCATTATATTTACTGTGTGACTTCACCTCTGTTAGTTTCGATTGAACGGATACTGCACTACTCTGACCTGTGATCTCGTCACACATTTTGCTACACACCTTCACAGATTCAAGGACGAAAAACAACTAACTCTATTCACCATACATCAACCCTTTATTAAGTTAAAAAATCTTATAGTGTTCAAAAGGGGGCAAACCTCTGGGATTTAGACAAAGTCTTGCTAATTTTAAAACCTTAATGCAGAAATACGGTATCAACCATTATTGATAACTCAACTTATTGTGTGAGACATATTATATCACAGCTTTGGTTATGTTGGGTTAGACACTCATTCGTTTGCAAACACGTTATTTAGCATATATAATCATAAATGTTACACCAGTGACCTCACCAATTACAACGGTTAAAAATGCTTAATAGTAGGCTATATAGCAATACAAAAGTGTTAATTGCATCATTCAAGAATTCTCCATTGTACTTAGCGTATGTGTATATCATACTATTTTTTCGACGATAGCGAATAATAAAAGTATTAGGCTACTTACGTGGAAATAATTAATTACTAACAGATTTTCGAAATGGTTGTCAGGTTGCAAGGGTACCAACTTTAAAAATCAGTGACTATTTTAATCCAGGTTGCGATAGATATGATGTGATATTTATTGTACCAAGAAAATTAAAAAAGAGTCTACTGTATTCATTTTACCGGTAGACATCTTAACCCTCTCAGACCTGAATTTTTATTTGGTTATGAAAAAAATATATGACATTTTTTTTGGACCCACAATAGTTTTCTGAAGACATTTTGTTTAAGAAAAAAGTTCATGTGACCCCTAGTTTTCTAGATATTTAATGTACACAATTGTGAACATCGGGTCTCCAGCAACACTTCATACCTTGCACTACGGGTCAAGTCAAGTCAATATTTTTACCCCTCTGAACAGAAGAACTAATTTAATTATGTTACTGACATACACATGCTACTAACCCTAGACCTAAGACTTTATATGGAACCTCAAAAAACAATTTCTGTCCTTTTGAAGACACAAATGCACTTTACACTTTCTGCATTGAATTCGTGAACGGCCTGTACATTTTGGAAACTTGCAGCGACTTGGAGCACCTACATCATGTAGAGGTAGATGGTCAATTGAATCAAACTGCAATTCTTCAGCAGGGCGTAACTCTCCTCTTCTTCTAGGTATAACTCGCAAGTCTGAAGCAGATCCTTCATCAGAAGGGCGTCCCCTCTTTCTTGCAGAAACCTTTTTCTGGCACAGTATCAATCCATCTGCTATCCTAGTGCGAAAAGAAAGAAGATCCAGTTGCTTTTTCTTCGGAATGGACAGGTTTTCTGCATCTCGTCTATATTCTAACCAACTTTGAACAATGGCAAAGTCAACGGCATGAAATATCATCCGCAAAGTCCATTTTCGAGATCTGATGAAAATTCGATAATAACTTATCAATTGATCAAACAGATCCACACCACCCATTGCATGATTATATCTCTTCACTATTTCAGGTCTCTCTACTTTCACATATTTAGTGTTTTTTTTATCCCAGCGTTCAACTTCATCCACTGAACCTTTCCCAACAAAGTTTGAACACAATACAACTGGTCTATTGTCTACCCACTTACACATAGTAATGTCATCAGCACTGGTGATTTCTTCACAGAAACCTCTGGGTTGTTTCATTATTTCTTTGTCGTTTGAAAATGGTAAGTTTTTCCCAAATCTGTTTTGGCGGACTGTACCTGCTGCACTAATACCTTGAGATTTCAGAACTTGAAACAGATGATAAGACGAAAAGAAGTTGTCGAAGTATAATTTATGACCTTTCCTATTTGAGAGTGGAATGGAAAATCCTAAAACAACAGAAGGACCTAATCCAAACTTTTTGTAGCATGCAGCATTCAGTTCAGTTGTAGCTCCTTGATACAAAAGAAAATCATGAACTATTCCACTCTTTCCACATAGCATGAAAACTTTGATTCCCCATGGGTTGGGTTTCCCCTTGATGTACTGCTTTGCAGAAAACTTCCCTGTGAAAGGAACAATTCCTTCGTCCACGCAAACATTTTCTTCTATATGAAGTTCACTGCAGCGTTTTCTAATGGCTGTGTAAATTGGTCTGACTTTGTAAAATTTGTCCTTATTTTCTGGCAGCTTTTCCAGATTGTTTACTAAGTGTAAATTTGTCCTTAGTTCAAAAAATCTGTCACGTGTCATGTTATCCAAAAATACATTTACTTTGAGGGTTGTATCCCAATACATGCGTATTCTGGGAAATTTCAAAGTTCCAGTCAATATGTGAAGTCCAAATAACACTTCTAACTCTTCAGGTGTTGTGTGAGTGAACGAAGTTTTACCTTGTTGCAGTGCATACATGTTAGTATACATTGCCATGCTAATGAACAAATCATCAGGTATATATCTTTTGAAGTATTGTATTGGCGAATTAAGTTCATATTCTTGAAAATTTTCGACTTCGTACTTTTCTACAACGCAACTCAGGGGCTTGCGTTTCCATTTTATTGCTTCTTTAGGAGTCAGAATTATGTTTTCACATATATTATCTAATTCAGAGTTGTTACTATGACATAAATCGTTCATATCAGCACTTACCACCTCTTCATCTTCATCTTCATGTTCTGATATGGTATCAGCACATATGTCAGTCTTACCCACTTTATCCGCTCCAACACGTTTTACTTTTTGTTGAGCTTGCCTTTCTATGAGTGGTATATCATCATCCTCAATCTCGTCTCCACTCAAACTAAGGTCAGAATCATCACCATGTAATATATCTGTAACGAGATCCCAGTCTTTATCCAAAGATAAATATTTGGGATAATATTTACTCGGACCAGGTTTCTCCATATTTGTATGTCAAACCTCTGTGATACTACATAAATGTTGTATGTTCATATCAATTATTCTCATTCACTGCTTTTGTATCTGAAATTAAAGGTAAAAGAACACTTACAAATATCACAAACATCCAAACACAGCTGATTCACATTTTAGGTTATGTGTCCTAATTCACACCATTTGGATCCTGTTGTACACGAATGTGTACATTAAACATAACCGATAAATACTATAACTATGAATTGAATGAAATTGCTGAAAATTACACTAAACAATGTCTAAATATTCATACAACTAGAAAACCACATAAAAACTTCATAAACAACATACAAAACCTACCTATCCCAGCAGTAAACACAAGCTGTAATGGCATGCCAGAGAGTTACACCACCATAGGATGGAACTCAGTATGTAGTTCAAAGACTAGTCACCAGAGTGCACCACCTACTTGAATACATATAAAACTAATGTGCACAAACGTGCACAGTGGGTTTGGATGTTCATGATATTTCTTATAAGTGAGATAGTAGTGGATAAACTTTATGTACACAATTGTGACCACCAGGTCTGAAAGGGCTAAAAAAAACACACACAATTACATATTTTAATTGGAGCATTGTGTAGACATATAGTCGGTGCTGGTAAATGGATATACATTGATTTCCCTCTCTACCAAAAGAGAAAGAAAAACTCTAGGAGGCAAGAGAAAAAAAAAATTCTAACAGACTCATCAAAATACGCTTCTTCTCTGTTATCCCTTTAGGCTCTCTTCGTAAGTCCCTTGAAATTTCGCATCGTACCACCATCAGGACACTGTTCTAATGACATTGCTGTTATCATAAAATGGAGCACAAAATAATGTATAAAACCGGACTTGTGAGGGATTCATTACTAACGAACTGGATTTATAAACAAACCTTATTTGTTCGAATATCATTTAACTCGAGCTCATTTAAGTTTGTATGCGACCGATATATCTATCTGATAGATGAATCAAATCGTAAACCAGAAACGAAATATTAAAGTAAGCACACAGGTAAGGTGGAAATGGTAAGATTATACTAGCAAATATTATGTTCCATGTCTGCAATAATTAATATGTTAACAATTAAAGGTTTTCATCGAATGACGCACGTGATTCCTAAGTCGCAGGCAGGTCAGGCTACCAGGAGAATGGACACTCAATTTTCAACCATAAAAGCATGAACGGGAAATGTATGAAAAAACACTGTCGTCGAAGATAGAAATTACAAGCATAGCTGTAGTTATGAACATATTTAACAGCAATTTTCATGTGATTTATTGTAGCCTAACACTATAATTTAGTTATGTTTATGTTTAGTTTAGTTATAATTTAGCTGTAGAAACATTTACGTGCGTTTCTTCAAAATGTATATATTATTTAATCATTGCCATTATCTGTAAATAATGATAGTTTTGAGTATATGACTATTTTCAACATTTCTCTAATATTTTAGAGTGATATTTTTGCCTCCCTAATATAATTATTAAAGTACCAGATTGTATGGTTACTAGTTTGGTGGACCCGTCACCAGTCTTGGTCCTCTGTCCAGGAACGAATTTTAATTTTCCAGAATGCCCTCCTATTTATAATAATTAATGACTTCGTCTACACGGATAAACCAGCTCAAATATTATATTAGATAGCCTAATATTGTTTTCCTATTTATTAGACCCTCTTCCCTCTTCTGAAGCATACTTGTGGAGTACTTAGCGCTAGGGCCTGTCATATAGGTACAAGCTGTAGGCTACTGGGTTCCAACACTGGGAGAGGCAGGTTTGTCATTCCTGGTGGCGTAGGGAGTTTTTCTCGGGTTCCTCCGTTCCCGGTTTCATTCCATGAACGCACACTTCCATCCACCTTCAATTTACCCTAATCCTGAATGTAAGGACATCATTCGGGAGTCTTTGTGGGCTCACTAAGGATAAATTATCTTAATTTCAAGGTGAAAACGGATTTTTTCTCAGGTACGGAGGTCAGGCAGGGGTACATTCACCCCCGTGAGGAGCTACTTGATAGTGAAGTAGCGGCTCCGGTCAGACCCGTAGGTGTCAGCATGCTGACCACATGCCCCCAATCCTACCATCTGTCCATGACGCAGCGGTCGGGTGGTAGCCTTTGTCACTTCAGGGATGTACCGCCACGGAGTTTAGTTTTTATATGTATAATTGTGCATAGGTTATTAATTTTATTGTACATACACATTGGTATTAGGTTGAGCTGATTAATCAAACGAAGAACTTATTGAATTGATCAAAGACATGTCAACCAAAAAAAAGAAGGTAGAATTCATAGTTCTTGTCATTGATAAAAATAACCTTAGGTACATTTATTGTGTGGTAGGTATATATTCGAAACCTTATAAAACACATATTCCACTCATCATTTCAAAACGCAAATGAAACTGAAACGTTTTTTCATGCTCTCTTTCCTAGATATCCATCATATAGCTGTCTTCTTGTGTGCTGTTCATGAATTTTATTTAATCTCTTCTCACGTTAATTTATAAGTTCTACGTAAGGGGACTTATAACAGTGAAATAAAAAAGAAAGACTTACAATTATATTCAACTTTCAAGGGAATACCTTATTTTTTCTTTACTGATTTTTCATTTCTAAATGTTTGTTAGTTTATTCGATGCAGAGTGTCATGGACTGTTCAGTAGGTCTAAGGATATTTGTCTGCTGCAATACAGAGAACGTCTCAGCTAATGTTAGTTTTCCAGACGATGTAGCAGTGTTCCTAGTACGGGATCGGACATGAATTATATCTTCAAGAACAAATAAATTAGCCTATGTCTTTTGTAGCCGTTGAGAATAGAATAAGTTACGATGATATAAATGTTTTCCGTGAAATTGGTATCAACTACATTGTATGATATCTGGTTCAGTGCACTTCACTCTTATTTAAGTCACAATTTTGCATGGGCCTATATTATGATTAAAATTGAAACTTCACTAACTTTTTTGCTTTTGATGAGTTTCTTAAATAGATTACAAAATATCTGACGTGATAAAGAAAATCATATTCGGATTCAGATTAACTCAGTTAATTTTCTTCTTCTGAAGCATGAATAATTACAAAATGCATAGGGCTACCAGTCATTAATATTAATAACAGTAGTATTATTTTAAATAAATAAATAGAAATTAAAAAAAACAATTAATAGAGATCACGAAGATACAAAGGTATGCATATGATTTCAACTGTACCCTGCAAAATGTTTTTGTATTGAATCTTTGGGTGAAAAGTTGTTATGATTTCAACTGTACCCTGCAAAATGTTTTTGTATTGAATCTTTGGGTGAAAAGTTGTTATGATTTTAAAGATTTATGTAGCCATTGAATAAATTGAGTTCATAGCAAATGTCTTGTTTTTTTTTCACACCTGCTTTCTCTTGAGAACAGCTGGCGAGGTAGACTGGTTTCCTGTAAAAAATAGATAAAACATGCTTGTGGTGTACGTCTCGTAAAGGAAGTATGATGCATGGCGGCGGTCAGAAGGTAGTCCCGAATTCACTCATTGTCTTTTAAATGAATGAATTTGGTATTAAATAAAATTTTTACACACAGGTTTTGTATTATCACATTTATTTTATAAAATTACATTTTTAAAACGTTTTTTAATTTTTTATTAGCATCATGGTTCGACAATGCGCACTAGGTCCTCTGGTTGCATACAACACCGTGAAAAAAGACATCTTTGATCTAAAACACACACAAAAAAAAAATTATAAGTCACATGTCACGAAAATTAAATAGAAGGGAACGGTGAAAATAATACTTACAGCATTTTGGAGTCTTTGGAATAGGACACATTCGACATCGCATTCCTTGCTCCACACATCGTGGTGCCCCACCTTGGTGACTAGACATCGGGTGAGATGACGTCTCCCGTCGCAAGCTTCGTGATGGGCGAGGCAAGGGTGTGTTGCCACGTCGTCTGCAGTGACTCTGGTCGGGTGACCGCACGGCTGAATGGCTGCTTGGCCGATCGCTCCGTTGTCACCATAAATAGACATGTAGACTATGGGGTACTCTCGTACTGCTACTTCGTTACCCTTTACGTTGTGTAGGGTTATTTTATAAAACTCACAAGGTACCGGAGGTGTAGGTTGTTGCATTTCTGGGATGACGTACTCCTCGGCAGACATCACGTACTGTTGCTGATGGTTTTCTTGTGAATACATTTTTAACTAAGTAATGGTGTTATCGCAAGTTCCATTCTTTATATAAGCGAAGTCCCCGCCCACCAGCACATGTATCCATTACAAAAAATTTAGCACATATTCATGCGTATGGAGTCCATTTCCTTTTTACAAAAGTACTGCATTAGATCCTAGAACCCATCATACCAGTATACTGCTAAGTGGACAGCTGTGTTGACATACACAACTCTGAAAGAAAATCGATAGAACATGCTTGTAGCGTACGAGAGGAAGTATTATGCGGGTTGACTTGAATTCATTCATTGTTTTTAAATGATTGAAATAAACTTTTTACACAGGAGTTGATTTAAGACATTTATTAGAATTTACAATTTCAGGCAATTGCCAACATTTCTTTTAGTACAATGGTTTATGCAATCAGCTCCCTGGCTGCACCATTCTTTGTGAAAAAATGCCTCCATAGTCTGAAAAAAAATTAAAAAATTATAAGTCAAACGTCACGAAAATTAAATGGAAGGGAACGGAGAAAATAATACTTACAGCATTTTTCAGGGCGACGAATAATTTGCATTTTCTGTTGCATTTGATGCTCCACCGTTTGAAGTATCCCTCCTTAACCACACGGCAGCGGTGAAAGTGTCTCGATCCATTACACACTTGATCGTGGAAGCTTTCGGTGTGGGTATCGACTTCCCCAGCTATGAACTGAAAGGTGTTTCCACAGGGTAAAATTTCAGAGGACTCCACATAATGTTGGTTATAACCTCTTATGTCCTTGTAGACAACACCAAACTCGAGGACTTGGTCTCGATGACCCCACTCGTCGTGAATGGTTATGATTGTATATTCAGAAGGTTCCGACGTTGGTCGCGATTCCTCAGACGGAATGCTGAAGACATCTTCTTGCGACGATTCCTCGTCTGGAATGTTGAAGACATCTTCTTGCGACGATTCCTCGTCGGGAATGATTGGCTCCTCGACAGCTTTGGCTACTACTACATCAGGGATATCTCCCCACGCCTCTTGAATAAGTTGTTGCGAAGAGGTTAGCTCTTGAGACATGATGAAGTTTATACTGATGAAATTCACAAAATCTAATATCCCTATATATGGTAGATCACCGCTCATGTCACACACGTATGAACCCACTTCCGTTCATATGGGGGTTGTGTTTATGTTTCACAGCTGAGTGCATTCGATACTAATGTTCACTATATGTGTAAGTCCCTTTATCACATGGTTATGTACTCGGGCATATATCCTGTTTCGTATTATTAAGTATATCACAATGCACTTAACGTTTTCACCGTTCGGGTATAAGGAGTCCATTTCCTATATCCCGTCTTGTGAATGCTATACATTAACTCAGTCCGGCTTTTTGTTCTTGTGTGGACAGAGAGGTTGCATCTGGGCCCTGGCCTCTGTGTTTATGAAAATATTGTATCTCTAGTCTGTTAAACACACCACACTGGGTCAAAACTGAAAACATAATAGTGGTAGCCACGTGAATTCGGTTCCCTAGCTATATACATCAATGAAAGTTTCTCCTTTTATCAATATCGATAAACGTGACGGGCCATCTTTCAAATGTTTTTCTGCGATCTGATACTAGTTTCATATTTAACATTGAATATGGTTTCTTCATATCGAACGATGAACACTCCACAGATGACCGTTGGTAACTGACATAAAAAAATAAGTGATGTAGCAATATAACTTGTCTCGACATGATGGATACGGTTGACCGATGACAACTGGGTGTTAGGTAATTTTACATACGTCACGACGACTGGTTAAGAGTTTCAGAAAAAAAAATTCATGATAATATGAACTAAATTAAGTTTGTAATGTTAGAAAGAGATGTGATTAGACAGTCAGCAGGAAACTAACTGGCAGCGATAAAACTCGTCGACGAAAACATGCGCGCGCAGCCAATCTCGTCGTGGTCTCAGTGAAAAGGCAGCTGCAACGTGTATCACACGCAGTAGGAGGCGAGATGCTGCTCGCTGTGGAGGTCAACCCACACGGCTGCAGCATGTATAATATTATATACGCGGAGAGACAAACCGATCACGTTGCAAGTTCAACCAGTCGAGCTGAATACAACATATGTTGTCGGAGCGAAATAAAGCCATCGTTGTATCAATTTTCGATGGAAATAACCCTTTTATTCCAAGGAATGAACCCCCAAACATTTGTATAATTTGCTTTTTGTAGAGTCTATTCATATATTTACAAAGTGAATGTAGGAGTGTTATTATATACAACCATGATAAAAAAATTGGCGTGGGAATTTATCTTGGCCGGATGGCATCTGGGTCTTATCAAAGGCTTATCTTAAAATGTTTTGCGTGTAACCGGTTGACCATTGGAGCGAAAAGGACCAGGTGGTGTTATCTTGACCGGATGTTGGGGTGATCACAATGCATGACCTCCTCTGCGGTATGATAAAATATTTATCTTGACCGGAAGGGCCAGGTGTTGTGGTGATCGCTTTGCATTAGGGCTTATCTAATCATTGATGCGCAAAAAAAAAGGCGGTAAAATTTTTTAACCGTCTAAGCCTTCGATGACGTCATCAACCCTTTACCATCCCACCCCATCCCACCCCATCCCGTCCATGTCGTCACATATAAAAGTAAACTACTTAAAACTTTTATTTGAAACCTTTTTTTATGAAAAATTATATGAAGGGTAGTTTTCGCCACCCACTCTGAATACGCGCTCTTTGAAATATGGCCTCGTATTCTATATCAGAATGTGAAGTGAGAAAGATGTATTGTCCATGCTTAAGGTAAAGAAAGTTAAATACGAGTACATTAATAAGATTTTATTTGGGTTATGTATGCTTTGATGATGAGATGTGAGTGATAACAACATTCTCTTCATATTTACAACCAATTTACATGAAAAGAATGTCATACATAATAATTATATTATGCTAAGAGACTAACATAATATTTGGGCAGAGGAAGTTATATGAATTTCACATGACGATTTTATATGTTATAAATGTATAATGTTATCTGTAAACATTTAGCTTCAAAGATTGATTACCGTGGCATGAATCATTCAGCATAGTCTACAGAATAGTAACAATACATAACGACATGGAACTCTCATTTGTAGTTAAGGACATTAAAAATATTAAACTATATCTGGCATCAGTTTTTTCTTCTTTAAAAATTATCTTAACTCTATATAATATTTTCTCTACACAATAATGTATATAACAAGATTATATTTACGAGTAAATAAATGTAAACAAATTTATCTATTGCTCCACATACCAAGCCTATTTTATCATATTTAAAAACTAAAGAGATAACTTACTTTTTTTTTGTAATGGACCAGGATGTAAAGTAGATGCATGGAACTATGGTTACGAAATCCACATCTTTTTCAGGGATATCACAATTTGATGTAAAACAATATAAAAGTATTTTCTAAACAAATTTTATGTTTATGCCACTTTTGGTTCGGGAGGGGGTTCCCCTAACCCTTTTCATGAAGGGCCATTTCATTATCCACCACCTATGGACCCGTCGTGTCCCGGACTGGCAAAACTGGCAGCTTTTTGAAGACACTATACCACATAGTGATAAGCAGACCTCGGAAGTTGATGAAAAGTCATCTACTTTTTTCCCTGACACATCACAGACAATGCAGGATACTATAATTTGACCAAGACGTATAAAATATGTCTAGCGCAGTCTTAAGTCATAAGAGATATTAAAAGACAGAATACATAATATTACCTCTACACAATATCACATATAAGAATATTAAAGTCATGCAAGAGTTCCCAGGCATGGAATAAGTCTCAAGAAAATAGTAATTTCAATGATTAAGAATCAGAACGTTGTGTGACTTCCAAAAGGAAGACTTAGACGAATTCTCTTGTGTAAAGTATATCTTTACAAGTTTTTAAAGCCGATCCTTGGTTACTCCGGAGTCGGTAAAAACTCAGTAAAGAAGAAGAAAAATGTATTAGGGTAGAGAAAGTCGTGTGAGAGTTCCAAGAGATGGATTAAGACGTAAGAAAATTGTAATTTCAATCCTTAAGGAGGAGAGTTATGCGAGTTTTCAAAAAGCTGGAAAATAGTAATCTACATGCTTAAGGTAGAGAAAGTTGTGCGAGTTTTTCAAAATGTAGAATAAGACGAGAGATAATGGCAAATTTTTTTTATAAAGGTAGCTGAACACATGCTTGGATTGAGGATCTAACATTCGAATTTGGTGCCAAGATGCAAGAAGTCACGTCACAACCCAGTGCTGCCGAACAGTCGTAGCGGCTCCTCGTCGTTTTTCCCTAGACACAAGTCACTTCCCACTTGTAGGGGAATGCCCTTTTATCTCCCCCCCCCCCCCCGGTTAGGAACGTAGCCAAGGCTGGGGCTCTAGGTAGGGCCCCCCGAAATAAAATAACAGTTGTAAAATTATAAGCATTCAATTAGGGATGAGCATCGATAGTTAAAATATCGAGGATAAAATCGGAGATAACCATCGCTATGACGATAATATCGACCTGAAATCATCGATGTATTTAGACAAAAAAAAAAAGTATATTTAAAAAAATGTCATGGTATTAGGCAAATTAGGCAAAATTCATAAACAGAAGTATTTCCATGAAAACAATCGATGTAAAAAATCAATGTTTTGGGAAATTAAGCTCCTGTAAATAAAATTATATCGTTGAACCAAGGTAGCCTATTAATCTTCTTTTTGTTACAAAAACATCGATGTCGGGGAGAAACATCGATGTAGTAAAAACATTACAGTAGTTGTTTTCCATCGATGTAAAAAACATCGATTATCGACATGAAAATAAACTTTTAGGAATTTTCCTGTGGTTTACAGCCTAAAAGATATAAGTGTACCAAGTTTCTAGTTTCTAGCTCATCTGGAAGTGGGCAAACATTAATGTCAGTGAGCGAGCCCTTTTTCGAGAGTTTTTAGAGCTAAAAATTTTTAAAATACATTTTGGAATTTTCCTGTGGTTTACAGCCTAATAGCTATATGTGTACCAAATTTCAAGTTTCTAGCTCATCTCGAAGTGAGCAAACATTAATGTCAGCGAGCGAGCCCTTTTTCGGGGGGTTTTAGGGCTAAAAGTAAAAGAAATATACTTTTTAGAATCTTCCTGTGGTTTACAGCCTAAAAGCTATATGTGTACCAAATTTCAAGTTTCTAGCTCCTCTGGAAGTGGGCAAACATTAATGTCAGTGAGCAAGCCCTTTTTCGAAGGTTTTTAGGACAAACATTTTTTTAAATTACTTTTTGGAATTTTTCTGTGGTTTAGAGCCTAAAAGCTATATGTGTACCAAATTTCAAGGTTCTAGCTCATTTGGAAGTGGGGAAACATTCATGTCAGTCAGCGCGCCCTTTTTCGGGGGTTTTAGGGCTAAAAGTAAAAAAAAAAAAAAAAAACTTTTTGGAATTTTCCTGTTCTTTACAGCCTAAAACCTGTACCAAATTTCAAGTTTCTAGCTCATCTGGAAGTGGGCAAACATTAATGTCAGTGAGTGAGTGAGTGAGTCAGCCGCGTGGCTTTATAATATAGGGATTTTATTATTAGTAGTGAAATTATTAATATTATTATTTCGAATAATTTACTACAGTTATTGAATTCATATTTCATGCTATATATCCACATTCTAAGTTTAAATTATCCAGTAAAGGCAAAATCGTATCAAGAAATAATTATGAGATCAGACACATGAATTCTATGCATAAACTCTTTACGGCCATTAATAATTAAGAAAATTGTTTTTTTAATTAATTTTGATTTATTTATATTTTTTATTATATTATTATTTTTGTTATGTTTTATTTTTTATTATTTTTTTTTATTTGTTGTTATTTTTTAAAATTATTTTTGTTTTTCAAATATTGGAAATAACAGATGTAACGGAACGAGGCGAAGTTACGGATAAAACAGTAACAGGTCAGAGTAACTGGAGCAGGTGAGAATAGTGTAACGGGTGTAACTCTCGACACTGCTTGTAGTTCCACCATTCACATCTAGATGTCTCGAGTGGGATGAGCTAAAGGGACGACCTGTTTTTTCCCTCGTTTTTTAACAAAAATCCCGTAGGACACCCGGACCCCCATTTTTGGGATATTCCATACCCCACACCCCAAATAATAGCAAACTTTCGTCTGTGTCGGTCCCTCCTTTCAGTATTTTCTGGTTCCGCCTTTGGTTGAGACAGGGCCGCCACATCTCGGGGACGGGCCCAGGACCATTTACTGGTCACGGGCCCCTCATCGATCGCCGACCATCCTCATGCAGTTGTCTGATTTAAGTGATAGTGTACTTTGACCATATTAATTGGTGTAAACACTGTAAACTTGTGTTGCGTTGGCCGTTAGTTATCAAATGATATCAGAAACCATATTTCCAACATTTTTTTATTACTTACTTACTTACTTACTTACTCAATGGCAATAGAGAATTCCTCAGCAAGCTAAAGTAACACTATCTATTTTATGGAATCCGAAGGTTCATTGCCGCGCTTATCTGAGCCCGCCATTCAACCCTTTTCTGTGGTAACTCCATACAATCATCCCTCGCAAATCCTACTTCCCTTAAATCTAACCTAACCTTGTCCTCCCACCTACGTCTAGGTTTTCCAGGTGGTCTTTTCCTTTCGGGTCTCCCAGTAGCGTTGCCACCTGTCCCGAATTCGGCGGGACATCCCGCATTCGAAGAACATTTTCAGCGTCCCGAATTATGCCTAAGAGGGACGCATTATATATATTTTTTATTATTTTGCTAGCCTTTTCTTTTCTAATGTTACTGTTACTGTTACATAGTCTATTCAGTTTTGGCATTGTAACGAATATATACCATCTTTCTCTTATTAATAAATTGTTCCATGTACAAATTTAGGTATGAAGATCGGCGATATGAATATATTCCATAAGTGTCCCACCTTAGCCTTACCAAAAGGTGGCAACCCTATCTCCCAGTCAATATTTTTGAGATGTCTTTCCTCTCCCATGCAAGCAACATGTCCAGCACTTTCATCCTCCGTGATTTAATTTCCCTTACTATATCCGGTGACGAATAGATATACTTTTTTGACCAGACAAGGACATGGAGGGCCTCCCCGGATGAGTAATCAGCCCAATGCCGGGGCCACCTCCGAGACAACACGAACACATAGGACGATACACACCATTCACACACACTCACTCAGAACAAGGCGAGGATGGGGATGAAGATGATAATGACGGCCAGATGATATCCGGGCACGACAAAGGCCTAAAGTTACCTGACATTTGTCTCACGGGTGAGGGAAAACCCCGGAAAAACCTTACCTAGGTAACTTGTCCCGACCAGGGATCGAACCCGGGCCCGCTGCGTGAGAGGATTGGACGCATCCTCTGAGCCACAGCGGTGGACTGAGTGTAAATATTAAAAAAACAAAAACTTAAACATTACAGCGGTATTATGTTATACCAATAGTTGAAAAATGAAAATAAAAGTGGGGCTATTTGCTAAAATATGTTACAAACATAATACCAACATAAACACCTAATTAATTTAGCACAAACTAAATCGGCATTTTGTATAAACGTAGCGCATGTTTCCACCAATTGAGAAGCTTAGCTTGACTGAGGGCATGCGGATGTCAACTTCACTTTTAAAGACTGCCGCAAAGTGAAGGGTCATGTTGAATACTCAATAACTAAACACAAGGAATGAAAGCAATCCTCATTAACCCGATCACCCGGCGTGCAATGCGAAATACTTATAATATATTATTTGTAAAATGCATGAAATCAAACAGTAATTGCACTGGAATTTTAAACTGAAGTTTATAAACCGTATCCCTGGCAAGCAATAAATTTTATTTCATGAGCCAGGGAAAATTTTTGACGAGAGGGGAAATCCCCCATCCCCTAATTAATTCAAGCCCTGGCTTAGACTATTCACTTCTCCGTGGAACTTCCTTCTCGTTACTCATGTAACAGAACATTTTATCAAACTTTTCCAGTTTTTCATAAAATTATATTACATCACCGGGACCGGAAGCCCTGGGTTGAGACGAAAATATGACATCCTAGGAGGAGCTTTGGTAACTGTTACTTTTGATTGTTTGTAACAGGTCGTTACCGTTACATACATGTAACAGTTACAAGAAATATTCCCCATCTCTATGGAAGTAGACGACTGTTTCGGATAACCTATCAGAACCGTGGTGGTGTGTGTTGTTTGAAATTAATTCTTCGGTGACCTGTTCGTGTGGCGCGGTAAAGACATCCCTAAGATAGATGGATTCCTTGAAGGAAATGCTTAATTTCTTGAACAGAGGTGCGAGGTTGGATCTAAAGACTGTTGCATTGCAGTATGTGCAAGGTACCAGTAACACGTGATTTTCATAGCTTTTCTCTAACATCGAATTTTTAATATTTGGTATAAGGGGCACTCTCCAATTTTTAATATTAGGTACAAGGGCCACTCTCGCATTTTTTATATTTGGTATGGTCGGGAGTGTCGGCGACAATATAAAAGGAGAAACAAAATGTGAATATCGAGTGGGTGGAGCCTAAACTGCACCTTGTACTTGTCTTTAGCCTTGAAAATGGGGAAAAATTAAATCATTTTCTTCTTTCTTCTCTTCCTCTTCCTCTTTCCTCCTTTCTCTCGCTTCTTCTCTCTACCTAGCTATTTGGGACCCATCCCTATTCTAGGCCTACAAATTATGCCCAAGCGAGATTTGAAAACTCTTAGGAATAGGCCTAGACCTCAAATAGGTAGGTAGGGTGAGGAGGTGAAAAGAAGAGAGTAAGGAGACGGGAAAGGAAGAGAATAAAGGAGAAATAAATATTTTTTCAGTTTCACCAGTTTACACGTAGATGGCGCTAACATCGCTACTAATAGTTCAAATGCCGCCACTAGATGTCTCCCCCACCCAGAACCCCTATTTTTCAGGCAGGTCCCATTAGAGAGTAGGAGTGGGCGGACTCATGTGTGGCATAAAGTAGCCTACTTTTTTTCCCGAGACCCCTAGCACCGTAGCCAGGAGCCTCATCCATCAGACCACGAGTGAACGTTGAGCAGTGAAGGAAGCTTTGGTATAATTTAGTTATGATAGCTTGCATACATGAGAAGAGTTTTAATGCAAGAATCAGTTTTTATAATTTTGAGATATTTTATTAGGACTCAACTTTGGAATATGTCCCTTAAAAAAAAGTTGCCGTTTCTTGCGTATCAGTTAGGCCGTATTTCATGTTATAATACGTCTTTTTTTTTTTTTTATAATTATGAAATATTGGGGGCAAGATTATACTTTGCGACCCACCCGGCTCCCCTTTCCATCGGCCTGGTCGCCTTCTCCGCCAGCCTGCCTGCATGCTCGCTTCCTCTCCGCCTACCGCGCATAAGCCCGCAGCTTGCTCTAATAATTGCAATTACCATTATAAAACAAAATATAATTTCACGAATTATAGAAAATGTCGAACAATTAAAAAAAATACCCTTGTACCAAACATCATATTTCACGATCTTTAAACACCGATTTGATAATATAAAAAATCTAAATTTACATAATATTTCCCAATTTTTAAAAACGCCGTGTTATGATATAAAACATGGCTTAATTGATGCAGAAAAATTCCCTTGCACCAACAGTACTCTTTTCGTAACAAACAAAACATTTCAAAATTTGTAAAAGCGATTCTTGCGTTAACACTCGTGAATGCATGAAGTCACCCTTAGTACCTTAAATACCGTATATGAAATCTTTCTTCACTGCTCAACTGTCATTCATGGCGTAGTGGGTTAAGACTCCGAGCTATAACGCTAGGGGTTCCGATAGATAGGTAGGGTGAAGAGGAGGTGAGAGGAAGAAGAGAGGAAAGAGACGGGAAAGAAAGAGAAGAAGAGAATAAAGGAGAAATAAATTATTTTTCTCCACACCCAAAACCTCTACTTTCCACATGGGTCCCGTTAGAGTAGTAGTGGTGGGGGACTCGGGTGAGTCGCAATATATATTTTTTATTATGAAATGTTACCTATTTTGTTTTTTATAATTGTGGCAAAAATTTTCAAATTTGAGTTACCGTAAGTTATTGTCATCTCTGTGTAATACATAGTCATGTAACTGCTAAACCTAATGGGCCTATTAAAGGTTTGTGTGGGTTCCTTCCTTATCTATTCTTGAAAGACACTTTTCATAAATTAAGGGAATGGCGTTTCTCCAGTGAGAGAGTGGGCTAAGCTAGCTCGGAAGCATTAGTAACGTGATATGCAGGGTGCGGTAATAGTCCAGTCACCAGGTGGGTACTTTACCTGGAAAAAGTTCCAAAGTTAATAATTTTTTAATATGTTGTATGTGGGTATTCTGTGGTGTAGAATCCAAGTTTTCCAATTCGAGAACCCTGTGCGAACTTTAGGGCAGCCGAAAACCTCGAAATTTTTGGGTTTTTATAGTTTTTTCTTATAACTCCTAAACAATGCGTTACAGTCTAAAACATACCATTACAAAAGTTAAAGAGCATTAGATTTCCTACCATTTGCATTGTTTAAATGTTTTTTAAAACCGAATACGTACCGAGATATGGCACTTCAACGTTTTGAAAATTTTAAAAATATTGAAAAACTGCAAAAAAAACTTTAAGAAGGTGATAAAGGGTTGGCACTGTGGTCTGAAATTAATTTTTGTAAACACTTTGAAGTGTGTAAATTCTGATAAGAAGAAATAGGCCTAGGTCTAAATAAAGTGTTAAGATGAAATTTTTTCTCATTAGAAAGCCAAACACAAATATCAAAATATCTCTATTCCGTTATTTCTGGCTTAGCCCACTCTCCCACTGGATGCCACAATTGTGAAATGTTCTGTTGGCAAATAACTTATACAGGGTTTTTTATAATTGTGAAATATTATATTTGGTGCAAGGATTTTTTTTTTCATTGTGAAATATTATTACCGGCGTTGAACAACGGCCGGCGGGTGCATACGAGAAGATAGGGGAAGCAGTCAGGCGGGTAGCGAGTGGGAGGGGGACCTGTGCACGGCATAAAGTTCCTATTGCCAAAAAGGTGACATACCATTCAGATCTATAACCTTGCCTTCCCAAATGGGTTATTCTCCAGAAAAGGGCAGATTCATGTTGCAATTGATTTTCTGGTGTAAAATAAATATTTATGGATTATGAATTATTATGATAAGTTAGATTGAAATAAGGTCTATTTGATCCCATATTCCACTTTTTAAACAAAAGTTACAATTTTCTGCATTTTAAGGCACAGTATGTGAGATCTCACCTTTGTGTCATGTCCCCATGCCTGACTTGTCATTTTCATTCTTTCATAAATCAACAGACTTTACTTTTTATTCCATTTTAGTGTTATAACAAGAACAAACAGCTTAAAAAATGAGTAATTAATAACTGAAAAGAAAATATTTCATTTTGTAAAGACAATTTTTTGCACTAAACATGCCTGTCCCAAAGTGAGACTTCACCTCCGTGAAACAATAGCCTATAAAAGTTCAATTATTTCCACAGAGATGGCACTGTAGTCTTTCTATTTTCCTTGGACTCCAACTTTTGGCAGTTTTCTTATCATTTATATAAAGCCAAGCTGTCAATGTGCTTTTAAGTGTTGTTTTGTTTGTGTAAAAGGGCTAAATGCTGAGTTGGTAATTGGACTTTCTCACCTCCGTTACCTACACCCAACAGAAAAGTTGTATGTTTTTATATTTACTTTTGCTATAAATTATAATAATAAGGAATGCAAAGTTAAACTCTAGAACTGAGGTTTTCTAACCTCAAATGTTCCCAAGCTGTTTGACAAATTAGAGAAAAATCTCACCTCCGTTACCCTCACCTCCGTTATTGTTACTCTCGAGTCCTATCCATGGAGGTGTAATTAATGTTGTAATTGAGGACATATTTAACTGTCTGCATTTATTATATTTGTTTAAAGAAGATACTGGTATAGCCTAATAGTTTATGACGATATATCATGTTTTGATTTAAAGTTTTGATTTTAAGGTGATAGGCCTAATCTATTTTAACATAGATAAAAATAAGTAAAAGTTGTGTGTTAAGTTAATCCATTTGTATTGTAATAAAGATTGTTCTTTTTCATGATAACGTTTAATACAGTAAATTAAATCTAATTCTCACATAACTTCTATATAATTACCATTTCTTACTATTTTCTCACCTCCGTGAATGCGCCATTTTCTAACCTTGTTAATTTAATGCAAAATACCACTCGGTAAGTAGGGCAAGTACCTCAGTAGTACTCTGCAGAAATAAATATTACATAAAAGAAATTACCTGGTCCCTAATAAAAAATAATTTAAAAAAAAATTCTACCGGTAACATTGAAATCTGCCCTTTTTGGAGAATGACCCAAATGAACCTCTACCATCGTGTGGCGGGTCCCGAGTAATGCTAAAGAGAGACTGGTGATGATCTGGTACAAGCGTTATTTTCGTATTGTAGTAATTAGTGCATTTATGTTTTGGTACAAGGATCTTTTTCATGGGTGCAGCATGCAGTGAATAGTGCACTATAACTGTGAGCTGCACTGCCGGCAAGAAAAGGCCGGTGGCTTCGAGAGACAGGGAAAGCCATAGCCATATGAAAGATTAGATAGCTTTAATACATGAGAAATAGCCGTTTTGGAGCAAGGAACTTTTTTATGATTGTGAAATATTATGTTGGCCCTGAAAAGAGCTGTTTTGTGCAAAGGTTGTTTTTCATATTGGTACATTATATTAATAGCACCCATAGAACAACAGTGAGCTGCAATACCAGCATTGAGCAGCTCGCGAGGGGAAAGGTTGAAGGATAGGGGAAGGTAGGGGAAGCAGGCTGTCGTCATAGCATCGCTCAGCAGAGAGTGGAGTGAGAGCCAAGGTGCCACATGTAGGCCTACTTCCAACAGTATGCAAAAGATAGAAGTAAGTTGCTCCAATAAACTCTGCCCACTCTCACCCACTGGCTCACTTTCCGTACTTCTCCTATCCCTGGCTATCAAGCTGCTTAATACTAGCAAAGCAGTTCGCTGTTGACTCTTGTACCAAATCATATGCACTATTTACTACAATACCAAAGTGACCTTGTAGGCCTACCAAATCAAAGATACGATCAACAGAGCCTCTTTAGTGTTACTCAGGACCCACCAGGACGGTAGAGATTAATACATTATAGCAAAAAGGACCCTTGCACCAAAACTGCTCTTTTCAGAGCCAATTTGATATTTCACAATTGTAAATTTTTGTTGGTAAATACAATATTTCCCATTTCATGTATTAAAGTTGGTAAATGCGCTGTTTCACATTTTGTGTATTAAAGCTCTCTAAACTTAAGTAGATGAATTTTCAATTCACGGCACAGCAATCACTCATGGCGACCTGATTGGTGTGAAAATTTATGATTAGAAATAGTTTCCAAATTGGTAGGTTAGATGAAGAGGAAGTGAGAGTAAGGAAGGAAAGAGGAGAAAGGGGAAACAATTATTTAATTTTTCCCCATTTCACCTTCCTGCTACGTGCTCCTGATGGCATGCTAGTAGGCTAGGCCTAGTAGGCCTACTTCCAATGGCAGCCATTAAATGTCTCACTCCCCACCCTAAACTCCTTTCCAGGTGGGTCCCATTAGTGAGTTGAGGGTTGGGGGGGCTTGTGGGGCAACCTAATAACATTTTTTCTCCATTCTTGGAAACCACCTATTCTATTGACATTTTCCCATCAGTTTCAAACTTAGTGGCTGCTGATGAATTTACATGATTGCTTCCTGTATTAATATGTAAGTTCTACTCTGAAAGGATTAACATGGTGGTAATTTAGATTAGCCTCACTTAAGTTTAGTCAAATCTTTTTAATACATCTGGAAACATATTCAGATATAGGATACAGGGTAACATGCATTCTTCAGGTTTGCCTGTATGACACTAGCTTTTTGTGCTCAAGATGTGGGTTTTATCCTAGCCCAGGTTAGTGGCATTTGTGTGTGCATGAATGTGACAGGCCCATGCCTGTAGATTCACATGCATGTAAAAGAACTCCTGCGGTACAAAATTCTGGCATTCTGGGGATTGAGGCATTAGTTGCAGTATCTATGTGCTGCTTGAAAGATTAAAATTGACATATCAAAAGCTTCCACATGCATTGTCATCGCCACCTTCTTGTATCTTGATAGGCATAAAGAAAAAAGCATCGTCACATCTTACATTAGCATCTAGAGAATACTGATATGAAAATATGCAATCATTATCAATGCATGCATTTACATTTGCACAGCCTTCATATTGTTGTTGTTCTTACTGTTATTAAGTGCCAGTATGGTAGGCCTACTTTATGAGATTGTGTGTGGGGACGAACAATGTCTGTCCGTCCCTCCGTGTGTCTATATGCGGCATAACTCAAATTAGCTTTTTTGGATTTTCATGAAACTTGGAAAACAAATTTATAATGTCTATGGGAAGAACCCTATTGATATTGAACCAAATCGGTTCACCAGTACCGAAGTAATGCCCAATTTAGTGCCTATTTTAATAGATTATATTAGAAAGGCACCATAAATCAAATACGCTGTATTGGATTTCCATGAAACTTGGTATACGCATTTATGAAGTCTATGAGAAGTGCCCTATTGAATTTGAACCTAATCTGTTGACCGGTACCAGAATAAAACCCAATTTAGTGTCTATTTGAAAGGCGCAATAACTCAAATACGCTTTATCAGATTTTTATGAAACTTCGTATACGCATTTATAATGTCCATGGGAAGATGTCTATTGATATTGGATAAAATCGGTTGACCTGTTTCGGAGTAATGCTCAATTTAGTGCCTATTTTATGGTAATATGCAGGTCATTCCATATCAAATCAACCAATAAAAACATACTTTTTAATCTTGAGGTTTTCAAAATGGCTCATATTCAGTGATTGTGTTCTGTTCATCACTATAACCAAAAGTACAAAGTTTTAAATTTTTTCGACCTTTCGTTTTGGAGTTATGAGCCAATCCATGTGAAAGTGGACAAAGGTGGTTACATCTTTTTTTTACATGACATAGACATGTTATATATCAAAGTAAAGGTAAAAGACTGTAGAATTTGAAAATAGATTCACAATTCTATTAAATTAAAGGTATCTATATAATAACAACTGCTGAAATGTGTATTTTTTTCGTTGACTGAAATTTATAATTTAACATGCTGGCTAGTACTGCATTATACTCATGGAATCAGTAGATTTGCTGCAATTTTTAATTTCACCCACAAAAGCACAAATAAGTGAAGATTTTGTCATCATAAAACAAATTTTTAAGATGAGTTTCAGTGAAGATATTCATCAAATCAATTTTCAAGGTACCCTTGTCACACCCGTCACAAAAAACATGTAATAGTTTGGGTAGAAAGCCAAGTAATCATTGTATAAAATGGAAACTTGGTAAAAGTTAAGATATTTCAATACAGAAGACACACCTAAAATATAATTTTGAAATGCCTACTATTTTGGCTTAATTTTGATGTGACGGGTGTGACACATGTTGCGTGACGGGTGTGACATATGTTGTGTGACGGGTGTGACACTTATGGAAAATGCCTTTTGCAGCTTTTGTATAGTGATCATTTCATGCAGATGTTGAATAAATCATATGTTTTCATTATTACTATCTTTTAAATGGCTCTTGGACTTCTTGGACTTCCGTGGTATAGAACAGAACTTCGTAGTTTGCAAGACAAAGAAACTACGATCTACCAGCTTTGGCTATGGATGACACGGATGACCGGTGGAAATGTCACAAATGTTTTAATGGTGGTAAAGAAGTGAGGTAAAGATCTAGTGATCCCTATAGAGGCCATGAAGGCTTTTAGGATTCAAACGTTCAACCTCCAACAATTTTAGACTTTTAGCACATGAAGGTGGTAAGGTTGTCAGTCTTATGCACTGGCTGCCTTTATCCCAGAATTGCTTCTGGTACCCATTTCTGTTAGAAGATGAGTTGACCTCAGGGCCATAGTGCCAGCAGAAGAATTAGGCCAATTGAAAGATCTGAAAAACCTCATCAGGAATTGAACCTGTGCCCTTCAGGTTTGTAGCACAGTGCCTCAACCAGCAGCATGACATTGTACCGCAATAAAGAAGTGAGAGTGATAGCCTAATTAATTTTGTGCCTGATTTCTGTACTGGTAACTGTGTATCTTAGAACTGCTAAGAAATTCAGACAGACAATACCTCTAACAGCCGATGAAATGAGTAGGCCTACATGGAAACAAATGAAGGAGAACAGATAGAAAAACAATCAGCCAATCTAAATATAGCTACACAATATTATTTTTGTATGAGAGACAACAAAAATGTCCTGGTGACAAGAATAACCAGATCCACATCAATTCAGTAAAAGTTTGTGAAGTAGTCCAGGATTTTAGAGTAGAGGACAACGAAAACTGCCTAACTAGTACCGGAGGAACATTTCACTTCACAACTTTACACAAGCCTGTTAAAAATATGGACAGAGTGGAAAAAAGACTAACAAGGGAATTCTTTTTTATGCTGAGATCATGTGCTGGGATTCCCCAGGATTGGTATATTATCACAAAAAATTTTCATGAAATTCATGCAAAATGGTACAGAGGCAGAAGGTGCAAAGTGTGGTTAGCGTTGCAGATTACAGATCCATCGGCCCGGGTTCGATCCCCGGTACCTCCTCGAATTTTTCTGAGTTAGGGAGGTCTGGTAAGGGTACATTCAGCCTCGTGATTCAAATTGAGGAGCTACTTGAAAGAGAAGTAGCGTCTCCGGTCATGAAAACCACCATTAATGGCCGTGGGTGTCGGCATACTGACCACATGCCCCCCAATCCTACCATCTGCCTAAGGTAGATGATGCAGCGGTCGGGTGGTAGGCCAAGTCCCTCCAGGGACGGAGTTTAGTTTAGTTTAAGTCTCGGTTATAAGTTGATGTTGTCCCATCCAACATGTCACACCCGTCACGTCACACCCGTCACACAGATAAAGTAAATTTTCAATAACTATATAAATATTTTTGTAAAATCTAATTATGCATTTCAGTATGTTTATCAGTCCTCTTACTTGAAAAAATAAAACAAATATAGTGAAGCTAATCAATTCACAGAAATTTCAATTAAACCTACATAAGAAAAAACCTTTGTCCAATTATGGTCACACCCGTCACATGCACAATATATTTTCCAGCTCAAGCATACAGCCTTGAAAAAAACATTAGATCATATTTTGTACTTCCAATGGGTTGGTATGTTAACACAAAAAACTTTGATGACATTCCTGCAATGTAGTTCAGAGGTAGAAAGAAATAAGTGTACTGAAATCTGTCCAAATGTCACACCCGTCACTATGGATTGGCTCTTATATGTTTTTGAAAAATTTCATAATGACAGTTTTTAGGAACGTTTTGATATATTAAAAAGCATGTAACTCAAAAATGGTTGGTCCTAGAAAGCTCAAATTTGTACCATTCTTTTTAGAATTACAAGGGCTTTAATTTGACATGTAACTTGACTGTATCACATCACATATTTCTTCCAAAAACTCAAAAAGTTTTTTTTATCAAAAACTTAAAATCGGGATTTTTAATTTTTATGAAAAAAATATATTTTATTCTAAACCTCTTTAGTAGGTTGTGTACAAATTTTCATGATGGCATTTTTCTGGTTTCATACTAAAATTAATTTTTATATGAATTGAGGCATATAGAAATTCTGGTAAATTCATTCATTGTTATTCTATTAAAAATTAATCATACTGTTGTAATTAAGCTTACTCTAATACTAATTTACTTTTTTTACGTTAGGGCCTATACCCTAAAAGTTTATTTGATAAAAGTTAGGTCTATATAATAGGATGATGATGGTCCATATGGTAAAATAACAACTGGAACTAACAAGAGTTACTGAATCAGTGACATGTTTCTTTCCTCCTGTTGAAACTTGCAACCCCTCTGTCAGCAGTTCTTTCTCACTACAGTCATTGTGTCATTTTTATAAATGCCTTTTAGCCTACCGTATTTAATTATTTTATGGTATGAAACGTTAATTATAACTGTTCAATTAAGAATAAAACTGGCAAAATAACTTTATATTTGGGCCTGTAGATTTTTTTACCTAAACGTTGGTCTTGTGCAAGAATGGAATGTGAATTTGGTATTAGTAACTATATGGCATGGAAAGCAAAAGAACTTCTTGAAGAAAAGGGGATACTATCGACTCCTGACCCAAAACCTGGAAAAACTCTACCTCCCGAAACAGCTGGTTTGGTAAAGGAATTTTATAATAATGATGAAGTGAGTAGGCAAATGTCTGGGGAAAAAAGATTATGTCTCCATGGGTAAGGATATCGAAGGAAAGCCAATCCATTTAAAAAAAGATTGATTTTTGGAAATTTGCGTGAAATTTACAAACTTTTCAAATCAAATTTCCCTGATTTAAAAATTGGCTTTTCGAAGTTTGCAGAACTGAGGCCCAAGAACTGCATTATTGCTGGTGCCACTGGCACTCAATCTGTGTGTGTGTGTGCACTGCACACCAGAATATGAAGCTCATGTTTTCAGGAGGAAGATTAAATAAACTAACACTGCCTGGATCTGACAGTCCTCTAACGAGTTACAAGGAATGTATGGCTAATGTTATGTGCAATCCACCATTACAGGCATGCTTCCTAAATGAATGTGACTATTGTCCCACAATTGAGGACTTTAAGGAAGCTTTAACCGAGTGTTTCAAGGAGGAAATGATTGACAACATTACTTATAAACAGTGGATTACTGTAGACAGGTGTAATTTCGAAACATTTAAAAAAACCAGTTGATGAGTTCGTCCAAGAATTTTGCAGTCAATTGAGTAATCTTAAAAACCATGATTTTATTGCAAAACAACAATCATTTTTCTTCTCTGAAACAAAATCCTCATTGGAAGAAAATAAAGCTGTAGTAACTTGTGATTTTGCCGAAAATTATTCATTTGTTCTACAAGATGAGGCTCAAGGGTTTCATTGGAACAATTCTTTGGCTACTGTGCACTCTTTTGTAATATATTTCAAGGAAAGAAATCAAGAAACAGGAAAACAAGAGCTAGTTAACTGGAGCTTTGTATTTATATCAGATTGCCTAGCACACAATACTGTTCTTGTTCATGCTTTCCAGAAAAAATTAATGCTCTATCTAAGAAATTATCTACCAAACTTGAAAAAGCTGTACTATTTTTCAGACGGTTCAGCTGCGCAATACAAAAATAGTAAGAATTTTCTGAACCTCTGCTATCACAAAGAGGACTTTGATGGACTTGAAGCTGAGTGGCATTTTTATGCTATATCACATGGAAAGGGAGTTTGTGATGGAGTAGGGCAGGGGTGCTCAAACGGTCGATCGCGATCGACAAGTCGATCGCGAGTGCTTTTTGAGTAGATCTCGAGAAGAAAAAAAATTTTAATAAGTAGGTAGGTAACTAATAAAATAACACTGCTTGCGGCAAAAGGTGGCTTTATCAAAGGAACGCGCGGCACTTGTCAAAGAAAAGCCGCGTTGTTTCTAGACTAGACAGTGGAGTCTAGTCTAGAAACAACGAGAGACAGTACAGTCTAGTTTCGGGCGGCGCGTTTGACGGGAACATTCGAGACTTTCGTTCACGCCGATATAAATGTTGCGCCTGCAGGAATTGGAGTCATTCTGAATTGTAACTTGATGGCGATACTACGTCGATAAGTACAAAGTTTATTATTAAATAGTGGAAAATGAGTGCAGTGAAGAAATCTAAAACGTATCATTTTAATAAGGATTGGGAGGAAGAATTTTTCTTTTGTATGGTGAAGGATAAGTGCATTTGTGTTATTTGTCGTGCGTCAGTTGCAATACCTAAGCGTGGTAACTTAGAGAGGCATCATAAAACGGTTCATAAAAACTATGAAAAGGATTTTCCGCCACAGAGTGAATTAAGAAAACTAAAGGTACGTGATTTGATATCTTGTTTGAAAAAAGAACAATCCATGTTCACAAGACCAGTCAAACAATCAAAAGCTGCTACGATCGCGTCATTTAAAATATCTCATATATTGGCGAAACACAAGAAACCATTCGAAGATGGATCGGTGGTGAAGGAAGCATTTATTGAAGCGGGTGAGACTTTATTTGGAGATTTTAAAAATAAAACAGAAATCATGTCTGCTATTAGAGAACTTCAGTTATCTCGTCTGACTGTCACAAGGCGTATTGAAGTCATGAGCCAGGACATCGCAGATAAACTAAAACATGATATCATGGAATGTACATACTTTTCTTTACAGTTCGACGAATCCACCGATATGACAGACACTGCCCAGCTGTGTATTTTTATTCGGATGGTATTCAATGACATGTTGGCTAAGGAAGAATTTTTGACAATCATACCTCTGAAGGGGAAGACCCGTGGCGAAGATATATTTGACGTTTTCTTCAATTTTGTAAAAAACTACGAGCTACCAATATATAAATTAGTGTGCATTACAACCGATGGAGCACCAGCAATGACTGGAAACAAAAACGGTTTTGTGGCATTGTGTCGAGCTAATGAAGAATTCCCTTCATTTTTTTCATTCCATTGCATTATACATCAACAAGTTTTGTGTTCAAAAGTTTTAAACACGGAGGAAATTATGGGCATTGCGACAAAAATTGTGAATTCCATCCGTGCACGTAGCTTGCAACGGCGGCTCTTTCAGTTGCAGTTGGAAGATAGGGAGTCAGCTGAACACACTGATTTAGTTCTTCACACGGACGTCAGGTGGTTGAGTCGCGGAAAATTCCTAGAAAGGTTTCAAGAATTATTGCCCGAAATAACAGCTTTTCTAGACGAAAGAGGTGATGACACTCAGATTTTGAAAAACGAAAAATGGCTAAATGATTTGGCATTTTTGACTGACATCACAATGCACTTAAACACCGTTAACTTGGAGCTTCAAGGTAAAGGAAAAACTATTATTGAGATGATTAGCGCAGTAAACGCATTCAAAAGTAAATTGCAACTTATGATAGATCAACTGAAAAGAAAGGATCTGAAACATTTTCCGTCTTTGAAAGCAAGGATTCCTCAGTTGAATTATGATACGTATGAGGCTGAATTATCAAATATTTTGGGACAATTCGAAATGCGTTTTCATGATTGCAGTAAATTGGAAAATATAGCATCATTTATGAGTTATCCTTTTTCATGTAAAAACATTGAGGAATTAGCTACTGAAATAGCCAGTCAGTTTAATATGAACTCATGTTCTGTTGAAAATGAGTTGGTGCAGATTATATCAGATATACATCTCAAAGCTACAGCATCTGATACAAATTTCTGGTGTTTTATATCTGAAGATAAATATCCGAATGTAAGGCAAATCGCCCTTCAACTGACGGCATTTTTTGGGTCAACTTACTTGTGCGAGTCTGCATTTTCTGAAATGAAGATAATTAAGTCAAAATATCGCAATCGACTAACTGACGATCATATGTCATCATGCTTGCGATTAGCACTCAGTGGTTACGTACCATCTTATGAAAAGTATGCTGAGGACATGCAGTGCCACGCTTCAACATCCAAAGCCACTCCTTAGTTAAGTTTAACACCATATGTAACTCTTTTGTTTTGTAACAACCAATAAACTCGCAATTTTGAATAACTATGAGTTTTTTCATTGATATTGTAGAGAAGAACCTAACTAAACCTAACCCAAACCTTGACTAAAATAATGTACCTATACTGCGCAGAAAGCTAATATCTATATATGCTACGGTACGCCCTACCTAGGTAGGTAGGGTGTATCGTGTATGTACGACAACCCTGCATCACACACACTTGCAGTCTCTCAGAGTCGATCGTAAGTAGTCTAAAAATATTGAGGTAGATCGCCAGCAGTTCAAGTTTGAGCACCCCTGGAGTAGGGGGTACAGTCAAAAGGCTTGCCGCCAAAGCCAGCCTCCAAAATCCATTAGAAAATCAAATTTTAACACCTTTTCAGCTTTTTCAGTGGGGTGTGCAACATTTACCAACAATCACATTTTTCTACACAACCAATGAAGAGTATTCTGATGAAGAAAAAGTTCTGAAATCAAGGGTTGAAGAAGCTGTGGCAATCTTGGGGACCCAGAAATTTCATGCCTTCATTCCTCTAGACCTAAATAGGGTAAAAACCAAAGTATACTCATTTTCTGATGATTCAGAAACACATAGAGTAGGCCTACAGATCAGCCCTGGTGATGAAGACATTCCATTTGAAGATGTTGTGGGTTTTGTTGCTTGTGCTTATGATAAAGAGTGGTGGTTGGTGCATGTTGACTCAAAAGATGATGTTGAAAAGAAAATTCATGTTTCCTTTCTTCATCCAAAAGGACTATCACCGTCATTCACATATCCTAGGAGAAAAGATACCCTAGCAGTGCCAATGAACTATGTTTTGTGCAAACTAAATCCAACCACAGCAGCAGGTAGAACCTACCAAGTTCCAGCGGAGGAGATGGCCAAAGCGACACAAGTTTTGGCAAAGAAGAAAAACCACCTCTACTGATTTAGAGTGTAATGAAAATTGTTCCATGATTTAAAGTAAGTTTAACTGTCTTTTAATAAAATAAATAAGATATCAATTTTCAACAGGAGGAAAGAAACACGTCACTGATTCAGTAAGGCAGTTCCAGTTGTTATTTTACCATATGGACCATCATCATCCTATTATATAGACCTAACTTTTTTCAAACAAACTTTTAGGGTACAGGCCCTAATGTAAAAAAGTAAATTAGTATTAGAGTAAGTTTAATTACAACAGTATGATTAATTTTTAATAGAATTAGTCCAGTCAATGAATGCTCAAAAAGGGCTGTAGAGGGAAATGAAAGGAACACAATTTTTGACTTTGGGACTTTGTTTGGACTAGTTAGGAGGTAAACATACTAAAAGTCCCCACTCCTAGGAGGTGAGCGGGGGGCAGGGGGGCCCTTAGAAGATCTCTTTTTTCGGTTTTTCGCTTATATCTCGGAAACTATGGGTCCTAGCGATAAGATCCTTCTATACACAATTAAAGCTGACAAAATGCTCCACAATATTGATTATATTCATTTTTTCGCATCTCGTCTAGTTTCTGAGATTTCCGCGCTCACAATAAGGTAATTTTGAAAAAAAAATTAAATTGCCTCGCGTTTTTTGTATTATTTCGTTAGCTAACTCTTCGGCCCTTCGTCCTACGAAAAAGTCATAAGGAAGGAAGTTGTAGATCATTAAATTGGCTTCAAGAATTTATGATAATTTACTTTTTATCTTTAACCGTTCAAAAGTTAGAGCAATTTAAAATTTATGTGTAAATTCCGGAATTTTGCAGAAAAACTTAACTTTCATATTTTCCATTATTTCACTGCTCTAACTCTATATAAAAGCCAATATATACGTATTTATATGTATAAATAGTATTTACTATATATAAGTTGTATATAAATGAATCAATATGTAGGGCCTATATATGTATTTTGTAATATATTTTCAAGTAACATATATGCTTATATATAGTCCAGTCAATGATTGAATGAATAGAGGGAAATAAAAGGAACACGGTTTTTGGCTTTGGGACTATGTTTGGACTAGTTAGAACTTAAACATACTAAAAGTCCCCACTCCTAGGAGGTGAGCGGGGAACAGGGGGGGGCCATAGAAGGTCCCTTTTTTCGGGTTTTCGCTTCTTTCTCCGAAACTATGGGTCCTAATGATAATACCACTCTATACAAAATTAAACCTGATAAAATGTTCCATCAAGACTGATTCCATTCATTTTTTCGCTATCTCGCATAGTTTATTTTAAACTTGTATGTGATCGGAAATTAATTTTCTGTATTTCAAGAATAACAACTATTTTTTTTCTAGAGTTTGAAAATAAGTATCAAACTGTCTCGGAAAGATCGAACACTCCCCCTTTCGACTGTTAGCTCATCAACCAAGATCAACGACGAAAGGGTATCTGCTGATCCTTTTTTGCTATTCCAGCGCAAATCCATAAGTAAGAAAACCGACGAAGATTTGAAAACTTATTTGCAATATGAATTAGCCCCTTTCCCTTTGGCCTTCTTCAATTAGGGTGGCATGAGGAAATCGACGAAGTCAGTTCTCTAGAAGGAGCTCAATCCAACTATCAAAGATGTACGTATGACACACTTTGACATTGTTATGGACGGAGGACTTCTCCTGCACAATGTTATTTGGCAAACAGGTTCCAAGATATCTGCCATTTGTGATGGATATGTCAATTTTGTGAACAGTCACTATCGTGGAAGGAGTTGCACTGTAGTGTTTGATGGGTACACGAGCTCATCCTCAAGTACAAAGGTCGCTGAGCAGCAAAGGCGGTACCGTCTCAGCAAGTCAGCCGACATACATTTTAATCAGGAGACAGTCATAACTGTGAAGCAGGGTGACTTCCTGTCAAATGTCTGCAACAAAAGTCTGCTGAAAGTCACACTACAGGCACAGGGAGTCAGAACCTTTCTAGCACGGAATGATGCGGTTGTCCTCATTGTAGACATGGCTGTGGAGTTTTCACATACCTCCGCTGTTGCAGTTATTGGTGAGGAAGTCTACCTAATAGTCCTCTTGATGGCCAAAACACCTAGTGACCAGAACATAATTCTTGAGTTTTGTCCATTCTGTAGCGATAATCTTAATGATTTATGTATAGCGTAGAGCTTTATCACTGGTACTCACTACTAAATTGCGGTATTTTTACCTGTTGGAGCGCTTTCAACCGCATGGAGCGGCCATCTTCAGCAACTGACTTCCGTGGTGTTGTTGTTGTTGTTGTTGGGAAGACATTTCTGGATAACTGTATCGTACAGCGCGTGCAATTTGAATTGTAACTGTTCGTTTAGGATGTTGGTGTTGTCTTGTGTGGTGTGTCTGTATATTTCATATTGCTCGAACAATATGAAATATACAGACACACCACACAAGACAACACCAACATCCTAAACGAACAGTTACAATTCAAATCGCACGCGCTGTACGATACAGTTATCCAGAAATGTGTTCCCAACAACAACAACAACAACAACAACACCACGGAAGTCAGTTGCTGAAGATGGCCGCTCCATGCGGTTGAAAGCGCTCCAACAGGTAAAAATACCGCAATTTAGTAGTGAGTACCAATGATAAAGCTCTACGCTATACATAAATCATCAAGAACATAATTTTCGTCAAGCCTGGATGTGGAAACATAAAACCTACATTGTTTTTTACCCAGGAGCTTCAGACCCAGGGACTGCGAGACATACTATTTCTACATGCTTTCACTGGGTGCGATACCACCTCAGCAGCCTTCCGAGGGATTTATCAAACTGTATTTGAAGTCTCCAGACGTCCAGGGAGCTGCTGCAGTTTTCTCAGGGACTTCAAACGGGATAGCCAAAGGACCTAACTACAACTGCAAACGAACGTAACCGATGGTTAGAGTATGGTCATAGGGGCATAAGCAGATGTTTCTCAAGGCGCAACTACAAAAGTCCCGAATAGAAAGGACTTTAAAAACCCTTGCGTAGAGTGCGTACCCAGGCGTCCATGGCATAAGGGCCTAACAACATCGATTAAAACCCTTGAGTAAGAGTGCATATCCAGACGTCCATGGCGTAACAACATTGGTAGAAACCTTGCATAAGAGTGGGTATCCAGACGTCCATGGTATAAGGGCGTAAAAACATTGGTAAAAACCTTGCGTAAGAGTGCGTATCCAGGCGTCCCTTCCAGGCATCGTTGGCAATAGGATCTAACTGCGACGCCGGGCGTCGGGTAGGGGCAACGGGAATTTGCCAACTTTTCACCGCTTAAAACGGGCCCTCTTACTACATATTAAGTTAAATGTAAATTAAATGTAACACAGTTTCAAAAAGCATTTACGAGTTAATGTGTTAATAAAACACTTATGTACAAATTGTTGTTGACTCTCGAATCACCCTACCCCAATGCCTTTACGGAGCGAAGGTATAGTTTATAGATATTATATTAACTGTACATTATATATTATATACAATGAATACAAGTATAATTGCCTATGTAGAGGGTTATTAAATAACAACAAAGATTCAGCAGTATTCGAATATTTGTCAATTTTGAGTATTATAAAAAATGTCCATCATATATTATAGTAATTGTATTTCTGTAGGGGTAAATGATGGAGCTCTCAAAGTGGTTCCACTAGGTTCGGGGTTCAAAAATAGTACTACACGACACCAAACAATATTATTTTTGAAGGACTACATATATGAGCCAATCCATGAGAAAGTGGACAAAGGTGGTTACATCTTTTTTTTACGTGACATAGACATGTTATATATCAAAGTAAAGGTAAAAGACTGTAGAATTTGAAAATAGATTCACAATTCTATTAAATTAAAGGTAACTATATAATAACAACTGCTGAAATGTGTATTTTTTTCGTTGACTGAAATTTATAATTTAACATGTTGGCTAGTACTGCATTATACTCATGGAATCAGTAGATTTGCTGCGATTTTTAATTTCACCCACAAAAGCACAAATAAGTGAAGATTTTGTCATCATAAAACAAATTTTTAAGATGAGTTTCAGTGAAGATATTCATCAAATCAATTTTCAAGGTACCCTTGTCACACCCGTCACAAAAAACATGTAATAGTTTGGGTAGAAAGCCAAGTAATCATTGTATAAAATGGAAACTTGGTAAAAGTTAAGATATTTCAATACAGGAGACACACCTAAAATATAATTTTGAAATGCCTACTATTTTGGCTTAATTTTTATGTGACGGGTGTGACACATGTTGCGTGACGGGTGTGACATATGTTGTGTGACGGGTGTGACACTTATGGAAAATGCCTTTTGCATCTTTTGTATAGTGATCATTTCATGCAGATGTTGAATAAATCATATGTTTTCATTATTACTATCTTTTAAATGGCTCTTGGACTTCCGTGGTACAGAACAGAACTTCGTAGTTTGCAAGACAAAGAAACTACGATCTACCAGCTTTGGCTATGGATGACACGGATGACCGGTGGAAATGTCACAAATGTTTTAATGGTGGTAAAGAAGTGAGGTAAAGATCTAGTGATCCCTATAGAGGCCATGAAGGCTTTTAGGATTCAAACGTTCCACCTCCAACAATTTTAGACTTTTAGCACATGAAGGTGGTAAGGTTGTCTGTCTTATGCACTGGCTGCCTTTACCCCTGAATTGCTTCTGGTACCCATTTCTGCTAGAAGATGAGTTGACCTCAGGGCCATAGTGCCAGCAGAAGAATTAGGACAATTGAAAAATCTCAAAAACCTCATCAGGAATTGAACCTGTGCCCTTCAGGTTTGTAGCACAGTGCCTCAACCAGCAGCATGACATTGTACCCCAATAAAGAAGTGAGAGTGATAGCCTAATTAATTTTGTGCCTGATTTCTGTACTTGTAACTGTGTATCTTAGAACTGCTAAGAAATTCAGACAGACAATACCTCTAACAGCTGATGAAATGAGTAGGCCTACATGGAAACAAATGAAGGAGAACAGATAGAAAAACAATCAGCCAATCTAAATATAGCTACACAATATTATTTTTGTATGAGAGACAACAAAAATGTCCTGGTGACAAGACTAACCAGATCCACACCAATTCAGTAAAAGTTTGTGAAGAGCTCAGGCTTCCAAGTAGTCCAGGATTTTAGAGTAGAGGACAACGAAAACTGCCTAACTAGTACCGGAGGAACATTTCACTTCACAACTTTACACAAGCCTGTTAAAAATATGGACAGAGTGGAAAAAAGACTAACAAAGGAATTCTTTTTTATGCTGAGATCATGTGCTGGGATTCCCCAGGATTGGTATATTATCACAAAAAATTTTCATGAAATTCATGCAAAATGGTACAGAGGCAGAAGGTGCAAAGTGTGGTTAGCGTTGCAAATGACAGATCCATTGGCCCAGGTTCGATCCCCGGTACCAGATCGAATTTTTCTGAGGTAGGGAGGTCTGGTAGGGGTACATTCAGCCTCGTGATTCAAATTGAGGAGCTACTTGATAGAGAAGTAGCGTCTCCGGTCATGAAAACCACCATTAATGACCGTGGGTGTCGGCATGCTGACCACATGCCCCCCAATCCTACCATCTGCCTATGGTAGATGCTGCAGCAGTCGGGTGGTAGGCCAAGTCCCTCCAGGGACGGAGTTTACTTCAGTTTAAGTCTCGGTTATAAGTTGATGTTGTCCCATCCGACATGTCACACCCGTCACGTCACACCCGTCACACTGATAAAGTAAATTTTCAGTAACTATATAAATATTTTTGTAAAATCTAATTATGCATTTCAGTATGTTTATCAGTCCTCTTACTTGAAAAAATAAAACAAATATAGTGAAGCTAATCAATTCACAGAAATTTCAATTAAACCTACATAAGAAAAAACCTTTGTCCAATTATGGTCACACCCGTCACATGCACAATATATTTTCCAGCTCAAGCATACAGCCTTGAAAAAAACATTAGATCATATTTTGTACTTCCAATGGGTTGGTATGTTAACACAAAAAACTTTGATGACATTCCTGCAATATGGTTCAGAGGTAGAAAAAAATAAGTGTAATGAAATCTGTCCAAATGTCACACCCGTCACTATGGATTGGCTCATATACAGTACTTGAAAATATATTATAAATACATAATTATATACATATACAATTTATTTATGTGCCATTTATATATAATACATACTATTTATACACGTAATACGTATATATTGGATTATATATAGAGTTTGAGCAGTGGAAGAATGGAAAATAAGAAAATTAAGTATTTCTGCAAAATCCCGGAATTCACACATAAAGTTCAAATTGCTCTAATTTTTGAACGAATGAAGATAAAAAGTAAACTATCATATATTCTTGAAGGAAATTTAATGCTCTGCCACTTATTTCCTTATGACTTTTCCGTAAAACGAAGGGCCGAAGAGTTAACTAACGAAACAAGGCAAAATATTCGAGGCAATTTAATTTTTTTCAAAATTAGCTAATTTTGACCGTAGATATCTCGGAAACTAGGCGAGATAGCGAAGAAATGAATATAATCAATCTTTTGGAGCAGTTTATCAGCTTTAATTTTGTATAGAAAAGTCTTATGGCTAAGACCCATAGTTTTCGAGATATAAGCGAAAAACCGAAAAAAAAAAGGGACCTTCTAAGGGCCCCCCTGCCCCCCGCTCACCTCCTAGGAGTGGGGAATTTTAGTATGTTTACCTCCTAACTAGTCCAAACAAAGTCCCAAAGTAAAAAATTGTGTTCCTTCCATTTCCCTCTACAACTTTTCATTGACTGGACTAAATAACAATGAATGAATTTACCAGAATTTCTATATGCCTCAATTCATATAAAAATTAATTTTATTATGAAACCAGAAAAATGCCATCATGAAAATTTGTACACAACTTACTAAAGAGGTTTAGAATAAAATATATTTTTTCATAAAAATTAAAAATCCCGATTTTAAGTTTTTGATAAAAAAAACTTTTTGAGTTTTTGGAAGAAATATACAGTGATGTGATACAGTCAAGTTACATGTCAAATTAAAGCCCTTGTAATTCTAAAAAGAATGGTACAAATTTGAGCTTTCTAGGACCAACCGTTTTTGAGTTACATGCTTTTTAATATATCAAAACGTTCCTAAAAACTGTCATTATGTAATTTTTCAAAAAATTTTATCTCAAAAACTATAAGTCCAAAAAAGGTAAAAATCTAAATTTTGTACCTACTCAGCTAATACTACCTCATATTAAAAAATCGTAACAATCTGATGACGTGATGTTTGGACCATTGGTTGATTTGGTGTGGAATGACCCATACGTATTCAAAAGAATTTATGAAATGCAAATCAGTTATCATGACAACAAAGCCCATTGTTTTACTGTGATCTTATAAGGCTTTGGAAATTAAAATATATTTAGCCATGACAACACTATTACTTTACATGCGCTTATCCAACTAGACCGTTAAACTGACCCAGGTGGCTGAGATGGTAACGTCTTGGCCTCACATTTTGGAGTTCCATGGTTCAAATCCCGAAACCTGCCAATTCGATTTTTTTTTTGTATTCTGCATATCATAACTGATTAAACAAAAACATACTGGCACTTTGTTTCATCAGTTTACCTGATTTTATTATTAATATATAATTATTATTATTATTATTATTAATTATTATTACTACTACTACCATCATCATCACCACCTCTGCCTTCATAATCAGCATTGTAAATTTTATTAAGTTTATTGGATATTATTATTATTGGTTAACCTGAGGCTTTCATGGCCAGAGTCTTGATAATTAAGCATCTTCCTGGCTGTGGGTCGTGGTCAAGGCTATATATCTCGCCAGATGTTTTGCTCCCGCTGTGGGGAACTTCTTCAGTGGATGCTATCCTGTCAGCAGAAGCCACTGAAGAAGTTCCCCACTGCAGAAGCAAAATGTCTGGCAGATTTTATAGCCTTGGACCATGGCCCACAGCCTGGAAGAAGCTTAATTATTATTATTATTATTATTGTTTCGAATAAGCCAACAAAGGTCTACAGTATTCAATGCTTTTTCTGGGAGCAGGCCAGTATTTGCCCAGTAATTTCTTGTTCCCTATGTTGCTTCTTTCTCTCCTCCGTCCAGAAGATGCCTGCCTTCTTTTGGAGTGGAACCTCTTTTGCCTTGAAGTCCTCTGATGTCACTTTTTGTTATTACCAGTTCCTCCAGAGTTTTTCCGTTAGCCACGTGTCCAAATCTTCCTGTTCTCCCAGTATGCAAGAAGATAGTTGGTCAGCCTGGTGAGTTTCATCCATAAAATGTGTCTGTAATAGATCAGACATATCTTCCTGGACACATCTGTGGTGTTTTCTGCCCGGTCATATACGGGTGATTCTTCAAATACGGGAAAATTTGGAGTGTGTAAAATCCAAATTTTTTACTTTGTTTAAAAAATCTAAAAAAAATCACAAAAATACTTCAGGGGTTACTTGATTATAATATGACACCAGCAGAGCTTAAATGTTTATATTTTTATTTATTTTACTTTCTTTATTTTTTTAAAGCCATGTGAATGACATCCGTGTACATGTGGAAGGCAGAAGGCCACATTAATGACTAACTTTGGCCACAATCTGATTTTCTTTATGTGATTTCATATTTTTCTCAGCATACTTCAGTTGATTTTGCATCAAATTTGCAAATTTGTGTGCATAGCCTACTCCGGAATTAATGTAATTTTAACGAGGCTGTGTTTTTATGGTTTGGGGGAGGGGGGAATCAAGCAGAAATTCATTTAATCAGTTTTAAGATCTTAAGTACAGGTCACAGACACCACAAACACAATAGTATCCTACATTTGTCATCTAAGTTACATGACTTGAGAGTCACCCACATACCCCTTCATGAGACATGTGGATGACACAAAAATCAGGCATGTGGATGACAAAAAAGGAGTTTTAGTGGTCTCAGCAAGCCATTTCCAAACCTCTGTAAGCTCAACTTCAGTCAAGTACTTTGAATTGTTAGGTTTATCATAGTGCATAATCAAAATTAATATTCACTTTCTGTCTACTTTCTAGAAGCCATGTTAATGACGGGGAAAAAAACGCTTACCTTGAAATGATGCAAAGTCCTTTGTTAATCCCAAACTGTTTGTAAGCAAGCAAAATTCAACCTTACAATTCAACCACAAGCTGCCCTGTGGCTTTCTAACACTGTTGCCAGTTATAAAAATTTCTCATTTCTGCAGAAAAAATTCCATTCTTTTCAGCCATGTGGACCCTTGGGACATTCTTTATGTTCATTAGGTGGGGTGACAATTTTATTTCATTTTATTTCACACATTCATACTCATTGACAGGAAAAAAGTTGAAAAGGAGATAACATTTTGTTTTGTGGAAAAATGCATGAGAATATACAAAACCGAGGTTTGGGACAGGGCATGTGGATGACATTTCATTGAATTAAGTTCGATTTTGGAATATCAGAATTTAAAGTTAGTGACATTTCAAAGTGATAGTTGTAGTATGGAAGTAGTAGAAACAAAATATTATTTTGATTTTTTTTAAAAGTTGAATTTGAAGGGAAATATCACTCCGGAACACAAATTTTCCCGTATTGGAAGAATCACCCATACATATATACACACATAGCCTACTTTATTTTCTTTCAGTCTTTAGTTTTCTTGGTCCTTACTGTAATTTCCACCCATGTGTATAATGTCTTGCCACATAATTATTAACACCCCTCTTTTTTACTTCCTCTGCCTGCACCATAGGTAGGCCTACTATAGATAGAGGACGTATTGTTTTCGACTCACAAATTTGAAGTTGAGTTTTTAACATAAATACCGGTACATGTTTTGAGATCCTTGAATCCATAAATGCTCTTTTCGGAATCGTGTCTGTGTGTGTGTGAACAGCCTATAGATTGTCTCAACCTTAAAAAAGAATATGGAGTTAAAGTAGTATTTACATCTCACTCCCACTTATATGTCCTGCAACTAGCTTTGTCCTTTTCTAACCTGCCAGTGTTGCAAATTTTCCGATAATCCAAAGTGATAAATGTAAAAAAGGGATTGCGTGGTCTTATAGTGAATGTTCCACTCTTTCTCGTGATGTCATTTGTGAAGTCATAATTAATGAATTCATAATTACGTTATTTTGGCAAAAGTCTATAATTTTGCAGATTAATAACTTTGCAGATTAATAACTTATCACGCAATAGACAAAACCAATAATCAAAACAGGTAAACTATTTTTTCTTGGACTGCCTGATATTGATAGAAAATACTCTTTGTGTTGGCAATAAATTTGACATAAGAATAAAGCTACCTAGCCTATGTGGGTGATTCTTCAAATACGGGAAAATTTGGAGTGTGTACTTTGTTTAAAAAATCTAAAAAAAATTACTAAAATACTTCAGGGGTTACTTGATTATGACATGACACCAGCAGAGCTTAAATGTTTATATTTTTATTTATTTTAATTTCTTTATTTTTTAAAGCCATGTGAATGACATCCGTGTAGGCTACATGTGGATGGCTGAAGGCCACATTAATGACTAACTTTTGCAACAATCTGCTTTTCTTTCTGTGATTTCATATTTTTCTCAGCATACTTCAGTTGATTTTGCACCAAATTTTCAAATTTGTGTGCATACTTCGGAATTATGTAATTTTAACAAGACTGTGTTTTTATGGTTTTGGGGGAGGGGGAATCAAGCAGAAATTCATTTAATCAGTTTTAAGATCTTAAGTACAGGTCACAGACACCGCAAACACAATAGTATCCTACATTTATCATCTACATGACTTGAGAGTCATCCACAAACCCCTTCATGAGACATGTGGATGACACAAAAATCAGGCATGTGGATGACACAAAAATCAGGCATGTGGATGACAAAAAAGGAGTTTAAGTGGTCTCAGCAAGCCATTCCTAAACCTCTGTAAGCTCAACTTCAGTCAAGTACTTTGAATTGGAAGGTTTATCATAGTGCATAATCAAAATTGATTAATATTCACTTTCTGCCTACTTTCTAGAAGCCATGTTAATGACGGGGAATAAAAACGCTTTCCTTGAAAATGATGCAAAGTCCTTTGTTAATCCCAAACTGTTTGTAAGCAAGCAAAATTCAACCTTACAATTCAACCACAAGCTGCCCTGTTGGCTTTCTAACACTGTTGCCAGTTATGGCAAGACCGGGTGACGCGCCGCACCGGGTTAGTTGCTGCACCCCCTCTAACTCGAACATTTGTCGCTAGATACCGCTAGTTGTCGTGAAACCATCTCCAGTTCCCTCGTTAGAGTAATTGGATCGCGTGTGTTCATTGTTTGTGGTGTTTATGTCATTGTTATAGTGGTATTTATCAGGTATGTGCTCTAGTTTCACTGCAAAACTTTTTTGGACGCATTACTTTATTCTTTCCTGATCTGTATTTGCTCCATTTTTTCTGCATTTACTACTTTTAATAGACTATTTAGAGGTTGTAAAGATATTGTGAGTGAAGTTCGCCATAAGAACAATAACAATAAGCTCTACAGATGAGTGCGGCGCGTGACCCGGAGTTTTGGGTCACATGCCGCATAGCTTTCAAGGGTTACACGCCGCACAATGTCTTGCAGTATAATTACCCCCAAAATAATTTTTCTGCTCTTTTCAACAATAAACATGTCAACTCGGTATAGGGGAAGGGAAGGAGCTAAACATCGTGGCCTATGGAGTGACAATGACCTACAAGAAGCTGTTCGGCGAATTAAGGCATGGGAAAATTCCATTCGGGAAGCCGAACGTTGCTATCTTATGTCAGATCTTTCAATTTAATAATTGTATTTACACATTTAATTATTATTTTATAAATATTTTGGTTGCTGAAATAAAGGGAGGGAAGATCATAGCTTGGAATCTCAAAAAGAGTTTTCAAAATATTCAATCTTGTTTTGAGGTAGACGAATTTCCACAAAAGTGCGGCTCGTCACCCTATCTTGCCCTATACAAATTTCTCATTTCTGCAGAAAAAATTCCATTCTTTTCAGCCATGTGGATGACCAAAAACCCTTGGGACATTCTTTATGTTCATTAGGTGGGGTGACAATTTTATTTCATTTTATTTTTTAGGGGTTAATATTCTTCACACAATCATACTCATTGACAGGAAAAAAATTGAAAAGGAAATAACATTTTGTTTTGTGGAAAAATGCATTAGAATATACAAAACCGAGGTTTGGGACAGGGCATGTGGATGACATTTCATTGAATTAAATTTGATTTTGGAATATCAGAATTTAAAGTTAGTGACATTTCAAAGTGATAGTTGTAGTATGGGAGTAGTAGAAACAAACTTTTATTTTAATTTTTTTTAAAGTTGAATTTGAAGGGAAATATCACTCCGGAACACAAATTTTCCCGTATTTGAAGAATCACCCATGTATTCTTTTTATTAAGTACTACTTGAAAATTCTCTGACGGTAACACAGAAAAGTTAGGTAGCGAGTAACCTACTTTGGTTTTAACTTTATGTTGGTGACTAAGTGAGAAGTAATGTTTATAGATATCAGAAAAAGTTTTAAAAGAAACCAGAGCTCTGTATCATATAGCACTAATAATTTATCACGGTTTTCCCAAGCTCAGCATTCTCGCAGTCAGACTCAGTAACTTAGTTGAGATTTTGTGTACTCAGATGCTTCTTAGACCACAGTGTCTTCTTCAGAGCTCAGTGTTATAATATTAGCTGTGTTGTGAAGATTAACTGTGTAGTGAAGTGGTTCTTGTGTGTGTGGTGTTTTTTTTTTTTTTTTTTTTTAAGCAAGATTTTTAGGGAAAGTACCCATAATGCAAGGGGCATTTCCCCCTTGAATAGCAATGCTGATTCTCTGTCTCAGGAAAGTTGTTGATCGAGAATCTCCATTTTGAGCCTCGAGTTTCTTTCCTATATCTGAGATCAATGACTTAGTTTCAGCGCACCGACGTCCCATGGTCTCAACTGCGAAAGCAATAAACTCATACGTATGTAGCAGGTCACGGTACTTATTTCTTTTGATGTTCACTGCAGACAATGCTGCTGAACCTGCTAATTTTGATGTGCTAGGTAAATGGGATGATGCCAAGGTATCCACACAGGTGGCATCCCATGGAAGAGATCTACCACGAGACTATGGAATTAAAGTCAAGCCATCTGGATGTTTCCCATCGCTGCGGCTTATTCCGGCAGGCTCCAGAATTGAAGGAATTCCAGCTGAATTAAGCGCTCTTTGGAGAATATCGTTGAGCATGAAAGGTCTAGAAAATCTCCCATTATTTTGGGGCAGCTTAGACCATGGAGACCAAAGCAGTCAACAACAGCTCCACATAAGCATTTATACGGAAAACAGATCTTGCAGCCTAGTCCTAGAGCAATCACAATCTTGAAGGACGTGTCATCAATTAGAGTTCCAATATGAGAAGACGGGACACCCAGAAGCCATGATCCCGATTCTTTTTCTTGTAAGGCGCGGATTCTAGCCCGGTCAACATCAGTTTGTGAAGAAGATTGAAGGGATTCAAGCATGTAGGATGCTTGAATGTAATCCCACGATTTTTGTATCGCAGGATTATCTGGTAGAATATGATTAGTTGAAGAACTATTCCACTTCTCAAGAGCTTCAGCCATAAAAGGGATCTCCATTTCATCGCTGTGACTGGGGAAAGTTGATTTGACAAAATCGAGTACTCCAAATGCAGAAGCCAGAAAAGCATGTAGGCAGACATCACTGACGTTACGGACTCCAAGCCCACCAAATTGAACTGGTAAAGTAGCCAAGGTCCAGATACTGTCTTCCAGGTTTATATTCAAAATAGATTCCAAACAGTTTCTTAATTCAACGTCAGCCTCTTGAACAAGAGATGGAAACAACCAAAGTGGGGTTGTGCGAAAGAAGTAAGTCAATCTTGGAATGAAAAAACAGTTCTTCAAAAGAAAATAAGCCATGTGAGAAGATAGTGAGTATGATCCTTCAAATAATATTTTCATAGATTCCAACTTTTCACGAAAACTTGGTTCAACAGCTGGAGCCAAAATTGGAGAACCAAGAACAGTCAGGTTAGAATTTGAAATTGTCTTAATACCTGGGGCAATTTCCTCAAAGATCGAAACCACATTGTCATCCTTTGCGGAACAAAAGAACAATTCACACTTGTCAGGGTTAACTTCCAGTCCAAGGAGCCTGCAAGCTTTAAAGGAAAAGTAAACTAAAAATTCAGTATAATTTTCTTCATACGGATTGAAAGAAAATGTTTTTAAGAAATGATATTCACTGTTAGAAATGTTTTACACCTTCACATTTAATCACAACGCAGTGTATTATTGTAACGTGGTGGGCGCGTGATGTCACGCTTGACGAATGCTTGACTCAGTCTCGCCCGGTGAAAGACAGTTCACAGCATTCTGTCTACTGTTACAGTTTTTTAGTGAGTATCTGTTCAAACAATGGTTTATTGTTGTGTTGTGGGGTGTACAATCTCATCGTCGAAGAGTGATAACACACTTAAAATATCTTTCCATCGATTTCCCAACAGAGATAAGTCACCCGAATGTTATAAGCAATGGCTGATAAAAATAAAAAAATAAAAATTTGTTCCTAGTAAATACAGTACGGTTTGTTCACAACATTTTGAAGAAAATGATACCGAGCTTTCGGTACAGTTACGAAAACAGTTAACTGGAGAAACCTCGCAATCTGTTTAAAAAAGAAGTGCTGTGCCATCACTTCATTTGTGTGGGAAATCTGAAACACCGCCAATGAAGAAAAGAAAATCGTCGTACTTGAGGAAGAAGGAAATGAAAGAGTTGTTGCAAGATTTGAACAGTAATCCATCAGTATCCGGGAATGGACAAATCGTGAATGTGGAATCTAGTATTTATGACGAAAATTCAGTTTCTAACAGCGTAGGCATTCAATGTGAACTAGGAAATGAAACTTATGTTTGCACAGATTCATAGATTCATTGAATGTTTCTTCTAGAAATTGTGATTTAGATAGCTCTTTTAGCATTTCAGACATTTCTACTACTGCAAAAGATGATTCTGAATCTGAAAGTGACTCTGTTCATATCTTGAAAAATATTTTGTTTTTGAACTGTATTAGCTCTAAGTATTAACTGATAACGACTGGCAGCTAGTGTATCTTTATTTATAATAACGCTATTTATAATAACGCTATCGAATGAGGCATGTTGTGTTATACAATCTGCAACCCCCTTCTGTTCACAAATTACTTCACAGTCCCAGCAACACACACTTTCGTGGCCCGTTTTCATATGTATACACAGCCCACATTTACACCATTCCGTATTTTTTTTTCTTCTTTGCAATTCTTTCAATAATTCCTTGTCATTTTCTTTTCGTGTGATATTAATTTGTGAATACCGAGATTTGTCCTTATAAGGTAACATTGCAGACATCTCTATCAACAACAAACACAAATGAGACTTTGTGGTCTATGTAGAAACACACGCGCGAGCATTACAGCAGCTGTCGTCTTGTCAATGAATTGGCACATGTGATGTCACAGGAGCTTTTTACTTCACCCGTACAAAGCGTAATATTAGGCGGCTGAAGTTCACGAGATCACCATTCGTTTCGTAATTCAAAGCTCCGTGCGATGAAATTAAAATGAAAAAATTGTATTTTTTTAGTTTACCCTTCCTTTAAGGTCACATGATACAACATCTGGTTCACCACCCAAAGTGCCATCATCCAAGTAGAATAAATTCAATTCAGTATGTAATTGATTTATAACTGAGTTCAAAGTAAGACTAAAAAGTAGGGGACCTGCTGGATCACCTTGTTGAACTCCTCTCTGTGATAAAATCACTTCAGTATTGTAGAAAAGCTTGGAAGGTTGGCTGTAAGCCTGCCATATGTATGCATATGTGTTGGGAATTTTATCTTTAATAGAACGAAGCGTACAGTCTCTTTCTATGCAGTTGAAAGTGTTTCTAAAATCAATTTTAAGAAGAACTTTCCTAGTAAGCTCATTATTGCGAAGAAAAGCACGTGTCGAGTGTATAATAGATTCACAACCCTTGGAGGTACCAAATCCCAGCAGGTGAGGTTGTAAGGAAGTGCTGACCATCCTGCAGAGAAATGCAAACTAATTTAGACACTAGTCTGCAAAAGAAATTTCCGATTGCAATGGGATGTATGCCGCCACATTTCTTTCCAATGGCTATTAAGGATGCTCCATATATATAAGGACAAATTTCGTTGACAACATTACCAGCTAACATAAAATTACAGAATTGAGTAATAGCAAGCAATAGTCTTCTGCCAGAATCTCCAGCAGATTTTGATGTTAGGTCCTTGATATGCTGTGGTCGAATTCCATCAATGCCAGAAGCTGAGCCCGTAGGGAAACTATTAATAGCTCACGAAACCATATCTTGAGAAACTATCAGATGGACGCTGTCACCATCAGTGGGAACTGGAAAAGTTAAAGGTCGTGAAGGTGGAGGATGCTTCTGCAGCAAAGCTTCATATGTACCTCTTGTAGCAGGAACTACACCTGAATCCGAAGAGAGAATACAAATTGCTCCTGTAACATCTCCATCAGCTACTTTTGCTTCAACAAGATGGGACCTTGAGAAGTTCCGTTTCTGCTTACTTTGAAGAGGTCCCAGTTTAAAAGCCTGGATGTTTTCTTTTATTTTAGAAACTAGTGACCTGTATGCTGTCTTCGTTAATTTAACAGGAACCTTAAAAGCAATATAAGCAAAAAGAAGTAATTTGTGCCAACACTCTTCTGAATTCTCAGAAAGGCACTTTTTAATTAAGTGTGTTAGTTTGTCTGCAGGGCCATTCCGTGAGAAAGTGGACATGAGGGGTAAATTTTATTATTTGGTGTATAATGTTTATTTTTGCAGTAGACATTTCTTGAAGATCTATATTTTATTATACAAAGTACCAAAAACATAATATGAAGAATTACTTTTAAAAATATGGGGTTAAAGTTGGCTCTCTTTGAACTTGCTCTGTTATCTTTAAAAAACGTATTTTTTTTTGTTGGCTATACAGCTTGTACAGAACTAGCAGAGACAAATTCTGCTCAGGTCATTGTTAACAGCGTCTTTTGCTCTATATGTTACCTGCATTTCATCTTAATCCATCAATTGAGTTTATTGTAAAATGCATATTAAGTTGTCATAGTCATAAATGTAACATACGTAACAAAAAACTTCAAAAAAAAGTTTTATTTAATTGCAAAGAGCTGGTGGATTTCTTTGTTACCTTGTGGAAGTAAGGTTAGTCATGAGTTCTAATGATTGCAAAACTATTTTCACCAAAAGAACAATTATTTCCTTAAAAAAATATGTAAACAATAAGTGTAACATACGTAACACGTTTTACTGCCTTGGAATAAAATATGAATTTGCCTTTAGATAGGCCTACAGTTAGGCCTACTTGAGTGCTGAAACTGATTTCATATACAGGGTCTTTATTATAAGTTGAGACGGGGCGACCGGTGTTTTCACTCTCCGCTACGGAGTCCGCATTAGCCACCGGTGACGCGCGCGTGGCTTCCCTGCTTAAAGTGTAGGCTATATAAAGTATTACATATCTTACCTTATAACATATGTTGAAAGTGTCTTCCTTCCTGTGTTATACAGGCATTGTATCTGGAAACCACATTCTGACTGACGCGAATGAGTTCTTCCACTTTAATGCCCCTAATTTCATTCGTAATGTTTTCTTTCAGCTCCTCCAATGTGTGAGGATTTGTTCGATAAACCTTATCTTTAAGTTTACCCCACAAGTAAAAATCACACACTGTGAGGTCTGGGGAGCATGGTGGAAAGAGACCAGCACTGATCACTCTGTCAGCAAACACTTCCGAAATTTTAAGAAGGGAGACTTCCGCTGTATGAGCGGTGGCCGAATCTTGTTGAAACCACCCGCGCGTTTTTTCTTCATCTGCTGAAAGAATGGCACCAAAATGTCATCTTGGTAAATCTCTGAATCTACTGTAGTCTCGTAAAATATAGGCCCAATAATTCGTCTTCCATTAATAGCACACCAAACCCCGATCTTCCTATCGTAATGAGGGATTTCATTCACACCATTAGGATTTTCTGCACACCAATGGCGTGAGTTATGACTGTTCACACGACCATTAAGATGGAACCAGGCTTCATCAGAAAAGAACACAAGCTGGGGGTCGATCAAACCATTATCCACTGATGACAGAAACCACTCACAATATCGCAATCTTGCTGCTGGATCGGCAGGTTTTAAACAATGGGCCCTTGTAAATCTGTACGGTTTGAGGCGTAACAACTTTGTTGCTTTGTGTGCAGAAGAAACTGAAACCCCTACTTGTTGGGCTAATTTTGAGAGTGATTTATTTGGTGAATGTTCAAGATAAGCGCCAATCTCGTCTAGCTTTTCTTCTGTTAACACTGTTCGTGTGCGCACATGCTTTTTGTATTGCATTGAGCCAGTATTTACAAATTTATTAACAATTCTGTAAATTTGTGCTTTTGAAGGTGGCACATCAGCAGGAAATGTCCGAATAAATTCATCACGTACACGTCCAACAGACTCGTACTTAAAATAATGTTTACACACAAAAATACGATGCTGCAGCGAAATGGGTCTCACCATGTTGACACTTTAACAATAACTGCACGTGCCGATGTTGCATCAAGGTCAGACCGGCTGCGCGTGCCTTCCGTCGCCCGGTCTCAAGCCTTCCGTTGCCCCCGTCTCAACTTATAATAAAGGCCCTGTACATAGGCCCAGTGGTGCAGCCATTTGGGGAGGGCCACTAAGGGGGCCAAAGCCCCCCAGCCCCTCCCCCCCCCCAAGATCAGAATGATTTTTTTTTTAGTTTACCACTTTCATTTAAGTTAAGAGTGCAAGATTATTTAAAATGTTTCACAGTGTTTGAAATTGTTGCTTGGATTGATAATAGTAATTAATTTTCGCCGTACATAACAAGAATTTTATATCTAATTCAAATGAATTAGTTTGCAGCCTCGCTTTACATTTGCTGAATAAAGTCCAAATACCACTGCACCATGTTTGCTACAGAATTCATACTGGCAGAACATGTTAAAAACTTCTGTACCGTAATAGCAATAATTTCAAGTCATCACAGAAGTCGAAACAATTTATCGGTAGTATGTTTAGTTCTGTATATTACTGCAGTAACAACAACCAGTGCTATATTCTCCGTCAATCCATCATTCAATGACTAGATTGTCTTAATGCTGTTTTTTAAACACTCATTTTTTTACAGTGCTTCATATGATCACTTTAAAGACACACATTAAAATACTATGGGGGAGCAGATTCAGTTCTGATTAGACCTAATGGTACGATAACTATAAATTTCAAAAGTTCGACATTTTCGACAACAGGTGATATGGAAATAATTTATGTGTTGATATCCAATTTGATGATGAAGATAATGATAATAATAATGTTAATGATATTTGGAACAGGATAATAACTTCATTGAATAAGAATGGGTTGTAAAGAAAATTTAAAAATTAGTCCTTTGCACCCAGCTTATAATAAATTGTCTTTTTTTTTTTTAATTTTATTAGCGTGCATTTAAGTTTTAGCAACCCCAGATTAAAATCCTGGCTGCACCACTGTAGGCCTATAGCCTAGAGGTATAATTCAATTATTAATAAAATAATTGTTTGTCTAATGAATATAAATAGGCCTATATAATTAATATAGGCCTTATTATTTATTATTTAATCAAAATTGCATAAAATTATGCATAAACGAAAGATATTCTATTTTACTTATAGTTCGAAATGAGTTCAAAGGAAAGAGTCAGGAAATAGAGAGACAGGATAAAACAAAATAAAGAGGTATTTGAGGCCAATTTAGAGAAAGAAAGAGAAATTGGAAAACAATATCTGACTAACAATCCAAGGAAATTAATACTAAAGCATGTGAGAAGACACCCTGCTTTGTATATATGTATGTGTAAATACACATATACACATATAATATGTATAAGGGGTGGGTCTTTGTCACCACAGCATGGTGCATCCTAAGGTTGCGGGATAGAGGATATGGCCGCCAGATTTGGAGGGTAGCTGTGAATATGCTGAATAGCAGTCGCGAACAGATGACTTGAGAGACTATAAAAACTTAAATACGATTGAACTATCATGTAAAAGTTCTTAAAACATTCAAATTGTTGAAATATTGCACAATAAAACATTATTCTTGTTCATTATTTTGCACAGTGTAACATACGTAACAAAGTAATGTAACATACGTAACAGAAGAATAAAATTCTAATTTCTGAAAATCAGCCTGAACTATTGAAACAAAGATACTAGGTTAATGAGTGTAATCTTGGCTACCCAGAAAAAAATGTCCTGGAGTTCTTGTGTTAGATAATTCACAGAGATTTCCATGTAAGATAGATAAACTCAAATTCTGTGTCCATTTACATACGTAACACCCATTTTATTAAAAATAATATTTAATCTATGGTACATATTAAAAGAACTTTTATATATTCTGAAAGCACATCTTTGAATCTATCTTCTGGTATGTATGAAGTTCAAGTTCATACTATATTTTAATCACTGTAGGGGTCTAAATTGCATCCAAATGTAACATACGTAACAATGGAATGGCTCTGCAGCAAAGTTACGAGCACCTTTAGGAATTCTTCTCAAACCTCTCACATTGATTTTACAATTAGATAACTGACATTGAAAAGAATCTTCTGAAGTGTTCTTGGGATGTAATAAATGGCTGTCAGGGCGGTCATTTGGGTGAACTCTTGACAGATGTATGCACAGACCTCTCAAGCTCTTGAAAAATCTTGCATCATTATCTTTGTAAAGAGTACATAGAAATTGGTCAGAACCACTGTCAGAAGTAGTCTGAGAACCATCCTTTGACTTGCGAGGTGGACATAGCCATGAGGAAATGGACTCAGCTTGGGTTTTGACTTCATCATCACACAGACCAACACAAGAACCATGAAACCATGATTTACATAAAATACAGAAGATTAGAACACATTCTGCATTAGAATCAGAGTTATTGTATAAAGCGCATATGGTAGATTCATCGTCAATCATGTTTAAAATTATATCACAGAAATCGGCAGCAAAATAAACATGCTTGTCACTAAGAAAAGTAAACAAACTCAAAAGGAAACAAAGTGCCCAAAAAAATTCAAACACAAATGAACTTCTCAGCTAACCAACACCATAAAGATAACTATTCACTATCCTCTTAAACCACAAACACGTAGAATATCCAAAAACTGGCTGAAGACAGATAAAAACAGAAAGAAACTGAGAGCAGTTTCTCACAACCACCAGACAAAGGTCACGCACGGCCTTCTGAATAATAGTGGTTCTTGTATTTTTATAAATTTATTTTTTTATTTATTAATATTTTATAATTATAAATAGAGAAACTAGGAATCATAGTGATGGCAAACTGTGCAGTAAAGAACGAATTATAGTAGTATATATACTTAATTATTTCTTCAAGAAAATTAACGTTACCCAACCAACATTTTATAGGCTATTATTAATTATGAATAGAGAAACTAGAAATCATAGTGTTCACAAACTTGGCAGTAAAGAACAAACTATAGTACTGCATATACTTAATTATTTCTTAAAGATAATTAATGTTAGCCAGGCAATTAAAGAGAAAGAAGCTATCGGGTGTTCAGAAAATGAAGAGTGGAGAGATACGAAAATTAGAAGTCCACGTCAGGCAGCAATTGAGGATGTTAGCACAGGTTTTATGCCACCTAGGGCTCATGGGTCAAGGTTTGCTTTGGTTCATGCTGGCAATGAACAAGGATTTGTTAATGGTGCTGAGCTAACATTTCTGTGCCAAAAACACGGCATACGCACATGTTGAAATGACAAGTTAAGGTTTTGGAAAATGGTCCGCAGAGCAATTGTTGCCCAATTTCCCTGAATGTTCTGTAATAGTGATAGACAATACAGGCTATCCAGTTGGAAAAGCGAACTTGTCCTACTACTTCATGGACAAAATGCCGGACTATAGACTGACTCACTCACTCAAAAGGTGATCCTTTTCAAAATGATATAGGCCTAGGCCTAATGTTAAAATGGGAGCTTCTTTTTATTTGACCGAAAATGGAGACAGGTATGATAAATATATCATTGACGAGATGTCTAATTCAGCAAGAAAGCATGCTTACTACCATACCACTGCGAACTTAATTCCATCAAAATGGTATGGACGCAAGTGAAGAACTGTATAAAAATGAACGTCTCATTCAAAAAATAAGACATGAAGTTAATTTTGGCTGCTTACCAAAAAGTGACAAAACAAAATTTGGCAAACTATGTGGACCACATAAGGAAAATCGAATACAAGATTCAAGATGATGACGAACAATTTTTAATACGTTTGTCATTGTCGTCATCTTCATCTTCCTCTTTTGATGTACCACCTCCTGGTTCCGATTCAGCTGAACTTGGACTATCCAAGGACATGGAGGAATTGATGGAAGGAATAATACCACTACCTGAGGATAGTGAACAGGCCTAAAGGTATGTCATGTTTTTTTACGTCTATTACTCTCCTAAAAAATTATGCTCTCGAAAATGTTATTATTTTAACACAATAATATAAATAATAATAACAAAAATAATGATATTAATAAATAATTTTATTGAAATAAAGTATCATGTTAAATTTCAACATTTATAAATTACTAGTTTCAAGCACCTGGCGTTGCCTGGTTTTTGTATTTTGCTTGTACTTCAAAGGCAACTTTTGGAAAGCTTTTCATTTTATGTAGCTAATTAGAATTCGACTTGAGGAAGAACGACTTATCACACTCAAGGACTTGGGATTTTGCACCCCATTGCTTATAAAGACCATGGATGGTAGGGGTTGCGGTAAGAAGAGACAGAAATTCCTATTAGTCTAGCTTAAAATGCTCTAATTGGTTCTGTGTAAAGTCTGGCAAAATGGGCCAAATAATGTAGGCAACATTTAAATTTAAATGAAAATTTTAGATTTAAATGTTAATTAATAAACGTGTCTTGGTTAGGGTGATAGAGCAAGCTCACTGTTATGTAGTTAATTAGATTAAATTTAAAATGAAAGATTAGAGTGAATTTTGCCCTTGCCGAGTACACCTTGGGTAAATGAGACATGATGAAAGATACAATAATTTATTGCACTTTCAAACGATAATAACATAGGCTATACACTTACAAAACTCTGGGGCCTGTTTCATAAAAGTGTAGTAAAATATTTTAGTAGCTTACTATGGTAAATTTATATTTCTACCAGATTTAGTTTTTCTGTTTCATATAATTTTCATAATTTTAGTAAATATTTTACTCTAGTAGATTGTGTGGCAGAAAAACTGTAGCTTGACTTTCAGTAGGCCGGGTAGAGCACTATATCCTTAGCATTACAGTTTTCATTCCTGGAACTGGAAACATAGTTAAATATACTTACTTTTGTTCAAGGAATTGATTAAGGGGTGAAATTAGTCGTTTTAGAACTTTTTCTTATTTTTACCCATTTCATTCGATTCATATTTATTACGCTTGAAACACGCCAGGCATATTATGGTTCTGAGTGAAGAAGAAAGACCAACTACGAAGCAGGATGACCAACTGTGTAGATGTAGATGTGTAGATGTAGATATCTCGTCCTGTAGATCCTGTGTTGAGCGGGGCTCAAGGATATAGAACATGTCAGATAAAAAAAATACATGCATGTTATAACAATAATATAGGCCTACAGAAACTGTAAGCTGCCAAATTTATCCAAGCTGGAAATATTCCTCCAAATTGTAGAAGGTGTGAGTTATTAAAAATTCCTTGACAGCTGTTTTGAAAGGTTTGCTCTTTCTTTGAATACATAATAATTTAATGTTGTTTGGAAGCTTGTTATATATCTGTACTGCAGAACAATAAGCACCCTTTTGAAAGAGTTTTAACGAGTTATTTGGTCTGTGTAGATCATTCATGTTTCTGGTAGTACGTCCGTGTACACTAAAATTAGTTTGAAATTTATCAATATTATTCACTACATAACACATAACAGAGTATATATATTCCCCTGTAAGAGTGAGGACTTTTAATTTTTCAAATAGCGGTTTACAAGATTCCCTTTTTTCTTTCCACATGTTATTCTTATTGCCCGCTTTTGTAATCTAAATATTTTCTCCCTATGGGAAGAGTTGCCCCAGAATATGATCCCGTACCTCATTACCGAGTGAAAATATGCAAAATATACCATAAGTAATGCATCCTGTTTTAATATATTATTCAAAATTCTTAAAGCAAAGCACGCTGAATTCAGTTTTGGACTTATCATTTCTATGTGTGTCTTCCAGTCAAGATTTTGGTCAATTTGCAGTCCTAAAAATTTTACATTGCTAATTTCTTGTATGATTTGTGTTCCATAATTAATTTCAAGATTTGAGATACATCTGTTTTTTGTTCTAAATTGTATAAAATGGGTCTTATCAATATTAAGTGTCATTTTATTAGCTAGAAACCATGTGTTTAACTCGTGAAAAGCCTTTGAAGCTATTCTTGATAAATGTTCTTGTGACGTTCCTGTTACAAGTACACTAGTATCATCTGCGAAGAGCAATACCTTTGATTCGTCACTTAAGTTATAGGGCAAGTCATTAATGAAAATTAAAAAGAGCAAAGGTCCTAGTATTGATCCCTGAGGTACCCCGTTCTTAACAACCCCTAAGTTAGATTCATTTCCATTTATTATTACCTTTTGAGTTCTATCAGAAAGATATGATTTGAACCACTTAAGTGTTAAATTATCGAACCCATAATGATCCAATTTTTGAAGTAATATTTCATGATTTATACAGTCAAACGCTTTAGCTAAGTCGCAGAAAATTCCCAGAGCATATTTCTTTTTATCTAACGCTTCCAGTATTTCTGTAGTAAGTTGAAATGTAGCATTCTCAGTGGACATGCCACTTCTAAATCCAAACTGAGATGAAGTAAGAATGTCATTCAAATTAAGATAGTGTATTATGCGGTTGTACATGACTTTTTCAAAAACTTTTGAAAATGAGGTTAAGAGTGATATAGGTCTATAATTTGATGGTAGATTTTTGTCACCTTTTTTAAAGAGGGGCTTAACAATAGCATGCTTCAGTCTTTCTGGAAATATTCCATTTTTTAATGAACAATTGCATATATGACTAAGAGGTTTACTGAGTTCCGATGAGCAGCTTTTTAATAACTTATTACTTATCTCATCCCATCCAGACGAGCTTTTACTTTTGAGAGACTTGATTATATTTTCAATTTCTATGTGAAAAGTCAGGTTCAATTGAAATCTATGGTTCCAAACTGCAGATTTTGTTAGTAGGTCTACTGCCTTAATGTTACTATTATTTATAGGAATACATTTCTCTGCAATATTTATAAAGTGACTATTAAAAGCATTTGTAATGTCTGATAAATTATCTAGTTTTATGTCTTGGTATATTAATGATGTACAATCATTGTTTCCCTTTGTTCTCCCTGTTTCGTTTTTTATTATATTCCATACAGTCTTAACTTTATTATTTGATTTATTAATTACTTGTGAAAAATGCCTACTTTTTGCTTCTTTGATTACTTTCTTCAGTATGTTGCAATACTTTTTATAGTATTCCTTATGAGTTTGGTTGTTACTGGTTCTATATTTTAGGTAGAGCTCTCTTTTGTTTGCACATGATATTTTAATACCAGCAGTTAACCATGTGTTATTCCTTGAATTAGGTAAATTAGCAGTTTTCTTTTTTGGAATATTTGCCTCAAAATGTCGTGACACTATGTTTAGGAATTCACCTAATTTACTATCTACTTTGTCATAGGATAACATAGATTCCCAGTTTTCATTCGCAAGATCTTGTTTGAAATTTAAAATTGAATCGTCATTCATTACTCTAGTCATATTACTATGAGCATGTTTACTGTTCGAATTTACTTTAATGTTGTTCAGCACTAACATTTGTGCATCATGATCTGATAATCCATTTAATATTGGAAATACTTTAAAATTAAAATGTTTTTCTATATCTATGAATATATTATCTATTGTTGTTTGGGAGTCGTTCTGAATTCTCGTTGGAAAGTTTACTATGAAATCTAGATTATAGCTGTACCCAATAAAGATATCAGTCTGATCTTCTTCTCACTATCAATTGAGAAATCTACATTAAAGTCCCCACACAGTATAATATTTACATTAGTACTATACAGTGAATTAAGAACCCTTTCTAACTGATTTACAAAATAATTTAAATTACCTGATGGTAAAGGTGAAGTGGCTTGTGGTTTTTATACGATGTTCTATTCGGGTGGAAATTGTAACGAAAGAGGCATAGCTGTAGTGGTGGAAAATAAACTAGTGAATAGTATTACAAAAGTGGAGTGTGTTAGTGATCGTATAATGTATGTAAAAATAAATGCAGATCCAGTGGATGTTTTGATAGTGCAAGTGTATATGCCAACTTCAGATCACAACGATGCAGAGGTTGATAAAATGTATGAAGACATAGGCGAAATATTGTACCAAGAAGGAAGAGGTAAAGTGAATGCCATAATTATGGGAGATTTCAACAGTGTCATAGGAGAAGGACAAGAGAAAAAAATTGTGGGTCCTTATGGATTAGGGAAGCGCAATGACAGAGGTAATAGGCTTGTTGACTTCTGCCAACAATATGATATGGTGATAACCAATACCTGGTTCAAGAAGAGGAGAACAAAGTTGTACACCTGGAAAAGCCCTGGGGATATTAATAGGTACCAGATTGACTACATTCTCATCAAGCAGAGATTCCGGGGCAGTGTGAAAGATGTGAAGACTCTTCCAAATGCTGACATCAACACAGACCACAATCTTCTTGTAGCAGACATAGAGACTAGGCTGAAAAGGATTAGGCGGACATGTAAAAGAAATCAAAGATGGAACTTAGAAAAACTGCGAAATGACAAGGACTCGATTAAAGAGTCATTGGAAACACAGTTACATGAAATAAAAAATGTTGGTGAATCTGTAGAAAGTGAGTGGGAAAGTGTAAAAAATGTTTTGTTGGACACGTTGAAGATAGAAAGTGAGTGGGAAAGTGTAAAAAATGTTTTGTTGGACACGTTGAAGAACAAAGTTGGAAAAATAGACAGAATAAATAGGAAACCGTGGGTAACACAAGAGATGTTAAAGAAGATGGAAGAACGAAGGAAATACAAAAATACTAATGCTGTGGAATATAAGTGATTGAATAATGAACTAAGAAGAGAGACAGACAGAGCAAAAGAAAATTACCTTAAAGAAAGCTGTGATGAAATTATGGAGCTTCAACGAAAAGGAAGATATGATTTAATGTATCAGAAAGCGATGGAGTTAGAATCTAAAGAAAATAAAGGAATACGGACTTTTGAAATAGAAGACATTCATGGAAATTTAATTACAAACCCTGGAAAAGTTCTTACAATATGGGAAAATTACATAGAAAAGCTTTACGACAAGCAAAATCGACCACAAGACATCGAGATGGAAACAGAAGAACTAGTGGATAAAGATAATATAGGACCTAGCATATTGAAGAATGAAGTAGAAAAGGCCATAAAAGAAATGAAGAATAGAAAGGCCACAGGAGACGATGACATACCAGTGGACCTACTGAAGGAATTAGGAGAAAATGGGATGAGGAAACTTACCAAACTTATCAACCGAATTTATGACACTGGAGAATGGCCTCAAGATTTCCTAGAGGTAACTATGATTGCACTAAAGAAGAAGAAATGTGCCAAGATGTGTAGTGATCACAGAACTATCAGCTTGCTATCTCACGTAGGAAAAATTGTGGCACGGATACTAACTAGAAGACTGGAAAGAAGAATAGAAGACGTAATAGGAGAAGACCAATTTGGTTTCCGGAAAGGAAAAGGAACTAGAGATGCAATTGGAATGCTAAGGATTATATCAGAGAGAGTTTTAGCGGTCAACAAAGAAGTGTGTGTCTGCTTTATTGATTGGCAAAAAGCTTTTGACCGAGTGAACTGGGAAAAGTTAATGGACATACTCAAAAAAATAGGCATTGACTGGAAGGACAGGAGACTAATCCGCAATTTGTACCTGGGACAAAAAGTGAAAGTGCGTCTAGAACATGGAGTGACCAACAGTGTAGAAATAGGAAGAGGTGTGCGTCAAGGATGTTGTATGTCACCCATCTTGTTCAACCTTTATGGAGACTGGCTAGCAAAAGAAGCCTTAGAAGGAGTTAGGGATTTTGTGATAGGAGGATACGCTATTAACACCATCAAATATGCGGACGACCTGGTGATTCTGGCAAAGAAACAAGAAATATTGCAAGGAATGATTGACAGGCTGGTGGAGACAGGAAGAAAGTATGGAATGGAAATCAACATAGGTAAATCGAAGGTGATGAGGATATCGAAGAGAGAAGAGCCGCTTCAAATTATCATGGGAAATCAAGAATTAGAGAACGTGAACCAGTTCAAATACTTAGGAAGTGTACTGACGAAAGATGCCTATTGCACCAAGGAGATAAGATCAAGAATTGCCATGGCCAAGAAAGCCTTTATGAAGAAGAGAACTCTGCTAACTAGTAGTCTGAACCTAGAGCTACGTAAAAACCTGGTGAAGTGTTATATTTGGAGTATTGCTTTGTATGGATCAGAGACATGGACTTGAGGAAATTAGAGAAGAAATATTTAGAAAGTTTTGAAATGTGGTGCTGGAGACAGATAGAAAATATAAAGTGGATGGACATGGTGACAAACGAAGAGGTTCTGAGTAGAGTGGGTGAGAAGAAGTCAATCATACACACAATTCGTCAGAGGAAAGCAAACTGGGTTGGGCACATTCTCAGAAGGAACTGCTTATTACATGATGTCGTAGAAGGAAGATTGGAGGGTACAACTAGACTTGGAAGAAGAAGAATTCAGCTGTTGGACGATTTAAGGGAAAAGCGGAAATATTGGATGCTGAAGGAGGAAGCAGAGGATAGACAGTTTTGGAAAACAAAATTCGCGTACCAAGTTTGAAAACCTGCCGGAAGGCAGAATACTTACTACTACTACTGCTACCTGATGGTGCCCTGTAAATGGTTAGTATTACAAATGTATAATTGTCAAAATCCAATCTGGCTGAACAACATTCAAAATCCTGTTCTTTACAAAAAGAACTTGTGTCTATATCACTGAAATGTAAGTTTCTTTTGATAAATATACTCACACCTCCACATTTCATGGAATGTGTACAAAATTTTGAACATAGTGAAAAGTTATCAATTTTTAATTGTTCCAGATCTGTTTCTGCACAGTGGTGTTCCGTTAGACAAATAACTTGAATTTCCTGTTTATTAGAATTAATTGTATCCTGAATGGCTAAGTTAAATTCTTCAATTTTATTTTCAAGCCCCCTTATGTTTTGATGAAATAGTGCAAATGATTTATTATTTCTAGCTATAGGCCTTAGTGTATTACTATTATTGACTTGAGATATGCATATAGGCCTAAGCTGTTGGATTCTTTCACTTAGATTCCCCCTAAAAAACGAGTCGAGCCACCATCTATGACAGGAATAGGCCTGTTACAATCTAGTACATTACACTTCAACTCCTCTGCAACCAGATCTGCCAGTGTCTTCTTTCCTCGAAAGTTGAGATGGAGTCCATGCCTGGTATACTCTTCCCTTCTTAAGCTGCTAACAGAAACAACATTGAAGTTAATATGATCACTAGAGAATTTCCACAACTTATCATTTACAGCTTTTACCTTTGATCGAAGCGAGGGCTTGTCGTACCTGTGGAATAATTCAACAAAATCTATATTAGTATGCATGCTACCTTCAGAAATACTATCAAGATCTGCTGCAACTGAATAGCTCGGATCTCTGTCTAAGCTGTTCCCGGCTCCTCCAATAATCACCACCCGGTCCTCCTTGGTGAATCCTTTGGTCAGTCCCTTGATACCTGAAACAACATCACTAAGTCCAGCATTAGGTTTACATAAACATTGCACTTGAAAATCGTCTCCTACGGCATCTTGAAGAGCAGATCCCATGTGTCTGGCGTGACTGCTACCTAAAACTAAAATCTTTCTCTTATTAGTGGGCCTACAAGTAGTAGGTGGTCTGGGTGGCTGGGCTTCTTCTGTTTCTACAGCATCATCTTCAGTATCTAGAACAGAGAATCTATTGTTAGTAGTTGTCTATCTTTCATTTGGCAGGTAGATTCTATTTTAGTGGAAGTTAGGTTAGGTTAGGTTGGTTATGTTAGGTTAGGTTTGTTAGGTTATGAACAGTTTTATTAGTTTTGTAGGGCATACTGAATTCACGCATTTCAAAAATGTGCATATTACATCCCGGGGGTTTGTCTTGTTGGGCAACCTGTGTACCCAGATAAGATGGCTGTCAAATATACGTTATTATCATAAATTAGGCCTACGTATTTTAAGGTAAGAGAATTAGGCCTACAGGATGTATTCTTTTATATTGCCAAATTTCGCACCTAATTATAATCCTTGCACCTAGGAATAGATTTTTAATGTTTCGTTTAGTAAAAATTAAAACTGTAATGCTAAGGAGATAGGGCTGAACCCCAGTAGAACTGTTACAGGAGGCCAAGGTTAATGTTATGACACAAAATGATCTCAATTGGTCAATGGTCAATACATCTTTATACTTTATAGTGATGTCAGAGTAAAATGAATGAAAGTTTTAAAAAGTGAATTATTTATTTCTACCATTAGCCAAATTAAAATATTCCACTGTCAAAGAGACTGTGCAGAGGGTTTGATATCAACACTATACTTACTATCCTTACAAGTACATGTAGGCCTACTGAAATATTGGTAACCTATTCATCGGAAAGACATAGCCTACAATTTAATGCTATCATTAAATAATAATAATAATAATAATAATATATTTGCTATCCATGAAGACTACAATCAGTCTTTCGGACTAATCTGTGTTTTAGTTCATTTCCATCTGCCTATAAATTATAGCTTATGCTGGAATAGACACTTGTGGGGTAGTTAAGAACTGCTGCACTATTAATAGGCTACTTAACATGAGCTGTACAGTCTAAGATGAACATTGATATCACAGTGTGATGCAAAACATCGGTAGGTGTGTAAGAATTCCTTTGAAACTCTACAGGTTCCCCATGCACCTGTTTCTCTCATAAATAACATTCCAGACTACACCTGTTCTCAACAGGCCCTTCTATAACTTCTCTCTTAAACACAGTGAAGGACAATTTGTAGACAAGGCTGCCACCTTCTTGTAATAACATACGGAATTCTTATATAAGAGATATGGAGTCCGAAAGCTCGGAGTTTATTAAACCATTGACTCGGCTGTTGGCCTGTGAAGAACTTTTATATATGGAATTCTTATAGTTACCAAATGCTTTGTACACACTGCTCCGGCTTGCTCAATGGAGATGGGGAGGTTCAGGGGGTAACACTTCTTATAGTTCAGTATAAGTTCATCGTAAATGCATTAAATGTGGTTAAATGAAAACTCTTTTATTCAGTGCAAGTCTCACACTAAACTCACTTAATAAATCACATCCACCAAAATTAAAAATACATTGGTTCACATTAATGGTTTCTTAACAGTGGTATCACTCTTAAAGAAAAGAAATTTTTAACATCAGTCACTACACATCAGTCAGTCTTAAATGTGAAAAACAAACTAACCATAAACACCTCAAACTCTTTAACCTCGTAGGTTTTTATTGGCCTTTTTTATTTCTCTCAAACAAAACTTCTTTTTACTTGAACTTCTACAGACCTACCTTCGTAGATTTCGTAAGATTTGGTAGAGAAGAATTTAGTTTCATACAGAACAATAGAAAAGGTCCTGAGAAGAATGAAATTTGAAATTTAGATTCACTACTTGGCTACTAAATATGTTTCATAACTGTCAGCTAACTCCTCTCTCTGCGTAGCTTTGGCTTCCTTACTTCTCTTTAGATTCACCCAGCACTCTGAGTTAAATTCCTCTATACTGATTACTGAATACTTTTCTTTAGATTCATAATGCTTATAATGCTTACTTTTCTTTAGATTCACCCAGCACTCTATCCTTTACTGATTACTTTAGTTTCTTTCCTTTTTCCTCTGTCTTTCTTTCTAATTTCCTTCTAGTAATTTTTCTTTCAGATTACTTCTCTTAAATATTTTTACCAGTTTCAGCTATTCCCCTGAATATGTTTTCTTCATTAACACACAACTTTTCCTTTAACCTCTAAACTTCCTATCCAGTCTTACCAATCCGTGATAAACTATCTTTATCATAAATTCTTTACCCTTGTACCATAAGTTTCCTATTTATTTTTTTTTGGCGGATCTGTCGGTAATTACTATTGTGTGCATATAAGCAACCTTTCAACAAATTAAAATATAGTACTTATCAGATTGTTGAGTCCCACACATCAATTCCAGAAAGACGGCTTCCTTGTCTTCCACATAACTAAAGTCATGTTGCTGCATACCGTTGCCTTCTGTAGTGGTGGTCACTTATTCACATCCCAAATTATGAATGGTGGGGTAGGGTGGAGAAGAATGTCTTCTTTTATTCTATGGCAGCAACAAATGTATTACTCACTGTTTACATTCAGAGTTTATTTAAATTTGTTTTCATTGTTATTGCAACAGTTTTGTGAGTCACTATACAGGGTGTTAATGAATAACACCGAAATATTTTACCTGTGTAGCCTATAGAGGGGACATAAACAAGCAACTTTTATTAGGATATTTTTGCTCTATGGATTCAATTCTTCCTGTTATAACATAAAATCTCCCAAGGATATGCACGCCACTGACTTCTAATACTTGAAACGATGGGAAACAAAGGAACAGTGAATATTGTGTAGTGGTCGGGAAAATTGTAAAAAATGACTATCGATATCTTCCAACATTAGAAAAAGAACACAAATGGGATTTCATTGTTGTCAATGTTATGAATACGATACGATAGTATAACGCGATTTATTATTTATGCACAGCACATGTTTTTACTTGAGAATTCTTAAATAAACCAGAGTATCCAAGTAGTTATGCTTTCAAGACAAATTTAAGTTCGAATACATTGAAATACTGCAAAGAATGATAAAGAAAATGATAACTCAATGATAATTCATGAAGCTTCTGTTTTAATTCACCGGTAATAATGGAATGAACAGAAAACTTCGAACTTTGTATTCACATCTGTTGAAATAACAGTTTATCTGAATGTATTTCACACAGTCTTTTCTTTAATGCAGGAATTGCTGGAACTGGCCCCCTCCAGCACGAATGCACAGACGACAGCGCTGCAGAAAAGATTCTCGCACCCTATGAAAGATTCCTGGCGTATTACGAATAAATTCACACCCTGTGATTATGCGGGCGACTAATTCCATCTCGGAAATGACAGGTGTTTCATACACCAAAGCCTTCAGATGCCCTCATAAAAAAAAATCTAGAGGATTGAGTTCTGGAGAACGTGCTGGCCATTCAGTGGTCTGACTTCCTTTTCCAATCCAACGGTGAGGGAAAACATGGTCCAAATGGTTTTGCACGTTCAGGCTGAAATGGGGTGGAGCTCCATCGTGTTGAAACCACATTTCTCGCCGAATATGAAGCGGAACTTCTTCCATGAGGCCAGGCAGCATGTCTTGTAAGAATACCTTATACAATTGGCCACTCAATTGTTGCGGAAGGAGGTATGGACCAATTATGTGATTAGATATTATGCCAGCCCATACATTGACGGAAAACCTCTCTTGATGACTTGCCTCCATGGTGGCATGAGGATTTTCGTAATCCCAGACATGACTGTTCCTTGAATTTAAAACCAGTCCATCTCTACTAAAATTAGCCTCGTCAGTGAACAACACAGTAGAAAAGAAATCTGTTTGTTGTTGCACTGCCCAATTACAGAATTGTAGGCAAGGACCAAAATCATTAGGACCTAAACCATGTACCTTTTGAAGGTGAAAGGGATGGAGCTGCCCTTCATGTAGGACTTCCCATACACTGATGTGGTTCACACCCACTACACTTGCAATAGCACGGGTGCTAGTAGAAGGTTCCTCTTCAATTTGATTGAGGACATGGTCTTCAAATTGTGGTGTACGGCGAGTTCGTCTTCTGCCGCAGTCTGCCTTGTTTACTTTAAAAGTTCCAGAATCCCGCAAACGCAAATCAACAGACAGAAAAGTTGAATGGTGTGGATGTCGTCTATTCGGAAATCTCTCTTTGTAGAGCTCAGCCGCTATTAAAGAATTACCTCTTGCTTCTCCATAAATAAGATGCATGTCAGCAAGTTCAGCGAAAGTGTAACCATTCTCCATTTTCTTTTCTTTAAATTAACTTCGAGATTTTGTGCGTAGTACGAGTAAAACCTTACTATTTACTTATTCTGTACACAGAATGATCAACTATGAAAAATGATGATCGATATCTTGCAACACTGAGGGAAAAAAAAGACGTAAACGAAATATTTTTGTTAGGTCTGGAATTAGGAATAAAAACATAATGCAGTGGCGGGCAATCATGTGATTAGTCAGTAAATTTTGCAGATTAAGAAAACTCTAAATTATGATATACGTAGCTGTTGATGAATTATTAAGAATCAGGTTTTTATCGATCGCTAAGAAGGCATGAAGTCATTTTAATGAAAATGTTAACCCTATTTCGCTCCATTATTGACTTATGAGCACCAAATTTTAAGGACTTTAATGCCCTGAAGCATACACATTTTACGTCATAGAGCAAAAATGTCCTAATAAAAGTTGCTTGTCTATGTCCCCTCTATACACAGGTAAAATATTTTGGTGTTATTCATTAACACCCTGTATGTTGCATACTTGCGGAATATAAATGCTTGTTACTAAAAATCTGTGGGTGAGAGGCATTTTCTGTTTTTAAATTTGTTTTTAGTGTGCCTCAATACATCAGAAACGCCTAAAAATTTCCGTGTCACAAAATGTGTGTTTAACAGTGTAATCAGTATAGGCTGTATAACATATCTAGGTCTAATTGTATATACAGTGCGTTTCACACACGAGTTGGCCAATCATGTGGTTTCTGCATCGTGATGGCCACAGCTCTAACTTCCAAGCGATCAGGTGAAATAACTATGCAAATAAAGCTGCTAACAGTGTAAGACTAGATTAGATTAACGAGGGGTAGTGTAAGCCCTTTGGCTTCTCAACAGTGCGACCTTAATAGACCTGTTGTGAATACCCTATACCCTATTCTAGCAGTCACCACCACACTTTAATTTAAGGCTTTTTAATATAGCCTATAATTTTCATGGTTGTTGTCCAGTTTTCGCTACTGAAAAACCCACTACCCGGCCGGGAATTGAACCCGCTATCTATACACCCATGGCGGCGGTAGCTAATAGTGTAATGATTCAGGTTCTCACAATTTCAGTTAAAATTACAATGAAAATAACCACGCACCTCATCACAAGATATGTTGGAAATTTCCTCTTTCATCCACACAACACTTGCACCTTTTTAGGAAATTTTCTTTCTTGCCTCTTTCAGCTTCTGAGTTAGAGTTAATTTTTCTCCCAATTTTTCTTGTGATGTTGTCTTTAAAGTTCTTCTAACAGTATGTGACTCTTATCTATGGGGGAACTTGAAAAATAAAGTGTAAACCGGTAGATCAAACCTATACATTAGAAGAACTTAAAGACAATATCACAAGAGAAACTCACTCCATCTCGAAAGCTGAACTTATGCGCGTAAAAGAAAATTTCCTAAAACGGTGCCAGTATTGTGTGGATACAAGAGGAGGACATTTCCAATATTTCTTGTGATGAGGTATGTCGTTATTTTCATTGTATTTTTAACTTTAATTTTGAGAACCTGAATCATTACACCGTTAATGGCTTTATTTGTGTAGGTATTTCACCCAATCACTTGGGAGTTAGAGCTGTGGTCACTGCAACACAGAAACCCGCATGATTGGCCAACTCATACGTGAAACACACTAGGATCAGTAATACATATTAGTACTACATAATAATTGTTATTATTTAATAATACGGTATGCATTATTCATTAATCATGCTTTGCATCCTGATATGGTCTTCCGAAGTTATGATCACTTTACTTATCACACATGTTACCCAGTGCAAGTAGTTTACCATACTACTGTACAATTGTGGAAAAAGGAGGGAGTAGTCCTAATTAGCAGATTGCTACATATTGAATGAATAAAGAAATTTGCACAATTGTGAATATCGTTGATTTGTCATTCAAGACAGAACTATGTTAGTGACACTCCTCTGTTTGGGCACTGTAGTACAGTGGACTCTTAGTAATTCGAACCCCAAGGGGAATCAGAAATAAATCGAATTATCCAAATTTCGAATTAACCAAAACTGTGACTTTTTAAACGAAACTGCCTTAAAAATGTCAAAAATAAACTCATTGCAATAAATAATAATTATTGTATAGTGAATCTTACCTATGACTGCCATCCTGTTGTTAGGATGTTAAATGAAACCATTTTTTTTCCACACTAAAACCGTAACCCTAAATGCTCTACACTTTGACATTTTCAAACACAGTCACACTTGGAGGATAGAATGAACACTAAAATTTTCACAGAAGTGTTGAATCCCTCCAAGACTGTAGCGGACCGGGTGAACTTCGCATTCCATTGAACATCTATTCAGCAGGAGGAAGATAACGGTGGTTAAAAATAACTTTAGTACGGTACCTGCTAGCTGCTACCAACTAGGGTCCTTCAGCGAAACAGAGAATTCTTGTGGAATTCCTGGAAGCAATGAACTCTTGGAATTCTTACAACATTAACTTGAGACAAATTTGGGTTTCGGTTTATCCAAATTAAGCTTAAAAATTCGAATTAATTGCAATTTTTTAACATATATATATATATAGGAATTTCAAGGGGAATGAGTATTTATTCGAATTATACAATATTTCGAATTATCCAACGTCGAATTAACCAAATTCGACTGTACCAGTACGTGGTATTGTTCACAGCTTTGCTCACAATAACTACTCGTACACATGCATTCACTGCTCAGCCATTTCACAAAATATGGGAATTTTTCCCTCAAAGAGAGAAGTTATAAAATTATTGCAATTGGGTGGCCAAAAATAAGTTTAAAACCTCAAATTCTCTGAATATTAAGGACTTAGGTGTATCTGAAGTGGTTTCATGTGTAAAATCTGTTGATTTATTTATTTATTGCGTTGAGTTACTTTTTTGTTGTTGCCATTTTTAGCATGATTTTAACGCTCTTTAATACCAAGTAGTCAAGAGTAATCAGCTATATCCATTTTCATTTGAGAAAATATACATCTTAAGGTACAATTTGGCATAAGATTAACTTAGAAAAACATGTGTGGTTAATTACTATGTAAAATAACAAACAAGTGACTTTTTGTCCCACCCATAATGGTGATAGTTTTGTTAAATTATTATTGATGAGTTAAATAAATGTTCTGACAACCTGGAAACAGTTTATAATTTGTATTTAATCCCTCATACCTTCATTAATAACAACATTAAGACCCTAACAGTAATAACAGAACAGCAAATGACCTTTTGTTTTGCATAATTAAAATCAGTGTCCAAATTGTGTCCCACCCATAATAGATTTTGAAAAACAAATTAAAAATATTTAAAATAGATTTTAAATAATGCTTTGCATGTAGTGTGGCGGAGAAGGCATTGTAAATTTTACAGAATGTGAAGAACCATTTCTAGTTTATTATTTATGATATGTAATACACAAAAATAATTTTTATTATTTGCTAGAATGTCCCACCCGTAATTATGAAATGGCTGTGCTGGATTTGTCATAGGTCTTTGTCATTCATAAGTTAAAATGAAAATCATGGACTGCCGTGTGCATGATTAAGTGCCACATCTTGTAGTTTGTATGCATCCACTCCTTGCTGGTCATAACATGCATGGCACAAAAGTCCTTCCAAATGTGTGCTCTTTTCCATTGCAACTCTGCTCAGAGCAGTTGATCACAGCTTGGCATAGATGGTTGCAGCATCTGGAGGCAAAGTTCTTCGATCAGGCAGACTGTCCTTGTCAGCTTAAAAATGAGGTTGGACAGTGTGAATTTTAAGAAACCCAGCATCCTTTTCACACCGGTATATGTTGCCTTCTCTCTCTTGAGTACCTTAGATTGCTAGTGCTCAGCATCTCCCATGTTGCCTGGAGTCCATATATTAATATTGATAGTATTTGTACTTTGAATAGTTGCATAGATGCCCTAATGGACTACCTAATGATGTGTGGAATGTCATTGATTGCCAGTATCGCTTTTGTAGCCCTGTCTATTGTAGTCTATGCTGCTGGTCTAGAATCTTACACAGAGATATGTATCACAATGCATGTCATGTTGTATATAGCCCCTTAAGGTGAGCTTTGCTCGTTGGGGTTTTCTTACAATAAATAAATAAATAAAGCTGCTTACAGTTACTAGAGTGAACTGTAAATTATTTGATCTGCTGAATAGATTCTGCTCCCTTTTCTAAAAGCCATATGTAATCATACTGTCTTTTGTTTAGTTATCGCTAAGTCATTTTGCTGCACCCAGACCACCAGTTGATTGATTCCAGCAGGTCCTTACATTTTGCTACTGTTGTGTAATTGGGATTTATCAAATGTTACAGTGGAATCCTGTGGCTATAAAAAGTTTGAACTGTAAACTGAATCCGCAATAATTGTGAAAGGGTTTCAGTATATTCATGGCTTTATTAATAAGGGAATTTAATTCTATTGTTATAGGTCTAGTAGTAGGTAGGCCTATGTGAGACTTTTTTTTTTTTGTATATCTGTTTTTTCATTTCATTTTTCAGTTTTGACAACTGTTGAAGTTCTTGTCAATTTTATCTTCAAGAGATTATCCAGACAAGCTCTGAAACTAATACATTTCCAATCAGTCATTCAGTATATAATAAATGTACCAGTAGTAATGATTGGTTGAAGAGATTATTTTCTATACAAATTTATACACTTAATCCGTTTTTACATAAAAAAATTGACTAGGAATTCAGCAAATTCTCAAATTATTTGGCATAAACTTAGGGAAAATACTGTTACAGCATTTACTGACATTGTACAACACATTCTTGCATATACAAACAGAAATAACATTAAAATTAAATAAAATTATATTGCTAATTTTTAATATTAATTCCACTTGGGAAGGGTTATGACTGCCCATTACAATTTTAGGTCCAGTCATTTAGATTCTAGCATTTATCCAAATATTTTGTACTGTAATTCGTCCTTTATACCAAGGTCCTCATTACTTCTTTTAATTGTAGGTTTAACAGGATCAGAAGATGGCTGCTCACTTCTACTGGAACAGCCACAAGTATTAAAATCTTTGATCTCTTTAAGTCAAGATGATTCAGAAAGTATAGCAAAAGACGCAGTCCTAGCACTAGTTAACATTTCTGCAAATGAAGCTGGAGCAAGAGCATTGCTGACTTGTGATACAGAGGTAACTAATTTAGTTGTGATATTAATTATTGCAGGAAGTTTGTAACAGTGAAGTTTTCTAAAAATATAATAATATAAGAAATGAGTCAATTTTGTAACACTTACTTCACTTAAGTCCTCTTGTTTGGAGACTAGTTTCGGGAAGCTCCTTCCCATCCTCATTCCATGGTTGACCAATCTCCAAACAAGAGGACTTAAATGAAGTAAGTGTCACAAAATTAACTCATTTCTTATATTATTATATTTTTAGTTGTGATATCTTGACACTGTTGAGCAGAGGCAGGCGAACTATGTAGGCTACCACCAGCAAAGGGAATCACCTTGGAATATTTCTGTGATGTTTTAGTCTGTTTTTAAGTTGTCAATTCTTTTCTAACTTTCTCCACTACAAAAATTGGTCTGTATCGTTTCCATAACATGCTTTGTACAACACCCTACACTTGAAACCTCAATCACATGTTCATTTGTGTGCAATAAACATTGTTAGGAAGTTCATGGGAAGTTTATGTTCTGAAAACTATTGTAATAGGATCATTCTAAAAAAAGATGTTGTTTTGACTCCCCGACAGGGACTCCCAGATTAAAAATGAAACTTCAGATTTTCTGAACGACTGGTTTTTCATGGCATCATACCACTATTGTAGTTTACGAAACTGCATAGGAATCATGAGTTTTCTTTGTTTTGTGATTGTATAGGCCTACGAGTTTTTTGAAGTTGGTGGAACATTTTGCATTTGTAATGATTGTTACCATTTTTCATTTTCCTGTTGTAAGGCTGGAGATGAATGAAAATAGTTGACAAAAGATGTGACACAGCAATTTTAGTAAGGATTCATGTAGACCTGATCTTTTTTTTTTTTTTTTTTTTTGGTGGGAAAACCTTCAGCATTTAATCACAACCAATAGTTGTTTTATTTCTTTGATAAAGCTTATAATACACAATACTACAAAATTGAATAAGTAATGTATGCAAAAGAAAGTCTGAAACCTACTTTACAAAGTGCATATAATAATTTCAGTATTAAACAATTGGTGTACAACTTATCCGAGTTCAAAAATAATTTTTGTGATGTACCTATAGTTCACCACTACTACCCAGTTCTTGACCACTGCTTGCACCTGTTGTTGACCACAATTTACATTAATGAATTTTGTTAGAAAATATATGAAACTGATATATCTGCAGGTTGCAAAATATGTGTTGCATTTGCCAATAAAGGAAACTGCAGAATATCATTCTCAGAATAAAGTTTAGAGACATTGTATGTAACATGTGATTTATAGCCATTCACTAATAGAACGATCGGAAACATAATTTATTAACTCTCCACCCATGGAATCAACACATTTGCAACATAGGCTATTTGTAATAAATAGCACCTGTTATACACCCATTTCTTGCTCTACCAATTCACCAATTTAAATTTGTAGATATATGTCTTTAGAAATTTTTTGGAGAGGAAACACAACCATTGGAGATGCTACTGAAACACAGGCACTGAAATTAGATTCACCCACACATGCCACATGGTCAGTCTGGGGTATCTTAGTGTACATAGTATGAGTAATCTTTACTTAGTAGACATGCTCGAGAGGTGTAAAGAGAGAATTTGCTTATATGAGCCAATTTCCTGTATTATGAAGGTGTTGTGAAAAAGTAATATACCAATATTGCTGAGATAATGTGTATTTGTGCTTCTAGCAGTTGATTTAGAAATTCGGGATATATGTAGCCTATAGGCTATATATAAAAAATAATCTTAACATAGGCCTATTTATTAAAACAGATATCGTTTTACGTAAGTTGCTTGAATTACATAATTTTAATTATATTGTTAGATAAAACTAATCTTGTGCTGCTACAGATTCGAAATGAAATGATTAAATTGAGTTATAAATTCATTACATGCAAATCATTCGTAAATAATAAAAATGATTAATAACACAGGCCAGCAAAAATATACTTTTTAAAAAACTTTTAAAAGTTATTAGGTGATTCTTACGGTATTTTTGTTGCTGATTCCATATCACCCTCAGTTTTTTCACGACATGAATTTGTTACAAACTAGAAAATTAGAGAAACTTACTATACGAATGAAAACTAAATTAATGTTACAATATATAAAATGCTTTTCTCTGAGTATAAACAAGAAAATCTTCTTTATTATATAGGTTATGTGTCCATTTCCTTTCCTTCTCCTCTGTAAAGCTTCTAGTATAGCTTTATCTCCTGTGAGACATTTGCGGAACTTCTTGGTGAAGTGACCAGCAGTAGTCTCCCATCATACTGGTATTCCAGCAGCCCTGATACCTTCTTTCCGTCACTTTGGTATCTTGATGGAAACATTCACCTTACTCCTCAATCACATCCTTAAATTGTGTGGGAAAAAATCAGGGTGACTATTCAAAAAGCGAATCTTTAGGCTCATCGAACATACTAACTTTTTTTGTACCTTCTCCAGCATGTTTACAACAATAGAAATATTATGTGGGTCCTTTTTGTTGCCCAAGAACGTGGTAACAACCTAATTGAGTGAAGCCAAGCCTCCCTCTCACTGGCTTTCATTTCTTATTCAAAGTTGGAAGAGATACTTGAAACAATGCCCATCTTTGGGTAAGGCTTTCAAGAACTGTTTCATTAGCCCTAATTTTATGTGTTGAGGTTTTAGCAGAATGTTTTCCTGATCCACGAGGTACTTGCGCTGATCTTCTCTCAGATTTTCTTTCTTGCAGGCAAGTTTTTTCTGGACCAATATTGATCTCGTGCCTTATTGTCATGCAACCACTGCTATCTTAATCTAAACCCATTTTACCTATTTAAATAGTGTACAAAGAACCGTTGAATTTGCTACATATTTAATTTCCTTAAGTATTTAGTTCTGAATTATAAAAAAATGATGGGTGTACAGCCTTTTTATTATCATATTTGGATTCAGCACACTGAAAACCATAAGAATAAGGCAGATCCTTTTTTCGTTGTTGGCCTGTGTAATTGAAGCAATAAAAAATTTGGATTTGAGGTGCATTTCACGATTATAGTGTGCTGCCCAAAGAAATATCACATTTTAGTTCCCCCCCCCCCCAAAAAAAATACTCGCATAGTGAGTTTCGTCCAAATCTGTCAATGTTTTCCTATTTAAGCCGACATTCGTGATCCCTGTGAGCAATTCACAAAAAAAACAAATAATTCCTCTTCTTATATAGATACTGTATATATATTATCACATAGTTGTGTTATTGGTATCACTAATCGAATAGGCCTACTTGAGTGCTCTTGCACACTTATTTAATGATACCTTGGGATGAATATACCAAAAGTCCTCATGAATATGAGGCGAGCTCTAGCGGCAATTAGCGAAAACAGGACCCCTATTTTGGTTTTTCGTTAATATCTCGAGAACCGTTGGTCTGAGGTAAAAGTTGCCTATATACGTAATTAAAGCTTATTAAATTTGGAACATAAATGATTATGTACATTTTTCTCGTATTCCTAATGTTTACCGAGTTATGGGGCGCTAAAGGATAGCGTTTTTTCTAAAACCGTCGAGGAGCGCACGATGGTGCAAATTAAAGTAGGTACCTACCGTACTATTTCCCCATTGTGTTTATTTGAGGAGGCAGGAATGCGGAATACCAAGAAATCTACCTTGTACGATGCCTATTCCATTAAAAAAAGAAATAAACCTAGTCTATATTGACATTGTTTTGGTTGGAGGCTTACTATTACACAATTAAATTACACAAGGTGGTGTGGCCCAAAGATTCGCCAACAATCTCAACCATCTGCTAGTGTTATGTAGCCTATGTTCTCAAGCATTATGGTGGCAACGGCTGCACGGTGGTGTTTGATGTTTATTCAGCTACCCGATCCAGTACAAAGAGAGCTGAACAGAACCGAAGGGACAAAACAAAGAGGTCAGTTGACATAAACTTTGGAGAGAAAACAATAGTAACAGTCAAACAGGATGATTTTCTTTCTAACGAAAAGAATAAATGTAGACTAATTTCATTCCTCATAATTGCCCTTACCAGCCATGAAGTTGAAACAGAACAAGCATCCAGTGATGCTGACACATTGATCGTCCGAACAGCACTCGTGAAGTCCTTCACTTGTGATGAAGTAACAATAGTCGGGTGAAGATGTAGATCTTATTATTCTCCTCATGGTCTTAACTCCGACTGAACAAAACATATTATTTGTGAAACCAAGCCATGGAAAAGTAGGAAGGCAATTGCAAACCAGCAATTGCAAACTTTGGGAATGAAGAACAGCATACTTCTTGTGCATGCGTTCAGCGGATGTGATACGACTTCGGCTGCATATCGAAATGGGAAACATTCCTGATTAAAATTGTTCAAGAAGCAAGCTGTACTGCAAGGTATTGCTGATATATTTAACAGCCCAAGTTCATCCCGTGAGGCTGTAGCTGCTGCTGGAAACAAAATATTCCTGGCATTGTACAATGCACCCAGGAAGAAAACCTCTCTTAACATGCACCGCTACAATGCTTTCACCAAATCTGTATCCAATGCTAAACCCGACCTTTCTGCTCTGCCGCCCACAAAAGGAGCAGCAAGACAACACGCATTTCGAGTGTACCATCAAATTCAATTTTGGCTTGGGAATGAACTTCTTCCTGTGCAGTGTGGTTGGAAGTTGGAAAGCGATCGGCTGATCCCTGTAACAACAGAGAATCCAGCAGCACCTGAAGCTGTCCTCAACCTCATTTGTTGCAAATGTACAGGTGGATGTGGGAACAGATGTGGCTGTCGAAAAGTCAGGAATAATGTGTACTAGCATTTGTCACAACTACCATGGCGAATACTTGAATGGTGTTACTTCCACCCTCGAAGAAGACTTTGATGACCCTGATGATCCCGATGCCATATACCTTGAAGAAACAGACCGTTCAGTGCAAAGCACAAACACTGAACATTTGGTACATGAAGATCAAAACACTGTGCTTGCTGGACGCTTAACCAGAAGTCAGGTGAGATTGCACATTTGTATTTTTTTGTTATTCATTTTCCTTGAAATAGTATACATAAATCGGTCGTCATGTTCATACGTTGTTTTACCGCTCGCTTACCTACTTTCTTTTACCTACATGTTCTTAATCTGTATAATGGTTCTCTCACATCATCATATCATGCATAGTTAACTCTTCTTACTGTGTTTAGGGCAGCAAGTTCAGAAGCTGACCAAGATGAGCAGATTGCAGGACCTTCTACCAAGAAGCGATCAAGAGTTGATTGATTTTTCTGTACACAGTTTTCCTTGGAATATCCTCAGCATTTTTTTGTTTGTTCATGTATTTCATTGTTTAATATACATCATGTCTTCCTTTTTATAGAAAGCTGTGAAATTTATCTCCTGAATCATCCTTGGTATAAAAAAATGGTAAACCATTGTCAAATATTATTAGAAATGCCATATTGTACCGCGCTAGCGTAGTTTTTCAAAAAACGCTATCCTTTAGCGCCCTATAACGCGGTAACCATTGGAAATACAAGAAAAATGTATATAATCATTTTTGTTGCAAATGTAATAAGCTTCAATTATGTATATAGCAAACTTTTACCTCCGACCAACGGTTCTCGAGGTATTAACAAAAAACAAAAATAAGTGCCCTGTTTTCGGTAATTGCCACTAGAGCTCGCCTCATATTCACGAGGACTTTTGGTATATTCATCCTTAGGTACCTTTAAATAAGTGTGCAAAGTTTCAAAACTTTCGGATTTTTTCTTAGGTTAAACCTTGTTTTGACTGGACTATATAATACTAACCAGAGGTGCCAAATTGAAAATATTATGGAGGGGGGTGGGCAAGAATTGAATTGTTATAGCTTCAAACAGGCCTTAAATACGATATAAGTAAACTATTGGGGAGGGCGAAAAGTACCTTGCCCTTCCCCCAAATTGACACCTTTGATATTAATACCATAGGTTTAGGGAATTTGATTTTGTTTATTAAACAAGTTTATAAATTATTTTAATTCAGTTTTATTTTCTTATATGTCTGCCTCTGCTTCATTGCGGACAGTGCAGGCTTTTTTAAATGTTTTGCTTGAAAAAGATTGACATTAAAGACTGATAGGACGGGAGTCTAGTGGTACGATTATCACCAGGTCATCAACCACCCAGGCATTGTAACTGTACAGTGTTTGGGTTGGGGTTAGGGTGGGAATGAGACTCACTTCCTTTTCAGCAGCGATAGTTTTAGCTGTTGATGAAAATTTCAATATGCCAGTGTGCAGACCCTGCTCGCTTTTGTTATCAGAATCTTCCAAATTGCAAAAATTATAAACTTTGATTTAGTATTTGATTGCTAATTAATTTTATTCATATCTGCTATGTTGTTAATATGTAAGTATAGAAATTGAGCAGACTGTAAATTAACTGTAAATTGCATTAATTAGTACTGTAACTAAAACCCTAGCATACCGAAAGGTGAAATAGGGTTAATTATATTTGGAGATTCAATAACAATAAAATTTTGCCTGTTAGCCCGTCAATGTTTCAGTGAAATTACATTACTAATAATTGTATATGTTGAAGAACATACACACCAGAATATGAAAGAATTCAGACAGTGGGAAAAAATGCCACTGCACATGGATTTGTGATAAGTAAAACGGTCTTGTAGTTTTCAGAAGATGGACATTAACCCCATGTTTTCTACACCCTACTGCTAGAAATAACTGAAAAAAGCAGGGATTTTTGCCTGTAATCTGTATTCATTACTAATATTTCACTCACACTGATCTGTGACCACTAGTTTTTCTTACGTTAATAAGTTTCCAGTATTCTGCAGATTTTCTTTTGTTGTTGTTACAGTACTTAAAATTTATTTGCTTTAATAAGTTAAATTGTTTTTGTTAATAGGTTTATTATTTTGTTTATGTTAATAGTCTAGTTAGTTTGTTTGTAATAATAATTTTATTTTAGTTCTTATTGGTTTAGTTTAGCTCAGTTTACTTCAGTTTATTTTCAGCCGTCATCTGCAATTTGTTTTGTGATATCATGGCATCAAGAAGTGCCGTGTGGGATTTTTTTATTAGGACTCTTCCTAATAAGGAAAAGTGCAACATATGTTCGGCTGTACTCTCTACCAAAGGTTCTAGTACTTCAGATTTGACGAAGCACTTACGCCTGAAACACCCCACCATCAACTTCAAAGAAAGCCGTTCCAGGATGTCTATGGAAACAGGGGAAGAGGATGATGCTGTCATGGTGAATCCCCAAGTCTCAGATTCTATTCCCCAGACCTCAAGTTCCGACCCCAGCCTTCAAATTTTATTCCCCAGTCCTGTAGTTTCATCCCCCAGCCTTCGTATACTGTTCCCCAGACCTCAAGTTCCGTCCTCCAGACCCCAAGTCCTATTTCCCAGACCTCATGTTCTGCTCTAAAAGGTGCCAAACCATCTGCCATCACTGGATACACAGTGAAACCTGTGTCAGCAAGCAAACAGGCCAAAATAGACGACCAACTATTAAGGTTTGTAATTAAGGGCTACCATGCTTTCAATACTGTAGAGTGCCCTGAATTCAAGAAACTGATTTGCTTGCTTTATTAGATCTATGATTTGCCATGCAGGAAAACTCTTTCAGAGAGTTTAGTGTCGAAAGTGTATAACAAAGATGTGGATGACATCAGAAGTAAACTTAATGAAAGTGTGTCCTACAGTTCATTGACAACGGATGGGTGGACATCATTGAAAATTGAGAACTATGTAGCAGTAACTGCTCATTTTATCAACAAAAACTTTTATTTGAAGTCATATCTGCTGTCAACATTTCAATTCACTGGGCAACATACTTCTGAAAATATTGCAACTGAACTGATGAGAACAGTACAAGAGTGGGGTATTCACCAGAAGATCATAGCCTGCACCACCAACAATGCAGCTAACATAGTCAGCGCAGTTCAGCTGTGCAATTGGTGGCATGTGCCTTGCTTTGCCACACAGTCTAAATTTGGTTGTGCACATTCACAATGATGTGCCTTCAAGTTATTCAAGATACATGGGCAAGAGCAAAATCAGTGATGGAACATTTCAAATGAAGCTCACAAGCCCTGAATAAACTTTATGGATTATCCAGTCTTCATACCAAAACAGGTCTGTCCTACAAGGTGGAATTCAACGTTTGAAATGTTCAAACTATTAGAGAAGAAATAGCCCCTACAAAGTGTTACTGCCTTAATGAACCAGGATTCTCTGCAAAAGCTCACACATGAGGATTGGAACATTCTGAAAAAATCAGTACAGGCTCTTGAAAGTTTTCACGAAGTGACAAAAGAAATCAGCAGTGAAAAACACGTGACACTCTCTAAGATTATCCTTCTCAGTAGAGGACTACTTTCATATTGCCAGCGATTGGAGGATTCCAATTGTGGCAATGAAACCGTGTTGGTGCTAGTGTCGAAGTTGGGAAGTGAGGTTGATCAACTGAAGAGCTGGCACATGTATGGGAGGCAACCTTTTTGGACCCAAGATGCAAACGACATGGATTTTGCCAATATGATCAGATGTTCAAGCAGGTCAAAGAAGCGATCATCATCAAATATTTTTCAACCAGGGGTCAGCAGAAAAACCAGCCAACTACTGTTACTACAAGCACCATTGTTCAGCCTGCCAGTACTGCAAGTTGCGTGTGGAAAGGCTTCGATGCGGCTGTAGAAAGTGATCCGTGAATTCGGATCATGGATAAGGTATGAGGCGCCACTATTGGCTAATTTAGGTATTAACAAAAATCATTAATAAATTTTTCTTCGGTCTGCGTTTAACAGTGGTTACCGTTGGTAATTTATGAACGTGTTCCGCGGACGGGGTATCTCGCGTGTGGTTAAGCACAGTTGAGAGTTGAGAGTTGAGTTGCACCGCATGAGCATGTAGTGATGAAGTTTGTGTTTGGCGAGGGGCGTGTCAGCATTCTCCGATGTCGCATGACTACTGTTTGGTGAGATGATTCCATTTTCTTACTATAGTAATATGATTTCAAATTTTCTGTAAATTTAGACATCTCGCCCTTTTGGCTCATCTAAATTTCGTTGTTGTAATAAATATTGGTTTGGTAAATTCTCGTCATTTTTTTTATGTTACGTGCTTTTGGCTATTTGAAATTTCGCCCCCTCTTTTCTTTTGGCAATTCAGTATGTTTTCATTTTCGTTTAATTCCGTTCAGCCATTTTTTCTATTCTCCAGTTCTCTTGAAGCGGAACCGTTTTACTTCTGGTAACCTACCGTTAAAATTTAAATTAATAGTTTTGACCAGCATCTTACTTTAAATTCAATTTATTAATTTTACAAGTAGGAGATTTTCAGGATTGAAAAGGGCGTAGATTAGGATACAGATCGTAAGCCTTCTTATGCACAAATCACGTGTTCTAAAAGGTCGTAATCCAGGGATTGTAAAGCATAGATTATCATATCTGATAATTGGGATGTTAATGCCTTGCGATTTGGATGACTATAAATTGGTACAGAAAGATAGCATAAATGCAGGGAGATTAGTATCTATTGTTTAGTATAATGGACTGATTGTAATTACATCCTGTAATTGGTGGTTTAGTGATCAGAAAGAATAAATGCTGGGAGATTAGTATCTTTCGTCAGAATATTACAATAGTATCCTAATTGAAATTTTAGGTTTTAGGAAAAAGAAATACAGAGTGATTGACAAGTATTGTCAAAAAAAAAAAATTATGATGAACAGATTATAATTATTTCCTGTGATTCGGGCTTTAAGTAATCAAATGTAGTGAATCAGTATTAAACAACTAGATAGTGAAAGAATTTTGTGCTCTGATTATATACAGCGTGATCTGCTGTCACATGAAGATGACCTTGCCCGAGTAAATCCAAAATTAGATTTCTTGATAGACTTATGTAATCAGAGTGTATGTAATGTAAATAATTTTATGGTAATGTCTGCGCACCTGTTTAGATCGCGTGAATGCTAATTTGTACATATTTGAATTTTTAATTAATTTATTGAGAGTTGTTATATTATTGGTCTCTATTGGATGCTAAAATTTATGCAGTTATGAGCTATTAAACTTTAAATTAGGAATTTCAAATAATAAATTTGTTACCAAAACTTCACTTGTATTTTATGGTAGAAATTGTGGCCTAGTTTTCCTTCAATTCACTTTTCAAGGTTTTCATGATTACCTCAGGGATTAGGGGGTACCAGGGTAAACTTGTAGCAGAGTGTTTACTAAATTTAGTTAAGAATGTTCAAAATCAGATCTACTTCACAAGTCGTACGTTACCTTCCAGCGTACGCAATAACGTCCTTCTCTAAGTAGGGGCACAACAAAAAGTGTTATCGCAGAGCGTGGTTAGATTTTGACTACAATTTTTTTAAATTTTGCGCTCTGCTCCAGTTAACTCGAATCTTGAAGTTTTGTATGCTTTTTCAAAATTGTTTGTACAAATTTATGCATTATTATCTTTCCATTTTTTCAATCTGCTTCCTAAGTGTAGGGTGGATCAGCATTTTTGTACTGGCATTGATGGTATTTCTGCTTTTCAATTTACTATAATTAGACTTACCTCCATTTTTCACTTAGCTAAGCGTTGTTTTGATATTATTAACTTCATTTATTTTTCATAATTACCTTTACTTAGCACTTAATTCTGCAAAAGCTTTGTTTTCCATAATTCTAACCTAACATTGATCAATTTTTGCATTTACCTTATTCTAATTTAACTTTAAAATATTTTCTGGCCGGTTTTCTTTGCTATCAGTTTCCATCATGAGTAATAGAATTTATGTACCTATAGAATTTCTTTTGAAAGTTGATATTATTTATGAATTACTTATTCGCGGAATCAAAGTGAATTCAGATGATTCAGTTTCAAACTTGTCTAAGATGTTAAAAGATAACTTATCGACTTCGGTAGATCCCATAAATTTAAAAGAGGTCAAAGTTTTATAGCGAAATACAGGCTTTAGCTTCTAAAGTCGAAGAAATTTCTGAGCAGTGTCGTGGACTTGTGGAGGATGGACAAATTTCCCGAAAGCAGGCAAGACGTCTTATACCTAAATTTGACCATATTTCAAATAGAATTTCCGATTTACTACAAACAGGTCTTTCTCTTTATTACAGTCAGATATTAAATTCACTCAGTATGAAAATTGGATTAGAAAAGGATAAAATTAAATCTCAATTGACTGAAAATCTTAATAGAAATTTTGAAGCTAATCATTCGGCAGTAATTACGGCTAGGGATATAGGATCTCCTAACCCGTTTCTTAACAATGATCCGTTAGCAACTGATGAAATTCAGGATTCACCACCGCCGGTTGTTACCAAATTACAGTTTGACCTTAGTAAGGATTTTTGTAAAATTCCGCACCCTTTAGGTAAACTCTTGGATAAGTTAGAGCAGTTCAGCGATAGTACATTGCAGGAAATAGTTCGGTTTTTGCTTTTTCTATGTGAGCTTAACACTCAGGTTGAAATGTTTGATTTTTCCCAGAAGCAGGTTATGGCTTTGTGCTTTGCACGCTTGGATGGCGGTTTAAAGCAATTAGCCGGTAGAGCAGTTAAACTAGATCAAGATTGAATTATTTTCATGAATCTATTCTTGAGTATTATCTTCCATCCAGAGCTCGCGTGGGATTTATGAATGAATTATATTACAGAGTTCAAAATGAAGAGGAAGCATCCATTAGCGACGACGCCTTACTGCGGAAGAAGATGGGTTGCAGAAATATGGTGCTGCATCCGGGAAAGCTAAGATGACTATTGGATTTGGGAATGAGCAGTTTCTACAAGGAGAGAGTTTATGGAAGGAATATGGAAGAGTCCTGGTCTCAGTCATGCTGTGTGAATTCTGGACACATGCTGAAGCATAGCAAAGCCTCTAACCGGAAGCCAGTTTCATGCTACTCGACAAAGCCTATATTTCCAAACCATGCATTCCGCCCGCATCTGGAAGTGAGAGCTTATTTGGAGGAGTGCACTATGAATACAAATGGCGGATCCAAACAGTAGCAAACTGACAGTTATTTTCACCATGCATAGAGGTGCTGGTAACCTGCTCACCATGCTGACGTCAGAACTGCTTGCGAGCTTCTCACATCTAAGACCGTTTCCTTTTCCTAAAATCCTGTCTGTTCTTCTATCTTATCTCTGAATTTTCCTTCCGTGCCTTCCTGGGCGAGATTTGCCATATTTCGACCCATTTTTGGTAATCTACTTGAGTCATGTATCGGCTCTTGTAGCAGATAGTTCTTCCACGGATGACTTTAACTTGGCTGGCCAACATGTATCCGGCAGAATGTACTTCTACTTTCATATCTCATTCTGGATTTCTCTACTCTTCGCTCCTTCTGCTCAACTGTAGAAATTTTCTGGCCTCTCCCGATCGAACTGTTGGTTGGAGGAGACATCCCTGTTCACTACTCCCAAGGATCTTCGCTGGGCACTCCTGTGGTGCTGGGTCTCAGAGGAATGCTGTTCTGTTCCTGTTCTCGAAAGCTGGGTGCGTCTGGACTATGATATTGGTGCTTCCCCTCTTCAGTTGGTGCTGGCATTTATCTCCTACCCCGGGGAGGAATTGGATGGAACTCTGAGGAGTGCTAGAGTCTCTGAAGTTTCGGCGGCACGGGCCAAGACGTGGAACTCTCGACGGTGGTTGACTAGGAAGGAGTGTGTTTAGTGTTTTGTATATTTAAAATGTTATGTGTAGTGCTATTAAATGTTTGTGGGGCATTATTTTAAAGGTCCAGGTACAAGAGGTAAATTATAAATAACGTCTTCGACTTTATTTGGTGAGAGGGGGGAGTATGATCCGTGAATTCGGATCATGGATAAGGTATGAGGCGCCACTACTGGCTAATTTAGGTATTAACAAAAATCATTAATAAATTTTTCTTCGGTCTGCGTTTAACAGTGGTTACCGTTGGTAATTTATGAACGTGTTCCGCGGACTGGGTATCTGGCAGCTCGCGTGTGATTAAGCACAGTTGAGAGTTGAGTTGCACCGCGTGAGCATGTAGTGAAGAAGTTTGTGTTTGGCGAGGGGCGTGTCAGCATTCTCCGATGTCGCGTGACTGCTGTTTGGTGAGATGATTCCATTTTCTTACTATAGTAATATGATTTCAAATTTTCTGTAAATTTAGACATCTCACCCTTTTGGCTCATCTAAATTTTGTTGTTGTAATAAATATTGTTTTGGTAAATTCTCGTCATTTTTTTATGTTACGTGCTTTTGGCTATTTGAAATTTCGCCCCCCTCTTTTCTTTTGGCAATTCAGTATGTTTTCATTTTCGTTTAATTCTGTTCAGCCATTTTTTCTATTCTCCAGTTCTCTTGAAGCGGAACCGTTTTACTTCTGGTAACCTACCGTTAAAATTTAAATTAATAGTTTTGACCAGCATCTTACTTTAAATTCAATTTATTAATTTTACAAGTAGGAGATTTTCAGGATTGAAAAGGGCGTAGATTAGGATACAGATCGTAAGCCTTCTTATGCACAAATCACGTGTTCTAAAAAGTCGTAATCCAGGGATTGTAAAGCATCTGATAATTATCAGATAAAATATCTGATAATTGGGATGTTAATACCTTGCGATTTGGATGACTATAAATTGGTACAGAAAGATAGCATAAATGCAGGGAGAATAGTATCTATTGTTCAGTATAATGGACTGATTGTAATTACATCCTGTAATTGGTGGTTTAGTGATCAGAAAGAATAAATACAGGGAGATTAGTATCTTTCGTCAGAATATTACAATAGTATCCTAATTGAAATTTTGGGTTTTAGGAAAAAGAAATACAGAGTGATTAACAAGTATTGTCAAAAAAAAAAAATTATGATGAACAGATTATAATTATTTCCTGTGATTCGGGGTTTAAGTAATCAAATGTAGTGAATCAGTATTGAACAACTAACTTAGATAATGAAAGAATTTTGTGCTCTGATTATATACAGCGTGATCTGTTGTCACATGAAGATGACCTTGCCCGAGTAAATCCAAAATTAGATTTCTTGATAGACTTATGTAATCAGAGTGTATGTACTGTAAATAATTTTACGGTAATGTCTGCGCACCTGTTTAGATCGCGTGAATGCTAATTTGTACATATTTGAATTTTTAATTAATTTATTGAGAGTTGTTATATTATTGGTCTCTATTGGATGCTGAAATTTATGCAGTTATGAGCTATTAAACTTTAAATTAGGAATTTCAAATAATAAATTCGTTACCAAAACTTCACTTGTATTTTATGGTAGATATTGTGGCCTAGTTTTCCTTCAATTCACTTTTCAAGGTTTTCATGATTACCTCAGGGATTAGGTGGTACCAGCGTAAACTTGTAGCAGAGTGTTTACTAAATTTAGTTAAGAATGTTCAAAATCAGATCTACTTCACAAGTCGTACGTTACCTTCCAGCGTACGCAATAACGTCCTTCATTAAGACGGGCGCAACAGAAGTCTGATTCAACCAGAGGTGAACAATCCTATTTTAAATGTTATTTGGAGCCGCAAGTATAGTGCCATTATTCTCCTCTGAAACAGTTTTAGGAAAGAAGAGAATGTAATGGGGGAAATGTAAAGGTTAGGTAAACATAACTATATGGAAATAATTTCGGAGGTTAATGCTATCACTATAAGCAATGGAAATCAGGGTGACCAGATTTTAAAACAAAAAAAACAGGACACTTTACCGAACAATACAACATTTATTTTCGAATGAACCATATTGTTGCAATTTGAATAATAATGTAATAATTAAAATAATTATTATTATTAATGACTGAAAGTAAGGTCATTACTTTTTTGTTTTGTTTTTGTTTTCAGAACATAAGACACACTTTTTTTACTCTGAAAACAGAGCCTTGAAAGTTGGGTGCTTCTAATGGTCTGAAGTAAGCTAAAAGAAATTACAGTCAGTATTGCTGGTAATACCATAATCAGAAACAAGGTGTTGTAAGGACAAGTTAGCTGCAAATTGTGGCACAGACTGGACATAAGTGCACTTGTTACAATATTAAATGAGGGTTGCGGGAAGCCAGGTATACGATATGAAAATAAAGGAATGTTAGGTTTATCATACAAAAGGAATTGTCTCCGTCAGGTGGTCTAAATGAAGGCAAAGACCTTTGAACAGTCTTGTTTCATTACATTTACATGACATTGAGCACTGAAAGTGATTTGCACTGTTTCCATTGTAGAAAGTCGTGTTTTGTATATGCAGTGAAGTATATAAATTTTTTTTTTTAAATCACATTGATTTTTCTCTTTTGTATTTTCATCCAAAAATCAAGGTGTGTCTTATGGTTCAGAGCATCTTATAGTCCAAAAAAAAAAATGGTATTAACTTGATAATGTATTACGGTGGGATTTTTTAGAGTGAAGTGGTACTATAAATAATGTAGTATATGGTCGGTTGTTTAAACTCAAACTTCACTTACTTGTTTCTTTTCAAGAATCATGATTTCAATCAGCATCCTGATCATCCTCAGCTTGTGTCCAAGTCGGACACAAGCTGAGGATGATCAGGATGCTGATTGAAATCATGATTCTTGAAAAGAAACAAGTAAGTGAAGAGTTTAAACAACTGACCATATACTACATTATTTATGGTATTAACTTGCTTTAAGAGCTCCTGATTTTTTTCTTAATTTCTCTTATAAAAGGAAAATGTCTCCACTGTGTATAGATATCTTGCATCTTCCCAGTAAATTGACAACAATAAAACTAAACTCTTTGCAAAACAAATTAATAGTCAGTAATAGGCACAGAGTAAAAATAACCATCACTGCATTAAAAGCATGACCAACTAAAACCATGAACTTTCAACCAGATGCCAATTTAATCCATCACAGTAACAAATTTTCATAAGAATATCTAAACCTGTGATTGATCATCTCTGTTAGACAATAATTTAACACTCTTGTTGCAAGTAGTGTAACTATTGGTGGGGGAAAAGAAAAATACACACACACAAAAGATCATGAGAAATAATATATATATATATATACATATACAGTGCACGCCGCTTATTGTGATCACTGGGGCTCAACTAATCTGATAATATTAACCGATTGATAAGAGTAGCCGAATGAATTAAACAAAGGTTATTTATTCATATATAAGATAATAACTTACACTACAAAACAGAATTAAAAACATTTATTCATAAAATAATACGTAACTGTGAATCATTGAACCACTCAGAGGTCAATACAGTAATAGACTGCAAGCAACTATTTTTTCAAACAGTAACAAAGTTTAAAATTGTTTGTACTTTCCTTTAGGAATTCATTAACCAATACGCCATATTCAGTTACAAATTAAGAGTGTTTTTGGAAGTCTATACTGATTTGTGGTGAACATCAAGTAGCAAATCATCTAAGTCTGCCTGTTCAAGTCTTTTCATTTTCCTCTAGTCATCACTGCATTTCAACACTGTTATCTTCATAAATCAAAAGCTGCAGCTTAACAGTGAGGTGAAACATATTTTATTGCTTAAAAGAGAAAGTTAGGTAATGCCACCCCCTTGAGCAGGTCATCCTGTGAGCTGGAACAGTATTGCTACTTCCAGTACAACACAGTACAGTGTTGTACAGTTGGGTTAGAAACGAAACCCTTAAAAACTGAATTTTGAATGATGTACAGCACTTGGAAATGAAGCCAGCCGCAAAGAGGAAAATGTGATAACATAAACCGCATCTTTGTTCACAATAAACATTTTTTCAATGTATCAGTATTAATTCGTACAGGACTTCATAAAAATTATAACATTATCCACGATTACATTAAGCTGCGTTCACTGTATAAGTAACAATTCTGCAAAAACCAGGGCATTCAGATGTTCCGAAAACTTTCTTGGGACACTAGGACAGTATGCTCAAAGCTAATCTGGTCACCCTAGTTGTAATGTGTTTTATTCTGTATATCCTAGCACTAGTTGTATGAATCTGTATTTCTAGGCATCAAGCAATGTTGTTGGTGTCATGATAAAGTTTGTTATGGATCCTGAATCTTCTCTGGCTGATCCTGCTTGTATGGTGCTTTCTAACATAACAAGACCTGCAGCAAATATTGAACGAGTCATAGAGCTTGTGCAGGGTTGTGGTTTCACATTGGACCAAGTTGTGTCAGTGTTCACAAAGCAAGGCTATAACAAGAAGGGAGCTAATCTGCACTATTTGGGTCCAGTTTTCTCAAATCTTAGTCAGTCAGTCACATTCAGAAGGTGAGTTCAGCACCATTAAAAAGGAGTGAATAAGACTCTTTTGCCATATATACTATGAGACTGTTGTTTTAGTGGGGGGAGTGCCTACTTAATAATAATTATTATAATTACTCGATTACTCAATTATTCAACTGTATAAAATTACAGGATATGATGAAGGAATCACTGTAAAGTAGAGCTCAAGACTGCCATAAGGGATAGTCAGTTTAAGTTTTATTAATCTAGGATTTATTTCCTAACAGTTAACATTACTGGCCTTGCTCGCCAGCTTCAGATCTATAAAAAAAATGAAATATACTGATCTTAATTGTTGTGTGAGACAGTGAAGAGCAAAACTAATAAATATTAATGCAGAAGTAAGAATTGTTGTCGGATCTACATTACAACTATCTAGCTAACTTATGCTAATAGGCCTAAATTTACGGAGTTGCTTGTACCTGCATCTGTCTTCTTGTGATGATCGAAGCAAAGTGTTCTTATGTTTACATGTTCAGGTTTTCTTGATCAAACAAATTTTCTTTCCTCAAATCGGGTTGGCCAAAAGTTACATAGTTAAAAATCCTTTAATTTTATTCGCTGGCCAAACCGTTAAAAGGAAAGAAATGACAAAATTTCATCCTGCAAATTCTTCATTTTTCACTAAGGATATTAATAGAAAATACTGTATTATTTCATGTTCTAGTACTAAACCTTTTACTATAGAAAATCAAGATAATACGTTTTTGGAATTAGTGAGAATCGAGGATAGTCTCAACATAAAGCAGTAACGGTACCAGTCATAATATGCAGCGTGTACATAAACTGATCAATAGTTTCTTGAGAATATTCTGTGTATCTTGGACATTGTTCAGAATTAGTACCGGTATGCTTATGTATTTATTTCGATATTAATTATTGTTTTAGAGAGATTCAAAACAGCTTAGGAAGCTCTAGGTCGATATGAAATGCACAGCAGAGAGAAATCCCGATGAAAGATAGGCGATTAATATTTCCAAAATTGTGTCTTCTTGAAACAAAATCTCTTTCTAAATTCATTGTCACTGTCGGATTTGAACGGATTCATCATGTTTTGCAGATAACACTTTTGGGGCACGAGTTTCTTCTGATACCTCGCCCAGATCCTCAAAATAACTGTCCATGGTTCTGGCTTAAACTGAAATAAGTCAGGGGGACCTTTGACTTGATAAAGTATAACTTACTTCGACAAATAAGTCGTACTTTAGTGACTATGAATAGTAACAAGCTTGACTTTGTCAAGTCTCACTTTATAAAGTGACTACGTCGTAAGTACGACTTGTTTGTGTCAGAAATTCAACTTAAGACGAGATTGAAGTTCGACTTGGATATAAGTGTGACTTATTGCGACTATGAGTACCGGCCTTAGTCTCCTTCTGACTTAAGTATTCTTTTTCTAAGTTGGGTAGGAGGGATGTTAGAGTAATTTCAAGTGAAATCAACACACTTTTGATTAAAATTTAACCTTACCATTCCAGATTTGGATGACATTTTGTAGAGAGGTAGTTTTCATATATATTAAGAGAAATACTGACTCTTACTGAAATATTTCAATCCATTTTGAAAATACGGCCATGTAAAATATTTAAAAATAACAAAAATCGACCAAAAACATATCTTTCAACTGATATAGCAACTTTTCTAATTAACCTAGGGAAACATGACATTGCATAATAGATAGCTCTCATAGATGTATTAAGTACTGTAACACTGACTGGAAGGATTTATGTGCTATCTTAAAATTGCCTTTTGCAATTCAGTAAGGGGTTACACAAGTATTTCTATTGAATAACAAGACGTCAAGCATGTGAATGTTATTTCCATTATTTCAGTTTATTTATTTATTTTAAAGTTATTTTATTATGCTTTCCATTGGGCATATAAGTTAATATGGCCTGAATTTTTTAAAAAATGATCCACTTTATCAACGTAAGCAAAGAAATACTTGATTAAATTTGCTAGGAAACATTGTGAATTCTTAATTTTACTTTAAGCTATCCAATTTTATTGTTTTAAGTAACTAGCAGGTGCCAGCAGCTTCACATGTGATGGTTAATTTAACAAATAATTAATTTATAACATTTCAGATACCTGTTAGATAGAGACAGATGTGTCGTACAAAGGCTTCTGCCGTTTACAGAATATAAAGAATCACATGTACGAAGAGGTGGCATTGTAGGGACTTTGAGAAACTGCTGCTTTGATATTGGTAAGTCTACTTGAATCACATGTGTTTACATTAACGAGATTTTTTCCTTAACCCTTTCACTGCTGAGATATTGGCAAGCTGACATACCCTCCTTGCTGAGATATTTTCACTGTCACTCGGCGCCAAATCCGAAAAATAAGAAGGCAGTTTTAAAATACGCCAGAACTTCGTCATCACGTTATAAATGTTTTTCCTTGCTCGTGAAAGCAATGACTGTGTTGAAATTGAACATACCATGGCCTTGACGTGAATCCCCGCTTGTCATATGACTCGTGAGTTCAATGGCTTCTTCAGACATCACAACATTGTGCAAGGCCTCACTTTTCCGTCTACAGATTGCACCACAGGGCAAGGAAAGCAATGAAAATAATTTCTATCTAACCCCAAGAGATGGCAGGACACTATCCTTTCGTTGAAACCTTGTTAAAGAATTCTATTCTACGAGCAATTGTTTTATTCGTAGCACTAACTTCGCGGCAACATTGTGCAAGGCCTCACATTTTCATATACAAATTGCACCACAGAGCAGGGAAAGCAATGAAATTAAGTTCTATCTAACCCCAATAGATGGCAGGACACTATCCTTTCGTTAAAACAGTGTTAAAAAATTCCATGCCTTGTGGAATCGTCTCGTTCATAGCACCCACTTTGCGGGCGGAACAGTTCCGTCAACAGCACACGTAGGTGCCATTCTCCGCGCCGTCACAGTTCCGTCGTTAGCAGTGAAAGGGTTAAGAATGGAGTCCTTGAATGTAACAAAATCATACTTTTACAGGAAAGTGAAACCTGTACCACAACCTCATGACAGCATCACATGAACACAGTGCAAGCTATACTGTAAGAAGTAGATATATTTATATGCAGGAATAGATTTTGCCCAGCTACCTACAACACCTGATATTAACACATTGACTCCTGTGGAGCACATAACTCGTTTAGGAATATCCAATGCTTGCCTACCATAAATGATTTCACTAATTTTGAAACTCACTATTTTTAGTTCTTTTCCACTTTTCTCTTCTAAATTCTTCTTTAGAATGCTAGATAATATTTTATATTAACTTTATCCTAAACCATCCTTCCAAATTCTGATGGTTCTGTGACTTTGTGTCCATATGAACCCCATGCGTTTTCAAGAAAGGTTTCTTGCAGTTAGTTTTGTGCATAATGGCAGGTAGTAGCAACGACAACTCAGCATGCAGTGCTTTAGCAAACTGCAGGTATTTTCAACATAAGCCAATATCTGACGTTGAACTGTCAGATATTTTATAAAAGGATTCTGGGGATGATTTAATCCCCTCAGTCAGTGATAGTGATTCGGAAATCAAGGAAAGAATTCTTGTGAAAGTATTGGTCCCTATAGGTGCAGTGAAAGTACAGAGCATGAATCCAGACTTCTCATTTTCAGCCTTCTGCTCACGAATTTTTGGAAAATCCTGGTGTGAATTTAGGCTTAGTTACTTCTGACAGTGTTATGTCATTAGTGGATACTTTATTGCATAACAGTTTCTTTCCTTTTTGTGTGAGCAGACAAATCTTTATGCTGGTCAAGCGATTGCGGCAGCTCCCCGGCCTTTCACTAAATGTTCGGTTTTTTCTTGTTAGGCTTCCGTTATCGTTCATGAAATAATTTTTTTTTATAAGCCTAATGTTCATTACAGGAATAATAAAGAAACCTAATTTGAAGTTGTAGTGGACTGAGGATCCGTGTTTGAAACTTGAATTGAGCAATGACAGACTTTACAAGATAAGGGCTGTTTTGGGGAGAATATCTGACAGGTTTTCTTCTCTGTGCACAAGAAAGGAGGACTTTGCTCTCGATGAGAGTGTGCTAACTTGGAGGGGAAGTCTAAGGTTTCAAGTGTATAATCCAGGGAAAATTAAAAAATATGGAATTATGGTAAGGATGCTTTGTGAGTCAGCTAGTAGCTGTGTATGCAAACTCCTTATGTATGATGGAAATTGTATAGCTCTGCAAAATTCAGTTGTGGAGCTGTTGTCACCCTCCTAGGTTTAGAATATCAGGTGTAGCCTACATGGACAACTATTACAACAGTGTAAGTTTTTCGAAGCTTGTATATGAAAGAAACACTTACCTGCAGAACAATTAGGATAAACATAGAAATCCCCGCTAATCTGAAATTGGTATCGAAGGATCTGTAAAGGGGAGAAATTACATTTCTGATAGATGGTAAAAATGTATTGATGGTATCATAGATAGATAAAAGAAGGGTCATTAATCCACAATGCATTCAGCAGGCCAACAATGTGAAACATAAGCCTGAAGATGTTGCAGACTATATAAGTATGTGCATGGCATGGATACACCATGCAGTAAGGAAGGCAGTCTAGTGGCCAAAAAAAGTATTTTTTTATATACTTCAATGAGACATTTTCAACTGTTTCATTTTGCATAATAATTTAAAGAAACCATTGGGGGGGGGGACTAGTTTCATTGCTTCTATGCAGAACATTGCCAAGCATTTCCTTCTAGGAAATTATGAAAATAAAGCTGACATCCCCTATGCGTTCTTTTTAAAGCGCTGCTAAAGCACTTTACCATTGCTGCATCAAACTCGTTCTTTTTTACTTTCCACTGCAGCTACACTTTACGTCTGCTTCACAGTCAGTGCAGCGATCTCAAATCTTGCTTTAAGAGTGCTGCAAGGGTTTGCTGCATGAACTTTCATGGCAGAGTATGTGCTCAAAGAAAATTTCATTGATGGAATCAACAATAATTTGCAAATTCCCAAGTACGAACACCTTCAACAGCACAGTAAGTACCATTTTATTTTACCTGCACCAGTATATCATATTGTATAATAATTATTATTTCCATCCTAGCTTAACTGTCATTTCCACGTGTCTTAACCAACATGACAGTACAAAGTGCCAGTATTCCATAGTGTGCAATGAAAATAATAAATTAGTAACCATAATAATATACGAGTAATAATCTTATAATTATGTTTTGCAAACACTGTGGCTTTCTGCCAACCTTGTAACACTCTTTGCTCAGGAGATGCAATAACCCCCTAAAAGCTGCTATTTTCAACTGATCCATGTGGACAGTAATTTTAGGCCATAATGTTATTTGTAAACATTCCTTGAAAATTGTACAATACCGGTCCCAGTAGTCTATAAACCAACCCTCGTTGAAAATCATGCAAAAATACCACAGTATGCTGATTCTGTATGTTATCAATCTGTTTTTTTTTATTTATTTATTTATTTTTGTAGATGACTGCCATTAAAATTCAGGAGGTAGTGACATGAAGGAAAGAAGGAAGGAACTGCAGAGTATTCACATCCTCTTGAAGAAGGTAAGAAATATTAGGGGGTAGTGGTATTGGGGATGTTTCTATTGGCAACTTTCAACCTTTTGTTCACACCATAATTTAATTGTTTGATTTTTAGATTCTAATGTTCTTTGGAACCTGTAAAATCACATAGGTTCATGAAATCAGCTTGTAGACATGCCTGAAAGTTTGTATTAGGAATAACATTCCTCATTTTGCAATAGAGAAGAATACTGTTAAAGATTTGTTGCAGTATACCTTGCAATCGTTATTTATATTTATATGTGAAGGTAACATGAACAAATTTATTTTTCTTATTTGCAGAACGAAACTCATTTTTTTGCAAAATAGTGAGTGGCCAGGAACAAAGATTTAAAGGCCAAATTGGTGGTTTCCATTGGAATTTGACAAGTATATTGCTGCTAATGATTTTGAGCCCAAGTTCACAAAACCAAAAGGCAAGAAGGCAAAGTTGTGGAACTCGGTTAGAGATATGCTACATGCAGCAGGATACGATGTTTCAGCTGGAAATGGAGAAATGGAGGAACCTGCTGATCACTTACAAGAGGAGGAAGGATATCTCCAAGAAAAGTGGAGAAGGGGGACAGCCATTCTGGGAGTTTGAAGAGGTGTTAGAATCATGTCTGGGTGGGAATCCAGACGTAGCCCCTCCACAGTCCCATTTGATTTCTAATCTTCTTTCAAATCCATCCCCTTCTTGTCAGATGATTTCTAGTCTTTCTGCAAATCCATCCCCTTCCAGACTAATCATCCAACAAGATATCCCCAGCAGCATTCCCTCTCCAACTCCTTACGAAAATTCAATTTTTTTTTCCATCAACATCTTTGTACCAGAATCATCATTCCATTGTACCATCATCAGCTTCATTCTCCAATTCTGGTATTCCAAATCCCATCCTATGTACCAGCTACTCCTGATCCCATCTCACCCAGTGTTTCAGCTACTCCCAGTAGGCAACTTAGAAGGAAAAGTAATTCTCCTCCACCTGGACGGTTTGTGGAGTTTGTGAAAAGGAAAGAGGCCATGGGCCAAGCAAGAATGCAGTGATTGAAAGAATTGATAATAGAAAGATTAAGGCGGTAGATGATTTGACCAGAAATTCGGGAGATGGTTGCCAAAAAGTAATAGCTCTGGCCTCCATGACAGCTGCTCCTTTCCCATAGACCTTTGCTTTTCTCCTCCATTTTAGGTTTTCCTCCACACCATTCAGTTCTCTCCTCTGTGGTCTTCCTGTACTTCAGTGTCCTTCGGTCTTCCTGTGTATTTATCTTCTTCAGGGTTGTAGTCACCCATGAATCTCCTAAACATCTTTTTCAGGGTTGTAGCCATCCATGTATCTCCCAAACATCTTCAGGGCTGTAGTCTGTCATCTACCTCCTGACACCTTCAAGGCTGTAGTCGTCCATGTATCTCCTAAACATCTTTGTCTAATTCTCTTATCCTTCAGATCTCCCTTTGTATTATATCTCCGAGTTGTAGTCATCCATGTGTGTCCTAATCATCTTTGTCTAATTTTCTTGTTCTTCTGGTCTCCCTTTGTAAATATCTTCTATACAGGGTTGAAGTCATCCGTGAATGTCATAACTATCTTCATGTAATGCTCTTGTGCTCCGGGTTTTGGTGTATCTTCTTCATAGGATTAAGGCCTACTTACACTCAGCAGTGACATGAACGTGGCGAAACATGCATGTGCTTCTACTGGCGAGCCTGAAAATATTCTTCTAGGAAATTGAGTGGTGGTGTTCATACTCGCCCGGTGCCTGGTCATGACAGTGCAGTCAGTGCTCCTGCCATCGCCATAGAGTGACACATAGATTATTCCCCACCAATATTTTTGCTTCCGTCGTCACCGTAGAGTGACACTCAGATTAGTCCCCACTGATATTTTTATTCATTTCACGGTCATGCCACTGGATTTTCAAAGTTTTTTTCCCCCTCAGAGTTAAAGATGAATGATGAAAAACTTATTGAACTAATGGGCAATTATCCTGTACTGTATGATCTTTCCAATCTGTCGAAATACATGGACACAAATTTTAAGAATAATATCGGGAGTAAAATAGGAGAGAGAATGAAAACAACTCACAAATAAATATTTTTATGATTTTTTCCAGTAAACATACCTAATTGTTTTTACAGTAAATTTACTAATTTTTTTAGCATACAAAGTTATAAGTTCCATGTAAAGATCCACCTAGACAAAGTTATAAGTTCCATGTAAAGATCCACCTAGATGTATTTATTCTCTTTTGCCTAGAGGATTGTTGACCAATTCTCCGACCCGAAATGCATGTGACGTAGCATTCTCACCTTCGAATTCTAAATTTTGTAGTGTGCTGTCCTCATTCATCGACTCCACATTCGGAGGAGCGTAATTATAACTATTTCTGTCATATTTTTTCACAAAGTTGTGCAATATGCACGTGGCAAGAATTACGTTATCTGGGTAAACCTGAATACATCTATTGTAAATCTGGAATGCTAAAACTATTTTCTGATGTCCTCCTTGTGCAAGTCAAACGATAGTTGAAGTTTCGCTTACAATCATCCAAATTGTCTCCCGGAAGTTCCATATATCATAAAAATCACTAGCTATGTTCTTCCACATTTCTGTTGGAGTAGACAGCAATTCTTCCATCAGATTTTTAATAATAATCTTACAGGTTTCCCGCACGATCTTGTAAACTGTACTATGACCCATGCGATAGCTAGAGGAAATCGTGTTGAGCACATCCCCAGTGGCCAAATGCCTGAAAGAAGAAGCAATAGCAATAAACATATCAGTTGAATAAAAATTACTTTGTTTTTTTTCCTCTCTTTCTTTAAATAGGCCTTTTTATTTTGTTTTATCCTTTCTACGAGGGGGATCCAGGAAATAACGACCGTTCGTGCATACCCGCCGCGCAGCTGACTCCCCTTCCTTGTTTGAAGGTCAACTGGCTTCCTTAACATGTATTCTCATAATGTTGTGAGTACTGGTTGCAACAAGTCGCCATTGTGCATTTTGTGTTCATTTCAAATAAACGACGTGATTGATAATCCTGCCGACTGTGAGGTGAGGAGTGTGATTCGATTTTTGAATGCCAAACATTTGAAACCTGCAGAAATTTACCGGCAATTGAAAGAAGTGTATGGTGATACTGTAATGAATGAAAGAAATGTGAGAAAATGGTGCGAAATGTTCAACAATGGGCGAACAAATGTCCACGATGAAACTCGACCCGGACGCCCATCCCTCATCACAGAAGACCTGAAGACTAAAGTGAACGACAGAATCTTACAAGACAGGCGCACATCACTCGACGAATTGCATATTGCCTTTCCTGACATTTCTTGTTCTTTGCTTGGTGAAATTGTGTCGCAACATCTTGGCTACCACAAAATCTGTGCACGATGGGTTCCACAGCAACTGAGTGACCAACACAAAACTCAGGGAATGGCCTCAGCATTGACATTCTTGATGCGATATCACACAGATGGAGATGCCTTTCTTGATCAAATTGTGACTGGTGATGAGACCTGGGTGTCTCACAACACCCCAGAGACCAAGTGCCAATCACGTGAGTGGCATCATCCCTCATCACCCAAGAAACCGAGAAAATTCAAACAGACTCTCTCAACACAAAAAGTCATGGCTACTGTCTTTTGGGATCGCAAAGGTGTTCTTTTGCTGGATTTCATGCCAAAAGGAACTACGATCAATGCAAATCGTTATTGTGAGACTTTACGAAAACTACGGCGAGCCATCCAAAACAGGAGGCGAGGAATGCTTTCTAGAGGAGTTGTGCTTCTTCACGACAACGCCCGCCCGCACACTGCTGCTGCAACTCGAGAATTGCTGGATCAATTCGGTTGGGAAATCTTTGATCATCCGCCCTATAGTCCAGACCTTGCTCCTAGCGATTTTCACCTTTTCACTAAGCTGAAAGACTTTCTGGGTGGTACGCGTTTTGGAAGTGATGAAGAGTTGAAGAAGACAGTGAACACCTGGCTTAATGAACTGGCGGCAGAGGAGTATAACACGGGAATTCTAAAGCTAGTGAACAGATACGACAAATGTTTAAATGTGGGTGGTGATTATGTAGAGAAGTAAAGGAAGCTTCAGTTATGTAACAGACTTTGTTTTTTCAAATAAATATTATTTTTTTAATTACTACAACAAAACGGTCGTTATTTCCTGGATCCCCCTCGTATTTCCTAACTCCTTTGAACTCATTTTGAATTACAAGCCAAATAGAGCACCTTTCGTTTATCTGTTATTTTATGCAATTTTGATTAAATAATAAATAATAAGGCCTATATTAAATAGAAATTTACTCATATATTCATGAGACAAACAATTATTTTATGAATTATTGAATTTTACATTTAGGCCTATATATGAAATCAATTTCAGCACTCAAGTAGGCCTAACTGTAGGCCTATCAAAAGATATTTTATTCCAAGGCAGTGAAACTTATTAAGTACGCTTATTATTAACATATTTTTATAAGGAAATAATTGTTCTTTTGGTGAAAATAATTTTGCAGTTCATTAGATTCATGAGTAACCTTACTTCCACAAGGTAACAAAGAAATACACCGTCTTTGCAATTAAGTAAAAATCTTGAAATGTTTTGTCACATATGTTACAGTTATGACTACGTTAACTTAATATGCATTTTTAAATAAACTCACTTGATGTATTAAGATGAAATGTAGGTAATAAATAGCGCAAAAGCTGCTGTTAACAATCACCTGACCAGAACTTATCTCTGTTGGTTCTGTACAAGCTGTCTACCAACTACAGCATACTTCCTTGAAAGATAACTGAGCAAGTTCAAAGAGAAAATGTTGAATTGAAATGATTAGCCTAAATGTCCCGTTAAGGACAATGGCCTCCTCAAAGAGGGTAAGCTCGAATACACCTACACGTGGTGAGCTATTCCACGTGAGGGATATTTATGCTCTTAGGCTTTTATGAAATTCCTGGTCTTTGTCCACTTACACTAGTCTTGAGTCATTGTGCACTTCATTGTAGGTTACGTCATTACACTTGTTACGGTCCTATTCACTTGTCTTCGTAAGTCTTCGGTCACATACGCATTGGTTTCAGTCACTGTTAACTTGTCTTCTTAAGACATTCCAGTCATTCCTATTTCTGGCTCTGCTTGACCACTGTCATCCTACAAGTTCCTGGAAGAGATCAGCCCATCTCCGTCTTGGTCTTCCACGGGATCTTCTTCCAGTTTGGGTAGGGTGACCAGACGTCCGGATTTCGCCGGACATGTCCTGCTTTTTTGGTATTTTGTGAGCATCCGGCCGGCTTTTTATGGGAAAGGCAAAATGTCCGGCTTTCTGTCTTACAGCAATATAATGTACACAATATTGAAATATGATATATAAGATTTAAAACATGAGGTCAAAAGTTTGTCGTTACATGAAAAATGCGTATTTGAAGGAAATGTTGATGTTCGTAAAAATACGTGTGGTGACCCTGCTTCCGGTTACCTGCCACAACACTCGCACTCGAATTTCGCGTTCAGATCGATTTGTTACAACCAACCGTTTTCACTTCCTGTTCCTGCTTTTGTTGTTCAGAATCATTGCCGGCTTGTATTTGGTCGTAAGTTTGTTTGATTCCCGATCAAAGTGATATGTCGAAGGTAGGCAGTGATGAAAGGAAACCCGACTTAAAAAAACGAAAGTGCAAACACAACTGTTTATTGGATATAGTTCGGATTCAGAACTCTGTTTCAAAGTGTCTGGAAAACAGGTTGCAAAATAAGTTTATGCCAATGAATATTTCCCAAAAGCTTGACAGTCTAAGGGAAGATGGATTAGAAACAGAAGTAAACAATTTCATAAACTCTGCCCTGTGTCTGTACCAGTCGTGTAAGGACTATTTAGATAAATGGACTGTTCAGTGTGATGAATTTGAGTGCTTTTATTGGTTGAACATGAAATATTTGAAAGAGAAAGACTGTACTTTCAGTGATATTATTCCTTCTGTAAAGTACATTAATGAAAAACAGAAATGTATTGTTTTGGATGATGTGATATTGTTTGACGAATTTTGTGCTCTAAAAGAATTTGTTTTGAAGCAAGATGAAGCATTTTTCCTGGAATCAATAGATTTTCAATGGAGTAAGTTTTTTGAGCAGGCTGTGAATGTTAAGTGTTTTCAATCATTGCTGCATATATGTCAATTCTTTTTTTCAATAATTGCCCATAATGCCAATGTTGAAAGGGTATTTTCATTAATAAATGCCCAATGGTCAGAAGAAAGAAACAGACTATCAGTAGAATCAGTAAAGGGGATTGTAACAGTACAGTATAATTTGAAACATTTTACGTGCAAGGAATTTCATGCCTATTTGTTGAAATCCCCAGAACTGCTGAAAGACATTTCCTCTTCACAGAAATATTGTTAAATCCACTTGGTTATTGTATTTGTTGGATTTTAATTTGATTGAAAAGGAATTTAACGTGTTGTCAGGCTTTTTCTCAAAATGTCCTGCTTTTTTCCTTCAAATGTCCTGCTTTTGAAAATTTTCATCTGGTCACCCTAAGTATGGGGGTCCCAAATTGTGACCTTGTATGTCCATCTGTCGTCTTTGAGTCTTGCGACGTGGTCTCCCCACTTCCATTTGGTGTTGGTGGCTTGCAGTGCTGGATCGGAAACTGCTGACATCTTGTTACATCTGTAGTGTTTCGTTTGTGACTCTATCTAGTTCAATGAGGGCAACTTTAATTTTGTATTTCTGAAAAAATTCATCATATTATTTTTTTGGTACTTTGTATAATAAAGAAAATAATATATTGTAATCAAGAAATGTTTGGTGCAAAAATAATCATTATACACCAAATAATAAAAATTGTTCACTTTCTCATGGAATAGCCCTTTGACAAATAACACTACCCACTTATTCCTTCACATATGCTTATCAAACTTCAGACCTTTGTTTTTCCATAAGCCCTGCTTAATGAGTCAATCTGGAGCTTAACTCGGAAATTGATTACAAAAATAACTTATTTTCTGCATATCATAATTGCAGTTATCACTGATTAAACATGTTAAAGCTTGAATCTTGCTTTTTCACTTATACTCTTGATGGCACTTAGGAATATTATTAAATCTTCACTGTTTTTAGCTAGAAGTTTAGTGTTGTACGCATACCTACCTCAGATTATTGATCCTACACCCACCAATTTTGACTCCACTTTGGCCTCTTGCCTGTTTTTACTAGCATAATCAGATTATTCAGGATTTCAAGGCTGCTTATTTATGTCCACATCTTAAAAGACTGGTTCACTCTGTCAACAGAGGAGAAGAATCAGTGCACTTTCAGCACCTTTCCAAAACCCCTTGTAAATTGGCAGCTTCATCGCTTGTTATGCTTAATTTTTTGTTGTTGTTATTATTATTATTATTATTATTTATTTTTATTTTTAGCATTACTTCACATTTAACATATTTAACAATATTTATCAAATATTTAACAATATTAATGGTGTAAGGTTTACAAATGTTAGGGATATAATACAAGCTGATAAGTTGCATTGTCTTTCTTTTTTAATATTTAGGTTTAGTTTAGGTTTCCCTAAGAGAAAACAAAATTTCACACACACTCTTTGTTCCTTGTGGTCGGCCATCTCACTAATCGCCAACGGATTGAAACATGAACGCACACAACAGCGCACCACAAACAAGCCACATAACTCAGACTCATGCCAGCTCACTAATGGTCGGGGAGACCCCCAAATAACACCACCTAAGAGCACAACTCGTAACTAGAAAGCATGCACGCGCAACAGTTCGGTTCAGGTTATTTTTGGGTCCCCCAGGTTTATCGTATTTCGAATATGAATGAACATGATTGACTTGACTCGTATTGCCATTTATTTATTTTTGAGTTTTGACAACCATGGTAGGCTATTATTGTGCCTTGCCAATAATTGTAATAGAATATTTAATTAAAATTATTTTTTTTTAATAATAAATTATGTAAGCAAATATATCACATTAATTAATTTCCATAACAATTGAAATTTTGCTTTTACACGGCAAGCAAAACATTTGTTTCCCCTGATAATTCAATCTAACACTTATTTCTAAGCACATAGTTGCTATTATTATTAAAAAATTAAAAATGTTCAAGTAAAAAATCAAATTTCTAAATTTCGCTCATTTCGAATTGGAAGTTTATTGAAAAAAGGTTATTATTTTAGTTATTTTATAAGACTTGTATCTTATTTCTAGTATTGCAACAATATTTTACAATTAGATAAAAATTATGACAAGAGAAAGGTTATAAGAATATCCTTTTATCTTGGACATCTGCCAGGAAACCCTTCCTACACTTGAAACAAAATATCTACGTAGAATGTTTCTCACATCGTTTCCTTTGAGGCTACTGCAGTCAATAATTTGAATAACACAGTTAAACTGATGTAATTTGATTTCAAGTTGCAACTTCACTGCATATACCAGCTTACGTATACGACGGTGACGGAAATTTTTCTGCCCAGTATGTAAACCTTGTGTAATCGGTCTCAGTAATTCTCAATCATGCTGAAATGGCTGAAATAAATGAACAAAAGTTGTTTTCTGAATTTGTACACTCTTGGGAAGGTTTTAAAATATAATTTGCTTCTGTGATAGTAAATTTTGAGTGTTTGATTGTAAGTAAGGAAAATAAAAAGAAGGAAATAATATTATCCCACATGGAAATTATTCACAATAACAAATACTTAGATTAATATTTCTAACAAGTTTTATTCTCTTCAAATTGTTGATAGAATAATAATTTTTAATGAGATGTACGTATTTGATAGGTCTGTTTACAGTTATAAATTTTGCTTTCATACCATATTGGTAGTATTGTTTTCGTGTTTCGGTTGACATGGAAATTTTTTTTTTTTTTTATGTTATAACTGAGTGGCACTTTGAGATGGGTACTGGAATTTACCTACGTTGTTTGTAAATATTTAATAAAATGCTTGGAGAGATTTTTTCAAATTACTTACAAAATAAATTATCTTTCCTTTGAGAATTGATACAAACTGGTACAGATCTTGTCTAAAAAATTAATAGAACCTGTTTAATGAACAAGTATTTTGCTAATTGAAGAATAACATGTTTGCCTAGGATGACTGATGCGTTGATATGTTTCAGATTACCATGATTGGCTTATTAGCAGTGAAGTTGACATATTGCCTTCTTTGCTGCTCCCTCTGGCTGGACCAGAAGAGTTTTCTGATGATGAAATGGACAAACTACCTCCAGAATTGCAGTACCTACCAGAAGACAAACAGCGTGAAGATGATCCGGACATTAGAAAAATGCTCCTAGAAGCCTTGATGCAGGTAGAGATTTTCATTAGCATAAATCTGTACTGTACAGGCCATTAAATACCGTATTTACTCGTCTATAGCACCCCCTCACCTATAATACCCCCCCAATTTTCGACAACGCAAAAAAAAAAAAAAAAAAAAAAAAAAAAAAAAAAAAAAAAAAAAAAAAAAGATCGGCAACTGCAACATTCCTGTTAACGGCAAAACCCACGCTTCCCTGCCACCTGTGTGTTGGCCTTAGTTACTCTCACCTCCCCCATAGATTTCTCAATGCCCTTCAGGTTTCTGAGTTCAACTTCCGCCATACGCGTGTATTGTGTTGTTGCCTGCCTGAGAGTAAGCACGTGAAAACTGAGTTGGAGAGCAAGTTTCACGGCATCCTTCAAGTTGAGTGTGTTAGAATATGCAGCCATGTATGATATCTTATTGGTGTAAACAGAAAGACAAATTATCAGGAGCAAAGGAAATGTTGAAATCAATCCGTGGTGTGAAGAAAGGGAGATACGAAATTTAGGCAGTTGCTGCCCAGTTGGATGACAACATTGCAATGCTGAGTTAACCTTGAACACCACGCGGGCACGCGCAGCGTTTAATCACGTGTCCCAGTCAGCTGCGGTAATGCAGGAGGGAGCTATACCAAACTGTTTAAAACTCTAAAGTTAAATTGACGTGATAATTTAACTTTTTGTAAATAAAAAAAAATGGATTTAAACTATTTTGCGTGTTGATTTAAAGACGCTAAATGTGTCTTTTTCTGTTTTTAAAGCATGACAACCCAACCTATGTCATGTGAAAATTTTCACCTATTATACCCTCCCCTATTTTAGAAGTTGAAAATTGTGAAAAAAGGGGGGTGTTATAGGTGAGTAAATACGGTAAGCAGTTTGATATTTGTGGGTTTAGTGGATGTGTGTGTATACATTTTTTCATAAGGACTGGATATTTGACTCAATCTTTCCTGATACTTTTGGATCCAATTACACTGTACAACAAATTTTTATGTTTTATGTGTTACAGAGAGGAAAATAAGATTTTTAAGGAATTTGACATCACAGAAAACGAATGTGACAATAAAATTTTTTTGTTCATTCCGGATTTCAGGAAAATTCCAATTTTACATTAATCTAAAACAATTTTCTGCTCTGTAGTAGTAACCAAATAATAAATTATTTTACATTAATGTAAAATTGGAATTTTCTTGAAATCCAGAACGAACAAAATTTTTTAAATATGTTCATGTTCAGGAGGGTCAAATTGTGTGGAAAATATGTAACTCATGTGCAATCAAGTTTTTATTGCTGTATAATTTATATTTCTTATTTGGTTAATATTACCGTATTATACAGAACATTGGTTTAAATTAATGTAAAGTAGGAATTTTCTGGAATTCCGGAAGGATCAAAATCTTTTTACTACCATATTTTTGTTCTGGAGGATTGATTTATATGAAAAAATGTATCACATGTCCAGATGTTTGTTTTCGTGTAATTTATATGTATTAATTTGTTATTACAATTATAATTACAAATTTATGAAAACTATTGCAGTTTAATCTCGATATAAAGGATCTCAGTTTAAAGTAATTTTCAGTATGAAGTATATATTTTATGTCCCCACTCATAACCCATTTATTTACGATCATTTCAATATTAAGTACAAGAATTCAAACATTAAAAATTAATAATTGGCTTTTAATTTTTATTTTGCCACAAATATGTATTAAATATACATTAATATTCCATCTTTTTATTTTATTCTAAGCTGTTTTGGCAAGAATGATCAGCCATTGATGTGTATCTATTTCAAAAGTTCGACAATATTAAATAATGAAAGCCTGAGGATAATATGGAATCTGTATGGAGGAACAAGTTTTTCTAAGCATGGCTTGAAATGCCACTTCATAACTAGGGATGGGTCGATACCAGATTTTCTCGATACTCGATACCGATATATGATTTTTCCTCAATACTCGATACTTCGATACTTGATACCGTCAACATTTCCAGTTTCAATAAATGGGTACATTAAAAATTAAAGGATGAGAGAACTGTGTAATACCAACTAAATTAAGTGTGCATATTTAATGAATAGTTCCACACTTCACTCATATTGACTGAAAAATAATTATGTTATCGTACCGCAATACACAGACTCCTGTCATGTAGAGATATCAACTGAAAGAAGGCGTGCAGACTTTTTTTAAAAGCATACCAAAATAGATTCCTTATGAATGGATAAAATAATCTTGTAACTTTCTACTCAGAGCACAGAGCAGAACAATGAACAAACTGTTTTAAGGTTTGCAGAATAAGCAGTAACTTAATCTCCGCAACGGAGCATCGTACAATGGGGTTTGGACAGTCAGCTTGCTTGTTGTTTGTTATTGAAACGTTTGACAGGAAACGAAACATTTAAGAATCTTTTCTGTTTGATTTTAAAAGCCGTAAAGTCTTTATTTATGACTAGACAAAAGTCACAGAGTGGTTTTCTCCACTTGAAGGAGAAATAGAAGTATTTACTATATTTAGTAGACTACTAAAAGCAGAAAGAGATACCGCATTTCCTTAAATTGCAGAATTACCAAAGTATCAAAAAAGTACCGAGCGAGTTTTATGAAGTATCGCTCGATGCCGATACCATGCAAGTATCGAGAGCATTGAGGTATCGAAAGTATCGTGGACCCATCCCTAATCATAACTACTGTATACTGTAGCTTCTTCGAATTTATTGAAATATTGAAAATTAGGGAAGTTACTTTTGTATTGTGGATGTTAAAAATAAATTAGAACACTGTACATACTACACTATTTGAGTTGTATATTTGTGACACTGGAGACAAAGAAAAGGAAAGAGTTTAGCGTAGAACAGAAAGTAGAAATCGTTCATTGATTTTGTTTCGAGTGGTTAAGCTGTAAAATGTTAGGATTCGACATGATTGCTTGTTTCAGTATTACATATTTTTCAGAATAAAGTATAAATCATTTTATAGAAACTAATATTGGGAAGAACACAGTGAAGTCATCATATAAATTATTAAGGCTATATTTCACACTTGAACTTCACTATTAAATATTTACCTAGGACTACGTAGTTTCAGTCACCCTTGTGACTATCTTCAGCTACAGATGTACAGATAGTCAACTGATAGTCACAAGGGTGACTGAAACTACGTAGTCCTAGGTAAATATTTAATAGTGAAGTTCAAGTGTGAAATATAGCCTTAATAATTTATAAATCATTTGTTTTTCTGATGTACTTTATACGAGATTTCACTGTATCTACAAGTACATAAAAACCCTAACCAATCAAACATTTCCATAGCAAGTTTAAAAATCAGTCTTCTAATGCATGAAAGACTTTTTGTTATATTGTGAGGTTCAACAACCTCTGCTGATACCAACTGTTAGGGTGGAACCCTTACTAACACTAGTTGTGGTGGTAACATCCCTTAGATGGAGCCTGGCGTATTCATGGTGGTCTACCTTTGATGTCCAAGCTCAATGTTCTATGCTGCAGATGCTTCCAACCTCATAGAAGCCCTCCCCTTTCAAGCTAGAGGTAGGATTCCTTAGGATCTCTTAACCATAATGATTTACTACTTGTTCCCCATTGTCCTGTTTATTTTACATTATGTACACATATGATACTGAACCCTTCTTGTTACATCCCTAACAACCCCTTTAGGGGCTTACACAGCCTATAAATACACGTCCTCTGCCATGGCTGCAAATGTACAGGGACTCTCCTCAACTGTTCAACTCTGATTCAATAATTTTACATACATCCATTAACCACTGACTGGATGCTCCAGGAATTCACCTGTCAGCTTAATACTCACAATGCATGGCTGAAAGTGACCTTGTACAAAGTCTGCAGGATATGCTGATTACAACAACCCCCCTCACAAAAAAAAATGATCGCCCCAGATCATGGTGAACAAATCTCAAAAAATATGGGCACAAACACAAACTCCGGACACCAAGGAATGAACATGAATTGCTAAGATAAACATCCCTAATGTCAACTTAAAAAAAAAAAATGTTACTGGATCATGAATGGATCCACATCCCGGTGCTGATACCTTCACATAATAATGAAACAAACAAAAACAACTAAAAAAAAAGCATAAAAAAGTATATGAAAAATATTTACTAACATAGCACATCATGTTCTTATCCTTCTACAAAAAAAACATTTGATGGTGTTACATTCAGATATGCACGCTCGTAGTACTCTCATTCAATTATTTAAAACAGCATTCTAAGGAAGAAAATTGCATAACTTAGCATTTTGTATTCCTATCTCTTCTAGCATCAGTCTCTTCAATTCAGATGTATTAAATGGGGGTGTACCTTCATTGGTTGGATGTTTCCGAAATTAACAACACCTTCAAGAAATTATTGACCTCTAAAGAATTCTAGAGTGATAGGAAAAAGCAAGTAAGTCAAACTACCAACGTTTTAGGAAAAACAAAAAACAGTTTATTTCCACTGCATTGGTACGCTATTTAGATCAGCCCACCCAGATATTTTTAGATAGTATAAGATACCGTGTAAAAATATCTGGTGGACTGAACTAAATATTGTAACAATGCTCAGGAAATAAATTGTATTTTGTCTCTCGTAAAACCTTGGTATTTTGACTTATTCGCTTTTTCCATATCACTCTAAAATTAAAAAATACACAACTCAACCAGTCATACACAATAATAATAGTAAGAGGCTACCTAATGTACTCAAATGCATAAAGTTGAATGACACTGTACCTCCTCAAAAAATAAAGAAAATGTTTCACATCATCATGATACACATTAATAGACTGACTTCTCATATTAAAATCTTCTCAATGTAAACAATAATCTTACACAACAAGAAAATAATTACTCATGGAGGAAATGGATTAAAACTTCCGTCTTGAACAAAAACACAAAAATAAAAAAATCTAAAATGGGAAACTTCTTCAAAACTGAGCATCTAACATTCAACTAAAAAATGAAAACATTACTGCTGGTATTCAATACAATTGAATCGGTCATTTAAGAAAGGGCTCAATGACACTTTTTTTCAAAATGGATGTTATGAGGTAAATGGGTTCACCAGGGGTAGATGCATGATTCTGTTAAAGAAAGACCCAATTCCACCTATTAAAGTTAGTTCTACAGCAGCTTGAATATACCATTCAGTTTAGAAATGCCTCAACTCCAGGAATGGAGTCCTTTCAATACTGAACCTTCCTGAATCCTAGCTGTGAATGTAAGACTTATGGTCATTGTTCCTTGATTTTGGTTTAATCAAGAGATGTGCCTATAAGCTAGATAGAATTTTTTCTATCAGGGAATGTGTACAAATCATTGTCAACTCAGCAAAACAAGGAGGATTTACAGTCTTATTGGTATTGGCTGATGACATTCTACAAGTCTCAACTTAGTGGCAAAATTATTACAAAAAGACTGAAACCTAAGTTGTTTAATGAATGTCAAGTATGATTCAAAGAACCCAGTACAAATTTGTGCTTCAACATACATTAGGGATATATATCAGCCACACCTCTGATGTGAAATATCTGCAACATCAACTGTGAAACTTCCTGAAAAGTGTGCTTATAAAAATAATGTTCCTATTAACACCAAGCAAGATTTGTCAAAACTAATGTGTTATAACGTATACCAGAAGAACATAAGCATTTCTATGTAGATATTCTTACATGGCCTACTTGCACCAAAGAAGATGACGAATGAAGAAAGTATTTTACATTTATTGTATGTTTTCATTGATGTAGGACTGTATTTAGTATTCAAGACATTAAGTTGTCCATATATCATATTTTAATGCTACATAAATCAATCATAATAGTTGATTTTATTTTAAAACTGTGTTTTTGCACAATTTCAATGTTAAGTGCGAGGGGTATACTTTTGAAAGGGCTCAATTCCATTACTTTCAATTACTATAATACATCATGTAAGCACACTGTATTTCTGTTTCACATGTAGAGATCTTAAAAACACCTATAATAAGACATTGCATATGCAAGAATTTACTAACTGCCAATGTTTCTGTAAATAAACAGTTTTTTCTTTCTCCTGAAAAGTTATCTTTTCTGTCATTAAGCCCTTTCTTAAATGACCGATTCAATTAACACCTGACCTTGCAATATTAAAATTGTTGAACTTTTGTGACAACATTTAGCTTAAGTCTTGTTTCTATACAAAAACTAAGGTTAAGCCTCTATGGAAATTTAAATAATGAATTCTCTAGCAATAGGTATTTCTCAACAGTGGAAAAGTTGCACTCATTGGCCTGCAGTGGTAAATTAGAAAACTCCACACACAGTTGATAAATTATAAACCATATACTGAAAATGCTTGACTTGCATTTGATCTCACATGGACTCTCTACACTGATCAATGGCCCTAACCACTCCAATGACTTGCTTCGCTCAGCAAAACCTTATCTCCTTACTCTACTGACATATGAATGACAAATAAATCTTTTATCTCATACTTCGTGTTAAATGCAATTCTTACTGCTTCTTCAGAACATGTTAGCATCAAATTTTACTTCTGTGAATCTCTTTCTCAATTTAACTGTTACAATGCTGCATAAAAATCTTAAAAATTTTCTCCATAAAGGTAACTTACATAACTTCTTTTCTCTACGAACAGCTCAATAGTTACAATAAAAAACTAATGATATGGAAAATAAGTATTACAATCACTGTTATTAAAATTACATATCTTAAACACAACTTGGCATAAAAATATTTTTGTTAGCATGGGAATTATTCTGGCGTAACACATCTTGCAAAACATAAGTTTAAATTTGTGAGTCATCTGTAGGCAAAATTGTTTTAGTACTGTGCTAATATTTGAAAAATTAGGTGACATCTCCAAATTTATAGCCATAACAGGAATAATTAATTCTTGTAAAAGTGTAATATCATACTTTAAATTAAATTCTCTACCCAACAGCATATTTTAAAATCTTAAAATAGTACCAATAATCACACTATGCATTCACAATATTCCTAATCCCCCCAATTTTACCAACATCGATGCTTTAAACCAGCCTGTTCATATAAAATCGTAACAATTACTGATATCTCTGCAGTAGCAAAATACATAAATTAAGTCATCTCCAATTCTCCTAAAGAAAAGCAATAAAGCTCCGAACACTATAATCACACTAAAAAGTATCCTAATTATGCCCTCACAAGTCTTGATTTTGGATGCAATTAAATTTATCTCTATGCTTATCTAAGTTTCCTTCAAAATACTGGAACTAGTGCATTGGTTTAAAAGGAAAGGGGAATGTTTTAAGTCATTCAAACTATTGTATAATCTTACACATTTAGTCTAATGAATTTACACCAATTTTGATTACAAAAAAGAAATCAGTACTGAAGTACTTGGCTATATCACATCAATCACTTTTATCATGTAAACAATAACAAATTTAAAAATCGGTTTTCAATTAAAAACTGAGAGTAAACTCTCCTCAAAGAATTAAAAACTCATTATTTCATATGAATTAAACAAAACTGAATAAAAACATCTGGATTTGAATACAGCGAAAGTTTGGATTCTTCCTTACATAAGCAATAAATTACTCATGTTATCCAATGCACTTACCATCATCATTCTCTCTTGGCCTGGTCATCTAGTACTTGCAACAACGGATAATTCTCCATCCTTGTCTAGAGGGTATCATAACATATGTTAACCTGATGATAACTTCCACCTCATCCTTCCTGATATCATACTCTACACAGAGATACCTTTCTATCTCTCTTACTCTCTGTGTGTCTAACCCTGGTTAGCTGTATCATAAAATTGTATAACTTCGTCTTGCACGAAATTAATTATCTTCACCCCCTTCTACAACATGGCATTTATATTTTCATACTCTTAAATTCCTACACTTATATTATCAAAATTCACTTCAACTTGGCTGGTCACGTTCAAAATGTCTCTCATTTGTGTGCATGTCCTATACAAGATAAAATTCCGCACTATTCTTAGTTCTTCCACCTGTTAATCTTTTGCAATTACTTTCTGAAACTATTGGTGTGTGTGATTTCTGTCCATAATTGAAATTACTGCTAACGTCACATTTGCTGAACATATAAATCTGAAATGCTGTAGGAAAATACAGCAATGATATCAAAACTAAACCTGTAAAACTATGCAGTGACTCATAGTACCCTATCCACTTATTCCGACAATTTGTAATGCAAATATCCAGTTACTCAAAATTACTCAAAACAATCTATAAACTAGCTTCCATCTTATGTGAAAATTTGCAAAGTTCTAAATTATCTCGGTGATAGTCAAAGATCATAAGTATCGACAAACAAATAACAATTATAGCCAAAACTAAACATCACAATCTTGGAATTCCAGAAACATCTAAACACATGTCTATGTTCCAAAACAACATAAAGTGCCTTTATATTATTTGCATCTGCTGTATATCTCAACTAACTGTTTGCCCAAAAAATTTAAAATTCCATCTTACAAAATATTATCTTGGCGATAATGATCGACTTAAGTCACTATCGTGCAGATTCGTTACTCTATACGACAAAGGTTAAATCTAATCATGTATCATATAATTTTCATATTTCACATATTTTGTACATAAGGTCTCACTCCAAATAAATCAAATGCAACAACAAAAATATTTTTTACTTTACTCTTTAAAAATTGTATCGTAATCCAACTTGTCAATATAAAACCATGCCTAACCAAATTTTAAATTTAAAAAATGCAATTACATAGCATCCTATCCTTACACATAATTAAATCATCTCATAGTTAATGGGAAAAATCTATTGAAAAAATATAATATGTCCTTCCTTTCTACGGACCAAAAAACTGAATTTAAACTTTCTACCCAAATTCGAAATATAACTTATTCTGTTATGTCTCATCTCATTGCAGTGGCACGAATTACTTTATCAATTGACAACAATAATAATTACAGGCCTCGTCATGCATGCTTAATTCTATGAAATTTACTTACCCCTTGACAGTAAAATTTTTCTCATATCACACACAAAAATTAATCAAAAAATCAAATCACTTGCTACACTATGACCAAATACACAAAAAATAATTATGAAATTTACTTCGGAAAGAATATGTTCTGTTAGCGACAAATATTTTAGTTCTCTGACATCATACTTCTCTTCATTGAATGACCTCCCTTCTGTTGCGTTTGCAACTAACAAAAAATTAAGACTTTGAAACTCACCTGGATATCTTCCAGTAATTCTCTGCACTGGATTTGACACTCAGCTGATCTACTTTACCCACTTTTTCTCTGATAGATTATAAGAAATACTTAAGGATTGGATACCAACTGGTAACAAAGGTAATTCTTCACGATAGCCTCTGACCCTGGAGAGAGCTCCTGACAGGTAACTGTGACACTGCTGCCATTGCTGCCCTCCGAATCATCTTGCTGGGATGGAACTTCTCACTCGCTGGTTGCCCGTTCTCCTCACAGGAGTTAGGTCTCACTCGTTATGCTCGTTAACTCCCTATGCACATGGCCAGCCCTGATGTAAAGGAATGCTCCCACACATGGTGATTCCTCCTCCTCATGGGTAGAAGATAACTCTCGTGAACGCCCTCTCACATTTAGGTACCCCATTCCGGCCTTAGCCATTTTCCTCTCATGCTGAGAGATGTCGCTTCACACCCTTCACCCAGACCAACAATAACTTCGTTCCTCCGCCTGATCGACGTCAACTCTTCCTCCACAGTCTTCTCCTTCTTAAAGTACCTCCCGTTACTTTGACCTTCCTCGTTTGTTTCCTGCTCCGTCATTGCCCACGTTCCTCAACTCTGAAGACTCGTCAAATTTCTGGCATGCTCACACACAAACAAAATAAAACACCACATGCTTTGTATGGAAAAAACTGAAGTTGTAAGAGTTCTCTCTTCTTTCCGAGGATCTATGACAATACGAAGTGCCTGGACCGATTCGCAGGTTGTATCCTTAGTCCTCCTCAATAAAACTCAGCTTTCCTCTCCGAGCTCCAAAGGGATATCAACTCTCCCTTCCCTTATTTTATATGCCATCCTCGTTCAAATTTTTTATCTCCCTAGGTCTTTGCAATGACGGGCAATGCACCTGAAACACCTTACTCTTGTTATAGATCCATCTCGATCTCAAAAAATAAAAATGCTTTCCTTACTAGATAATATGCTTTGAATCTAATCAACTTATAAATCTTCATCCTTCACTCCTGGAAGATGTCTGGATATATTGTCACTGGCATTGCTCCCTTGACGCTCCAGCATTGGGATGGCTTCCTGATCTACCCCGCTAAGTACCCTGCTCAGCGTACCCACCCATTCGTATAACCTCTCTTGTAGCGGTGTACAAGACCTGCCTTTAATTTCACATGGGTCATTGCTACACTACACAATTCGCTTATAGTGGCATATTCTAGTGCTCAGTCAATCAACTTAAGTCTCACGACTCTTAATATATCCTCTTCCATCCAATTCAAAATTACAGCCACCTCTTCCATTTTGAGCAGAAAGTATGAATATTGTCTTTACTATCACCTCCATAAGTTGGTACCACAGACAGCAGATTGGAATTAATTTTACTATTATTGGCTCTCTGAATTGGCTACACCTTTTCTCATTCCACATTAATTTCCCGTGCTTCCTACTGCACCACACGATGCACCAAGGCTTCCGTTGCCTCTTGCACAGTTACGACCAGCATGATGGTTGCTAATTTTACAAGTTACGCACACAAATTCCAAATAAAAATTTAAATTGTTGGCCACACACACTCGGTATCTCGTGGGCGACCATTTCGAAGTCCATGGTCGGAGTTTTTACACTGCACTGCACTAAGCTGTTGCATGGCGGCGCCTTACACGGATGTTACCCCCTCACAAATTGAAGGCCTCGTGGCACGTGTACGACAGCCCCCAAAAAGTCTTGACACCATATGTGAGGTTGAACAACCTCTGCTGACACCAACTGAGAGGGTGGAACCCTTACTAACACTAGTTATGGTGGTAACATCCTTAGATGGAGCGTGGTGTATCCATGGTGGTCTAATCTTTGATGTCCAAGCTCGATGTTCTATGCTGCTGCAGATTCTTCCAACCTCGTACAAGCCCCCCTTTCAGGCTAGTGGCAGGATTCGCTAAGATCTCTTAACCATAATGATTTATTACTTGTTCCCTATTATCCCGTTTATTATACTTTATGTAGGCCTACACATATGACACTGAACTCTTCTTGTTACATCCCTAACATCCCCTTTAGGGGCTTACAAACCCTAGAAATACACGTCCTCTGCCATGGCTGTAAATGTACAGGGACTCTCCTCAACCGTTCAACTCTGATTCGATAATTTTACATACACGCGTTAACCAATAACTGGATGCTCCAGGAATTCACATGTCAGCTTAATACTTACAATGCATGGCTATAAGTGACCGTGTACAAAGTCCACAGGATATGCTGATTACAATATAATAGTTATTTTTATAACAAGAGAGTAATAAAGGTGTTTGTAGTGAGGGTGACAGTGTTATAGTAGTGCAATAATTAGGTTTCCACTTCGGCATGTTTGATTCTAGGATGAGGGTATCTGGAACTTATTTATGTCTCTTTTAAGATGCCATAATCCATACACAATAAGATGCATAATAAGAAGTAGATAACGATATGGCAAAACTTACCCTTGCTTACAGGAAGGTAAAGGGGTCCCTTTGTAAGCAAGTAGAAAGTGGCTCCCGAGGTTTAAACATGAAATTACACCCTTGATACATATGTTTTTTGCTGTGGACTAGTCTGTTATTGAAGAAATAATATTTTATGGAAGAGTTTTGAATGTGAAAAATCACCTAATCTTCCCTTGATTGTTTTGTTTCCTTACAAGTAGTAAATAAACAAATATTCATTATATGGAAGGAAATGGATAAATCTCATAAAGGTCATTTAAATATTACCGAAAAAACTAGAGAAACTAGTAAGTTAATAGGCCTAACAGCAAAATGTAAACAGTTGTGTAACAAGAAATATGCTTCTTCTGAAAGATGGTCGAGAGAAAATTCCATAAGTACTACAAATAAAACAGTACTTCTTACATACAACAGAAATCTGGTTACAAGATTTTCTCCTAACTTACCGTATTCATTACTAAAGAAGATGCTGGTGGTTAGCCCCTCAATGCCATCCTCTATGTCATATAAACCCTAGTTCCTTCATCTGCAGGCGGCTTCCATAATATGTTGTATAAGCTAATATGATGCCAAATATAATTTGTTCTTAACGAGTACAGTTTTAAATTTATGGAAAAAAAAATTTGACTAGATTGTAGATCAAGTTTCTGTCTTGCAGAATATGTATTTGTAGACACGTGTAATAAAGTTAAGATATTATATTATGATTTTAAAAAAAGTTAATTTTCTAACTCCATATAATGTTGCTATACCAAACTTTATTTTTGCAGTTTTAATGAATAATTTAAAACACAATCTCAATGTCAGGTGTCAGAATGTAGATGGACGTGGATGCATTTTTTTAGGAAACCTTCGGTATTTCTTTCAAATGAAGTCCTGTAAGTCAGTTTGCAGTGTGAACTTGAAAGCAGTAGTGAGTGTTTAGTCAGCTGAAATATTTCCAGTTATATATTAGATCACTTATGGGGAGGAACACACTCCTAGGAAAGTACCACAAAGCAAGAAATCAAAGCACTCAGTTGTGCTTATTGTGCCAGGAATGGGAGGTTTGATCTCTTCTTTGATAAGCTTTACCACATCAAACTAAATTACTATGTTATGTGAGAGTAACTAAATTATCTATTTTGTTCCGTAGTTTTTTCTATAATTTTTTTTTTTATGTTATATCCAGAGCCCGGAAGTTTAGGCATTTATTTTGTGTAAAATAGGCAGGCAAAATGGCATTTAAAATTTGACAAATAGGCACTAAAAGGCAAAAACAAAAAAAATTGTTACTTTCTAATACTCAAACATTACATGATATTTTTCTTGTTATATATGTGTACAAATGTTACTTACAGTGTATGCTGGTTGCACATGACTACAATATGCTTCTTCAAGTTATCAACAGTCATACTTAATCGCCTGTCAGAAAGAACGTTTTTTACAATAGAAAATGATCTTTCCACTTCAACTGAAGTAACTGGGGCGTACATAAATGAAGCTATTGTAGATGGACTCATTTCAAGATCACACTTTTCACCGTTAAGAACATCACGAATTTTTAACATTTTTTGAAAGTCCTCGTTAGCTGCCACAACACGTTTGCACTTTTCATAAACAGCCAGTCCCTTTTCCCCCGGCACTTTTCCTAGCTGGTTAACTGTTTCCTGAAAGATCTGTAAGGATGTTGGAAGGGTTTCACCTCTTTTCTCCAGTTTCATAATAGTCTCTGGTAAATTACCATAATGCACTGAAATGAATGCAAGATCACTGCTGAGATCTGAACAGCACAAAAGTTTTTTCACCTCGGAAATTGAAGCAGCATCCTCTTCTGATAATTGTTCCATCACAGCACGGATCGTTTCCAGGTTGTTTGCATAATACACTGCAGCTGAAATCCAGGTCCCCACCTCGTGATAATCGGCTGTGGAGGAAGAGGAAGCTCGGGCGCTACTTCCTTAAAAATCCGACATCGGGAAGGAGATTTCAGAAATATTTTTTTCGTGTTTGAAATTAGCTTGTCTACTTTAGGGTACAACATTCTTATCTCTTCAGCGATTCTATGTATGCCGTGAACTAAACATGTGAGATGAAAGATGTTGGGGAACAGCACTTTCAATGCCTGTGCAGCTTTCTTCATGTATGGAGCAGCATCTGTAATGAAAAGGAGGACATCATTGTGTTGTGTTTCTTCTGGCCAGATCAGAAGAAGCGAATTCGTGAATAACTGAGCTATTGATGAGCCATTAGCCTTTTTGAGCTCTTCTACAGTCAGAAGAAATGACAAGGATGAGGATGTTTCCATGGGTCCAATGATGACATTAGCTAGGTAACTTCCTGTAGCATCTGTCGTCTCATCTATCGAAATCCAAATCTTTTTCCCACCAACTTCGTCACGAATCTTTTGCAGAGTCTGTTCATAGCAAACATTTAAATATGTTTTCCTTAGAGTAGATTCTGACGGTACAACTTCCTTCGTGTATTTTTCCAGGAAATTCTTTAGAGTCTTGTTTTCCAGCTTCCAGAAGGGAATTCCGCTACCATGAAAGTGTTGTATAGGTCCAAAGAAAATTGTGATTGTCTATTGGATGAACAAACAGCTGTTGAAATCAAGGACAATTTCTTCTGTCCCGTCATTTTCAAAGCAGTATCTTTATGTTTAGCAGTATTCAGATGCTGAGATACAAAGTATTTCTTTTCGTGATTAATTGCTTTGCCACATACTTTGCACAACAAAACTGCGCCATCGGTAGTAAACGTATCTGCACCAAATTCACGAACGTATCCTTGTAACTTGCTGCTCAACGGTATGCTAAATTTTGGCATGATGCGGCCTCTTATGCGTTCGAATGTGGAATAAAGAATATTGCTTCGAATGCTTCGTTTAATGAACTTAGCTCTTTCTTTCTTTCTTTTTTTACAAAACCTCCAGTTTCTTTTTATGCCGACTGGGGAAACAATGACCGTGCGAACAACAACTTGAAGGAAATCGCAGCTCTTTGTTGCAAGCGCAGCATTGCAACACGTATTCAGAGCGGGTGGCTTATAACTAGAGACCGGATTTTAAAGGGAATTCCTTTTTTTATATTTCATCTCAAAGTTCGCCGACTTTCGTCTAAGGTAGCGTTTTTAAATCAACCTGAACCTGAAGTCAATGTTATTGTTGAACATGATATCATGCTACGCAGACATTTCAATGCAAAAATGACACTCCTAATCGAGAATGAGCATTTATAATTTGAAATTTTTGTATCTAAAATTGCAAAAAAGGCCTTTACACATTAAAAAGTTGTTGAAGCTAATAAAAGGCAAAATAGGCAAAATAAAAAACTTCACTACAGGCTCACAACAACACTAAATAAATTTTTCCTTTAAGAAAATACAGATACAGGCATCTATAAAAGAAAGGCATTTTGCCAAAGTTCCGGGCTCTAGTTATATCTGTTACACCAGTGTTTCTCAACCTATGGTCTGCAGACCACTGATGGTCTGCAGACATAATTAAAAAAACCATAAAGCAAGTGGACAGTAAAGAAGTAAATTTTTTTCACATATTTCGTTATATTGACCTATAATTAATACCCCAAATATTAAGAATATAGACCTTCTTTTAAAAGTGGGATGTAAAATTAGGGGTCCGTAAAATCTTTTAGACATTTTAGAGGTCCTCGGGTTCAAAAAGGTTGAGAAACGCTGTGTTACACAAACTGATATTTGTGGACTGTACATCTTTGTAAATTCTTGAAGGAAATTCTTGAACCATTGACAAGGGTGTCGTTTAAAACAGGTCAACAGGAGTGTACACAGTTTGCTTATTGTAACAAGAGTGCCTATAGTGTACGTTTTTGTTTTGTGTATTCAGTTTTTTGTTAGCATGGAAATAAATAATCAAATATATGTAATATTTAGCTTTAAAACCTTCTCTGAGATTATACTAAAATGTTCAGGCTGCATTTCAGTCAGAATTCCATCAAAGTACATTAGTTTTTAATGGCTTCTAGCAATTTACACACTACAGACGATTTTCCATCACCTGATGATGTAGAAAGATTACTTGTGTTATTTGAGAATGTAGCAGAAGTCTCAAAATTACCTGGCATCTGGATATATAAACAAATATAAATGATAATTGCACATCATCCTAGGCATTGAACCAATCTCGAATGTTATTATTTTTCTTCACTTATCACTAATCTGGACATGAATATATAATTAGAGCTTCACTGATTACTTGCTCATTCAATTAAAACAAACAGTTATGAATATAGGTGTGATAATTTCCCAAAATTAAATCAAAATGTACAGAGCCAAGATAAGATAAATAAGTTGATAAATACAGTATGTGTGTGGATTTTTGAAGCACTGTTCAAGAGGTTATGAAGTGAAGAAATCTCAAGTTTTGACAGGTTCCTTTGAAGACTGCTATATTCATTTCAATTCTAATTGATGTTTATAAGCCATATTTACTGTTTTCGTCGTAATGTTTTTACAATTTAATTGTTTAAAAAAAATGTGTTTATTCAGTGCTACCACGGTAAATTTTTTATGGCCTGAACAGGTGTACAAACATTTTGTACACTCACAAAAGTAATTTGACTCAATGGTCTCTTATCTAGCCAATTAATGAGTAATTATGAATTAGTTGCAATAAAATAAATGTGTGTAAATTGTTTCCTATTAGCTGTTATATTTTACCCAGTTGCTTCTTTTTTGTTATCTCATAAATATGAGAGTAGTAGTTTATGTTGTTCTTAGAAACTCATAACTGAATATACAGAGTGTTAATGAATAACACCGAAATATTTTAGTTGTGTATAGAGGGGACATAGACAAGCAACTTTTATTGGGAGATTTTTACTCTATCGATTCAATTTTTCCTGTTACAGCATAAAATCTCCCAGGGTATGACCGCCACTGACTTCTAACATTAGAAAAAAATGAAAACAAAGGAACTTCGTTGTTAACACTTTAGTTATGAATGAAAAAACTGATGCAGTGGCGACCAGTCATGTGAATAGTCAGTAAGTTTTGCAGATTATGGAAAAACTAAATTATGATATAGCTGTTGACGAATGATTAAGGATCAGGTTTTTATCGTTCACTAGGAAGGCATGAAGTCAATTAAATGAACATTTTAACCCTGTTCCGTGTAATTATTGATTTATGAGCACCAAATTATAATGACTTTAATGCCCTGTAGCATACACAACTTACGTCATAGAGCAAAAATCTCCCAATAAAAGTTGCTTGTCTAAGTCCTCTCTATATACAGGTAAAATATTTCGGTGTTATTTATTTACACCCTGTATAAAAAAAAATGTTTGGATGGGTTTTTATGTTATATGGTGTATGTGTGTGCTTAGGAATATTTCTTCAATAACCTGTAGAACCTTGCTATTACCAAATAAATGAAAGCAAATTACAAAGAAAAGTTTTTCTAAGTCAGTTCTCAAGTGTATTTCAAGTCTTCTTCTCTTCTTATTCTTGTGATGTAGGATGGCATCCTGTTTATTTCCCCTTTATTTCTCAGATGAGTCTGTAGAAATAAATGTTATGGAAGCATATAACACATAGTTTCAGTTCACTACAATATAGACTACATTTATTCTCTCTCTTTTTGACCACCTGCATGGTCATGTGGTTAACATTGCCAGCTATGGATCTACAGACCCAGATTCAATCCCCAGTACCTCCTTGGTTTTTCTGAAGTCTGGGGATGCACTCAGCCTCATGACCACATGCCCCCCAATCTTGCCATCTGTCTAGGGTAGGTGACGCATCAGCCTAGTCCCTTGAGGGATGCACCACCACTGAATTAAGTTAATGTACATTTTTAAGCCTATTTTTCGTCTTCGGTGCAAGCGTAGCATATCTTAGATGAGAATCCATGCACTTTGGCTTCTTATATGTCTCACACTATATCGCTGTTTTTCTGTCACCTTATTAGTCAAGAAATTCAACTTTGTCTATAAATCTAGTTGAGTTCTATCTGTAAAATACATGTGTAGGTAAAGAAGATTCAATTTATATTCACAAAATACTAGAACGAATTGAAACCTAGTATTTATACATACTTTGTGCTTTTCATAAATACTAAATTTGTATTAATTATGTACAACTGCACAATATAAATGTTCTATGAAAATTGTACTATTATGTTTTATTGAAATAGTTTGCAGATATTATAAGTACAGTGAGTCTCAGGCAGATTGGTTCCGCCGCGCGTTGGGTTCCCCGCAGATGACGCTCTTATCCCCGGTATGCGGCAAAGGAACTCCCCGGCAGTTGACTGACTTGTCCGTGCGTGACAATGAAAAATAAATGAAATAAGTTTGAAAATAACGAAAATAGGCACCTACCTTATTACAGGGGATGCTGGAAGTGTCCTCCTCCTACATCCACACATTTTTGGCATCGTGACAGGAAATTCCGGTTCACACGCATTAATTGTTCATCCGTTATTGAGTTTATCTTTTAGTTCTTCTAAAGTGTGGGGATTTCTTGCGTACACTTTGTTTTTCAAGTACCCCCATAAGTAAAAATCACAAACTGTTAAATCTGGGAATCGTGACGGCCACAAACCCGCACTGATCACTCGATCTTCAAAAATTTCACTAATTAATTTTAAAGAGTCGTGGGCAGTACGAGCAGTGGCAGAGTCTTGCTGAAAATATCCTTGTCGGCAGTCAATGTCAGTCAGTTCTTCGAAAAAGGGTGTGAGTATAAGATTCCTGTATACTTGTGCATCAACGTTTACCGCATAAAAAATAGAGCCTATAATTCTGTATGCATTCACTGCACACCATACTCCTACCCGTTGGTCATGCAGAGCGATTTCGTGAATGCGATGGGGGTTTTCCTGACTCCAATACCTGTTATTCTGCGTCAAAACATACCATTTAAATGGAACCATGCTTCGTCCGAAAAGAATATTAGGCGCGGATCAATTGTTTCATCACGAACGTTTCGCAGAATCCAGTTACAAAAAGTACCCGCTTCTCATGATCTTGTGGCTGCAGTTCGTGTACTACGGTTACTTTGTAAGGTTTCAATTTTAACATTTTCGTAGCCCGCCAAGCCGAACTCTTTGAAACCCCTGTTTCTTGTCCAAGTCGTCTTAGAGATTTTGTAGGCGTATGTTCTAATCTTTCTCCAATTTCATCCAGTTTTTCCTCAGTAAGCACATGTTTTCTTACCCTTTTCTTCTTATCCAATAAAGAACCCGTTTCTCTGAGTCTGTTTACAAGTCTCTGCACGGTGTTTCTGTGTGGAGGATCTACACCTGGAAATTCTGTTCTAAAACATCTTACAACTTCCCTACAAGACTCTGTTTTCACGTAATTATCATACATAAATATCCTCTGCTGCACTGTGAACACATTTGGAGCCATTGTGACAACTACAGAATCACTATCACGTCTGTACAACACGAGAACAATGCTCAACTGCAGGCTATGCGGCAATTGTTGACTTAACTGCGGGGACACACAGCTGGCGCGACGCGGGAAGTGTTGAGTCATCACAAGATAAGCACAGCGCGCGACAAGCGGCACCAATCTGTCTGAGACTCACTGTAGTTTGGTATCACTTTATTTTATTTAACAACAATTTAGTTTAGCGAGGCTCCAAATTGGCTAGCTTGTTCACCAAGTCATGAGGAAGTTGGCATGCCTCTAAAGATTTTTCGTCCTAATAAGAATTAAGCCTTTTCCCTTAAGGGATTTTCAGGCTGTTCAGTTATTCATGTACGTTAGAAGATATGAAAGAATATATATTGACATTTTTTCGTTTCAGCTATGTGCAAAAAGAAGTTCTAGAGAGCTGATGAGAGAGCGTAATGTCTACATCATCTTGAGAGAATTCCATAAATGGGAGAAAGATCGCACAGTTCTGCTTGCCTGTGAAAACATAGTGGATATCCTCATAAGGTATATACTAAATGCATTTGTATTATGTAATATCTTTAGGAAATCACTTGTTTTATCCATGCGTGCCATGAGCTGATTCGCTTGTCTTCCTGAAGTCAGCTGGAGAGTGCCAGCACCCTGCCACTCTTTACCGGTGTAAAGTGACAAGCAGTTTTGAGTGGAAAAGATGTATTATGGAAAAAATAGATAAATTCATGAAATATTTTTTTATAAATACACCAATGTAGTGTACTATTTGTTTATAATATCAATAGATACAATAACTTAATATTAGCTTCTAAATATAGCATCAAAATGAATATTTTTGTGAGAAAAATATTATTTTTGTACTTTCAGTTTAAAACATTTTGTGTAAAAAATGCACATGAAGAAAAATTAAATGCTTAAATGCGTAAAAATTGCTTTGTCTAAAACAAATAACATGCATTATTATTCTAGATTTGTTGAATTTATTAAAAGAATAACACGCAGAAGAGTAAAAAACACAATTTTAGGCCTACTCACCAAGGGCAGCTGAAGTAAAAATTTATAATTTTAGAGCCATGAAACATTGTTCTGGAACATTTCTGTTGAATTGTACATGTTATAATCTTTCATGCTAGATTTTATTTACCTTTATAATATTAAAAACACTGTTAATGTGTTCCAAACATCCAAACACAGTTTCTTGCGAGGTGGAGAACTAGAAAGCATGATTTAGTCATCATCGTCATTGCTGCTATCGCAATCCGATAACAGTTCACAACTGTAATTACTGCAATAACTTTTCGTCATCCCCTAAAGAGAGCAAATCACGAGAAACACTTGTGACTTTCGAACATAAACTGAGTAAAATAGTCTTTCATTGTATTTTGGTGTCATAAAAAGTGAAAAGAATAACATTTACTATTACTAGGGATAGGAATTTTTCGCGATCGCGAATTTAACGATTTTTATTAAGAACTGTATTAGGAATGATAACTAGCTTCAACACACACAACAGTACCCTGAAAAATGCTTTTTGAACTCGCGAATTGATGCGAATTTCGCATGAAAATGCGATTTTGGCATGAATTTTTACTTTAAAATGCGATTTTGGCTCGAATTTTTCCTTTAAAATCCGATTTTGGCACGAATTTTTACTTTTTTACGAGAAAGAGGCCGAAAACGAAAATTATTGAAAACTTGCTGAACGCTAAAGTACCGTATTTATCTTAATATAAGTCGCACTTTTTTCCTAGATTAAGCCCAGCAAAATGAGCCTGCGGCTTAAAATCGCGCACAAGTGTTTTTAGGTAGTAATGGGAACATTTCTGTCAGCGACTCCCGATAGGTGGCAGCAGGGTCAAAAGAGGTCCAAGCATGTCGTCTGCTGTCCATTGAACATAATGGACCAGACTATTTAAACATCAATCAGAATGCCAGAAAACATGTTGTGGCGATCATCTGTGTAAAACAGAGGTGTACACATATGCTTTACGAAATATATGGTTATAAAATATAAGGAAGATTAAACGGATGCTAATAGTTAATAGTCTATGATTTCCTTCAAATCTCCTCGCTCAACACTTTCAAATCCTCAGAATTGACTCACTATCTTAATCATTTTTACAAAGAATAAAACTTAACAAGAAGTAGTATTCTCATTATCTACAACAGAAGGCCATGTTTCAAATATCTTCATCAAATGGACAAGATTCACTTATGTTCTGTTGCTTTAAACAGAAAGTTCGCCCAGCAGGAAACTCAACCATTTATTCTCTTTCAAACTATGATACAAAATTACTTCTATGGACAGTATTTGATAAATACAACTTACTTAATTTATCAACTTCATAAAAAAAAATCACATATTTCTGTTTCACATTTTTTATAATTTGTATAATAAAATTATTAATATTTTGATTAAATTCGTAAGTTTTTTCATTGCAAACATTAAAACAAATCGTAAAATTGAAACAATTTCAAAACTGAATTATTCTTACAGACATTGGTTGTTCTTGTAAATTGAAGATTAAAAATATATATATATTTTAAAGAAGACGTCAAAGCATATTTTTCCTTTCTATACTAGCAATTGGCACTGGCTATTTTTTCCCTCTAAATACAAAAAATAAAAAGATAAATAAATCAACTACACTGTTATTATATACAACTCACATTTATAATGCACATTAATGATATTAAAACACTATATTAGAACTGGAATTACCGATGCACGTAGATATTTTAACTCGAATCGAAGAGAACATAGTATTTTGAATTATTAGCATATGAGAACCCAGTACAATGAATAACAATTCCCTGCGAGCCATAATTCTGAAACTTATGCAATATAATTCTAAAACAAAAAAGTATGAACCTATATTATGGATGGGCGTTGACGATAAAAATAATACGCATTTAGGCCTATAGTAATAATCACAAGAAAATCATTTCCTTTTTACCTTATTTTGACATTCCAGCTTCTTTCAAATTACGTTGACTTCATGAAAAGAACATTCTATTACTAATATGATACACTATTCAAATACTTTTATTTTTATTTGTTTTCCACACAAAAACTTAATGACAGCTATAATTCTGGAGCATGTCTTATTCGTAAGCCTTTAAAGGATATTATTTAGAAGCAAGCAAACGTAACCTAAATTTATTTATAAAATATTAATGATAATAGGAATAAAATATTTACACATTTGTATCCAAGTTCTTTACTTTCTATAACTACTGTGTTATATTAATCAAATATTAGCATCTGTTTACCACACAGTAAATCCATAACCGAAAGCTGAAATATATACAGAATATTGTGAAAGCAAACAACCATGAACCTAAATTACTTTTTAAAAATGACTTACAGTTACAGTATAAAGAATTTTTTTAACATATTTACGACTATGGTTATAAATCTAAAGAAGATGGGATGTTTTCTTTGTGAAGTACTGTACAACAAGTTTTAAATGTTTCATAACATTTGAAATATTTCTTCACCATTTAACGAATACAAATGTCATCGCGATATACAGGAATAATTTTAATATTTTGAATTATTTGTCACTAAGCTACACATGTCTCTGCCACTGCAAAATAATTATTGTTCCTGTTTTTGCTGACACACCCCACGGGTTCTTTTCGACTTAATAATTACAACCAATTATTACTTCAGACAGACATTAATTATTTAATTCTTTTAGCAAATCAGTACTTTTTCTGGCGATCTCACACTCTCCTAGGCAGAATATAGGTATCTGATTTCTGGAATATAACTTAAACGTTATTAATCGCCAGTTTTTATAGGAAAGCCAACATTATTCACATCTATTGATACGCATAAGTATATGGCAGAACGAGATGGCAGGACCTCCTCAGACCCTGCTGCGCTCTGGTGGACAAATTTTTAACTACATGCAAAAGGTTCCCATTGTAAAATGAGCACAATATAGCCGGCTGATCCATCGTAGCTGGTTCCCCTCTTCCAAGCACCACCATCTATCGATTATCTCGAATCTCCAGCACTATCGATATATTAATCGATTTAACATCGAAAATGTATCGATTTTAATCGAAGCATCGTAAAAATGCGTAAGCAAGTGATGTTTTGCGTATTTTGGGCATTTTTGATAGCAGTATTACAGAATATGCATGTATTATGAGCTGTTCAGAAGTAAAAAATGTCGTAATGTATGGGAATGTGAATAAAGGCAATTTTGAACTGATAGTAACAAAGTGCAGTTATGAAGAATAGAAAAATCGCGCGAAATTCAACACTGAAAGTCATATGAAGTGTAAAGTACTGATTTCTGTTTTCTTTTTCATCAGTTTTATTTAATTATATTAAATAAAATTAGAATATCTTAACTTAAGTCAGCTGATACTTTATTTTTCTTATTTCAGGCCTATTTCGGCTAAGAAATGTGTTACTGTAATATCATGAATATGAGGCAATTTATTTTTTCACTTTGGGGTTAATTTAATTATTTTTACTTTACTTTATTGCTAAAAAGGCAGGCGTGGCTTAAATTCAGGGGCGGCTTATATTTGGATAGATATGGTACCTTCATATTGTGTTTTTACAACCTCTTTGGACTTTTACCGCAAGACGTCACGATCGACCTTCAGTATGAAAAATAACTTTGCATTGTATTTTTACAAGCTCTATCGATTATTAGGATTAGTATTAGTATGACGTATTTAGTTCTCTTTAGAGTTTGGCATCATTTTGGTTTTGTTTTATGATAAGACCTCACATGATTGTCGTCATTGTTGCTGTGAAAATTGTCGAATAGTAAATTAATAAGGCCTCAAGATGCTAAATAACAAACTAAGCACAAAGGATAGGGCTTTCCAATATCAGAAAGATGAATTTTATTCCATTGAGCACATAAAAGGTATGCTTTCCCGTGAATCTGCTTTAGTTTTGAAAGTACCGAAAAGTTCAATTGAACCCACCGAATTTCACATTTCAAAGTACCGCTTTCTTCAGTTTGAAAACACCGAAAAATTCCTATCTCTAACTATTACATACCTGTCTGTCAATGCTGGTTATAAGGGTCTGCATTCCATCACTATAGGATATTACAAAAATATGTTAACATTGTGATTTCTTCAAGCCGATATGGCACTTGGCCAGGCCAGGCTGATCTGCTTTTACCTGGCACTTAAAGGAAAGATTACCGCTCTACCACTTGGTACTTAAAGGGTTAACATAATTTTGGTTTTAACTTTAATATCTACAAGTATATAAAGGTTACCTGTGAGAAGTTCTAGGTTACTATGAAAGTATTAAGAACATTATGAATTTAGAGTGAAATAGTTAAGAGTAATAAATGAACAATTCCAATAAAAACTAAATCAAAGGTGCCAACTATTATTGATTTCCTGCCAAACATGTTGGAACGACGAGTGAAGATACTAGCGAGGCATGAAGTGCATGATAGAATCTATTATTCATATTGGAGCAACAACAAAAGAATCCTAGCATTCATATCATAGTGTTAAATTTGACAATATTATTTACATTTTGTAATAAGTAATTGTGACTGTATTTACTTGAATGTGAATCATTAAACCATTAGCGGTTTCATCTGAGGAGATAATTCACCCAATCACTCAGAACTAAGAGCAATGGTTGCTGCAGCCAGATCCCCACGCGACCAGCCAACTCGTATGTGAGACACACTGTAGAATTTTGCCTAATATCCTTAACTGTTATGTTATTGTATGGCTACATTTTAAGAGGTTCTCAGCCTTTATCTTTACTAAACTTCTTTTATTGTGGTGTTTATTCCTTTGAGCCATTAATGAATATGGTGTGCGGCCCTTCTGGTTTATGAATGTTGCTGTCCAATTTTTTTAATGCTGACGTTATCCATAAATTCTGTTGTTTTCAGTCAGCTAAAGAATTTACTCATGATAGATGTTACATTAAATTTGCTGCTATTTTTTATATTTAATATTTTCTTGACTTTTCGTGGAATAAATAACATTACATTAGACTAAAATGGAGATGAGATTGGGTTTAGTTATCGATTTTAGTAGTGACCTTTTTCTTCTCGACTTGTACAAATAAAAGACAAAGGAATTTAGAAGTTTGCTACTTTCTCACAAAATAAATTATTACATGAACACCACTAGTAATTCTGTCAACAAACAAAAGAAAGATCTGGAATATAGTTAATATTACACTAGGCAGGGTTAAGAAAGCTGACAAGATAGTCTTTAATGTAAACAATAAAGTAATAACAGAATCAGGTGATGTAGCAAACTTATTTGCTGAATTTTATTCTACTGTAGTGGAAAAAACCATAACTGATCAGTTGATCACTTTGGCTTGAGTAACTCTCCTAATTGTTCCACTTTGATAAGTTCTGATAGAAGCTTCACCTATTTCTACACAGATGCATGAGAAGTAGTCCTTACGTGTGGTGAGTAGACTGTATATTTAGATCCCTATATGCCCATATGTTATAAAATGAAGTACAGTTGACTTTGGCCCTTTGCTTCAGCCAAAGGCAGATGGTAGACTCTTGGAGGCCAGGGCTTAATCGACTCCAGATGACTGAGAAATAACTTATTCTTATGTATGTAACATAAACATGTTCTGAAACAGGATTATCATTAGGTGTATATGAAAAATGCACAGTTTCTCTGGGTTAGACAAAACAAAACCATGAATTTTAGTTTCAATAGAGCATAAAAAGTACCGTATTTACCCGATTATGAGACAACGTTTTTTCCCAAATTCTTCATTTAAAAAATAGAGGTCGTCTTACGTTCGCAGATTAAGCCAAATCAAACTTTAGTAGTTATGGCAACAGAGTAGAAACACGACGTCATGGTTACAGCGATGTGACCAGTATGATAGGGGAAAATACCAATATAAATTTGTGCTAGTTTCATTGTTTTCATGAAGGAAATAAACAGAAGATGTTAACTGTTACTAAATAGAGGTTTCCTGTTTGTTTTAGAGTAATAAGCACGAGGTGTTTACAAGAACTGGTCGAATTCAATATACCGATAAACATTGTCACGTTGGCAGTAATGGTGGACCGGAAACATGCTTGCTCCCATCCGGCCATTGTTCTCTATCTCGTTTTTTTCTCCTTTTTGCAGCGGGTAAATCTCCACATGATTGTCACATGCTCGGCTGATTATTAGGGTTTGTTCTCCTTTGAAACTAAAGTGAAATCTGTATAGTTTGCTTCCACAGCCATCAAGAATGGATCCAAACCATAGGCCCCGTGACTGTTGAGAAACGAGGAATCACAGTTCCCAGCTGGTTCACACAGACATTATGATGCTAACTTTAAGATAATGGCCATTATTGACTCCGAGATGATGAAGAGGGCGGGACTTACACTACAGCGCAGAACAACGCTAGCTCAGTGACTACCCGCAGCGTTTGATGATAAATTAATTAAATTTCAGCATCATGTAATCTGTTTGCAGAAACAACATGGCTATTTGCTAGGTCATAAAGACAATGCTGATCAGTGATATCTCAGACTAAGTGCTGAAAGTGAAAACCCAAGTAAACTATTTGCTTTTATTTATTTATTTTTAATTAATATAAATAAAACCATTTGGTCAGAATTTGTTAAAAATAAAAACCTCAAAAAGCCTCTTCAAAATAGGCTTATATTCAGGAAAATACAAAATCTCAAAAAGCCTCTTCAAAATAGGAGGGTCGTCTTATATTCACGATCGTCTTATAATCGGGTAAATACGGTATTTACGGTATTGACAGAGTATTTGAAAATGGGGAGGAGGCTCCTTGAAACGCGTCATACCAAAATATGGTAAGTGAAGCAAAAAGTGTGTTTATGTCAACTCATATAGTAAATTAATTTTATTTAAATACGGTATATTTGTTATTAAACATTCACTCTCAAAATTTTGCAATAAACAAAATTTGTAAGAAATATTAATTTAGATATTTTTGTCATATGTAATTTACAATAAAATCAACATTTAGCGAAATAGGGTATTCCTGCTTTTACTGTGTACTGATATACAAACAAATTATAGCCCATATCTTTCCATTTACTAGTCAAGTATGAACTCTCCATAAAGTAATTTACAGTCGGTCAAATAAAAAACGTGGGGCGGTATTTGATTAAGTATCACAAACGAGCATATGCGCATGTACAGGAAGGCTTAAGGTTAGATTCACATCTGCCTCTTGTCTGTCCATGTATTTTCTTGATTATTTAGTCAGTTTTGTTCCGAAACGAACATGTATAGAAGGCTGTGGCTATATGTCTCACATCCGCCATATTCTTTGTTGCAAATTCTTATAATATTAATAAACAATTTTTTAAACAATTAAAATTACAATACAATAAAACAACAATAATATTAATAAACAATTAAAAAACAATTTTTTAGTTGGCTTAGAAAATTATTTAAAACGAAATCGAGGAAATTATTATCACATAATTGCGGGTGATATCAATATCCAAATATTGGACGATCAAATAGGGTTAGATAGGGATGGAAATAAATATATGAATATTTTAAATGAATTTGGTTTTACAAAATATTTAAAAGCGGTAACGCACTTAGGCAACACAAAGAAGTCTTGTTTAGATCACATATTTCTCAAATCTATGAACAATTTGGATTTTAATAGCTGTGTATACCAGAGTGATATCACAGACCATTTCACAACAATTGGCACATTCTCGTTTACACATAATCACCATAGCTACAACTTAGAACATACCCCTGCTACCATAAGCCATATCAAAATAGACCATCTGTCCGACAGGCTAAGGAACGAGACATGGTGGTCAGTATATGCTGCTATGGAAGCTAATAGAGTATTTTCATATTTTCATGGCATTTTAAAAAATCATATTGAACATAGTAGAATTTCCAAACTTATATTTATATCTTGTAAATATAAAAAAAATAAAACCCTGGATTACTACTGGCATTGTAAAATCAATTCGAGTACGTGACAAAATTGCAAGGAAAGTTAAAAGTGAACCGTTAAATTTGATGTTACAAGATCAATATAAAAAATACAGGAACCTTTTAAATACGATTGTAAAAAAGGCTAAAACATATTATTACGAAACCAAGCTCAAACAATATTCACATGACCCAAAAAGATTTTGGCGAACTATCAATGAAGCTACAGATACATTAAAACGAGAAAATACGAATATAAACAAATTCGTAACAGAAGAAGGATAAACAATTACCAATAATATTGAAATTGCTAATGAATTCAATAAACACTTTTCTCAGATTGGACACAAAATAACAAGCTCCATATTAGCATATTCATCGCAAACTACTCGCAATAATAATCTACATTCAAATCCAACAGCTTCTCTGTTCCTACAGCCAATAATTGAAAATGAATTGATCTTAATTGCCATAAACCTTAAGAATAGCGTTACTCCTGGAAGTGATGACATTTCAACAACTATAATGAAAGCAATTATTAGATTTATTTCTAAACCCCTTACTCATATTTTCAACCTATGCTTAGCTCAAGGCTTTTTTCCGGATGAATTAAAATATGCGACAGTAATTCTATTGTACAAATCCTGTGACAAATGTAATTTAAATAATTATAGGCCAATACCCTTATTATCTACCATTGCAAAATTATTAGAGAAATGCATAAAAAATAGACTAACAAACTTTTTAGAAAAAAATAAACTATTAGCGGAATCACAATTTGGTTTTAGGAATAATATGAGTACAGATGATGCTATAATGGCCGTTACATCCACAGTTATTAAAGCAGTAGATGAAGGAAAAAAATGCTTAGGTGTTTTTCTGGACCTAAGAAAGGCCTTTGACACTATAAGTCACATCATTTTGCTAAATAAATTAGAAAATATTGGTGTTAGAGGTACTGCCTTAGACCTATTTCGATCATATTTATCAAATAGATACCAAAGCACTAAAGTTAACAACGAAAAAAGTGAAAACGTAGTGCTAAATATCGGCGTCCCACAAGGAACTGTGTTAGGTTCTTTGCTCTTCTTAATATACACCGTGTCCGGGAAAGACCTGACGAAAAAGAAATAATTATATATCAGAAACTATTACAGTTACTGCCTCAGTATTTTCACAGTAGGAAAGACAAACTCAAAAAGTTTTGTTATGTAGCATCCCGTAATACGCATGAGCATGCACATTGTTGTTGCACGAGGAGAAACGAGAAATAGCTTGTTCTGCTTAGCGTGTGTAGTCAGTCTTATTATGAGAACTGGGAATGCAAGTTGTGCGTAGGCTACAACGTCGTTTCCAAACGGACAAAGGCCGAAATCCTCCCGCCCGAAACAGCATCCTTCATTGGCACAAGCAATTTCTGGAAATAGGTAATGTTGAGTCACAGCAGGGAAAGGCAAAGAAATCGCGCATAAACGACATTGACATTGAAAGGTTACGGGCTGGTTTTGTAAGAAGCCCGAGGAAATCTATTCGTGAGGCGGCAAGACAACTGCAAATGCCAAAATCCACAGTCTATGGGAGAGAAGGACCTACACCATAGCCACCAAGGTCACCTGACATGACCCCACTGGATTTTTTCTCGGGGGTTTTGTGAAAGACAAAGTGTATCGCACGCCTGTGACCGATAATGCAGATTTGCGTGGCCGAATCTACGATTCAATAACACTAGTCACACCGGAGATGCTTTCGCGTGTGTGGCACGAAATTGAGTATCGGGCCACAAATGGTGCTCACATAGAGGCTTATTAAAACTCATCGTGTTTCTCTTTGTAACCGTGAAAACATCAAGTCAATAAATGCAATAGTTTCAGATATATAATGATTTCTTTTTCGTCAGGTCTTTCCCGGACACCCTGTATATCAATGATCTTCTTAAATTAGATATAAATCTCATCAAAGGCAATGTTTATTCCTTCGCTGATGACACAGTAATCATATTTTCTGGAAACAGTTGGGAGCACGTTTTTAGTAATGCTAACATTGGAACAAACAAAATAAAAAAAATGGCTCGATGAAAACCTTCTGTCTCTAAACATTGATAAAACAACATATTTACCTTTTTCACTAAACTCTAAAGGACTTTCCTCGATAAATGCACAACACAATATAATCTTACATGAAATCTCTTGTTCTATCCCTTTTAATTGTAAATGTCCAAAATTAAGTTCATCAACACAAGTAAAATACCTAGGTGTTATCATTGATCAAAATTTACGGTGGGAAAAACATGTTCAATATCTGTGTCTTAAACTACGGAAAACTATATATAAATTTGTTATATTAAGAAACATTATGCCACAGAGTACTTTAAGATTAATATATCTAAGTTTAGTCCAATCGGTTATACAATATGGAATAATAGGATGGGGTGGGATATGTCAGACTGCACTTCGCCCATTGTCGTTGTTGCAGAAAAGAATAATCAAGATATGTTTAAAAAAATCAATCGACTATCCATCTAAAAGTTTATATAAAGATTTTGACGTATTGAATATTAAACAATTATAGTCCTACACTTTATTCAATTATTTCCATAAACATCATGAAAAATTCATAACACGAAATCACTACTATAATACAAGAAGGTATAATATCTCTTGTCCTCTTTTCGAACCAAAGTGTGCTACAGAAGTAGGTCTAAGGCATAGTATAAATTTCGGACCACGGCTATACAACAATTTTACTAGAAGAAACCCTAATCTGATACCATTAAACAATAAATTGTTTAAAAAACAAGTACTCGAATTGATTAAATCTAACTTGTAATTGTACTTTTACTCACTTTTTTCCGTTATTCATTCTTAACTGTAAATTTTTAATTTTTAACATAGGGTATTTTGTTTGTAACTCTGTTATGTTATTGTAATTTATTTTTTTCGTATCTTTGTTCATGTATTTTATTTCATGTAAGCAATCTTATTTATTCTTATTCTTATTTTTTGCCTAAAACTATAATATGTATGTTTTTTTATATAGTTCAAAATATAATTTTTAGTATGACTGAACTGACCCCGAACACGAGCTATGCTAATGCGGGGTAAATGTTGCTCTTTTGTATTTGTAATAATTTATATTTGTATTTTTAATAATTTTATATTAATTTGTATTTTCTAATTTGTAATTTGTAATAATAATTTGTAATTTGTAAATTTGTAAAAAATTGTAAAAAAAATAGACTCAGTTTGATACTAAAAAATTAATAAATTCACAAGGAATATGAATATTCAAGGAGCATTTTTTAAAGATTTTATTTTATAATACCGGTACTTGTAGTGCAAAATCAATAACTTACGTTCAACTTCTGCAACCAATCTAGCATCGAAATCAGATCCAAGTTTCCTATGAAAACTTCCGGTCGCATTATAGTGAAGTACCCACCTCTTTAAGAAATATGGAACCTTCTCGCTGCTTCAGAGGCCGAAAAATGCAGTTCAATTACAGCCCTAACTACACTTTCTCTCAAGCTAGCATTTGTATGTGGTGCGATGACACAAAGCAAAATGAATTATGACAATACATTAAGTTGAATATCGTGTATTGCGCTTTCCGCGTTTTTAATTTTTCCCTCGTTCATTTTTTTCCTCCTGTCGCATGGCCTCATATGTTCCGAAAATGACCTGTATTTTATATTTTTTTATAGGAAACTTGTGAACTAATGCGTTAAAACTTTAATTTTAACTGCATACGAGTCCCGACGTTTTTTATTTGACCGACTGTACATGTAGCCAAGACAGCACAATCAGGGTTGGAAAAAAACATGTTTTTTTAAAAAGAACAAAAAAAAAACTTTTTTTTTTTTGTTTAAAACATGTTTTTTTTGTTTAAAACGTTTTTTATGTGAACAACAATGTTGGTTCTTTTAAACGTTTTTTATGTTTACATCAATGTTGTTTGTTTAAAAAAAGTTTAAATTGTTCATTTTGTTTAAAATAACCATTTTAATGTATAGGGCCTATTATACACACACACACATATATATATATATATTCCAGGGTTGAAATGTTTAAAACATTTTAAACAGTTTATTTTAAACATTTTTCAGCATATGTTTATAACACTTTTTAATTGGGTGTTAAATTTAATTATGCAGACAATTTACATTTTGTAAAGCCAATGACACCCTGTGCTAAGATATTCAAGATTTACGAGTTGTAGACTTAATAGTATTTGAAAATACATTTTGTACCAGTAGTATTTGTTTATGATTTAATAGTTCATGATTAATAAAAAATAATACAAACTACTGTTTAATTACTGCCTTTACTGCTCAACTGATAATTGACTTTCGCCATGCTTTATGTGGCCTTAGCTGCCTTACATTATCAAACTTACAAGGGATATCCTATTACAGTGTTGCCAAATTGACACATTCAGTATTTAATAATAATAATAACTTTCTTTAAAAAGGAAGACCACAAAATAGATGGTAGGATGCAGTCAGAAAAAATTCAAATCAATTACTCGAAATCAGAAACTAGAAGCTGGCGGCAGAGGATAGAGAAGTCTGGAGGAAAAGGATACAAAAGACAGCACCTCACATGATTTTCTGGTATTCTGGCCGTAGTTTTTATTTTTCTCTCTTTACAACACTAACAGGGTGTCACTGACTTGACAAAATGTAAATTGTCTTCATAATTAAATGTAACACGCAATTAAAAAATGATTTAAACATATGCTAAAAAAAACATGTTTAAAACAGATTGTTTAAAACGTTTTAAACAAACTTAAAAAAAACACAAGCACTTGTTTTAAACACGTGTTTTAAACATTCCAACCCTGAGCACAATTAAAATCTTAAGAGACAGACAGACACAGAAACTGACAATTTCCCCTGAAGTCTTTACATGGCCTATACAAATTGGTCTTTTGTTCTATGAATACCAGTACTGTACTATTGATTTACTAATTCCTTTTATTGTTCAATAAAGGACCGAGGATGAAATTGGCAAAGACAACATTCGTGACATTGATGTTCCTACTGATCTTCATGAAAAGTTCCACAAAATGGATGAAGATTTTGTGAAGGAATGAACACAGATTCTTCATAATCATCGGTAAATCTTGAGTTTTTAAGTATATGTATAGATAACTATGTGTATAAATGCAGGGTAATTAAACTATTATGTTTATACTCTTAGGATTTTGGATCCTGATGCTCCTCACAGTAGGCTATATATCTATCCGAGCGTATCCCATTTTCTTGGTTAAATTTCCTTCTCTGCCTCATATTATCCTGTGATTATACATAAGTTCAGAAAAGTAAGAGGAGAAAAGACAAAACAAGTCTCATATGAGATTGTTACATAACTTGCTCTACCTTAGGATGAATATTTCAGCATTCTTGCTTCTCTTTTTGGCATAATATGAGCAGCCCCCAGAAGGAGTGTTCATTCCATTTTTTGCTCCCATATCCTAGGCTTCAAATAGAGATGTAGTTCTTTCAGTATTATGGTTATGACTGTTCTTTTGTCATTCTCTATGTCAGAAATGTATCAAAAGTGCTAAACAATATTTTAGAACCTTTTTCAAGAATATCAGGTAGGCCTACATTTTTTATAGTTATAGGTCATTGTACCAACTTCTGAGGTTGGAATAAGTTGTGTGCCCACAGGCCCCTCGATCAATAGAGTCCCCCATGAACCCTCAAGAAACTCCCTTACATCCGGCAACGTGTATCAAACCATCACACCCTTGGTAGCTGCATGGAGCTCCCAGGTTCAAAACACACAAAAAGCAGCTACCTCTTGACCACAGGCCGGAGGTGAATAGTAATCAGCTAGTCCTTAATAAGTTCCTAATTTATGCAATTCGGATAACAGTTGCATTAAAAGCTTAAATATTATCCTTCTGCACTACAAATTCTAAAAGTTATATTTGTATTTTAAAGGTTTTCTGTATGTAACATCATTTCTTCATAATTTTATAATTATGGCTTCAAATTCTTTTTCTGTGCTTCCCAGTCTTCTGATTGTTACCCTTCAGGGAAATGATTTGTTTAGTTTTATAGAGCAGCTAATCAAAGCCTGACCTCAAAACTTACTCTGGTCATAACAATTGGTCTTGCCTTCAACACTGTTCCCTTGTTGACAATGTTTGTGACATCAGTGATCAGCTTGAAATAGTCTTCTTACTGGGGCTTGTTTTTACGCATTATAATATTAAATAATATCAAATACACTAGAACTCCAATTTTCTGAACTCCAACTATCCAGATTGCCAATTATCCAGATCAATTTTACTCCGTATTTAAGTGGTTTTTGCAGCAATGAGAATTGGGAAACCTTTCAGGACCAATTATTTGCGAGAAAGCAAAACTTTTAGCCAACTAATATTGACATTTTGTCTGTAAAACAACTGACTCTGACCAATATATTGAAGATGTGACACTTTAAGAAATTACGTTTTTTCATGATTTAACCAATTATCCAGATTGTGTTCAGTCCCAATTAATCCGGATAGTGGGAGTTCTACTGTATTCTGGTATAACATTATTCTGACCGGTATAAAATGTTGTAGGTTTAACTACCTTTGGGGGGAGGGCAGAAAATAGCTTTTACCCATTTCACCCTGAAAGTATGTGAATTCTTGAAAGGTTATGTGTGTGTGTGTCTCTCTCTTTCTCTCTCTCTTTCTCTCTCTCTCTTTCTCTTTCTATCTCTCTTTCTCCTTCTATCTCTCTTTCTCTTTCTATCTCTCTCTCTCCCCCTCTCTCTTTCTCTTTCTATCTCTCTTTCTCTTTCTATCTCTCTCTCTCTTTCTCTCACTACCTCTTTCTCTCTCTATCTCTATATTTCTCTCTATCTCTATATCTCTCTATCTCTCTCTATCTCTATCTCTCTCTCTATCTCTCTATATCTCTATATCTCTCTCTTTCTATCTATCTCTCTCTCTCTATCTCTCTCTATCTATCTCTCTCTCTCTATCTCTCTCTCTCCCGCCCCTCTCTCTCTTTCTCTTTATATCTCTCTTTCTCTTTCTATCTCTCTTTCTCTCTCTCTCTTTCTCTCTCTCTATATCTCTATATCTCTCTCTATCTCTATATCTCTCTGTCTCTATCTCTCTCTCTCTCTTTCTCTCTATCTCTCTCTCTCTCTATCTATCTCTCTATCTCTATCTCTATCTCTCTCTATCTCTATCTATCTCTCTCTCTATCTCTCTCTTTCCTTATCTCTATCTCTTTCTCTATCTCTCTCTCTCTCTCTTTCTCTCTATCTCTATCTCTCTATATCTCTCTCTATCTCTATCTCTCTAACTCTATCTCTATCTCTCTCTATCTCTATCTCTCTCTATATCTATATATATCTCTCTCTCTATATTCATATATCTCTCTCTCTATCTCTCACACACACACACACTCACTTTTTCTTTCTTTCTTTCTTTCTTCACAAAAAGAGACATCAAGAAACTTTTTAAACTATGAATTTAACATGCGTTCAAAATCTTAAATAAGATTTGATTAACCATAACAATCTCAGAAATTAGATTTCACTCTTAGCCTTCATGAATAAACACCTACCATACCTTTGTGGTATCTAGCAGTGATACCAAGGCCAGACACAGAAATCTTGTAAATGGAAAGGTCTATATTATTATAGTAAGTAAAGAGTTAAGTTGTCTGTAATAGTGGTGGCTTGTGACTTCGAATCTTGGTGGTGTACAATTGCATTTACTTTTGGAATCAAATATCTATTACATTATTAATTAAAAACAATTAAAACTGTGTAAATTCATGCAATTTTCATCATATGCGTTATATTAATGTAAAAGCCAATCATTTAATGATTTAAATTTGTTTCTAGTTATCACCTCATGGAGAGTGCGCTCTGTGAGTTGTGGTTGGGATACAGCAGTGAAGGGGGTAGTGATTTATAGCTGTATACTTGCCATTTTCAGTAGTCACATTGGCCTTGCTTGGTGAGCATCGTGCGTTTGTTGTGGAAGAGTTTATTCATAATGGTGGTTCTATGGTTACTACTCAGCGAGCATTTCGCATTCGGTTTGGTCTTGGCCGACATGATGCTGTTCTGGATAGAAAAACTACTGGTATTCAAGTTTGGGTATCAAACTTTAGAGCAACATGTTCTGCATTGAAAAAAAAAAAAAAAATGCCTGGCTGACTTTGGACCGTAACAACGTCGGAAAATGTGGCACGTGTGAGAGCATCCATCCAGCAATCTCCAAAGCGTTCAGCACTGAAACATGTAGCTGCCCTGGGAATATCTGATAAGAGTGTAAGAAGAATCCTGTACCGAGAACTTCTTATGCACCCCTACAAAATGATGCTTACCCAAGAATTAAGTGAGAGAGATTGGGAAATTCGCAGAGCTGCATATGAAGATATTCTTCAGAACATTCCCCCTGGCGCTGTTTTGATTTCATCTGATGAGGCCCACTTCCTCTTGTCAGGTACTGTAAACAAACAAAATTTCCACTACTGGGCAGCAGAAAACCCTTAGGAACTTCACCAACGACCACTTCACAGCCCTCGTGTGACAGTTTGGTGCGCCGTTGGTGAATTTGGTGTGTGGGGTCTGTACTTTTTTTGAAGAAGATGAGCTAACGATAACGGTTACTTTGAATCATTACTGTCACATGATCGAGATCTTCCTCTGACCTAAGTTAAACCAGTTTGTTGAGGACCATGAAGAGGAAGAAGTCTGGTTCCAGCAAGATGGAGCCACAGCTCACACTTCGCTGGGTTCCCTAGCAATTTTGAAGGAGTTGTTTTCTGGATGTCTTCTCTCTTTGCAAGGAGACATCGCCTGGCCTGCAAGATCACCCAATTTATCACCTTGTGTTTTTTCTCTGGGGATACTTAAAGGCGCAACTGTACAAACATCGCCCCATAACCCTGCAAGAACTTAAGGAGGCAATCACCCAGGAAGTGGCTGCCATTCCACCAGAAATGACACGAAGGGCTATGGGCAACTTCCGAGAAAGGCTTTGTCAATGTGTCAACAATGGAGGATGCCATTTGACAGACATAATTTTTAAAACAAAGTAAACGTAAATGGCATAGTATTTGTTGTTCACAAATAAAAGTATTTTTTCTGTATCTTTCTTTCTTTCTTTCTTTCTTTGTAACTACCTTTTGAAATACGGGAGGTCTTTCTGCCGGACCCTGTATATGTTTTATACATGAAGGTGCCAATATGAATTTCCTTCTCATTGAGACATAAAATACATTATATTTATTGTGATCTTATTTGATATACAGACTTTTCTGTCAATCATACACTCTGTAAACACAACAGATATCACACATATTTACAAAGGTAGCCCACAATATATATTTTACCCTCATAACTTCCAGAACAATCATAATGCATTAAAAGAATACGACAATTGAATACCTAGAAATATGCAATTTTTTAGAAGCACAAGAAAGTATAATTTACAAAAATAAAGGATAAAGTGTAATCTTGAAAGTAATATAAAAACAGTAAAATATTTATAATGTGTATTGTATAGGCTATATAAAATAATATACTGGGCCCTTCCTATATTTTTGGCATTTGCAACAATTAAACAAAACAAAAAAGGAGTACAAAATTTAGATGTTCTTGCGTGACTTGCCTTCAACAAAAATGAAAGTTTTGCGTAGAGTAATAATAGTGGCACTGACGAGGATAGAAGATAAGGATGGTGAAATGGTGACAGTACTGAAAAGGGGGAACATTTTCATTTCCACTTGTACTTAAGTCAGTGAATTTATTTTCAAATGATCAAATTAGCATTTTAGTTAATTCCTTTTTTGGGGGGGGGGGGAGAAAGCTTAATAAAGCACATTGTTTAAAAAGTAGAAGAATAATTCTCAGTAAAATAAAGTGATTCCCCTGATAATCATTAGTAAAGGCATTGTTACTTAAATTGATTTTTTTCATGTTCTGTTGTCATATAAACATATAAATTTGAGTGTAACATATCATTTTGTAATATTATACAACTTCATGTGTTTTAATTTTTATTTTATAGTGCTTGGTGTTATTTATATTATGGTTCAAACATGTGGTTGCTTTACGAAAAAAGTTCAGTCTCATTGCTATAGGAGGACAAGGCCCAATCTCTTGTGCCTTATAACTAACAATAATATGTAATTCTGGTTCTTTTTTGCAGGTGATGAACTTATTAATTTTATCTCAAAATCTGGACCTTAAGTCATGTTTATGGTGACTATTTAGTGGATACTTACAGCATTAAGCATGTCTATAATAAAAAGAGTGTTGTCTGTCTGTGCCCAGTGAAATCTACTGCATGCAGAAATCTGAAATTTTAATCATAGATGGACTGAAGAGTGGCCAAATGCACCTCAAAGCCAGACTTTTAATTTTAATTTTCGTTTGTGAGTTATGAGTGAAAAACTGGCAGAAAACGTGGATTTTTGTGCTATCGAAGCATCAGTTTTCAGTAATACGTTTAAATTGTCAAATCAATTGCAGGTAGCTTTACCCTTTTTTGGCATGACTCGGAAATAATAGCATTTTTTTTTCTTCCCCCATCATGTTGCATGGAATTACCAATCGCTTTGAATTTGTGAGCTCACCCTGGTTGATTCATTTGTTTTTAATGTCAAGGCAAACAGACATCTGAGATTTTCAACATAGACGGAAGAAGGACAATGAATGTAGACCTAAACGGTCAAACATTGATCATTTTGGACGGAATTCACAATGCAGGGGTTTTCTGGGCCAGGGAACTTGAATCTCAGGTCATTTTTCGTTTTCTAATCATGGAATTCACTTCAAAGCTGGATATTTAGCTGTTTCATTAATTATTAATAGTTTAGTTTAGGCCTATGAATGTTTCGCATTCAAGTGCTAATAAATATAATTTAAAAAAAAAATGATGAAGAAAATTTACTCTTGTGGATAAAATACCTTAAAAATTAAGCACGACGTTTCAGCTCTCCCACCGAGCTTTCTTCAGGTGCACTCCACTCAACGACTGACTCTCTGGATGAAGAAGACTCCACTCGTTCCGCCGTCCTGTCACTATCGATCATGAAAAACGTGCATCTCGAATGTTTATCGATCCATTCAGGTGGAATGCTGAAATCCAAGCCTGCCAACACGTTTCCTGGTAATGCTGGAAATGCAACTGTTGTCTTTTCATTTCTTAATCTCTTAACTAAATCCAGCCACTCATCCCCCAAATCACCGTCGTATCTATTCAAACTTGCAACCCTATTTCCCACAATATTCACCGCCTCACATACTTTTCTCCTAACCTTGTTTGGCTCAATTTTCATGACACTGACTTCCCCAATGTGATGTTTGTGTTGTATCATGTGTTCACTTAACCCTGTTGCGGGTTTACTGTGCTTTATGTCCCTTTCGTGTTCTTTTAATCTAACCCTGAAACTTCTTCCAGTTTCCCCAAAATACAAAGCCTTACAGTCACTACAAGAAACAGAGTATACCTCGGGCATCTCCATAACATCGTTCTCTGTTTTTCCAATTGGTTTGTACTGAGAAAAGTATTCCCCTGTTGTTTTTCTACTTCTGTAAGCTGGAGTGATCCCGTGCTTACGAAATACCTTTGCTAACCTTTCGCTAGTTTTAGGGACGTACAAAAGACTTGCAAATTTTGCATCACTGTTGTTTTTGCTATTTTCCCCTTTTTTCATATTATGTATTTGTTTACTTGCCTTATTCCAAATTTCATTAATCCTTCTTTCCTCAAAACCATTCACCTTGGCTAGTCTTAGTACTTCTTTCCTTTCGATTTCCAAATCTTCTGCGTTATTTATTACACAACCTCAAAGCCCTTTGGGCGAAATTTCGCCAAATGTTATTTTTAATTATCCGGTGGTGTGCCGACTCGTTATGAATGTACAAGTCCCCTTTGTTTTGTTTTCTGAACACTCCCAATTTAACGCCAGGTTGTTGTAACTTTATTTTTAAATCCAAGTAATTTATTATACATTATACATTATTTTCGTATATTTCCTTTTGCTCGTATGCAGCTTGTATGTACCCAATTGCTGAATTTAATGAGTAGTTTTTTATCAAAGAAAGTGAAGTATGAAGATATATGAAGTTGTAGATCCTTGTGAATTTGCATAAAAAATAAACAAGTACACATAGGTGCAATAAAATGAAAGTAATAAAAATAAAATTATAAAAATATGACTATAATATGTTGTCTGTTTGTTTGTCCATTGACATTAAAAAACACACTTTTACACACGCTCGTGATGCTACATTTTGATTATTGTGACTCCCTACTTTCTGGCTTAAACGTAAATCTATCACAAAGATTTCAGAAATCTCACAATGCTTGTGCGCATTTTGTCTGTAATGTATGTCGATATGTACATATTTCACCTTCTCTGGAGTTCTTGTCACGGCTACCTCTTTATGAATGCATAAAGCTACATTCTCTTTTGATGCTCTACCAACTACTTTGCACCAAAACTCCTCCTTACTTGGTCTGCCGTTTTCACTACCTATCAGAATATCATAACCTCAGAACAAGATCCCATCAGAACTCAGCCTTATCTGTTCCCCCTCACAATAACATATTTTATTCTTCATCCTTCATTGTCGGGATAGCTCATCTGTGGAATTCCTTACCTGAGGATATAAAAAACTACTGAACACTAAGAACGTTCAAGATCAAGTTAGTTAACCACTTGACCACCAGCCATTAACATTTTTGTTAATATACTACTTTCATGTTAAAAATTATTTGTCTTTTTTGTAATGTTTCATTTATTTTATTTTTTCTTTCTTCCTATTATTATTTTTTTCTTTCATTCCTTATACTTACCATATTGAATTTTTATTATTATAGTTTAATATACTTTTAATTATAGTTTTCATTAACATAATTTACGTTTACATAATAGGCCTATACTCATATGTTTTGCTTATTTATTCTTAATTAGATTATTTTAACATTTGAAATTATCCACTTCTGGTTAGTGGAATAAAAGTCCTTAAGGCCTTAACTACACCAGAGGGAAATATAAATAAATAAAGTATTTGTGATGAGTTGAAATTCCACATATTGTTATAGTGGATTGGTCACTGGCTCATGAGCTAAATAGTCACACTAAATCTTGAAAGAAAACAGGAAAAAAAAAAAAACAAAGAAGGGGAAAAAATGTTGCTCCCAATGGCATGAACTTGCAAGGAATTATAAGGATGGGTTTCAATACCACTCGTACATACTATCTTTGTATCATGTTAGTCTCGACCTTAAAGATATGCCTGGATAATTTCCATTGGAGTCTTAACCTTGCTTCTTCACCTATCATGTAAATTTGAAACCACTGTCTGTTCCAATATATCACAAAAACTACTAAACTGATAGGAGCTGAAATTCTGCATGAACATAGTTTTTATACCCGGAAAGGTTATAGTACTATAGTTGTTTACTCATCTTTGCTAGGTCTATTTCACCTAATCACAATCTTTAAAATCCAATATTATACAAATTGAATACAAGCCAGAACAAAATAACTGAACAGATGCACATCACTATTTCACAGCCTACTGGTAAACCCAAAGATCCTAAATTTTTTGTTGTATTTTGTTTTGGAGCATTCAGTAGAAGAAAATAGGCCTACTTGGTTATACCCACCGCCGTCTCGAGTTGAGAATTACACTGCCTGTCCTATGCTTTATTTTAACATGGAGTTCAGAGTATTGTTAAATTGCCTAATTTATCCAGTAGAGGCGACACAGTTCACACCCAGATTGCAGCAATCACTAATCAAAATAAGCATTAAACAGACACAGATACTTGTGTTATTTGTTTAGAACGTAATATTATTCCAGTATATGACACTTACCTTGAAATGGAATTTTGGAGCAATAATTAAAATAAATGTAAATTAATTAGACGCATTGATAGACTATATTATGAGCACCGCCGTCTCGAGGAGTAATACAGTTTAGAAGGCAGTGATTATGAGACGGCGGTGACAGCACTACATAATCAACAATGTCGTAGCAAAAAACAAGAAGCAGTCTGGGTGTGAAAGGTGCTGCCATCTGTAATGTCGCCGAGTACGCAAAATTAGCCGTATAGGACAGGCAGTGTATACACGATTAATACAGTTTAGAAGGCAGTGGTTATACCACTTGACACAAAATCAAAGTATTTAGCATGACAAGAAATGTTCATCAAAGAGCAATATGGTTTTTACCATATAATTATCAGCTCTTGGGTTATTGTTATTGACAAGCTGGTTATCCATCCTATGTACAGATGAAAAAGTATTTTGCACAGTTTTAACCTTTTGAGAAACATCACTTTATTTTTAGTGCACCTGACTTTCTTCCAGAGTTTGAGTATGATGCCTATCTGTATCTAACTCCATATGAACCTAACATTCTTTCATTGTTTTACTACAGTGCTGGGCAATATGTCTTCTGAGCATCTAATTCTAATCTCTGTTTCCAGGCTTGATCTCTCATTTTCTCTAATATACAACATTGCTATGCCTTTTTATTAAATATTTGTAATATGCCTACACACAGGTAAAATATTAAAATAATACTGCACTAACAAACTGGCTCACATGGAGTTAGATGCAGACAGGTGTCATTCTCAAACTAGTAACATCTGGCACACTATATAAAAAGTATGGTTACTTCCTTGTGATGTTTCTCGGTAAGACTAAATAGTAACCATGATATACTTTTTTCACATATATGAGTAACCAGCTAGATCGTTAGGTTCCAATTGAGAAGTGCATCCTTATAAAAATTGAAAGTTGTATGCCTATAACATTTATTCATATTTCATGTACTTCTTTTGTCCCAAGTAGTTTTAATATCAGCATTTCAAAAGTTTCTCAATACTGTCATAAGCACGTGTGGCATGGAAATGGTTAATAAGAAAATTATAATTAGATTATGAAACAATAATATTGATTTCAGTTATATACATATGGGTAAATAAGGGAAGTAGTGTATATAACTCATCTCAATATTATTGTTTCATAGTAAAAATTTCCCTGTAAAAAACTTTCTAAAAATATCTAGAATATAATTAGATTATTCTGAATGTTTGAGAAATCCTCCATTCCCCAAGCAAACATAGTAACACATTCATTGTTGCTGATGCTATTTAGAGCTTATGACCACTCCTATTCATGCAAACTTCAGAACAAACACATTTGACACACTTAGAACACAAAACTTTCCAGGTAGTCTCGAGGCTTCAAGAAAATAATGGTTTCGCGGGCTGTGAGCCAAGTGAAGGGGTCTAAAACGTCCAAGCTTTCGGCCGCTGTCATCTCTGTAGCCTTTCTCGGAAGCTATTGTTCATTTGTGACAGTGAGCTTATATATACCGTACGTAAACCACCCTGGTTTTTTATCCATTTTATTAACCTTTATTTTCTTCATCCTGGATTACTTGTCCTGATTTGAACCGACTGTATCTTCAACTTTTTACAACCAATCAGAAAAATTCCTTCATTCTGTTTGGTCGATACACTCCAACTTCTTCTGACTATTCACACAATTTTATTTTACTCTCAAATTATGTATAAACTCTCTCTTCCCACACGTTCCATACTTTTTAAAAAAGGTGCAGCTATCCCATGTCAGTTTGCCAAAAGGAATGTGATCTTTTGTATTTTAATCAAGAATATAGGGATAGATGCAAGATAAACAGGAAACATCATTAACCAACCATCATAATTTATTATTGTATACTTAATATATTATAGCAGTTTTATTTTTGAAATTATCAATAGTTGTATATTGGCATGAAAGAAATGTCTATAATAATCCTAATATTGAACTGTTCCAGAATTTAGATTCTCATATTAGCTGATGTATATATGACTTAGGAAATGTTCTTCCTTATGAAGTGGAATATAAACATTTCGGGCAAATAAACATATTTCTTTATAGAATTCACTAGTCATTGTCTTTTCCATTAAGAAAAAGATACCTAGTCAGAATCTGAATTATTTTTAAACTTCAACATGAAGTTATTTAATTTAATTGGAACCTGATGGCCTTAACCACGGCCTTATTTATTTACAGGGTCAAAAGGTTAAGATGTGGCACATGTTGATAGGACCTAATGGCTGATGTACGAGATTGCACAAAGGTTGTAAAATATACATTGTACACACAATTCAACTTTACAAAGTGTATTTAAACTGTGTATTTAACAGAGTAGTTACGCATAAACTTGTAACTAAAATGGGTCAGTAATACATCACTAGAATGGGTCAGTAATATTAAACTAAATAATAGCATAGTATAAGGATAACTCTTTCACACTAGCCATGTGTAGGCTAAGGTGGAAAGGTAGAGTCAAACTGAAAAATTCAATGCCGTAGCTAGGATTTGAACCAGGATCTTTGGCTCTCCGTGCCATTGTTTTATCATTGAGCTACCATGGCAACAAGCCGGTACAACATTAAATTCTCCTTTCCACCCTGGCCTACACGTGGCCAGTGTGAAAGAATTATCCTTCCACTGTGACCTACTAGCGGTTTACTATGAAACCCAGACCTTAAAGTACTTACAAGTTTGTAAGTCGCCACTGGGTTGTTATCTCATATTGAGAATGCCTGGTGGTATACCGAGATATGCAAGTTAATTGGAGAATTTAATGTTGTACGAGCATGTTAACATGGTAGCTCAATGATAGAGCAGCGGCACAGAGCCAAAGATCATGGTTCAGATCTCGGCTATGGCATTGAATTTTCAGTCTGACTCTACCTTGCCAATAGTATGATACGTTACTCTTTCGATTGGTGTACTGGGAAACCTTCAAAGAAATAAATTTATCATATTATCAACAGTTGTCAGGGGATAACTGTTGGTTATCCAGATATTACAGTATGAGAAAGAGCTGGGAGTTATTAGTATATAAGTTAGCAAACTTCGGAAGCATCAATTTTTTCCTGGTATTTTTTTGAGACTCCACTTACAGGGATGGTAGTGTATAATCATTATTGACATAACTGAGTATTTTGTAAATATAAAAGGCAACACATTATTGTTCATTTGTGACAGTGGATTTCATAATTCAGATAACACTCAATTATTATAAACTTTGCTTCCATACTATGATGCCACTTTAATGTGTTGACAATTATGCATGTAAACTAAATCCTGCAAGACAAAATTAAGTTAGCACATCTTCATCAGTTACATGCCTAAGTGGTTGTTGACAGCCGTCACCTTAACAAAGCAAACTACATAAATTCATATTGTATGTATTGAGACTTCATCAAAACCTATAATTGCCAATACTTTAATTATCAATGATAGTTCTTACATTTTAGGGTTATGATTTCAAGCATTGGTATATAATAATACCCAGGATGTTGAAACATTGCACTTGGCATTTTAGAAGTGACACATGAAGTACTAGACTTCATCTAGGGACTGGCAAGGAGATGCCAATTGCCTCTATTCAGCTTTGAACATTCCATACGGTTTCTGATCCCTCATTTCTCATTTTTCTGTTCTTCCATGCAGCAGTTCGCGATATTTATGTAATATATTATTATCTTCAACCTATGACATTACAAAAAACCATCTCGTTTATGTACCCAAAGCTTTATTTTATGGGATGTAGGAGGAACCCTACTAGTTCAGATCAGCAATGTTTCTTCATTTGTGTTATTAGTAGCTCAGTGGTTAAGCTACTTGACTGTAGTGCGGAAGGTTCTAGATTTGATCCCCATTCGGGTATTTTTTTTTGGGGGGGGGGGGCTTTCGTAATATTTTTAAGGCGCATGTTCAGTGCACAATATTTAATTTTTAAAATTAACTGCCTTAAACTGATTGGGTAATACAATTTATGGTTTATAAAATCTCATCATTATCAGTAGTCCAACCATTAACCCTTGATCAATTTAAAGTTTGCCTTTAGAGGCAAAACCTATTAAAACTCACTTTCAGGTAGAAGGACCAGATGTCCTACTTTCCCCAGGATATCCCCTTTTTTAACACCTTATCCTGCGGCCTGCAAATAGGCTTGGAAATCTCACAAATAGATCCTGCTTTTTAAAAAAACCTGCAAAAAGTCCAGCAAAATGGAATTTTATGTGAAATATAGTATTTTAACATTCCTATCAAGTGTTTTTAACATATAATAGCTTATAACCGAAAGAAAATAACTAACAACCATAATGGCAATTATATCTCATTAAACCTTAAGAAGTCACATTGTGAATTGTAGTGTCTTATTGAATAAATAATCTAATAAGCATTAATAGTAGTCTAATATAGCTTCATATGCAACGTCTTTTTAACTAAATGCAAATTATTTAATTTGTTAGCTGCATCGAGTAAAGAGAGCACATTAGCATTAAAGTAGTCGTTAGAAGTCTTTCTTTATGACCTACTAGCTTAAAAGGCCCGGCGTCGCTCGGGTTTTGTATTTTGTTAATGCGAAAATAACTTATGAAGGACTTTCGATTTTCAAACTCTAGGTCTTTAAGGTCTTTATATAGGTATTAAGAATTTGAAATGGGGAAGAACGACTTATCACACACAAACTATTCCCTCAGAAAACGCTAGATAGGCTATAGCTTATAGCAGATCCCCACGGCTTCTCCCAAGATAATTAATTGAAAGATTAACAATTAAGAGCAAAATAATTAAAGTATTATATTTATTAACACTTTGCACGCGAAACATTCATAGGTGTAAACTAAACATTTGATAGGCCTAATTAATGAAACAGCTATAAATCCGGCTTTGAAGTGAATTTCACGATTAGAAAATAAATGGAAAAATGCAGTATTCGAAAGATTATGAGAATTGAAATCGATTAAACTCACAATAAAAAAAAGTGCGTAAATGTATTTGACAGACAGACATAGTACATTAGTTTTTATTTATATAGGTGAAGAATGGAATAAGCCTACTGAGGCCGTGATTTCTATATTCATTTGTCCAGACTTATAATTCCGTTACATTTCAGGCAGATTTAACGACCCTACATAAGATATTTTAATTACGATTACATATAAAAACGTTGTAGCCAGGACCCCGAACTAAGCAACTTCCCCGGAATTTTCTGTAAACTATATTCCATGTCAAATAAAATATGTTTAACATTACCTTATCGACATCTATAGCTTTTATAATAACCTGAGATATCCATTGCCTTCCATAGCGATCCCGATGAAATGATTTCCAAGGTATGACAATAATAGACAAAGCCTTCTGCAATTGATTTGACAACTGAAATGAATAACTCAAAACTGATGCTTCAAAAGCGTAAAAAATGCACGTTTTTCACTCATAACTCGCGAACGAAGGCTAAAATTAAAAATGTAGTATGACAGAAACCTTCCCGGGAATGTACCCAACAACTTCCCAAAGTTTCATGGCGATCGGATGAATGGTGTAGTAATGCATAAAGGACACACACACACACACATTCATTTTTATATATATAGATTACGTTAGTAAGATGGTTCAATCCCAGACCTCTCCACAGTGCATATGATGTGTAGGCATACATCACTATTAATAGTGCGTCCAACAGATGGGGACGTGAAGTCTGACGGTCCTCTTGGTGCCATTCGAAATGAACAGGCTAATGCCAGCACCGGGTTTCCACCCTTCATCTCACCATCATCACTCATACATTACACAAACAATAGTACACATATTCATTTCTTCATATCTTACACTTCTGCCAGTTACACATCAAGTAAGTGGCCCTCCCAAGTGGTGCATAACTCGAAAATGAGCCACACTGTCCATCTCAAGACCTCAAGTGTGTCAGAGCAAGGATCGGCATTAAATACATTAAACTAAACTCCATGGCGATACATCCCTGGAGGGACTTGGCCTACCACCCGACTGCTGCATCATCTACCACAGGCAGATGGCAGGATTGGGGGCATGTGGTCAGCATGCCAACACCCACAGCTGTTAATGGTTTTCATGACTGGAGCTGCTACTTCTTTATCAAGTAACTTCTCAATTTGAATCACGAGGCTGAGTGTACCCCTGCCAGACCTCAGAAAAATCCGAGAGGTACCGAGGATCGAACCTGGGCCGACGGATCTGTAGTCAGCGATGCTAACCACAAGACCACGCCGGCGGGCATTAGATACACACCCACAATAAATATAACATGTATTATTATTTCACAAACTTTAAAGAGTGTCTAATAGCTAGTGTATGATATATGTGGTAAAATTTATTTGTTCACCTAGGATTGCTACATTTGCCTTTTTGCAAACATAACCTAGTTGCAAAATAAAAACTTGTTTAACACTCACTTAATCACTTAAAAACCTGGCAAGTGAGTTCAATATACCTGAGGCATGGATAGCAAGACATGGTCGATTTGTGGATTTTGGTGAGGAGATTCTGCAGAATCCAAGCAGCAGTGACTAAGGTATTTATACATGGGAGAACAGAGTGGTAGTTTAGTTTTTAATGTACCTGAGGAAGACCCACAGGTGGGGTCGAAACGTCGTATGATAATTTTAAATGATCCATTGTATATGTGTTAATTTTTTAAATGATTAAGTGATTTTTCTAGAGACAATGGAAAAAGGACCTTTTGCGAATATCGTTTAACACTTTGATCATAAATATCTATTTTGTTCTAAAAATATTTGTTTTAATACACAGTAACTGTATATCATATTTTTATATACATAATAATATAGCCTATAATTTAGCATATATTTTAAAATTAGCAAATTTGTAAAATTTTGAAGATTGCCATATCACATATTACCTAGGTACAGATATTTTTAGAGGCTTTAGGTATTTATGTTGTAAATGTAACTGCAATAACATTCATGCATATTTTGCCTAAACAATTATTTTTATTTTAGAAAAAAAAAAATGTTGTGATGCCTAAGTAGTGATTGGATTACTCGCAATAATAAAATTCTATCAAGATACTATTGGTTGATACTTTGGTAAAACTAAAAATTTAACACTAAAACAATAACTTTGGAATGGGTATGGGTGGTGAAAGTAAAAACTGAAAGGGGTGATTATACAGAGCTTTGCCCAGGATGCAAAGTACATGAAATCGGGACCTGCCCTTATAGGCTTCACAAAAAAATATAAGGCAGCTAATTTAAAAAATTAAAAATTAAACATTGCATTTAAGTCTTAAAAATATAATGAACTAAAAAAAAAGTTACTGTAATGGGGATCGAACCCACAACCTTCCATTCCACGATCAAGCATCTTAACTATTGAGCCACTTACGTTGTCAAACGAGCGTGAATATTAAGGACTTTAACCATTATGCTGCCTCTTATATCCTCATAAGCCTTTGTATATGAGCCATATGGTTTTTGTTTAATAGTTTAGGCCTACTATATTTTTATGAATATTATTAATATCGATACCTAATGTGTGAAAGAACAGAATAATGAGAGAGAAACAACTATAGGAGCAGCATTCAATGTTTGAAGCCAAATACAGTCGAATGGCTTCTCCTTGTCAGTCGCAAGAACTGCATTGCAGCCAACATAAGTAGCCAGATAGGTGTGAACTGTCAAGTGCATTGTTTTGGTTGCCCTCCTATAATAAATTATTATACACCTTGTCCAGGAGAAAACCTAGTGAAAAAGAATTACATCTCATAAGCTAATGCATTTAGTGTTCTGTGGTTTTCACATTCAGAAAGAGAAACTCAAAAAGCTTTGTTTACACTATTCATTCTCAATATGAGCATTGCGGGCTACTTTCAGATGGAACTCAGCCTCCTACCACACATGTGAGGGCATCTCTGGAGTCACAAGTGCTATCGCTTTAAAGGTTCGGCAGCATAAATCTGCAAAGTGTGCCATAGGTACATGATGATACACTCAATACCCACAAATAGAAGTCTAGTCTGGTGATGTTGGTGGCCATGATGTAGGTCCTCCTTGGTAATTCCAGAGTCAGGAAACGTTTCATCAAGATAGGTGTGTACGATGTTGGGCCTTTATTGGGCTTTTTTTCTTCAGTGAGCCTACAGTTAATATTGTCACATATCTGGACATGCTGGAGCAGCCTTTCTGCAGTTACCACCAGAAGCTGTTTTCTGACAGTATGGATACCCTCCCTCCTCACTACTACATCATCATATCCACCTCTCTTGATGAAAAACTTTGTGACTCCTAGATCGTCCAAGGAGGACCTACACCATGGTCATCAGGATTGCTGGACTTGACCCCACTACACTTCTTTTTTCTGGATATTTGTCAATGGTCAAAAGCGTCATATAACTGTGGCAGACTTGGCTGATTTAAGGCTTCAAATCATTGAAGCGATAGCACTAGTGATTCCAGAGATTCTCCCTTACACATGTGGCAGGAGGTTGAGTTTCATCTAGATATATCCCATCTAGATGTATGGTGCTTGAGATTGAATAGAGCGCAAACAAAACTTTTTGAGTTTCTCTTTCTGATCGTGAAAACCTCGGAACAGTAAATGTATTACTCTCTGAGGTATAATTCATTCTTTTTCACTAGGTTTTCCCTGGACATAGTGTATTATATAAGTTGAAATAGCTTCAATTAGTTCTTGTATTACCTAACATCAGTGGCGTAGGAAGGGGGGTGCGGGGGGTGCGGCCCGCCCCGGGTGCTATCACCCGGGGGGTGACAAAATAAAAATGTGTCTTTGTAAGTAAAAATCGCTCAAGGGAATTTAAAGAAAATAACAATACGATTTAAAACAATTAAATAAGCTTAAGAACTTTCTACAAGTCAACATGCGTATTGAAACTTCTTTTAGTTTTAAATTCAGTCAAGAAAGGTAATAAAACGCGGCTGAACTGGCCGCTGTGTTGATACGAAAAATAATATTATGGCTAGGGGGAGGGGTGTTTATTTCTGTCGATGCTTGTCTCTGCAGTTTTATTAATGAGACTTCAACAATCGGTGATTATATCACAAGCAGCAACCAATTCTACCCGCTGCGGCAGATGAAAATAATGAAAATAAACTTCCAATGAGAGTTGACTCCGAAGTCTCCTTCAATCTAGATTTTGAACTGGGATGTGCGCATATTTAAGAATAGCTTATTAATAATGCAGTTCCGTAAAATAGTTACGTTACTTGTTTATGAAATTTATTAGGATCAACCTAAAAAAAATGATGTATGCAGTAATTCACATAACTTCCTCTGCCCAAATAAAAGTTAGCCTCCCCTTAAAAATAAGAGAAAGTTGTCGCCAATCTTCGTATCACATCCCCAAAAGCTACTTGACCCAAATACAAAATTTTGTTTTCCTACGATTTTCCGTTGCAAGGGGCCGTATTGCAAAGAGCCCGTATTCAGAGTTGGTGGCTTATAATTATAACTACCCTTCAGAGAATTATTTCGAAAAAGTGTTTCAAATAAAAGTTTTTGCTCTATAGCCTAAGCAACCCACGTGCAAAATTTAAAGAAAATCGTTAGAGCCGTTTTCGAGAAAACTTTCTTTATGTAAAAATAAGGAAAACTTGTCTCCAATCTTCGGTTCACATCTTGAAAGGTATCTGACATAAATACAATTTTTTTTTCCTTTTATCAAAATTCATCTTTTCAACATTCGAGATTTCGCTTGGAAAACAAAATATAAAAAAATCACTCAAAAAATAAAAGTTTGCACAATTTCGGGAGTGTATTTTGGCTTAGATGTTCGCTTTATTAATGGTAACACCTACAGTCTGTCGCTCACGAAAACAATATATATCTCTCTGTCTATAACGTACTTTTGATTAATAATAATAATAATGATAATAATAGCATTTATTGTCGTTTAACAGTACAATGTACAATGTACTGCATAATATGCTTGATATGCATGTCTTTCCTTCTAACAAAATTCGTTGAATTAGGTTAACTATGTCTTATATGCACCATTGGTAGCACTGGTCACAATATGGTTCCTCGAATCGATTCATAGATTGTTGATTCATGGTATACCATGATTTCGGAGCTTAGTTTTGTTTCTATATAACAAAGTAATTATTACTAATTTTGCATAATCCGTTGAGTTTACGAGTTACATAAGATAAATTCGTTGCAGCTGCATCCATCGATAAACTCTTAAATTCTCCTGGGATTACCTTTGACTATCCAAAAAATAACACTTGGAACTGATCCATCTTTTAATACTTTAAAAGGGGGGGTGACAAGAAATTTTCCGCACCGGGTACCACCTAATCTTGCTACGCCACTGCCTAACATCAAGATGATTTAGAATTCCCATTACTTACTGAAAATGCATGAGTGACAATTAATGCCAGTAGGCTTTAACAGCTGATGAGTGAGATCCTTGCTACATCTAGGCTTCTGGCCTGTATAAAAAAGGCCATGCCTTAATTTTTTAGAGGAAGGAGTTGTGATTTAAAAAAGTAATAATTCTATTCATAGACTATAATTGTTATAGTGATTGCATTATTTAATGAAAATGCAGCCGATCTGTACCTTCTTGTTTTATCACGTATTTGAACTTCATTTGGGTGACACCAGGTTTGTGTACATTATTAAAAACAATATTCAGTAGAAGTGTGAGTGTGAACACTGTACTGAATATAGGAAATTAAATTATAACGGAGGATGTCTGGGATTTTGCCTGGGGTATTGGTTGTATTTTTAAAAATCTGCTTAAAATTTCATTAAAATTGTAGGACTACAAATTATCTCCTAAAGGTAAGGGAAGTACAAGACGTGTAAAACTTGGACATTATCATTGCTTACTTCTATAGTTTTTTGCTATCTGTGAAATAGGTTTTGAATAAAATGTGAATATTTCATTACAAACTCAGGTATATCGTATGAATATGATAGCACCATAAATGTACTGATCAGTACACACTGATAAGGGATCTCTTTAGCTACGAGGTCATCCAGTGGTGTTGACTACATTTGAAATCCCACTCAACCTCTACTGTGCAGGCTCGATATTAGCTGCTAATGGCAACAGGGAGTGAAACGAGAGATATTCAAATGTGAGCAGGATGAGACGCAGTCAGCTGGTGTAAGCAAATTATACAGCAGAACAGTGCCACAATGCTAGTAGTACTGACCTCAAGACAAAGAAGTGGCATTCTTAAATAAAACAAACATTGCATTATACCTATAGCAAGAGTTGCCAAAGATGACTTTTTTTTTTCCTTTTTTTTTTTTTAATGGACACAAGTAGTTTCTTGGAGTGAGAAGGATGTGACGGATGACATATTAGCATTCTTGCAAGGTACATCAAGGGAATGTGGAATGCTAATATGTCTTCTGGCATTTCCTTTTATACTAGAAAATTGCTTGCATCCCTTTGGACAAAATGTCAATTTTTGGCTGCAATTTGGGTGACAAACTGTACTGTATTTTAGGGTTAGTTTTTAGATCATCCCAGCTCCCATATGATCTTCAAATACTCCAATATTTTTCATTATCATTGTTTGTTATTAATTTATCAGTATTATGTGTATTTGTAACTGCTAAATTAAATTTGTTACTAATATCGATAGTACTGGTAAATTTTAGGCTTTGTATTAAGTATCCAGGCCTAAATTCCCACACTGAAGATAGTTTTATTTATGATTTATGGGGAGATCAAATCAAAGTAGCTTACAGTTAATTACATCAGAACAAAATGGTAGTGGCCAGTTATGTTTGTAAAGAGGAAGGAAGACCAGAAAATCAAAGATACTGTAGCATTGTTATTAAATATATTACTTCGTAATCAATTAAAATAATGTAGAGTCCTGCCCTTTCCACCACACACTATTAAAACATAACATAAAACAATGTCACTGATTTATAATAGTGGATAAAACAATACGTTGTAAAACCAAACGCTATATTTCGACCTGCCCCCAGGCCTTTCTCAAGTGCACTCAAGTATTGTTTTATCCACTAGTATAAATCAGTGACATTGTTTTATACTAGCAGGTGCCGCGGCTTCGCCCACGATAATTAATTGAAAAATTAAGAGTGTAATAACTATTAAAGCATTATATTTATTAACACTTGCACGGGAATCATTCATAAACTAAGCCATTAATAATTAATGAAACAGCTAAAATTCCTGCTTTAGAGTACATTCCACGATATGAAAGCGCCGCCTGGGAAAAAGATCTCAGATTCGATTATGCAGTTCCAAAGCGACCTGTTAACACTGATAATTGTTTCTCAACTGTTTGTTGACATATGAATATGATGTGAATTTTATTTGATAAATTCAGTGTAATTTTCAGAAATTATATAATTTTTCAAGGGAAGGAGTTATTTTGTTTGGATTTTTATTGTCCACGATACTGCCCGCGGCTTCGCCCGCATATTGACTCCAGGATTTTTAAGAAATTTACACTGGCAGTATATTAAAAATGTTTGTGGTTCAGAGCTATTAAAATCGTAAGTAAAAATAAAATTAAAATATTTGTTCATTGTGTTCATTTCACTTAGGCCTTATATAATAAAGAAACGGTTTTCCTAATTTTATACTCTTCGTGAAAGTTTAGACTGCGAGAGACGAACATCGCCGATTATACCCGATGTTTCACGAAGTGGGCGAGCGAGTGAGCATGCTATTTAGGGCCGTTGAATTGTATAAGAGTAGATTATGTTTTAATTACTTCGTAAGTTAAGTCAGGAAAAGTAAGTTAAGTTAAAAATAAATAAACATTCTAATTTAATTTATTGCATAATATTGTCATGCATCAAATAATTATGAATATTTCAAATTATATTGAATAATTTTATGTCCAATAATTTAAATTAATATGTTAATATTTTAAATATGAACCACCTGGCTAATTAATGTAGGATTTACGTAATAAAAATTCTGCTAAAGTTTGACTTGACCCAACTTCCCTAATTTTCATGTTCAAAAGTTGGTCACTTTAGCTGCAATGTTTGTTTTGTTTAGAGCAGCCAGTTTTATTATTATTTTTTATGTCAACACTACTTGCACTTTTATGTTGGAAGAATAAAGCTGGTAAAAATTGCATTAAAAAACGAAAACTCTGCCTTGTCAATATATGAAATTTAAAAAATATATATTTACAGTACTTTTGACCCAGTCATCCTCAGTGATTATCAACTTGTGCAACTCTTATCATGTTAGTGCTAATGTTACAGCTCGACTTGATTTTAACTTAATATTCATCGAAGATAACTACAATTGGATTGAAATACATCTGTGAAGATAGAGTTTCCATATTTTAATGCAGTACGACTAGAACTATGGCACTGTTGCGCTATAAACTTCCCTTTCACCAAGTCAACTGTGCCTCATAGCCTCACATGCTCACATTTGAATCATCATATGGGAGTATAAATGCTGCCAATAAGTTCCTTGTGAGTTTAGAATATAATTTGGTAATTTTCTAGTACATCATACAGTTGAGTCCAAAGTCATTTACCCTTCTTTGAAGAACAGCATTAAGCCACCTTTACATTTATGAGTAGCTTCTACAGAAGTAGAAGGCCATGGTGGTGTAGAGGTAGCATGTCCATCACTGTATCCAAAGGCCACAGGTTCAAACTAGTTGATATACTTATCAGGACGTAAAAATCCTGGACATAGATTTCTCTGAGAGGCCTTTAAGCCAGGGTATCATGTGTCTTAGATTTATGGCACGTTAATGAACTCAATGCCTGAATTAGAGCCTCTGGACTATATTCCTCGGCCCTTTCACATACTTTAATTTTCTCGTGGGGGTTGTTGAAGCAATAGGCTTCCCATCTTTCTCTCTGTCCTAAGAAAATTAACGTAAATAAGTTCGTCTATGGTACTATAACCTCCACTTCGTCCCTGTACCTCGTACACTGGAGGAGAGGGTGTATCCATCCATTGTACAGGAGAAGGCGACTCAGATTAGAAATAACAAGTGTAAAAGATAACTTGTACAGACTTGCAGCTAGTACAAAAAAGTAATTAAAATAGACTTTCGTCGAAGTTTCATTATTTTGAAATTGGTGAAATATAAAGTTAGTAGATGTCAGCGGAAAATATGGAGGAGCCTAAATGAGTATTTCAGTAAAGTTAAATTTTAAATTATTTTTGTGGTTTGTTATAATGACAGTAACAAAATACCACCCACACCACCACAGGTGCTTTAGGCAATTTGTGAACATCCATGACATGACATTTACTGTGTTTTCATGGAGAATTCATATTAATCTGAATACACTTACCATATTGAAATTGTCATGAGAACGGGGATTCAGATTGATTTGAGGGAGGTCTACTAATAAACAATAGATGGGATCGTATTGAGATTGTATTCAATGCCTTGAAAACTACAGTATTCAAATTGATCCCAATACGCTAAAGCAGGCGTTTCACTGTGGCTTGCATGTGTGGTACGAAACATTTCATTGGTTATAATAATTGTTTCACAGGTTTGGATGTATATCCCTTCACTCTGCTCATTTCCCTGAGGAAAGCCACAGAGATGTCAGTGCCCGAAAGCTTGTATATATATCCCTTCACTCGGCTTATAGCCTGCGAAACAATTATTAATAATCAGCCTCAAGTCTTATTTCATTGGTTGTTGAATTTGAAGTTAGTGTATCCTGTTGATTCTCTTGGAAACATTGTTTTCATCACCATATTGAAAATTGCATGAAAATGGGGACTGTATCACAATTGGATCGTATTCAGATAGTTTTAAATTCTTCATGAAAATACAGTAATTGTAGGTTTATGCATACTCCGACTAGGAAATATATTTCTCCTAAAGACTATTTCAATTTTTAGAAACAGAATTTTATGTAGTAATCTGTTAATTTAATGCTTATAAGGATTTATTAATATCATTGAATATTTGCAGAACTTCATAGTAACTGTACAGCAGCTTTTAAGAATGTAAATGTGGGTGCATTGTATAATTTTTTTTTTGTGAATTATAAACACCTTGGTATGCTACTCTTCAGACACACAACACTATTACTTAAACTACACTTTCATAACACCGATTCCCAGACCCCAATGACACTTTTAAGATGCCCATGACTGTGAAATATTCACAAGATTATTAGTTTTTTTGTTTGGCTGTTATTGCTTTAAAGCGGAGGTAGTTGTCACATATTTTCAACACTGATGATCGAGCTGTTTCTTTAAATAATAATATCACAAAAATTACAGTATATAGGTTATGTTAATATGATATTTATGTGCTCTAGTTTACTACCATCACTTTTTGCACTAATAGACACAACACAATAAATTGGGTGACTTAGTGGAGTCTTTCTTCCCATAACTTTGTGAATCACATATCAAATTCGCGGCCATATGCACCATTCTCGATCACTATTAAGTTTGTATTTTACCCTCTTCATCCGCTGTTTCCAGTGCATTAAGCATGATTGGTATTTGACCAAGGTAAAACTAAACTGTTCATTAGGAAGCAAAAATCTGGAATTGATCAAGATGAAGTTTAAAAGAAACAGTTGAGTAATTTGATATTCTTTATGGAATGAACAGAAATGGTATGCCTAGATTGTTTTATTGTCTCAAATTGGTGTTATTAATGAATCAAATGAAATTTCAAACTGATGGAAGTAATCTTTTTTCACTTGTGAGTTATGTACAGAGTTTTAATAATGCAAAAATCATGTACTTTAGAAGCATTTAGCATTATGAATGGTGGTGTTTTAATATAATCCATCGGTGAAACGTAACTGAAAATTTCCGACCTTAATAAATTAATGTAACTCACCTTTTTATCTTTCTGTAGTGTTATAAACAAATAAAGCACAGTGGTATAACAAAATCAAAGTGCTCAACAATTAGATGTATCCTGTTTTATCTTTGTTCTAGTCTGGATATTTCTTTTGACAAAATAATAAACAATCCCTCAGTTTGCATTTTTTGATCGAGAAAGATGCACACAGCAATCAAACTGTCAAGATAGAAGGAAATCTATGATTTTAGATTTAGAATCAAACACCAAATCTTTCTGTATACTTTCTAGGTATCATGGGAGATACCCTAATGAGTTCTCAAGGTTACTACTACCAAGTCCACTCCTACTACTTCTGGTCTTGGATGTGAGAAAGTAATCTGGTGGCTCCAGGGTATTATAGAACACTTCTCCGTTGCTGTCGTTGTTATTGCCCATGCTCTTTCCCACAATGTCAGTAGTCTGAGTGAGCTTCACATCGGAAAACAATGCTGCAATCTCAGCTGATTTCTTCACGGACAAAGCTTCACAAGCTGCCGAAGAAGTTCCAACTGAACTTTTTGACTTCTGATGACGCTTTGGTGCACCACCAGAAATGGATGAAGGTGGTTTTGTGTTGTTTCCTGCACGTAGACCCTCATCACTACGGCATGATGCACCCATGTATATGACCCTTCCTCTTGGATCACGTGCAGATACTACCAGGACTTTTCTTTGTGGTTTGTATGGAGTCACTTCTTCGTCCTCAGATTTAGAGCTTGTGGTGAAGAGGTCATAATCAAGGGCCAAATTATCAGAACTATAACTTCTTCTATGCTGTGTGAACTGGGTGCTGTTATGAATATGTTGATAGGACTGCCTTCTTGGAAGGACATCATATACATCCATTCTTCGACTGGTGCCATGTTCAGCACGTCGAGTTCCCCATACTGGTGGGTACTGTTTCCTTGAGGGAGGAAGGTTGTTAATCTGCAGAAATTCTAAGCTTTTTGAGGATTTAATAGAGTTAACGTCTTTTCTTTTATTACAAATTACATGTTTCTCGTTCTTTCTCCATGCAGTATTAGGTGATGCTGCTCTTGATAGGCTTGTGTCTGAGGCAACAAAACCTCGCTGCTTGAGTTGTTCAATGACAGAGTCATTTTTTAATCTAAGAGCTGCCTTAATGCAGTGCTTATGTTGGGCGTGGTGGTGATTTCTGTTGTGGTAACTGAATGCACAGTAACATCTGTCACTTTCAATACAGCTGTCACTATCACAACCACAGGATGATAATGAGAGATCTTTAGCAAGAGGAGTTTGGTGTTTCTTGTTGTCACCAAGGGAGCAGTAGCATTTGTCAGCTGATATACACGTGCAAGATTCACTGTCATAACTGCATTCACTGCATGAAAAGTATCCGCTGGAAGATCTGTTTGGACCTCTCCTACTGGAGTTTATAGTAGTGGCAGCTCCTACTCCATTCTTTAGACCATTACTGGTACAGCGGATCATACTGAAAAAGTCAGAATCCTCTGATGTGCTGGTCATAAGTTGGGGTCGGAGAGAGAGATTTTTGGCATTCATCTCTCGCTGGATACTTGAACGACGACGGCTATTACTAGCCTTTCTTTGCAGCCGTATTCCATTAGTTGTCTTATTGAAACTGGTTTGATGTTGGAGCTTAAATGTTCTTGTGGAGTAAGAAGAAGTAGATGTAGATGAACTCTCTAAAGGCATAATCTTTTTCTTCACCTTTTTGGAACTACGGATGGAATCTGATGGGAAAAGGACCGACGTGAACTCAAAATTATTGAAGCGAGACTTCGCTGGTTTCAGTTTGTTAACAGATCTTCTGAACACTCTTTTAAGACCACCACCTCCAGTTACAAATGTTTTCTTTCTTTTATAGCAGCTATTTCTCCGTCCCAGTTTCTTTTTCTGTCGCCTCATGATGCTTTTGCTTCGCTGATACAACTCATCTTTAGTCAGAGTAACAGCCAATTTCATAAGGAACTCTTTGTATATGGGTTTCAAGTCATTAAATGACATACCTTCAGCATCTATTATTGCATCTAGAATGTCGTCCATACTATTAAGGCCTTCCTGGAGTTTGAATTCTGTGAAAAGTTCATTGAATCCTAAAGGGCTACTTCCACTACCTCCACTTCCGTTTCCATAAGGTACCCCACTCCCTTGTCGTCTGTTATATCTGGTGAGAGGACCTCCAGCATTGAGAAAACTTCTGCTTCTAGGTATAGCCACTTTAGTTAATATGTCACCACCTTCTGGATTATCTGAAGTCAGTTGGATGCTGCTGTAGTTTTGACGATCTGAAACAGTTCTTCTTACTCCCCGGTTTAGAGAATCTATAGAGGTATTCCTAGTGCTGTATGTCAAGATATCCATACTCCTATGAGACCCACGGTCCTCTCTGTTATAAAGACAGAAGTTCTTATTGCTAGAGGAATTACAACTGGTAACTTTGTTTTGTATCACTAGATCTTCACCGTCTTCACTTGCAGAAGAAGCCGAGGATTTTTTATTTTTTCTAGGTGGCCTGACAGGAACTGGAGGAGGGATTTTTGCTACTGTAGGTCTCTTCTTTTCTTTAGCACTTTCTTTCATTTCTTCTCCTATAACTATTGGTTTCCCTTTACCTCCACTGCTTCTTATACTGGCAATGCTGCTGACTATTTCTGACTGGCTCTTACTAGCATCTCCTGTTATACTGCTTTCACCACCTAAACTCACATAATTAACACCATTTTGATTAGTTGTTCGCAATTTAGAGGTCTTTCCATTATTGCTATTTCTGTTTTGCATGTTATTCATGAGAGCTTGGTACAGATTTGCTGCTATGACAATGGCGTCTTCTGAGCAAGCACAGACAAAGCCATGGCATTCTAATTGTCTTGAAACCCCCATTTTTCTCATGACCACAGCAAACATTGGTGAGTGTTGATTATATGGTGTCTCAACACCTGCTTTCTGAGTCGTGGACAGAATGGTTTTCTCTTCCACTGGGTTTAGGGGTTGGAATAAAGTTCCCTTGTCGATGGCTTCAGGATCAGCTATGAGTGGTAGGAAGGCATATTCCATTATGTTTCCTCGAGAAGTACCATCACGACACACAAATTTAACAGCAGCCCACACAGCAATTGTTGGAAATGGATTAAGCTGCTCCAGTTCCCCTTTATCATGACCTCTATGATGCACTTTGAGACCACTGGAGTTAATTTCTAAGGTTCCCCTAAGGAGAAAATCACTACCCACTCGATCTTGCTGTGACTCTATAGCACGTCTGTATGCCAAGTATAAGTCCTTCAGAGGCTCTTGCAAACCTTGAAGAGAGGTTACTTTGTCGGGCAAAGGCACTGACCCCAGGTAATCCACTGCAAAGCTGTTTATCGAAGGAGTCTGTAATGGTGACGGTGAAGAATTATTGGATGTCTTCCTCCCTGCATTTTCTGTTGGTTGGGCCATCTCTGCAAACATTTTCTCTATCCTGGCTTGCACTGTATTGTTAATTCTTTGCTGTCGACCCTCCTCGTCGTCGCTGGATGCAAGCACTGGTCGTATTTTTTCTAAACCAATACTACCTCCTGTACCACCATAACATGACATTTGAGACCTAGTCTCGTCAAACATAGAATCTATACGCTGTTTGTAGGTAGAGTAGGCACTGACAGATGTGACCGTGTCTCGTTCCAACTTATCTTCCACCTGGTCCTGAAGGCGGAATCCATATGAGCTGGCATTGCTACTGGCACGTCCACTCTTTCGACTAGACTGAGGCACTATGATGTCTTCTGAGCCCTGCAAGACAGGTGCTCCCTCTTCATTGCACTTCACCATCTTGTTGACCTCCTCCTAAAAAAGTAACACAAATGTTTGTTAATATGGGACACTTTCATACTCATTTTAGTTTGAAGAATACTTATACACTTTTTCTATCTTTTGAGGTCAGGTGCTTTGAAATGAAACTTTTCATTTACAGTAGGCCTAAGGAATGTCATCTCCATTTGTATGTAAGATATAATAATCTGGATAAACTTTTTTATAAATATAGTTTTCTATTTTGTCTATTTTGAAATGCATATTTTTCATAGCATTATATTTTTTATTTAGCTATTGTGAATATTAATGAGGTATAATATCAAAATGAAGCAGTTCAGCATTGTCTTTACAGAGACGTAATTATTATTTTTAAAGATTTTTTTAAATATTGTACTGGGGAGAAATATATTATATTTTATTACATTGTGTCATGTATTTAATTAAAAAATTTCATTGAAATATATATATATATATATATATATATTTTCGAATAAATCCAGAAGGGAATGTTCCATTATAATGTCCTGTTAGGTTTACAGTAATTATTAAGTCATTTTATATTCCGTCATAAATAAAAAAACAATAATTGAAGTGCTTGAAAAAAGGCTACAAGATTTTACAAAAACACGTTAATTATTGCAAAACCGTAAAGAAAAATATATAAAGCACTAACTTTTTAAGTGCTTTTATAATAAATATAGGAGTAATTTATTTGTCTTTTATCTAAAAAAAAAAGTGACTAAATAGGAATTATTAGTATCTGAAGAAGTACCAGATTTAACAAGTTGAAATTTATGTTCTGAATTAGTAAACATATCGAAATGAATTTGAATACAAGTCTTTTTCAGCCATTGAGAGGCGAGACGTTTCAGAATTAGATACCATAAAAGTTAATACTTGGATCTCACCATCAAAATAAAGTCAAGGTTAGTAAATGGTAAAAAGTGATAAATCAATGTTATTAATCAATAATCTGAACGGATAGTCATAATAAAATAATAATAAATTACAAGAGAGTTATTAAAACTGCATTTTTCAGTCTTTGGCATTGGAGTATTATGCAAGAGGGTTACGATCAATAGTTTCCATCAGGCCTGTGTGTGTGTTTGTGTATTTGTGGGGGGTGCCAGTAAATTACATTCTCGTATATAGTCAGTAAAATAATAATAATAATCGTAATGTATGGTCCCGTATTGTATTTAAAAGAACGGAACATTACATTACACTGAGACACTTTGTAAAAAAAGCAGAACACTTTAGAAATAAGAAAAATAGAATTAAATTCACCATGCATATACATGTACGTATTAGAAATCACAATAAATAACGATTAGAGAAACAGAATTTCAAAATATCCTTGATTAAAGCATGGAGAGAAAAAAATGGCAGTTATTAGAATTGCCAACTTATTTATATTACCTCATCAAAATTTCATAAGTTCCCCACCAGTAGTGCTGCATATTTAAGTGGAATAAATTCATAAGCCTAATGCATTTCTTTTAGGATGGATACTTACAGAAAAAAGTGGGACATTTGGAGAATGTCGGGATACTTTGTCATTCTATTTTTTTAAAAAAAAGGAACGACCCTATCATAATGAATCTATAAGTATTGAATAAAACAAATTCTTACAATAATTGCGTGAAACATTTATCTTCACGGCCTTAAATTACCTAGATGTTTTTCAATGTGTTGATGCATTACTTTTTCTTTCGTTCTTAACCGACTTTCGAAGGGCTTATGTACACTAGCAATAACTGAAGGGGACTCTGATTCTACACTTATCAGGACATTGAGAGACCAACTCGATGCAGGCCTCCTCTTCGGGCAACATAAACACACGCCAATGGTCAGGCATGTTATGGGTTAATGGAAAGTAAGGTCCAATCCGGCATTCGGCTTTGCGAAAGAGAAAAAACCGGGGAAGAAAACATGATCGGCTAGGCCGCTAGGGGACTAAATGTGCCACTTGCCAATGAGTCGACGTTACCTTCTAGGCCTTCTCGGTTTTGATGCTTTACTAAGCACAAAGAAAGCCAGAGATGTAATAAATCGGCTTTTTCAAACATAAGCATCACATTAAACGCAAGAAGAGGGCGCTGCTGTCCATCGTTTGCCCCCAAGCTCACAGTGTTACAGAATACCTTCCCGCCATAACCGTAGCCAGAGTGATAATCTGAAGAAAAAATGAATTAGTGTAAGAGTAGCACTTAAATAAAAAAGAAATGTATATTCTTTATGCTTCCTCGTAAATCAAAGCTGTCCTTGACAAAGCTTAACAATTCAAATTTTTACGAATTACGTAAGAGTAGGAGGTAGTAAAACAAGATTGTTGAAGTTACGAATAACAAACATGTTGATCTAATGCATGCTAGTGGAGACAGTTTTAGAATACACTTAGAGACCCTTTAACGGTTAACAGTGAAATAGTTATTATAGTTGTAGGCCTACTAGGAATGCCTAACTTCTTGCACACATCAATACAGAATTTGGAGATATTATTAAATTAAAATTCAAAAGAGTAGTTTTATTAAATTCTGCCATGCTTACACATCAGAATAACAGCTGTGACGATTTCATTGCCTGTATTTTTTTTTTCTCTTCAGAACGCCGTTCCTTCTAAACACAAAGTTATATTAAATTAAACATTTGCAGATCTACCTTATCGAGATTTTTAAATAAAAGAGTTTTCAATCATAAGTCTACGGATGGTTTTCAGGCTCATTTCACAATTAAATTTGTGAAGAAACATTTTACGACACCGGGATTCGAACCCGTGACCTTCGGTTTTCCGGCCGATGCTCCAGCAACTGAGCAAATCCGGGTATCAGAGGATTTTTCAAACCGAAAATGTTCTCATTATTCTGCGGAATCGTGAAAACATAACTAGGCCTACATCTTAAATTTGTATATTAGAAAAATGTGCATATAAAAAAATTCACCAGCCACGCCGGCTTCGGGCCGCTTAAACGTTTCACGCTAAAAATGCTGTTCCTCTACTGTTACATATTGCTGGTAATAAAGGTCAAATGATCCGCCATGTAAATTGCAGCTCTGTAACTGAAAGGAGTAAGAAACTTCCTCTCCGTTATAATAACAGTGTCATTGTGGTTTGCTATCCTTACGGCACTCAGGCTTGCCAAATTATGGCAATCCCAAACCTTTGATCTCCAAACCGTTATCACTACAAACAAGATGATATGCTCATATAATAGCAGGTTCTTCCAGCCTAGTGACCTTTATTTTGCTTCCACTATGTTAGCGAAAATTCTAATTGATAACAGTGTTTGTGATATGTTTTTAACTGGAGAAGAAGCGGTACAACCATACTGGGGCCACCTCCTAAGTTAGACATGACGAACACATAGAACGAGAGACACACAGACAACATGCCGAACAAGGCGCGGATGGGATGAAAGTGATAATGATAAGCCTAGGGAAGGGGGATTCAAGGGGTCCGGACCCCACTCGAAATGAACACCTAAAATTCTATTCGTTATTTACGCTTCATTTTGTCAAAAATGTAATTATTTTATTTAATAATAAAATACTGAACTTGTAAATGTAAGCCTACTATTTCCACTCTTCCATGGGTTATTTAAGTTTTCTTGTAAATAGTAAAAAGTGTTATAAATTAGGTAACGATTTCTTGTTTAAGTTGGCATGTCCTCGGATTTTGCTAACTAGTTTTTCAGTGCTAAAATAGCATAAAATTAGACTTTCATTGGTTCAAATCCTCTCGGCACTTTCGACTCACCCCGAAATTACTTTCTGCCTACGCCACAGGTGTGTTTTCAGTAGTAGTAGGGTACGCTTGGCCTATGGCATGTACGAACTTTATATGTATATGGATTAAACCTGTAGTGGGTTGCGTAAAAAGAACGGTAAAATTTCATATGAATTATTAAAAGCCATGCATATATGGATCAGTTGATGGTACTGCGAGATTTATGGAGCCCACTTGTGCGCGTAAAAAATCATCTGTTGGAAGTCTGGGATTAATGTAGGATCGATCTATGCAAATAATAAGTTATGTGACATTAATCACACCTGCATAGTCTTGTGGTTAGCGTCGCGTCCGGAGGCCCGGGTTCGATCCCCTGTACCGCGGATTTTTCGAGGTAGGGATTTCTGGAATGGGGTGCACTCAACCTAGTGTTTAAAATTGAGGAGCTACTTAATAGAGAATTAGCGACTCCGGTCATGGAAGCCACCATTAACGGCCGTGGGTGTCGGCATGGTGACCGCATGCCCCCTATTCTGCCATCTGCCTATGGAAGATGACGCAGCGGTCGGGTGGTAGTTCTAAACCTTCAGGGATGTAGCGCCACGGAGTTTAGTTTAGTCCGAAAACTTCAACAGTTTAGTCAAACTATAAATGAAGCCATATCAGTTTGATTCCTTTGTCATCTTATAAATTTCTTAACATTTCTCACCTGGGTTTGTCTCAAGGTATCGTATGTTATCTTGGTTTCATTCAAATTTGAAAAGATAAAAAAAGTGTGCGTGGAACGCCACGCGACAGAAGTGAAACTTGTTTTTTTAATTTTTTCAATTTTGGATTATTGGACTTTTTGATATTTATTTTTTTTTTTTTTTACTTTTGGATTTTTTAATTTTGGATCTTTGAATTTTTTTATTTTGGGTTTCTTAAATTTTTTCTTTTTTTGATTTTTAAATTTTTAAATTTTTTTATTTTTTGTTAGTTTTAAATTTCAGATATTTGGACGTTTTAATTTTTTATATTTTGGATTATTTAAATTTTAGATCCTTGAATTTTTAATTTTTTAATTTTGGATTTTTTAAATTTATTATTTTTTGATTTCATATTTTTTACTTTTTTGTTAGTTTTAAATTTTAGATATTTGGACGTTTAAATTTTTATATTTTGGATTTTTTAAATTTTAGATCCTTGAATTTTTTAATTTTGGAATTTTGAATTTTTGAATTTTGGATTTTTTAAATTTTGGATATTTAAATTTAAATTTTTTTAAATTTTGGATTATCAATTTTTAATTTTGGATTTTAAGATTATTTCAATTTTGGATTTTTTAAATTTTGGATTTTTTAATTTTGTTTATTTTTAAAAGTTTGGCTTTTTGCATTATTTAATTTTAGATGTTTGAAATTTTTAATTTTGGAATTTCAGAACTTTTAAATTTTGATTCTTTTAATTTTTTAATTTTGCATTTTCGATTTCTTAATTTAGGATTTTTTTATTTTTCAATTTTGGATTTTATATTTTTAATTTTTTGAGTTTTTAATTTTTGGATTTTGGATGTTTAATTTTGGATTTTTTAAAATTTTTGGATTTTTGAATTTTTTGAATTTTTATATTTTTAAATTTTGGATAATTGGATTTTTTAATTTTAAATTTCTTATTTTTTAAATTTTGGATTTTTGGTTTTTGAATTTTTAATTTTTTAAACTTGGAATTTTGGATTTTTAATTTTTAGTTTTATAAATTGTGGATCTTTTATTTTTTGTTTGATTTTTTAAGCGCGGTAATTATCCTCCGGGTTCCATAAAATAGATAATATTCCTTTAGCTTGCTTAGGATTTGTCTATTGCCATTGAGCAAGTAAGTATTATTATTATTATTATTATTATTATTATTATTATTATTATTATTATTATTATTGTTATTATTCTTACTCTTATTATTATTATTATTATTATTATTATTATTATTACTATTCCTATTCCCATTTGCAGGTCCTCGTATCAGGTCTGAAAAATTTCCTTTCCATCACCTTCTTTGAGTATGTTATTTTGTCCTTTAAATCGTATGCAGCTGATTACTCCTAATCATTGAGTTGATTGTTTTCTGTGCAGTCCATTCCGTCACACTTCATTAATTTCGTGACGAGTTTGAACGTGACACTAATTTCGTGACGATTTTTGAGCATTACACAATCTCTCGATTTACCCCTACCGCGGCTAAAGAAGTTTCACTTCAAAACATCACACGCCAAACGAGAATATTATTCACACGTTTCAAAATAAAAAACACACTGCATTACTGTTTATGCCCAGTCGTCCAGGGTTCATTTGACACAAACAACGAAAAGAAGGGAGTCACGCAGTAGTTGTATTAGGCTACAACAGTATTAATAGCAGGTGGCGCTGTATGCAATTCCCAGAGGGAAGTTTAAAAAAAAACAACAAGAAAACAGATGACTGATAGTAGCGTAGTATGGCAAAATGCCTAGTTCGAGAGTACGAAGTCGTGTTTTTATATTTTAAATGCACGTATAATTCGCATTTTGCGTGTGATAGTGATCTTAGACATTGCTATATCAAGAATGGAAGATACCAAGATAACACAGACGTTTGGAGTCAAAGCCTGGTGAGTAATATTACGAAAATTATGAGATGACCATGCCCGCCATCAAACCACAACTGACAGTCAATTTGATCACAGTAACCTCGAAGCCACTCACAGCCTACTATGTTACCAATGTAGAGCTGTACAATGCAATCAAGGTAACATAAAACCAAATTATTCTATTCTTAGCTATTTCGAAACAATAAACAAATGCGGTAGTGCTGTAGTGCTGGTATGTATTATTAATTATTTTCCTTTTCTAAAACATATTAGTTTATGTTAGTTTCAGTAGATGGCGGCAGTGGACGGTCTAACTATAGCATACGTTTGGACATCAATTTTGTAGCACTAATTTGGCTGTTGTACTATATGTGGTCTTCACTCGACATTATTTAATGCAAAGCGAGAATTTTCATTACAGTCTTTCCCTCGCGGCTCATATTAGAGTGCTACGGCACTGTAAGTTATGTGGGTGGAACGTATACTGTTTGGTTCTTTTCATGCTGGCCGGTGTCGACAAGATGTACACTTGCAGTCGTCAAGGACGAGTACACAAACCAGAAAATGAAAGGGTTGCAAGCGTAAAGGCTCACACACAGAAAGCTAAACTATGTTATGCTATGCTGAGCTACGCCACGTCATACAAACCAGTGCCAAGCTAAGTAGTGTTGTGACACGAAATAGGTGCTATAAGCCAGTGGCGTAGGGAAGGGGGGGGGGTCTGGACTTTTGCGTCCCAAAACAACTAAACTAGGACTTTTGCGTCCATAGATCCTCAGATCCAATGACCCATTTGCGTCCCGGGTCTCTCTAGAGTAATGACCAAAATGCGCCCCATGGAATACAGGTAAAATTAATAATTGGTACCATGCAGTTCGTTTAGCATTACCCTGGGTGCACCGCGAGGAGGCGAACTGCTACACACCTCAAAAATTTTAATCCTTGCATTACTGTCAGTATTAAATAAAATTGAAGCGGAGAATGAAGTTACTCTTTGTCCTTTGTCTACCAGTTTACTTTCTTGTGGTTGGTAGGAACTTAAATGATACTGTTCGCACATATTCCAGTCTGCTAAGTGCTTCAGTTCTATACTCAATCATTTTTTCTACCAAGAAGGCCTCTTTTTCATTTTTCTTGGCATTGATAACAGTTGTTGAGCGTGTGTGAATATATGTTTCTGCTTGTATATTCTTCAAGGCTTCGTTCTATCGATCTTCTTCAAGACGGAACGCACGAGGGTTGTTTACGTCAAATTGCACCGGACGCACGAGGGTTGTTTTGATGAAGAGACCACTCGCTTTGGAACGCAAAAGGGTACGACACGGGAGGGGTCCGGATCTCCCCGAAATCAAAACCTAAAATTCTATTAATTTTTTTTAAGTTATGTAAGCTCTGTTTTGTCAAATATTTAATTATTCGATAAAATAAAAAAAAGTGTGCGTGGAACGCCACGCGACAGAAGTGAAACTTGTTTTAATTTTTCAGTCCTAGTAGGAGGACCTGCAAATGGGAATAGTAGTAGTAGTAGTGATAATTTGGGGGCGGATTTCTATGACCTAAAAAATAGGATATATGCATGCATTTATGACCTAAAAAAACATTAAAATATGACCAATAAAATTTAAAATATGACTTTACCACTTACACATTGTGTACATTTTTCAAGTTTCATTACAATACATTTTATTAAAATATAGTGTTAATTATTTAAAATATCTGTAAGTTCTCCAAAAGTATCATTATAATGCAAAATTTACAAAATATGATATGAAACTTCAAAATTTCTTTAATATGCACACAAATATGCCAGAAATATGACCTAAACATGCATATTCATACTAAATATGCTACAATAGTTGAAAATTTCCTAAATATGCAGTTACATGCACATTAAAAGCCGTTCCATTTTCACCAGGATGCTTGGAATCGGGTTTAAATTAGTCTGAAACCTGAATCAATGCAAAGGGGAAAATATGACATGTCATAGAAATCCGCCCCCTAGTATTAATAATAATAATAATAATAATAATAATAATAATAATAATAATAACAACAATAATAATATAACAATAATAATAATAATAATAATAATAATAATAATAATACTTACTTGCTCAATGGCAATAGACAATTCCTAAGCAATCTAAAGGTATATTATCTATATTATGGAACCCGGAGGTTCATTACCGCGCTTAAAAATCCCAACAATAAAAAAAACAAAGATTCAAAATTTAAAAAATCCATAATTCCAAAATTAAAAAATCAAAGATCCAAAATTAAAAAGTCCTAAAATCCAAAATTTAAAAAATAATAAAATCCAAAATTTAATAATCCAAAAATCCAAAATTTAAAAAATAAAAAAATAATAAATTCAAAGAACGAAAATTTAAAAAATCCAAAATTAAAACTTCAAAGATCCAAAATTAAAAAATCCAAAATTAAAAAAGTCCAAAAACCCAATATTAAAAAGTCCAATAATGCAAAATTGAAAAAATCCAATAATAAAAAATTGAAAATATAAAAATTAAAACAAGTTTCACTTCTGTCGCGTGGCGTTCCACGCACACTTTTTTCAGTGCTAAAATAGCTTAAAATGTGATTTTCAGTAGTTCAATATTTAAACATATTTCGGGGGTGAACCCAAACCCCCCTCTCTTGGGGGCTTCTCCATACCCCCAATCCCTCCGGCACTTTCGATCCTACCCGAAATTGTTTTCTGGCTACCTCACTGACGGCCAGATGATTTCCGGGGACCGTGAGGGCCTAAAATTATCAGACATTCGTCTCACAGGACGTGATGAAAAACCCCGACTAGGAATAGAATCCGGGCCTCTGCGTGAGAGGAGAGAACGCATCCCCTGCGCCCCTTCGGTGGACTCACATAATGAATTCCATGCAAATAAAATAAATTACGTAAATATAAAACGCAGGCATTGGAGAATTTGCATATCCTTGACAAGACTTCAATACTTGGTATGCTACATAGTAAGTACATTATACTTTCCTATTCCTACAAAGTAGGTTCGAGGACGCTTATTATCTGAAGTATTTTCACAGTGCTTTTCCTTTTGTCGTAGGCCTATTACTGTGTATGTGAGTATGCTTTAAGTACTTGCCAACTTAGGAGCACTTGAAAAACTAAACCAAATCTTCTTAAGTTTCATTTGCGTACTGCATCTCTATTCTTTCCTTCGAGTCTCGTCTGATCATTTTTTTCCCCCCACAACTCCCTTCTGTGCATACGGTGGCATCTATCGATACAATATTGTTTGCTATATCTATTCTTTCTTTCGAGTTTCTTCTGATCAATTTAATTTTTTTCACAACTCCTTTCTGTGCATACGGTGGCATCTGTCGATACAATATTGTTTGCTAAGGTCCTTGGCAGCGTCTAGCACATAGCGATGTATAGGATGCTACTTTTTTTTTACTTTTTGTTTGTTTGTTTGACTGCTGGATATGTCTCACGTCCCTCTGTGAGTTGTTAAATATTTGAAGAATTCACAGCTCCTCTTTTAAGTTGTGAATTGGAAATAATAGGCTATGTAAATGTATATTGGCAGGCACATTGACGCTGAACTATGCATCGTGTTTTTTTACTCCGAATAACGATAATGCAGTAGTCTTTTAGACTTGGCACTGCTAAGATAGATACTTAGGAACCGTATAATATAATCTAAAATGGAATAATTTATACGCAGAAAAAGTGCCAACCACAGTGGATAAAATACAAATTCTCTTGAATCTACACTCTTTGCCGCAATCTAACGGGCATTCCAAACTGAGCACAGGGTTAGCAGAAAAAGAGCGTATCGTGAATATCGTGAACACTGAATTGCGCAGGCCTATATTCCTCAGTCTTTGCTGTAAGTTAATCGATCACAAGTATCGATAACTTCTCGGCAGCCATAGAAATAGCAGGAAAGAAATGAAGGGAAAAATGACACTAAAAATATTACGATTCTGAATCAAATTTTTGAACACATATCTCAATTTATATATGGAAGGGGTGCATTTCCCGCTTATTTAGATATTTCGCATAATCGAACATTTCGCGATATTTCGTGTGTTAAATTAACTTAATATTTGTATTTTAAGCCTGAACTAAGCTAAATATAGCTAAGGAAAACTGTTTTGTAAAATCTCGCGCTTATCGCTATTACCAAAAATTACGATCCCTTAATATGCTTAGTAGTCTCGTATAGAAATATTGTAATTTGAAGTAGGCTTATTTGTGATGGCTTATTTGTATGTCACTGTTCAAGCGAGTTACACCTTCAAATGCAAATTGTACGTACGTTTAAGGCGGACATCTCTGAACAATAAATTCTCAGATCCTATAAGTAATGTAGATAACGTAAAGTAGCTCAATTATGCCATTACCATTTTAAAGACTTCTTCTTTTACTACCTTTACTTTAATTTTAGGTACCTATTGCAATCGATACCATGTCATGACTTTCGAAAAATCCTTTCATATCTTTACGTTTCATGCCTCCCTAAGTACGAAACCACCGCCTGTTCAAAAAAAATAAATAGTGATATATATATATATATATATATATATAGGCTATGCATATATCTTTACACGCTAGCGGCCGTAATTTTGAAGATATTTGAACCAAATTTTATTATGTTATTTCTAGGCCCAATAGTTCGAACAAGTTCGTTAATGAGCAAAATTGGCCCGAGGGGGTTGAAATTTTAAAACATTTATATCTCGGCCCCTATGAAGTATAGAGGGAAACTTTGTTTGAATAAATTAGAGTACTCTCTATGGAGTTAACAGTGACACCAGTGGGGGTACGAGTGGGGGTGGGGGATGGAAATTCGGAATTTTTGAAACTATGTCTTGTGGGGTATCATTGAAAAGCTCTTGATGAGTACTCTACAAATCAATAACTAATTTCTTGATAGTTCTCATATAAGGCGAGATTTGAATGTTTGAAAAAGGCTCTTTCCTCTTTTTTGCAGTTATTATTGCGGGTTTGTCATGCCAAGGCTGAATAAGAAGAGTGCTGTGCAGCGACAGTAAATTAAACCAAAAGCACTTCGAAATCTACCTCAGCCTGTAGGCTTGCCTAAAGGGATTTTTTTTTAACTATTTTATTGTTCTAACGATTTTTTAAAATTTATCCACGAACTTCGTAATGCTAAGAGCTATAACTTAACTAGGGCTAGGATTTTGATCAACTGTAAATTATCAAAAAAATACTCTATAAACAAGACAGTTATGATCCAAAAATTGTTTAAAAAATACCTACCGGCACAAATATTTTTTTTTTATAAATTTACTTAGTGGAAATAGAGGGCTTGAGCTTTCTGTTATTATTTAGAGTGGTGATTTTAATTGAATATTGCATTCTTGAAGTCAGTACCATACCATATTGAAGACTTTATACTACAGTGTTCATTTTTATTTTGTATAATATTTTTCTAATACATAAATAATTTTATCTTGAAAAGTATTCGTTATTATCAATAGTACGTTTCGTCAATGGTTTCCAATTTTCCTTTGAACTGCAGTTAGACAATGAGTGCTTTATGTAAATTTTGGCCAGATGAAACTACAATGTGTTTCACGTAGAAGTTGGCCAATCATGCGAGTTTCTGCGCAGCGGCGGCCACAGCTCTAACTCCCTAGCGATCAGGTGAAATATCTACGCAAATAATGCCACTAACTGTGCAATGATTCAGGTTCTCACAGTTACAGTAACAATTACAATGAAAATAACCACGTACCTCAACATAAGAGATGTTGGAAATGTCCTCCTCTTGCATCCACACAATACTGGCACCTTTTTAGGAAATTTTCTTCCCCGTGCGTAAGTTCATCTTCCAAGATAGAGTTAATTTCTGTTGTGATATTGCCTTAAAGTTCTTCTAATGTATGGGGGTTTGATCTATATGCTTTACTTTTCAAATTACCCCATAAATTAAAGTCACATACTGTTAGAAGTACTTCAAGAAAGAATCACAAGAGAAAGCTGAACTTATGCGCGTGAAAGAAAATTTCCTATAAAGGTGCCAGTGTTGTGTGGATGCGAGAAGAGGACATTTACAACATCTCTTGTGATGAGGTGCGTGGTTATTTTCATTGTATTTTAACTGTAACTGTGATAACCTGAAAGATTACACAGCAGGCGGCTTTATTTGCTTAGATATTTCATCCGACCGCACGGGAGTTAGAGCTGTGGCCGCCGCGACGCAGAAACCCGCATGTTTGGCCAACTCGTGCGTAAAACACACTGTAGGCTATGTTGAAAGGATGACTGGACTGGTCCATGATATAGGGGTGGAGGTTGAAATGAACATTTTAAAGAGTATATAAAACGTTTAAAAGTGTGCAAAATGGGTTTTAATGGCAAAAATGACTAGAGCCATATATCAGAGGGGGGAAACACAACACATATTGCCGTATAATTGGGACTTTATGCAAAACATAGAAATAAAATGCATTAAAATGACAAAATTAATAAAAAATAATTCCAGGAGGAAAAAACGTAAAAGAACCCCGACCAATGTGTCAAAAAGGCTGCATTTAACATAAAACATGCAAATGCGAAAACAGCTATGTTTCTCTGTTACTAGAAAAAATTAAATTTTTTACGGGTAGTTATAGGCTATTCATCCCATCAAAAACTCAGTTTTTAATTTTTACCTCGCGAGTAATGAAGCTTAAGCGAATGCTCTCTCCCGCAATGCAGTTATTTACTGCATATGAGAATACGAAGGATAGAAAAAGTAACTTGAGAGTCCCACATTAGGTTCGTTCGCTCATTACAGCCAGAAAATCATATTTAGGGTATGGTCATAGTATTGAAACATTCTGTAGGCCTACATTATTAGAGCAAAAGGAAACAAATTAAGAAAGGGAGAAAAAGGAACTTTTAACGTTAGCTGAGTTTGTAAATTAGAGATCATCTGTATCCATCAGGTAGGATAATTAATTAAATGAAGATCTACTCCACAGACTCGCTACATAAAAGTCACTCCTCGGGCATTCTGTGTAGTAATGACACATGAGTTCAACGGGATCGTGCCATAAACTGCTAATTTAAATGTTTAACAACCTAGTATGCCAATAAGGCCGACGTGAAGATTTTTTTTACAGAAACACTCGTACAATTTATTTATTTGTGCAGAAACATACAATCTATATTAATAAAAGGAAGTGTCTGTCCTCCGTCTGTCCTTCTGTCTGTCCGCGATGCCCAGCGAAATCTACTGAACGCAGAGATCTGAAATTTTAAACATAGATGGACTAAAGGGTCGGAAAGTGCACCTCGAAGCCGGAATTTTTATTTTAGCTTTCCTTCGAGAGTTATGAGTGAAAAACGGGCAGAAAACGTGTATTTTTTGCGATTTCGAAGGATCAGTTTCAGTAATATATTTCAATGTTAAATCAATTACAGCTGGCTTTGGCTATTTTTGTCATCATACCTCATAGCCTACCTTGGAAATAAAAGCATCGCGATCGCTTGAATTTGTAAGTCCATCGTGGACGATTCATTTGTTTAGAGTGTCAAGGCCCGCAGATATATGAAATTTTCAACCTACACGTAAGAAGGATATCAACATAGGCTTAATTATGGTCAAACATTGTTCGATTTGAACGAAACTCTGTCCTCCGTCCTCCGTCTGTCCTCCGTCTGTCCTTCTGTCTGTCCGCGATGCCCAGCGAAATCTACTCAACGCAGAGATCTGAAATTTTATACATAGATGGACTAAAGGGTCGGAAAGTGCACCTCGAAGCCGGAATTTTTATTTTAGCTTTCCTTCGAGAGTTATGAGTGAAAAACGGGCAGAAAACGTGTATTTTTTGTGTTTTCGAAGCATGAGTTTTCAGTAATACAAATCAATTACACTAGGCTTTGGCTATTTTTGTCATTCCTTCGACATAAAAGCATCGCGATCTCTTGAATGTTGTAGCTCACGCTGGTCGATTCATTTGTTTTTAATGTCAAGGCACGCAAACATAATATGAAATTTTCAACCTACACCGAAGAGGATTATTATTATTATTATTATTATTATTATTATTATTATTATTATTATTATTATTATTATTATTATTATTATTATTATTATAGGGATAATCAATATTAGCCTAAATATGGTCAAACGTTGTTCGATTTGGACGAAACTCACTATACAGGGGTTTTCTGGGCCAAGGAACTCGAATCTGAGGTCGCTTTTACCAGGTGACGCTATCTAATAGTGATATATAGTCCACATGATTTAGGTGTTAATATAGTGATTTAACTATTATGCTCTTAATTTTTAATTTTTGAAATAATTAATTCGGGCGAAGCCGCGGGCACATGCTATCTTAAAATAATAAAAGGACGTGTTTGTCTGTCTGTCCACGATGCCCAGCGAAATCTACTGAACGCAGAGATCTGAAATTTTAAACATAGATGGGCTGAAAGGTGGGCGAATGCGCATCGAAGCCGGATTTTTAGCTTTCGTTCGCGAGATGTGAGTGAAAAACTGGCAGAAAACGTGATTTATCGCTGTCGAAGCATCAGATTTCAGTTATACATTTCAATGTCAAATCAATTGCAGTTGGCTTTGGCTATTTTTGTCATACCGTGGTAATAAAAGCATCGCGATCGCTAGATTGTTGTAAGCCCACGCTGGTCGATTCATTTGTTTAGAATGTCAAGGCCCGTAGACATATGAAATTTTCAACCTACACGGAAGAGGGATAGGCCTAAATATGGTCAAACATTGTTCGATTTGGACGAAACTCACTGTACAGGGGTATTCTGGGCCAAGGAAATCGAATCTGAGGTCGCTTTTACCAGGCGACGCTATCTAATCGTGGTATGTAGTCCACGTGATTTAGGTGTTAATAAATATAATGATTTAATTATTATGCTCTTAATTTTTAATTTTTGAAATAATTATCGCGGACGAAGCCGCGGGCACATGCTAGTGTCAATATAAATGTAAAATACATAACACTTTCATTAAAAAATTATTTTAATATAAGTATCAACAATGTAATTTATAATTATAACTGTGAACCTGAAAGAACAAATGTTCGTGTTCGAAGGTATTAGTTCAATAATTATAGTTTTTAATAGTATGGAAAAGTCCACCGCGTGAAGTAGGGGACGCGTTCGCTCCTCTCACGCAGCGGGCCCGGTTCGAATCATGGTCGGGACAAGTTACCTAGATGGGGTTTTTTTCTAGGGGTTTTGTTCACTTGTGAGACAAATGTTGGGTAACTTTAATCACTTATTGTATAGTGCAGTTATTCATTGCATGGCCAGGCGGCTTCAAAGGTGTCGGTGTTTCTTTATGTTAATTGATCTGACTAAAATGGGCCTTGGCTTCCGCTTTCCAAACCAAAAGCAACGTTGCAATATTCTCTCATTGTTATCACTGACCTCAGCTCTTCCTTCGCTTTTTTCAATTCACACGTGTTATTGTTTATTGTAACTTGATCTTGCAACCGCGCATTTCACTCCACGCGGAGTTGACGAGTAGCTGTCAAAATCGTCACAGGACATTCTTAGATTTCGATTGGCTGGGGTAACTAGCTGATTGGTGCGGTAAAATTAAAGAATATGGGTTGAGCTGTCGCCAATCTTTTTCTCCTAATGAAAGGAAGCCGCCTGGCCATGCAATGAATAACTGGACTATACCGAGATATCATCTGGCCGTCATTATCATCTTCATCCCATCCTCCCCTTGTTTGGAGTAGGCTAAATGTGTGTGAATGGTGTGTCTCGTCCTATGTGTTCGTATTGTCTTGTAGGTGGGCTGCTCACTCATCCGGGGAGGCCCTCCATGTCCTTGTCTGGTCAAAAAGTATGTAAGTGATCCATAGATAATCCCTCTCCCGACAGGTCGCTGTCCTGTAAGGCCCGGGGGGCTTGGGTAGCTTTTTATTTTATTGCAACAACAATACAAAACGTCTTTCAATTATCTCTTTTAAAACGGATCACTGCACGCTGTTCTTCTTTGGTGCAAACGCTGAGCGGTGCAGCCATGTTTAATATGCAACAGCGCAACACACAACGGTCAAACATTCCACAAGCCGAGACAAATGAACAACATGTCGACGTGCGCGAGCTCAAAGCAGTACAACCAACCTACAAAAGATTAAACAAAAAGTGCGGATATTTATTGATTTACCCTTGTGTATGAAGTTACGTAAGATTGAAATAAATTGAAAATGAAGAAAACTATCTTATTCTTATCTAGTATAAGCCTATACGTTCATATTTGGATATTTTTGAAACATCGTATTGTATACTCTTATAACAAAACTGAAACCATGTTTTACCCTAGTTGATATTTCGGAGGTTAGTTAATTATATGGTTATTTACGGATGGTAGTGTACTGCAGTTCATGCCTGTGACCGTCACCGGTGTGCCGGAATTTTGTCCCGCAGGGTTTTTTTTACATGCCTATAAATCTACAGACATGAATACAGAAAGCCAGTTCCATACTCACTAAGCTACCCAGGCCGATAGAAATAAGATAAATTTACTGGCTACGGGATTTGGATCCGGGACCTCTCTGAGACGCTAGCACCTGTGCCATCCTGCTCGGTAATTTCAATCTACAGTATAGTCATTAACGTGAAAGTTTGTGTTACGCTGTACAAAAATAAAATATGTAAAGCAGCTGCTCTAGCAAAGGAAATTAGTACACGTGATATCATTCTGTAATCAGCAGTGAGAAGTTGTTCTGTCTTATGAAAAAGTTACAGGCAGCTTGTATATGTCAGCAGAAAGAAATGGGACTACTTTATTCGGCTCCCCTGCTGAGAGGAGCCTCACAAATTGTGAACTAATGTTATAATGCAATCGCTCCTTTCACTAAAGCGATAGCATAAATTCCTGTTGAATGCTACTTCTTAAGTGTCGGTAAAACATTAAATTATTTTTTTCTCATATGAGAGTAATTCATGCGGAGTGAAATAAGTAGCCATTCATCCTTAATGTCAGTTCTTTAATTCTGTACGAACTTACCTGATGAATGTTCGTGATTATTTCATTCAAATGTGACAGTAATTTGAAACAACCCCATAATCAATCACCAGAAAAATATAATAATAGTAATAGTAATAATAATAATAATAATAGGGTCTAATAATAATATAACAATAATAATAATGTTTCATTTAACATGGCAGAGTTAAAGCCTTAAGGCCTTTTCCTACACTCAACCAAACATAACCAAACATAACTCAACCTACAAACATAAAAAATAAATGGTGCAAAAATACGTTGCACAAACTTTCTCGCATATAGGCCTACGTGTTAAAAGCTAGCACAGAAAAAATTAAATTAAAAAGACAATTAAATTTTATTTATTACATTTTCATAAAACTAAGAAGTATCTAGAACGGAAACCATCAGAGTCGATCTTCATGTTTAATACTTTTACCGTGAAATAATAGGCTAATAATAATAATGAATGACAGTAAAACTGCATATTATTAGTACTACTAGTATTACTACGGGAAAATTAAAATATAAGTCGCACCTTGGGATAAATCGGCCCTACCCAACCCACCCACCAATACAAGGTCAGTTGGTCACTCTGCTTCGCGCAGAAACAAAATACATCACAGTCCATGCAAATGTGAATATCGAATGGACGGAGCTTAAGGGGCGACTTATATTTGAATTTCGCTATAGGCTACTAAAACTAAAACTAAACTCCGTGGCACTACATTCCTTTAGGGATTTGGTCTACCAACCGACCGGTGTGTCATCTACCACAGGCAGATGGCAGGGTTGGGGCATGTGGTCAGCATGCCGACCCCCACGACCGTTAATGGTGGTTTCCATGACCGGAGCTTCTACTTCTCTATCAAGTAGCTCCTCAATTTGAATCACGAGGAAGTGTACCCCTACCAGACCCCTCAACCTCAGAAAAATCCAAGGATGTACCGGGGATCGAACCCGGACCGACGGATCTGACGCTAACCACAAGACCACGCCAGCAGTCCTACTGCTATTACTACTTAGATTATATTGCACGCTTTAACTGCATTGTAGGTCATGTAATGTGTTTAGTATGTTTGCGTGAACTATTAGTCTATTGTAACAACTCACTCGCGTCATCTGTTTCTATTGTTTAGTGATGTCTTCGTATGTGGCATTCAGTTTAAACGATTATAATATCCAGTGACGTAGCGGCGATGAGCTATGGAAAATAAGCAAGTCCTGCAAATCCGGCGTTTGCTTTTGCGAACGAGGTAACCATGAAAAACCCAAGTCAATTTGGGCGGCCACGAGGTTTGATTTGAACTCAGGACCTCTTCCCTGTTAGCCCATAGGCCTACCACATCGCTGTAATTGGTTTAGTGTGTTCAATGCGACTGAGCTAAACTGATTGCATTTCACAACAATAAGTACATTAGGCCTATAGTTTTCTTGTTGCTAGTGGCAACAAAATGCCATTCATATTTTAATTGATATGTATGTTCTGAAATTCGCATTTAAGCTGTACTTATTTCGTTTTTATCTTGATATCTATTAATTGTATAAAGAAATGTTTTAAACAAAAAATGTTCATTTTAATTTTCTCTACAACTTTACTGTGGTAGGTTTTCATGTATCACTTACTGTAATGGATATAATCTAGAAAAACTGAAAATGGATACGAATAAAGTACCCCTTAAGTCATTTTTGCAGAAATACAGATATAGCCATTTTATTACTCATAGATAAGAGTTTCCAATTTTAAATTTTTATTAAAATCGTTAGAGCCATTTTTTCAAAAATCAAAAAATTTTAAAAAGTTTTCATGAAAAGTCCCCTTAATATTTCAGTTGTGAAGTTAAATTTCTGGGCGGTTCGACAAAATTTCGAAAAAGTCCTTATTTCAAAAAATGAAGTAAATACAACGAGCCGTTTACCCGCTGTGCTTGTCCACAGACGGACAGACGGACAGACGGACAGACGGACAGACGGACAGACGTCATTCCAAAAATACTTTTTTTGGTTTCTAGGCATCGTGAAACGTGCTCTCCCGGTGTTAACTCAACTTCGATTTTTTGTCACGATCACAATACTTTCTCTATACTCCGTATAAGCGAGAAAGTAATAGGTTATTTCTTAATAAATTGCATCAAGTTGAAAGAATACAAATACAACTAAGAAAGAAACACATACAATGAAAAAATATTAATATCACAATGAGATAACACTTTCTTAGGAATGCACACATATAAGATAAGTTGCTTCTTAATACATTACATCAAGTTAAAAGACAGATGAAATTAATGAAGAAACAGATAGATTACAATGTAAATAGCAATATCAGAAGCAGACCATAACCTACAATGTAGAATAACATGTACGATGGAATAACAAAGTAGTATAAAGTGTACAATAGAATAACAATGTAGCATAACATATACAGTAGAATAACAATATAACATGTACAATAGAATTACAATGATGACAAAATTAATTTTCATTGATGATTTTGGTAAGTATGAACTGAGAAGACATGGTTGATTTAAAACTTAATTTCAAAAGTAGAATAATGATATTAATTAACTAGTGCAAGTTAGATGTTACTAGAGAAATTAGCTTTAGAAAAGAATATAAACAATATTTTTATTCATCATAAAGTATACTTGTTAATTTATACGTAAACGCATTATTAGAATAAAATATAAAATTATAAATGCATAAAATGTGTACGATCCTGAAATTATGTTTTGAGTTTTCCGCTTTAATACACGTTTTGAGTGAGGTCTTCCTGAATCCAAAGCTAAATTCTCCGAAACATGTCTGTGTGTATACTGTAGCCTATGTCTTTGAATAGCATAGCTCAAAAATGAAAAATAGGTTAAGTAGGTCTAAGTTATATTCCGGGAATGTGGTAGAAAGCATGAATTATTTAATGTGTTAATAGCTATAACGTTTTTATTGATTTTTTAAAAATATAAATTCTCCGAAGATACTCATCTCGTGAAGAGACTCAGATTTTTCCAAGTCTCATCTAGCGAATCATATGCCTCTGAATGGGGCTTGACAACCGAATGTGCACGTCTGTAATGCGACTGGTATTTAGGCCTATGCCTTATGTAAGGTCTATAGACCTATCGCCACGGTGAAATTCCACACTTCAACTTTTTCTATCTTTCGCTACATCTTTTAACTCTCCATAGCTTTTTGATGTCATCCAGTATCTCAATTCTTCTTCTACCAAGTTTTCTTGTTCCTTTTACTTTTTCCTTCATTTACATCCAGCAGAAGTCCTGTTCGTTTTATGTGTTCTAACCAGTTAAATGTTCTTTTCCTTTCAACTTCCAAGGTCCTCTCTTCCCATCCTCTCTACTTTAAACTTCTTCATTCATTATTCTAACTGTCCTCCGAATGTTGTCCATTTCCTCAGCATACATATTTCAGCTAATAATATGTAGCACTCCATAAGCTTCTTCATTAGCGGCAATTATTATAGTTTTCCGGTCAACGTAGTTCTTTTGTTGAAAGCAGTTTTCACCATTGCTATCCTTTCCCTAATTTCTTTCGCAGTGAGCATCTTTTGTAATCAAGCTTCTCTAATATCGAATTGAGGTACAAAGATCTCATACTTTCCTGTTTTCTATGTGACAATTCAACATTTCTTAATTTTCGAAATCTTCACTTTTGACATCACATTTATCTCCATTCCGTATCTTCTTGCCGTCTCCACTCGTCAGTCGACCACCCTTTGTAGGCCTAATTATTCCTTAGTTTATATGAGTAGGCTATATTACATCACAGTTTTGAACATTTTTTGTGTGTGATCCTTTGTGATAAAATTAAATGCTGATTAATTCGGGTGTGTTTTTAATCTCTTGACACTTTTTCTTGGAATATTTTGTTATGAAACCTAAAGGGGAGATAGTATTAATTCCCCATGCTAATTCGTATGGTCTGCATTTTAATTTCAAATATACTGAGAGCCCGGACTCACGATTACCAGTTGCATAATGCTGACATGGAAGTAATGTCTAAGGTTTTTTTTTACAGTTAGTCCCTTTTTATAGTAGTTATCATGACATTACAAACGCATTTCGTCTTTCTTCGTGTTATTGTGGAAAGAAACTGCAGTTTATGGGACCATAATAACCAAAGTACTGCATTACACCTAAATTATGTGTCCCTCTAAAGCGCCTGCAGTAATGGAATATAATATCTAATGACCATGCAGTTGATATTTAAAAGTCAGGGCAATTTAGTTCTTAGATACCGTTAAGTTGAGAAAAACTAAACAACTTGTGAGGTGGTCAACAAGAAGTTAACATTTACACAGATTACTCAAGCGAACTGCAAATATGGCTCGAAATCACTTTCTATCAATTTGCTTTCAACTACTCGTACTTACGTGTTACGGTGGAAGAAGTTATTGCTCTAATAGCAGAAAAACTCCTTCAATGATTGCAGCAACTACCGTGTCTAGATCCAAATACACACATAATTATACTGATAGAGACAAATGCAGCATTTAAACCTTTTAAATCAAAACCTAGCTGCAATATTTATATAACTAAAATTATAAAACAAATAATAAATAATGGCCTATATTATTTAACGAGCCTATATTATTAATTGCCATTATAGGCAAATTGCATAGGCCTACGACTGTTTTTGTTCGACCATAATTACATGTCTAAGTTCTGAGATTTTAGAATCATCGAACAACGAGTCGGTTTACTCGGTGATGAGCTTCCGCGATAGATGGCAGGTGACGGCGTACATGGAACTCAATGGAAAAATCCCACTGATGTCATCGAAAATCGAACCCACGATCTTCCGGTTTGTAGTACCGTGCCTCAACCACTACGCCACGGCGTACCCCAGCGGTATTGTGGTTGGCCATAAATTTGGGCCTATTTCCGTATATTACATGGCCTCTGGGGTTGCTTGGATTCAATTTCTTTCCCAGCAACAATGCCCCCCTCAAATGTTTAAAGCCGGTTGTCGACCAAGAGCTAAGCTAAGTTAGTTTAGCTGAGCTCACATACAGTGCGGGATTTCATATGTAGTTGTGCCTACAAAACTACATATGAAATCCGGTTCACTTGCCATTTCAGCTGCATCCTTCAAGATCTTCCTCGCCTTTCTGTGTCTTGTACAAGTATAAAGTACTGCACATGGTACATGTAGGCTACTATGTGATACATGGTAAGCATTTTAACCATGGTGGTGTGATACATTCACATAACTTACTGTAACCAGCTCAAGCAAAATCATAAGTTTCTTGCTTTACGTTGTAATATAAGTTAGAATAAGGAGCCGCATTGCAAGGAGTGCGTAATCGTGTTCGAGAAAACCAAGAAAAATTAAATTTTATTCCTGTAAAGTGGTAGTAAAATTAAGGTAATATGGTTACCCTGCTTGATCTCACGTCCTCGAAATATATATCTAAATAGGTCTATATAATATAGTTTCTACAGTAGTTTTGATTTTCGAGCTACACTGCTCATAGACACACATAAACAAACATATGTTTACAAAAACTGTACTGTATTTTTACATTCAGGTTATCTCGAAACGTATAGTATACTTGACATCAAGTTTGAGGGTTCAAATTAATGCGCATAGCTCTTTGGTACAGACGAAGAAAGTAAAAAAGGAAACAAGTAAAATGATAAGAGAAGAAATTAAGGAAAGAAGAAATTTAATAATGCAAGGAAATCGAAGTCAAGGAAGATAATGAATAAAAGTAAGAGAACGGAAGGCCAGACAGTAATAAAAAGGACAGATAAAACAAAGGCAGAAATAGTGGAATAGAGTAAGTAGAAATAAACTAATGAATGAACGATGTAAGGAAACAACAATTACGTAGACAACGAAGAGAGAAAGTATGAAATAAAAGTGAAAACGTAAATAAGAGGGAAAAACATAGAAAATAATGGAAGAAAGGCTTGGTAGCAAATAAACTTGAAACCTGAAGTCAAATAAAGAACAGCCAAAGTGGATGCTGCTATGCGAGCCTCGAACACGTACAACATGTAAGTAACGGAAACAACCTGCACTTAGTATGGCGACCATTGAGTCAACACACATGCCGTTTCAACGTTTTTCTTAACAGAGTAGGGTTATTGGCCTTCAATTCACCGTAATATGATACAAGGGACAACTGGTGTCCATTTCTTTTTGCGAGAGCAATTTATTGCTCATTCCTAGAATGGCTTATACTGTACGCATTAAAATCCAATCAGACGAGAAGTAAGAAAAAGTTCTGGTGGAATCAAGAATGACCTTATAGTTTCCGCAGGGTATTGAATCCCGTATGTTACGCTACTGGAAAGTTGTAGTTGCTTTTCTCAATGCACAAAGCTATGAATATTCCTATAGATTAGGGTTGTCCTCTCGAGAAATCCATCGTTAATCTTCGTGTCACTCCCTCAGAAGATATATAAATCAAATGTAAAATTTTGTTTTTCATACGATGTAGGCTATTGTTCACAGACTTCATGTTTCTAAGAAATATATATATATATATACAGAGTGCTTAAAAAAATGTATACACACTTTGAACTGCCATAGAAAATGTATTTCCCAATCTACAAGGTTAAATTTTTGGGGGAAAGTAATGTTATATTTTTTCAACAGGTAGCAGCAAAATAGTTTCAACAATTATCCAACAATTGTGCCAATAGTCAACCTACAATGAAAAGTATCTAACAATGCTTGCTGATTCCATATTCCCTGCCATTCGTGCATTATGCGGTTATATTATCAACAAGGTGGCGCCCCGCCGCACTATCATAGGGATGTACGAACATACCTGGACGAAATTTCCCAAGGCAGTGGATAGGACGCAGGGCTAATCGAGTCTCCTGCACGCTCTCCAGACCTTACGCCGCTGGATTTCTCCTTATGGGGCACAGTAAAAGATGAGGTGTACAAACGTAAACCACGTAACCTAGACACACTTTGGAATGAGATTCAAGTAGTGTGCGCAGAAATATCATTGGACACTTTGGTACGATGTACGGAATCAGTGGTGACTCGTACTCAGAAATGTATTAATGCTGAAGGCCACCATTTTGAACATTTTAATATTAATCCCATTTTCATTAGAAAGTCGTTTATTTTTCAAATTGAACTTTAACCTTTCCATTTCCAGAAATTTAACCTTGTAGAATGTAAAATAGATTTTATATGGCACTATGGCACTTCACACACACACACCACACACACACACACACACACACATATATATATATATATACATTTTTCTTCTTTATTTTTATTTTACTTTACTGTACTTTAATACTTTACTCTACTCTGCCTAGGGACGTAACAATTAATGCTGAAAATTCGATATCGAATTTCAAGGTCGAAGGTTCTCTTCTTACAGTACGGGTAAAGAAAGTAAAAACTTTGGTATAGAAGAATAATTTTAACAAGTCTAATAGCACTAAAAATACTAGGTTTTTGTCAAAGTTTTATGAGCTAGGTATTAAAACTAACAATAATTCTCCCCTTACAGAACCTTTGCTTACAATGAGCTTATCTGTTCCGTCTACAAGCAAAACATAGATGTAAGTTAGTTAACTTAGGCCTATAAAGTTTATTTCTCCTTAACAATACAGATGTTTTTACTTTAAATTTGGATGAGGTGTATTTGTACAGTTTGATGAAGTAATTAATGAATACATGCAGTCATACCACACGCAGTATTCTATACGTTTCCAAACTGAATATTTAATTAGTCCGAAGCATGCCATCCAAATTAATTACCGTAGTGAAAGTTAATGGATTTCTCTCTTTCTCTGAGTTTTACCTCCTCCTTTGTAGGGACTTTTACGCGGCCCATGCCGCCAGGCCTTACATGACCACGACCTGTCGGAGGAAAGAGTTCCTATAAATCACATACATACATTTTGACCAGACAAGGACAAGGAGGACCTTCCGGATGAGCGATCAGCCCAATGCCGGGGCCATCTCCGAAAGAATACGAACACACAGGACGAGGTTATCAATCACACACATAGACCTACTCATTCCGAACAAGGATGAAGGTGATAAGGCTAGATGATATCCGGAGACTAAAAGGAACTACAGTTTCCACAGCTTAAAAACATCCGAAATCCCATCTGGGAAACTTGTCCCGACCAGGAATCGAACCCGTACTTGCTGCGTGAGGAGAGCGAACGCATCCCCGACGCCCAGCCAAGTTAATTTATTTGCTCGAAATATTATTCTATTAGAATTATTAATAGTAATGTTACTAAATTGAAGTTTACAGTGGCATACAGTAAGGTATAAAGTAGCCTATATTTGAGTAGAGAAACAGAAATATTGAAATGTAGGCCTATCTGCTTATTAATTTACTATCTGCTGAATTGTTTCCGAACGTACAAAACTAAATTAAAATAACTCACCAGAGTTCAGTCTGAAGCTACATTCATCCTATTTATTATCTCCAGCTATTTTGATCATTAGGCCTAATATTCCTTGTAAACCTAATTACAGGGATTTAATATTTAATTTTCTGAAACAGGAAGGATGTTAGTTTTGTTTAGCTTTGTGCCATAGACTCGTTCAGTATAATGAAAGTTAGCCATTTAATAGAAACAAGATATTTCCGGCTTAAGTTAGTCAGTAGTTTTAATGTAGATTCAAAACTCTGCTAAATGTGAAAGTAGGGGAGCGGGGGCTGGTACCGGACAGAGCCTGGTATCGGACAAGCCCAATATCTCTTGCTAGCAGGTGCTTGGACGACCGGTTTTGTGATTGACAGCCTTGGCTAAATGTTTGAAGAGGGTGAACATCTTATTCAGTTGACAGCTAGTTTCGTTTGTGAGTGATAGTGCTTTTTGTTCTTTTCTGTGTAAATCGGCTTGCACGAAGATAACTTCACAAAGCAGTAACAGGAAGAAGGGTGAGTTGTGTTACATTCTAACATCACTAACAGAAGCACTGTACTTAAGGCTACAAGCTGTAGGTTTAGAATTTAATTATCTTCAAAGGTTCTTGGTTGAGATTTTTTTCTCTTAGGACTGTGAATCGGGTGGTATCGGACAGGAAGCTAGCGGGTGGTATCGGACAATATAGCTACTCATCCAACGTGGTTACTGATGGTTCTTTCCTTTGGTTTTAGGTAAATATGGGGAAGATAAGAGGAAAGTGGGAATAAGGTGATATGATATTTGCCGTGAACAATGTCAGGAACAAAAAAAAATGACTACTCGAGAGGCAAGTGATCGTTTTTCAGTACCGAAAAGTACATTAGCTGATAGGTTAAAAACTCTTAAAGATTGCAAAGAAATTCTTCTGAAAGTATGCACGGCCAACAGAGGGACTTACCAACCCAGCTCTACATGTCACTAACACTAATATCACTTTTCCTAACCTAACTGCCACCAACCTAGATCTACATGTCACTAGCATTAATATCACCATTGATGAAAACTGCACAGAAGAAACTTAAATTCACTGGGAACAAGAACAAGACGGAGAGACTGAATGCATCATTTGTAGGGAAACGTTTAGTAAAGATTGGATTCAGTGCAGTGTTTGCAACGGCTGGGCACACGAAAAATGTGCAAATTTGGAGGGGAACTCTTTATTTTGTAAATGTGACATTTGCATAAAAAAAGTAAAACAGTGAAGCTTTATACGTTAAACATGGAAATAAGTCTTTTGTGGAAAACAGTGACTGTCCGATACCACCCTCCATTTTTCAAAAGTACAAAAATGTAACTACTTTTTAATTTTCTTGTGCTAATTACATGTTTTAGTTTTAATTAAATATATTCATATAAACATTTAGTTATAAGAATAAAGCTATCTGTAAAGTAGATTAAACATTTGTTTCCAGTTTCAAAAAAGAGTTACGTCGCAAAAACCTAAGGTGTCCGATACCACCCCCCGTTCCCCTAAGTAAGAGAATATTGTAGATCCAAATATTCTTAGATTCTTAGCTACATTCTTCGATTGTGTGAAAGGTATCAGGTGTAACATAGGTAGAAAAGAAACAAAGACAAAGGATCTAGCCCATCCCGCGACTAATTTAAGAGCTAATGCCGGTTGTCGACCAAGAGCTAATCTAAGTTAGTTTAGCTTAGCTCACATACAGTGCGGGATTTCATATGTAGTTGTGCCGACAAAACTACATGTGAAATCCGGCACAACTATATATGAAATCCCTCACTGTATGTGAGCTCACATACAGTGCGGGATTTCATATTATGTAGTTGTGCCGACAAAACTACATGTGAAATCCGGCAACTATATATGAAATCCCTCACTGTTTGTGAGCTAAGGTAAGCTAAGTTATCTTAGCTCTTGGTCGACAACCAGCATAACCCTACCCTGGTTGGTAGGAGGCCCATGCCCTTAAGGGATCAGTTGGGCTTGTTACCTTATGTTTTATGTAAGCTGAGGATATGAAGAAAAAAAGGTATAAATATAATATGGAAAGAGAATCCGAATAGAAAAGAAAGCAATGAATTTAATAAATGTAAATGGAAGGTACCGGTAGAAACAAGGAAAGAAAGAAATCTGCATGAGGAAAACAGAAGGGAAATAATTTATGAAGAAGGAATGAGAACAATTTGACACCGTTGCATTGATATTCGTAGAAAGTTTAATTTAACCAAATTAGCGTCCACTACGCGTCCATTCGGAAGTAGGTCGTAGTTCACAAGTTACGTGCAAGGCGGCGTTATTATGTCTACTGCACGAACACCTTAAACGAATTTATTACTTTGAGGAATGTTAGTAACCTCCTGATCTCCATTTTGCTCAAATTATTCTATATTTCCGCTTTCAACCCATTCGACTTAATTTCCGTAACATCAGTATGCATTCGGAATAATGTTCTTTTAGGCTATAAAAATAATATTAATTATAATATTAATAGTAATAATAATATTTATGGTAGCAATAAAGATAATAATAATATTAACAACACACCTAATAACAAAATTTTGGCATGAAAGATTTATTAATTTCATATTGGTTCATATGAAGGTAAGGTAATCGAAGAAATCCATCTTATTCCCTCAACATTGGAGAGTACCTTAAAACGAGATTCTTGTCAAAAAGCCACAAATATTTCGTTAAGTTTCTTTCTGTGGAGAGGAGACTTTGTCTTGAAGATGCCGTAATTATTCCCAATGAAAATTCAACATACTCCCTAAAGTTTCCTTAGGTACTTTCCGTGACAGAAACATTAAATACGGGTAAAAGAAACACTTGCTATGCTGTAGTAGTGTAAGAGTATTATAGGAGAAAAATTCCTCCGACACTGTGACTTGAACGCAGGACCTTTGGCTATTCGCGCCAATGCTTTACCATCTGAGCTAAGCCGGAGTTCAATTCACAGCTCCAGATAGAACCTCTCTCCTATGACTGATTGCCCTAATGGTCTACCTCACAGACAAGTTATGTCATATGCAGTACTGTGAGGCACATTATTGTAAGTAGCTATTTTGTTACCGGGCTCCCACTGTTATTGTACAGTTAACATTCAAGATAGATATATCAGCATTCATGAACCACAGATTATTGTCTCTGTTGGACATTACATGACATTACATGAGAGTATTATAGGAGAAAAATTCCTCCGACACTGGGACTTGAACCCAGGACCTTTGGCTATTCGGGCATACTCTCATGTAATATCCAACAGAGACAATAATCTGTGGTTCATGAATGCTTGTATATCTATCTGTAGTAATGTAGTTGGACATTCTGCTTCTGTGTGGCAAACTTTGAGCATGGTATCAAAATATAGTGAATCTGAAGTTTAAAGCAAGGAGAGTTCCTTATCTTTAGAGTTCAATTGCCCTAAATTACGCCATTTGAAAAATAAAGTTTCTAAGGTCATAAAACAACAGTTTCTTTTAGCTGGAGTAATTTTTTGGATAGCTCAGAATTTTTGCTGAAGTTGAATCCATTTAGGTCACAAAATATTCCGACATATAGTAGGGTTTCCATGGCAGGGTCACATATAGTAGAAATATGAATTCGACATAATATAATATTATCTCTTATACGAGAACTACTGTCCGAAGCAATTATTTAGCAACCCATATGAGATGAATCGTCTGCCATTATTAATTGCCAGAATGGTACTTTCTGAAATTGTGTGAGGGGACGGGAAAATGTCTGTCCGTCTGTCCGTGTGTTTGTATGCGCGATAACTCAAATGAGCTTTATCGGATTGTCATGGTAACTTATACAAATTCATAACGTCCATGGGAAGAAGCTTATTGATTTTGGATCAAATCGGTTGACTGGTAGCAGAATTATACCCAATTTAGTGCCTGTTTTACTATGGTAATTTATTAGACAGAATTTATCAAATGCAAATCAGTTCTCATAACAACATATTGTTTTACAGTGTTCATATACGGCTCTGGAAGTTGCAAAACAGTTGGCTATGACAAATAGGCCTAACACTACCCACATATTCGTTTGTTCTTCCATAAGCCCTGCTTAATGAATAGATTGGGAGCTTAACTCGAAAATCGATTACAAAAATAACTTATTTTCTGCATATCATAATTGCAGTTATCAGTGGCTAAACAAAAGCATTCTGGCACATTGTTAGGCTATATCAGTTTACCTGATTGTATTATACAGTGATTTCAGCATGTCCACCGCTGTGGCTTAGGGGATGCGTTCACTCCTCTTACGCAGTGGGCCCGGGTTCGATTCCTGGTCGGGACACATTACCTAGGTGGGGTTTTTTTCTGGTGTCTTTCTTCATTGAAAATGTGAGACAAATGTCGGGTAACTTTAGGCCGTTGTGGTCCCCAGATATCATCTGGCTGTCATTATCATCGTCATTCCATTCTCGCCTTGTTTTGGAGTGTGTGTGTGAATGGTGTGTCTCGTCGTATGTGTTCGTGTTGTCTCAGAGGTGGCCCCGGCATTGGGCTGATCACTCATCCGGGGTCTGGTCAAAAAAGTCAGTATGTGATTCAAAGATAATCCCTCCCGACAGGTCGCGGGCGGCTTGAGTCGCTTAAATCCTAAAAGGGAGAGGTAAAACTAAGATGAAGAAAGAAAGAAAGAAAGAAAGAAAGAAAGAAAGAAAGAAAGATTTCAGCATCTGGGTTGTAGGCTGTATATAATGATTGCATACAGAACTAATGTGTACAGCTGTATCATCTTGGTTAATCTTGATTAATTTAATTTGATCACTCTACAGTCTACATTCTCAGTTTTCTTCCTTGCTATGACCTTTCATGTGGAAAGTTAGGTTTGTGTGATGCAAGCATGTGAAGGCGGTAGGGGAAGTTACGGCGACCAAAATCTCTCCTTCCGTAATTCTTCCGGTACCTATTTATAAGTGACAACTTCTTGTGTTTTTCTTCTGCGATGACTCATGCGCTTGCGGCTGTATAGCTGAGGGCTTAACAAAAGCGATGCGACATGCAATTACTTGGAACGTACGGTAAAGTTAAACCATTTCAAGAAAATATCTTTACAGATATTACGGAGTCTAGTATAAGCACAAGTAGGCTAATTCATATTAGCAATTCAGACATTTAGCTATAGTGTTGTCAGTACAGAAATTACTAGGTACTTCAATTCCCAAGGTTATTGAAAATTACGGCGTCACTTCGGATTCTCATAGAATTAACGCTTTGTAAACTTCCGTCGGGTTCGGCAACTGTATTATCATAGGTTCAGAATTTATTTTGAAAAAACGCGGACCTAATGTCTGGCCGTTCTAAGAAGGAAACCTCAAATAAACAAAAATCAGTACATCTGTCTCACTCTAGCACATTACTCAGACAGACATAGCCGTCACGGTGGCTCATGCTTAGCGCCTGGCATGCTAGCGGTCCCGAGTTCAAATCTCGGGGCCGGCGGGCGTGTCATTTGTGGTGGACAAAGCCGTGACCTTTGGGGGTTTTTCTCGGGGATCCTCCCGTTTCCCCCTTAATTCATTCCACCAACACTCTCCACTTCAACTTCCTTTCCCCCCTCATTATCATCCCGTTCCCCTTTACTGGTTTTCGGGCCAGCTCCTGCTACAGATTCTGCTGCGGGCCTCCCCCGTCCTGCCCCGTTGCTTGTGGTCAAGAGTTGCTGGTGGTGTCCCGTACCTTTGGGGCTCTCAGAGGGACCCTGGGTTAGTGGCGCACGTCATGGTGTGCCGCGCCTATGGGGCTCTTGTAGGAGGGACCCTGGGTACGGTGCACGTGGAGTGGTACCTGGTCTTAGCTGGATGTAGGGGAGCTCCGTGGGGGCTGGTGGTGGAGTCTGTTGACAGGGGGGCCTTAGGGCATGCACATCATTCGTTTCCTAGGGGGTGTACAATATTTTATTGTGCCTATTTAGCAAATCCTTACGTAATTACTAATTAAGCGTGTAATGAATAGTTTAAACCACATAAACTGATCTAACAAAGTGCCAGTATGTTTTTGTTTAATCAGTTATGATTGCAATAATGATATGCAGAATATGTTTTTTTTTTAAATTGATTTCCAAGTTAAGCTCCAGATTTATTCATTAAGCAGGGCTTACGGAAGAACAAAGGTCTAGTTTTTTTTAAATCAGATTAAAATCTTCCAGCATCAGCTGAACTATACAGATTTGTGATATTTTGACAATCGCATACAAAAACAAAAAAGCAAAGCAAACAAACAAACAAACAAAACAAAAGTCAAATTGGCTGGTTTTGGGATTTGAACCATGGAACTCCAGAATGTGAGGTCAAGACATTACCATCTCGGCCACCTGGGTCAGTTTAACGGTCTCGTTGGATAAGCTTATGTAAAGCAATAATGTTATTTGTCATAGCTAACTGTATATTAATTTCCAAAGCCTTATAAGATCACAGTAAAACAATAGGCTTTGTTCTCATGATAACTGATTTGCATTTCGTAAATTCTTTCGAATACGTATATTACCATAAAATAGACACTAAATTGAGCATTACTCCGAAACAGATCAACCGATTTTATCCAATATCAATAGACTTCTTTCCATGGACATTATAAATGTGTATACCTAGTTTCATAAAAATCCGGTAAAGCGTATTTGAGTTACAGCGTCTTTAAAATAGACACTAAATTGGGTTTTACTCCGGTACCGATCTACCGATTTGGTCCAATATCAGTAGACGTCTTTCCAAGTACATTATAAATGGGTATACAAAGTTTCAGGAAAATCCAAAAAAGGATATTTGAGTTATCGCGACTTCTTATATATTAACATAAAAGGGACTAAATCGGGAATTATTCCGGTACTGGCCAACCAATTTGGTTGAATATCAATAGACGTCTTCCCATAGACATTATAAATGAGTATACGAAGTTCCATAAAAATCCGATAAAGCGTATTTGAGTTATTGTGCCTTTAAAATACACACTAAATTGGGTTTTACTCCGGTACCGGTCAAAAAATTAGGTTCAAATTCAATAGGGCACTTTTCGTGGACGTCATAAATGCGTATACCAAGTTTCATGGAAATCCGAAACAGCGTATTTGAGTTATGGCGCCTTTCTGATATAATCTATTAAAATAGGCACTAAATTGGGCATTACTCCGGTACCGGTGAACCGATTTGGTTCAATATCAATAGGGTTCTTCTCATGGATATGATAAGTGTTTTCCAAGTTTCATGAAAATCCGAAAAAGCGTATTTGAGTTATGGCGCGTACAGACACACGGACAGACGGACGGACGACAGACGGACAGACATTTTTCATCCCCACACACAATCTCATAAAGTACCACACTGGCACTTAATAAACGATAAAACTATGACGACAGACACCTATGATTAGTTGAAATTCCACAAATTCTTATTCTGGATTCATGAGCTAAATAGTTAGACTATAATATAATTATTAATTATTAATTATATTATAATTTTATATTATACTGTTATGTTAGAGAAAGTTTCTATGTTGATTCAGAGATGGATAGTGGATGGGAGAGAGTAGGGGAAATGCCATTAGTGCCCGCTAGGAGGCTCATCTCCATCCGTGGTCCCTTACGCATTAGAATTAATTAGCTCTTACCACATTACTTTCTGGTAATTAGTTTATTTCATAAAATAAGATTTTTAATTTATTTTTTTAAGTCCATAGAAAAAATCGTACTATTCACACTTTCCATTGCTGAGTGGAAATAATTACTCTTTTTTTCACTTATTCAGACACAAGTCCAGTAATACTGAGAGCAACAAGCACACATGCATACTCCACTTAGTTTGCGTGACAGGTCTCGTTCCGGACCTCGCCAGAACCTGAAATACAACGTTACAACTGAGTCTGTATGGTAGATCTATTACACCCATATATGCAGTAGTATGCCTGACCATGTAGAGCCCAAGAAGCCAGCCAACAAAAATTCTAGCGTAAAGGAGGTAGTTATTTGTTAGGTAATTCTAGTTCCATTTCCGCAAAACCTTCTGTTATTATAAAACACTGTTATTGTAAGGAGAACACATATTAACATTTAGTAGAGTGCGGGAAAATGACTTTTCAGGAGTCGAGAAGAAAATGAACTAAATATACTAGGCTAATTTCACTGGTGAGCAAGCTGGCCGAAGGAAATGCCTTTTCTTTCAACATTCCATTTTCGTCCTGAAATGCACAGTAAGAAAGGTATGCTACTAGCTGCCTCATCTTGAGAATTTAGAATAGGAATTGGATTCTACAGAGTGCCTGCAGACGTCCAGATTGCACTGTGTATTGTACAGTGAGTCCCACGCAAGAGTTGGCCAATGACGCGGGTTCCTGCGGCGCGGCGGGCACAGCTCCAACTCCCGAGCGATCGGGTGAAAATATATCTACGCTAAAAATGCCGCGATCGGTGTAATGATTCAGGTTCTCACATTTACAGTAACAATTACAATGAAAATAACCACGTACCTCATCACAAGAGATGTTGGAAATGTTCTCTTCTTGTATCCACACAATACTGGCACCTTTTTAGGAAATTTTCTTTCACGCGCATAAGTTCAGCATCCGAGACAGAGTTAATTTCTCTTGTGATATTGTCTTTAAGTTCTTCTAATATTTGGGAAATTGACCTATACACTTTATTTTTCAAGTTTCCCCATAAATAATATTCACATACTGTTAGAAGAACTTAAAGACAATATCACATAGGCCTATCACAAGAGAAATGAACTCTGTCTCGGAAGCTGAACTTATGCGCGTGAAAGAGAATTTCCTTAAAAGGTGCAAGTATTGTGTGGATGCTAGAGGAGAACATTTCCAACATCTCTTGTGATGAGGTATGTGTTTATTTTCATTGTAATTTTAACTGTAAATGTGAGAACTTGAATAATTACAACGATCGCGGCTTACAACGATCGATATTTCACCCGATTGCTCGGGAGTTAGAGCTGTGCCCGCCGCGCCGCAGGAACCCGCGTCATTGGCCAACTCTTGCGTGGGACTCACTGTAGAATGGATGCCACTCTTTTTCCAAGAACTTCCCCTAGCAGCTGCCACCCTTATACTCCTCGATCTGTCAAACAGTGAATAGAAAGGTAATGAGGCGTATTTACACTTGTCTGCAGTCCAGTACAATGTTGCCAAAAACGTACCACAGCACTTACTCTACATAAGAAGTAGTGTATGACAGCGGCAACACTGGAGAAATCCACGCGACTGCAAAAGCACCTGATTTGTGTCGAAGTTGGTGCAGATTTTCGGATTAAGCAGCATTCACATACACGAACAGCATGCCAGACAGTTTCCGAAAGGGATTAACGTCAGGAATAAAAACAATTCATAAAAAGAGTATATTCATATTGCTTCAGACGCGATCGGGCAAAAATTTTATTACCTGACCTACACCAAAAACTGCTGTTTGGAAGTTCTCGAGGCAGCATTCTTTCAGACAACTCCGTAGAGCCATAAACTTTAATCCCACTGTCAAAGCCGGCAGCAGGTAGAGCGGCGTTCTTCGCATAAAGGCCCTTGTCATACAACAAGACAGAAACTATTTTATCTAACCACTTACAAATATTCGCTATTGTCACGCACCAGTAAACAACATAATTAAAAACAGTAGTTCAATAATACAATTACATATAATATACACACTTCTTTCAACAAATTAATGTACAATTTCTTAAAGATGAGAGTTTTATACTTGTTCCGTCTAGCATTCCGTGTCTGGCCGGATTTGAGGCATCAGCTGTTTTCGCGAGGTCATTCGCCGTGTTGCTATGGCAACAGGCGTGTGACTTCGCTTCTTTTATTTTCTTGTTGTGTCTTCAATATAATTTTAAATATGTTTATTATCTGGTTTGTTCTTTCTTCCCATCAATTCTCATCAGAAATGACAATTGACTATCATCTTTCATTTTTGGATAGTCATGTCTATAATCTCCAACTCAAAGTTTCAGTCTGATTATTTTTTAGTATATTTTAATCATAATTTTGTGTTTTTAAAGAAACAATTCAGTTTTAAAGTAATGCTAATTAATTTTCTTATTTATGTTCTAGTATTTTAATGTAACTTAATTGATTTATTTCCAAGATTAATTATTTATTGTTTTTCTTGGCCAATGGGATTCTTGCTTTACGTCACATGTCGTGACGTCTGTCATTCTTTCTATCATTCTTATTCACTCATTCGAAGCTTTCGCCAGGCTAGTTTTATTCAGTTCAGAATACTGAATCTAGTTATTATTGTCGTGCTGGGAATTGAAGTTTCCCAGCCCAGTTATTGCAGAGACGCAATTTAATATCTTCTTCAAAGTAATTTATTTTGTGATTCGATTACAAACGTGTGAATCCAAGTGTTTAACTTCCCTGTTCAAACCGTATGGACTTGAATGCGCAACTCATGAAGTAAAAAGGATTTACTGTAAGTACTGCTGTGAAGTTAATATTTCAGAGTGCTTAATATTAGTTGCAGTGTCGAAGCAACATTTAAAGGTTCTTCTTCTCGGTCGAAGCAGCAAGTCGACCTTAAAATAATTGCTGAAAGTGCGCATTCATTTCAAGAATAGTGAAATTCTTTTTCAGTCGTTTGAGCAAGCGCGACTATAAAAAATTGCTCTGGTCCTCCGAGCTATTCATCAGTCTTATAAGGCAAGCATGCCTTATTATCCAGAAGGAGCTTGCTAAGTCGTCTCCCCTTGACATCATCAACATTTCATCTTCTTCGGCACCGCTAGGAAGAGGAATTCATTTGTAAAGCAAGATATCAAAATTCCATCTTGTATTTAAAAAAAGGTCTATTTCTCATTTTGTCCATTGTGCTCTTTGTGTCTTTCAAGGGGCTCAATAAATATATTTTAAATTTGACTTAGTGTAGCATCCTTCAAACCGGAGAGATTTCCCCGTGTCCCTATTTCGCCTGCGAGCTACCGTGGGAGCGGGTACAATACTCGTGATTAATCTCATTAAAAGTTCAGTAGAGAAAATCTGTAATAAACCACGCTTAAAAGAAGAGTTCTTATAAATTTATTCTGGTCAACGAACACGTGTTAAAAACATTGTAACTTATGACTGTGGTCGGCCACATTTATTTAATTCTGTTAATAGACCTTAATGACACATAGTATAAAACTCCTCCCACACAATATCAGACATTTCTCTTTGGTGAGTCATCATAAAAATAAATATGATGATGATGGCAATTATATATATATGTATATATCTGCGAATAACTCCATTAGTACTAGAGGTGTGTATTTGCCTTACGCAAAAGTATTTTGTTTCACGATTTCTCGGTCGCATATGCACCCCGAGGCCCCATGTTTTCTTACAATAATTAATAGTCGGACCGATTATTTATACTGTTAATAGCCTATGTGTTAGGCTGTAAAGAAACATTTTATCAATAATTCGTTAAGATCCCTAAATGTATTGAACTCCGGAGTATGTATATTAACTTTGGAATGGTACATGCCGGTTTCTTTCGTTAACCTAAAAACCTCTATATAATACGATTATTAACATGATAAATTTTGGAAAAGTTTGTGCAACATATTTTTACCATTTATTTTGTTTAACAAATCTTTCATTTGCATTACTATATTATTATACTTAACACAGTTATACATGTTATATTTACATATTCAGCAATATTGGCATTGAATCTCCCATGGAATTTCTAACAATTAGAATACTTTATCATTGGAGACTGTAAATAGAACAGACAAATCCGTGGCATATTTATTTACAGTTTCTAAACATTTATAAAAATACTTTCGGCAAGATTTTAGATAAAATAATCCAGTTGTCAAATCTATGGCGGCTATATGAGGGGGGCTGTACATGAGATATATATATAAGCTTATATTATATATGAATATGAACTTGAAGGTCTGTAACATGTCATCTCCACCACAAGAAACGGAATTGTTTGTTTAAACTTCTGCAACAAGTGTGACATTTTAATAATGTTTGCAATAATTGGTTATTCCTTGATATTCATGAAGTTCTATTGGCACAATTTGAACACCTGAAATTTACAAGCTTATTTTCCAAGGCACCCTCTAATTCTGGTTATAGTGGAATTCACGTTAAGACGACTTCTTCCCATACCATATTCTTGTACAAAAGAATACAATAGAATTGTTTCCTAACCCAAAAATCTGTACTGATTATGTACAGGTTTAGAGTTTAGCTTCTTAGAGGTCTCCTAATAGTGCGGCTTTATTTTTCTTTGCGATTTCTGAATTGGAGTATTTACTGTGGCCAGTTACTACTAACCACTACACTGCTGCCTGGAAGTCATTCTGCATAGGTGCCAGATCCACATGACGACCAGCTTCTTTGTGCAGTAGCTGAATTGGGAAAATGTTTCCTGGAACTAACGATGTTAGGATCTCTCTGCTTACAACTAATTATGTTGCTATTCATTGATTGACAGGTCAAAGAGAAGTGAATAAAATAGTGTAAGTACTAGCTCCATGAAAGAAGGTCGTCATAACATGAAAAAATATGTATTTATGGCGGTATGCCGACCTGCCTTTAACTTTATTTTTCATCTGGATTTAGAATGCACTCACTATTCCTAGCCAAGATGCAACCTCGGATCCCTCGCATGTTCAATATATATCATCATCTATATTCATCTATATTATGCCACCTTGAATTCCAAAAGAGGGACCTCTGCCCGTCCCTTCCTCGGTTAATGCCTTAGTTATAAATGTTATAGATGTCCTATATCTCGGATCAAGCAGGAAAGGATAATTCTCAGAGGAAATGAGGGGAGGGGGGAAGCAAATGCAATTGTGCCTAGCCAGGAACGTGAGTTTATCACTGGACGTGGTTTCTGAATGTGGAGGAATGAAGAATTGGATGAAGGTGGAGGTGAGCGTGAACGTGATAAATATGACACCGACCAGACAGTTGCGTAGATAAGGAAAGACATATGGTTTGTTCCTAATGCTAGGTCATGTACTAGCAAGTACTACGACCATGAGTTAAGATGTACACGACAGTACAGCATTTCAATTGACTTTGGAAACAAATCTATTAAAAAAATCACAGGCTTTGGGATTCGAACCGCGACTTGCCAAATGCTCGGTTATATTCTGAACTTACAATACAATGTAGTGTTCATGCCATTTTAAGAAGACCTCGTCCCAAACCATCGTCTATCTACAAAAAAATATAATAGGATTGTTCCCTAATCCGAAAATTTGCACCTACACCGACAAAGAACAGGTGCTCTTGTAGTCGCGTGTGTTTCCCCAGTCTTGCCGCTGTTGTTCATCACTTCTCAAGTGAATAAACGTGCTGTGGTACGTATTTGGCAACATTGTACTGGACTGCAGACAAGTGTGAATACGCCTAATTACCTTTCTATTCACTGATTGACAGGTCGAAGAGGATTAGGGTGGCAGCAGATAGAGACAGTTCTTGGAAAAAAGTATTTATGACGTGGCACCCACAATACAGTACGAGTGCTCGGGATGTGAACGAATCTCACATGTTGAACATTTTATAGAAAAACGTTTCAGCCATTCAAGGCGGCGTTACACAGTAACTTATATTATGGGTTATTCTAAAACAAATTGCCGTTTTGCCACCTCGACAGGAACATTCAACTTCGGTTTTCCTGAACGACTGGTTTTCCATGGCATCACACCACTATTGTAATTTACGAAACCGCATAGGAATCATGAGTTTTCTCATTTTGTGATTGTATATGACTTTTTGAAATTGGTGAAACGTACTGAATTTGTAACGAGTGTTACCATTGTTCATGTCCTATCTCAACATGTTTTCAGGTTTAAAAAGATAAAAATGGACTGAGCTGTTGTAAGGTAGCAATACCTATGTCTTGAAATGCTTGAGACGAATGAAAATAGTTTACAAAAGACGTGACACAGCAATTTAAGTAAGGAGTGTTACCAAAACAATTTTCCTCAATCTTATTTTCACTTTTCTTACTGTCCTCCCTCCTCGATATCTGGTCGAAAATTGGTCGTAAAGGGAAAAGATGACGCAATACTTCTTCACCTCTACATCACCTGGGCCTTTTCATATCAAGAAGTCAAAATGTTGGATGCAGAAAATGGGTTGTGACAGTCACACTAATTACTTTTCCCACGTTTTTGACATAAACATGAACGTTACGTTCCACGACGTATACATAGAAATTATTTTGGGTGGCGCAAAAACTCGCATGGGTTTGGAGCGAAATCTGAAAAAAACAAACTGCTTGATATCTCAACTAGAAGTGTCTTTTTTCAGAATGACCATTATAATATTATATATATATAATTATGATATAGGCCTAAGTTACCATTATTATTATTATTATTATTATTATTGCTGAGAGAATATCACTTACCTTCATGCGTTTTACACATCGGTTGATATAGGTAAACATAGACGAGAAATAACTCTGCTAGTTATGTTGAACTTTAGTCTTATTTTATTTAGAAGTGAAATGAAAGTGTGTGTTTTTTTTATCATTTCCCGTTTATGTCATAGTATTTATTTTCGTTCGCCGAATCTTATCTTCAAATACATCGTGTCGTGTTCCATTGACAGTTGGCAAGAGTGAAGTATGGCTAGGAGCTTTTCGATGCGCTTCTGTTTTATCTTGATAGATGCCAGTAGGGGTAGCGTAGCGGAGGGAGAATGTCTGTTCGGGCTTGAAATGGCGGGCTTTATCGGTTTCTGCCTCTCGTGTGTTAATGTTACCGGATTATTTGTTTTAATTTGTATTTGTGAGTGTGATTTAAGTGCAGTGAGAAACTCAAGATGATGCAGTAACGTATGAAGAAGAAAGGGTAAGTCAGATAATTCCATTGCATTCCATTCCATGTGATAAGTTCATTCACAGGTCCCCAGAGACAAAGTTGACTAAACAAGTACGCTACATAGAAATCACAGTCTTTAAATACCTACAACAAGAATGAAGAGAAATTTATATAATTGTGATTGCTTCAATTACAGTCCATAAAGGTGATAAAATTGTTTATTTCGTATTCAGTAATATGGACTACTCCCTTTCCTTCTCATTGCTAATAAGAATGTTAAATGAAAAATGAAACCCCGTGCACCAGCACCTATCTGTACCGTATTCTGAGATTTCGTTTAATTTATATTTACCCCTATCTTTAAGGCCTTGTAGGTACCGTATGTACATGTTTTTCTTATCTTCGTGGTCAAAGCGATTATCCATAATATTGTGAGAACAAATATCAGTCCAGAATAGGGAGAATCTTAGAACGCGAAGATTGTAACATTGTGCTATTGCTCCATCAGCTGAGATGCCGTGGACTTCTTCATGCATTGTGTACTCACTCTTTCTGAAAGCGGTGGATATTAGAATATTGTTCCTATACATTATTCTGAAGTTATCTGTACAACTAAAAAAGAAACACAATACCGGGGCAGGCTGACTAGCATATTATATCGTGCAAACGTGAGAAGCAACCCAGTAAGGCATCTAATTTGAATAAAAGTCAAACTGAAATACAAACAACTATTAAACAGTCCGAATTTTGGTTTGAAATGAATAATCTAAAAGTCAATAATGATAAAACAGAATACATTAATTTTAGTCTCAAAACCTCCCTTGAACCTAAAAGCGTAAAGGTAATGTTCAACATTAGAGTTAGTTGTGATGAGGCGGTCACTGCCTCCCAAATACTACGTCAGATGGAGGAGGCACTACGGAAGTGAAGATGCGTGCTGAATGTAATATTTTCGGGCTGCCAATACTGTAAAAATATAATGTTTTCCATCTTCACCGCCAAATTCGAATGTGTTAAATTCACAACCCACAACCGCATCCTAACTTACGTTAAGGTTAAGATTACCAATGAACAGATGAACAGGAAACTAAAATATATTACCTGGGTGGTGCAGTCAGTAAGGCAGAGTTTCAAAATTGGCAGGAACAGTTCAGAAGATGTACACATAACAAATGAGCGAAAGTCCCATGGCTGTAGATGCACACGAAACTAAAATATATTTCCTGGGTGGTGCAGTCAGTAAGGCAGAGTTTAAAAATTGGCAGGAACAGTTCAGAAGATGTACACATAATAAATGAGCGAAAATCCCATGGCTGTAGATGCACACGAAACTAAAATATATTTCCTGGGTGGTGCAGTCAGTAAGGCAGAGTTTCAAAATTGGCAGGAACAGTTCAGAAGATGTACACATAATAAATGAGCGAAAGTCCCATGGCTGTAGATGCACACGAAACTAAAATATATTTCCTGGGTGGTGCAGTCAGTAAGGCAGAGTTTCAAAATTGGCAGGAACAGTTCAGAAGATGTACACATAATAAATGAGCGAAAGTCCCATGGCTGTAGATGCACACGAAACTAAAATATATTTCCTGGGTGGTGCAGTCAGTAAGGCAGAGTTTCAAAATTGGCAGGAACAGTTCAGAAGATGTACACATAATAAATGAGCGAAAGTCCCATGGCTGTAGATGCACACGAAACAAAAATATATTTCCTGGGTGGTGCAGTCAGTAAGGCAGAGTTTCAAAATTGGCAGGAACAGTTCAGAAGATGTACACATAATAAACGAGCGACAGTCCCATGGCTGTAGATGCACACGAAACTAAAATATATTTCCTTGGTGGTGCAGTCAGTAAGGCAGAGTTTCAAAATTGGCAGGAACAGTTCAGAAGATGTAGTCATAAATGAGCGACGGTCCTATGGCTGAAGATGCACATTTTAATTGATATGATTTTATTCTGCTGGATTATTCAGAACTGTATTAAACACACATATTTTGTTACTAAAGAAGTAAGTACTACTTGGACACCCTTAGCAAAAAAGAATTCTTTCTGAACTGGCATGACCATAAAATTGCCCCTAGAAAATATGTGCTATTTAAAAAAGAAAGAAAAAAATAATTCTCTATTGCTACAAGCAAACTGCGATGTTTACAATTAACCTGTAATAAAAATAACTATGAACACTTGGTGGAGATTCTCAAATAAGAATGATTGTCTGTTGTCTGAAAATAACGATTTGCACATGAAAAGCTCCTCTCCACCCAAGGGTGTAGCCAATTGTGGACAAGATATGGAAGAAATGAATATTATTTATAGGCCTATTACTTGTTGAAGTTTGCCTTCTTAAAAATAACTAACTCCGCGGCGCTAACATCTCTGAAGGGACAAGGTCTACAACTCGTCCACTGCAACATCTACCATAGGCAGATGGCAGGATTAGGGGCATGTGGTCTGAATGCCGACACCCACGGCCGTTAATGGTGGTATCCATGACCGGAGCCGCTAATTCTCTATCAAGTAGCTCCTCCATTTGAATCACAATACTGAGTGCACCCCTGCCAGAGCTCCCTACCTCAGAAAAATCCGAGGAGGTACCGGGGATCGAACCCGGGCCGACGGATCTGTAGTCAGCGACGCTAACCAGGAGAGCGCACCGGTGGTCTTAATTAAATATACTCGTATAATAGTGTATTATAATTGGGATGTTTAAGAGAAAATACCAACTTCAATGGAATTCACGATTTTTAATAGATCATTTAGATCATTTTTGCAATTTTTAATCCTATTTCATAATTATTTAGAAATTACTTTAGGCACCTATTATTGCATTTTAGCAACCTATAAGTCCGAAAGCTAATAATAATATTTGTGGGCTGGCGAACAAGAAAACCGTTACAGTCAGACGTTAGGGATGTGTGCAGTGTCCTACTCACAGAAAAAGCGGGAACGATATCAATAAATATTTATTATATGGAGAATTTTTTTTCCGGTTTGAGTTATATGTGTTATTCATAATTCGACCCTTCTAAACACGAATATAACAATAATAATAAGCAGTTTCTTCCGCACGTCGAGAAAATTCCGATTTTCCAATAGTGTCACACAGTTTACGCAAACAAAGTAGGAAAGATTCACATAAAAATTCATTACATCTAGGAAAATTCTTTTCCGACTTGTATTAAATGAGTTATTTATAATTAGACCCTTCTGACCATGAATATCACAATAATAATAACCAGTTCCTTCCGCACTTGGAGAAAATACCGATTTTCCATTAGTGTCACACATTTCTCGAAGGAAAAGAGGGAACTATTCAAAGAAAAATTCATTCTGTGTAGGATAATGTTTTTTCCAACTTGAAATCCGTGCGTTATCTATAATTCGACCCTTCTAAACACGAATATAACAATAATAATAAACAGTTTCTTCCGCACTTCGAGAAAATGCCGATTTTCCAATAGTGTCACACATTTCTCGAAGGAAAAGAGGGAACTATTCAAAGAAAAATTCATTCTGTGTAGGATAATTTTTTTTCCAACTTGAAATCCGTGTGTTATCTATAATTCGACCCTTCTAAACACGAATATAACAATAATAATAAGCAGTTTCTTCCGCACGTCGAGAAAATTCCGATTTTCCAATAGTGTCACACAGTTTACGCAAACAAAGTAGGAAAGTTTCACATAAAAATTCATTACATCTAAGAAAATTCTTTTCCGACTTGTATTAAATGAGTTATTTATAATTAGACCCTTCTGACCAAGAATATCACAATAATAATAACCAGTTCCTTCCGCACTTGGAGAAAATACCGATTTTCCATTAGTGTCACACATTTCTCGAAGGAAAAGAGGGAACTATTCAAAGAAAAATTCATTCTGTGTAGGATAAATTTTTTTCCAACTTCAAATCCGTGTGTTATCTATAATTCGACCCTTCTAAACACTAAAATAACAATAATAATAAGCAGTTTCTTTCGCACTTGGAGAAAATACCGATTTTCCATTAGTGTCACACATTTCTCGAAGGCAAAGAGGGAACTATTCAAAGAAAAATTCATTCTGTGTAGGATAAATTTTTTTCCAACTTCAAATCCGTGTGTTATCTATAATTCGACCCTTCTAAACACTAAAATAACAATAATAATAAGCAGTTTTTTTCGCACTTCGAGAAAATTCCGATTTTCCAATAGTGTCACACATTTCTCGCAGGAAAAGAGGGAACTAATCAAAGAAAAATTCATTCTGTGTAGGATAAATTTCTTTCCGACTTGAGTTACATGTGTTATCTATAATTCGACCCTTCTAAACACGAATATAACAATAATAATAATAAGCAGTTTCTTCCGCACTTCGAGAAAATTCCGATTTTCCAATAGTGTCACACATTTCTCGCAGGAAATGAGGGAACTAATCAAAGAAAAATTCATTCTGTGTAGGATAATTTTTTTCCGACTTGAGTTACATGTGTTATCTATAATTCGACCCTTCTGAACACGAATATAACAATAATAATAAGCAGTTCCTTCCGCACTTCGAGAAAATTCCGATTTTCCATTAGTGTCACACATTTCTCGCAGAAAAAGAGGGAACTATTCAAAGAAAAATTCATTCTGTGTAGGATAATTTTTTTCCGACTTGAGTTACATGTGTTATCTATAATTCGACCCTTCTGAACACGAATATAACAATAATAATAAGCAGTTTCTTCCGCACTTCGAGAAAATTCCGATTTTCCATTACTGTCACACATTTCTCGCAGAAAAAGAGGGAACTATTCAAAGAAAAATTCATTCTGTGTAGGATAAATATTTTTCCGACTTGAGTTACATGTGTCATCTATAATTCGACCTTCTGAACACGAATATAACAATAATAATAAGCAGTTCCTTCCGCACTTCGAGAAAATTCCGATTTTCCATTAGTGTCACACATTTCTCGCAGAAAAAGAGGGAACTATTCAAAGAAAAATTCATTCTGTGTAGGATAATTTTGTTATCTATAATTCGACCCTTCTGAACACGAATATAACAATAATAATAAGCAGTTTCTTCCGCACTTCCAGAAAATACCGATTTTCCATTAGTGTCACACATTTCTCGAAGGAAAAGAGGGAACTATTCAAAGAAAAATTCATTCTGTGTAGGATAAATTTTTTTCCAACTTCAAATCCGTGTGTTATCTATAATTCGACCCTTCTGAACACGAATATAACAATAATAATAAGCAGTTCCTTCCGCACTTCGAGAAAATTCCGATTTTCCATTAGTGTCACACATTTCTCGCAGAAAAAGAGGGAACTATTGAAAGGAAAGTTCCATTGATGGAAAATCGAAATTTTCTCGAAGTATATAGGGAACTTGTTATTATTATTGTTATATTCGTGTTCAAAATGGTCGAATTATAGGTTACACATGTATCTCAAGTGGGAAGAAAATTTTTTTCTCCATGTAATGAATTTTTGTGTGAAACTTTCCTATTTTGTTTGCGTAAACTGTGCGACACTATTGGAAAATCGGCATTTTCTCTAAGTGCGGAAGAAACTGCTTATTATTATTGTTATATTCGTGTTTAGAAGGGTCGAATTATAGATAACACACGGATTTCAAGTTGGAAAAAAATTTATCCTACACAGAATGAATTTTTCTTTGAATAGTTCCCTCTTTTTCTGCGAGAAATGTGTGACACTAATGGAAAATCGGAATTTTCTCGAAGTGCGGAAGGAACTGCTTATTATTATTGTTATATTCGTGTTCAGAAGGGTCGAATTATAGATAACACATGTAACTCAAGTCGGAAAAAAATTTATCCTACACAGATTGAATTTTTCTTTGAATAGTTCCCTCTTTTTCTGCGAGAAATGTGTGACACTAATGGAAAATCGATGTGCGGAAGGAAGTGCTTATTATTATTGTTATATTCGTGTTCAGAAGGGTCGAATTATAGATAACACATGTAACTCAAGTCGGAAAAATTTTTATCCTACACAGAATGATTTTTTCTTGAATAGTTCCCTCTTTTTCTGCGAGAAATGTGTGACACTAATGGAAAATCGGAATTTTCTCGAAGTGCGGAAGAAACTGATTATTATTATTGTTATATTCGTGTTCAGAAGTGTCGAATTATAGATAACACATGTAACTCAAGTCGGAAAAATATTTATCCTACACAGAATGAATTTTTCTTTGAATAGTTCCCTCTTTTTCTGCGAGAAATGTGTGACACTAATGGAAAATCGGAATTTTCTCGAAGTGCGGAAGAAACTGCTTATTATTATTGTTATATTCGTGTTCAGAAGGGTCGAATTATAGATAACACATGTAACTCAAGTCGGAAAAAAATTTATCCTACACAGAATGAATTTTTCTTTGAATAGTTCCCTCTTTTTCTGCGAGAAATGTGTGACACTAATGGAAAATAGGAATTTTCTCGAAGTGCGGAAGGAACTGCTTATTAATATTCTTGTGCATCTACCGCCATGGGACTGTCGCTCATTTATTATGTGTACACCATCTGAACTGTTCCTGCCAATTTTGAAACTCTGCCTTACTGACTGCACCACCCAGGAAATATATTTTAGTTCCGTGTGCATCTGCAGTCATGGGACTTTCACTCATTTATTATGTGTACATCTTCTGAACTGTTCCTGCCAATTTTGAAACTCTGCCTTACTGACTGCACCACCCAGGAAATATATTTTAGTTTCGTGTGCATCTACAGCCATGGGACTTTCGCTCATTTATTATGTGTACATCTTCTGAAGTGTTCCTGCCAATTTTGAAACTCTGCCTTACTGACTGCACCACCCAGGAAATATATTTTAGTTCCGTGTGCATCTACAGCCATGGGACTTCCGCTCGTTTATTATGTGTACATCTTCTGAACTGTTCCTGCCAATTTTGAAACTCTGCCTTACTGACTGCACCACCCAGGAAATATATTTTAGTTTCGTGTGCATCTGCTCATTGGTAATCTCAACTTTAACGTAAGTTATGATACTGTTGTGGATTGTGAATTTAACACATTCGAATTTGGTGGTGAAGATGTAATACATTATATTTTTACAGTATTGGCAGCCCTATAATATTACATTCAGCACGCGTTTTGACTTCCGTAGTGCCTCCTCCTTCTGACGTAGTATTTGGGAGGCAGTGACCGCCTCATCACAACTAACACTAATGTTGAAGTTTACCAGTGTAAAATTTCTAGGAATTTATGTAGATAATAGGCTTGATTGGAAAACACATACCCAAAATGTAATTGTAAAGCTCTCCAGAGTGATTTATCTATGAAGAAAACTTAGGTTAAGTGTTAGTAACACAATGTTAACTACAGCTTACTATGCGTTTTTCCATCCACATTTGTTATATGGGATTAGGTTATGGGGAAACAGCTCGGGAGCATCCCAAGTATTTATTTGTCAAAAGAAAGCAGTGAGGGCTATAATGGGGGCAAAAAATAGTGTTACATGTAGGCAGTTTTTTAAAGATTTAAAAATAATGACACTACCCAGTTTATACATTTATTGTAACCTGATATACGTAAAAGAAAACTTGGAAAACCTTAATACACGTGCCAGCATACACTCACATGAAACAAGAAATAAGAATAGATTAGATCTCCCTTGTTGTAGACTGAACAAAACCTTAAGCAGCCACTTGTATGTACAGCAAAAATTATTTAATAAGCTTCCACTAGCAGCAAGATATATACCGTTGATAAATTTTAAGAAATCTATTAAGACTTGGTGGGTTAGCAAAACATTTTACTCTGTTGACGACTATTTTAATTGTGATACTTTTGATTTAGCAATGTGAGCCTATATATGGCCTTTTACGACTCAATATGTAATAGTTTTATACTACAGTTTTAATACTATTGTATTTCCTTTATTATTTATTTAAAATATATATATAATACTTTACTATATGTAAAAGAATTTAGTTTTAGAATGACGAAGTCTATTGTAATAATTGTATTACCTAATGACGAATAAAATCTATGAATCTATGCCTTGCCGCAACATTCGTGTGCTACAGAGCGTGGTAAAGGACCACAAATTAATGAGGACCACAATGTCGCGTACCACAAATATCTATTAAATCAAATGTGAGAAAACAGCGCAGTTCTGTTAAAACAGTATATAGGTTATATATGGCATACCATATATTTTTATGACCTAACAAAACATAATATAACAGTTCATGTTAAAACAGTAGGCCTATGCCTATTGTTTCTAACCTAATAAATGTGTTATAAAACAGCGCAGATATGTTAAAAGCAGTAGGTTATACCCATTGTTCCTAACCTAACGAAGTATTTAATATAGTGAAAATGATTATATGATGTGAGCGAGTACACAAGACGAGCAAAGACACTTCGGAATAGAGGAATTCGGTATGGTACTATAGGTAGCCTGCTTCGACAATCTTAATATCAGCGTTAATAGACACAATTAATGACAAAAACACAATAATACTGCATTTACTGTAACTGAGAGTCGATCTTAAAAAATCCACTAGGGTTTACTAGGCCTATAGTTCATATCTCTGGGTTTCTACACGAGGTTCTCCAAGCGGTTATGCAGACCCTAGCTGACATTACTTACACTGCCAACGGCTACCGACGAACTTTTCACCCATTGGTCCTCTACATACAGACTTTATTCATGCGCCACAGTTACCGGACTGTTGGTGCCCATGTGGTATATGGCCCATTTAACTATATTCACAGATTTTAAGTAAGGTGACAGGTTAGGAAAAGGGATATTTTGAGCAATCATAGAAACCATCCCCGAATAGCGATATTAGTGTTAGTGACATGTAGAGCTAGATTTGTGGCAGTTTGGTTAGGAACAGTGATATTAGTGTGACATGTAGAACTAGGTTTATTGCAGTTAGGTTAGGAACAGTGATATTAGTGATGATCGCCTTCAAGTTTACAGTCATGTTTCTGGATCAGGTGATCCAATGACTCCTCTCCCGGAGCTGAGCAGACGATTCTCGTGAATACGCATAACTTCATTACTTTCCTTATATTTTGAATATTCTTGCACGAAAATGGTACCTATGCATGTGGATTTTACAGGTTTTGATGAACAAGATAGCATGAAATTTGGCCGTTTTTCGTGAGGAAGAGGAAGAAAAAAAAATCATATGTGAGCTATATAAACCCCACACACTGTGCTACTTGCCATCTGTGTGCCTAATAGCCTACGTGAGGAAACAGGCCTAATATGGTGAAAACCTTTTTTTTTTTAAGAGTGAGTCTATCCTTAAGTCAAGACATAGCTCATTGAAGTCGAATAGAAAAGATCCTTAAAATTATATATTTTTAAAACTCTACGTTCAACTGGATCAGGTTAACATAAGGTTTATTGAATTATCCCAAACTGGTCTCAGGTCGAAACTTCTTTCATATTTCAGTCATTAATTTTTCCTAATAGACTACCAACTCAGATTATGTGTTGATATGATAGACAGGTAGAGCACTACCTCCTTAGCATTGCAATTATCCTTCCTGGAACTGGAACTTTCATTAAATGTACTCACTTCCGTTCAAGGAATTGATTAAGGGGTGAAATTAACAGTGTTTGGAGCTTGATCTTGTATTTTTACCTATTTCATTCAGTTCATTTTTATTACGTATAAAACACGCCAGCCATATTATGGTTCTAAGCGAAGCAGGATGAGCAACTGCGAAGCAGTATGACCAATTGTAGTTCTTGCATTAAGGTAAGTAGTGGAAGTAGATTCTATTTTAGCGGCAGTTATGTTATGTTAGGTTAGATTAGGTTAGGTTAGGTTAGGTTATGAACAGTGATATTAGTTTTGTAGGGCATACCGAATTCACGCGTATCGAAAATGTGCCATAATATATCTCCCGCGAGGGTTGTCGTGTTGGTCAACCTGTTTACACACATAAGATGGCGGTAAGTTATATGTTATCATGAATTACGTATTTTAAGGTAAGAGTATTACAGGATGTATTCTTATATATGAACTATTTCGGGTTTAACATTTAATTTATTAAAAATTGCCACTGTAATGCTAAGGTACCGGTAATATTTTTATTAAATTTAGGGTTTAGATTATACAATAATATAAATGAAATCAAATTACTGTTGCATTTCGTGATTCATGAACATCCTGAGTAGACTATAAAAAAATTGCTAGAAAAAATGGAGTATATTTCCCATGATTCACATTTCTATTCGCTACGGTATCGGCGGAAACAGGTATAAGCCATGCATGAACAATTGAAGATGTAGGCCTATTTCCCGGGGAGCAAGTTGCGTCGCTAGATAAAAATAACCTTCAAGTTGCGGCCGATCTTTCTCTTTTACAGGCGTAGTATTCATTCTAACTAAGCCAAGTCTTCTAGAAGGAAGGTGCTTAATTGCAACGGCTTTACAAACTCGAATGTGGAAATTTCTTTCTGTTGCAGAGAACAGCAGCATAGAGCGCGGCCTTCATCGGGAATCGGGCGCCCAATCGCTGCGACAGTACAGTATCTCCGCTACTTCCATCTCCGCCGTCAGAATATACCAAAATGAAAAGAAGAATTTTAATTGGACCGAACGTCGAACGTTTAATTCCTTTAACATTGATGTATGAGAAATCCCAACTAACCATCTAAACGGCTCAGGAAGTTAAGTCCCTTGAACACTTACGTTTACGTCTGATCAAGACCTCATGGAGCAAAGTCACTTGGAAATATGCCCTTTAGTTGTTAAGTTATCAGTTTCAACATTTAGTCCCTTGCCTTAAGTTTTATTATAGCTACGATGTGGGAAATCTTTTGTGGAGATGAATGCATGCCAAAAACGTGTAAATAAAATAAATAGAACCCTCCTAGAGGCGTACCGTACAAATAAAAAAAAAAGTAGAGTGTTATTTAATTTACCACCAAATAAAATGTGGCATTGTTTTATTTTAGAAATGGCCAGATAGAAGTTAAGTTAAAGCTTGGAATACTTGCTTAAAGGGCAATGCATTATGACGTTCTGAAGTTCAGTGAACTATAATACCCGAAATTTGAAGGTAAAAGGTCGATAGCCGATTTGCATGTAGCCGCTAGGGTGTTATGATGTTTGATACTATATCATCAACTTTCTTTTTATGGATAGCAGTGGCATGAAGAAGCAATAAATCGTTACCTATGCGTTAACGACCTTGTGTAAGCAGGTTGGTTACCCGGGTGGCAATCTCAGTAAATCATGTTTCAATATACGGGAGTCTTGTTTATTTGTCGAGTCTCATGCAACTAGATTAATGTTTTGGCGAAATGTACACGTGTTGAGCTAAGTGTAACGCATTCGTCAGCTCCCGCTCCTGGAGAGAGTTCTACGCACTATTTCTGAATACATAAGTGGCCCGGGCGGCACGTCTGTAGTACGCCAGTAGCTCAACTTTATGACAGTGATTACAACGGTCACAGCAGGGATAACATTGGCAACGATTGCGATGATCACCTGTCTTCTGCGAGATGTGATGGAATGTTCAATTTGTTTCCATGTTCCCATCACTGTAAATGAGTCCTGTTATTGAAACGACGTATAGGAAGATTTAGTTTTAAAATATGGTAAATTAGAACAGCTTGATCTCAAAGCAGTGACCGATTTTATCTGTTACAGATGAAATTAACTTATTACGACATAGACATGGCCGTCCGGAAGGGGGGGGGGGCAGGGTAGAGCTGTTGCTCCCTCTGGAAATTTTGTTTACACATAAATCTATACTTGCATTGGGCTAATCACCCATGCAAGGGTAATAATGATTCAGAGGGACAATTGTAGCCTCGGAAGGGTAAGGAATATATTAAGACGACCCCGGCAATGGAAAAGGAAAATACGATTTGGGAACTGGAATATTAAGACAATAAACGGGAAAGAGGTAAAATTAGTACAAGAAATGAAAGAGCATAAGGTGGAGTTACTTGGATTAAGTGAAGTGAAGAAGAAGGGAAGTGGAATAAGAAGACTGCAGGAGGGATATGTATTGAGGTACTCAGGAGTGGGCATGGATAGTAGAGCAAAGGAAGGAGTAGGTGTGATTACTAGTGAGCAAATGGAAACCAAAGTAAGTGGATGGGACCCAATAAACTCTAGAATAATGGTCATACATTTAGACCTAGAAATTAAAGTGTCCCTAATACAGACCTATGCTCCGACAGAGGATAATGATATACTAGATAAAGAAGAATTTTATGTACAGCTGCAGAGTGTTATCGACAAAGAGACAGGAAAAGGAAGAAAGATAGTGGTAAGTGGTGACTTAAACGCTAGAATAGGTTTAGATAGAAGAATAGCACATGGATGTATGGGCATGCATGGAGGAGAAAGGAATGTGAATGGGAATGGTAGACGTCTAATTGAATTCTGCATAGAAAATCATTTATTAATAGGTAATACCTTCTTCCCACACAAAAAATGTCACAAGATCACATTTGAAGCGGAGGGCAGGGAAGGCAAAAGTATAATAGATTACTTCATATACTCTCAGGAAATAAGGAATAGTATAATGGATGTGAAAGTGATAAGAGGAGCAGAGGTATCAACTGATCATAGACTATTAGTGATGGATGCAAGATTTAAGGAGCCAGAAAAAGTTGAAACCAAGAAATTTGAGGTAATTAAGATAAAGGAATTTCAGAATGAGGAGAAGAAGAAGGAGTACAAAGGAAAAGTGGAAACAAGAATACAGGAACAGATAACAGGAAATGAAAGCATAAAGGACATGTGGGTTAAACTGAAATCAGTACTATTACAGTCAGCGGAAGAAGTATGTGGGAAAACAATAGTGAACACAAGGAAGAAAAGATGAAGTTGGTGGACGGAGGAAGTGAAAGAGAAAGTTAAAAACAAGAAAATAGCATGGAAAAAGTATATAGGAATAAGGACAGAAGAACATAAAAGAGAGTATATAGAAAAGAGAAACGAAGCAAAAAATGCAGGGAAAGAAGCCAAAGAGAAATCATGGGAAGAATTTGGAAATATGTTAGAAAACAAAGCATGAGAAGAGAACACAAAACAATTCTGGGAGACAATAAAAAATGTAAGAGGGAAATATGGCAAGCAAACGAGAGTGATAAAGGATGATGATAATAAATTAATATCACAAAAGAAAGAAGTATTAGAAGTATGGAGGAAATATTATGAGAATAAATTCAAGAAAACAGGTAACGTACCGGAGGAAGGGGTCATATTTGGACCATACGAGGAAATATGGAATGAACTTGTGGAAGGTGAATTAGATGAAATAGATGTGAAAATGGCTGTGGATAAAGTTAAAACAGGAAAGGCAGCAGGAAGTGATGGAATAGCACCGGAACAAATTAAATATGGTGGAAGAGAACTGGTAATACAGTTAACAAAGTTGTTTAAGAAAATATGGGAAGAAAATACTTTACCAGAAGAATGGAAGAAAAATGTGATAATACCCTTACACAAGAAGGGGAGCACATACGAGTGCAATAACTATAGAACAATATGCTTATCAGTAGTATATAAAATTTATACCAGGGTGCTAGAAACGAGACTGAGGAGAGTGGTGGAGGAGAATATGGAAGAAGAACAAGCAGCCTTTAGACCAGAGCGCCAAACTCAGGATCACATTTATACACTGAGAACAGTAATGGAGAAAAATATTGCAAAGAATCAGGATTTACACCTGGCCTTTTTGGATTTAAAAGCCGCTTTTGACTCTATTCCTAGACAATATATATGGGATGCACTGGTAGCCAAGAGAGTACCATTAAGACTGATAAATGCTATAAAATGTGTATACGAAAATCCAGTCGGAGTAGTACGTATTGATGGGGAAACTTCGGGCGAATTTAGGATGGAAAAAGGAACAAAACAAGGAGACAGTCTAAGCCCACTACTATTTGTTGTTTTCATGGATGAAATAACTAAAATATGTAAAAGAAGAACAGAAAGGAACAAAATGGGAATGTGGAGAATGAGACCAGTATTCTTACAGACATTGCTGTATGCAGACGATGTTGTATTGATAGCAAATGCACCAAGCAGACTCCAACAGGCCGTAATGGAATGGAATGAAGAACTTAAAAGGAAAGGAATGGAAATTAATATAGAGAAAAGCAAGGTAATGTGGGTGTCAAAACAAGAGACACAGGATAAAGAATTAAAAATAGAATGTGAAGGGAGACTACTGGAGAAGGTAGACAATTTCGAGTACTTAGGAACAATAATAAGTAATGATGGGAGAATAGAACAAGAGGCATTGAATAGGGTTAATAAAAGCTACCTCAGCCTATTATGGAATAAACAACACAATAATAGGAAAAAAGGAAATAAACAATAAAACAAAACTGAAAATATATAAAGCAATCATAGAGCCAATAGCATTATATGGAACAGAAAGTTTGGCATTACAAGATAAACATTTAAGTAAGTTTACAGCAGTGGAAATGAAAGGACAGTCTGAGAAGAATACGCGAGGAAAACTAAAAGAGATAGATTACGAAACGAAAGAATTAGGACAGAGGTAGGGCAGAAGAAAGCAATGGTTGATATAATAGAGGAGAGACAACTAAAATGGTAGGACATGTAAGAAGAATGGGCGAGGAAAGAAAAATGATACAGGTGTTTGAAATGCAAGTGGAAGGAAGGTCTGGCAGAGGGAGACCACGAACGACTTGGGAGGATAGGATAGAGAAAATTGGGCAGAAACATGGAAGGACATTGGTAGAGCTGAAAAAGTTAAGTGGGGATAGATTAGAATGGAGGAGATAGATTGAACGAGGCTACCCCGACGCAGGAAGGCAGTAAAGGGAACTGAAGAAGAAGAAGATAAATCTATAAACTAAATGATTATAATAGGGGTGCCTACGGGGGGGGGGGGTTAAGACGCAGACTGCGTCATTAAAATTTCTGGGGGGGGGGGCGAAATATTATCGTTTTGTGAATTTTCTGGGGGAGGGTTAAAAATTGTTGCAAAATTAGCGTTTTATATGTCAAAAATAAAAACAGTAAAGTTTGATAACTACAAATGGTCTCTTCTAATTCTTTAGAAGTGAATAGTCAACAAATTAGCGAAACGCATTTCCTTGTAAACAACTGCCGCGCAAACGAAATCGATCACTCTGTGCCGATAGCGGCGACTGCGAACTTAACCATTGCTTTAGGCCTGTTACACACATGGCGGATTTTTTCCGTCGCGGAGAATTTACCGTCGCCGCTCAAAGAAATGAAACGTTTACACACTGAGCGGAAAAACTTTCGTCGCCGTCGTATGAGCATGCTGGTTTATGCAGTATAGTTTCAACTTCAGATCAATTCACATCAGTGTAACTGTGTTATTCAGATTGTTGATTTTAGTGTAGTTTGAAATGAACAGGGAGCAGCTTCTAGCGTTATTGATATTCAGTAGTGAAATGATATCCATTAATTTAATTCTGAGAAACATATAAACTACAGTCAACCCTCGATATAGGGTAAGGTGGTACATTTTCGAACACTTAACAAATATTCTTATTTTATGAAGACAATAAACATAAGAAAAATTCAATTGTATTGTAATCACAAACTTGGCAACGTAGTCGACCCTTCACAAAAATATGAAAGTCAAACAGCTGTAAAATTTGTCAGGGCAATCAATCTTTCCAGAATAACGTTCGAAAATGTAGATACAATTCTAAACACCAGCGGTTACTATTTCGAACAGTGACATTTCCAACGAACGATCTGCTTTCTTCCAAATATTATTTGATTTATTATTATTTGCCAATAATATGAGCGTAATAATGAAGAGTCACATTTTGAATAGCCAGATGGCAGGATGGGGCATGTGGTCAGCATGCCGACTCCTACGGCAGTTATTGGTGGCTTACTGAACCGGAGTCGCTACTTCTTTATGAATTAGTCCCTCGGTTGGTGTCAAGAGGCTGAATGCACCCCGTTCCAGATCGCCCTACCTCAGAAAAATCCGAGTAGGTACCGGGGATCGAACCCAGACTTGCGGGTCAGTAGTCAGGAACCACTAGCCCATACTGGCGGTCTGTCAGAACATCAAGAGCAATAATAAAAATACTTAATAGCTGCATGAAATACTGCTGAGATGTAATAACATTGCAGAGGAAGTGTCGAGTATAACTTTTCGTTCAAATAATACCACTGTTGAAAGACGTATGAATGCCTTCCTTTTAACTTATTTTGAGTAGCACATGCAGAATGCTGTGTCGGCAAACAGCTTTTCCCTGCAAGACATAAGCGGGTTAAACTGCTGTTGGAAACTGTACATAAAAAATGTGTTCGTATTTGTAATTTGAGCTAGTTTTTGTAAATTGTAAATGTCGAGGGTTTTATCCCATAAAACAGGTCTCGCTTTGATTAATGAATTGAGAATTTCATTATCAATAATACTCGTACTACTCATAATACTCATTTTCATTGTTATTCGGAATACGATCAACCTGCCAACACAACTCAAATCACACTGAGCATATAACTCGACGGTAGAAAAAACGCTGTGTTCATTTGCTTGTGCAGGTATATTCATTGCGTGGCCAGGCGGCTTCATACGAATAAACCATTAGGTCGGTGTTTCTTTATGTTAATTGATCTGATTAAATCGGTCGTGGCTTTCGCTTTACAAAACAAAAGCAACGTTGCAATATTCTCTCATTGTTATCACTGACCTCAGTTCTTCCTTCGCTTGTTTTATTGGAGTATTTTCACTTACTAGGTTATTCCAGTCTTTGTACAATGCCGCCTGCAAGAATAATATTATTCTCGGAAGTGATTTTACTGCACTCAAAAGCACGTGCCACCTTATAAGAACGGAAGGGAAGGTGTGGAAAAATCTGTATATAACGAATGCTGCATTGCATTCTTAAATTGAAACTTGAGATTATGGCTACTGGTTTCAGTCCATCTCGAAAATGCCTAAAAAAAACAGCAATTTGTTAAGACATAAAAAGTTTGCAGTAGGTTTACCAAATCGACAACATGGAAGCAGAATCCACAGTGGATTAGGAAAGGGCGGTCCAGGGGGTTTGGACCCCCAAAAGTCAAAACCTAAAATTCTATATTTGTATTTAAAAGAAATATTTATTTAATTAAACAAGATTTGTTGGTGTGTCAAATATGATATAGCACTTATTTTCTTTTCATAACATAATGAGTAGGCCTATTATGTACACTGTTCCATGTGTTATTCAACTTTTCTTATAAATGATAAGAAGTATTATAACTTAGGTAACAATTTATTGTTTAAGTTGCCATGTCTTAGAGTCTAGTAAACAAATTTGTTAACTAATTTTTTAGTGATAAAATAGCGTAAAATGTGATTTTCATTAGTTCAACATTTAAAAATTTCCCGGGGGTGGACACCCGACTTAGGTAACATTTTCTTCTTTACTTTGGCATTGTCTTAGAGTATGGTAAACAGATTTCCTAACTAGTTTTTGAGTGCTAAAATAGTGTAAAATGTGATTTTCATTAGTTCAATAATTAACAAATTTTCGGGGTGGATCCCCCAATTAGGTAATGATGTCTTATTTACAATGGCATATCTTAAGAGTGTGGTAAACACATTTCCTAACTAGTATTTTAAGCTAAAATATAGTAAAATGTGATTTTCATTAGTTCAATATTTAAAAATTTCCCGGGGGTGGACACCCGACTTAGGTAAGAATTTCTTGTTTACATTGGCATGTCTTAGAGTATGGTAAACAAATTTCCTAATTAGTTTTTGAGTGCGTAAAATGTGATTTTCATTAGTTCAATATTTAAAAATTTTCCGGGGGTGGACCCCCCACATAGGTAATGATTTCTTATTTACATTGGCATGTCTTAGAGTACGGTAAACAAATTTCGTAACTAGTTTTTCTGTGGTAAAATAGATTAAAATGTGATTTTCATTAGTTCAATATTTAAACATTTTCTGGGGATGAACCCCCGACCCCCTTTTTGGGGGTATTCCAAACCCCCCGGCACTTTCCACCCTCCTCGCAATTATTTTCTGGCTAAGTCATTGTTGTACTTATATTTTTATATTATTAACATAATGTTACAAAGTTGTCCAAGAAGTTAAAGCGACAAAAAATTAATTAATTAAAAATATTGCCCCCCTTAGAAAATATCATATGGGCGCCCTTGTCGACAGCCAATCAGGTTGGGGGTGAGCAATGAAGTTTGGGGGGTGAGTCATGAAGTTTTGGGGGGGCACCCTTGATTATAAGCAACTATCATGAAGTGAAGGTAAAGCACTGGTAGTATCGCATTTTATATGAATATTACCTGTGAAATTGAAAGGGGGGGGAAGCCAATGTAGGCCTAAGTGTACATAACATTTTTTTCTTTGTGTTCATAGCCATAGGTCCAGCTACAGTGAATCGAGGATGTGGGTGATTATGATGATGATGATAATAATAGTAATAATAATAAATAAAATGATAATAATAACAATAATAATAATAAGTTGTAGAAGTAGTAGCAGTGGTGGCGGCAGTAATTTCTTCCTTTGCCCCTCCTTGACAAAATTTCTGTGGACGTCCATAGACATCGATCATATTTAGGGTTCACTTTATCGTAAGATTATTGGAAAGGAAGATATGAAAAAATCTGTCGTTACACCACTAGACAGACGAGGTGATTTCCTTCCTTCACAATCACATTCTCATACCGGTATAAATTAAGTAGCTACATTGTGGAATATGCGTATTCGCAGAGCCGATATTGCTTATTAGGGTGAAATGTGTTTGCGCCAAAGTTGCAATTTATTTTTCCATCACTAACGCAGGGGAATGCGTTTGGGCCCATGCCACCCAGCTTTCAATCTTTCATAGATAAGAATATTAAAATTGGATATTATCGAAGCAGACCAAATCGAGGAAATGTCAACTTGAACAAAAATATAACAAGAAAAGAAAAAACGGAACCAGACGATATTGTAGATACAAAAGTATAGGCCAGTAAAGGAGTATTGTGAAATTACGAATTCTCGCCTTGATTTTGTAAAGCATGTCACATATTTACATAAACCTTTCCCCATTTAGATTAGGCCTAACCACTTCTATATATTTTAATATATATAATTCAGAAATATCGGCGATTTTCCGTTTATCAACAATTGTTTTAACCTCACCATAAGTAGGATTACCAGATGTCCTTATTTGGCAGGATATTTCCTTATAACTTATATTAAGGATGACCTGGCGTCCTTATTTATTTGCCAAAACCTGCAATAGTCCTTATTTTTGTATAACGAAAAAAGGATACTTTTATTTCCAGAATTTACCAAAGGATGTCTCTGAGCATCGTATCACAATCTAGATTAAACTGAAATCATAATCTTTTTTGCACGACTTAACTAATTAGTGGTACTTAACGAATATTGTTGCCGTGGATCGTAAGTTGACATTCCCGCACGCAATCTTGTTGCTATGGAAACAACACAAATTTCCGTGCGGTAAGAATTTACTTACGGCTCTCATCATAATACAAGCCTTTATGGACAAGGCCCCCCAGGACAAATATTCGGTTCCCATAAGAACAAACACATGCGAATCACTTTCTGAAATATAACATCCATCTTCAATATTCTATATACATAATATTTTCAGCTAATATCTCAATTAATATAAATAAATTTATATAAATAATCATCGTGCAAAAAATAGTATGCAATACTCGTGCCGTAAGCGCATAACGGATCTCGGAAATTAAAAAAACTCGGCGCAAGCGCCTCGTTTTTTCAAATTCTTTCCTCGATCTGTATGCACCGCTTACGGCACTTGTATCGCAATATACTATTTGCACACTTGTGCACATTTCACTTTTATTATTACCGGTATTAGCCCTTTTTTGTTATAATCTCTTTGAAGGAAACTTCTAATTTAGAGCCTGCTGTTGGTACTAGTGACCAGAATGTTACGGAATATTAAGTGCCGGATTATGCTGCGAGTTTTATTGTATGCGTTCAATTCATAAAAGGGGAAAAGAAAACGCAAGTTTGCTGTCTGAGTTGGAGATGGGATACAAAATGCTTAAAGAAAAAAAAACAAACAAACAAACAAACGAAAAAAGAAAAAAAACACCATTCTGGCAAAACTGAGACATACGTCTTCTGTTGCTATCCATGGATCCTCATCAATAAATGTTTATCTCAAGCTACCAATATGAATAAGAAAGTTCATACAGGCTCAGATGGATATAAATTTTAGACTGCCTGATAAATGTAGTACTCCAAAGAAGAGCCGTTCAATAATTTTAATGTGTCTTGCTTTTGTCCTGTCTTTTTAGTTTCATATTTTCTCCTTTCATATGTTCAACCATAACCATCTGGTAACTCTAACCATAAGAGAATTTGATTACTCTAACTATCGGTCCGCTATCTTGAAAAATGTAGAAGAAATCGTGACCTGAAGTTTTCACATGACGCCAGTTTGCAAATTCATGTTGTTCTGGATGGAACCAACATATACGAAATGAAACCATCACATTCCTGATTTTGTTAACAGTGTTTGGCTATTTTAAACTTTCATTTAAATTTTTTAAGGTATTATATTGGCCAAGAGAATTATCAGAAATTATCTTATCAGTAGTAGTGGTAGCAGCAGCCGCAGTAGTAGTAGTGGTAGTAGTAGTAGGCCTATTAGAAAAATAAATTCTTATATTAATAAACATATGGTTCTTAGAATTGTTTTCATTTGGCTGTGTCATATTGGCATCCTTAATGTAAGGCACTATCCTAACAGGATTTCCTCTCTATTATTGGTAGTAGTAGTAGTAGTAGTAGTAGTAGTAGTAGTAGTAGTAGTAGTAGCTCTGGTAGCAGAATTGAATTTCGTCCAAATTAGCAATGACTGAAATATTTTTCCCCTACTACATTTCTTGCCAGTTTTGCAGCGCTAACAAGTTTTAACTTACCATATTGTAATGCGCAGTATAAACTTACAGCGTTGTCTGCTTTTAGTCCATTGTGCATTTTGTGAACTTTTTGCATGAAACGTATGAAAATCGAAACTAAAACTTTTTAAAGCGTTTTTTAATAAGAAATTATTGTTTAATAACAAATCCAAATTCAGACAAAATCCAACCACTGGAACTCCTCTGTCTAATATGGTTTTCCAAATGGCGGAATGGTTGTTCTCGAATTAAGACAAAGGCAACTTATTGTACGCTTTGAAGGGAAAAAATGATGCTTGATTTTCACAAGTTAAAATTGAAGTAGGCCTATCTTTAAACCGTACCCAGAAGTCCACTATTCCTTATAAGTTACAAATTATTGTTTCGTTTGTTAATTACAGAAATTTTTCAGTGAACCAAAAAATAAAAATTAATTATTTTCATCGGTTTATTTATTTTCATAGCTGGAAATGAGTTTGTTGTTTGTGCATCCATTGATTAGAACACTACACAAGCTGTTGAACAATGAGAAACCATAAGGTAGAATGGTAATCACAACTTATCTTATGCTATAGGTTAAGAATTGCATGTAGTGTTACTACGTAACGGAGCATGCAGTATTAATAAATTTTTTTAAAAAAAGGTAGAGCATTACGCTTTCATTCGCATTGTAAAGGAGCGCAGTTTATCTTGCAAAAAGAGCGAATCATATTGAGTACATAATGTGGAGCTTCTGGAAAGGCACAGAGTATTGGGTAGAGTGAGTTATTTTTGCGTATCAACCCCATTGTTTTGGCTAGATTCTTTCTTCAGGAGCTTTCTAGATATTTATTTGTAAATAAATTCGATAGCTAAGATATTTTGTGGAACTATCTGTTGGATTCTGATATTCAGATGTAAACCAATGATTTTTGTACAGCTTCCTTCCCTACCAACATTTAGTGATTAAGTTTGTGTGTGCATCCCATTGACTGTCAGTCATAAAACAGAAACGTTGCCTTTCTGCCACGGGCAGCGATATCTGAATGTAGACATTAATCGGAATTTTTTTTTTTGACAGAACAAAGCTCTGTTTTCCTTATAAATTAGACAAATGCTAAGGAATTTCAAATCGAAAAAAATTCTCAGCCTGCGAAAGCATGCAGAAACAGAAACAAGTTGTAATTTTCAGGATCCTATTAGAAATTACATATTGAGGATATTACACACTGGAATGGGAGTTGATCCTTATCTTACTGTATATAACTGCGATAGTATAGCTTGAACTATCCGTTGTGTGATAAGAAGCAGAATCAGTGTCTTGCTCAGTTACGGTGATAAGCACGTGATCTGACTGCAGCTCGGTCATGTTTTCATCGGCATCCCTGTCTGCATTGTGAACAGCACATTCTTCTTTCTTCTGGATTTCATCTATGAGAAATTACTCATCGCTTGCTTGTTTCTTTCAATGGCCACGAACTTTGTTTTGTTTTGTCGAAAACTTCGTTCATGGGCGGAATGAACTTAATGTAACTTATTTTTTGATGGAAACTGGACTCATTTAAGCGAACCGTTTTGATATTTCAATGCTCTTTTTATCAGAAAATGATTTCCGACAAAAAATTCGAACACTTATTCCAGCTAATTATTGCAAGTACATCGCATTTATGGCTCCTAGCTGTTCCATTTTGGGAAACTTAGTTTACTTGTGGCCCATTGTATAATTTTTGTTCACAAATCCGACAAAATTCAGTACTGTACATTTTACTTCAGGAAGCTTGGTGTGGAGTAAATAAAAACTCAAATTAGTTATAATACTATCATTACTCAAAAAATGTTAAAATCTCGGACTAAAAAAAAAAGAAACGAAGAAAAAACTTAACACATCACTCAGTCCACCATTTGAAATCTGTTTTAGGGGTGATCGCTTGGTTCAATTTTGTCTGGTTTTGGATATGTTATTCAGTAATGATTACTGAATAAAAAGCAATTTACAAAACTTCTGTTGCAATTTTGCTCAGTTTTAAGGTATTTTTTAACTTTTACTGTACTATTTATACCCTGGGATAAATGGATCATTGTATGTTGAAAGCTATTAGCATACAAAAATATTGTTTAATAATTCAATTATTCTTACCTCTTCCTGCTAAAGAACCACAAGATGGCTATGCTCCATGTCGCGGTTACTTCTCCGCTCCATTTTTCCCCTCTTCTCTGCAAGAAATAAATAGGCCGACATTAGTACATGCATAGTAGCCTGTTACATAAAATGAATAATTTTATAATTCCATAAGATTCACACAAGTTAAAACCTCTCAGGGAAAACAAAAGGCATTGCGTTTTTTTTAGATGTGTCATGTATGGTACACCTCTCTGTCCTGCTTTCAACAATCCAGAAACCCTATTCCAGACGAACTAATATGCCTACATGAAGGTATTTCCAAACACTACGCGAAAACATTCGTTGAAAATCTTCCCAAGGTTAATATAATAATTATGTTAATTTCCTTCGCAGAATGACTACAGCGCAGACCCAGGTCGCTCTTCCTTTGGCAATATCCATTGACCTGTCAGGGAAATTTGAATATAATTATATATTGTCAGTTGGTTAATATAATAATTATGTTAATTTCCTTCGCAGAATGGCTACAGCGCACACCCAGATCGCTCTTCCTTTGGCAATAACCATTGACCTGTCAGGGAAATTTCAATATAATTATATATTGTCAGTTGGTTATTAGCAGTGTGAATAATTTGTGGGGATATTAAAATAGTGCACTTGTTGATTTGACTGTGCCTCGGACAATTGCATTATAACATTTTTCTTAGCGAGTAAAAGAAATCTAATAGACCTAATTTTCATTTCAGTTTTGTCCAGTCATATATTTCGTTTGATTTCCATGAATGCCATGTAGTGACGCAGAAGAATAAAAGTTAACGGACTTGACATAAAAATCCTTCTCAGCCCTCGTCGTAAACGCTAGCCCATTACACCACTGCCCCTGTATTGGGTTTCCAATCCAGTTTGTAATTTTATTGGACAAGTACCGGAACATCATTAATACCACGTGCACACAAAATTGGATCAGCCTAAGGCTATTTGGTACCGTTCAACTTAGTCGGCTGTCATTTTTATTGTATATTTATGTAGAAGACCTTATTAACCCCAAAATTGTTTTCCTTACAGCAGCATCAAATCCAATGTAAAATTGAAATTACAATTTATTTAGTCATGTATGTATGTTTTTATATATTTATTTGAAAATTTTGGACTGTGTTAGTGTACATTTTATTACTGGTGAAGTGAAGGCCATAAGGTCCGCTCTTTCTTGCTGTCAGTTCAAAATAGACCCCAGCGAATATAAAACATAGAGTAAAATTATAATAATAATGTTTATTTTGGCAGAAGTATAAATATTCCTAGGATCAATTGGTTAAAAATTTAATGTTACAAAAACTGGCAACGTTACAACAATGTTAAAATCAGTACTTAATACTTGGTACTAACTCACTCTCTGCAATGGAAATTGCAAACAAACATAACGTTTTGACTGTTGGCTACTGACTTAAAATGCGGCACCTCAAAAATAATTTCTGCTTTTATACAATTATTGTATAAAAGCAAAAATGCAAGACTAATAGAGAGAGGATTTTTATCTAGTGTATCATTCACAGAAATCAACTATTCTATTGAAATTTTCCCTGTTGTTTTCGAACTTAGTGATTACACTAGATGGTTACTTAAATCAGTATTTAAATTGTAATTTGTGCCTTCCTTTTTTACTTTCTCGCATATACGTAGTATAGAGAAAGTATTGTGATCGTGACAAAAAATCGAAGTCGAGATAACACCGGGAGAGCATGTTTCATGAAGCCTAGAAACCGAAAAAAGTATTTTTGGAATGACGTCTGTCCGTCTGTCTGTCCGTCTGTCCGTCTGTCCGTCTGTCCGTCTGTCCGTCTGTCCGTCTGTCCGTCTGTCCGTCTGTGGACAAGCACAGCGGGTAAACGGTTCATTGTATTTACTTCATTTTTTGAATTAAGCACTTTTTCGAAATTTTGTCGAACCGCCCAGAAATTTAGTTTTATAACTGAAATATTAAGGGGACTTTTCATGAAAACTTTAAAAAAAAAATTGATTTGTGAAAAAATGGCTCTAACGATTTTAATAAAAATTTAAAATTGGAAACTCTTATCTATGACTAATAAAATGGCTATATCCGTATTTCTGCAAAAATGACTTAAGGGGTACTTTACTCATATCCATTTTCAATTTTTCTAGATTATATCCATTACAGTTGGCGATACATGAAAACCTACCACAGTAAAGTTGTAGAGAAATTTAAAATGAACATTTTGTGTTTAACACATTTCTTTGTACATGTAGTAGATATCAAGATAAAAACGAAATAAGGACAGCTTAAATGCGAATTTCAGAACATAAATGTCAATTTAAATATGAATGACATTATGTTGCCCCTAGTAACAAGAAAACTATAGGCCTAATGTACTTATTGTTGTGAAATGCAATCAGTTTAGCTCAGTCGAAATGAACACACCAAAACCAATTACAGCGAGGTGGTATAGGCAAACAGGGAAGTGGTCCTGAGTTCAAATCAAACCTCGTGGCCGCCCAAATTGACTTGGGTTTTTCAGGGTTTCCTCGTTCGCAAAGGCGAACGCCGAGTTTGTAGGACTTGCTTATTTTCTATAACTCATCGCCGCTATGTCACTGGATATTATAATCGTTTAAACTGAATACCGCATAAAAAGACATCACTAAACAATAGAAACATGACGCGAATTAGTTGTTAATATAGACCAGCGTTTCTCAACCTATGGTCCGCAGACATAATTAATTTAAAACTATCATAAAGCAAGTGGGAAGTAAAGAAGTAGAAATTTTTCACATAAAATGGACACTAGATGTCAAAGTTTTTAAAATTTTCGAAAATACAGGTCATATTGCAAGTTTTCTTACTTTTGCAGTTAAGGACCACAGTTTTAAACCCCTGATGCACTGCACAGTCTAAAAAATAAGACTTCGTCGGAATTTTGTTATTAGAGGCGCCATGCAGTTTTCAACAACCTATCTTTGTGAGAAGGGATTTTCATCGCTCGTTTAACTGAAAACATAATACAGAAACCGACTTAATGTATCTGCTGATCTTCGACTAAATTTGACTAATAATGAGCCAAATATCCAGGAACTCTGCAAGAGGTGACAAGCTCAACCGTCTCATTAAAAGTGAGTAATAACATAATTCCTAATTATATTATCAAATTGGTAATACATATTAAAGTCTGTTCCAAATATAATTTTACTGTCAATAGTTTCATTCCAATTCAATAACTGTGTTTCCGTCGGATTAAAAAAAAAATGTATTTCGTTATAACGACCTATATTTTAATACCCCAAATATTAAGAATATAGGCCTACATATAGCCTACTTTTAACACTGTTATGTAAAATTAGGGGTCCGTAAAGTTTTTTAAACATTTTAGAGGTCCTCGGGTTCAAAAAGGTTAAGAAACGCTGGTATAGACTAATGGTTCACGCAAACATACTAAACACGTGATATGACCTACATGCAGTTAAAGCGTGCAATATAACCTAAGTAGTAGTAGTAGTAGTAGTAGTAGTAGTAGTGGCGAAATTCAAAGATAAGTCGCCCCTTAAGCTCCCCCATTCGATATTCACATTTGCACGGACTGTGTGATGTATTTTGTTTCTGAGCGAAGCAGAGTGACCAACTGCCCTTGTATATTGTCGCAAGTGTCTTGTATCCACCTCAACATATAGCTAAATAATGCATAACACTAACCACATAGTTAAGTGCTCGAAGCGGAGGCGGCAGCCGTAGCGAAGCGCCCTTGCATTTTCGAATAATGTACGATACACTCTTTGTAGGTTTCGAAAATGTGGCATATTATATCTCCCGCAAGGTTTGTCAGCCAGCCACCTCTCGTCTAGCGGTAAGACGTCACACCTCCAACGTCCAATCACGAGTTTCTTCATAATACTAAAATTTAATTGTCTTTTTAATTTAATTTTTTCTGTGCTAGCCTTTAACACGTATATGTGAGAAAGTTTGTGCAACGTACTTTTGCACCATTTATTTCGACATTAGACACTGTTATCTACTAGGGTATAACATAATGCAAATGGTGTGACTTGCCACATAATTTTTGTACATTCACGTCCATTTATTCGCCTCTTCGTCACGCACTAGCTTTTTCTTGTATAATTAATCAAGTGCTACTGTACATGATTTTGTGTTACTACTTTATGCAAATGGTGTGACTATTTTGGTCGCTGACTGTCTTGTCTATTTTAATCAATTTTCCATATGACATCTTGTTCTTTTAATGAAACCAATGGGATGGATGACCTTGCTTTTCCGTCACAAATGTTTCAAATGTGGGCACAAGATTGCAGACTGCGACTAGACCTCTTTCTCGACGTTCAATCGCGTTCTGCGGTAGGTGGCTGCCAAATGCTGAAAATGCTACCTCACTTTTATACTACGATGCTAAATGGCTATATATATTATATTATGTATATAAAATAGGCCTACCTACATATTATATCTGTCCGTCAGTCCTTCTATAAACCCATGCTTATAAACACAAGAAACGCATTTGTGGTTTACAAGCATTTTCCTTTATATGTAGCCTATTAGCAGCATGGACTGTGTTGGTGTACATTTTATTACGCTTGTCAACTATAGATGGTAGAGTCTGTGCTACAAAAATCCCACAAGTGTATGCCTGTCTTAAAAAATAACCTACATCAAGCATTTTTTGTTCCAACTTAAAATGCAATAATGGTGTAAACATGTTGCACAAACTTTCTCACATAATACTTATAAACGTTTTTTATGCCTGATATTGAGTTCTTAATCGATTGAAAGATGTGTAGTCTTTTATTTTGTTAGATGAATAAGAAATCTTCAGTTGTAAGCCTTTTATAGGCTTAGTATTAGTAATACGTTCTTATAATTTACTCTATAAATAAAAGTAAGTGATCCCTATTACAGGCCGTGAAGGCCTTGGGTTCCAGGAGGTTGAGGCTCTCAGAATTTTAGACATTCGGCATATGAAGGTGGTAAGGTTGTCAGCCTTACTCACCGGCCGCCTTTACCCCCCAGGGATCCAGTGCCGTCAGAAGGATTAGGTCAATTGAAAATTCTGAACGATCTCATCGGAAATCGTAACCCCAACCTTCCGATTTGTAGCGCAGTGCCTCAACCACTACGCCCGGCGTACCACAATTTAACACATAATTGAACTTTTATCCTTTTAAATTTGCGAAGACTATAAAATAAATAATACAAGAATGGTGGAAAATAAGGTACGGTATACTTGTTTATTATTGTTATTATTATTATTATTATTATTATTTTATTTATCCAAAGTTTTAAACCCTGGGGCATTTTCAGATTATTTATTTATGAACAAATAATACAGACTACTTATAATTAGCCCTACTAAAACAATATATCATTATAATGCATGAAATGGCGAACAATGATGAGGGGAAGAAATTTTAATGAGAAATTGACTATAATTTTATCTTTGGGAATATTTTGTTTAGGACTTGGAGTATTTTGGGCTTCAAAAGATTTGCGAGTGGTTTGGAGAATATACAATCTATATATTTAATAGCAGTAGGCCTACAGCAATTCAAGTTGGTACCTCATACGATGAAATAACGGACATTCAATAAGTATACTATGTGTGTGACATTTTGAGTCTTCGCTACGAAAATATATTCAAAGCCAGATCTTATGTGGAATATATAAACATATTATGCAGTCTATCATGGACAGTCGGAAAATTATTTATTATTACTTACTTTGTCAGATTGACTTTATCATAGTTCAGCCAATAAATTCATTCCACTTGTGAATGAGACATTCTTTCGTGTATGTTCATATTACATTCAAGGGTTTTTTTTTTCTGGTGAAATTTTATGGACTTAGGTGATAACTTATTGGATGATTACTTTTCGTTTCTGAGCAGTCAAGATCGGTATATGAATGTAATAACTTAATTATCTGTGGACACTATGTTTGAGGGGGTTATTATGTGCACTGCACTGTCACATTTTGTAGAACTAGGACCAGCCTGATTCGTGGTATAATAGTGTTTCTGATCACTAAACATGAGCTTTGGGTTCGATTACGGTCCGGTTAAGGGAATTTGTGTTTGGTAGATAGGTTCCCCTTGCCTACATGGTCTGATTAATAGTTAAGGACTTACGATTAAGGAACCCTGGCATTCATATCATCATCCATTCGGGGTATTACAGCTCCGCCTGGTTTGGAGAATATACAATCTAAATAAGTAATAAGTAATAATAAATAATTTTCCGACTGTCCATGATAGACTGCATAATATGTTTATATATTCCACATAAGATCTGGCTTTGAATATATTTTCGTAGAGAAAAGGGGTTATACTTCGCCAACCTTACCAGGGTTGTGGTGGCATTTGGATAAAAAAAATAGACTATTTTTAAATCGTAGCTTTGTCGTTACTATAGCTTCATAAACAGTTACTCATGTTTTCATACCGCGTCTTTTCTTAAATTTAATTTCCTTCTCAATAAAATGTTAATTCGATATAAAAATTAGGGTTTTATAATTACTGGGATTTTTAGTTTTATCTACAGACACATGTGAAATCGGGGTATTCGAGAAAAGAACTGGAAATGTACAGTGCACAATTAAAAAAAATAATATAGCTGCTTCGTTACTTAAGGCAAAAGATTTTGACATTTTGTTGTGATCTAAACTCTAAAACGAAGCAGAAATTCTTATAAAGTTGTTCTACCAAAAACGAAATATGTGTTAACAAAATAAATAAACTGTAGAATCCAAGCCGTTACTAAAATAGGAAAATTTGTTATAAAAATTGATAGGCCATCCCAGTTTCTATAAAAATCATCAGAGACATTTTAAAATTTAATATTAATAAAACAGCGTTGAAACCAAATTCTTGGAGGTGCAAGAAGACCCAAACAGACGTCATTTTTGTAATTCATCGCACTGTTTACCGGCATCAGACATACTAGAGAGCCAGAGTTATGATTTTTTCCAAGGTTTCCTCTGTTCCGATTTTCAAGTTCATCACAGTTTTTCTATATTACGTACATGAGAAAAAATAAACCGAATATTAAGATTGGAAAAGTTTTATAAACAATTTGACTTGTAAGCAGATTTTTTAATTTCTCGGAGCCTTCTTCTAGCTAACAGAAATAGAGAATACAACGGAGCCAACGTGTTCTCTTGTTTAATGACTGGTGGAAGTTGTTCTTGTCATATCTTCATTACTACGTCATAGCGTGGAGAAATGTGTTTTTTTCTGTATTTATTTACGCCTCATGATCTCCATCAAATGCAACACTATATATAACTGTAGTCACTTTTTTGTTAGGTGCATCAAAATTATCTTTGAAATATACACTTCCCGCTACGCAACTCTTCGAGTTCTACTACATTCAGATTGTTTTGTTTCGACCGTAAAGTTTACAGTAAATGAATCTGTAGTAAGAATACAAATACAACGGCTGCATAGCATCTGGTTGTCAAGAGAGAAAATTGTAGACAGGTTGGTGTGGAAGAACTCTTAGTGCCTCTAAATCCAACATTGAGTAGACTACATTGTGAATAGCACTCCCCATCTGTAGATAACCCAGGACACAATATTGGAGACCGAAACTTTTTATGCATACATTGTAACTGATTGCCATTTCATTGGGATGACGTTAAGCCAGCATCTTTCATACGAATCCGTGCAAGAAGCGATGAAGGAGGGGTGAATGAAGGAGTAATACGTGGAATGACAATTTAATCTGACATTCATTATATAGACCAGGTATGGGCAACCTTTGGAAAGATGCGGGTTAAACTTTATAATATTTATGAAGTCGCGGGCCGTAGATAATAGGTAGTTGTGAAAAAATAATCATGATACGGTTTTTTGTATTTATAAAGTATAATTATGAAGTTACATGCATGAGAACAATATCGAACTGATCAGGTATTTACTTACAATCAGCAGAAATTAATGAGAAGCTTGAGCTTGAACTTGAGAAACAAGATAATCAATGTTGGCATCAATCCCACTAATATATACAAGCATAGAGTGTTTTCAAAATTTTCATCTGTAAGTCTGGTTCGATACTTTGATTTAGGCCTATTGCAACATTTTTCTAGCGCTGACCGGAAGGAACACCCTCGTAGTTCAGGCTTTTGTTCCCCAATCTCACTCTCTTGTTGGCGAGAACAGAAAATATTTACTTTTTCGAGCGCGATTTTAAAGTGTTCCGCGGGCCGGATCAAAAGTCGGGACGGGCCACATCCGGCCCGCGGGCCGGGCGTTGCCCATATATGATATAGACCGACAAAAAGAAAGTTAAGTTAATCATATGTCTCATGATTGGAGTGAGAGGGACGATCACTGTATTTTTTTAAACGTCTGCAATCCATTTGAACTCTCTGACACCTTTATGGCAGCAGTTACCTTCACTGCACTTATGTGTATTATGATATTCAGAAACCTTAGTTCCATGCACTGACTTGTTACCTTCGTATAAACCATACTTACCTATATGTACGATATATTGTTTATGTTTGTTACTCTTTTAGGTACTCTTTTTAGGTACTCTTGCTGTTGTAGCAGAAAGATTTAAGTAAAAATATATAGAGATTAATTTGTCCTTAGGGGACTCGAACTCGATCTTGTAGCTTGATACGCTGAAAACCCAATTATTAACATAACTTACATCCTTGATTCTTGTGCGAAGTTGAGTCTGTAAAACATTGAATGAATTCGCGATTAATTTGCTAAAGGCACACAAAGGCCACATCATTCTCTAAGTGCAAGTCCATACTCAGCCATTGCAAGAGATCTTTTGAATGTCTCGTTCGTTGCATCTTCCAGTATTGCGTGGTTCTCCGTTCTTTTCATCATTTTCCTCTGATTTTTCACTTAACTGGTAATTTCAGAACTGCCAATCCACACGGCCCTTTGTTATGATTTTCTTGTCGTTATTTAACTAAAGTGTTTCGTACATAAGCTCTGTCTTTGAGACAAGATTTTAGTCAATCGGCACTTCAATAAGTATGTCACCAGTAAAATATAAAAAATAAATTTTTATTTATTTCCTTTTACTCCTTATAGGGTCTATCCTAGCCTCTACCAACATTTTATTGCGACATTCACTATAAATGTGTGAATTAAATACATATCCATTTGTTAGCATACAATATTGCGATCTGAAAAAAAATAAATGTTTTTTTCTCGGATTGACATTGAAAAAATTAAGTGTAGTCTTCCATTTTCTCTGATGGTAAAGCATTTGTTTGTGTCACTGACTTGATTCTACAAACTAGAATAAATTAAATAAATTTATAATTAATTGAGCCCGGGCAGCGTGGGTAGCATAAATAAAGGGAGAGGTAAAACTAGGTAAAGAAAGAATAATTAATTGAATTATGTGTTAGGATACAAGAGATTATATATATATAAATCAATTCCGTAAAATCAAATCACTCAATCTGTTAAGTTTTATTCTTAGAGCATAGTAAGTTTAAGCTTTCATCGTCCCTCTGAAGAATATTTTTAGGTAAAGAAGGGTGTAGCTGGGTGCACAGACGGAGAACTAATTGCTCAGATTCAAGAATACCGTCAGTAACGCCCGTGTAAGTCGGTAGGCTAAACATATGACTCCAATCATGTCTTCTGTCATCGAAGTGGATGGATGTAGATGGACTGACTGAAGTAATGATCGTAGTGAAGCAATCTAGAATTCAGAATCAGAGAGACTACTTTTCTTTGCCTGTACAAGTAGACGTTGAAATTTCTTGTCGGTTTGCTTTACGTCTTGTAGACTACTGACGTACAATCGACTAGAGGGATGTCGGTCCAAGGAGTATCCTAGGGAGTTATGAGAGAGTTACAGTTTGGTGTCGGCCTGGATGGCGTAGTCAGTATGGTGCTTTTATACTGTGCCCAACGTCACGGGTTCGATCACGACCCAGGTCAGTGGTATTTATGTGTATACACATAAATCTGTAGTTTCAATGGCTTTGAAAAGAACTCCTATAGGACAAAATTCTGTCACACTGGCGACGGCCACAGGTCTAAGTTGTAGTTCATCCCCATCTTTCAGTAACCATACAACCAACCACAATACCTGTGCAGACTACGAAAAATGACTCCATGTATTCTGTTATGTCGGGATTACCGTGAAAACTCCCAATCTAGTACAACTAAAAAAAATAATACACCCAACTCGAAAGAAAATATTCCCTCCAAATAAGGCATAATTATTTCACGTGAGAGTTTTAAACGGGAGTTCAGAAATGTATTTGATGTCAGGTGTGATCAGTCTTTGTGCTTGAATGACTAGAGGTTTCCTGGCGTATGATCTGAATGTACTGCTCTCGGATTGCTAACCAGGTGAATATTTTGGAAATTTCTGACGTTTCAGAGTAACATGCTTCCACCATCTTCAGGGAGACTGAAGTGTCGAGTGGAACAAGTGTGTATACTAGTGAACATGAGAGAATCGACCAAGTTTCACGAATCTTCGCAATGTTCACTGATTGGTTGAACCTCCCACGCCCACTAGTATAAATACCAGCACCCTTCTTTCACCTTCCTCTTGACACTTTAAAATTCTCTGAAGATGGAGGAAGCGTGTTTTTCTGCAACGTCACAGTATTTTGAGTATTTCAAGTTTCCCAATTACTTACCTGGTTAGCAACCCGAAAACAGTTTTTTCAATCTTTGTGCTTGTCTTTATACTCTTCTAAGGGAGACCATGATGACGTGCATGAGTCTACTGCTCATAAGGGTAGAAACCATATTTTAGTGATGTCAATTTTTTTGCAACCTTTAGTGGTAAAGGACCTACGAACAAGAAGTATTTTCCTTGGCTATTGGAATTCGTTGACGCAGCGGTTGAATAGTAGGTCCTATCGTCCATGTAGCGATAAGGAGATTTTATTTACAGTAACTTTTAATAATATCTCTCCATTCGATTTAACAAGCTATAAAATAAAAATATATAAACTCTTGCCTGTCACCATTAGTTTATATTTAACAGGAACTGCATTTCATAGTTTCAAGTATTTCTTATTCGTTTTTGGTCCTATCAAATTCATTAATCCTTCATAATGCTCCGATCATATCCTGACAAAAGTATTTAACTCGTAACTCGTTCTAAATTATTTAGCAAGCTCCCATGCCAACGTTGATAATAACAGCTAATTATAAATTGTCGTTCACCAATCACGTCAGTAAACGCAAGATGGAAACTCGCGCAACTTGTATTTTGGGTGGATAGGGTTTTGAGATTAATGTCGCTATTTTTTTTCTCTCAGAAAGTCGGACATTGGATTAGCGTTCTCTAGTGGTCAGACCACCTGAGATTACTCTCGAGAGTTTCTCATACTCTCAGCTTTCATGTGGACACCAAGCCTTTAATAGATAATGCGATTATCTCGCTTAACATACTCAAATAGAGTAAATGGATGCATTGCGGATAAGCGCAATCGGTTGTCGCGCAAAACAGTACTGATGGCGCATCAGAACTCGATTACATGAGTTTGTGGAGGTGATGACGATCAGAAAATTTGTACCAAAAATGTCTCAAATAAAAGTTAACAAGTCTCAGTATATTCTGCAGTTACCATAGAAAATTTAGTCATTTAGTTCTAGCCATTTTTTAGAAAATCAGGTCCTACTTTTCAATCACGCAGACATACAACACAGTTACACAAACATGTTTATTAAAATGATATTTTTGAACTAAGGGAACCTCAAAATATGTATTAATGTTGAAAACATCGATCTTCAGGGTCAAAAGCAGTACTTCCTACAATGCTTCTTATATGGCCTTTCGTTCCTGCTTTCTGTGGTATGGGTAGAGAAATTTAAAATAAAATGGATAAGCTTTTCTGTAACCAACCTATGGGGATATTGATTATTTACGGTGTAGAAAAATATGGTACCGGTATGTGATAATTTTAGTTTGACTTTCTAGAGCATTAAGAATAGAATGCATGTACTGTACCTGCAATTCAAGATGTGATCACAAAATTAAGGTAAGTAGCATTCACTTCCTGGTAGAAGTGCGATACCTGAGAACTGCACACACACTTAAGAGTGTCATAAATTGCATCAAGTGCACTGGTCAGTGGACCGTGTTCCTGCCGTCATTCTTCCTGTTACAAGCAATTTATTCACTTCAACGCCACCCGGCCCAAGCTTTTTGACACTGGTCAGGGTTCAGATCTGGGGAAACACGCTCCACTATTATTATTCAAGACATGTTCCGTTGTAATAAATTAGGAAATAACACTCCGAAGGATTGACGACTATTGCTTTCTCTGTGTTGTGTCAATTCTTCCACCAGTGCACAATGGGAACCTTTTGCGTGCAGTTAACAATTTGTCCACCAGAGCGCAGCAGGGTCTGAGGAGGTCCTGCCATCTCGTTCTGCCATATACTTATGCGTATCAATAGATGTGAATAATGTTGGCTTTCCTATAAAAACTGGCGATTAATAACGTTTAAGTTATATTCCAGAAATCAGATACCTATATTCTGCCTAGGAGATTGTGAGATCGCCAGAAAAAGTATTGATTTGTTAAAAGAATTAAATAATTAATGTCTGTCTGAAGTAATAATTGGTTGTAATTATTAAGTCGAAAAGAACCCGTGGGGTGTGTCAGCAAAAACAGGAACAATAATTATTTTGCAGCTTAGTGGCAAATAATTCAAAATATTAAAATTATTCCTGTATATCGCGATGACATTTGTATTCGTTAAATGGTGAAGAAATATTTCAAATTTTATGAAACATTTAAAACTTGTTGTACAGTACTTCACAAAGAAAACATCCCATCTTCTTTAGATTTATAACCATAGTCGTAAATATGTTAAAACAAATCTTTATACTGTAAGTCATTTTTAAAAAGTAATTTAGGTTCATGGTTGTTTGCTTTCACAATATTCTGTATATATTTCAGCTTTCGGTTATGAATTTACTGTGTGGTAAACAGATGCTAATATTTGATTAATATAACACAGTAGTTAAAGAAAGTAAAGAACTTGGATACAAATGTGTAAATATTTTGTTCCTATTATCATTAATATTTTATAAATAAATTTAGGTTACGTTTGCTTGCTTCTAAATAATATCCTTTAAAGGCTTACGAATAAGACATGCTCCAGAATTATAGCTGTCATTAAGTTTTTGTGTGGAAAACAAATAAAAATAAAAGTATTTGAATAGTGTATCATATTAGTAATAGAATGTTTTCATGAAGTCAACGTAATTTGAAAGAAGCTGGAATGTCAAAATAAGGTAATAAGGAAATTGTTTTCTTGTGATTATTACTATAGGCCTAAATGCGTAATATTTTTAACGTCAACGCCCATCAATAATATAGGTTCATACTTTTTGTTTTAGAATTATATTGCATAAGTTTCAGAATTATGGCTCGCAGGTAATTGTTAATCATTGTACTGGGCTCTCATATGCTAATAATTTAAAATACTACGTTCTCTTCGATTCGAGTTAAAATATCTACGTGCATCGGTAATTCCAGTTCTAATATACTGTTTTAATATCATTAATGTGCATTATAAAAGTGAGTTGTATATAATAACAGTGTAGTTGATTTATTTATCTTTTTATTTCTTATATTTAGAGGGAAAAAATAGCCAGTGCCAATTGCCAGTATAGAAAGGAAAAATATGCTTTGACGTCTTCTTTAAAATATGTATATATATTTTTTTAATCTTCAATTTACAAGAACTACCAATGTCTGTAAGAATAATTTAGTTTTGAAATTGTTTCAATTTTACGATTTGTTTTAATGTTTCCAATGAAAAAACTTACGAATTTCAACAAAATATTCATAATTTTATTATACAAATTATAAAAAATGTGAAACAGAAATATGTGAATTTTTGTTATGAAGTTAATAAATTAAGTAAGTTGTATTTATCAAATGCTGTTCATACCTTTTTAAGAAGTAATTTTGTATCATAGTTTGAAAGAGAATAAATGGTTGAGTTTCCTGCTGGGCGAACTTTCTGTTTAGAGCAACAGAACATAAGTGAATCTTGTCCATTTGATGAAGATATTGGAAACATGACCTTCTGTTGTAGATAATGAGAATACTACTTCTTGTTAAGTTTTATTCTTTGTAAAAATGATTAAGATAATGAGTCAATTCTGAGGATCTGAAAGTGTTGAGCGAGGAGATTTGAAGGAACTCATAGACTATTAACTATTAGCATCCGTTTAATCTTCTTTATATTTTATAACAATATATTTCGTAAAGCATATGTGTACACCTCTGTTTTACACAGAGGATCGCCACAACATGTTTTCTGGCATTCTTACTGATGTTTAAATAGTCTGTTCCATTATGTTCAATGGACAGCAGACGACATGCTTGGACCTCTTTTGACCCTGCTGCCACCTATCGGGAGTCGCTGACAGAAAGGTTCCCATTACAGTGAGACGGAGTTAAATTCTCCGTCTCCTTAATTGCTTCCTCCTTGGATGTGCTGCTCTCTTGTTTCGTAATGTGCTGCCCTCTGTCCTAAGTTTCGGGGCGTGCGGGTGGCCGGGTGGCTGCTGTGTCAGTACCTTCGGAGTTTTTGTAGTGTGGAGTTGATTTTCCCGGATCTCCGGCTGACTATGGTAAGTGCCGATCTTTCCGCTCTATCATGCATAAATTAACTGTGTTTTTATAATGGTTAAATTCGACGTAAATTCAGATGCTTTACCTTTCAAACGGCTAAACGTGAAACCTCAAAGCAATCCAGAATTATAGGCGTTTCTATAGGCCATGAAATGCGTTATGTTACCATTTCCCAATGATGAAGTCAAGCATTTCGTATTCAAGTACTGTTTAAAGGTATTACCATTCATTTTTGCTAAAGTGATGTATTTCTATTGAAGAATGTTTTGTGGGCGGTTAATATTAGCAAACAATAAGTCAGTTTTTCTGTCGCCATATTGAGCATGTGACTCAAGTGACGTCACTGCTTAGTGCTCTTGCTAAATTCCTTCGCGTGACGTACTTGGCTTCTACGCTTTTGAGCTTTCCTTTAATTTGCAATGATATTTATGCTGGGGCAATAATTATAAAGTGCTTTGGCCCTACTTATAAATATGGTAGTTTCTGCAAGTTACTATGTAAGGTAGGCGTTTTATATCTTCTACAAGCAGCCATTTTCTCATGGTCACTTTTGATAGGTTCATGCAATGCCCCCCCCCTTGTAAGGTCATGGTTATAGTCACCCTGTCCTAGTTAATTCTGCCTTTGCATATTTTCTCGGTGAAGTAAAATATAATACTGGTTAAAACATTTATTTATTGAATTATACATTTTCAAATATTTCCCAGCTTTGATTACAAGCTACTTATGCATAAAACTTGTTTGCTATAGTTCATATTCTCCTCAAGTAAAATACTAGTGTGGTGAAAATCATTAATTATTTAATTATAAATTTTCAAATATAATCTCCCATTTATAGTAACTTCAACCTTGACCTAGTTAAATCCGCTATTGCATATTTTCTCTGTGAAGTAAAATATAATTCTGGTTGAAATATTTATTTATTGAATTATAAATTTTCAAATATTTCCCAGCCTTGATTACAAGCTGTTTGTGCATAAAGCCTGTTTGCTATATTGCATATTTTCTCTTATGTAAAATACCAGTGTGGTGAAAATCATTATTTATTTAATTATAAATTTTCAAATATAATCTCCCATTTATAGTAACTTCAACCTTGACCTAGTTAAATCCGCTTTTGCATATTTTCTCTGTGAAGTAAAATATAATTCTGGTTGAAACATTTATTTATTGAATTATAAATTTTCAAATATTTCCCAGCCTTGATTACAAGCTGTTTGTGCATAAAGCCTGTTTGCTATATTGCATATTTTCTCTTATGTAAAATACCAGTGTGGTGAAAATCATTATTTATTTAATTATAAATTTTCAAATATAATCTCCCATTTATGGTAACTTCAACCTTCACCTAGTTAATTCTGCTTTTGCATATTTTCTCTGTGAAGTAAAATATAATTCTGGTTGAAACATTTATTTATTGAATTATAAATTTTCAAATATTTCCCAGCCTTGATTACAAGCTGTTGTGCATAAAGCCTGTTTGCTGTATTGCATATTTTCTCTTATGTAAAATACCAGTGTGGTGAAAATCATTATTTATTTAATTATAAATTTTCAAATATAATCTGCCATTTATAGTAACTTCAACCTTCACCTAGTTAAAAATGCTTTTGCATATTTTCTCTGTGAAGTAAAATTCTATGCTGGTTAAAATAATTAATTAACTAGTTATCTATTTTCAAATATCACCTGCCACTTATGTGATTTGATTCTACCCATTACTAAAGGGTGTTTTTCATGTTTGAAGTTTCCACTGAAGTAAAACTTAACTGTGGTTATTCTGTTATTTCAGTAATTATAAAAATTTCCAGTATAGTTTCCGACTTATGATATTTTCAGCCTTTTTAGCTAAAGAGTGTTGAAAATAAATTTGACATTGCTCTACTCAGTATTTACCGTGAACCAGGTTTGTCCCTTTCCGAAGTTAATATTTAATTGAAATAATTTTCACGTATTTAACATAAATAATTCTCCAGTATTCACTATTTTAAGTGGTGTTGTATTCCTTGAAAATATCTTGGTCTCTTCCTGGGACCAACGAATTCGATATATCATTATTTGGTAGTGAATTATGTAAATATACTCTACTGATAGAGTTAATATATCGAAATAGTTATGTGCCTACAGTGACTCTAGTATTCCTTGTTCTGCCCCTCATATTAGTTGGGCTGGATGATGTTTAACCTGATAGTTAATTTATATTTATTCGATTGGGAATAACATATTCCTGGGTAATCAACAACCTTATTACTACTGTTGTGGCCCTTGCTCTCCTACTGTGATTGGCATATTATAGAGTTGTCACAGTTTCGTGGGGAACTATTGCAGGTTGAATTCTATTCAGATTTAGATTGTATAGTTCACTGTTGTAGTTCTCTGTTTTTCTTGTATATTGTCTAAGTCAAATAGTATTATTCAAATATACCAAAATCTTTATGTAGGTATAGAGTTGTATCAGGGGTGTATTGTGATTTTGTAAATTTTATTATTGAAATTGTTATTTGATAACGTTTGTCCCTCTCAGTTATATAGCCTGAATTTTATTGGGATTAAAATTGTTAACTTTCTTGGATATTGGATTTTCTTCTGGGTAGTTAAATTATTCCCTTCCTCCTCCCCTTGCGCTTGTTGTTGTTTTCATTGGTCAATATCGATCTCCTCTGGTGTTCCCGGTCACGTTCCCATGTTTTTCTCCTCTCTGAATTAGTTATGAATTATTAAACAATATTCCAACTAAACAAAAACCTAAATTTGAACCCCTATTGTTTACTAAAACGCAAGCCGCAATTGGTAGCAGTCTATTTGGGGAGAGAGGAGGTTGGATGCCGCGCATCCCCTTTTTCCTTAGGCTATTCTATTTGTTTATCTTTTTGGGATAGGAGGCGTTTAGTGTAATTATAACTTGCGTTTTCTGTGAGTCTGTGTCCTCCTGTGATTGGAGTGTTAAATCACTTCTAGTTCTTTGTGCATTTCATGGCTCTTTTGGTTCCTCTAAATGGATCGCTCTTATTTTAAAGTAGGTTTTGATGATCTTAATATTTATGTTTTTTGGTTTCACGTTGGTCTTGCTCCTGTAAACTGTGGTGGAAGTTAGTAAAAGATTATTTAAGCATTGTAAAAATGATTGGCGGATTGATCGGTACTTGCTGTGTCTGTTGGATTTCCGGGCTCCATTCTTATCAAGGTACTCTAAATTGTGGGGCCCCGCGTCTACATTAATAAGTCATTACATACTGAGGCCTCAGTTAAAAAAAACTCAAAATGATAATATATATACATATGTATTAATGACAACTCGAAACATTATAAACCAGAATATGACTCTTGAGGAAGTACAGTATACTCCTCGTCTTCACATAAAAAGAAGATAAAAAATTATACAAGGGACAAGTCTAAATTCTACAAATGGATTTTAAAAATTAAGAAAGTGACGTATTCTACTTATAGTAAAAAAAAAGAAAACGGTGAACATTTAAGTATCAGGGAAGTCACCCATAACTAATCTTTTAACCCCCTGGGGGAAGAGAAATTTCAAAATTGAAATAAAGAATTTGAAAGCAAGAAAGACTTCTTTATTAAAGACAGTTAAAACGTTCTACGAGAATTATTATTTGTGACTCAAAGCAAGATTGCCGGAGTGTTAATATTTCACCCATATATATATTCTCTCCAGAGCTAATGGTTACCACTCTGTTTCATGTTTGCCTTCTGGATCTACTTGTGGATGGAGGGGCCATTCACCCCTCCTCTTCTTCTGTTTTGGATACCAAGCTGCTCCTGCTGTGCATTCTTCTGGGCGTGTGCGCGCCATGCTCAGAGAGTCTTCTCTACTTGGCTCATTGGGGACTGCAGCCCCTACTTGTTTTGCCACTGGACTCTGGTGGCCGGAGCCTCGTAATCTTCGTTCTCTCCAGCAGTCGTCGATCTTTGAGCTATGCTTGTATTCTACAGTTATTCCCCCTTTACTATGCACCCATCTTCTACTGCTGCGGTGTTTTCCTGTTCAGCCATAGATGGACCATGGCTGGGCTCTTATCTTCGGCCACCGCTGCCTTGCCTCAATGGACATGTGGGCATTGGCGTAACTACGTATGTATGATGATCTGTTACCTATGGTGATCATCTACCGCTGTAAGTGAGATATAATAGTGCTCTCTCCAGTATTTCCCCCAGTGTTATTCAAGTATATTGGTAACCCAAAATATAGTGCTTCATGAAAAGGGAGAGTGTGCATTTCCCTCATTATGTTATAGCGGAGTTTTGTATTTTGTTCCATGCTATGACAAGCTCAGAAAGTGTTCATCTTATCTAAGAGTCACAAGAAATTAAATGTAATTAAAGGTAAGAAAGGGTATAGGTTATGTAACCTCAAGCATAAACATTAGTACCTGAAATTATTTCCCACTGATCTAAAAGAAGAACTAAACCTCAAGAAGACATTCTAAATTAAAATTCTGGATTTAATAATATGTGAATATATGGATGGTGTTGATATTTTATTTCAGGGACATATTCTGTACAACACGAGAATTTCAAGGACATATCTTATATGAAATTATTCCATCGAGACATGGACATTTCTCGATCAAATCTTTCACCTTACTAATTCCATATTTATTAGCATTAGTTATGAGTTGTTTTGAGTGTTTAGTTTAAGTTGAATTACTATATGCTCTTATATATGGTACTATATTAACCGGTTCATTTATGTTTGTCTGCATGAGGTTAGCTTTATCGTTTTGAGGTTTCATGTGTTACTCTTTTACCATTTTGGGGTTTTCTACCCTTCAAGCTTCTAAATTTTGGCCCACCCAGAGAGGAGGTTGAGACGGAGTTAAATTCTCCGTCTCCTTAATTACTTCCTCCTTGGATGTGCTGCTCTCTTGTTTCGTAATGTGCTGCCCTCTGTCCTAAGTTTCGGGGCGTGCGGGTGGCCGGGTGGCTGCTGTGTCAGTACCTTCGGAGTTTTTGTAGTGTGGAGTTGATTTTCCCGGATCTCCGGCTGACTATGGTAAGTGCCGATCTTTCCGCTCTATCATGCTTAAATTAACTGTGTTTTTATAATGGTTAAATTCGACGTAAATTCAGAAGCTTTTCCGTTCAAACGGCTAAACGTGAAACCTCAAAGCAATCCAGAATTATAGGCGTTTCTATAGGCCATGAAATGCGTTATGTTACCATTTCCCAATGATGAAGTCAAGCATTTCATATTCAAGTACTGTTTAAAGGTATTACCATTCATTTTTGCTAAAGTGATGTATTTCTATTGAAGAATGTTTTGTGGGCGGTTAATATTAGCAAACAATAAGTCAGTTTTTCTGTCGCCATATTGAGCATGTGACTCAAGTGACGTCACTGCTTAGTGCTCTTGCTAAATTCCTTCGCGTGACGTACTTGGCTTCTACGCTTTTGAGCTTTCCTTTAATTTGCAATGATATTTATGCTGGGGCAATAATTATAAAGTGCTTTGGCCCTACTTATAAATATGATAGTTTCTGCAAGTTACTATGTAAGGTAGGCGTTTTATATCTTCTACAAGCAGCCATTGTCTCATGGTCACTTTTGATAGGTTCATGCAGTGCCCCCCCTTGTAAGGTCATGGTTATAGTCACCCTGTCCTAGTTAATTCTGCCTTTGCATATTTTCTCGGTGAAGTAAAATATAATACTGGTTAAAACATTTATTTATTGAATTATAAATTTTCAAATATTTCCCAGCTTTGATTACAAGCTACTTATGCATAAAACTTGTTTGCTATAGTTCATATTCTCCTCAAGTAAAATACTAGTGTGGTGAAAATCATTAATTATTTAATTATAAAATTTCAAATATAATCTCCCATTTATAGTAACTTCAACCTTGACCTAGTTAAATCCGCTTTTGCATATTTTCTCTGTGAAGTAAAATACAATTCTGGTTGAAACATTTATTTATTGAATTATAAATTTTCAAATATTTCCCAGCCTTGATTACAAGCTGTTTGTGCATAAAGCCTGTTTGCTATATTGCATATTTTCTCTTATGTTAAATACCAGTGTGGTGAAAATCATTATTTATTTAATTATAAATTTTCAAATATAATCTCCTATTTATAGTAACTTCAACCTTGACCTAGTTAAATCCGCTTTTGCATATTTTCTCTGTGAAGTAAAATATAATTCTGGTTGAAACATTTATTTATTGAATTATAAATTTTCAAATATTTCCCAGCCTTGATTACAAGCTGTTTGTGCATAAAGCCTGGTTGCTATATTGCATATTTTCTCTTATGTAAAATACCAGTGTGTTGAAAATCATTATTTATTTAATTATAAATTTTCAAATATAATCTCCCATTTATGGTAACTTCAACCTTCACCTAGTTAATTCTGCTTTCGCATATTTTCTCTGTGAAGTAAAATATAATTCTGGTTGAAACATTTATTTATTGAATTATAAATTTTCTTATATTTCCCAGCTTTGATTAGAAGCTACTTATGCATAAAACTTGTTTGCTATAGTTCATATTCTCCTCAAGTAAAATACTAGTGTGGTGAAAATCATTAATTATTTAATTATAAAATTTCAAATATAATCTCCCATTTATAGTAACTTCAACCTTGACCTAGTTAAATCCGCTTTTGCATATTTTCTCTGTGAAGTAAAATATAATTCTGGTTGAAACATTTATTTATTGAATTATAAATTTTCAAATATTTCCCAGCCTTGATTACAAGCTGTTTGTGCATAAAGCCTGTTTGCTATATTGCATATTTTCTCTTATGTAAAATACCAGTGTGGTGAAAATCATTATTTATTTAATTATAAATGTTCAAATATAATTTGCCATTTATAGTAACTTCAACCTTCACCTAGTTAAAACTGCTTTTGCATATTTTCTCTGTGAAGTAAAATTCTATGCTGGTTAAAATAATTAAATAACTAGTTATCGATTTTCAAATATCACCTGCCACTTATGTGATTTGATTCTACCCATTACTAAAGGGTGTTTTTCATGTTTGAAGTTTCCACTGAAGTAAAACTTAACTGTGGTTATTCTGTTATTTCAGTAATTATAAAAATTTCCAGTATAGTTTCTGACTTATGATATTTTCAGCCTTTTTAGCTAAAGAGTGTTGAAAATAAATTTGGCATAGCTCTACTCAGTATTTACCGTGAACCAGGTTTGTCCCTTTCCGAAGTTAATATTTAATTGAAATAATTTTCACGTATTTAACATAAATAATTCTCCAGTATTCACTATTTTAAGTGGTGTTGTATTCCTTGAAAATATCTTGGTCTCTTCCTGGGACCAACGAATTCGATATATCATTATTTGGTAGTGAATTATGTAAATATACTCTACTGATAGAGTTAATATATCGAAATAGTTATGTGCCTACAGTGACTCTAGTATTCCTTGTTCTGCCCCTCATATTAGTTGGGCTGGATGATGTTTAACCTGATAGTTAATTTATATTTATTCGATTGGGAATAACATATTCCTGGGTAATCAACAACCTTATTACTACTGTTGTGGCCCTTGCTCTCCTACTGTGATTGGCATATTATAGAGTTGTCACAGTTTCGTGGGGAACTATTGCAGGTTGAATTCTATTCAGATTTAGATTGTGTAGTTCACTGTTGTAGTTCTCTGTTTTTCTTGTATATTGTCTAAGTCAAATAGTATTATTCAAATATACCAAAATCTTTATGTAGGTATAGAGTTGTATCAGGAGTGTATTGTGATTTTGTAAATTTTATTATTGAAATTGTTATTTGATAACGTTTGTCCCTCTCAGTTATATATCCTGAATTTTATTGGGATTAAAATTGTTAACTTTCTTGGATATTGGATTTTCTTCTGGGTAGTTAAATTATTCCCTTCCTCCTCCCCTTGCGCTTGTTGTTGTTTTCATTGGTCAATATCGATCTCCTCTGGTGTTCCCGGTCACGTTCCCATGTTTTTCTCCTCTCTGAATTAGTTATGAATTATTAAACAATATTCCAACTAAACAAAAACCTAAATTTGAACCCCTATTGTTTTCTAAAACGCAAGCCGCAACAGTAATTAATTTTTGCAAACTAGTTAAAATTTTGTTATAAAATCATTCTAAACATAAATTGTATATATTGTATATAAAAATTCTAAACATACATATATAACTTGTCTAAAATAGTAATTTATGTTGGCCTATATTAACTAGTCATAACAACAGTTAAAATTTCTCTAAAATATTAAAATACAATCCCCATATTAAAATATAACATAAATGACTAGTTTAAAACTAACTTATTAATATTAACAATAGGCATTCCAAATAATGACAATATTTCTTTAATATATTAAAATTCAACCATATCTTTGTAGAATGTGTGTTATATTAAAATTGTAGCTGTAGTCTTCATTCGCGTTTCGGCACTAATTTGCCAACTTCAGGTCTACAATATAAGCATTATTGACTGTAGACCTGAAGATACCGAATTACGGCCGAAACGTGAATGAAGACTACAGCTGCAATTTTAACATAGAACATACATTTTTATGAAGATATGGCGGCATTTTAATATTTTAAATAAAATTTAATTGTTATTAATAAGTCTTATTGTTAATGTACACAAGTGTTTTTTACATTTTAATGTTTTAAAGAGATGTTAAATATTAACTGTTGTATAAGTTAAATTTTAGACAAGTAATTTATTTTACAATTTATGTTCACAATGGTTTTATAACTAAACAACTTTAGACTAGTTTGTACAATTAGGCCTAATATACTGTAATTGCACTGGCGGTAGAATTAGCACTAGCACAGTTAAACAACTGCTCAATTGGAAAATGAAAATAATTGTTATAGTGCTTTCTCGGTTTAGCGAAGCGTGACCCACAGATGGAAGTGGTGAAGGCGAGGTATCCTTATTATTGCTTTCCAAGGTGTCATTCTTGACGGAATTAAAATAAAATTCCTCATGTTTATCCTCATTGCTTAATTTAAAGTTTTCTATTGTTTATGTTTGACTATTCAACTCATACGCCGTGTGTTTGATATTGACCAATAACGTTAAGCAATTCCTCGGATATAGACCAATCACAGCCGTTTATCTTGCAATATTCTTGTAGGAATCGCGAGGAGGGTAATTTATCGCGGTAAAACCAGTTGGTCGTTACTGGAGATGCAAGTATCTGTGTGCAGTGATTGATAGTCACTGTGGCCACTAAGCGGCATGAAATCAGATTATTTTATGCAACACAACTTATTTGGAAATTGAAATAACTTAATAGAAATGTACATTGATTGTGAACACAATTTCGATTCGGTGCAAGCCAGTTCGTGTGCTTTTATTCTGTTCTGCTGTTAGCTTACCTGAATGAAGTTAACTATATCTTATATGCACTGGTGGTACCACTGATTACACCAAGGTAGCTCGAATCGATTCATGGATGGTTGATTCACAGTATGCCGTGATCTCGTAACTTTTAGGTTTATATTTATACAACAAAGCACGAAAGTAATTATTATTTATATAATCCGTTACATTTTATTCATGGAATAGTCCTAATAAATCCAACTAGAGTTGGCGAGTTACATCAGATAAATTCGCTCCTGCTTCGCAGTCGCGAATCTATCGATAAACTCGTCAACTCTCGTGGGATTACCTATGATAATTTTATTTTACCGTTAGTTACAGTTTCTTCATCTTTTCCTTAGTTTATCCTGTCCGTTTTAGGGACGTTTAAGCTACCCACACCGCCCGGGCCTTACAGGGCTGCGACCTGTCGGGAGAGGGACTACAGTATATTCTATACACAAACACATACTTTTTGACCAGACAAGAATATAGAGGACCTCCCCGGATGAGGGACCAGCACAATGCCGGGGCCACTTCCTAGACAACACGAACACATAAGCGAGACACACCATTCACACACACATTCACTCTGAACAAGGCGAGGATGAGATGAAGATGATAATGACGGTTAGATGATATCCGGGGACCACAATGGCCTAAAGTTACCCGACATTTGCCTCACAGGTACTTACAGTAAAATTATGCCGTATGACTAACCATCTTACTTATATCTGTACATAGGCCTACTACCATAGTTATTAATTACACCTTCTTCCACTGCACTCGTTTATTTATGCATTAATATTATAAGTTAAAATTAAACGAAACGTTACTACAATTTACGTACGATTAATGTACTTGTTATACATACATGCTTCCGTAGATTCACTTTTTATTTAAGCCCATATTCCTTACTACCCACAATTCGCATCTGGGCATTCCATAATCTATTCCATTGATCGATGACGATAATACGAGTATAAGCAAATTTTTTACGAACTGGTTAAGGTTACAAATCTCTTAATCGATACCTGTATCGTGTTCAGTATTACAAATACCGAGCGGGATGTCTCAGGTACTATTATACGATGACAATAGTAACGGATGAGCAACTACAGTTACATTGCCTACTGGTAGGCCTACACCCATAGATCCTAACACGCGATATGACTCCTGAAGTTAATAGTATGTAAACAAAGATGAATTTAAAAGACTATATATTGCAAGTATATTCACTAGGGGCCGAAAGTTTAACATAGCCTACTAGTGTTAAAATATGTACAAGTCATTAAAGAAATAACAGAAATATGATGGTTTCATCTTTCATAATATCACATATTTTGTTAGTTTTGCGATAATGTGTCGTGTTTGCTTGATATTAAAGTATCTGTGCTTTACGTGTCCAGCTGAAGTTTATCAGATACATTTGCATCCTTGCGATCCTAGGAAGCATATTATAAGATAAACAATCGTGATTGGTCTATATCCGGGGAATTTCTAAACGTTATTGGTCAATATCAAACACGCGTCGTATGAATGGAATAGTCACCATAACATACGACATTACTTAAGCATCGGTATTTAAACAAAATGTATAAAATTGATATAAATTTATATTAATGACATCAATATTTGATACATTCCTGTTTTATTGTCAAACAAGTCCATCTAATCAGTAAGCTAGAGGAGATCACAAGGATCTAGAATACAAAATATAGCCTACCAATATTATACGAACTCTTTAAGTAATTGACTAATTCAGGTATAATGTATACCAAAACAATCTATATTTATAATGATGGTAAAAATATTCAAATGTATGAAGTCTTCGTAAAATATAGAACATAACAATTTGTAAATAATAAAAAAGTTTCCAGGATACATAATGCCGATATAGAGCACGCTTTATGCATGTGCGATCAGAATTTTGGTGTTTCTAATTACTAGATACTAATAAACACCAAACCAATGGTGGTATAATTCCGGTAAATGAACTGTTTTACTGTTTACTAACGGATTGAAACACAGATATATTATTATAATTAGACTGATTAAAAAATATAAACTGTTATTTTGAAGATGTTGTTAAAGTATCCTCCACACTAATCGACATGAAACGGGTTTATAAAATACATTATTATTCTCAAAGGTCCTAGCTGTTCTAATAAAATGTCAAAAGTTTTTAGGTTAATTCATTTTTAAATGCCTTAATCATCGTAATGGGAAAGTTACCTGGAGCGTTCTCATTTTATATATTTTGCCTTATACTCAAAGCAGTCTTCTATTTCATTTCTTAGCTGTAGTAGGCCTCCATATTAAATTCTATAATAATGTGAAAAAAACATTGTTTTATGTTTAAAATCAACTTGGAAAAATTTTATGGAACAGCTGGATTCCAAAATTGACAGTTTTAATACGTGGATAAATATCTTCCTATTTTAAGATAAAGCATTAATTTATTAGTCCACCGCTGTGGCTCAGGGGATGCGTTCAATCCTCTCACGCAGCGTGGGAACCCTGTGGTCCCCGGATATCATCTGGCCGTCATTATCATCTTCATCCCCATCCTCGCCTTGTTCTGAGTGAGTGAGTGTGTGAATGGTGTGTCTCGTCCTTGTGTTCGTGTTGTCTCGGAGGTGGCCCCGGCATTGGGCTGATCGCTCATCCAGGGAGGCCCTCCATGTCCTTGTCTGGTCAAAAAAGTATGTATGTGATCCAAAGACAATCCCTCTCCCGACCGATCTCGGCCCTGTAAGGCCCGGGCGGCTTGGGTCGCTTAAGTCCTAAGAGGGAGAGATAAAAACTACGACAAAGAAAGAAAGAAAGAAAGAAAGAAAGAAAGAAAGAAAGCATTAATTTGTTACGTTTATTTCTCTGTCGTCATAAAATTTTTAGTGTAGCAGTAAAAAGGTTAATTTTTGTAACTTTCTAACTTCTTCCTATTTCCATCGATATCATATTATTATTTTTTCCCCCTGTTCTTACCATTATTTTCTTCTATTAAATATAGCTGTTTCGTCTTTGCAGTGTCTTTTTTATGGCGATGGAAACATACCTTCAAGTTCCATGAACTTCTTTAGATTTACGTCTAAAGTAAATTCCATGAACTTCTTTAGATTTATGGGCAATGCCATCAACACAAAATATATAACATTTCACATGAATTATCACTTTAACTTGTAATCTCTAATACTGTACACATTTTTGTGTCAACTGGTTACAGTATTTATAAGATAACTTGGTTCTAATATTAAATAACTTTTAATATAATCAAAATGCATTTTTCTCTCATGTATTGTAAATGTTAGTTTATTATTACAAAATCTGGGGAAAAAATGCAGCTTAATTTTGAAATCATTTTTGGTATCTGTTTGATATCTCAGAATATCTTTTTGTGACCCGTCCGTAGTCTCTACAGTTCTTCAGCTTTATCTGAAACGCTTACTTAGGTTTATGTAACATATTCTAAGTCTTAGTGACATTATTGCCTTAGTAAGAAATTCTACAGATTTATATGAAGTACAGAGGAAGGTGAATATTAATGTATCAAGGACATGGAAAATAAAGTATGTTATGCAGCTTATAAGTCACTGAGAAATCGTGACTGATACAATCTGGATCTCAAGATACAAGCATAAATCTGGCACTGCAGCAAGGTTTTATTGGGTCATCTACTTCCACAGATGCTGTATAAGATATAATTTACATTTCAGCTTACGAAGTGACATTAAATTATGTTTCGATATAGCGTGGAAAAGGCTTATCTAAAATTAACTTGCTCTTGAAAATGGAAAACACTTATTGACCTCAGACAACTTGCTACATATTCGCATTTCATAGTATTACAGTCATAGGGGAGTGCGTGAATCGTATGTTCTTACACAAGTGAAATCTGTGACCTATTGTCAGGATTTATTTTTACTATTGTACTAAAATGTGTTCAAGTAAGTAGCAAAATCCTACAATTATATTGTATTACCAGGCATTCCAGCTTAAAATGAACTTTGTGACAGATTTTTAAAAATCATCTCGAAGACTTTAAAATATTGAAATATGTTCCTTAAATATTGAAGTTTTAATAATTTAATTTGTTTTGGCATGTTCCTCTAAATATATGTTTATGTTGTAGGAATTTTGCTTTTTAGTAATTTGTGATTGAATTATAAGAGCTGATTAATTATGATAAAGTTTGCTGTGCACTATAGTCATATAATCTATGATAATGCATAATTCTGTGCAACGGGAAGTTAGAGAAGGCTGTGGAGAACATTTTTATGTTAAAATGAAGATAAAGAAATAATACATTCATTTGCACAGCCATGGTGCGTGCTAAAGAAGCTGAAGCCTCTTCCCCCAGTCCTCCGGATTAGAAGTATGTTTCTTAAAATTAATATCTCATTTTCCATTAAGTTCAGTTAGATGCAAGAATCCAAGATGGGTTAAAATATTTCAAATGCAATGTTATAAATTAGAAAATTTATAAGTAGTTTTCGCCGTACGCAACAGAAATTCGAAAGGCCCCAATGATCCAATGACTGTATGAATACTGTTTTTAACTCTCGTTTGCTACAGCGCTTCTCACGATCACTTTAAAACACGTGGAACTCAACACTATCGGCGAGCAGATTCAGTTGTGATTAGGCCTACTGTTACGATAACTGTGTATTTAAAAAGTAAAATGAATTGCTTTTTATTGTGATGTGTTAAAAAATAATATAAAACTTATAAATTATAGATGAGAAGGAAAATGATGATGGCGATGATAATTGCAGTAATAATAGACATAGTAATAATGATAATGTTAATTATACTTGTAAAAGGATAATGACTTCAATGAATAGGTTGTAAAGAAAATTGAACACTTAATTCCACCCAGCTTATAATATATGATTTTTTTAACGTTTTATTAGCATGTATTTTATAATTTATTCCTAGCACCCGAGATTAGAAACATGGCTACGCCACTGCATGAATTTAGAGATAAATTCAAAGTTACAAAAGTAAGATAGGACTGTAACACCCGTTACAAAAACACGAAAGTTGGAATAAGTTCATCATTCAAAGGAGCAAAAAATTCATTTTCAAGGAAAGTTAGGTTAAAGATGTGATATTTAAGGAAATAGGCTTCCCACAATTATAAAAATATTTAATAATAGCGGAGATTACTTTTTGCCTATTTTAAGCTTATTTAAACATATTTTAAACGATGGCTCCAACAACTGATTATAATAGAGTAGCAAAATACAATAGCTTAGTTGTCCATGCCTTACATCAGAATGAAAGGGGGTAGAGTTATAAAAAAAAATGTTGTTTCACAAATATAGGCTATTCAAAAGTCATGAAAACAATGTTTTATTTCTATAACAATATTGAAATAATTTTAAAGAAAGAATTACCCCAATTTACTTATAAACATGCGACTTTAACCTTAAACCAATGGTCTTCAACCCGCGGACCGCGGTTTCATTTTTCGTGACCCGCAAACAAATATTAATTTTGACTACATTGCAGACAACCGCTAGTTTCAACTAAAATTGAAAACAGTATTTTTTGACGAGGATCCTAATTGGACGGTAAATTTTGGATACCTTACAGTTCTAAGAACTGACCTCTGCAACAGGTTTAAGGATTTTAGATCCAATGAAACTATTTTCTGTGGTCATTAAAGACGCTCCCAGAAATATGCAAAATGAACTTATTGAATTGCAGTGTAATAGTGATTTAAAGGAGAAATTTAAGAATGTGGAACTTTTGGAGTTGTAGGCTACTCTTAAGTACGTATGTTGAGGAAGATACATTTCCAGCAATCCGTTCACATACTCAGTTCATAGCATCATGGAGTAATACTCTTAATTATGTTGAGGAAGTCAAATTTCCGGCAGTCCGTTCATAGCATCATAGCACATAGCAGCACATACATATGTGAGCAACTTTTCTTCTGGATAAATAGGCTATCGTGAAGTCAAAACCGAGGAAGGCTTTCCGACGCTAACTTAGAGAACTGCCTTCGAATTTCTTCTTCCAACATTAAAGCCAATGTTGACAATTTAGTGACAAGAAACAGTGTCATGTCCCACATTAAATTCAAGAATGCTAGTTTGCTTTGTGATTTGTGTTATCCATTAACATTGCAAAGCGTAAGACAAAATATGAAACACACAAATGTAACATTTTAAGAAATCCTTACAGCTATTGTAGTATAATATAGATATATTTGTGTTACATAAGTATCATGCCATTAATTAATCAACAAATATTTAACAAAAAAAAAAAAAAAAAGCCCTTTTGTTAAAAAAAAGTTGAAGACCACTGCCATAAACTGACCATAGTTCTTAAAAATATTGCAGCCTAACATCCGGTACGTTCGTTGTATTGTAATCTGCTGTAGCCTAGTGAGATTATATGTTACTTAGATACCTCTCAGAAGTTTTAATAAACGTTGATAATTTTTTTATAATTTTTAATTGATCTACCCTCATATCTTTACATGTTCATTGCAAATAACGCCTGTTACACTACAATTATCAAATATAACAAGTTGATTGAAGTCAATGAATGTTCCCCATTTTCAAGAGCAAGTTAATTTTAGATAAGCCTTTCCCATGCTTTATCGAAACGTAACTTAATGTCCACCTTGTTAGCTGATAATTATATAAATTACTAGCTGAAAAGGCCCGGCGTCGCCCGGGCTTTGTGTTTTGTAATTTGAAATTAACTTATGGAGGACTTTCGATTTTGAAACTCTAGGTGCTTATATAATATGTATGTAAAACTTGAAATGAAGAAAAATATTTATCACACTCAAACTATTCCATCAGAAAACGCTAGATATAGCTTTTTATGGCTCATAGAGGATGTCGAAGGCAGCATTCCGTTGCTTCTACACATCATGCCTGGGAGGGGTTGAAATAAGAAGAAACATAAATTACATAAGATTGTATTGACTTGACGGAAAATTTTATTTCTCATTCTCATGTTACCATACAACCGTTTCGGTTCTGAAATAAAAGAGAAATGCAGTATCACTTTCATACTTTCCTCCCCTAAAACCCGGGACATAAAATACTGCGAGCATAGGACTCAAAATGTTCCATCCCATGCTTAGGGCCTATGATAAACATCCTTATTTCTCAACTAATACAAAGCATACAGCTATGGATAACGTATAAGCGGAAAGGATTGTTTACCTACTTCTGATATAGCATACTCACACACGTAAGTTATCCCTGCAATACGACCTCTTATTCTACATCAAAATGTGAAGTGAGAAAATATTTCTTGTGTCGAGGGTAGAGAAAGTTATGTGACTGCATTACAATGTGCTTTATTCTCGTGGATTTTATTCAAGAATTATTCATAGGTACTATAGGTAGAGGAAGTATTGTTTTCGACCCCAAAATTCGAAGTTGAGTTTTTAGCATATATACACGTTTCAAGGCCCCCTGAATCCAAAAATACTATTTTTGGAAACATGTCTGTGTGTCTGTGTGTGTGTGTCTATCTGTCTGTCTGTGTGGAAATTTGTGAACAGGCTAGCTCCGAAACGGAGAATCGTATGAAAACAAAATTTCGTATTTGGGCCACGTACCTTCTGAAGATGTGATTCGAAGATTGGCGACAAATTTCCCTTATTTTAAGGAGACTTTACATGAAGAAATTTTCGTTTTTCGCGATCTTCTCGAAAACGGCTCTAACGATTTTCTTTAAATTTTGCGCATGGATTGCTTGTATCAAGAGCTAAAACTTTTATTTGAAACATTTTTTCGAACAAATTCTCTGAAGGGTAGTTATAAGCAACCCACTGTGAATACGTGCTTTTTGCAATACGGCTTCTTGTAAATCGTACGAAAACAAAATTTTGTATTTGGGTTAGGTACCTTCTGAGGCTGTGAAGATTGGCGACAACCTTCTCTTATTTTTAAGGGGACTTTACATGAAGAATATTTTGTTTTTTGCTATTTTCTCATAAACGGCTCTAACAATTTCCTTTAAATTTTGTACATGGATTGCTTATACCATTTCAAAAACATTCTCTGAAGGGTGGTTGTAACCTACCAACTTGCCTGGTGATCAACTCAATACGCGGACATTTAAGGCATTTTATTCTATATAAGCACGTGAAGTGAGAAAAATGTACTGTTGGCCCTGCATACAGTAAAGACATATCTGAGGGGAATATTCGATAAATTTCGGAAATTATTCTTAACAGCGGAAAGTTCAATAAATGTTTGCAGTCTCTTGTTTTTTTTCCCCATAGCCTGCGTTTTTAGTCGCAACATTCAAAGAAGGGGCTATAAGATATTTATAGCATAATTAGCGTAAATGCTGCAAACTTTTATTTGGGCAGAGGAAGTTATGTGACTTTCACATCAGATTTTATTTACAAAACGTTAGCATCAGAATTCGTTAAAGTCCAATATTATGTAGTGTCCAGAGCCCTATATGAACTGTGTAAACAATACACTGTTGTCTTGACAACTGAACAGCATTTCATTTTTTTCAGTAGAAATTATATAATTTTCAAGGGAATTTGTTTCAATTTTAATGTTGACAGCTTTACTTCCCGGGCTTAACTGGGTATGTGTGCAAAATGTCGTGTAAATTGGTAATGAAATGTAGATTTGTATAAGGAACAAACATACATACATACATACATACATACACACTTTCGATTTTATATATTAGAAGAAGAAGATATCTTACATAGCATCTGTGTAGTAGACTGACTAGCTCAGTTAGTAGAGCATCGAGACGAAAAGTGGAAGGACATGGGTTCAAAACCCAGAGTCAATTTTTCTCCTAAAATATTCTCATGTAATGTTCAACAGAAACAATATTCTGTGGTTTCATGAATAGTCCTACCTATGTACATATCTCAGTATTTTTATTTGTTCAATGCGTTAGGATACACCAGAGTCAAGGAATTATGCGCGTTCATCAGATTCTTTTAAGGAACATATAATTTGTGTCGTCTTTTAATTGCCCACATTTTACACTTTGGGGTTCTTTAGGCGGAATAATGGGATGAACTTATTGAAATAAAAGTAATTGTTATGAATGCCTAGTTTCGTGACTGCAAATTTTTATGGGACCAATATAACTTACAACTTACAAGTAGCAGTGAGATGTTTAAGATAACAACTATGAAGACAGCAAAAGGGGGCTGGGGTAGAGGGAGGCCCAATTTCATGGACCTGCACGCGGCATGTCACTAGGATCACGCCTGCAATGTACGGTGTAATTATCTTACAGAGACCGTGACTTCTATGATGTATCGTACCGTAATAAAGATAACTTACTGCTAATAAAGGTCTGCTGACACCTAGCGAACTCTCGACTGAAGCAAAACGAGCCTACACTAATAAACACTGTAACGTTCTTTACAGTTGAATCCCCCTTCAATTTGTTTGGTATATTACACATTGAGTGAGTTCTGTCCATCATAAAGACTTTATTATAGTATTCTGATTATTATAATCGTCAATAATTAGACATTCAATAAAAACTAAACTGCTTGGCGCAGCATCCCTGAAGAGACTAGGCCTACCATGTTCAGCTGCGTCATCTACCAAAGATGAGGGGACTGGGGGCATATGGTTAGCTTGCCGACACCACTGCCGTTAATGATTGTTTCTGAATTTAAACAAATAGCTCCTCAATTTAAATCATGAGGCTGAGTGCACTCCATTCCAGATTCCCTAACGATAATTAAAGACTGACCGTTCTAAGAAGGAAACCTGATGTAAACAAAAGCTAGCACTCTAGCACATTACTCGTATGACTTGAGAGTGAAACAGACATACTGGTTTTTATTTACTTCAGGTTTCTCATGTTTAAACATTGAATATAGCGGTGCAGAAGTGTATCCTGAAATGGTTTCCATAAGCCTATAACTAAAACAATTTTCGATAAATTTAGAATATTTTTATTCTATTTATGAAATTATACCACGAATATGATAACTTACTTCGATACGTAAATGAGAGTATTTTTCATAAAAAATTTTATGAATATGATTCTGAAATTTAAAATATCTATAGACCCAATTTTCATATTGAAGGTTTATAGGTAGGGTTATTCACCTATGTGAAAATAATATTATGTTCATGCGAAATTATATTATATTATATTATCTAAATTAGAGTAGAAGTTTTGAAGAAAATCGTATTACGGAAGTAAAAATAAATAGCTGTGAACATGTATTAAAAGGTGAACCAAAAAAAGTAGCAGGCTCTCACGTTAAAGGTCATAATTCTGTATGCGTTAGATATATAGAAAATGTTTCCTTATAATTATCATAAGTGAACTGGAAAGTCTGAATCAGATACCTGGACATAACACAGGGTGATGAAAATGCTCTGAGACACTTCGATATTATGACGCATATATCGACCTATCAATGAGGAAGAAGGATGGCGGTTACGTTACAAATTACAATCACGATAAATTACCTGATTGGAGGACGAGATCTGGTGAGATTCATAAAAGCCCAAATAATAACTTGGTTGGGACACAAAGAGAGAATGCCGGAGACTAAGATGGCTAAGAGAATGTTGAAAGGAAGATTGTATTCTAGAAGGAGGAAAGGAAAATCCAAAACAAGAAGGTTAAACAACGTGACCACAGACTTTGTTGTGATTGGAATACGAGGATGGAAGTGGCGACCGACAGACTGAAGAGAAGAGGTGTTGTCCAAGCAGCCAAAACCTAACCAGGTTGTAGCGTCAGAAAAGAAATGGAAACTCGATCACGAAGAAAATAATAATAATTGTAATAATAATAATAATAATAATTAAAGCAATAATAATAATCACAATAATAATAATCACAATAATAATCACAATAATAATATATTTATTATTATTAAGTTTATGTCCGTTCTAAAGACGCAGACACAATAATAATTATGTATGTTGTTAGGTACTGTTTTAATCTCAGTAGAACTGTAAATACTGTAAATACTTCCACACAGTTTTGGAAATAGGAACCTAGAATTCATAATAGAATAAAATAATTTTCAGAAACAGTAGTTTGAACTCAATTACAGAAAATATAATGTTACAAAAGACAGTCAGTGAAATGACCCCAGTTAAAACGCGTTTCATAATAAGTGGTCGGCTTCATATGTTGCTCTCTTAACAAATTGCATACGTAAATAGAATTCGACTGTGAGGAAAGTATACACATCTATTGTCACGAAACAATCAAGTACATAATAATATGTAGCCTATTGAAAACATATATTATATAAAGTGCGATGTCCGGGCCCCGAAGTAATTTGATTGGCTCTAGAGGACAACCAATCAGAGGCCGGGCCACCACAAACAATAATATTCGTAACTAAGGTAAACAAGACAAATTCAGATTAGGCCTATCAGTTTCTGTCAGTAGAAATAACATACGAAATTATTTACTAAAGAGCATGCTTTCATTTCTATAAGTTCTTTCCAGCTGGTACTTCAGATTACATAAACTTTATTATTTGTTCTTGACAGCATATGATCATTGATTAATAGTTATTATTTATTTATTCTGTCAATTACAGGAATAAAGCCCAATTACAATGGGTATAACATATGCTACTACAATAATATTACATTCTACCTACAATATCGCTTAGATGTTGTTAGCCCGCCTTAATTGATTAATTTCTTTATAACGATATCAGCGTGAATAAGTATGAATAAAAAGTTTAAAAAACATCTAGCCGTTGAATAATTAAACGCAGCAGCGATTGATGTAATATTGTGCATTCTATCGAAATGTACGGTTACCGACATCTGCATTACGGTATATTTTATTGTTAGTATTTTTCAGTTTAAACGCTCCTTACTTATGTGTAACTGTTAGATCCAATGTAGTTCCTGACAGATTGTTGTCAGATTGAATTTAATTCATTCATAATTAACATGCCAGTGAATCTTAGGTCTACACTTATACCAGTGCACAAATCGGTGTCGTGCATATCGGCACAGTCGCATTTTCGTGCACATCGGCATAGTATTTTTATCTTGTAATATTATCGTGCTCATCGCCACACACCGCATTGTGGGTAGGGGTAGACATCGAGACTCAAACCTACAGCCTCCTTCACCACGGCTCCAAGGCAACACCACTTAGCTACCGCGGCTAAGAAAACCGGCCGTTGATATCGTAGATAGGTTATGTCAGGTCAGGTTAGGTTAGGTTAGGTTAGGTTAGGTTAGGTTAATTCAAAGTCTCATTCAATCGCAGGCAGATGCTTTATGAATGATTTCTAAACAATATAATTATAATATTAATGTAGGCCTACACAGTATGTATCTATAATAATAAAAGGAAGTGTTTGTCTTTCTGTCTATCTAGCAGTTACTGTGAACCCCATTGCATTCAATACGATAATGTAATTCCACCCCTACGAAGGGTGTGTGGCGATGAGCACGATGATATTGCAAGATAAAAATACTATGCCGGTGTGCACGAAAATGCGACTGTGCCGATGTGCACACAACCGTGCACAAATCACACCAATATTATGAATCTAGCTAAAATTTTAACTAGCACGAATTTCTAGTTTAAATATAGTGTAAGTAGCGCCGATTACTGAAAGAATAAAAATAAAATAAAACTTTTTCCTCAAAATCTAGTTAACTTTTTGTGAAATTGACATTAAAATTTCCAGAATTGATTTTAGTTTCTTTTTTCCGAATCAGTTATAAACATAAATTCAAACTTTTATCTTTAGTAGGCTTACAGATAATATTATAAAACTGATTTTTAGTACAGAAATTTATACGCTCTCTCTTGTTTCTTGGAAATGGTAATGAACAATACACAAACAAATTCTCTTAATATAAAATGTATATGCAGTAGATAAGATATTTCTAAATTTTTCTCAGTATAATTATGTTGTAATCGATACCAATATTTATTTTAAAGGGTGTTTTCTTTGTATAAGAGAGTAAATACATGATTTAAAAATTCATATAAATGTTTATCTCTTATAAATAAAACAATTATTTTAAGCCAAAATGAAATCTAGCACCACGATAATTATTAGTATAAATATTACTTTAGCATAATTATGTTTTAGATGTATATTAAAACGTCCAAAGACATTTCGGATGCAAAACAATACGACGTACTGCGGCAAGAAGCATTATCGATAGCAAAATATTGCTGAAACCTATATGGAGTACGTAAGCAAGGCGTGAATTCCCAGAATGCTAGAAACAATGTTGTGGGTCACATCAACACTCGATCGACCTACTTGGGGAACGTAATCGGTCCACTTTCTAGTACCTGTGGCTAATACATCACATCACTTTCCAGATACTAACTCTGAGTCAAACGCCATAAACCATCCATCATATCCTTCACACCCTGCATGACAGTTTCTTAAAACATTAGTGCCGAATTTCGATTAGTCAGTGTCTTCATTTTTTTTTTCTCTGACATTATTTCGCTCTTACTTACGTGTTCAACGTTCAAACTGTATTTGATTATCAGAGCATATGCTATCTACTCTTATGCAATTCAACGGCCCTAAATAGCGTGCTTGCTCGCTCGCCCGCTTCGTGAGACATCGGGTATACTCGGCGATGTTCGTCTCTCGCAGTCTAAACTTTCATGACTACAAAATTAGGTAAACCGCTATTATATAAGGTCTAAGTGAAATGAACACAATGAACAAATACTCTAATTTTATTTTTACTTACAATTTTCATAGCTCTGAACCACAAACATTTTTAATAATCTACCAGTGTAAATTTCTTAAAAATCCTGGAGTCAATGAATCATGGCGGGCGAAGCACCGGGGGCACCAGCAGTAAAATATTGATGGTTTAACTCTTGAAATATCGCTGATAATAATCCAAACAAACCATTCCTTCTCTTGAAACATTATATAATCTCTGAAAATTACACTGAATTGATAAAATAAAATTCACATCATATCCATGTCAATAAACAGTTGAGAAACAATAGGTATTATGTGTTCACAGGTTTCTTTGGAACTGCATAATCGATTCTGATATAGTTTTCCCATGGGGCGCTTTCTAATTTTAGAATGTACTCTGAAACCGGAATTTTAGCTGTTTCATTAATATTATTAGTGGCTTAGTTTATGAATGATTCGCGTGCAAGTGTTAATAAATATAATGCTTTAATAATTATTATACTCTTAATTTTTAATTCTTAAATGAATTATCGTGGGCGAAGCCACGGGCACCTCCTAGTGTTATACAGTATACAATTTTATTTGGGGGGAAATCCCCTATTTAGAAGCCTCAGTTATTCTACCTGTTAATAAATACTGGAGATGCAATTTCTCTTGAACCATTCTACTGCTGTAGTCTATTGTGACGGCAAAATACAATTTTTACATAAATTAGGAAAATTTCAATAAACAAGCTGTAAGTTATTGTATGAGTGATGTTTCTAACACAAGAATAAAGATTTCCCCTTTTTAGTTTTACCGAATGCGTGTAACATTATTTCGATATTTCCAGGATGAAAATTGGTTTCGCAGTATATGCATATGAGGCACACCTAAACTGAGGGTACAAAATATACATTACCTCATATCTTGCAAATAGCACAGTCAGAACACTCAGCTGAAGATTGTGTAGCAAAGATTATTTCTCACAAACCTACTTACTTACTCAATGGCAATAGATTAATTCCTAAGCAAGCTAAAGGAATAATAGCCCATTTTGTTGTATGAAACCCGGAAGGCTTATAGCCGTGCTTACATGAGCCCGCCGTTCAACCTTATCCTGTGCTAATTAAATTAAACCATCGATTGCAAATCCCACTGCCCTTAAATCTATTCTAATATTGTCCTCCACACCTTTAGGTTTTCCAAGTGGTCTTTTCCCATCGGATCTCCCAGTCAGTATTTTTGAGATGTGTCTTTCCTCCCCCATGCGCGCAACATGTCCAGCCCATTTTATGCTCCGTGATTTAATTACTCTTATTATATTTGGTGAAGAGTACAGGTTATGAAGCTTGCCAATATGCAGTTTTCTCCGATCCCGATTTTCATCTCTTTTAGGTCTGAATATTTTCTTAAGCACCCCGATTTCGAACACTCTCAGATTATATTCTTCCCGGGGTGTAGGGGATCATGTCTCACATCCATATAATACAACCGGCAGGATAATTGTATTATTATTATTTTATTTTTAGTTTAGATTTCTGGCGAGAAGACAAGAAGATAGAAGCTTGTAAATTGAATAAAATCAAGTATTTCCGAATTCCAGTCTACACTAACTTCTGCCTTAATATTATTTGTATCTATATTTACTGCTCCCAGATGTTTGAATTTCTCCACTTGTTCGAGTGCTATATCGGATGTTCTAATATTTTGTAGCGTATTATTCTGGTTTCATCACCGTATAGGCCTACTTAGTTTCTCTGTATTCATTTCCAATCCATCGTTCCTGCAGGATCTACATTTCTCCCGATTGTGTTAATGTTATCGTCCAACCGACAAACATCTGCATAAGCTAATATTGGGTGATTGTCATTTAATTCTAGGCTTACCTTGTTTTCTTGAACCTTCCTAATGGTATATCCTAGAGCGAAAATAACAAGTAAAGGAACCGGTGTTAAAGGCGATTATTTATCTCCTTGTTTTAAGCTGCTTTTAATGGCAAATCTATCTGATATAAGCTTTCCTACACTGACACTTATAGCTTAAATTTAGACACATATTGATCAGCCTAACCAACCTTTTAGGTATCCCAATCTAAATTATGATATTGTACAATTTGTCTCACAAAAGTTTTCTAAATTATTAAAACTGTGTATCACTGCATTCAGTGAACAGGGGGACAAAATTCCGGCACACTGGAGACGGTCACAGGCCGACGTTTCAGTAGGCCTACACCTGCTTCTTTAAATAACTAAAACCACCAACAACAGTAGATTAGGCCTAACATGTGTTAAAAATTATATAAACGACAGAAGTGCCCCCACATTAATTTCTTGTTGATTCTACCAATCCTCCCTATGAACCATAATTCACAGGGAATTTCTTCCGCTTGCTTTTACAGTACAATTCTTTAGACTATTTTCCTAAATTTCTTAAAAATACAATTTAAAATATTCTCAGAAGTAGGCAGTATAATATATCTTTTGTAAGTCTTATTTTTTTTTTTTTTAATATTTCGAGAAATCTCACAAATGATATCAGTATGTCATGCTAGTTGTAATAAAATTGATAAGGGATGGAAGAGACTTACAGGATTTCTTGGAACTCTATAAGGTTACATACAGATTGATATTGGAGCAAAAGTATTGGGATAGATAAATAAATAATTAAGTAAGTAAATAACCATACTAGGTTAAAATTAACTCTTTAATTTTGCTCGGCTAATGAATTATCTTTTGAACATTTTAAGAACATTCTTCGTAACTCACTGGTTTTTTGCCTTCAAAGTAATTAATCTTTGATAACTGAAGGATCATAATACAAAAAGTCTAGTTAAGACAAGTGAATTAGTTCATAAAATGTCATGAAAGCGTGCCCTTATTTCAAAGGGCATTTTATATTTATAGCTAACGTGAATTTAATATTCATTATTTATATTCACTGTATAAAATTATTCTAAGTTCAGAGTTTTCACAATATCTCTAGTTCACAATCAGCTCTCTAAAACATTGAATTAACAAATTTCGGAAACTGCAGTTTTTCATTGGTACCGAATCGATCAAGAAAAAATACAAATATTCTAAGTCTTGTCTTGTATTGGAATTTTCGAAGTATTGCTATTCATAAAGTACATTCAGATGATAAGCACCCCGGTTTCTGCGGGTTTCAGTGCCGAAGCCTACGGTTTGTACATGTTACACTCGTGCCGACACTGCGAGTTACATAGACCCCTGATGCGACAAGCATACCGATACAGTAGATATCATGGCCTGCATAAAAGACATGATTTTTTCCTGATGTAGGCCATCGGGTTGTGGTGTAACGCGCAACTACATGCTCTTTCCAGAACTGGTAATTCGAGTACGGAGTAATTAAAAATTCTGACCTCATGCCTTCATCAAACACGATAAAGCATAAATCATAAACAAGACATATCCAAGTTCTCATAGAAATGGTGATTCTAGAGACAGAGTCCTGAAAACCAGTATTAATAAGCACTACCCAACACTGTTAAATTCCAGGCGTATTTAAATTAGTGTGAAGTTACTAAACGCAAGAAAAATCAGTTTTATACAGTTTAAGATAAGTTTTAACGGTAGATGATATTAATTAAAAGGAGAAAATTATGGCACTGAGTGATATAAAATTATAACACTCCATGGTAACCACTTTGATTGCTTCACATGGGAAGTACCTACTCTTTTGGTTAAAAAACAATTGCATATGATTATTACATTGACATAATCTGATAGAAATTGAAAATGTTAAAATTCGTTAGGCCTACGCCTTTTTAAATGTTAAATTTCTCACGGTGGTTGCAAAAATAGTCGTACTTGGTGACTGAAAAACGCCCTCTCTCATCACTTATGTTGGCAGCCATGTACGAGAAAATGAGTAACTTCTAAGTGCGCAAGTGTGTACTAGACGGCAGGACAGCTCACAACCCTTTTGCAGGAAAAAGGGTTAAATGCAAGCTAATATAATTGCGTGGACAGATTAGTTTGATTTTAGCCATCCGTACTGCATTCTGAAGGAAAACTATATCTGGACATATGAACATATAAGGGGGAACATACAGTTTTGTTGGTAAGGAAAATCTTACTTCAGTTTATTTGTAAAATAAAGATTGAACGTTTCCCTTCACGCAAATAGTGGATTTTTTACAATATGCACTTGCACATTAGTTGTTCCCTTACTCGGCATGCCCCTTTTCCATCTTTTGCAGTTACCCTTTTATTTGAGTTTTATTTAATGCTCTCGCAATCGTTGCTTTCATACTTCATACTCAGGGAACACTCCCTTAAGTAATTGGGAAATGTCAATTCTTTCCTATAAAATGTACAGTCATATTAGCTTAATTGGTTTGTTGTTGTTTATATAGTTATGTATATAAGTTAAAATCACTATCAGTTCTCAGTACGAGTATTACAGAACACTAGTCACATCATACGTAAAATAAATAAATAAAAAGAATATAAAACCTAATACACATGGTATGCCGAAAGGTAAAAATTCTTTTGGATCGACATGTTTCGGACTTAAAAGTCCATTATCAGATCCGTAGTGATATAGTCATGTTCCTACTAAGTTCCGTGATGCGTCGCTTATAATCTTGATTAACTTGTGTCCCTCTTTGCAATTTATTTAATGGATAGTAATTAAGTGATTCAATTAAGCTATTCATTTTTAAAAAGTCATAAATAATATAACAGAATTCCATGTTGCAGTATTAAGAACATTAAAGAAATGGCGTGAAATGAGATTGCGAAAGGAGATTTGTGGTACCGTATTTTATTGAAGATGATAGTGGAGAGGACTGGTTTCTACTTGTAACTGGAGACCAAAGACACGAAATCACTCACTGATGCTAGCTCTTAATCACGTGTCAAATCCATTTGCATTCTCTCAGCACGTAACAGGTTCAGTCTGAATTCATGTGCAATTTTTACACTCCCCACTCCACATTCCACCGGAGCTTTTCTAGCCTATACAAGGTGAAGAAGCTGAACAAGTTTTACAGCATACCGCTTGGATCAATAATAGAAAAGGTATGAAACTTACGAAATAAGTTAAAGTGTCCTTATTCAGTAAGATTTGAGCAACCGCGGTAATACAAAGAGTATATTACATGAGAACATTATAGGAGAAAAATTCCTCCGACACTGGGACTCGAACCCAGGACCTTTGGCTATTCGCGCCAATGCTCTACCAACTGAGCTAAGCCGGAGTTCAATTCACAGCGCCGGATGGAACCTCTCTCCTATGACTAATTGCCCTAATGGTCTACCTCACAGACAGACAAGTTATGTCATATGCAGTACTGTGAGGCACACTAATTAGTGATTTTTGTGACCGGGCTCCCACTGTTATTGTACAGTTGACATTCAAGATAGATATATAAGCTTTCATGAACCACAGATTATAGTCTCTGTTGGACATTACATGAGAACATTATAGGAGAAAAATTCCTCCGACACTGGGACTCGAACCCAGGACCTTTGGCTATTCGCGCCAATGCTCTACCAACTGAGCTAAGCCGGAGTTCAATTCACAGCGCCGGATGGAACCTCTCTCCTATGACTAATTGCCCTAATGGTCTACCTCACAGACAGACAAGTTATGTCATATGCAGTACTGTGAGGCACACTAATTAGTGATTTTTGTGACCGGGCTCCCACTGTTATTGTACAGTTGACATTCAAGATAGATATATAAGCTTTCATGAACCACAGATTATAGTCTCTGTTGGACATTACATGAGAACATTATAGGAGAAAAATTCCTCCGACACTGGGACTCGAACCCAGGACCTTTGGCTATTCGCGCCAATGCTCTACCAACTGAGCTAAGCCGGAGTTCAATTCACAGCGCCGGATAGTGTGCCTCACAGTACTGCATATGACATAACTTGTCTGTCTGTGAGGTAGACCATTAGGGCAATTAGTCATAGGAGAGAGGTTCCATCCGGCGCTGTGAATTGAACTCCGGCTTAGCTCAGTTGGTAGAGCATTGGCGCGAATAGCCAAAGGTCCTGGGTTCGAGTCCCAGTGTCGGAGGAATTTTTCTCCTATAATGTTCTCATGTAATGTCCAACAGAGACTATAATCTGTGGTTCATGAAAGCTTATATATCTATCTTGAATGTCAACTGTACAATAACAGTGGGAGCCCGGTCACAAAAATCACTAATTAGTGTGCCTCACAGTACTGCATATGACATAACTTGTCTGTCTGTGAGGTAGACCATTAGGGCAATTAGTCATAGGAGAGAGGTTCCATCCGGCGCTGTGAATTGAACTCCGGCTTAGCTCAGTTGGTAGAGCATTGGCGCGAATAGCCAAAGGTCCTGGGTTCGAGTCCCAGTGTCGGAGGAATTTTTCTCCTATAATGTTCTCATGTAATGTCCAACAGAGACTATAATCTGTGGTTCATGAAAGCTTATATATCTATCTTGAATGTCAACTGTACAATAACAGTGGGAGCCCGGTCACAAAAATCACTAATTAGTGTGCCTCACAGTACTGCATATGACATAACTTGTCTGTCTGTGAGGTAGACCATTAGGGCAATTAGTCATAGGAGAGAGGTTCCATCCGGCGCTGTGAATTGAACTCCGGCTTAGCTCAGTTGGTAGAGCATTGGCGCGAATAGCCAAAGGTCCTGGGTTCGAGTCCCAGTGTCGGAGGAATTTTTCTCCTATAATGTTCTCATGTAATGTCCAACAGAGACTATAATCTGTGGTTCATGAAAGCTTATATATCTAAAGAGTATATTATATAAATGGTGATGATCAAAATAGTTCATGCTTGGAGTCGCTTATCGATACACAGTAGCCCAAGCAGTCTACAAGCAAACATTGTTTGGTTAGGCTACTGGGGTGAACATTTTTAATCGACCATTAACGCTTGTCGTAGGTATCTAATCCCATGAGAGAATACAAATGAGATTTATTAAGACTATTCCATGAACAAAATATATAAGAATTTATATAATTATAATAATGAATTTCCTACTTGTGTTGTTTAAAATCAAATCATAGTTTTGTCAGCTGTGAAATCACGGCCTATTAAATGAACGAACAGTCGATTGTCGAATGTATTACCATTCAGAATAAAAACACACAATCTGGCTTGTACTGAAACGAAATTGTGTCTTAGTTAAGGCACGTTTAAATTTTTCAATTTACAAATAAGTTACCTTGTAAAAAATAATGCTTTTTATCCTCTTCACTGGCAGCAATAAAGATATGTGACGTGTTAACCACTGCATATTGATACCTTGACGTGTCCAGTAACGAGCAAACGTTTTATCAGATAAAATTGCATCCTTGCGATCCTTGCAAGAATATTATACGGTAAAATCATAATTTGTGGATATCCGAGATATTGCTAAACGCTATTGGTCAATATCGAACACGGATGAATGTAATAGTCAATGTGAAAGGTCGCTGGTTGCCTCAATATCATAGGTTCCTGGTTTACTGAATGTTATAGTTTCCTGGTTGGCTCAATGTTATGTATCCCTGGTTGGCTGAATGTTGTAGGTTCCTGGTTGGCTGAATGTTAAAAGGTCCCTGGTTGACTGCATGTTTTATATCCTGGTAGACTGAGATTCCTAGTTGGTTCAGAGTTATAAGTTCTTGTTTTGTTTAACACTAAACACTACTCCTACCTACGGTGCGAACGATCCCGGATTCAAATCCTCGTGAGGACCTCCAAATTTCACGGAGCTCATAACAGAACTAGTGGTTCATGGTTCGAGACTCGAGACTCTAGACTCGAGACCCAGAGTCGTTCATGGCTTCCAAGGTTTTAAAAAAACATCGAAACATTTATGGAGCGCCTCGGTGTAAAGATAACGTGGTTCGTCCCTCGATCAAAGGGTTAAAGATATTATATTATTCCAAACTGCAATACCCTAGTGCAGGCATGTCAAACTGAGAGTCCTCCAAGGGCCATGTGGGTCATGTTTGTTTTGTCGTGAGGGCCACACACCACAACTAATTGAAAATTATTTCAGAATATTTATATTACTTAAACTTACAAACATACAATGTTCAGCGGCTAGCTACATGAATGAATGCAAAGTAATGAACTAGTTGAAAGAAAAGAAAACTCTATTTTTAACGGTAATAGGCCTATAGACTCACTTTTTAACACCAAAAAATGCATTGTACAAAATGAACATTTCTTTACGACTATTTTTGTATTTTGGCCTGAGGCTGACACTCCTCTTTAATGACGATTTTTCTTCGTCTGACAGAAATGTCTGTTCAGTTCTGACTTTGAATGATCAGTCAACCTTGTTCTCTGAGAGGATTTATGCCCGGTTTCTACAAACTAGTGAATTACCTATGGGTAAATTATCCATGGACAAATTAGTTCCATTTAACCTACAATGATATAATAAGCAAGGCCTTGGAGTTGTACAGTTAATTTAATTCAGAAGGCTTTGATTCTCATTGTTTAAATATTTCTATTGATCCTATGAAAGGTTAAATTTTATCCAGCCATCCATGAAAGGATAAATTAACCCGAAGATTTACCCTTGGAAAGATCTAGCCCGAGTTTGTAGGAACAATTTTTCTGTCATTTTCATATTTACCCAGAGGACATTTATCTAGAAACTCGCCACAAGAGTATGTGATTGCTATCTTTAAATTATTTGTGTTTGTGTGGTGTTATTTTTGTGTAAATTCTGTCCATTGGATAATTTACCCATAGGTAATTCGCGAGTTTATAGAAACCGGCCATTAATGAAGGAAAATAACTGTTCAGACTCATAGGTAGAGCCGAACATTGCAATAATCCATATGGTAAACTTTCTGCAAAGGGCCGAAAGTGTGCATGCAAAGGGCCGCACGTTTGACATGCCTGCCCAAGTAATCAAATTGTAGCATTTCTGCATTGCTTTGCAAAAGTTTAATAATATAATTTACCTGTTAGTTTGGAATATGATGGTCTTTATAGCCAAATGAGTAAATGAATATAACATACTGTAAAACGTTTGGGTTATTACTTGAAGCTCGTCGGTCTGTTCCAAAACAGTTAGTACATTTCTACAGAGAATTTAATCTGCAAAAGGATTTGCAATAAGAACTGTATTGCAAAATTGTACCTACAGAAATCAATGATTAAAAATGCTGTAAATTCTGGTATTTGTAACAAAATATATTATTACGTAATTTCCATGGCCTGAATCTACATTAAGTGTATGTCAACTGTCTCTGAACAGTTCTCAACAGAGGAAAATTAAATATGGCAATATTATCAACACTTTAATATTTGTAGTCGCCTCATTCCTCTTACAGATATTCGTTTACATCATGTACGGAATCTGTATGATGAACAAAATGCAGCTCTTCACAAACTGAATATCCGGAAAGACACACTTCCGCCTAAAGTTAACGGGAGAAAACTTAGAGAGATAATGCGTACTCGATCCTTTGAGTCTTGGTGTCTCCTATCTCATAAAGGAATGGGAGTGAACATGTATGCTGAGTGAACTAAGGCTAATTCATGGATGTCCAGTAAGTCACCTCTCTCTTCTTCAGAATATATCAATGCAGTGAAAATGTCATGTAACGTGACTGCAGTAAGATCGGTTCCCGGAAGAACATTCAGCACAACCCGCAGCCGCCAAATAGGATGCAACGAGACAGAAACACTTGGTCATGTGTTGGGATTCTGCACTAAGATTTTACTAATGTTTCATAACATTGGCAAGTGTAGATTTTAGATATGACAAAGCTTGTGAGCTGATATTGTAGCAAGAACATTTAATAGGAGGGAATAGGTGGAATCATTTTATACACAATATACAACACAATTATATCCCTGGTAGGAGAAAAGAAATATGAAATTTATCAAGTAATATAGTAAGTTAAAAATGGAATAACCGTAGGCTCATACAATAATTTTTTGCGTTTAATGTTTGAAATTGTTTATTTCAGACTAGAATTCTTTAAGTTTCGAAAGTATTGATTGAATTTAAAGAATTCACTAACATAAATTTATATAAATATTGCATGTTTATAAACTGACTAAATACAATTTTGACACTTTTTTTAGTGTATTTGTTTCGTATTCACGCAGCATTCCATGACGTGAGCTAGGTAGGTCAATTGACGCATGCTGCTTACGGTTTTTAATCAGTTTCTCTATGGTGTGCAATGAGTTTTCTTCTTCTCTTTTTTTATATTTGAAATAACGCGAAGTCTCACGCATACATTTGTGTATAGTTGGTTTTTAATTATTCGTATACGCGACCGTGTTCTCCAAGCATGTAATTACATTGCTTTTTATTTTTCATGAAGAGAAATGAGACCTTGAGGATGTAACTGACCCGTTTCCATGAATAATAACTCCTGCATAATGTATAACATCTTCTGTAAGCATAATAGAGAGATACAACAAAGTACACAGCAGTTTCTTACTACTCCGGAGTGAAAAGGATACCCCAATGTTAACTGTAATTTTTAACAAAATTCCTCGATAAAGGCTTTATTGTTATAAAGGCTAACAATTTTTAATTGTTAAACTGAAAAAGGGAGTCGCTTTCTTGAATAACGAAAAGCATTACGTTAATCCATACTTGTAGTTATTATTACTTATATTATTATGTAGCTCGCTTTTTCTACCTTTATTTGTACACGTTTTAACTCTTCAATTGAAATCACGTTTAAGATTTGTTAGTTTATGCGAAGCCCGTTTGAATATTGATGCGCAACTTTTCCTATATTTCTGGTTAGGGTTTCTTTTAATTTTAGACTGATATTAAATTTTGATGATTAGACGACGAACAAGAAATTATTTATAAAAAATTCCTTTAACCACAATATCAACAGAGCTTAAGAATAGAAGTCTTGAAAAGTGGCAAAGAAAATGAAAGCTAACCACAGAAGGACAGATATGCAGATCCTTCTTGCCCAGAGTAGAGCTTTGGCAAAAGATAAAGCTACCGATAACATCGGAGTTCAATGCAATTATCACCGGCCATGGAAAAACCAAAACTTATCTATACAGATTCAAGTTAGTTGTCGTGCAACGAAGATCAAACAGCCTACTCTTGATATTCAACCGCAGATTATTAAATAATCAAAGAAATGTTCTAAAACTCAAATAATCAAAGATGGAGGTATATGGCCTTACCACACATAGTGATCTCATAACAAAACACTTAAGTAACTTCCTTAATTTCACAAAAGCAATAGATTTTGAGTAAATGTAATATATGATTAAATCCTCCAACACTTAATTTTGTTTAATTGTTGTAAATAATAATGTAGTAAGAAACAAATATTTTATATTAACTATATAAATAACCAAGCTGAAATTGTAACATGTAATATTACTTATGGTAAATAAATGGCATTTAAAAAATGATACAAAGTTTATAAAGTTTACTAGTGAGTTGTAGCAAGTAAATAATTCAATCCGGTATTTTCCTTTCCGAATGGGGATTAAACCAAAGTCAAATTGGTTGGCCACGGAGTTTGAAACCTCCTGAATGTGAATCCTCTGTGCTACCGTTTAGGCTTAGTGTAATTGTTTATTTGATTGCCTACATGCTTAGTTATGCAATTACAGAATGCAAGGATTTATCATAGAGACTACTAAAAGTAGTCTACAGGTTATAATATTTCTCCACGCCTGTGCTGTGAATCTCAGGTGTAACCATAGAAGTTTATCCAAGTTTCCGAAATATGCCTCTCTCGTACGTAGAGACGTAGATAACTTCTGGAGAGATGTTCATAAAGCTGAAAAATTCAAATTTGTTGAAATATCCAATGTCCCAACCGCAATCCACTGGACATCGAAATTCCCTGACACTTCGTTAATTTTGCTTCGTAGTGACTTTTAAAGAATAATTATTTTATCCAAACATATCCTGCATTTTTGTCCTCTACAGAACAATGGAGTCCCCCATTTTGAGCCTAACGTCAAGTATACTACTGGGTGAAAATCCGGCTTCCGGAAACCGTTCAAAGTATGGAACTAGGGAGTTCTCGTTTTCGGTTCCAAAATACTCGGAAAGTAATCAGCTTGATTATTTATAAAGTGCCAGAATGGTACTTTCTGAGACTGTGTGGTGGATGGGAAAATGTCTGTCCTCTGTCTGTCCGTTTGTCTTGTACGCATGATAACTCAAATACGCTTTATCGGATTTTCTTGAAATTTGGTATACGTATTTATAATGTCCATGGGAAGAAGCCTTGGGTTAGAACCGTTTGTACACGATAATAAAATTACAGCTATTACGGCTATAATATAACATGATTCAATAACAACTAACAATAGTCCAGTAGAATTAAAATCCAAATCGGAAATAATTGCTACTAAAGGTTTTATTGTTTTAATGGCTTCATTTGTTGCCCAATATGACTATCCTAGGTTTTCCCCCTCGGCGGAGTTGTGCTAAAGTGGTGGGGGGTAAAAATGTGGCCCCCAAAGGGGTAGTTTTTCGGTTTTACGGTTATATCTCCTAAAGGACTCACGATATCGAAAACATGGTGGTATTAAAAGTTGTAGGGCATTACATTCTGCATTGAATGAGACTAGACACATATTATTTGGACAACCCGTTCCCATAATACTGCTCATCAAATTTGGACAAGTTTTACATATTTATGAAAAATTTTCGTTTTAAGTTCTGCTTTTTGGTAATATCATCTAACTTAACCCATCTAGCAATAAAGTGGTCAATACAAAAGTAATAAAGGAATAAATTCTGCGTTCGATGAGATTAAAAGTGAATTTGTTGGACCACCCGTTTCCGTAAACTTCTAGATTTAGTCCAGTAGTGTAAAACAAAAAAATTAGACGAATCAGAAATAATTGCTACAAAAGGATTTATTGTTTTAATGACTTCATTTGTTGCCCAATATGACTATCCTAGGTTTTCCTCCCGGCGGAGTTGTGCTTAAGTGGTGGGGGGTAAAAATGTGACCCCAAAAGGGGTAGTTTTTCGGTTTTACGGTTATATCTCGTAAAAGACCCACGATATCGAAAACATGGTGGTATTAAAAGTTGTAGGGCATTAAATTCTGCATTGAATGATACTAAACACATTTTTTTGGACAACCAACTCCCATACAACTGCTCATCAAATTTGGACAAACTTTACATATTTATGAAAAACTAGTGGATCCGTGCTGCTCTGCAGCACTTCTGAAAGAAGAAGAAGAAGAAAATGTCTAGCCCTCATCATTTTTTTTTGTTAACTAAAAATATCTCTAAAAAAATTAAGAAAGAAGAAGAAATTCTTGCACCTCCAACACAATTTGTTTTGTTTGTTATTATAAAAATCTCTCTTTTTTCCCCTCTTCAGTTTTATAAAAATTGATCGTCCGCGCATAACTTTCCTCTCACTCAACTGATTTGAGTGATCAATTCGGCATGTTAAAGAGCTGTTTCTGGTGAGTGTTCTTAGCCTATCACCGGCTGCGTACGTTAATTAGAGCCTGAGATATCGCCTCTCAAAGTTACAGAATTTCTGTATCTCGAAGATGGTGGTAGTTGGGCGATTTCCAATGCCCGATAATATATCTGTGCTTGAATACCATTCGTTTAAAAAAAATGAAGCAAATTGGCCAAGAATTTTCTAATAGAGATGTGTAAACATAGTACTATAGCACTCCATTGTACTAGTCTTGTGCTTAGTAAATATATAAAACATGAAAATTGTAGAAGAGAAACATAATTCTTCAAATCAATTAGTGATAATTTTATTTCATAACAAAAATTGTAGTTAAAAGTATGAAGATGAAAAGGGGAAAAATGGTAGATACACAATTTTACAAACGTCGACGTTTCATTGTCGTTGGGCCACTCGGCTCCTCAAAGTCTGTAATTTCTGATAAGGAGTCCTTTACCCCATCACTCGGCTCGTAAAAGTCTGTAATTGTCGTCGCCCCATATATGCAGTCCAGGTCTTCGTCAACATCTGGTTCGTCAGTTGCATCTGGTTGGAGGGAGTTAGTGAAGGAGTTCCCCTTGCAGTTGGCACAAATCGATGAGCAATTGATTCCAGCCTTCCGACACCCACAACCACGTGCACACCTCTTGTTGCACTTGCAGAAAATTGTGGTGAGAAGAGATTGTGGAGCTGGTACCTTGGAGGTAGGAACGGAGTCAAGTCCAAACTTTGAAGCCTGCCATCCCCAGAGGAGCGGATCCATCTGGTGTCCTAACCACATTTGTACTTGTAGGTAAGTTCTCAAGCAATGTTGGCGGGCTGCTTCGGATGTTGGTGGTAGGGATGCCAGGTTAAATTTGGATTTCACGAGGGCTTTGGAAAATAGGTCAAATCGCAATTTATCTAAAGTATCTCCTGCCCTACCTCCGTAGAGGGTTGTTAAAAATTGTAGGCCAGCTTCGGCAATAGCTTCAGCTTGGATGTCATGTTCGAAGAAAGGTTTTACTTCTTCGAGAAGACATATATTTTCGACCAACAGCTTGACCACCTTCTTCTTGCCCTGCCTGAAGAGTGCCGAAGTTGTGTCACATCCACTTATGGCGTAGAGAAATATGAGTCGCCTTCTGATGTTGTCTGCCAGTTCGAAGCTGTTGGGACCAAATACTTTTGTTGGGGTCGTTCCTCTTCCAGGTTTTGAAAAATATATTTTTGCTGATGGTGTGGCTAGGGCATTTAGCATGATGAGGAGGTCTGTATCTTCACCAACTACCACAACCTTCTCATGCTCCTGTGATACCTCAAGAGCCGTGGCAACAATCAGGTGGTCTGCGTCTTCATCAGCTTGCTTGACTGAGAAGCCTTCACCTTCAAGTCTTTAAGTAAGCAAGCTAATAAGACGTGCTTTATTTCTGTCGTTGGAAAGGAATTGCTCCTGAGTCATGGTCACCACCATTAACTCGGTGAAGATGGCCTCAGGAGTAGTATGTCTTTTGCTTCGGCGGAGGCGCTCAGCAGATTTAATGCTCTTGGTGGGTAGGTCTTCTGGGTAGCCATCAAACACTACAATTGTCGCACTTCGGTTGTAGTGTCTTTTTAGGTAGTCAGCGTATCTGGTTAGGATTAAGTGGAATGTTTCACCATTCTTCCACACAACCCGGTGGAGAAGAAATCCACCATCGATAACAAAAGCTGCTCCTTCCAGGTTTACCTCATTCAGTGGTGTGAAGAAGTCATAGAACACTGACTTGGGAGTCTTCCTCATTCCAACTGTATCGAACAGAGAGAGGGGATAGGGTGCCAGCTCATAATGGAAGAATTCTTTAAGCTGTTCATCGGATTTCTTGAGGAGTGCTATCCGGTGGAATATGGTTTCAGGGTTCACTGGTACATTCTCCCCATGAATGGTAACCTTACACTTGAATCCTTGTATATTCATTACTCTATTTGTTCGGACGCTGGGAAGTTAAGGGTAACATAACAATCAATGTGAGTTGGTCAAATTTAGTATAACTTAGAACTTTACGGAAACGGGTGGTCCGATAAATTCACTTTTAACCTCATCGAACGCAGAATTTATTCCTTTATTTCTTTTGTATGGACCACGTTATTGATAGATGGGTTAAGTTAGATGATATTACCAAAAAGCAGAATTTAAAACGAAATTTTTTCATAAATATGTAAAATTTGTCCAACTTTGATGAGCAGTATTATGGGAACGGATTGTCCAAATAATATGTGTTTAGTATCATTCAATGCAGATGTAATGCCCTACAACTATTAATACCACCATGTTTTCGATATCGTGAGTCTTTTACGAGATATAACCGTTAAACCGAAAAACTACCCCTTTTGGGGTCACATTTTTACCCCCCACCACTTAAGCACAACTCCGCCGGGGGAAAACCTAGGATAGTCATACTGGGCAACAAATGAAGTCATTAAAACAATAAAATCTTTTGTAGCAATTATTTCCGATTCGTCTATTTTTTTCGTTTTACACTACTGGACTAAATGTAGAAGTTTACGGAAACGGGTGGTCCAACAAATTCACTTTTAATCTCATCGAACGAAGAATTTATTCCTTTATTACTTTTGTATGGACCACTTTATTGATAGATGGGTTAAGTTAGATGATATTACCAAAAAGCAGAACTTAAAACGAAAATGTTTCATAAATATGTAAAACTTGTCCAACTTTGATGAGCAGTATTATGGGAACGGGTTGTCCAAATAATATGTGTCTAGTCTCATTCAATGCAGAATGTAATGCCCTACAACTTTTAATACCACCATGTTTTCGATATCGTGAGTCCTTTAGGAGATATAACCGTAAAACCGAAAAACTACCCCCTTGGGGGCCACATTTTTACCCCCACCACTTTAGCACAACTCCGCCGAGGGGAAAACCTAGGACAGTCATATTGGGCAACAAATGAAGCCATTAAAACAATAAAACCTTTAGTAGCAATTATTTCCGATTCGTCTAATTTTTTGGTTTTACGCTACTGGACTACAAGTAATAATATTAGAAATTGTCACCATAGCCTAAGTGTTTAAAATTTCCAGCGAATCTCTCATGTGAAGGGCCTAAATAACTAAATAAATTATAAAGTATACAGTAGAAATGGTTTCAGCTTTATCACTAAAAGGCATGGTGGGAATCAAGCTTATTCACGATGGGGGGGGGGGGATTTAACTAAATTTCTCCTCCATCATTATCTTTCGCACATTGGAATTTCAGAAGTAAATAATATTTCCTGTGCTGTATATTATAGCAGTGATATCGTCATGTTTGCCGGTGATTAAAGTAGCCAATTTATAGCTCATGGCAAGGGAGGGGAATTATTTTTCCTAGGAGGGAACAGTATTGCTCCCATCTGCCAGGAAAAAAGTTTTATCATCCAGGGAATCCTTTCTCCCGTTAATTCACACAATGATAAACTAGGCCTATGGTTTCACTTGTTTTCTGCAGTATCTGCAGAAGGAGAAATCACTTAGACTGCCACAACGATCATGAGGAAGTTATTACCTCTTTAGTTTTTAAAAACGATCCTCCAGTTGGAGTGAAATATATGTCACACACTGCAGGTTCGTTGACTTACAGCCGGAATTATGTCGTCAGTTAGCCATAAGATTAATTATTAATGCCACGTGCCAAGTGAAGTGCGAAGAAAGGCATAAAGCTATCTGAGAAGCTATATCTATCAGGTTACGTGATAAACGCATTGATGCGCAAATCCGTTGACCCTCCTGAGTAATTGATTAATGTGTAGGTGCCGTTTATTAACCGATAAAAATTTATCGACGAACTCAACTCGACACATTTGCAGTCACTGATGCGTAGACAAACCGGCTAGTTTCCACGGTCACGTAAGGAATTACGTTTAAACTTGGTTAATTGTCTGAACTTTTAATTTGTTTATAGCAAGCATCTTTAGAATGACATAATGATGATGATGTCAATAATTTTGATTATGTCAAAGTGTAGTTAAAATATTTAAAGAATATATGTATAATACAATAAAATTAGGTAAACTGATAAAACAAAGTCATGTGGAAATGATATTAATCACATATAATAGAACAGCATAAAACATCAGAACTTTTATTATGGTTTAACTTTTCCACTACTTGCATCTGTAGGTCTACAAGCTAGAAAAGAAAAGCCTGCGCGGAACGAAACTGTGTTTATTTCGACAGGCACAGCTTTGTTCCGCGCAGGTTCTTTTCTAGCTTGTTGACCTATATCGATTTGGAACAAGTGCGCACAGGCCAAAAACTATATAAGTTCGCCAAATTTCATCTTTCTAGCTAATTTGTAAGTAGATAAACATTTGTCAGTGACTGAGGATAAACCTTTCAAAGTTTTTTTTTTTTTGGAGGGCAAAAATTAAAAATTAAAACTTTTGGAGTTATTGTCTAAAATTTGTAAGTTTGTCAAATTTCAAGTTTCTAGCTCATTTGGAAGTGGGTAAATGTAACTGTCAGTGAGTGGATGATCTATAGTTCCATACTGTCGCAGATGTGAATGATGTTACAGATATTCAGTCAGTTTTCCCATGCTTGTAGGACAGCTGTAAACACAACATTTTTGCACGCTAGTGGCAGTTTAATGTGCCAATATTCCTGTCATGGCTGCACCGCTCAGCGTTTGCACCAAAGAAAAAAAGAGTGCAGTGATCCGTTTTTTGTCGTCTGACGGTGAACCAGGAACCGAAATCCATCGAAGACTTGCCTCACAATGTGGGGACAATGTTTTTCCACGGCGAAGCATGTACGAATGGATTGAAAAGTTCAAAAACGGTCGGACAAGTGTGAAGGACGGGAAAAGAACAGAACACCCATCCACATCCACATCAACTAGTAATGCCAAAATTGAGCAAGTGCGTATCATAATTGAGATAAACCGAAGAGTGGCTGTCTATGAAGTGTCAAATCATATGCATCTGCATATGACATTCTTCATAATAGGCTTTGCTTTCATTAAGTCTGTGCAAGGTGGGTCCCAAAACAGCTGACTGAACAGCACAAGCACAGTCGTATCCATCTGTCAACGCTAACCGGACTGCCATGCTAACGAAGTTTTTTATTTTTTATTTATTTATTTATTTTTTGTTTTTATAAATGAATAGCACTGGAAACGAAACGTGGATCCATCACTTTGGGCCTGAAGGAAAACGCCAAAGCATTGAATAGAAACACCTTGCAACTTCAGTCAAAAAGAAATTAAAACGCGTCAACCCTCCGCCGGAAAAGTGATGCTCGCACTTTTCTGGGAATCACAAGGACCAATACTGCACCATTACTTGGAGAAGGGCTCAACAATAAACAGTGCATTTTAAAGTGAGATGTTGAGCAACGAGCTGAAGCCTGCATTTAAAACCAAATGTCGAGGTATTGTCGAAAGGTGTTGTTTTGTTGCATGACAATGCGCGCTCACATACTGCTGCCCACACTGCTCAAACTATTGTGAAACTGGGTTTTGACGTGTCAGAGCATCCTGCATACAGTCCCGATCTCGCCCCGTCAGATTCCCATCTTTCTGGCCCATTTAAAGATGCCTTATGGGCACACATAAATCATACAAAAAAACATATATTTCTACTGTAAATTGTGTATTTTAATTACACATTACCAATCAAAGGAACAATTTTTACTGTAACAATAAGCTATATCTTGCTCTGTTTTCCTTCTAGAAATGATATAATCAACACCAGTGCGGTTAATAACCCATTATTTAGGACAGTAACATTGCTTTAAGAAAATGCTTTAAAAAAATCCGAGGCTTTTTATATTTAACTTAAATCCGATTGTATTCACCTATGTTATTTCCTAGTTATTATAAATTAATTACGCTTATAGGCTAATTTATGACCATAGAATACTTTCATTTTTCGTTCTTGTAACTTCATGAAGTTAATTATCGGTGGTGCACTTGATAGGATTATAACCATGGGTTTTGAACATGATTATAATCAGAACCCATATTAAATATTATTGAGCATTGATATTACCACAATAAAATGTCATAAGAAATAAATATTAAACAATAATAATTAAATAACTAAATAAATAAGTAATATTCTAGTAATATATATTTCAAGCCAGCAAAACTTCATGTTGTAACTTCAGAGACTCAGACGGAATTCACGGAAACCTAGTAAGGAAAATACACTTTGCTATTCTTTCACCACAGGACATAAGAGACAGTCATTGTTGAAAGTTACACTCTTATTGTGGTAAAAACTTACAGAATAGGGATCAAAACTAGTGAAAAGGAGGTTCCGAGAATTCTAAGTGGGAAAAGGAGTTTGTATGGCTATTCTGAGAATCCACTTGGAGTAACCAGAACTGTATATGCTGGGAAGCGAAGTTCTCCACGTGGGCTAGCATCTAGACGCTCAAATTAAAATAACCAATGAGAATACATCTCTTATTGGAAATTAAGGTAAAATGCTCTAACATTAGTTGTTATTGGTAGTATAAGGAAGAGGGGATATGAACGAAGGAATGATGGACTGCAGAACGTGCATAGGAGAGACAAGACACTTCTTCAAGAATTCTCAGCCGAGATAGTCGGTGGGGGAGTATATCTCTTGCTTCGTGGCATTCAATTGCCATTGAAGTACATTGTACTTTATAAATCATATAATCGTGATCGAGAAGGTCCCGCTCACGATATCAGTATTATTGTAATTAAAAGCAGTTATTATTAGGGTTGAGGTATAACTTAATTACAGTTAATACCACCTTAAAATCAGTGACTCACGTAAGTACTTGTGGTCTACGAGGAATAATACAAACTATCAACAAGCAGCAATTTGCATCTTAGAACGACATAGAATCACCGTTGTTAGCACGAGTATCAGATAGCGTTCTACCATCCTGACGTTCTTAGCTCATCGCTCACAAATTCAAGTTTATAGAGTAATTACGAAAGACAGTATTGAGAATAATAAACATTAAAGGGGTTCGAAACACAAAAATGCATTTTTCATTCTGTGCTGCTAGTTGTAGAGAGACAAAAATAAAACATTATGAACCTTATCCCACCATTATTGAGGCAATACTCCCTGAGTTGTGAGGAATTAAACATTGTCGCGTGACGTCATTGGAGCTTGAACTCTCAGCGTGTGCTTACATAGAATCGCGATCTCATACCGCAGTTTGCGTTCATTCAACTGTTTGGAAAGTCTATTATGGCTTTAAATGAAATTCGCCCCTTCCAGTTTGAGCCCGAAAGAACAAATTCTGATAACATGTATTTGCTCAGAGGATTAAACAATAAATAAATAAATAACAGTAATTCAGACGGTGATTCTGATATCGCAAACATAAATGTGAAAATGCGTGCAGGATCAGTGTTTTGGTGCAAGTGTAGAGATTACGAAAACGTATGCTGTTGGGAGTTTGAAAATGTAAAATTAGTTAAAAAGGATGAATTTTTATGTGCAATGCAAAACCCAAATTTCACTAAACTAATTTTAGACCTGGATGTTTTAACAATTACAAGACACAAATATTTAGCAGCGAAAACAAAGAGTATTAAAAAAAAAACTAACCTCTCCTAATCCAGCAGCTAAGACTTGGCTATACGTATGATATAAGTAGGGTTCGGATGTTTATGGCATGTCATATTTTTATCCTGACCTCTATTCTCGCTCAAACACAAACTGCACGCTTGTTATCCTAATCGGATAGTTTTTATTTTGCATATAAAGTCATATTTTGGGCTTTTTTTTGTGGACTTGGTCATATTTTGGCCATAGCCTATTTGTAATTTAACGTGTACTACATGGTCGAGTTAAATTTGATATTTATTTAATTAATTTATGCCAAATTAATATTGACTTGAATTTTAAAATTAATGCAGTTGTTCATATTTTATAGGGACACGCAAGGTCTACAAAATATTACAAGTATTTGGAGCTGATTATCTGATAAAATTCATGTGATACGTTTTAAATTGGAACATTTCTTTTTAAAAATATGTTAATTTATTATGTCATAATTAGTCATTTTTAAAGGCATATTTGCAGTCATATTTTCCACTTTTTTAGGTCATAAACATCCGAACCCTTACGAGCAGTTCACAGCCTGGGTCAATTCATGGACTGCCATTGGATATAAAGGAAGAGTGGTAATTCCATCGTGTGTAGTCAACATTATAAGAAATACATTTTCAGAACCAAGTGGTGTGTACATGGGCTTCAAGCTGTAAAAGTAGAAGTCGAAAACATTCAAAATTCCAGGTTTAACTTTAATTTATCGAACAAAATTCTTGTTTAGTTCTTGTTAAGGAATCTTGAGAAGTGCCTTTTTCTTAGTTCATCATATGATGGACAAGGTGTTGGAGCAATGTTTTTAGGCAGTGATAGATCAATTTCTTGAACCTCTGGTGATGATCCTCGAACTTGAGTTTGTACGTTACTTTTAATTTTATTTATTATTTAAGTTTCCATTCATTCTTTGATTTTTCATATTTATTCTTGAGTACCCATGATGCAGAGGGTTTTAGAGCATTGTGTTTTAACCCCAATCTTCTCTTTATTAAGTGCCAGTATGGTACTTTATGAGATTGTATGTGGGGACGAAAAATGTCTGTCCGTCTGTCTGTCTGTCTGTCCGTCCGTCCGTCCGTGTGTCTGTACGCGCGATAACTCAAATACGCTTTGTCGAATTTTAATGAAACTTGGTATACACGTTTATAATGTCCATGGGAAGAACCCTATTGATATTGAACCAAATCGGTTCACCGGTACCGGTGTAATGCCCAATTTAGTGCCTATTTTAATAGATTATGGCGCCTTTCTAATAGAAAGGCGCCATAACTCAAATACGCTGTATCGGATTTCCATGAAACTTGGTATACTCATTTATGACGTTCATGAGAAGTGCCCTATTGAATTTGAACCTAATCTGTTGACCGGTACCGGAGTAAACCCCAATTTAATGTCTACTTTAAAGGCGCAATAACTCAAATACGCTTTATCGTATATTTATGAAACTTCGTATACGCATTTATAATGTCCATGGGAAGACGTCTATTTATAATAGATAAAATCGGTTGACCTGTTTCGGAGTAATGCTCAATTTAGTGCCTATTTTATGGTAATATACGTATTCGAAAGAATTTATAAAAAAAAAATGAAAATCAATTATCTTGACAACATAGCCTATTGTTTTACTGTTATCTTATAAGGCCTTGGAAATTAAAATACAGGTAGCTATGACAAAAAACACTATCGATTTACAAGCGCTTATCCAACTAGACCGTTAAAATGACCCAGGTGGCCGAGATGGTAACGCTTTGGCCTCACATTCTGGAGTCCATGGTTCAAAACCCGAAACCGGCCAATTTGAATTTTTTTTGACATTTTTATGTGAGTGTGCGATTGTCATGATATCACATATCTGTACAGTTCAGGTGATGCTGGAAGATTTTAATCTCATTAAAAAAAACTAGACCTTTGTTCTTCCGTAAGCCCTGCTTAATGAATAAATCTGGAGCTTAACTTGGAAATCAATTTAAAAAAAAAACATATTCTGCATATCATAATTGCAGTCATAACTGTTTAAACAAAAACATACTGGCACTTTTTTACATCAGTTTACCTGATTTTATTTACATTCTAATTATGATCCACAATTGCAATTATGGACCATAGCATTATATGATAAATGTATTCTTTTCGGGGCGTATTTGAGCCTGAGACTATGGTAACTTTCCAAACTGCCAGTGTGAATATAACAATGTTTGATGTGAGCCAAATCTTTTAAGAATGTCTTATCTAAAATAATTTTATCAAGTATTTTATATTAACTTGAAAATCCATTAATCCAAGATTTCTTTTTTCGTCTTCCTTTGAGAGAACGTCGTGTTCACAGAATTTCCATACCCCATTTTCTATCCACGTATGCTAATTCATTATGTGATTCAAAATAGAAATACGTTTTTCAATCAAAATATCGCTGTCCCCTTTGCAAGTCTGAGCAGACCACCACAAATGATTTAAATGCTATTCTTCCAAGCGAATATTTTCGGAATTTTTTTCCATGAATTTTTAGTTTCGACATATGCCAAACATCAAACTCATGTTCAATATTGGGGTACTTTGTTTTTAATAGATGCCTGACACCTTTGAGTCTGTCAGAAAGAAAGATGTTGATATTACATTTTCCTGTTCTGCTAATCGGTTCATTAAATGTTCACAGGCAGCCTTTTCTATATCACCTATCACCCCCTCCCCCTTTTGTAATATTTCAAAATCGATTATTTTGCCGGAATTTAAATCCGTCATTGAATAAATCAAATACTTTGCTGAAAACCCAGGGGAGTCGTACTGACCGTCTCCTGCTAACCATACACGTTTATCATCTGCCTTCAGTGAATGTAAACATCTTTCTCTCTCACGTTCCCAGCATTTTAGATTCACCTTATATATTACAATCAAACACACTACAAAATGGCATTTTTCCACTGAATTATTAAGACTATAAAACTAGAAAAGAAACACTAAGAAAAATTGTTATTACACTGAACTAGAACTGACTGAACAAGCATATTCCTATCCCACCACTGCATGCAGGTAACTGGCGCGCGTGGCCGCCCGCTCCAGTGACGTCACGGGGAATTATATTTCCTCGTATTGCAAACAAACGGAGCATCGTTCCGCAACAATAATAACACCAATCTGCAGTATTCATTATCAAGATTATTTTAAGATCAACATGCATTTTGTGTTTCGGGCTCCTTTAATCATACCAGTAAGATTGTGATATCATTGCTAGTAACTATAAGAACCACCCAATTTCCCCTGTTGATAAGATAGAGATACTCTTCTGCTTCGACTGAGCTACCGAGGCCGGCTTTGAACTTCTGTGTGCTAATTGTAAGCACATCAAACAGACAAGATTCAATCTCAACAACTACAGACTTTATATTAAGGTGAGTCGTGTAATATTGACTTCCCCTAACTTCGGGGCTGTGTAGAGTGAGCCGTTTCACACTTTCTTGTTCTTCTGTTACCTAGTCTGATTAGTAAATCCATTGTGGACTCTTGTTTGCATGCATTTCACGGTCCATGGCTACGTAGAAAGTGAATGATGTGCTAAGACAGATGATCTCTGCATGAACGCGAGGTATTTGATGCGCAGTGTAATGTTGACTATACTCAACATGTCACTCCATCGATTTGGACCTACAACGTGTAAGAAAATATTTAAATCGTCAAATCATATTGATTTATTTCTGTTGCTATGCGCATCCCTGTTGTCGTTGAACAATCACATCTTCCCTTGACTCCATATCTTACGGTATATGATTTTTATTTTTGGAGGAACTTAGAAAATAAAGTGTACAAGTATAATACTCATACAGTACAATTGAAGAACTGCAGATTGTTTTACATAGTTGGATAGAAGGGAATCATGGTTGCATGCCTAAATGGGAAAATCTTTAATGTTTTGAACGAAACTCACTATGCGGGGCTTTCTGGGCTAGGGAACTCGAATCTGAGATTTTTTTTCCCCCCCTCGTGCGGTGCACTTTAATCGTGAAGTGCATATCGAATCCGGGTTTTTAGATTTTTAATTATCAATCGTGTTAGTTGTTTATGCATGATTTGGGTAAGGCTCGTGAATCTGTGGCTCGTTTTAATAGTTTCATTTCGAATGTGTGTGCCCATATTTCATCACAAGTTTCGTTTTATTCGTTTAATTATTATTTATGTTTATTACATAAAAATATAATAAAGAATAAAATTATTTTTTCATATCATTTATATAAAACTATGTTAGTGTTAATAATGCTTTAATTATTTTTCTGTTAAATAAATGATTTAAATAAAAATCTACCAGTTGAGTAAATAATCGCGGACGAAGCCGTGGGGACCTGCTAGTAGTATATTTTAATACTTCAATACCAATAATTTATTGATTTCTAATTTAAATTTTCGTTCGTACTATTGATTATAAAAATAGTAATTAGCAGTTTTTCTTACATTAGGAAGTTGAACCTCTTATTAATCCTCTATGGGGTTAAATGAAGTAAAAATGTATCCCGCTATTCCTTTATTTGTTGATAATGTTCATAACATCACTGTTAGAATTCTAATAAAGTTGTAACATTTTACAAGCAGCTGACATACAAATAAAATGTAACATTTGACATAATATGCATGTTTGTACATTGTAATTTTGAGGTATTGAGAAAATAACTTTAGGAAAATAGTTTTTTTAATTCTTCCTCCCAAAAAATTCATTTGATAACTCATTGGTAAGTGAACCTAGAGAACACTGATTACTTAATTAGTAAGTCGACTTAAAATGGTTTAAAGTGAACCGTGGAATTATCTAGTAACATTATTGAATATTGGAGGTTGGAAAATAAATCACAGTACCATCAAGTTAAACTTTTCTAAAAAGAACTGTGAAATATAAAGCTACAGAAAACAAAATGACTCAATTAAAGAATGTGGTAAATAATACAAACCGACGGTCAATTGCTTTCAAGATTAGTTAGCGTCATTCCTGTATGTTGAAATCAGACAAGGCATCTCAGCAGACTAGTAGGCCTATAGTAAATGTGTAAATTTAAATATTATTGCAGAGATCTTAATGAGTACCAGTGGGTACATATGGTGTTAAAAAAATTACTAAATTTTCAGTGTCTTCATTCTGCATAAAAGATTACAGAATTTAAAAATAACTAGGTAACTAATTGAAAAGCGTACTATGATATCCAAAACTGAAGTGATAATATAACTGTCAATGAACAACCAGCTCCCATTTTCATTCCCGAGGTCCTTTTTTTCTTTTCTTCCTCTGTCCATGCCTCTTACTATAGGTAGAGGAAGTATTGTGTTCAATCCCGTACTCGAAGTAGAATTTTAACATAAATACATGTTTTGAGGTCCACTGATTCCAAAATAGGTTACTATTGTTACTATCTTCAGAAACATTGTATGTGTGTATGCTGTAGAAACTCAGACTTGCCTGGCAAACAATAAAACTTTGCATCAGGTTGAAACAATTGAATACGTGCTCTTTGCAATGCTGTCTCTTATTCTGTATCAGAATGACAAGTTATAAAGGTGCATTGTGTATGCTTTGGAAGAAGAAAGTTACGTAATTGCATTAATCAGATTTCATTTGGGTTGTGTGTTCTTCGGGGATGCGATACGGTGTGGTAACAACATTCTCTTCATATTTGCAACCAATTTACGTGAAGAGGATGTAACATGTAATACATTGTTTGGGAAGAGGAAGTTAGATGTTTGAAATCAGGTTTTTTTTCTTATTGATCGATTCTAGTAGCGCATTCTATATTTATCTCTATCTAAGCTTATACCTGATCAGATGCAGTGGCGTAGGAAGGGGGGTGCGGGGGGTGCGGGCCGCCCCTGGTGCCGTCACCCAGGGGGTGACAAAATAAAAATGTGTCTTTGTAAGTAAAAAATCGCTCAAGGGAATTTAAAGAAAATAATATTTTTTTCAACAATTGAATAAGCTTAACAACTTTCTACAAGTCAACATGCGTATTGAAACTTCTTTTAGTTTTAAATTATGTCAACAAAGGTAATAAAACGCGGCTGAACTGGCCGCTGTGTTGATACGAACAATAATATTATGGTTAGGGGAGGGGTGTTTATTTCTGTCGATGCTCGTCTCTGCAGTTTTATTAATTTAAATGATTCTTCAACAATCGGTGATATTTTATTTCACTTAAGCCGCAACCAATTCTACCCGCGGCGGCAGTAATGACTTTGACGAAAATAAACTTCCAATGTGAGTTGACTCCGAAGTCTCCTTCAATCTAGATTTTGAAGTGGGATGTGCGCATATTTAAGAATAGATTATTAATAATACAGTTCCGTAAAATAGTTACATTACTTGTTTATGAAATTTATTACGATCAACCTAAAAAAATTATGTATAATTCACATAACTTCATCTGCCCAAATAAAAGTTAGCCTCCCCTGAAAAATAAGAGAAAGTTGTCACCAATCTTCGTGTCACATCCCCAAAAGGTACCTAACCCAAATAAAAAATTTTGTTTTCCTACGATTTTCCGTTGCAAGGGGGCGTATTGCAAAGAGCCCGTATTCAGAGTGGGTGGCGGAATTATTACGAAAAAGTGTTTCAAATAAAAGTTTTAGCTCTTTGTATACGAAACCCACGGGCAAAATTTAAAGAAATTCGTCAGAGCCGTTTTCGAGAAAACTTTCTATATGTAAAAATAAGGAAAACTTCTCTCCAATCTTCTTTTCACATCTTGAAAGGTATCTGACATAAATATATTTTTTTCCTTTTATCAAAATTCATCTTTCCAAAATTCGAGATTTCGCTTGGAAAACAAAATATAAAAAAATCACTCAAAAAATAAAAGTTTGCACAATTTCGGGAGTGTATTTTGGCCTAGATGTTCGCTTTATTAACGGTAACACCTACAGTCTGTCGCTCACGAAAACAATATATATGTTTGTCTATAACGTACTTTAGATTATTAATAATAATAATGGTAATAATAGCATTTATTGTCGTTTAACAATACAATGTACAATGTACTGCATAATATGCTTGATATGTATGTCTTTCCTTCTAACAAAATTGGCTGAATTAGGTTAACTATGTCTTATATGTACCATTGGTAGCACTGGTCACAGTATGGTAACTCGAATCGATTCATAGATTCATAGTATACCATGATTTCGGAGCTTAGTTTTGTTTCTATATAACAAAGTAATTATTACTAATTTTGCATAATCCGTTGAGTTTGCGAGTTACATCATATAAATTCGTTGCAGCTGCATCCATCGATAAACTCTTAAACTCTCGTGGGATTACCTTTGACTATCCAAAAAATAACACTTGGAACTATTCCATCTTTTAATAATTTAAATGGGGGGCGGGGTGACAACGAAATTTTCCGCACCGGGTACCACCTAAGCTTGCTACGCCACTGATCAGATGATCACGTATTATCAAAGCCTGACGTTAGTTTAATCATAGATACTTGGATGAAATCTGGATTGAAATGCTATGGTAATTAAACTGTAGCGGTTATCGTACAGGCCCTGCCTCTGTGTGTGACCCGAGCGACAAGGAGATACATATAAAAAAAGAACATCTGATGTGCAACTCACATCACTTCCTCTCCCCAAATAAAGTTTGCTGTAGGCTGTACTATATTACGTATGACAATCCCTTCATGTAAATTGGTTGTAAAAATGAAGAGAATGTCGTTACCACATCGTATCGCATCCCCGAAGGATACATAACCCAAATAAAACCTGATTAATGCACTCGTGTCACTTTCTTCATCTAAGCATATCCAAATACATATTTCTCACTTCACATTCTGATATAGAATAAGAGGCCATATTGCAAAGAGCGCATATTCAGTTGTTTGCACCTGATGCAAAGCTTTATTGTTCACCAGGCAAGACTGAGATGATACAAACAGTGGATGGCTTATAACTACCTTTCTGATATTTTTTTTCGAAAAAAGTTTCAAGTAAATGGTTAGCACCTCATGTGAAAAATTTAAAGAAAATCGTTAGAGCCTTTTTCGAGAAAATCGCGAAAAACAAAATTTTATTCATGTAAACTTCTCTAAAAAATAAGGGAAATTAGTCGCCAATCTTCGTGTCACATCTTCAGAAGGTAATCAACACAAATAAAAAATCAAACGATTTTCCATTCTGGAGTTAGGCCGTTCATAGACACAGACATAGACATGTTTCCGAAAATAGAACTAGATCGTAATTTACTCGTAGATAATGAGAATCATGATATTTAGGCCTACACCTGTTACCATACTTAATCTTTTGAGATTCTGCCTCTATATGACCATTCGTGCGCTATGTAGCAATAGTAAATATTGACTCTTTTAACTTCTTCTGTTGCACTTGGAGATGCTTGCATATTCTGTGTTAACTAATGCAGCTCTGCGCGAAAGCGGTGGAATTACGAGTCTGATAACAGATCTTCTAACGAAATCTCAATGCTGTGTTCTTATGAGACGCTATTGCAGAGCGAATTCTCCATATATTAACGTACAATTAACAGTTTCGCCATTTCCAGACAGAAAAAAATACCTTCCAAACAGTTGAAAGACCATCTTGTGCAATAGTCATTTATCATGGGTTTCGCCACACATGAATTCTGAAACTTTACCTTACTCGAATACGAACATAACACTTAGGCCCTAAGTATTTAAATTCATCCTCCCGATGTTAGATTTTAACAGTAATTTTCATTGTTCATTTACTTACTTTAATTTGAAAAATTAAGGCAATTCATTTTTATGGGTACTTACCCAAACTTGAAGAATAATTACTTGTTAAGAAGAAATACGAATAAGCGAACTTCACTTACCTAGAAAAGAAAGAAAATAAGGCTAGATAAAGCAGAATAAAAATATGATTGGAATGATACCACATGAACATGTTTATATTATTATTAAGGGTAAAGGGTAACGAGTATAAACTCTGTCTTTCGGAACTTGCTGTTTTGTATAATATTGTAATAACTTAGTAGGTTAATCCTATCCATCGACTGAATATGCAATATATTTAAAAAAAATTCTGTAGATATACAGTTATTCTCATATTAGAAAATTTATTATTATGCCAGAATTTCCCTTCTGCATCTAAATACGCTCATTGTGATAGTGAGTGAACGCGAAGTGAAGGAAGGATGAATCAGAAACATCCTGCGAGGGCTGTTGTAAATCTAAGTAAATTGCTCCTTGGATTCCTAGAAGTTAAGACTCCATATTTTTTAGATAGTTGGAAGATGAAGGTAAGAATGTTTACGTTATGTCCGCCTTTACCCCTGCAATTTCTTCTGAGTTATTCAACTTTCGAACTCTCGGATTTCAAATAACTCTGATAATATTTTCTCGAAATAAAAACCTTTTCCCCACCTACATCTGCTGAGGAAAATATTATTTTATTCTCACAGTAGCACACTAATCTGTATGCTGCTCCCACAATGCCAGAAAGACTGTGAGTCAACTAAAACAGTGAACAATTTAGATTTTATTGTTCCGTAATAAACTATTGTGGATGTTTAGGTAATGTAATCTCAGCTTACAAAAATCCTACAAGTACTGTAGGCAAAATATAATTTTGCATTATTTAGTCGCAACTTCGCCCTGAATATGATGGATCCCTTTCCCTTTATATGAGTTACGGAGAGTTGGGAGTACTCATTTCCATTAGAGGCTGAATCAACGCAAAAGCCTTTATTGTATCTAGGGGCTGAGGCCCCGAAACATTTAGAAAATACCATATAACGTGTTCAGCTTTAAGCACCGACCACCTTTATCCCCAGGTTTTCTTGTGATACTCATTTCTCTTTGAGGCTGAGTGAGCCCCAGGGCAGTGCTATATTGTCACCAAAAAATGCCATCGATATTCGAACCCAAGACTTTCCTGTTTGTTAAATAACAAATTTTAACAAAACTATCATGGCCGTCCGGAAGGGGGGCAGGGTAGGGCCACTGCCCTCCCCCCTGGAAATTTTGTTCACACATAAATCTCTAAACTAAATTACTACAAGCAACTAATGTGAAAAGAGGCTTAAGCTTCCACATATTGTAGTTGGAGTAGTGTGAACTAAAACAAGTTGTAACTACTCGGTAACTTGATTTGTGCATGTAGGAATAATAACTTCCACTAAACTTGAAATCATTTCTAGCCAAACATTTTATTGTATTGAAGGTAAGAGAATGAAAGTATCGCATTTTATATGAATAGTACTTGTGAAATTATAAGGGGGTAGAAAATTTCATGTGAGTGTACCACAACATATATTTTTTTCTTTGTATCCATAGCCATAAGTACAGCTACAGGAAATCAATTATGTGGATTATAATAATAGAAGTAATAACAATAACAATAACAGTAGTGATAATAATATTAACAATATCAATAATAACAACAATAACAATATCAATAAACAATAATAATAAAGGGGTTGTATTAGTAGTATAGTGATGGTGGCGGTAATTTGTTCATTTGCCCCCTCCTTGACAAAATTTCTGCGGACGTCCATGATAACTATGTCTACTGAAAGGGCTATGAAGAATTTGTGAACAATTTTTTATGTCCTACTGCAATACAGTTGCATACAACAACATCTATTGTAGTGATGTAGCACTCATTAAGTATATAAGTTCTTTGTTTTTTTTTTTATAAAAGAAGGGAAGTTTCTGCTTTTAGAAATGTTAAGGGCGTATGTTTGCCTAACATTTTCTATGTCTAGTTTCCAGCCTTAATACACATTTTGGGGGTCAGCTGAATAAAGAAATATAAGTCCATTTGAAACGTCGGAGGAGCAAACATAAACACGGGAGGGAAGAAGCGAAAAGCGTAGTTCACAAGATGTCGAACGAAGAAGGTTTGGCAGTGTTTAAGTTTAGTTGTCCTTACTTACGCCATTTTCCCACGCAATTCTTGTGATTCTGCTAGCCTACTTAACTCCACCATGCCCAATGTCTATTACCCTTATCAACTCACAATATTTCGCAGTAATATTTCAATCACTTCAATTAAAATCTTTTTAGTGCATTATAAGTCTACGTATTAGTTGTACAAATTAAGCAGTTTTTTTAGTATAATAATTTTAAAACAGAATTTACACTTGGACAGCACGAGAATATGAAGATAATAATTGCAATAATAATAACAAAAACGATAATAATAACCATAATACGCAATAATAATAAACAATAACAATAATAATAAGCATGATACGCTGTAAAAATAATATAATAATAATAAAATCAGGTAAACTGATGTAAAAAAGTGCCAGTATGTTTATGTTTAACAGTTATGACTGCAATTATAATAAGCAGAAAATGTTTTTTTAAATTGATTTCCAAGTTAAGCTTCAGATTTATTCATTATTCAGGGCTTACGGAAGAACAAAGGTCTAGTTTTTTTTAATCAGATTGAAATCTTCCAGCATCAGCTGAACTGTACAGATTTGTGATATCTTGACAATCGCACACTCACATAAAAATACCAAAAAAAGTCAAATTGGCCGGTTTCGGGATTTGAACCTGGAACTCCAGAACGTGAGGCCAAGACGTTACCATCTCGGCCACCTGGGCCAGTTTAACGGTCTAGTTGGATAAGCGCATGTAGAACAATAGTGTTTTTGGTCATAGCTAACTGTATTTTAATATCCAAATTTGCTTTTTTTTATGTAAATTCTTTCGAATACGTATATTATCATAAAATAGGCACTAAATTAAGCATTACTTCGAAACAGGTCAACCGATTTTGTCAAATAGACTTCTTCCCATGGACATTATAAATGTGTATACCAAGTTTCATAAAAATCCGGTAAAGCGTATTTGAGTTACCACGTCTTTAAAATAGACACTAAATTGGGTTTTACTCCGGTACCGGTCTACCGATTTGGTCCAATATCAGTAGACTACTTCCCATGTACATTATAAATGGGTATACAAAGTTTCAGGAATATCCAGTAAAGCATATCTGAGTTATCGCGACTTCTTACATATTAACATAAAAGGCACTAAATTGGGCATTATTCCGGTACTGGCCAACCGGTTTGGTCGAATATCAATAGACGTCTTCCCATGGACATTATAAATGCGTATACGAAGTTTCATTAAAATCCGATAAAGCGTATTTGAGTTATTGTGCCTTTAAAATAGACACTAAATTGGGTTTTACTCCGGTACCGGGCAACAGATTAGGTTCAAATTCAATAGGGTACTTTTCATGGGCGTCATAAATGCGTATACCAAGTTTCATGGAAATCCGATACAGCGTATTTGAGCTATGGCGCCTTTCTTATATAATCTATTAAAATAGGCACTAAATTGGGCATTACTCCGGTACCGGTGAACCGATTTGGTTCAATATCAATAGGGTTCTTCCCATGGACATTATAAATGTGTTTTCCAAGTTTCATGAAAATCCGAAAAAGCGTATTTGAGTTATGGTGCGTACAGGCAGACGGACGGACAGACAGACGGACAGACATTTTTTCCTCCCCCACACAATCTCATAAAGTACCATACTGGCACTTAATAATAATGAAAAGAATAGAACAGTACCATTGCCGAAATTATCTTCATGTAAAGTTTAAAAGATTCATGAAGGTGGTAGTATTAGAACGCCTGTACCATAAGGTCGATGATGAAACTTTATTTAGTATATTTCTAATCGATGTATGTGGATTATCATGCAGTACCATTGTACAAATTGATTATTTGAATTTTTTCACCACTACATAATGCTTTACCTCATGGATGTTTTTTTCACCGGTGACTGCATCTTTGAGCTGTCAGGTTGAGGATTATCCTCCATGTGGCAAAGTAGCAAAAGTAAACTTAACTCCATGGCGCTAACATCCAAGAAAGGATAAGGCCTACCACCCGACCGCTGTGTCATCTACCATAGGCAGACGGCAGGTATGGGGGCATATGGTCAGCATGCCGACACCTACGACCGTTAATGGTGGTTTCTATGACCGGAGCCACTATTTCTCTATCAAGTAGATCCTCAATTTGAATCACGAACGAGGCTGAGTGCACCCCTACCAAACCTCCCTACCACAGAAAAATCCGAGCAGGTACCGGGGATCGAACCGGGGCCGACGGATCTGTAGTCAGCGACGCTAACCACAAGACCACGCCGGCGGCCTAGTAGGACAAGTAAAGTACTTAATTTCTATTTCACTCACTACTCCTAATAGTGATAAATTTAACACTATCACATTAACTGTACCGTAAAAAAACAATAACGATGGCGATAATAATTAATAATAAAATCGGAATAACGATAACAATAATAATAAAATCAGGTAAACTGATGTAAAAAAGTGCCAGTATGTTTTTTTTTAATCAGTTATGACTGCAATTATGATATGCAGAATATGTTTTTTTAATTGATTTACAAGTTAAGCTCCAGATTTATTCATTAAGCAGGGCTTAGGGAAGAACAAAGGTCTAGTTTTCTTTTTAATCAGATTAAAATCTTCCAGCATCAGCTGAACTGTACAGATTTTTGATATCTTGACAATCGCACACTCACATAAAAATACGAAAAAGAAAGTGAAATTGGCTGGTTTCGGGATTTGAACCATGGAACTCCATAACGTGAGGCCAAAACGTTACCATCTCGGTCACCTGGGTCAGTTGAACGGTCTAGTTGTAAGTTATAAGCGCATGTAAAACAATGGTGTTTTTGGTCATAGCTATCTCTATTTTAATTTCCAAAGCCGTAAAATATCACAGTAAAAGAATTGACTATGTTTAGACCATGGGCTACCAATAGCAAACCCTCCCCCCCCCCCCCGTGGGATTTTCTGGGACACATATTTTTTTGTTGGTATTGTCGTCTAGTTTAAGATTTTAGTTGTTTGCCCCTTATCAATTACAGCATTTACCCGGAAACCCCGGAAAACCACGGAAATCCAGAGAAAATGGGTTTGTTTAAATTTTTTATTGTTCTTTGCCCCTAATATTCCCAGGGAATTTCTGACTCACATATTTTTGTACGTATTGCCATCTAGTTTAAGGTTTCAGTTCTTTGCCCCTTACAAATTACAACATATCCCCGGAAAACCCGGAAAACAACGTATATACCGAGAAAATTACTATGTTTTAGTTTTTAAATCTTTGTTCTTTGCTCCTAATATTCAAAGGGAATTTCTGACTCATATGTTTTTTTGTTGCCATTAACATCTAGATTAAGATTTCAGTTGTTTGCCCCTTATCAATTACAGCATATCCCCGGAAAACTCCGAAAACCAAGGAAATCCGGAGAAATTGACTTCGTTTGAATTTTTGAAAATCTTTGTTCTTTGCTACTAGTATTCAAAGGGAATTGGTAAATCATATGTTTTTGTGTTGGCATTGCCATCTAGATTAAGGTTTCAGTTGTTTGCCCCTTACCAATTACAGCATATCCCGAGAAAACCCGGAAAACCACGTATATACGGAGAAAATGACGGATTTTCGTGGTTTTCGGAGTTTTCCGGGGATATGCTGTAATTGATAGGGGGCAAACAACTGAAACCTTACTCTAGATGGGAATACCAATACAAAAACATACAAGTCACCAATTCCCTTTGAATACTAGGAGGAAAAAAGTAAGATTAAAAAAATTAAAACAAAGTAATTTTCTCCGGATTTCCGTGGTTTTTCGAGTTGTATGGGGAAATGCTGTAATTGATAGGGGGCAAACAACTGAAACCTTACTCTAGATGAGAATACCAATACAAAAACATATAAGTCACCAATTCCCTTTGAATACTAGGAGAAAAAAAGTAAGATTTAAAAAATTAAAACAAAGTAATTTTCTCCGGATTTCCGTGGTTTTCCGAGTTTTATGGGGAAATGCTGTAATTAATAGGGAACAAAAAACTGAAACCTTAATCTAGATGGGAATACCAATACAAAAACATATATGTCACCAATTCCCTTTGAATACTAGGAGGAAAAAACTTAGATTAAAAAAATTAAACAAAGTAATTTTCTCCGGATTTCCGTGGTTTTCCGAGTTTTATGGGGAAATGCTGTAATTCATAGGGGGAAAACAACTGAAACCTTAATCTAGATGGGAGTACCAATACAAAAACATATAAGTCACCAATTCCCTTTGAATACTAGGAGGAAAACACTTAGATTAAAAAAATTAAACGAAGTAATTTTCTCCGGATTTCCGTGGTTTTCCGAGTTTTCTGGGGAAATGCTGTAATTGATAAGGGGCAAACAACTGAAACCTTAATTTAGATGGCAATACCAACACAAAACCATATAAGTCACCAATGCCCTTTGAATACTAGGGCAAAGAACTAAGATTTAAAAAAATTTAAACAAAGTCATTTTCTCAGGGTTTCCGTGGTTTTCGGAGTTTTCCGGGGATATACTGTAATTGATAATGGGCAAACAACTGAGACCTTAATCTAGATAGCAATACCAACAAAAAAAAACATATGAGTCAGAAATTCTCTTTGAATATTAGAAGGAAAAACGAAGATTGAAAAAATAAAACATTGTCATTTTCTCCGTATATACGTGGTATTCCGGGTTTTCCGGGGATATGTTGTAATTGGTCAAGAGGCAAACAACTTAAACCTTAAATTAGATGACAATACCAACAAAAATATGTGAGTCAAAAATTCTCTGGGCTTATTTGATGCAAAAAACAAAGACAAATTAAAGCCAAGTCATTTCTCCGGATTTCCATCTTATTCCGGGGATATGCTGTAATTGATAAGGGGCAAACAGCTAAAAACTTAATCTAGATGGCAATACCAACGATAAATATGTGATTCAGAAATTCCCTGGGCATATTAGGAGCAAAGAACAAAGAAACATTAAAACAAACTAGTTTTCTCCGGATTTCCGTAGTTTTCCGGGGTTTCCGGGTAAATGCTGTAATTGATAACGGGCAAACAACTAAAATATGAAACTACATGTCAATACCAACAAAAAAATATATGAGTCGGAAAATCCCACGGGGGGGGGATGGGGGGTATACAGTAGCCCACGCTCTAGTTGTCATGATAAATGATTTGCTTTTTTTTATATAAATTCTTTCGAATACGTATATTATCATAAAATAGGCACCAAATTGAGCATTACTCCGAAACAGGTGAACCGATTTCAACCAGTATCAGTAGACCTCTTCCCATGAACACTATAAATGTGTATACCAAATTCCATAAAAATCCGGTAAAGCGTATTTGAGTTACCGCGTTTTTAAAATAGACACTAAATTGGGTTTTACTCCGGTACCGGACAACCGATTTGGTCCAATATCGGTAGACGTCTTCCCATGTACATTATAAATGGGTATACAAAGTTTCAGTCAGGACAATCCAATAAAGCATATTTGAGTTATCGCGACTTCTCATATATTAACATAAAAGGCAATAAATTGGGCATTATTCCGGTACTGGCCAACCGATTTGGTTGAACATCAACAGACGTCTTTCCATGGATAGTATAAATGCGTATACGAAGTTTCATAAATATCCGATAAGGCGTATTTGAGCTATTGCGCCTTTAAAATATACACTAAATTGGGTTTTACTCCGGTACCGGTCAACAGATTAGGTTCAAATTTAACAGAGTACTTTTCATGGATGTCATAAATGCGTATACCAAGTTTAATGGAAATCCGATACAGCGTATTTGAATTATTTCTATTAGAAAGGCGCCATAATCTATTAAAATAGGCACTAAATTGGGCATTACTCCGGTACCGGTGAACCGATTTAGTTCAATATCAATAGGGTTCTTCCCATTGACATTATAAATGTGTTTTCCAAGTTTCATGAAAATCCGAAAAAGCGTATTTGAGATAGAGCGCGTACAGACACACGGACGGACGGACAGACAGACAGACAGACAGACAGACAGACGGACAGACATTTTTCGTCCCCCACACAATCTCATAAAGTACCATACTGGCACTTAATAACAATAATAAAAACTTGTAAGAAGCAAAGATTCATTTCTGAAAGAAAACAAAACGTCGCAAATACACTATCACCAGACACTGCGTTTACTTCAAACTAATGCAAGAATAAGCGAAAGGTTGTAAACCATGCTGGCAGGGGTGTGTTTACTGTCTCAACCAATGAGAGCCAGGAAGAAAAGGTGACTGACACAGAGAGGGTGTTTATGTTTGCTCCTCCGACGTTTCAAATGGAGTTTTAGTACGTTTACTTGCAGAATTCAGATTGATCTGAGTCCGTTCCCCTTATTGAGATCGTCATGTAAATGCAGACTCAGTCCGGAACGAATTTTCAATACGATTTCTATTCTCTGCAAATGGAGGAACGGATCGGATTCAAGTCGTATTCAATTCCATGTAAACGTTAGTGAACTCAATCCTGGTACGCGCGCATACACTCGTACTGCGTTCATTTGTTCTGTCAGCCGATCGTCAATTTAATCAAAACGCTCAATCACACTATAATATTAATACCACAATGTAAGTGTTAATAGTAGCAATTCGTATTAGCCAATTTTATCTAGATTCATAATGTTGGCTTGATATTTTTTCTTAATGATTGTCCATTGTGGGATGTGGGCCTAGTGCATCTACTCGGACACAAACTATAATACGAATGGTATTGCATTTTGCTGGCGTAGAGTATTTTATTTAAATTGATCTACAAACTTGTGTAAAAGTTATATTCATAGTAGTTATAATATGAATAATATTTCTCTACATATACTTGTTTTTGAACTTTAATTAGCGCAATGCATAGAAAAGCCCACATGGTTAATATAGCTATGCTTCTTATTAACCTTAATTTATTTAAATTCACTACGATTCGCTGGCATGTTGGTTGTATGTTTAATGCGGCCATAGGAATTCTGTCAGGAATTACATTAGGCCTATTACTTGCAAGTAAATGAGGAGCGCTTAAACTGAAAAATTCTCACATGAAAATACAATGCAGATATCGGTAGCCGTATATTTCGACAGAATGCACAATTTTATATCAATAGTTCTTGCGTTTAATTATTAAACAGCTACGTGTTTTAAATAGTATATTGCGACACAAGGGCGGAAAGGCACGTTTACGGGTCGAGGAAACAGATTGAAAACCCGAGGCGCAGCCGAGGGTTTTTAAGTTTTCGAGACCCGTAAATGCCTTTACGGTCCGTGTGTTGCATGCTATTTTTTGCACGACGGTTACTTATATCAATTTAATTATATTAATTGTGATATTACCTGAAAATATTATGTAAATACAGACTTGAAGAATGGTGCTTATTTCAGAAAGGGATTCGCATTTGTTATTGTTTATGGCAACCGAATATTTATAAAGCGGGGAGGCCTTGGTCATTTCTGCTCGCAAATAAGCATTTGCGGGCGGTAAAGTAACTTTCCGCCCGTCGCCCCTAGCAACAATTCACTTTCCGCCCGTCGCCCCTAGCAACAAGATTGCGTGTGGTAATGTCAAGTTACGAGCCATGTAAACAACTTTCGTAAGAAACACTTACTAGCTAAGGAGTGCAAAAAATAATTTATTTATATTCATTAACACCGTTATAAAGAAATGAATCAAACAGACCGGGCAAAAAAAATAAAAAATCAAAGCGATCGACAATTTGATGCGTTATGTTTAGGAGAAAGTAGGCCCTGCAATATTATTGTAGCACCATATATTAGCCCATTATAGTAATTAATTTATGTGTATATTCTGTCAAATGGACAAATAATAACTTTTGTAAAAAGTACCAGTTGAATAAAACTTCTGGAAATTAAAGCATGCTTTTTAGCAAGTAATTTCGTAGGCCTATGTTATTTCTGCTGGCGGCTAGGCACAAACTCAGGTTTTAAGTTTGAGACTTATACTGAATGCGTACTCCCGCAACGGGGCCGCATTATGTAATGTACAAAAATATTCTAATAATTATATGTATTTTAAAAAGATTGCACCATTTGTGCTGACATGCATATTGAAGTTCCTTCCGTAAGTGGAACGAACACATGCGGTAGTTGGGCCTACGTAGTGAATATCTTTGAAATCATTTTAATTATCATTTTAGATGTTGTTCTGAGCTTAGAACACTCTGTTTTGTTTGTGGTGGTGTTACTACAAGTCACAAGAAGACTATAGTGAAATATTTATGTCAACAGTTACCTATCAATCTCACCTTGTTAAACTTCATGTTGTCTATCTTTATTATTAGACAAATAATAATGATTTAGTAAGAAGTATTTGTGACGACAGATAGCCTGTCTATTAATCTCATTTGAGATACCGTCAAGCTCCTAATTGAATTACTTTTATCCTTATTGTTAATTTAAATAATATTGTAAATGCAAATGTAGATATAATTTTATAACATACACTTGTGATTAGTTATATGTAGTGATAAAGCAGTGTGAACGTACCGTGGTTGATAGTATTTAACTATAATATAGCGGGTATATATATATTTTGTTCCTGAAATTAAGAAAACTAAACATTTTTATACTTTACATTCGGGGTGATTTAATTCGGTGATTATGGTGGTTATCGTGATTTACATGGTTAGGAATTGCAATAAAGAAAATGACTTGTGAATACCACATTAGTAAGTTTATAGCACTGCCTTCTAGACTGTATTACTCGTGTATACACTGCCTGTCCTATACTCTAATTTTGCGTACGCGGCGACTTTACAGATGGCAGCACCTTTCACACCCAGCTGCAATACCCTTTACATTACCGTATGCTGTGTTTTATACACAGATCGAGAAGGCAGTGATTAGTACGGAGCCTAATTCAAAAGTGTTGCCTCAGAAACTATTAATTCTATGAAATTAGTGGTCGCTTTGTGTTGCAAGGTTATTCTTCATAAAACGTAGTTATTGAAGCTCAGTTTTAGGAACAATGTTTGCTGGACATAATTTTGTACATTTGAAAATAAGTGTGTTTTGAGAGACCTTTCTCAAACATGGACACTAGTAAAGTCAATGAACATGCATACAGCTTGTATTCAGATGTGATGCAATCTGAACTAACAGAGGAGAAAGCGGAAATATCAGGTAATACTGATAATTTAATAGCTGATACAAGAAAATTATCTGATTCTTGTCACAAATCATGGCATGAGTTGGGGGAAAAAATAAATTTAAGTCGCACCTTGGATGAATGTTCCCACCCGCCACTCCCTCGCGATGCAATTTCTTTTATACCACTTCTTATGTCCTCATATTACGTAGAAACTCGTGATTGGACGTTGGTAGTGTGACGTCATACCGGTAAACAAAAGTTGACAGGATTACTAACCTCTGGAAGATATAATATGCCACATTTTCGAAACCTACAAACAGTGTATCGTACATTATTCGAAAATGCAAGGGCGCTTCGCTTCGGCTGCCGCCTCCGCTCGCGCACTTAACTATGTGGATAGTGTAAAAACTGCTCTCGGGTTTCCAGTCGGGTAGTTATAGATGTGTACTCTAAGCTTTCGGCGACTGTCTGCGTCGTCATCTTCGGAGAAGTGAGATCCAGAGGTTGTGGTGTTGTATATATACCCTTATACAACCATGCCATGGGTATATATACAACACCACAACCTCTGGATCTCACTTCTCCGAAGATGACGACGCAGACAGTCGCCGAAAGCTTAGAGTACACATCTATAACTACCCGACTGGAAACCCGAGAGCAGTTTTTACAATGTATTCGTCGGGAGAACCTACAAAGTTTTATGTGGATAATGTTATGCATTATTTAGACTATGTGAAGAGGTGATTGTGGTCTGATCGAGTGCCGAGTGAGCTAGAGGGTTGTCATTTTGGTGCAAGGGTTGGTAGCTGGTATTTGGTACGATCGGGAGTTTGGAGAGAAGGAACGATCGGGAGTGCCGAGATAACAAGCGTGTGGTCGCCAATAGCAACGCATTGTTCGGAGCGTAAGGGGCGACTTACTCTTATCTTTCGCCTGAGTTGGAACAAGAAATGGAAGTAACAACAATAAGACAAAATAAAATCCGACGCACGGAAACAAATGACGAGTATATCCTACTGAAGAAACCAACTAAAACATACATTGCTAAGAAATTGTTTTCGGATAGTGCAAGTCATATCCCAACAAAAAATACATATGAACCGTTATCCAAAGTTAATACTGCAGAAAACATGCAATGAGACACATCCATTACTAAAGAACAACCTAGAATTACGAAGAAGAGCAGAATGCCACCTATAGTAGTTAAAAAACTGCCGGAGGGAAACTTTTTTGATCAAAATCGTGTACTATAGGCATTGCTAAGCGAACCTATGAAGGTGAGCTACTCAGCAGAAGGAATAAAATACTTCACTTCGTGTAGAAACGATTTTGACACACTATATAATGCACTACAGAAGGAAAAAGTTCTATTCTATTCTCATGAGTTTCGCGAAAACAAGCTTTTGCAGATTGTAGTTGAAGGACTCCCAGTTTTTGTTGAATCCAGTGTGCTAAAATACGAACTGGTAAAACTCAATTTCAATGTAGAACACGTTCGGCAAATGACCGTACCCTTTAAACTACAGGAGGGAAATGTTGTCAGACGCCCCATACCAATATGACTCGTCGTCACACTCCCTAACAATGAACATTCACGATCAATCTATCAATTACGAGACATTAACAACCATATAATTTTAAATAACTATCATGATATAAACAAAATTGTTACTATGTGTTACAATAAGCTATATTCAGTTATAGATCAATGTGTTCCTAAAACAAGAGGTTATAAACAGAAGTATCCCATTTGGTTCACAAAACAAATTATAAATAATATCAAACTTAAGGAAAAGTACAGAAAGAAGAAAGATGGTTCAGAGTACTATTTGTTTTTATATAAAACTTGTAGGGCCCAAATTAAAAATGATATTGAATTAGCTGATAGGTCTTATCTACAGAATATAGAGGAGAATAGGGTATATTGCAAAATACCAACCAATTTTGGAATTTTATAAAAAGTAAAAGAAAACAACTCAAATCTAATGTAGAGATGGTATTTAATGGCCAATCTTTAAAAACAAATGTTGAAATTGCAAATGGATATGCAGACTATTTTAGATCAATATATTCTCAAACCAAATCTACATACAATCCAATGTTTAATGCAAACAATAGCGGGCAAGTAAACACTTTGCGACCCGAGCGGCTCCCCTTTCCATCGGCCCGGTCGCCTTCTCCGCCAGGCAGGCTTCCCCTCCGCCTGCCGCACATCTACCCCGCTGCCGGCCGCTTTGCCGGTAATGCAGCTTCCTGTGTTAAGCCGCACCTTACTCTAATGATTGCCTTGCACCATACATAATATTTCACAATGTTTAAAAACGATTATAAAAACAAAATAAAATTTCACGAATTATATTAAAACAATACCCTTGTACCAAACATCATATTTCACGATCTTTAAACACCGATTTGAAAGAAAAAAAAAATTCACAATATATGAAAAATCGAAATTTACATAATATTTCCCAATTTTAAAAAACGCCGTGTTAATTAATGCAGAAAAATTCCCTTGCACCAACACTACTCTTTTCATAACAAACAAACCATCTCAAAATTAGAAAACCCGATTCTTGCGTTAACACTCGCTAGCGCCAACTAAATTAGATAACTAAAATATACCGGAACTTCCTTCACTGCTCAACTGCCTTCGTAGCGAAACGGACAAGTCTCTTGGCTATGATGCTAAGGGTCATGCGTTCGATCCCCGTTCGATCCAAAATTTACTGTTAGGAATAGGTCTCGAATAGGTAGGTAGGGTGAAGAGGAAGAGACGGGAAAGGAAGAGAAGAAGAGAATAAAGGAATAATAAATTATTTTTCTCTTTCACCATTTCCTTACTAGATGTCGCCACCGTCGCTACTTTCCTAGTAGTTCTAATGCCGCCGCTAGGTTTCTCGTAGTGGTGGGGGGCTCGGTCGGGTCGTAAAGTGTTATTTTCCCCAATAGCGAATTGGACTGTCTTGATTTGAAAAATATAACTATCACAGAAGTGAAACAGGCCATAAAACAGTTAAAATCAACAAAATCTTCTGGGCCAGACACAATACCCACCTATATTTTTAAAGGCTGTGGAGAAGCATTGGCATATCCACTAACCCTGATATAGGCTACAATAAAATACTTGAAATGAGTATTTTTCCAGATGCGTGGAAATTTACTAAAGTTACACCCATTTATAAATCAGGAAATGCGAAATTGGTACAAAACTATAGACCCATTGCAATTCTATCAACACCAGCCAAAATATTTGAAAGCATTTTCCATAAACATGTTTTAAATCATGTTAAAATATCAATCTCATCAAAACAACACGGTTTTATGCCTAAGAGATAAACAATTACCAATCTATGTAACTTCACAGAATACATATCATCTGAATTAGATAAGTACAAACAAATTGATACTATATATACTGATTTTCAGAAAGCTTTTGATAAAGTAAATCATGACCTCCTATTAAAAAAAATAATCTTTTATGGACTTTCCCCGAAATTACTTAAACTGTTCAGTTCATATTTAAAAAGCAGATCCCAAATAGTCAATTATAAAGGCCATTTTTCATATAAATTTACTGTCAATTCAGGTGTACCTCAAGGATCAAACCTGGGTCCTCTATTATTTTTATTATTTGTAAACGATTTGCCTGATATAATTCTGTATTCAAATGTGATAATGTTTGCTGATGATGTCAAATTATATAAATCTATAAATTCAGCAGAAGACTGTTATAATCTTCAAACTGATATTAATTCAATATCAAAGTGGAGTACAGATAACAAATTACCACTTAATATTAAAAAATGTGAAAAAAATGACATTTGCAAGATGCAAAGAAACCATTAGATTTGATTATAGCATTGACAACATTTTATTACTTCAAGTAAGAAGTAAAAAAGATCTAGGTATTGTTTTTACTTCTGATCTAAGATTTAATGAACATATAGAATTAACAGTTAGGAAAGCATTGGGAATCCTTGGTTTCATAATGAGAAATTCATACATGCTAAGCCAGGAAACATTAACTCGTTTATATTATTCTCTCGTTAGACAAAATTTTGAATATGGATCAATCATTTGGGATCCGTTTACTGTAAAGAACAAAAAAATGATCGAAAAAGTACAAAGCAAATTCCTCAAGTTTTTAATGTTTAAAGTTTGTGGCTTTTATCCATTGTATATGAATTATGATAAACTCCTGGAAAATTTTGAATTCCAAGCTTTGTCACATAGAAGAGCATGTCAGTCATTAAGTTTTCTGTATAAAATAATTAATTCCCATATTGACGATACAAACCTTATAGAAAAAAATTATATATATGTACCCAGTAAAAATAGTAGATTAAGAAAACTATTTTTTACTCCTAGAGTAAACACAGACTTACACAAAATTCACCAATAAACAGAACCTTGAATAGGTACAATCAAATCCACCCACTTAATATAGATATTTTTGGAATGAATCTTAAACAATTTAACTCTGCTGCAAGCCAACTGTAAAAACTTGTCCAAAATGGTAATTCTTAGGAATCTGTGTGTGTGAATAGTAACACCGTTGTCAACTAACATACTTTTCACTGTTTTATTATACTAGTTTTACTCTTATTTCATTTCTATTTTTTCTCTACATCCTTCATGCTTGCTTTCTCCTTATCTCTCTTATTCTCTTTACTCTCTCCTACTTCTTACCTTACATTGGTCATTATCCTAACTTTTCTACTTTTTATTATATCTACTTCATATTTGTGTTATTGTAAGTACATGATGTATTGTTAATATAGTCATGAACATTGTAATTGGGTGTATACCTGTAATATTCATTCTTGATTAAATAAATAAATAAATAAATAAATAATAAAAGTAGAATCTTACAGACCTAAACCGCATGTGGTACAATGTCATAAGTGCCAAGGTTTCAATCATACATCGCGTAGATGCAACTTGCCTACTCGGTGTGTAACATGTGGCAATGATCATTATTTTTACTGATTGCCCAGTAAAAGGGTTCAATCATGAACCAAAATGTGTTAATTGTGGCGGAAATCATACAGCTAGTTATGGACAGTGCCCGTTACAAATGAAACAAAGATCAGTGCTGCAAGAAAGCCTAAGAAATAAGGTTCAAGAACGGGCCCAAGCTAGTAGACAAACCCCGATTAGGAAAGAGAGTGACTTTCCTACACTCCCTGTACCAAGGAACGCTTCACTTCTTCATAACGTGGGGACCACAGAATCGTTAACAGATTCTATCAAAGGTATAGTCGATTTATTAAGAGGATTTATTTTTACAAATGTGATACAAACTATTCGTACTACAATACCTAAAATGAAGACGGCAAAGGACCCTCTGACAAAAATAATCAACATTTTTGAAGGCATTGCCCTTTTAACAGGTACTGACCCCAAACAAAATGGCCAGTAGTTCTCCTTGCTTGAAGAAAGATCTTACTTTAGTGAACTTCAATGCCAATGGAAGCATAAACCAAGTGTGTGAATTGCAACAACTGTTAACAAATTATGATATAGATGTAGCCTTGTATCAGCAAATTGGAGGTGGAACAGCTATATTAATAAAAACATCAATTCCACATCGTCTTGCAAACTTACCTCAATTCAACATGCTTGAAGCAAGTGCTGTATATATTCATTTCGATGGAAGTGAAATATTAATTTCATCTGCGTATTATCCGCCTTATAATCAAATGGACGAAAACGATTTGAATGCTATTGTTAATGTCCATAGAAATTTTATAACTTGTGGTGATCTAAACGCTAAGCATAGGGCGTGGAATTCACGCATTAATACAAAAAAGGGAGAATTTTTATTAGACCACTCACACAAGTTCCACTATACAATTATTGGACCGCTTGAACCTACAAGATTTCCTTGATCGCCAGCCCATCAACCTGATGTTCTGGACATTTGTCTATATAGAACTGGGTGTGTACCAAACCAACAGTACTGTCTAACAGCCCTTGATTCTGACCACGTTCCAGTTGTTTTGTCCTTCAAGGGTCGTATCACAAATTACTCGAAATCCAGAAAGATTAACAGATCAATCAACTGGAATGAATATAGCAAAATAATACACTCTAGTGTTCCTGGAAACCCACTTATATCTAACATTAGTGATATAGACACTGCAGTAAAGCTCTTGACTGACACTGTACAAACAACGTTGGAAGAGGTAACAACTTTATCTTCAATCACTGCGGAGGAAAATGAAAATCTAGAACTAAAATTCCTTCTAAGAGCCAAAACACGAGCAAGGAAACATTGGCAGATTTCTGGTGACCCTTCATACAAAAGAGCATTTTATCGTTACCAAAGAGCTATTAGGAGAATTCACAAACGCGCTTCAATGGATAATTTCGCTGAAAAGTTGAAAGCTTAAAACCGTGCGGTAAAGACTTCTGGAGCTTCACTAATGGCCGAGTGCACCATTCTCCGGTTTTCTCAGCCGTTTCGTTACCGCGGTAAACGTAATACCGGGGTATTCTCAAAATCTCTGTGCACCATTGCGAAAATACCGCGGTTTGCTAATGCTTGGAAATATTGCGGTTACTCTACTCCGAATCCATTTTTCCATTGATGGTTTCTTCCATGGCCGCTAGGTTCTCTCTCTCTCTCTCTCTCTGCACGTCTGCCAGTCACGGTGGCTCCCTAGTAGGCTATTGGTTTTCCAAATTCAATGTATTTGTTGCCTTATTATTCAATAAATAGATGTTCATAAGGATAAAAGGGAATATTATATTGCGTACATATGTCGTCTGAATTCCAACTTTGAATTCAAGCACCATAGATACTGTACCAAACGTGAAATGAGTTGCTTTCGCTCTGGTTGAGGTGAGAAAGGAAGCTCATTTCAATCGATGTTACAGCACAGTATTTGCAAAGTTATGTACCATCGTTCATTCTTCAAATAGATCCCACCTGTCTTCTGTACATTTAAATAAAATAACATTGATGTTTTAAAGAATAATTCTCACACGTTTGCAATCCAAGGCAAAGCAACACCACGAAATCTCTGCTCTGAGTTCGACATAGCCTCGCTTTTATTCCCGTACGACTAGTAGAAATTTTAGGTGCAAAATCATGTGCATAGCCATGAAAGGGCTGTTATAATTATGTTCGTGTACGTGCAGCTATGATAAATTGATTTACATACCCTATATACCGATACAAAGGCTATATCGTGATGCATGCAGCCATTCACTTAAATTTGGCCTAGGACCACTGGTTTTCCATATTTCATTTATTTGTTGCCTTTTTCTTCAGTAATAAAAGTTTTTAAGGATAAAATGGAATATTATATTGCATATATATGTCGTCTGAATTCAAACTGATTTCAAACACCATAAATGCTGTACTAATCATACTAATCGAGGTTACGCCCACTAGCCTACTCGATGGACCTGGTTTGGTTGAGGTAAGAAAGAAAAGTCATTTCAATCGATGTTACAGCACAGTATTTGCAAAGATATGCACCATCGTTTATTCTTCAAATAGACCCCACCTGTCTCTCATTATTCTTTATGTTCAATTAGCTTTTGGCCTAGATATCGTAAATATGATACATTACGCTGATCTCCATCTTGGAAAGAAAACAGCGGTTTTCTCACTTTACAGCTCCTTCACGGCCGGTTTGCATCTTATCGCGATAAAAGTCGAAACCGAGCACGGTGCAACGAAAGTATGACAATACCGGGGTAAACTAAGCAACTTTACCGCGGTATTCTGAATACCGAGGTTGGTGCACACGGCCATAAGCGTGTTATGGTAAATCTCCCCAGACAAAAAATACACCAATTCAAGATAACAATGGTGACAATGTCTACGATCCACAGATGAAAACACAAATTCTAGTAAATTCTCTCTGTGAAAGGTTCAAACCTCAGCTTCATCCTTGCGATGAAGAATTTACAGTAGAAATTAGAAGACAAGTTAATAAACTACTTTGTCACCCGTTGTCTGGAATCCTTCCTCCGATTCAGCCTATTGAGGTTAAACAAGCAATACAAAATCTATCAACGAATAAAGCTCCTGGACCAGATGGCATTACACCAATGACTCTTAAACGTTTACTAAAGAGAGGAATAACTCACTTGACAAAAATCTATAATGCATGTGCCCGCTTCGCTTATTTTCCAACAGCATGGAAAAATGCTAACATTGTTGTGATTGCTAAACCGGGCAAGGACCCAGTTCTTCCGTCTAGTTATAGACCAATCAGCCTTCTTGACTTTTTGGGTACAATTTTAGAGCGTCTTATTCTTCAAAGGCTTCTCCCAATTCTTCATCTACCTGAAAGGGTACAAAATGAACAGTTTGGTTTTAAAAAGCATCATGGTACTAGAGATGCTCTATACCGGCTGACTTCATTTATTGAAGAAGGATTTCGCTTAAAGGAACATACAGTTGCTACTTTCTTAGACTCCAACAAGCGTTTGACACTGTCTGGCATGAGGGGCTCATCTTTAAACTATTCAAACTTAAAATTCCTACAACCTACATTAAGCTAATAGCGAGTTACTTACAAAACAGAAGATTCAAGGTTGTACATAATAGGTATCACTCCACTGTGCAAATTGCTGAAGCTGGTGTTCCACAGGGTTCTGTTTTAGCCCCAACTCTTTATTGTATATAATGTTCAAGACTTGCCTACCCATCCAGAATGCTTACATGGATTATATGCGGACGATACAGTCTTGTACACAAGGAATAAGGACATATACACTGCATGTCCGCTTTAGATAATTTTACACCGTGGTCTACCAGATGGCGACTGAAAGTGAATGGTGAAAAGTCCCAATTGGTTGTGTTTACTAAGAGGTTCCCACACATAACCCAATCTCTCACTGTTCAAACCCAACAGACACCACTCAAAATTACGACTAAATATCTTGGAGTTATCTTAGATAAAAGGCTTACATTTAGACCACATATTCAGACTGTGAGAGATAGGCTTTTCAGCGTTTTATGGTTTTATACCCTATGTTCAAGAGTTATATTCCACTTAATACCAAACTCTTGTTGTATACTGCACTACTACGGTCATATATTATTTATGGATGTGAAGTTTGGGCTACGGCTCATTCAAGACACTTGAAACGTTTAGATGGCATACAACGTGCAGTCTGTAGAACTGTTACGGGAGCTGACTATTACATACGTAATACTCAACTTTACAGTGATCTCGACATCGAGTTATTGAGTGTCTACTTGCAGCGCATCAGATCCAGATACCTTGTGTCCTTAAAACGTCATTCTAATCCCTTACTAAGGGAAATACAATGTGACTTGTAGAAGTACATAAACACTATTCTACACTCATTACCCGGCCTCTACTTCTAGTAGACAAGCTGTGAATAACTGTTACATTTTACTACTTTTTCAAATTATGTATTGTAATATGTCACTGTAAAGGCATGGATCCAGTTGGCGACCTGGTACTTAGATATATTTAACTATCATAAAAGAAAAAAATTCTGTGTTGCCCTCTGAAGTATAAACTCGGAAACTGAAATGTGCTGGAATTTCATGCTATCTGGGTGTGAACTGTGTCGTCTCTACTGGAGAAATTAGGCAATTTAACAAAACTCTGAATTCCATGTTAAAATTAAGCACGGACAGGCAGTGTAATTCTCGAGACGGCGGTGGTTTATAGTAAACAATATAGGTTTCTGTCTTTTACATAAAAGATTAAACTATATATTGTCTCATCCTTACATAACAGCGGCTTATTTCCCTCCTTTTCAAGGTAAAATTTCTTACGGTCTAATTCGTAGTTGTATTTCTTACAAATTGAGGATTCCCAAATTTAAGAAAGCTATTAGAATTATTAAGGAATGCCTTGTAATGAAGGTTATAACTTATAAGCCATTACTTATAAACGAAAATATAACAGCTATATTATGCGTTTAAATTTAGAGATAACCTGAAGACTTTGACTTGACGAAATGAATACATTCTTATGAGACGAGAGCTACCCCTAATAATTAAATACCCAACTCCAAATTCACCAGAATTATACATAATTTATAGCTTATTTTTGTATTAGTAGCAAACTGAATTGCTAAAAATGTCTTTAATTTAGGAAAACATGATTAAAGGAACTTGTCTGGAACACAGTGCACTTCTATGAAGAGCTTTCTGAAGAGCTTTTGCTCCAGCGTTTCTCTTTCTTAATTATTTTTTCTTTGTTCTCTGATGAGAACGTTGTGTACTAAAAGGAAATTTAAATAAAACTGTATTCTTATAACCCATTTATATCCGCTGAAATATCACAGGCTGCTTTTCCCGGCTGTCAGTGTATTATTGGCTTCTAAGTTGTTTAGTTTTATAATACCTTCTGATTAACTTAATTTATACACATTTTTGTAAAATAAAATGAAAATATAATCCGGACCATAATTTTTTATTATTATTTTTTCACTTCAAGCATTTCTTTGCAAAGCGTTGCTAACATATGCCAACAGCAATCATACTTGCCATTACACGGATTTATTTATGTGGGCTTTATTCCAGCCTTTATTGACAGGAATATTAGCACTGGCCGAGAAACACCCCTTTTTGTTGTGAAATGTTGTGCACAGCCTACTGATTCAGATTAACTCCATTGCTATATAAAATAAGAGTGTAAATGGGTTAATTGTTAAGATATTATTAAATCTTCTTCCTCACTTTTATATTATTATTACCACGAATTAAAAGATTTGTTAATTTTAAATAATGAATTTCTATTACTTGAAACAAATTATTCCATTATTTAACTTGAAGCCTGTAATTTTTGCGTATATTTTTTTCAGCGCCCTCAACGCAGATATAAACAGACAGTTTTTTGTTTCCTTACTATGAAATCAGAATTCAGTATTTGTTTTTAACACCCATTCGTGTTATCTATTTCATTAGTATACATAATTTAAATATTTAAGTCGGGTGTGCCGGCTTTGGCCGTCCTTGCCCTACATGCTTTCTCCAGTATATATTGTCTTGACGTACAAATACGAGAGTACATAGGCTATATCACCCATAAGAATTTTATGTTGTATATAATAAACTATAGCAACGAAATTGGATGGATAGAGCATACTATTAGACCTATTAACAGAAATCATCAGATTTCATAATTTTTATAAAAATTCAAACAGCCACACTAGACCTAAATAATTTTCTTGAAGAACGCTGAATGTGTAGATATTACAGACAACTTTACAAAATATGTATTTTGTATTAAAATAGTATTCATAAAATCGAATAATAATAATTATAATAATAATAATGTGGCAGGGTGATGAGAAACCAAATCAATCACACTAGAGCTTTTATTATGTGGGTAGTGACATCTTTACTATAACCGCAAGATTTCTTCCAGGTGAGCTCAACCATTTTTCGTCACAGTCACTTTAATTTGCACGCATCATTTAATCACCTTCTGTTGGTAATTTAATGTGGAAGTGCATGAATCAGATTTTCAGTACCGGTATGCTATATCATTTTACGTGCCAAAGAATTATTACCATGTTTACAACTTGATCCGATATAAAAGAAGTAGGTAGGCTACAGTTTTGCATTATTATATCATATTAATATTGAAGTGATAAGTGTTCTGCCGAAGGCATGTCCACACCCGAAACGAAGTCACGCCTCGTCCAAAGGGTCTTTCAGGCAAAGGTGATGCAGCGGGGATTTATTAAACCCTTCAATCGTTTACCCAGAAAAATATTCAATTTTGCTTATTTTCATTTTAATAATAGTGTCCGAAACATATTTTGAAGGAAGCATTCTCGTTTATACAAAAATACTAAGGACAAACATTTTAATTGATGCCCAATTACAGTCATCTATTATTAATGAATCTCCAAATCTTGAAAACCCTTATTTTGCCACAAAAGAGATATAGTAAATTTACAAAGTTAAAATTACAATTAAATTAAAATATGTGTATTATATATTGCATAACATGTTTATAATAACACTGATTCTTGAAGATTTATGGCATATGGATGATCATCACAATCTGCAGAATGTAAATTTAGCTGAAGGCTTTTCCTTTCAAATATAGGGCAGGCAAACAAAACGTGTTTTACAGTTGGTTTAGATTCTTGACGCTTACAATTATTATAACCACTGTCTGAAATAATATGAAATCCTAAGAAATAACTCCAACATTTTTCATGGCCTGTCATAAATTGTGTCAAAATGAAATTTGTGGTAAAACATTTAACATTTAGCCGAAAATGTAGGCCTACTGTTTGGAAGAATTCTTTAGTCACAGCGACGTTTGTACTCATCCAAAGGTCATGATGATGTAGATCAGCATGTTTTTTTAACATTATTATGATTTGGGGCTCTTGGAATATGAATAACTAGCAAGTATTGCTAGCTAAAATCTAGCTAGTAGTCCCCTGTCAAATATACAACCATGTGCTCCTTGATGATGCAAGTGTGGGAGTAGTCTCAATCTCTTCGTTTGACGTTGGAGAAACATAATTTCGATGGTGCCACTCTTGAAAATGGTGCGTTTGAATAGTGGGGGCAAAAACAAAATGGCCGCCATCACAAACACGTTTTTCTATTTATATCAGTACCGGTAACCGTTGGGATTACGAAAATAAGTTTGAAACAAGAAATGTAGCTACATAAATTCTGCACAGAAAAGGTTATTAAAACTTTTATGTTGGATCAACCGTTTTCTCACAAGAAGTACTTTTATATTTTTCAAAATTAAAAATTAATATGTCTCAGTATGAGGGTTTTACAAGCGCATATTTACATGCTTGACACTATTTACATGGCCACTGGATACTTCTAGTAATAATTATTTCGTTAAACACTAGTAAGTTAAAAAATAACCCCTTTTCCTTATGTTGTGCCGTAGGAAACTGAAAGATAAAAAGTACCACTACAGTTTTAACCTTTAACGAAAATACTGTGGAAGAAATACAATGTTTGCAGATTTATAGGCCTATAACCAGAGTGGATACTTCTTTCTTTCTTTCTTTCTTTTTCGCAGTTTTACCTCTCCCTTTTAGGATTTAAGCGACCCAAGCCACCCGGGCCTTACAGGGCCGCGACCTGTCGGGAGAGGGATTATCTTTGGATCACATACATACTTTTTTGACCAGACAAGGACATGGAGGGCCTCCCCGGATGAGTGATCAGCCCAACGCGGGGCCACCTCCGAGACAACACGAACACATAAGACGATACACACCATTCACACACACACACTCACCAGAGTGGATACACTCCTACAATTACATTTTTAATTATAATCATCTTCACTTTCAATACAAATCTCACTTAGACCTTAATCTTCATCATCGTCCAGCTCGCACTCTCCCTTATTGTCAAAACGGTCAGGATTACCTTCGCAAGTGCACATTTCAGTACACCGGAGTCCATTTGACTGACATGTACAGTACATGGAGGAGAGCAACGCCTTTTGGAGCATGAGCAGCGACAAAGTTCCAAGGTAAGCTCTGGTGCACAAGGGTTGGTACAACCAATATGCTCATATGCACTCCCTACTTTTTTTCTGAGGGCGGTGAGTTATTGGGATGCTGAATTAGGTCCTGATTCCATTCAAAACACTGAAAGTGAGCCCTTAGCAATGCCAGATCCAGTGCAGATCTTGTTGAAGGAAGGTTCTCATTTGGCATTGTTTCTGTGTAAACAACAACCATCGCACAGCTCCTATGTCGGTCAGTGTTGATTTGGGGATAAACAGCTGACAACTGCGGCCACTGGGCTGGGTTCCGTCGTAATTCTTTAATTTTTGTAATCGATCTCAGAGTTCAACTCCGGATCGATTAATTAAGTCTCACTGATTTATCTAAATTGAACCGCACGTTCATCACCTACGTTTCTCTGGTTCCCCCATATCCAACACAGACATATAATACAGGGTGTCCGGGAAAGACCTGACGAAAAAGAAATAATTGTATATCTGAAACTATTGCATTTATTGACGTGATGTTTTCACGGTTACAAAGAGAAACACGATGAGTTTTAATAAGCCTCTATGTGAGCATCATTTATGGCCCGATACTCAATTTCGTGCCACACACGCGAAAGCATCTCCGGTGTGACTAGTGCTATTGCATCGTAGATTCGGCCACGCAAATCTGCATTATCGGTCAACAGGCGTGCGATACACTTTGTCTTTCACAAAATCCCAGAGAAAGAAATCCAGTGGGGTCATGTCAGGTGACCTTGGTGGCCATGGTGTAGGTCCTTCTCTCCCATGGACTGTGGATTTTGGCATTTGCAGTTGTCTTGCCGCCTCACAAATGGATTTCCTCGGGCTTCTTACAAAAGCAGCCAGTACACTTTCAATGTCATTGTCGTTTATGCGCGATTTCTTTGCCTTTCCCCACTGTGACTCAACATTACCTATCTCCAGAAATTCCTTGTAGTCCAGTCAATGAAATGTTGTAGAGGGAAATGGAAGGAACACAATTTTTGACTTTGGGACATTGTTGGGACTAGTAAGGAGGTAAACATACTAAAAGTCACCACTCCTAGGAGGTGAGCGGGGGGCAGGGGGGCCCCTAGAAGGTCCCTTTTTTCGGTTTTTCGCTTATATCTCAGAAAATATGGGTCCTAGCGTTACGACTTTTCTATACCAAATTAAAGCTGACAAAATACTCCACAAGATTGATTCAGTTCATTTTTTCGCTATCTCGCCTAATTTCCGAGATATCCGTGCTCAAAAGTAGATGATTTTGAAAAAAAATAAAATTGCCTCGCGTTTTTTGCCTTATTTCGTTAGCTAATTCTTCGGACATTCGTCCAACAAAAACGTTATAAGGAAAGAAGTCGTAGAGCATTAAATTTCCTTCAAGAATATATGTTACTTTACTTTTTATCTTCAACCGTTCAGAAGTTAGAGTAATTTTAACTTTATGTGTAAATTCCGGGATTTTGCAGAAAAACTTAACTTTCGTATTTCCGTTCTTCCACTGCTGAAACTCTATATAAATCCAAAATATACGTATTATATATATTTATATGTATAAATAGTATGTACTATATATATAAATGGCACATAAAGAAATTATGTGTATATATATAAATATATATATATGCTATGTATTTATAATATATTTTCAAGTATATATGGAGTTCTTCAAAGTAATATTGTTTGGTGTCGTTTAATACTAATTTCGAACCCCGAACCTAGTGGAACCACTTTGAGAGCTCCATCATTTACCCCACAGAAATACAATTACTATAATATATGATGGAAAGTTTTGATAATACTCAAAATTAACAATTTATCGAGGATCGCTGAATCTTTATTGTTATTTGGGAGCCATAATTGTCCTCTACATGGGCAATAATACTTGTATTCAATGTATATAATATATAATGTACAGTTAATATAATATATAGGCCTATATTAACTACACATTCGCTCCAAAAGGCATTGGGGTAGGATGATTCCAGAGTCAACAACAATTTGTACATAACTTTTTTTTATTAACACATTAACTCGTGAATGTTTTTTGAAACTGTGTTACATTCAATTTAATAATATATTTACACCTTATAGTACAATTGAACTATAAATTCCTGACTCTCTTGGAGCCGGAGGGTCCTTCCTCGTCATGGTAACTTGGTCCTGGATATTGTTCTGCTTCGTTTTCTTCTTCATCCATTGAGAAAGGGGATACATCTTCTAGGATAACTGGCAGAGGATCAATGTCGAATTCTTCATCCTCATTGACCAAGAGGGGGCCCCCATTAAGACAGTTCCCGTGGCACTTTTGGCACGCAGGGGAACACTTGAGAGATGCCTTTCTGCATCTGCATTTGGTGGTGGCAGAATCCTTTGTGCACCGACAAAAAAAAATTAATATTTCATCCGGTGCAGCCTGCTGCTCACTGTGCACCGGGGTTTGTTAGTTAACTCCCACCCGTACATCTGAGGAGGCGGCTCATGTCCCAATCACATCTCGACTTTGTCATATATCCTCAGAATGTTGCTTCGCTGCCCCCTCAGTTGGTGGGAGCCACGAGATGTCCGGCTTGATATTGGCTACCGATTTTACATAGGATTGGTAACGGTAAGCGTTTAGAGATTTCTCTTTAGGTGGGGCCCCGTACCACCTCAAAATACACTTTCCTCTACATCATCCTTGTTTGAGGAAGGGTCTGAGAAAACTGTAGCAGTTCCCTGGACATCTGGAGACTTCAAATGCAGTTTGATAAATCCCAGCTTACTCTTTCGGAAGGCTGCTGAGGTGGTATCGCACCCAGTGAAGGCATTCAGAAATAGTAAGTCTCGCAGCCCCTTGGTAGAAAACAATGTAGGTTTTATGTTTCCACGCCCAGGCTTGACGAAAATTATGTTCTGGTCACTAGGTGTTTTGGCCATCAACAGGACTATTAGGTCGACATCCTCACCAATAACTGCAACAGCGGTGGTATGTGACAACTCCATAGCCAATGTCTACAATGAGGACATCCGCAACATTCCGTGCTTGCAGGGTTCTGACTACATGCGCCGGTAGTGTGACTTTCAGCATGTTAATCAGCAGACTTTTTTTGTAGACATTTGACAGGAAGTCTTCCTGCTTCACAGTTATGACTGTCTCCTGATTGAAATGTATGTCCGCTGACTTACTGAGAGGGTACCGCCTTTGCTGCTCAACGACCTTTGTACTTGAGGATGAGCAAATGCCAGATATCGTGGAACCTCTTTGCCAAATAACTTTGTGCAGGAGAAGTCCTCCGTCCATAACAATGTCAAAGTGTGTCACACGAACATCTTTGATAGTTGGATTGAGCTCTTTCTAGAGAAAACTGACTTCGTCGATTTCCTCATCCCACCCTCATTGAAGAAGAGCAAAGGGAAAGGGGCTAATTCATATTGCAAATAAGTTTTCAAATCTTCGTCGGTTTTCTTACTTATGGATTTGCGCTGGAATAGCAAAAAAGGATCCACAGACACCCATTCGTCGTTAATCTTGATTTATGAGCTAACATTCGAAAGGGGGAGTGCTCGATCTTTCCGAGACAGTTTGATACTTATTTTCAAACTCTAGAAAAAATAGTTGTTATTCTTGAAAATTAATTTCCGATTTTCCGATAGCGAAAAAGTGAAAGGAATCAGTCTTGATAGAACATTTTATCAGGTTTAATTTTGTATAGAGTGCTATAACGCTAGGACCCATCGTTTCCGAGATATAAGCGAAAAACCTAAAAAAGGGACCTTCTACGGGCCCCCCTGTCTCCCGCTCACCTCCTAGAAGTGGGGACTTTTAGTATGTTTAACTTCTAACTAGTCCAAACAAAGTCCCAAAGTCAAAAACCGTGTTCCTTCCATTTCCCTCTATTCATCAATCATTGACTGGACTATACATAAGCATATATATTACGTGAAAATATATTACAAAATACATCACATATATACATATATATTGATTCATTTATGTACAACTTATATACAGTACATACTATTTATACATATAAATACGTAATATTGGCTTTTATACAGAGTTAGAGCAGTGAAATCATAGAAAACACGAAAGTTAAGTTTTTATGCAAAATCCTGGAATTTACACATAAAGTTAAAATTGCTCTAACTTTTGAACGGTTGAAGATAAAGAAGTAAACTATCATATATTCTTAAAGGGAATTTAATGCTCTACAACTTCTTTCCTTATGACGTTTTCGTAGGACAAAGGGCCGAAAAGTTAGCTAACGGAATAAGGCAAAAAACGCGAGGCAGTTTTATTTTTTTTCTAAATTAGCTAATTTTGAGCGCAGATATCTCGAAAACTAGGTGAGATAGCAAAAACATGAATGGAATCACTCTTGTGGAGCATTTTGTCATCTTTAATTTTGTATAGAAAGATTTTATCGCTAGGACCCATAGTTTCCAAGATATAAGCGAAAAACCGAAAAAAGGGACATTCTAAGGGCCCCCCTGCCCCCCGCTCACCCCCTAGGAGTGGGGACTTTTAGTATGTTTACCTCCTTATTAGTCCAAACAAAGTCCCAAAGTCAAAAATTGTGTTCCTTCCATTTCCCTCTACACCTCTTTTTGAGCATTCATTGACTGGACTATTGTGCCAATGAAGGATGCTGTTTCGGGCGGGAGGATTTCGGCCGTTGTCTGTTTGGAAACGACGTTGTAGCCTACGCACAACTTGCATTCCCAGTTCTCAGAATAAGACTGACTACACACGCTGAGCAGAAAAAGCTTTTTTTCGTTTCTCCTCGTACAACAACAATGTGCATGCTCATGCGCATTACAAAACAAAACTTTTTGAGTTTGTCTTTCTAACTGTGAAAATACTGAGGTAGTAACTGTAATAGTTTCTGATATATAATAATTTCTTTTTCGTCAGGTCTTTCCCGGACACGGATGTTTGGAGTAATTTAAAATATTATTAGAACTGAGTTCGGGTTCAAATTGAATTTATCAGCGGTAGACTGAAAAGCAGCTTGAAAGTAACTGAATATTCGCACATTATATTATGTTCGATACACCACTCCACTGGTTCTTTCATATCAAAATAATTCATTATGGAACACAGCAGGTGGGAGACAGTTTGAGAAGTTAAATAAAACTTCACTGTCTCCACTATATAGGCCTACAACATAAACACATCCAACTTGTCCCATCTGTATGTCTATATAGCCTACTATGCATATCTCCTCAATTATGGATATAAATATTGTATTATGCGGTAGGATAGCCAAGAGCCAAAAACGACAAAATATTATTCACAATAAAAATTTAAGTGCTGAAAATTATTTGCTGCATCTTCCTTTAAACCTTGGTTATTTGTTTCCTTCTTGTTAGTTTCTTTTTTAGGTTTTACTTAAAAGTTATATGGAACAAATGACGTAACTTGTTAGAACTATTACTGAATTCCATGCACATTTACACTTTCTATCCCTGCAGTTTCTATTATTTAAGTCATATGATAGGTATGATACGATTAGAGCCCATAACTCAAAACCCGGAATTATCACTGAAAACACCTTACTTATAAGGAAAATGTCAAAGCCCGGAGCTCGAAACATTTGATAATGGAATCTATGATCAATACCAAGATCACAATATTCAAAGCCCTTAAATTGAATATTGATTCCAAAAAAATTATACGACAATGATGACGCGTACTTCGGCAATGCTGTTTGAGAATCCAGTTCAGCGATAAGTTCTATAACAGATCTCAAGAACTGTCCAAATACAGCTACTGTATTATACTCACTCAGTAAAATTTCTTATCATTTACGTGGATAATTAAGCACTTAATAGAGGGCTTTCTGTCGAAATGGACAGCAACATTTTTCATGTGGTCTATTACAGCATTAGTTATGTCGTTCGTAACAATGCAATATGCAACGACCCTATGATGGCATTTATTAAGACACGAGTAAGTCGTAGGTCTATATGAAACGAGCGCAGAGAGTTTCATAATTTTCATACGAGTGTCTTAATTACCGTCATGGCTAGTTGCATAGGACTATTTTTGTTCGACTATAATTTAAATCCCGGCTTGGCAATGAATTTTTCAGTGTCTCTCTACCTTTCCACCTAAGTTTTGAGTTTTTAGATTATCAAACAAACGAGTTGGCTGATCTCGGCTATCAGCTGTTACTAAATTTGCGATAGATGACAGGTGACGGCGTGCAGAGAACTCATAAAGTTTCTCTTGGCATTTTAACCGCAGTGCAGCGCACTTTAAAACACACAAAATGAACTCAATTAAGTGCAATAATGAAGTTAACAGGAACAGAATTGATTTTATTTTAAACATAGGTAGTTCACTGTGCAGTTTGAATTGCTGCTTTCACCGCTAGAAGATTGTTCCGTGTTTGATAATAATCGATACTACCCTAATTAATATAATTATTAATTGAAATAATTTGATACTGTTAGGCAGGGTGTTTAAAAGGTCACTCACATTTTTTTATTTTTTGCAGATAATCTAAAACAATGCACACAATACAAGAATGAATAGCTGTTGTTTCCTACCGACTGCGTGGAATGGCGTTTGATAAAGCGCGGGAGACTTTCACGCGCGAATTTCACAAACCAGCTCCTACCAGACACGCCATTAAGAACACGGTGAACAAATTCAAGCGAACTAGTAGTGTTACTGACGAACAGCGAACTGGGAAACCGGCTGTAGTAGATGAAACTGTGCAAAGGATTCAGGAAGTGATTACACGCAGCCCCTCAGCATCAACCGGAAGACTAAGCAGGGAATTGGTATCGCACACACCACTGTGTGGAAAACACTGAGATTCAAATTGCATAAACATACCTACCACATTCCAATTGTTCATAAACTTGAAGATGAATACTATGCCGCTAGACAAGGTATGTGCTATGACTTACTGATGGTTTGAAATGAAAATTTAATGCAGCATGTTCTGTTCAGCGACGAGTCAACATTCCACACCTGTGGACATATGAACAGACATAACTGTCGGATTTGGGCAGATGAATAGCCAAATGCGTTACAGGAATGGGAAAGGGACTCGCCAAAGGTAAATGTGTGGATGGGAATCACAAAATCAAAATTTTATGGACCCTACATGTTTGCTGAGCGAACAGCAACTGGTATCACCTACCTTAACTTACTGCAACAGTTTTCGGAGCCACAGTTGATACAAGATGGCATTTTGGATTCTATAGTCAACCAAAAAGACGGAGCACCTCCCCATTTTGCCAGAATTGTCCGGGATTACCTGAATGACTCTCTTCCTGGGAGATGGATTGGCCGTGCATCACCAAGACTTTGGGTTCCCCGTTCACCCGATTTGACCGATTGGGGCTTTAGGAAGTCCAGGGTCTATCAGTTGAAAATCACTTTATGCCGCTGCGGAATAGATAACGCCAGATATGTTAGCAAGAGCAAGGGCTACAGAGGAACGATGGGACTTGTGCTTAGATTTGCAGGGTCATCACGTTGAAATTATTGAATTTTGTTCAAAATGTCTAAATGTGTGTTCGTGTTGTTTATACTCTATAAAAAACGTGTTTAAGTGGTAAATGGTGACTTTAAACACTCTGTATTATGATCGAACAAAAACATTTTTGGAATCGTTTCGATTCACCGATATTTTCTTTTTTTCTAATAAAATTAGTAAATACGTTTCAATTAGGCTATTACATACTAGTAGATGACCAACTAATTATAGATAAAAATAATCCATTTCATGCAACAAAAAAGGCGAGGAAAATACTGTAAAATGAAAATAATACTCTCACACATAAGTTATTTGAATTTATTTATGATCGTTGACCCTTCTATAGCGTTATTACAATGAAGGGTTGGAGAAATAAAGGGGATAAGTCCATTTTCAAGATTTTTCGTTTTTAATGACATTATGAAAAACTGAAACATAAGCTTTGTAACACACTTATCAGATAGAAAATAAAATCAGGTAAACTGATATAACAAAGTGCCAGTATGTTTTTGTTGAATCAATTATAATTGCAATTATGATATGCAGAAAATAAGTTTTTCTAATCAGATTAAAATCGACCAGCGTAGTAGAACTACAGATTTCTTATACCTTGACAGTCGCGCACTCACATAAAAATAAAAAAATAAAAAAAAAATCAGAATACGAGTCCAAGGCGTTACCATTTGGCCAACTCAGTCAGTTTGATGGTGTCGTTTGATAAGCATAAGTGAAGGAATAGTATTAACTGTCAAATTATACCGGTAGACAAAAATTAAAAAACATGTGACCTTTAATTAGTCGTTACTCTGGTACCGGTCAACCGATTAGGTCCAAAATTAATAGGCTTCTTGCCATGTACGTTATAAATGCTTTACCAAGTTTCATGAAAATCCGATAAAGCTTATTTGAGTTATGGGGCCTTTTGTTATATAATACCATAAAAATGCACTAAATTGGGCATTATTCCGGTACCGGCTAACCGATTTGGTCTAATATCAACAGACGTCTTCCCACGAACATTATAAATGTGTATACCAAGTTTCATGAAAATCCGATAAAGCGTATTTGAGTTATGGCGCTTTTAAATAAAAATACTAAATTGGGTTTGACGCCGGTACCGATGAACCGATTTGGTTCAATAACAATAGGGTTCTTCCCATGGACATTATAAATGCGTATATCAAGTTTCATGAAAATCCGATTAAGCGTATTTGTGTTAAGGCGCGTACAGACACACGGACAGACAGACAGTCAGACGGACGGACAGACGGACAGACTTTCTCATCCCCCACACACAATCTCATAAAGTACCATACTGGCACTTAATAAAGAAGATGAGTTCATGTGAAAATGAAAGTAAAAGAAATGAATCAAGAAATAAAGTTAGTAGGTTTCATATACTTTTAAGAGGCTCTCCTGAAAAAGAAGTGGACTTATCTCTTATTTCTGCAACCCTGCAATTCTTAACCTCCTTGCTCTTTCCTTTGAGCCCTCTCCAACCGATAACATCATACACGTCATAACAACAATCAGAGTCATTCGTTCATGTAGTCTGCAGAAACCCTGCAGAACTTTTAACCTTTAATTGATTACGTTGTACAGGGTCCGCATAATGGGCGACAGATTAAAAATAATCAATATGTAATCAATATGTAAGGATAGTCGTACACTGTGAATAAGAAGTTTTGCTATTCCGACTAGGTATTATCTATAAAAGTAGACAAGCAAAGATCAAGAAATTAGAGTAATTGATATTTTTAAATAGTATAGACTATGTGATATGATACATTCACATGACTAAATATATACAGGGAATTTTCTCGCTTCAAATTCTGGCATAGAGTAAGTGGACACATTGCATTAGTGTGATTTCAGTAGTCTAATTCGCATACAAAGCTGCGTTTTTCTCGAAGCAAACTTCAAAATCTGAGTTATTGTAGTAGATCATTAGTAGGCCTACCTACCTTTCAGAAAATTTTGACCAAAAATGTTTGAAGTAAAAATTAGAGGTCTTTTTACGTGCAGTTGGTGTATGATATTTAAACAGAATCATTAACACCCATTTCAACAAATAATAAAAATAAAAATAACAATAATAATAATTTTTTAAATAACACATCACATGAGGAAGCTTTCGAAAAATTCGTACAAATGTTACATCCCCGGAATATAAAAATATAAAATGTAATTTGCATACGATTTTTCGTTTCCAGCTACAGTGTTCTCAGACAGACACAGACAACAACGCACAAAGTGATATACTATGCCCACAGGTATGTTTCCGAAAGCAGTATGGTTTTAACTCAGGAAACCTCAAAATATGTATTTAAACAGAAAGCACTGAATTTCAGGTACCAACGTGAAACTCTCCAAATCCTATTATACAGTTCAAAGTAAAAAAGCAATTACAAGAATTGGAAAAGAAAACTATAAAGCTTCTTCTGACGACTCACTTGTCAAGTAGTAAAACCTTGATATTCTTTTTATTTAGGACTACGGAAATTTCATTCTAAAATAATAATAATAATGATAATAATAGCCTATTGATAAATGTTTTATCTTATAAATAATTCAATGAAGTTGGGAAGGTATTCCAAAAAAGTTTTTAATTGTGCAATATTTTCTGGACAACTTGAGAAGTGAATTCCAGGATTCCTTTCCGTGAAACGATTTTTCCTTGTGAGGTGAACCGAGAAGGATTATAACTCGAGCACTCCTTCCTTGTGGCGCGGAAGAATTTGTGTGATTCCTGCAAAGAGCACTTTCATTTTTTACTGTGGTAAATATTTCTTATCGGAATTTCTATTCCATGACTCCGAGTTCACAGATGATGTGCTATGAGCTTACCGTGACAGAAATAGAAATGAGAGAAAGTATTTCTGAATATCTTGAGTGATCTCTTTTAAATATTCCACACATAACATAAGCACCAGTGTGCAATACCACCAGAGGTCTAAAGCTCAGTCAATATTTTATAAGAAAATTGTTCAGAATCCCGATATCCGAGTATAGTTAATAAGTTAGTTGAAACACTGGTTGAATAAAAAGTCATGGCAATAGGAAAAATATTTGTTTGGGAAATGGCTTTATTATCATAGAAATGGACTTAACATTCTCCCCTTTCTGACTTATGTCACTCATGTTGAAAACATCGTACTCCATCGGCGCGTCCATCGCTGATCTCATAGTAACTACCCTTTTAGCGTAGTCAATGAATGCATAAACATGGCTAATGCCCAAAGAAATTTGGAAGAAGCTGAACTTTGTGTAAGTGATAGATAATAACTAGAGACCGGATTTTAAAGGGAATTCCTTTTTTTATATTTCATCACAAAACGTGATAAAATTGAACAGGACATTACTGAGTAAGTTTCAACTGGAAATGACCTGGTTTTAACGTCCCTTTTTTGCCTTTTTTAGGCCCATTTCCCTTTTTATAGGAACTTTCCCTTTCCAGTACCTTTTTTGCTAATTTATTTTGAAAAATTCGTAAATTACCCAGTATTTGGCAATATGAAAACATTAAAAATTGTTTTCACTGATTCACCGTTGAAAAAATAATTCCTCCCAGCAGAATAGAGCGTTACAGGGAAATCACAGGCTTGCCATTGCCTAAGATTCCCATTATAACGAGGTGGGGAACATGGATTTCGTGTGCTATTTTCCTCTGTGAGAATTTCAACAAAATCAAAAAATGTCTTCAGTCATTAGATGTTACAGAATCAGCAGCTGTAGAGCAAGCAAAGGCTTTACATAAAAAAACATGTATTTCTCTGTTGAATTTTTACACTATCTTACTTTTATATCCCTTTTTTCCCACCTTTTTTGGAAATAATTTTCCTTTCTTTCCCATCTTTTCTTGGCAATAATTTTCCCTTTTTTCGTCCTTTTTTGAGTGAAAATTTTCCCTTTAAAATCCGGTCTCTAATAATAACAAAAGTTAACCTTCTCCCCCTTGTGCTTAACCTTCCACTACCCTTTAAATTTTGAAATTGTAGTGTTTTACATTAACGCCTATAAAAAAAAGTTTGTACCGGTAATTATTTTTTGAAAGATTTATTTGCTTTAACCGCGTTGCTAATCATATTTCTCACGTTATTCCTTATAATTTTTTTTTTATCTAGAGCGTATATTTTAATATTAATCTATCGCTTCATACTTCGAAAATATTAATTTTTCTTTATAGGCTAATGTTTTGATATTTATCGTTTATTTCAAACTATTTAAATATAGGAAAATGTTTCAAGTTAAAGTTGTAACATTTTAAGCTTTGAAATGTTAACTAGATCTTCGACTGAGTTATTCGTAAAACGTAAGGGAGGAGAAGTTTGCTGGTGAAACTGAGTGTTGCGTCGCATCCGGCCGAACTGCACCACTAAACACCGTATGGTCGGCGCGCAAATGTTTTAGACAGTGGGATGGGTCCTGTTTATTTATCTGATGAAACTCGTTAACTCGAGTTGTATTTATTAAGACTATTCCATGAATAAAAATGTAACGGATTATAGAAGTAATAATTAATTTCGTGCTTTGTTATACAAAAAAGACTAAAACCTGTGAGATCACGGCATACTATGAATCAACCATCCACGAATCGATTCGAGTTACCAGTGGTGCATATAAGACATAGTTAACTTCATTCAGGTAAGCTAACCGAATTGAAAATGTGTTTAAATGACGAGTAGACTAATGAAAGTAGGCCTACCTGCTGCAATGAAATCTTTGACACGACGACTGCAGGCTTGTAATGAAGCTGAAGGTAGCCATTTTGAACACTTCTTAAAGATTTAAGGCGATCTATATTACTAACGCACTTGGTAATGGGACAAAGTGGACAAATGTTCTATGTTACAGTTCAATTGACTTTGAGTTGGAAACAGATCAACTTGGACAAAAGTTTGTATGGACTTAAAATTGTTTTTATGTCTCTTTTTCATTATAAAATACTGTAATGTAATAAATTATACATTTCATGTGGGAAAAGATCACCCAGGAAGATCAGGAATAGTTGGAGAGATCAATGTGACTCGAGTAGGAACCGGCCAAAAGGCCTAAACCGGTAACAAAAATCATGATGGATTTCTTCAGTGTACATTATTATTCTTGCTAGTAGACTTATTGCGCCAGTATTGAAATAAAAACGAAATGAAATGGTAATTTATGAAAAAAACAAATGAAGATAAAGAGAAAGTGTTATGTGTGTTTCACATAAGGTTTTTTTTAGTGGCATTGAAGGAATGGGAGAATCGGTAAACAGGCTGAATAATAGAGGCAGATAAGAAGGTAGAGCAATTAGAGTGAAATGCTGGTGTTTGTGTGGTCATGCCCCGCGCCCATCAAGCTCAGCGTGTCACTTGCACAGACTCAATTAAAAGTTTTCTCTTAGAATTCCCTTTTTCTGAACCCTAGCATGTAATAACAGGAACTGTCTACTAATTTGAGGAGAATGTAAACATCATCTTCAGTCGACTGTTAAACACTATCGCTCAGAACAAACTTCTGTACTAATTTTGGGTTGTCTTCCTCTAAATCTCCGGTCTAATAATAATAAGTAATTGAATTCTTACATTAAGGGGACAGTTACAGTTTAAAACACAGAAAAATGACTATATTCATTTTTTCCATATTGTATATGGCTCATATAAAATTTCAAATTAATATACTGACAACCCAATGTTTTAAAATATAGACTATTAAGGTGGCTTTCAAAGCTTTATCATGCAGGTAAATTATAAACTGTTTATTTAAAACTGCAGGTACTTGCTTATGTGATAGGCCTAATCTAGAGTTTTCCTACTAATTCAACCAGTTGTAAATATCTTGTGCGTTTGTTTTTATTTTTTTATTTTAAAGCTTGGGGATATAAAATTTGAATACCTAAAAGTTTGTAATTAAAGAGATGTTTTTTAACTTTCTACTGAAATGTATATAATATATGCTTCCAAGATAATTTAATCCTCAATTGATTTTTTCTAGGCAGTATTTTTGAAAGAGAAACACGATTCTTGTCAATTAAAAAAATATATTATATTTATAGTTAGTTGTGACACGTTTTGTCCTGAGATAGCGCTTTGATATATATATTACCACGTAAACTGAAGAGGGCACACCATAAGATTCCCTTTCAGGCTGGGTAACGCTGGTTTCAGTTCTCAAAATAGCGATTTTGAGTAGACGCAGGTCGAAAGCAAGTGCATAAATGTGCAGATTTACAGGCATGTAAAAGAACCCCTGCGGAACAAAATTCCAATATCTTTCACGGGCGTATGGTCCAGGACACACCATAAAACCAAACCAAATCATAAGACCCTAATCAGTTGTACTTTGTCTATGCAGTTTGATTGATTGATAGGTTTGTCAAATCGCGACATATCACATTAATGTAAGATAACAAATTAGATATTCATTGCAGAACAAAATAATGTTACTTGAAACACTCACGTGACCTTCTCTACCGCTAATATATTCCCATATGGAGTACACGTGTGCACTGGAGTACACGTGTGCACTGGAGTACGCATCCAGTTGTCTCAGCCTCATTCAAAGTCACACCTTCGCAAAACAAGACTTGAAACCTGACTTTTTGGATGAACTGAAGGCTTATAACTCCTCTTCAGATAATTTATTGAAAAAGTTACAAATAAAATTTTCAGCTCTTGGTATGTTATATTATAGGTGTGAAAGTCGTGAAGAAAATTTAAACAAAATCGTTAGTCATTTTCATGTAAATTGCGAAAAAAGTTTCATGTAAAGTGGTTGTTAAAAATTAAGAGAAAATCGTTGTTACGCTTTGTGTAGCCCTTCTGAAGAATATACAACCCAAATGAAATCTTATATAGTACACTCGCATAGCTTTCGGTGCCCTAAGCATGGCAATACAATTATTTTGTTTCACACTCTGATACAGAATGAGATGCCGTATTGCAGGAAGTGCACATTCAATTGTCTGCGTCTCGTAAGTATTATTCGCTACGCAAACTTGGAGCCTGAATTTCTAAGAATGATGGGACGCTGTACTTCGTAGAACTTTTGTGGAAAAAAGTTTCAAATAAAAATTTAGTTCTTAGTAAGTTAGAAGCAAACATAGCCTAATCGTTACAAGCTTTACGAGAAATCGCGGAAAATGAAAATTTTTCATGAAAAGTGGCATTAAAAGTAAGGTAAAATGATCGCCAAATTTTGTGACACATCATCAGAAAATATCTAATTTAAATATAGGCCTAAAGATTTGTTTTTATACGATTTTTCTTTGTCGAGCTATGCTGATTGCAGCCTAACGTTTTTATATACCTGCCTGCCATCTCAGTTAATATTGTATATTATTGGCTTCCCAATTTGTCTTTATTCCAGGATCCAATGGTGTCGGTACACTATAAGTTAGTACTATCTATTTTAAGTTAAGATAAATTGGTGGCGATAGGCTGCTCGTGGATAGTAAATCCAGAATGCTTGGATGGCTGAAGATTCGGGGCAGCATAGCACGAAACAGTCTGCGACAGCTTTCTCGTTACTCAATATCATCAAACTACCTAACCTTGCAGACATTCTCTGATAAATGGAAAAAAAAAAAAATTAATAGCTGTTGTGATGCTATGTGACCGCATGTCCAAACAAATGATGTGCACATTAACATCTGACCCTAACATGCACTTACATCTGAACCGTTAAGAACAAAAGATGTTCTTCGTGTGACTCTCTGAACTCAGGTTGAGGTTAAGCTGTGTCATAATCCCCTAATTGCTGCATTTATATAAACATGAGTGGTACCGTAGCACGACATGAAACACACACTGATGCAATAACACTTTGAAATCGGTCATTCAGTCATGCAATTCTTCTTTAATTTGTCTCATATATCAGTGATTATGTGCGTAGAAAGCGCTTTGAATTGAACTTCTGAAGTATTGATTTACCAGAAATCGTTATAGGGTGACATATTATTCTCCTCCTTTATTGTTTTCTCCTCTCCTTTCTTCTTCATTTTAAAATGTCGCGCACGGGACAGCATTTGACCTTTTGTGAGTCAGTAATTTACCGATGATAATATGCATTAAAATACAGTAGAACTCCATTTATCCGAACTCCAACTATCCGGATCGCTTTGAGGGCATTTTCAAGTAGTTTTTGCAGCAGCAGGGCCGATTATGTCGAAAAATCGAAATTTATAGCCGACAAATTCAAAAAATTGACTCAAAAGAGTTCTTCAACAAAATAATTGACACTGTTCAAGATGTGACACTTTATGTACGGTAGGTACAATTTAGCTTTTTCTTTTAAAGAACTATTATTTTGTGATCGGGTCAGGTCCCAATTAATCCGGATAATTGGAGTTCTGCTGTATTTAATATCGTGATGGTTTCTTACAAGATAGGCCTAACATGCTAATTTAATGAAAAAGTTCTAAACATAGCCGTAGAAACTGCAGGCCTAGTGAAGGTTCTGTCCTGAAAAAAATCCGTCAGTCCAATAATTGTATTAGTAGAAAATAACCTTCAATCAAGGACAAATGTTGTGGTCAGACCTTAGGAATATACTGCTTTGAATGCAGGGCTCCGGATGAACACAAATTTCAATCTAGGTTAGAAGACATTATTATTATTATTATTATTATTATTATTATTATTATTATTATTATTATTATTATTATTATTATTATTATTATTATTATTATTATTATAGTGTTACGTGATAAGGACACGCCTGGAGTGCCTCAAGTAGTAGAAATACGCATTTTAAGAAGCAAAGATTCTATAACGGTATTTCAACCTCTTAGGGTTGTTTGCTTATTAAGAGATTCATTCAATGAACAATCGTAACAACGAAACAAATTATAAGTGCTAACAATTATGGTCAACATTAAAGCTGAAATTAATGTTTAAATAACACAACTATTAAAACCCCTCCCAAAAAGGATTAATTAAACGTTAATTTTACTTTTCTAATTTTTAATATGAAATGTAAAACATGAATAATTTTTTAAAAAACTCCAACTCTAAACTATATAAAATAAATTTTAATTGTTAACATTTCTGAATCCTCATCTAAAACTAGTACTCCTGGTTTAGCAGTATACTCCTGTCCTAACCTGTACGGTCGTACTAAAGGTGTAACCTACTTGTTAACTGAATAAACAAACACCTTTAATTGCCAGTATATTCTGTGCAATCGGAATATATTTACAAGCATTTATTATGCGATTATAAACGACTGCATAGGGGCGTACTTAATTGCTTAGCTAAATTCCAGTTTTCCTGGCTTTCATCAGAAAGGTTAGTGCGAACATTTCGCACGGATGTACTAGTTATGATTAAAAGAATAATCATGCGTTACATTTTACTACCTTAATTCGTGCCAGTGTCCTTTAGATTGTTAATTTTCAGCCTTTCTCTCACTTATTTAAAGTTGCTCATACGAAGTCATCATCACATCGAACGGGAAAGTTAGAAAACCAAACGCGAAGGTTGTTTATTTATTGCAACAAATAATATTTTCGTAAACGAAATATCACTTATAATATCATTAGCTTATACCAGCAAATTGAGCAATCTTGAACACGTTGTAGAGAAATTTGTGGCGGAACCTGAAGATAATGAACTTCTGTTTCGCATGATTTTAACGAAACAATAGTTCTCAAAAATGTTTAATTAGGATTGAGTTGAAAATAAGTTTCATTAGTAAAACCGAAGGAACGGAACCAAATAACAACGTACCGGTACATATTATTTACAGCAGTCATCAACTTCTTTCAAATTTGTCATTTGAAAGTATTTAAAACATTCTTTTTCAATAATGTGTTGAGAGTTTTTAATATTTCTTATAGGCTTTTAAGATGGGAGGTATACGAGGAAAATGTTTCTATCAGTTCTTCGCTGGCGCAGATAGGCTCAGCGAAGAACTGATATTATACTCTTATTAGCGAGAATTTTAAGTTAATGTAGGAAGAGAAGAAGACAATTTATCTCCCATCCATTCAACTCTTAAAAGATGCTATATTCCTATAGGCTAAGTGCTTGCGAGGTAAGGTCTTCTTTTAAGTGACCGTGGAACATCTTTTAGGTGGACCATTCAATACTTAAAACAGGGCAAACGAGAATACAACAAACTTGTCACTAGTTGACTGTATTAAGGGATTTGTTATCGATCCTTCATATTTATAGGCTTAATGGCTATACTATAACTTTTAGAAATTATAAAATTTGTTTTATTTTAAATATTTCCCTCCTTTTGCATTGGTGTAAATTTTAAAACTACTTTGTTTGTTTTACACGGTAGATTGTGTCCTGGACCCAAGTTGTAATGCACAGGTGACGCTAGATAATTCTTGTAAAATATATATTTTTTTAATCCGGCCATACGATTTATTTAGATAGAATAATATTAATTCATCTGATAGACCTCAGACAGGCGCTTCGGAAGTAAATAAATTTTCAGTTTCACTTTTTTTAAAGATAGAACTTAATGAGTTTTTTAAAATTGAAAATCTTTGAAAATCGTATACTTTAAATACAAAAATATAATACCACCTGTTTAGAATAAATAGAAATAGGGAAATATTAACAAAATTGTTGCTGATTAGGCCTAACTTATAATACAATTTAAAAAATATGTAGATACTGGCAACATGACTAACACGTCGGGAATGTCCCATAAAATAATAGGCCACTTTGGAATAAGCCTCCTTAACTCAACTTGAATTCCATAAAAGTCAACTAACAATTACAAATTACAATAATATAATATTATTCTTAATTAATATGTTCTATTACAAATATTTGTGTACTTTTAAATAACTATAGGCTGTCGTCATCAGCAGCGACCATTAGACACAACACTAAATGAAGGTCAAGATATTGAGGAACTGGGCACATTAAAAGTAAAACCACGGAATTCGTTGTTACTGTGACAACCAGCTCTCGTCCGTTATCTCCTATAACTGTACCACTATGTAATTCGGTTTCTCAAGTACCTGCCCGTCAGCTCAATTTGATCCACTTTAAGCCCATCAGTTTCAGTAGCGCTTCACAGTTTTTAACGAAAATGCAACTACAGTACAATAATTTGCTGTCTCGATAAGCTTATTAACTACAACCAGTGGAACACTAGTGTTCATGGTAGGTCAGATTATAGACAGAGACATTCTGCAGACAGTCTTATGTAGGTCTGGGAATAAATTTTAAGTTTTGAGGGTGTACATATTTTTATTTAAAATAAATGATTATTAATAGACTAATATTAAGTCTTTATACATTAAATCCTATATTGCACGTAATAATTTAAATTAAGGTTTAAATTTTATAATCACTTATAGTTAAGTCTAATGGAGAAACGTAAACTCTTCCCAAAACTAGCCTGTGCATCAGTTGTCGAAGTCATAACGTATTTTGGGGGAGAATAAAGTTTAATTATTTTTGTATGTATTGAATTGTATTTTTAGTCTATTTAGGTTATAACTACTTATCAGAAAATGCCACTTTTTCTCCTCACGTATTTGCCAACGACATTTGTCACAAGCTTAATTGCTTTTGAATCCTTTCATTTAAAATTTAGCAATTACTTGACTGCTATTCATCCAAAAATCTATGATTTTATCAACATTAAAAAAAATATTCCAAACATTTTAAAAAAAGATTCCAACTACATTACATGAAATATACAGCCGTATGCGAATTCAGAGTCAACCACATTCCATGGAATATAGAAGCTCTTAAATACCTTAAACTAATCATTGCTGTAATCGATTTTAAGGATCTATACATTTTCAGCAGTCATAGAGGAGCATAAATGGAGAAAATTCAACTAAAAAATGAAAAAGACATTGCAATTACTAACAATTTTGTGTATTTGTGCACGAAAATGTGACTTAAAATCGTTATAACTTATTTCGGAAATATGCACCGAAATACAAGGACGTTAACACGAGACACCGAAATCAGACGTTTTATTTCACCAAAAATCACGCAAATACCTATAGCTAATGTTGATTGTGATCGTTACACAATTTTAATATATCGTAAAGTCATGCTAATGCATATTAAACCTACAAAATAAAAAAGCATGATGAGAGACTAACGACAGTAAAAAAAAAAAAAATTGTAAAAAAGTGTGGTTGTGAAACTCACATAACTTTCTCTGACCAAATAAGGTTTGCCTTATAACCTATTACGTATGACATTCTCTATGAAAATTAGTTTTTAAAATTAAGAGGATGTCGTTACCACATCGTATCGCATCCCCAAAGGATACATAATAGGGCCCGGATTTTTATGTGCTAATAAACTTAAAAATATTTATTTTTTATGTGCTAAAAATGTTTAAAATATGTGCTAAAACTAAAAAAAAAAAAAAATTCTGAAAAAGAAACAAAAACACCAGAATGTGTATTGAAACTCACCAATTGCAGTTAAAAATCAGATGTAAAATGCTGATTGGAGTTGCAGTGCCCAACAAATGTAATCTCCAGATTATGGATCACAAATCCTTGCCTATTATCCGAGAATAATGCCTTACATTGAGAAAAGGAACGTTCTACATCACACAATGTTAACCATGCATATTTGAAGAGGTGTACTTTATATCACTAACACACACACGATCAAGTTCACTTATGTTTTGGCCTTCCAAAACTTGAGCGACTTTGCGGAGGGTTTGGTTGCCACCATTTTTCTCAAACATACCTTTCAATTTTGTTGTTAGAACTTCTATTTTCAAACCTGAGATAGTGTTAAGTTGCCTTTCAACATATTGTATTTCTTTAACTGAACTATGTAATGTTGAGATTGGGTTCTGTTCTTCCCTGATAAGCAAGTGCAAGTGATTCACTCTCACCTCATTGCAAGTGAAGCATTTGTGTTGAATTCATTCGAGATATAAATTTTTGTTGTAAAATGTTAAAAGAGAATGAGGAAAAGTACTAAAATATTTATTTATTGAGAATATATCGAAAATATTTATTCATATAACTTTTTCGTAAAACATATATTTTTATGTGAAATAAAATTTAGAATTTGCTGTTATTGGACCTTCACATGAGCATCAGGAAAAAAAATACATAAAAAATCCGGAAAAGTACTAAAATATGTATATATGGAGAAAATATCGAAAATATTTATTCACATAACTTTTTTTGTAAAATATGTGTTTTTATGTGAAATAAAATTTGGAATTTGCGTTTGCCGGACCTCGATTTGGATATAAAACTTTGTTTTAGGAATGTATGCATCAGGAAAAAAAAATATTTTTTTACATGCAAATCCGGGCCCTATACATAACCCAAATAAAATCAGTTTAATCCACTCTTTACTCTAAGCATGGCCAATACATCTTTCTAACTTCACATTCTGATATAGAATGAGAGGCCATATTGCAAAGAGCACGTGTTCAGTTGCTTGAAACCTGATGCACAGCTTTATTGCTCACCAGGCAAGACTGAGTTTCCACAAACAGTCAGTGGCTTATAAACTATCCTTTAGATAATTTTTACGAAAAAAAAAAATTGTTTCAAAAAAAAGTTTTAGCTCTTGGTTTAAGCACCTCATGAACAAAATTTAAAGAAATTCGTTAGAGCCGTTCTCGAGAAAATCGCGAAAAACGACATAGGTGCAGAGAAAATAGAAAATAGGAAAAGAGAAAATTGTCGCAAATCTTCATGCCACATCCCCAGAAGGTACCTAACCCAAATGATATATTGTTAAAATTATAATTGATATACCAATTATTATAAGTTCTTGGTTAAATTGATGAAATCATTTAATTAATCCTATTATTATAATAAAAGCGCCAATAGCCCCGGCAAGAGGTCATGGGCTATAATTTACTAAGTGGAAAAAAAAATTGTTTCAAAAAAAAGTTTTAGCTCTTGGTTTAAGCACCTCATGAACAAAATTTAAAGAAATTCGTTAGAGCCGTTCTCGAGAAAATCGCGAAAAACGACATAGGTGCAGAGAAAATAGAAAATAGGAAAAGAGAAAATTGTCGCAAATCTTCATGCCACATCCCCAGAAGGTACCTAACCCAAATACAAAATTTTGTTTTCGTAGGATTTTTTGTTCTGGTGCAAGGCTGTTCACAGACACACACACACAAACACAGGCATGTTTCCGAAAATAGTATTTTTGGATTCAGGGAACCTCAAAACGTTTATTTATGTTTAAAACTCTACTTCGAATATGGGAGTCGAAAACAATACTTCCTATAGGCCTACCTATAGTACCTATGGTAAAGACAGAGAAAGTAGAAAAGTTCATACTTTCATGTAGCATACTTTATAGTGCTTGATGGTTTTATATCCCCCCTTACATGATGATTAGCTTAAAAAAGCCCTGGAATTAAAAGATGAGAATCCTAATTAGTGAGAAAGGAAAGCATATAGGCTACAGTGAAATCTCGATACGATTTCGCAGGCACAAGAAAAATATATTGTTGTAGAGAGATATATTGTTATATCGAGAATTTACAAAAAATGTTGAAATTTTGGTAGTATATAGGAAACAACTTCAATAGTTGAAATTTTATAAGTATTTAGAGAAATAAAGAATTTTATCACAATACTGCTATACTGTACTGTATTCACTCCACCCTTAAATTATTAGGCCTATACTATGAGCAAACACATTTTGCATTGCATTATAGCACAGCACCATGAATAGGATGACTCATTTTTGTCCATTTTGTAAAAGTCAGAAATGACAGTCGGTTTAGCTTTTTTTATGAACAGGATATACAAAATTCCCTTATTTGATTCGAGGTTCACTAAATGGCATTCTGGCACCGATGGAACACTCGAAAGAAAATTCTGTAGAGCCTCGCAAGCACAGAACACATACATAGAGGCTATGGCTTCGATTGCGGTTAAGGTTCTTAGATGCACACTTTGTTCTACCTTCTCTTCTTCATCTTCCGCCTGCTTGTTTTGGATTTCCTCAATGTTTTCTTCCCTTAGCTCCGGGGAGTTCATGATTTGCACTTTCACGATCTATTTTTATCCTTGTACCGAGGAAAAGGTATTTTACGGGGATTCTAGATGTAATCGTAATGGAGAGGTTTATCGTTATTAAGAGTATCGTAAACCGAGGGGAATTTTACATTATTTTAATGGAAAAAATGCCGGGACCAAAATATTTTAACGTTATAAAGAGTACTATCGTTATATCGGTAATCGTTGTACGGGGATTTCACTGTATTCCGAAAGCAATAAGCGTAGAGCATGTTAAATTTTGACTCAATATTAGTTAGTGATCCAAGTCATGTCATGATTCATGGTGGGGAACCAGAAAACTAGAATATCTGCACAGGTTGTAAGTGATCAGAAGGTACAGTTTTTATTCAACACGTGCTGTAATACCATAAACAGTGCATCGATCCTAGAATGCTACATTCGCAACGCTTCGACCTGCTCTCGGCTTCTTCCTGTTTTTATTATTATTAGTTAGCGATCTACTGTATAACCAGAACCCGCACTTCTGTATTATTATAATGTAGTGCCATTGAGACATGGTACACGTACATGCACTTCATAATTTATGGTGCACGTACGTGCACTTCATAATGATGTACAGGATTATAATGAGGGCTTGAAGTAAACAAAGTTGTGATTTTTTCTTTTTAATGGAAATGGCGTTTTTACGGTAATAAAAATACAACCTAGCTCTATAACATAAACTAATATTAAAGATAATGAATACCTGTTTCTCTAGCCTGCTTGATTTCAAAACAGAACTTCTAGCAAAAGACACACCTTCACGAAGTAAATGTAACTCATATGGCATATTACTCGTAGTTATGTATGATCCAAGTGTAAAAAACGAGATTTTATTTTGAGAGTAAGTTATGTTTGCGAACGAGCCCGTGAGGTCGAGGGTAGCAATCCTACAAGAAAAATAAAATGATTTTAGCATGTGTATCATACACTATATTTTAGACAGCCGTTGATATTGTGTGAAATAATATTATTATGTACCATGTAGCCCTTTTAGGAGGCTTTCAGCTGCCCTGCCTTCTAGTATGCACATGCGCAGAGAGAGCAATTGATTTCCTCGTGCATTGCTGTCAATACAAGGGATGGAATGGACAACATTTTCAGCCACCAAGTAGGCCTATGACTATTCTTGCGATCACCACACCAAGAAACACGTATTTAATAAGACGTAACATTTCCAATTTTCATCAAACTGAGTCTATTTAATAATAATTTGAAGTTATTCTTAACTAAAAGAGTATTTTCCGTGCGACTGTAATCATAGTTGGTGTCAATACAGCACTCCATTGTCACTCCAGATTTTATAGCAGCTAGTGCGATAATGTGCAACTTTTACTTCGTGTGTCTTTTGTCAGAAGTTATACTTCTAATTCAATTTAATCCGCTGTAATCAATCGCATGGAAAATACACTTCTAGTTAACAATATTGTTTTGTATATGATTACTAAATAGACTCAGTTTGGTAAAAATTGAAAATGTTAAAACTTAATACGCCTTCTTAAATGTTAAACACTTCACGGTGTCTCAAAAATCTTCATACTTGGTGGTTGAGAAACGCTGTCTTTATTGTAAGCCGTACACCAGAAAATCAATAACCTTTGTATGTGACAAGGCAGCTCGACACTCCAATATGGCTACCCGGTATGTAATTCATTATATAAGTGTAATATTTATTACGTTTTCTCAAATATTAACGGCTGTCTGAAAAGTAGTGTATGATGCACATGGTGGAATTATTTTATTTTTCTCGCAGGATTGCTACTTTCGGACTCGTTTCGCAAATATACCTACTAGCAAAATGAACATTCTCTTTTACCACTCGTATCATAAATAATAATTATTGGTTATAGTAGATATTGAACGTGAATGTGTCAAGAGCTTCAACATGAATCCAGTTTGAACACTTCGGAAAGGTGTTATACCATACCCTTTTCAATACATTATACAGGGATGTTCTGAAAGTAAGTATCGTCATTTTTTTTTCACATGGAAACTTTATTACCAAAACAAATACACCATGCAATCATGAAATATACCCCTTGCACTATTTTTCAACATAGTCTCCACCGACATTGAGACATTTGTCATAGCTTGCAATCAGTTTGAAGAAACCACTCTGGTAAAACTCGGTGCCCTGCTATGCAAGGAATTGTCGCACAGCCTTCTCCACCTCAGCATTGTTTTGGAAGTGACGTCCCGAGAGTGCGGCTTTCATTGCATGGAACAGGTGCCTTCCTTCACTGAACATGCAACACCAGCGACCAATAATTTGATGAGACATGACCTCTTCACCATACACAGTCTGTAGGCGTCCATGGATGATGGACACACTAGTCCTACATGCCCATTCATACCGGATAACAGCATGTACTTCCATTGTCGACCACGTTTTCAGTACACGTCCATCTGCCATCGTGATTTGTACTCAAATAACCTCGGGCACGCCAGTCTACTGCTACTCTCTCTTCTTCGGGACTCTACTCATGCATCGTTTCTCCTCTGCTGACGCTCTTTCCGTCGTTGAACCAGCAATAGGTGTCGATTCTTATGGCAGTTGTTTGCTTCATCTGCTTTACCATCTTCACTTTTTAAAAAAACGACGAAACTTACTTTTGGAACATCCCTCGTATATAGTTCATCATTTCATTCTAGATAAGTCTCATATCTTTCAGAAAAAATAGGAGATTAATTCTGTACGCATATCCGAGGGAATCATTTCCCTTATTTCCCCTAGAACACCGAAGAGCGTGAAAGAACCCACATTTTCATATTTTACCCTTTTTATTTCCAAAACTTGTCGCCATATAACCTTATTTTTAGTTATTGTCTCTCATTGTACAAAAAACGACCTCTCCTTCCTCGAAATCTATATGACAAAATATATTCTCGTAGTCCTAGAGTTGAAAAACTGCTTTTCCCGAAAAGTTACTTACTTCAGATCTTCGGGGTTTTAAGTGATAATGTCGTTAAGAGAAAACAACACGATTACTTCGCATATATTTTCTTGTTCTGGAGACTTGGCTTAGTATTACTTACTATTAGTCCTACCAGTAAAAAAAAATGCTCTCATGTCAGGGGCGGTAATGTCAGTGTTCCTCTAATACCCTCTCTTGCGATAAAAACACACTTTCAAAATGGGATCCTCTTACGAATAAGACTGTTAAGAATTGATATTTTCTTTTAGTCTTTAATTAATAAGAATACAGATCTTCAATCCTTGCTATTTTGCCTATTACATTGAAATAATTATTGGGCTACATATATAAATCTATTTTTATATCCACACAGAAACACAGCACACAACAAATTTGTGACTGAAAATTAATATAGTAGTATCCTATATTGACTCTAAATGAAATATGTCTGTGGTTAATTTTTAAGAATACATTATTCATATCCATAAAATGTGATGTATGAGAAAAGCATTTACGACTATGTGAGTACGAGGCACACTGAAGTGTGTTCAACAGTGTCTTATAAAGACTACTATGAACAATTAAATAGCACAGGGTTCAGAACCAAGGCGCGAACAATGGCCTTTGACTTTCGAAACAATGTAACGCCTTTTAGACAACTTTAAATGTATGTTGCCATGCCAGCCTATTTACGAACTTAACGAAAATTATTTAGAATATTCTTTCCTGAGTTCCTGCATTAATGTTCTCGTTCAGAGTTATACATAATATTATGCTTGCAAGAAAAGCAGACAGGAAGAGGCTGCAGTTCTCTGAGGAATGCCGATTGAAAATTTGGATCACTTTTTACGTACAAAATCAGTATCTGCTTTGAAACGGACATACCAATGTATATTTTCTTTACTTAATGATTGTCGTAGTCTTTTAACTCTGGTGTAGCTTTATATTCTTATCACTATGTATGATTTATATAGCTTTCTCGCATTTAAGAAGCTGTCATACAACTCTTAACAATTTGTAATAATCAGTCATATGAATTTGTAATGGTATTCATGTTTATTTTTTATTCTATCCTTTCATAAGTAGCCTACTATAAGCAGAGGAAACAAGCGTGTTCGATTATAAAATTTCTCGCATTAAATTACGTCGTTTTGAGGACCCCTAAACCTCAAAATGAAATTTTATGAAACATGTAGGCCTATGTCTGTGTGTGGATACTGAGGATAGAAAACGAAAGATCTCGTGAGATCGAAATGTTATATTTTGGTTGATTATCATCAGATTGTGAAAACGTATCAAGCCAAAACTCTCACTGAACACTGACACACTCGCAGTTCAGAATTCTCACTTATATTTAGACGTTATTAGTTGTTATGGTTATTTAACGACAGTGGTGTACCACTTCTTAGGTCAGTGATTGTCGCAGGAGTGCAGGAATTTTGTCCTGCGGAAATTATTTTACATGCCTGTAAATTTTCAGACATGGAACCGTCACATTTACGTACACATACATGCCATTAACCTGGGCACAGAAAACCAGTGCCGTGCTGACTGCGTCTCCCTGGTTGTCTGCTTTAGATATGTCGATGGTGATTATGTTGATATTGATGCATATGTATCATTTCCTTGCTTATAATTCCTCGCTTATAATAGTTTTATAATTGCTGTATTTTTTATTCCTTCTTTCTACTTTTTTCTTACTTCCCACTTGTTCATGAGCAGCAGACATGTTAATTATGCGCAGACAGCTGCCTCGGGCAGAGATAGGTCAATCGCGAGGTTGCGCTTCCGTTTTTCCTCTGCTCCTGCACACTTCACTGAGTCTGCCATGACAATAATAATGATAAAAAAATAGCATACTAGCATGGAATTAGTAATCACACACCTTCTAAAACACATAGGCTATTCTTAGTTACACGAAAATATGTCAGTAAGAGAAGTACAGCTCATAATAATACAGTAAAATAAATGCAGCACACTCCATTCCGATGTTTTGAATTCTCTATCCTGGATGGTGAAGGTGAGATTTATTCTTTCAATATATTTTATGCTAGTGACAATTTTTGGTAGGCCTATACATGTTTATCTTGCTAAAATAATTGTGATAATAGTTTAATTTCTCTACAGTTAATTATTTTAAAAAAAAAGTTTGCAAGCAAAATGCTAGATTTCATAAAATGTTTTAGTTCCACGCTTGATTTTTTCTCTAATAGCTTTACTCTCCTTAGAAAAAAAAAAAAAAAAATTCAATTTAGGGGTTTTCTATTTTTATAAAGTAAGTATCACTTCAATAAAGAATGACGTCTACAATGAGCATTTTAACGAAAGTGTGTATATAAATACACTTACACACACTTTCGTTAAAATGCTCTTTATAAATTTCAGAAAATTGTAAAGTTCATTGTAGACGCCATTCTTTATTGAAATAGTACTTACTTTCTAAAAATAGCAAAGAGAAAATTTAACGAAACAAGCTTTAGAGAATATCATATTTAAAGAATATTATACAAAGTACAGAATGTGTAAGTAATGTAAAAATTTAAAGAATATAAGAATTCAAGATATATAGAATATAATAATTCAGCTTAAAATTGCGGAAAAATGGGTTCGGATCCGGCTGAGGTCGATGGATTTTTCAGGGCATAAAAACCCTGGGTACAAAGTTCTCTGGGAGGGACTATAAACCGCGGGTCCTGTATCGTAAACTTACGGCACGTTACAGAACTCCAAGCCTAAATTTATCCTCTGAACCGAATTCCCCGGCCCTTCCATACGTCCAAGTTAGATTTTTCTAGCTGGTCATCGAGGCGTTGAGCTTACCACCTGTTTGTCCTAGGGAAAATAAGCGCAACTAAATAAAGTCTTATGTTGTAATCTCTACTTGTTGGTCTATTCCCGATCTGAGTGTGACAGGATACTATCCATCCGTCCTGTTATTGGGAATGGAGTACTCTGATTGACTCATTTCACGTTAATTCTTCATCTTTATTGGTCCAAATGCAAAGAGTCAATTCAGAACCTAAATTGTATAAGAAGCTTTTCATTATAAATTTTATTAGTAAAATATTGAAGTAGTAAGTCCATATATAACAGGCAGATGCTGTATTTAAAAACTGTCAGAAATAATTCTATTTGTGTATCTCGAACTGTGATGCATTGGCGGGGAAGCTACATGATACCGCCATTTATACAGATAAATAAACTTGTTGAATCGGGATGAATTACATTGGTTAAACATGTAGTTCTGTGTAAGCCTAAGTTCCATAATAAGGAGAGAGGCAAGTTTAGTTAAAATATTTCCGCCACTTCAAAATGACAGTACTACCAAGAAAATTGCGACAAATCCTTTTTTCATTGTACAAGCATTCTTGCATATCTGATATAATGGACTAGCTTAAAAGACCCGGCGTCGCCCGGGTTTTGTATTTTGTAATTTGAAATTAGCTTATGAAGGATTTTCAATTTTAAATTCTAGGTCCTTATATAGGCATTTATAATTTGAAATAGGAAGAACGACTTATTACACTCAAACTATTCCCTCAGAAAACGCTTGATATAGTTTTTTATGGCTCATAGAGGATCTAGAATGTTGCATCCCATCGCTTGTACAGTGCACAGCAAGCCTGGTAGAGGTTTAAATAAGAAGAAACAGAAATTCCTGTAACATAAAATTGTAATATCGAGGCGGGAAATTTCCCACTCTTATGTTACCATAAAGCATTATCACTTTCATACTTTTCTCTCCAAAAACCTGCGATATAATATAATAATATACACATTACCATACCTCGTTTTGTTTTCTCTATGTCCAGGGTAGAGAAAGTTATGTGATTCCATTATTTTAGTGGATTTCATTCTGTAATATTTATTTATAACATGAATTATTTTGATAACTTCTCTTATTTGTCAAAAGTGCATTTCAATTGTTTTTTCCAAGCCCACCTGATGATACCATTTGGCAACAATATATTCTGTGATTTGGAATTGATAATTCTATGTAAAAAGGGATTAAGTATTTTCAAAAACATTTAATTTTTGGCATTTAGAATCATAATTTTTCAAAATCCTTTCTTAGTGAGCACCTACATTATGAAACGAAGGTACTGTCAAAATTCCAAGTCTCTACCTGTTATAGTTTAGGCTGTACGTTGATTCCTGTCATTCAGTCAATCAGTCAGTCAGTCATTCATTCAGTCAGGACAAAGCCTTTTATATATATAGAGACTAGCATGTGCCCGCGGCTTCGCCCGCGATAATTATTTCAAAAATTAAAAATCAAGAGCATAATAGTTATATCATTATATTTATTAACTCCTTAATCACGTGGACTACATACCACGATTAGATAGTATCGTCTGGTAAAAGCGTCCTCAGATTCGAGGTCCTTGGCCCAGAAAACCCCTGTACAGTGAGTTTCGTCCAACTGAACAACGTTTGACCATATTTAGGCCCATGTTGATTATCCCACTTATAATAATAATAAGAAGAAGAAGAAGAAGAAGAAGAAGAAAAAGAATAATCCTCTTCGGGATTAGGATGAAAATTTCATATGTATGCGTGCCTTGACATTAAAAACAAATGAATCGACCAGCGTGAGCTACAACATTCAAGCGATCGCGAAAGTTTCATTTCCAAGGTTTGACAAAAATAGCCAAAGCCAGCTGTAATTGATTTGACATTGAAATATATTACGCTTCGGAAACGCAAAAAATGCACGTTTTCTGCCCGTTTTCCACTCATTTTTGGCATTTAGAATCAGAATTTTTCAAAATCCTTTCTTATTGAGCATCTACATTAGGAAACGAAGGCACTGTCAAAATTCCAAGTCTCTACCTGTTATAGTTTAGGCTGTACGTTGATTCCTGTCATTCAGTCAGTCAGTCAGTCATTCATTCAGTCAGTCAGGAAAAAGCCTTTTATATATATAGAGATTCTTCTTTATCATCAATACCCCTGTTGGAAAAATTAGGTTCAGACAAGCAAACCCTTTTGTTATTATTATTATTATTATTATTATTATTATTATTATTAGTATTATTAGTTGTTCGCGCATGAGCCCATGTAGGACTACGCAAAGTACTTAGAGACGTTTCTGTGTTTTTCTTTGACTCCCTATTGCTTTCATCTTTTGGCTGTGAGCTTCCTTCCTCTCGTTTGTCCATGTTGTTCCAGTTTTTTTCTTCTTCAGTCTTTCCTTTTGGTCAACTTCCCACTTATGCACCTTAATTCTAAAGCTATCTCTTTTCAAAATATCTTCTGGAGTAATTTCTGTCAGTTTTAAGTCATTTTTTTACTTCACCAATCCATTTCATAGTATGTACTTTTGCTTTACTTCTGCTTTCATAGAATTCCAATATTTGTTTTGGGAGCCTGTTTGAATTCATTCGTTTAATATGTCCATAAAATTTTAACCTTCGTTTTCTGATATCACTATGAATGTCTGTATATGTTTTATTTCCTTTTTACTCCTAAGTCTGTATTCTTCACCTACGCTTCGTGGGCCTAAATTTTTTCTTATAATTTTGCACTAATTTTTTATTGTATTTTCTACATCTGTTTTTCTGTTCAAAATTAGAGTTTCGGCTCCACAAAGGTACTCGGGTTTAATTACAGTGTTATAGTGCCTCAATTTTGTATATTTAGACATGCACTTCTTATTATAGATCTTTTGTGTCAGCCGATATGCTGTGTCCATTTTTTGGCATCTACTTTTGTTGTTTTACCAAGAGCATGTCTACAGCAACTAATATTATCACTTTTCTCAATGACATATTTATAGGAAATTGCTCACAATCTCAATCAGACGCCATATTTTTTGACCTGAGCAGAGCATTTGATGTAGTTAATCACGATCTTCTTGTTAAAAAGTTGAGTAATTTAGGTCTACATAACAAGTATGTCAATTGGTTTTCAAGTTATTTAAGAAACAGATCTGCTCGGGTTAGAATATCTAATTATCTTTCTGAGCCTTTTCACATACCAGATGGTGTACCCCAGGGGTCAGTATTGGGTCCCTTCTTGTTCTTAGTTTTCATAAATGACTTAGCTAACATACTAACATGTAAGAAAATAGCATACGCTGACGACCTATGTATATGGAATAAAATATCTACGGTTTCGGATTGCAAACTATTGCAATGGAATATTGATTGCATAAATCAATGGTGCAATTCAAATTTTATGATCATTAACACCACTAAGACCCAGAGTATGATATTTAGCAGGAAAACAAATCAAATAATATACAATTATCGTCTTGGCCAAAATATAATAGCTCGTTCAGAAAATATAAAGTATCTGGGAGTGTACTTAGACTCGAAATTATACTTCCATGTCCACATTGACCATATTTTCACACAGGCTTTAAAAACTCTTGGACTAGTTCGATTAATTTTTCATAATTTAAAAAGCATAGAGTCATTAATTACTCTTTACAAATCTTTAATTCGTAGTGGCTTAGAATATTGCAGTGTTGCATATAATAGCATTACTGTATCTGACAGTAATAAGCTGGAACGAATACAGAGAAAATTTGTTTCCCTTACACGTAGTAAGTTTAACAGAAATCTGGACTATGAGGAAGTACTTAAGCTATTAAACCTGGAAACATTATATAATAGGCGTATTTCAGCAGATGCTAATTTCATAGCTAAAGTCTTTCGTGGGGAAATACATTGCAAATCAATTTTAGATAGCATAGGGCTCTCTGTCCCCTATGCAAGAACAAGAACAAGAAATCGAACAATTTTTGCGGTACAACAGCCATATGAAATCCCTTCTAACAGAATGGCTATCGCTTGCAATGCCCTATTTAAAAATTCTGATATATTCCACATGCAATGATTATTATTATTATTATAATTATTAGTATTATTATTATTATTATTTTGTTGTACAACAACCTTACACAGTTTCTTGTTTCATATTGGCCATTGTTTTTAATACGTTGTTCAGAATTTCAGATATATTCCACAAGCAATGATTCCAAAACGCTAAAATATTTTTAAATATAAGTGTTTGACCTAGTTTCCTTAAACCAGAATGGTTTCATATCAAATCTGTAACATATGAACAGAGACATTCCACCACTTGGAATGTGATGACTAGTCTAAACATGCTGACCTCACAAAATTGATCAATGAGGCTTACAAAGCTGACTAGACATACTTACAAGTCATATGTCTTATTATGAATCGTTATGTAATTATGTTATTCCTGTCTGTATGTCTCCTATTATTATTGTATATCATCATCATTGTTATTCATCATCATCAAAAACATCATTCATGTATCATCAATCCATATTATATAAGAAGCCTACTGTTTAAAATTTGTAAAAATTGTATGTAGCTTCTCTAAATAAATAATTGAAATTGAAATTGAAAATTATTATTATTATTATTTTATATATCATTATTTTAAATCTTCTTTAATTTTATGACCCTGATCTTTCTGGACTTATTCTAGTTCCACAAGTTGGATGCGTTTTAATCTTTATTACAACTATTTTTGTAACTTTTATCTCCGATATTGTGAGTCACTAAGTTGTTTTCTGACCGATACTCGTTATGGCCCTATGGCCTTAACTCCTCCAGGTTAAGTGAATGAATTAAACATGAAATTGAATTTTCAAACCGCACTCACGCTCTACCGGGTATTCGTCCAACTACAGTCTTAAATTCTGATGTTTCATTTGTCTGTTCGGACTGGATTATAGTTCACTGGTCGTATATCTTTAGCACAACGGAAACTGTAAACTCTAAGGTTGCAGCGTTCTCTTCCGTTTGTGTTGTAGTATATCAAACATGTTGGAAGAAATTGTTACTGCAAGTGAAAAATATATTATTTGAGGAATTAATGATATCATGGCATATATAATTTGCTCTTATAATTTACTAATATTTTTCTCATATAATGCTTAAAAAGAAAAGAAACCTATTTAAAAGGGTACTTTCACAGCCTAAAAGCCGCCCATTTGAAATCCACCTTTCTAGGCAGACCTGCATACACATCAACTTAATGTTTCAATAGCAGTAGAGCACACAGAATATTGAAAATATGTAAATGTTTAAACAAATTCGTACCTTTGTGAAAAACAAGTTATGGGTTATCGCACTTACGAATTTTGTAACGACGAATCCGGATTAACGCCTATTTTGAGTAGGCTGCAACCTGGACGCAAATTATCACAGGGTGATACCCTTCTCTATACATTCTTCTCAGAATTCAATAATATATTGCAATAGGACTAACGTCATAGATAGTATTTCTGCAGGATTTAGGCTAAATGTTGAAATTACTGTCAAGTGCCCTAACATTAATAAGTGGTCATGTTTTGATCTTGGACAAGCAGGATTCATCTGTGCACTTCTTAGTTCAGTTTATGTTATTAAAATGATATGCAATAATGATGGGTGAAATGGTAGTCAGCAACAGAGAATTTTCACGTGTGAGCGCATAAAAAAAAATATAGTCTGGGGTGACACACTGTGTTAATCTGGCCCTGTGCAACCAAGTAACAGGGCAGATCCTTAAATGAATGTTTTATCGTAGTAGTTTTAAGTAAGCAACACTATAAAGGCAAAATGATAGTTTATATTTGGTAAATATAATAAGAAAATTAATTATTTAAACCCAGATGACTATTCAACATCCCCTTAATGTTATGGAGTTGCTCAAATAAACTACGCAATGGTAACCCTGTAGTCCATGTACGAACTGCAGCATGAGACATAATTTAATATAGATTTACGTGTTTGCAGATAAACGCTATCATGAGCGAGACACTTCTTATTAATACTCTGTCATAGTAAATTCCATAAAAGACAGTCATATTGCCGTGCTGGGTGTTGTGTAGTAATGTTTCAGAGCACCGGACTGCTGGAGTTTCTCTCCGGACAATGTCAAGGCTGTGACCAACTTTCTAGCTGCTGTTAAGGTCAATTCGATAAAACTGCTACTCCATTGCTACTCACGGTAAATCTCCCCTCTTTATTTAGGAAGTACAATGGAGATAAATTCATTAATGTAAGAAAAACAAGTAAATGATGAAGACTTTTTCCTAGTACAAACATTATCATAGCTAAGATTCAATAGCGGTGTGAGTATTTGAATAGAAAGGGGTTAACGCTGAAAATCCTAGCAATTAAAATATTGCAGGTTTATCAGATGATTACTTTCCAAATGATGGCATTTATCTTAAATTGGAGTACATTGTTTGGAAAAGGCGGACCTTATTAAATCATCACGTCTGCAGATAGACTATGTTAAATTAAACAATGTCCGCTGCCGTAAAAAAAAGTTGGTAGCGTGGCTGGATTCATGGCTGGATTAGATTCCCGGTCGGGTCGGACATTTCTCAGTAGTGGATATTTTTGTCAGGACTAGATGTTGTCCCTCATCAGGTGAGAGGCAATGGGAAATCTTCACGGTAATACCCTCACCTGAAAGAGTCGAGTTACGGTAGTGATCCCGTGGCTTCGTTCCGGGTTCGAACTTGATTCGGGCAGAACATTCATCATCAATAATTGTTAGATCTCCATTAATAGGAATTTTCACTTTAACTAATTCTTTATAAATAAGTAAGTTATTTATGAAATTCTAAGCAAATAAGGTGTTTTTAAAGCAATAAAACCTTTCACAAACTTAATTAGGAGTCCACGTGTCTCTTCAATATAATAATTCCATATCAAAGTTGAAGATCTCTAAACAGTAATTTTAAGGGCTTCCATATATAAAAACAGTACAGTAAATGGACATAAAGCAGAAAAATGCTGCCAGAGAGGATTCCAGCGAAATAAGTTTCCAGTAATGTCTACCTGATACTCGTTTAAGGCACTAACACCCAAAAATTGGTTTCTCAGTATTGTATTTTAGTTACACAGTTTTTCTGAAACAAACAACAGAAGTCATTCCATCAGAACTAAGTTCAGATTTCTGATCACGTGATCAGTAACTCTGAGGGCTTCCATGAGTAAGAAAAACAGAACAGGGTATTGACTGAAGAAAGAAGCCGGCTACCAGAGAATGCAGCGAAATTGAGCTGCAAGAAAGCTAACATTAATAGCTTATACTTCTTGAAAGTAGGGCTGTGCCGATTAATCGGCTCGATTAATCGATTAAACATTTAATCGTCGATCAATTACATTTTCCGATTAATCGGTTTAGTCGAATTCTGAAAAACGTTTTTCGAGAAATGGGTCAAATGACCAAACTCCTTTCTCTCTCTTCTCCGGCCTTGGCACATTATCAATCAGCCTATTGTGTCCAAACAATTCCCGTTATTCAGAAACCTGAAGGGTAGTTTAGTTTTGCAAGGTTTACCGTGATACTGAATATTCAGTATACTAAAGGGAATAAAGTTATCTTACTGGAATCTAGCAGATTGCTGCACACACAGTTATGTATATATTTTCTCACTAATTAACTAATAATGGTATTCATTAATTCAGGATTTCTTCTGATTATCTGTAGTCTAGAAGTTATTAAACGTGTAAAACAATATTAATTGTACACTTTGGTTTCGTTTAAAATACCGACCTGTTTGTCGATTAATCAGGCCCTACTTGAAAGTCTAAACGAAATAAAACTCAGTTAGGGCAGGTTACTAGATGTCCGTATTTAACAGGACATTTCCGTATGTTTTAAGGGTGTCTGGCGTCCGTATTTATTTTTTAAAATCTGCAATATATCCGTATTTTTGTCTAAACAAGGTTTGTTTTATTAACTGAAAAAAGGATGCTTTTGTTTCCAAATTTCACCAAAAGATGTATCTGAGTATCGTACCACAATCTAATTTCTACTGAAACCGTAATCTCTTTGCACGCTTGTGCACGTTTTACCGTTATTATTATCGGTATTATTTCCATTTGGAAGAAATTTCGAATTAACATTCTGCATTAGACCTAGAGATGACCAGAATGTTACGAAATATTAAGTGCTGTATTATGCTGTGAGTTTTATTTTGTGGGTCCAGTTCACAGACCTAAACTGGGAAAAGTTTACTGCTGAATTGGAACACAAATGCTTAAAAAAGGGCCGTTCCGATGAAGAAGCTGAGTATTTATTTATCAAAGCTGGGATATAGGTCTTTGGTGCTAACCGTGGAGCACTTGATGTCTGTGAAGTTCAACTTAAATAATTAAAATGTTCTCAATTTTATAATTATTATAAAAAAAAAGTTCGTCAGATAAATTGGGATAGCTAGTATTGAATAAGAATGTACATACAGGCTCAAGTGCTTTAAATTAAAATTGCTAGTTAAATGTGGGCCACAAAAATAAAGGCGTTCAGTAATTTTAATGTGTCCTTCTTTTGTTTGTATTTCTAGTCTCAAATGCTCTCCTTTCCATCTATAACCATCTGGTAACCCTACGTTAAGCCAATAATTAATTTGTGATCTGATGTATTGTTCTGAAAAACTCAACAAAAATATGAAATTTTTCTTGAGATTATAAAGAGAACAACTGGCCATAGTGTAAAAAAATACTAGACCTCCTAAAACGAGTAGTAGTTACTAGTGTCAATAGAAACCAATATAAAATCTTATAAGTTTTAAAGTTTATTGCAAGACGTGAAAAACAAAAAGATTATTCTCCACCAAATAGCTATACTCAAAAACTGAATGTTAACTATTACAGAGACTGTTTGCACTGATATTGGAACTTTTTTTCGTGTTCCAGAAACGATTTTTTTTTAATTGTTTTTCATTGGTTTTTTAAGTATTGAAATTACGATATACGATTTCGATATAAACGCTTGAATAGTACCAGGGAAATTATTCTAGTTGATTTCTTTCGTTATACTAGGCCTACATATTTTTAAGGATCTGAATTGCTTAACAAATAATAGGAATATGTAAACATTATAAAACCTACAAATATACACCGTTAACCGGTCCGGGACGCGGAAAATATTTCCCCCAAAATGTTAAATTAATATTGTTACCTGTTATCTTCATTAACAAAAATTTTTGCGTGTGGCAATCTTACCAAGCGACGAAGAGGCAAAAATCTCATTTCATTATCAGTTTGTTAGAAGAAAGATGACTGTTTGACAACAATCACTATTGTTTAAAAAGTAAGCTACTGTTGAAAAATACGGTAATTGGTCACCCACTTCTACTGTGGATATCTGCTATAGTGATGAGAGCGTTGGTAGTTTTTGTGATTTTTCCCACATTTAGACAAGAGGAAATATTCACATGAAATTCTTAGAGAGTAAATTGAAACCAAGGAAATTCCAGTGGAGCTGATGCCTTTAATAAAGACTGTTCAGTTCATTAACAGCTCAACAGCAGGAAGTGAAAATCTTTCAGTGCAATGAATGGGGTCCACACTAAAAAGAAATATCGGCTATTGATTGCAAGTTGAAGCTAATTATTTGCTATAAGTAACGTTGGAACTCTAGCGCATATGTTTAACCTACAGCCTGTGAAGTAACGGATGCGAGAGAGGAACTGGAAACAAGAAGCCACTGATCCTGACACCCAATACAAGTCCATTTGACAATTGCTGAATTAATAAAGCGAAATCCTGTAATTATTTTGTTTAAACTAAATCACTAGGTACATGTACGTGTATGTATGTGTATGTGTGATTTTGTGCACGTATATGTGAGTGAGTGTAGTCCACCGGGTCGCAAGCGACCTTTGGTGATCCCTTAAGAGAATCACAGCGGATTTGTTTCTGGGTTGTGCCAGTCCCCTACGTAACAATTAATCCTAAAGACAACACAAACATCCAGTCCTGAAACCGGGGAAGGTTTTTTCATTACTGAGAAACACCCAACCCGGCCGGGAATCAAACGAACATGGAAGGCATGCGCGTTACCGACTCACAGCGGCGAATTGTTTGTATATGTTACCGGCATTGTGTGAAATCCCGGTATTCTATAGAATGCCTAGGTAATGTATAGAATGCCTGATGGTTTTAGGTCAACTATGAAATATAAGTTTTTGTGAAAATGTTACATACTTTTCCTAGGCATTCTATACAATTCCTAGGTATTATACAGAATGACCAGTACCGTTTACGCAAAGTGTTGAAAGGGAACAAGATGAAGGGAACAAGATGAAAAGCATTTGAAACTGAAAGAACAAAACTACGAAATAAAGCACAGGATATTCTTACCGGAAAATAATGAAAGCAGAACTGAGATTGAAGTACTTGTTACAGTAAGGACTCACCAATGAAATTAAAACCTAATTTTCTCAGCAGCCTGTCTTATTCATACAAAGAAGTCCTACAACTAACACAAGTCAACAAAATTTTAAAAGTTTTTTGTATCCGAAATAAAATGTATCAAATCTTATGTAATTTGGCCTCCTAAATTCGAAAATGGCAGTAATTTTTTTTATTAGTTCTCGTTTAGAAGATATCGGCTATATAGCCTTCATTGTTGTCCGTGCAAGAAAATATACGTAGTCTTTAATCACATACCTCATAAACGTGGTCTTTTGCCTTCTCTAGTATACTTTACCTTAGGAGCATCTCTTACTACAGACCAGCAGTAGTCAGCAATCATAGACGTGTTCCATTTCCCCTGATAACGTCGTTCTAGAGTAGTGATGTCTTGGTGGAAACGTTCACCATGCTTGTCGCTTACTGCTCCAAGATTGTCAGAGAAGAAGACCAGGTGAGAGTGAAGGAAATGCATCTTGAGGGACATGTTGCATTCCATTCTATTATAAGCCATCAACATATTGTCCACTAATGTTCTGTAATTAGACGCCCTTTTGTTGCCAAGGAAATTAAGTACAACTCTAGTGAACGCTACCCATGCAGTTTTCTCCTTGCCTGTTTGTTAGAAGTCCATGAAAATGTTCATCAGCCATTAGTTTTCTTATTTGGGGACCTATGTTAAATGTTAAATGTTAAATGTTGGATGCCTGTCGGAGAACACAGAGTGTATAGACATGGTCAAGGAAATAAAATTACATCAAGTCAGACACATCACAATTAAAAAATTCACTCATATCGTAAAATGACCTTGTAGTCAACCAACCAGAGATCACAGATTTGAAATGATTACGCTTTAGCCTAAATAATCCAGCCGGCACTTTGTTTGCAATTTTTATGGACATGGCTTCACAATTTTTCATAGTTAGAGAAAGCCTGCAGGCAGGATAGTTCAAAGAGTTTTGTTGCCTTGTTTCATAATTGTGTACATCGCTTCTAGTACTAAAAGCATTAATGTTATCTCTAACATATAAAAGAGACTCAAGTATATACTGAGAAGTAATAGTCAATATTTTAAGATCAGTAAACAGTGGTCTACAATGTTCATTCAATGGTGAATTAGTGATAATTCTAATGGCCTTCTTCTGTAGAACAAAAATCTTATTTATGTGAGAACTATTGCCCCAGAGGGTGAGTCCATAAGTTAGAATACTATGAAAATAAGCGAAATAAGCAACCCTCATGTAGGCATTAGGCACAATGGATCTTAGTCTTAAGAGAAGAAAAAGAACTCTGGATAATTTAAGGCAAATATAGTTAATATGATCTTCCCAAGTCAGTCTGTGATCTATGACAATACCCAGCATATTAAAACTGTTGGGCTCCTGAGCTTTCTTAAGAGTGAATAATAAAAATTCAGACTTAGTCTCATTGAGAAGAAAGCCATTAGCATTAAACCAATTTTTAGCAACCGCTAAATTAGACACTGCCTCCTCTTTTGCCGTTTGAACATCGTTACCTACATTTAGTAACGTTGTATCATCAGCATACATGATAGTATCTGGATTTAAATTATATGCTAAATCATTCGTGGCCACTAAGAACAAAATAGGCCCCAAAACCGAGCCCTGGGGTACTCCATAATTTACATTGCACAGATTAGACGTTTGGCCATTAAACTTGACACACTGCTTGCGCTCAGATAGGTAGGAAGACAAAGTGGTCAATTCATTCTCCGCGAAACCCAAGTAGTGCAGTTTCTGTATTAATACATCATGTTCGACACAGTCGAAGGCCTTACTTAGGTCGCAAAAAGATGCATGAAGAGAATTGCTTTCCTCAAAGACGTCTAAAACTTTTTTTACTAGATATCTGACCGCACCAGTGGAGCTGTGGCCAAATCTAAAACCGTATTGGTTATTGTAGTACAAATTCTCGGATTCTAAATAGTCACATATCTGTTTTTTCATTATTAATTCGAATACTTTAGAAAATACTGGTACAATTGAGATCGGCCTGTAATTAGCAGGATCGTGCTTATTTCCTTTTTTGAAGATAGGAATAACTTTAGAGATCTTCAGTGAATCAGGGAATATACCCTTAGTCAAACTGGAGTTAATGCAATTAGTAATAGGCTCAATAATAAAATGAATAATTTCTTTGAGAAAGTTATTAGACATATCATGATAATAGTCTTTTGTGTCTGAATTCTTCATACTGTTTACAACTTTCATTACATCATGAGTGGTGACCCCAGTCCATCTAAAAATAGAATTGGCAGTAGGGCTGTTCATAAGATATTCCTTAAAAGAAAGATTAGGCCGACTTATATTCTGTTTTATATTGCAGGGCTGTTCTACAAAAAAGTTATTAAATTCATTGGCAGGTATATTGGTATCGTTTACTATTGTAGAACTATTAGCTTTAATTAAGGACCATACAGCTTTACTCTTATTAACGGAAGATTCAATATATGAAACATTAGCCTCTAACTTCGCTTGCTTAATGGAAGTTTTATATTTGAAGTTAAGATTACGCAAGCAGTGCACTAAGTTTAGATTTTTATTAACTTTAGCAATTGTACGAAGAGCCATTATTTTGTTTTTCAGGGCGGCTACATCATTATTATACCAATTCGTTTGAAAACTATGAACCATGTGTTTATTTGGCAATAACTTTCTTTTCTCTAAAGGGAAATACACACAGAAAAGTTCGTAAAACCAGTGAAAAAATTGATCAAATAGAGAAACATGGTTATTATTCTTATTCATAAGAACTGCTTCCCAGTTACACTTGTCTAAGGCACGCTTAAAAATAACCATATTGGACATATTCCGAATATATGTGTTAATGTGACCTTTAGTAGGTTCACTGTTTGAATTAATGCTAATTTTGCTTATAATGGCATCATGATCAGAGAATCCTAAGTCGCGGACATTACAGTTATATGACTCCGCTTTCATAGTTGTAAACATGTTGTCCAAACAGGTCGAGTCTCTGGTTGGTTGATTTACAGTACGAAAACCACCATACGATAAAAATAGATTACATAAATTATTGCTATTAATAGAATTTAGCAAAAAATCAGTATTAAAATCCCCAAATACGAGCAGCTCATAGTTATATTCCATCATTTTGTGCAGAACTTTCTCAAGCTTGTTCATAAATATAGTAAAATCACCATTCGGTGGTCTGTAAATGGTTAAAATGACTACTTTGATGGCATGTAAAAGAATCCCCGTAACCTCAAAGATGAGTTCTTGACAGTACACTGACAGATCAATTGGTTCAAATAAAAGGTTGTTTTTCACATAAATAATAGTTCCTCCATGAATATGAGTAACTCTAGTAAAATGATTCCCCAGTGTATATCCTATCGGGTTGTATAGAGAAGCCTCGTATGTATTCAGCCAATGTTCTGAAAAACATAAAACATTAAACTCCTGGGCTATTTTGTTCTTAATGCATTGTATGTTCATATAGAGTATCACCAATAAAAAACATTTCAGTCCAGTACTGGTAAGAGAAGATCTGGTGTCGACCGAGATGGTTGAGTCATGTTTTAACCTTCGTTTATCGGTTTTCGTCTTGGGTATAAAAAACGACGGATGCACGCATCTTCCGGCCATAGTACCGGGTCCATTGCTAATTCCATGTTTTTAGCAAATACATCCACCTTAAAAGAAGAATAAAGATCAGGCTGTCGAGAGTTCAATTGTTCACATTTCGTTTCTGGGAATCTAGATCGCAGCCAATTAGTAACTTGTTCGCTAGTTGTCTTGGGATCTAACCTATAAACATGCAGTGACACAGTTTTTGGTACACCCTGTAATTTCGGTGCATTCACTTCTTGGTCAATATTAGTACCGGTACCCGTGACTATTGTACGTTTCAGTTTTCGAGGAACAACTTTAGACCAAGTCTCCTTTTCAGCTGATATAGCTTCAGATGACTGACCTTCACTAGATCCACCTTCTGTAGCCACCATGAGAGATGAATTCTCTGAAGCTTGCATATGGACCGCTTGATTTTCAGTCTTCTCACATTGAGCTCTATCAGAATTCTTGCCATGAGTTAGAGTCTTTGCTTTTATCTTGTTTAGAATCATTAATCTGTTTTTGGATTCCAGATGCTAAACTCACATTATTCGTATTTGAAGCCTTTATATCAGTCCGCGATTGTCTAGTATCACAGTGCATAAACGAGATACAACTAGACTGTTCCACGATCTGATTCATTACAGTCAGTTGGGTTAGTAGGATATTTTCTTTTTCTTTTAGTTCTTCAATAATATGATCCCTTTGTTTCAAAATAAATTTTACTACTCCAACGTCAATTTTACCGTTACTGTCCGCTATATCGTATAACACTTGGTAATCTAGCAGGTCTTCTTCCGAATCCTTATCACTTTCACTTTCACAACATTTCACAGTACTATCATCAATAATTTTTACTTTATTCATTAGTTTCGCACAGCTTGGGTGAAAATAATTGTCACAGTCGGTACATTTTAAACCATTAACAAGTTTTGATTTACACCGTTTGCAGGAATGTTCTAATTCCACCATTATGTAAGAAGTAAGGTTAGCTACAGAGAGTACACGGAACACGTCCTCACTCGACCACTGCCAACTGCCAACAGCAGTTCTGTCTATCTCCGATTTTAGATTCACTTAATCGTGGAAATTTATGAAAGAGATACTAAAATGCTTCTCCGTTTTGATTCATACCATTTACAAAGTTTTTCATTAGTCCCAACTTAATGTGCAACGCAGGTAATATTATTTCAGTCTTGTCTTCCAGTGGTCTGTAAACAATGTTTTTAATACCTGGTTCTTGCTTTGTTGCATAGTGTTTGTCCTTCGCACGACTATCCTATTCACATAAAAAGCAACAATATTTCGTATTACCCTGTTTCCATTGGTATAGCAAAATTCATATATCGCCTGTTTCCATTTAGCCACTCGCATAGGTTTGTGGAACAAGTACGACAACAAATATGGGGTGCAAACGCGTTGTCCTAATCACCAACCTTGCAACCAAAATAGAGATGATAGGCCTTTTTAACAATAGGAGTTAACCGTACCTCTTGCGCTTTACAAGTAACTTCTCCACAGATAAAACAAAAGTTATTTGGATTGTTAACACACTTCCGCGGCATTCTGTGCCTTTCATGCAAATTATATTACAGAAAGGATAATATATACGCATATATGTTATTTTATAATTATAATTATAATCACTCACAATAACGATTAAATCACTCCCTATTTTAACTACTTCAAAGCACACTGATAGACAGTTTTCTCACTCACAAAGCAAGAACTGAACTGAATTTATAAAGGAATATCAGTTTGAAGGTTTGACTTATATGCTAGAGCAATAAATTCACCCTTAAATTTCCGGTACAGTCTGTTTCAAACAAAGTTACTTGGCTAAAATCCTGTTTTTAGTAAAACAACCTGACCTGTGTATTGTAGAAATAAGAACTAACAGACAAAAATTGATGTCATTTTCGTGTTTAGCGACCCCAAATTAGTAATGTGTGGTTAATTTTATCTCGAATACATTTTGGCTGTTGACTTGTGTAATCACAGTTGTCATTTTTCATTACACCACATTTCAATATATAATGTTGATTTCAGATTTTTTATCTATATATATATATATATATATATATTTTTTTTACGAAAACGTATTTTACCAGAATAAAATGATAATGAATCTCGCATAGCAAATTTAGCAGACTATTTAATTCTCCTATTTAAAAAAGCCTAAATACATTTTAAAGATATGAGTTATTCTACACTAAATATTTGTGACATAAAGTAGAAATTATTTCGTACAAAGTGATTTTGTTAATCATTTCAGTTCAGGGTATTTGGTTGTTTTTTTAAAACTGTTTTACAAATTGATCCTCAATTTTACTCCATCGACACATTAGTTCCCCTTTATGCGTTTAGTCTATTTTGTCCTTCCGGTCTGAGTTCAATCAATTATCATCATTGCCTATATTATTAAACAGTGGTGGCGGGAAAAAATGGAGGAATTAGGTTTATTATTTTCTTTGCCAGCAGACGATCCGGCAAAATATATAGCGCCTAGGCAATGTAAAAAATCAATCATTTCATACTTTGACGTTCGATTTTAGGCATTCTATTCATTACTTAGGCGTTCTATAGAATATTAATAAATTTCATGTTGTATACGAGGGAATCTTAGAATAAAAAGATTGTAAGGAATTTTTAGCCTATACCCTCAGTAAAAAAGTAACCAACTAATGAAGCGAAAGACAATATAAAGAATCGTGTGATAATTATAAGATATAAAATTGATGTAATTAGAATGCTATTATAGAAAAATTGAAATATTAACGTAATGAAATACTAATCTGCGTGATATTGCAATTGTCATGTACTATTAGAAGAGTTAGGTTAGAATAACCAAGTAGCAAATAAGATTTAAAAGTACAAACATATATATTTACGTATAAACGTTAAAATAAGTCAAACTATGCATATGCAACAGTATAATATATAAAAAATAATCCCCATAGACATCAGTATCAACCAAGTATGAATATACAGCACCAGTTATACAGATTCAAAAGGCCTATATTAATGATGAAGACAGTTAATATTGATTTGTTTATTCAAAAATTGGTAGTCACAATTGTAAAACTATGGCTTCGTTAAAATCATATGAAAATACCAATTGCTTATAAAATATTTACAAATTTGCAGCTAATTATGCTTAGTAATATATTAGAAGAACTCACATATGAAACATATTTAAAATTATTCACAAATAAACATTGTTGAAAAATCTCATATTACATGTTATTGTTTTCATATATATGAGTGGTAAATAATATCTAAAAAGGTATACCTCCTGCCACTGAGATTAAGTAAAAGTGAAATTCTTCTATATAGCCTATAAAGAATTGTGATATTGCAATTATAGAGAAAAGTAAGAGGATACTTATTCTCTCAAAGGCCTTTTTGTTCTTAAAAAGCTAATAATAACTAACAGTAGCATGTGGTGGATTCATAATTACCATATTATACTCATATCATGAATAAATGATATATGTCAAGGACGTTTTTACTTTTTGGTAGTTCTAACCTTAGCTGAACAAAATCAGTGCGTAATTAACTCGTATATAGTTTACTGATATAAAAATAATTATATAGTTTTAATTTGGTTTTTACACTTGGTTCATACTTGGTTGATACTGATGTCTATTGGGATTATTTTTTATATATTATACTGTTGCATATGCATAATTTGACTATTTTTAACGTTTAGACGTAAATATATATGTTTGTACTTTTAGGCCTAAATCTTATTTGCTACTTGGTTATTCTAACATAACTCTTCTAATAGTACATGACAATTGCAATATCGCGCAGATTAATATTTCATTACAGTAGACTACGTTAATATTTCAGTTTTTCTATAATAGCATTCAAATTACATAAATTTTATATCTTATAATTATCACACGATTCTTTATATTGTCTTTCGCTTCATTAGTTGGTTACTTTTTTACCGAGGGTATAGGCTAAAAATTCCTTACAATCTTTTTATTCTATAGAATGCCGGATTTCACACATTGCCGGTAACATCTACACTTATACAATTCAACGGCCCTAAATAGCGTGCTCACTCGCTCACCCGCTTCGTGAAACATCGGGTATACTCGGCGATGTTCGTCTCTGGCAGTGCAATCTTTCACAAAGAGTACAAAATTAGGAAAACCGTTTCTTTATTATATAAAGCCTAAGAGAAATGAACACAATGAACAAATATTCTAATTTTATTTTTGCTTACAATTTTCATAGCTCTGAACCACAAACATTTTTAATAAACTACCAGTGTAAATTTCTTAAAAATCCTGGAGTCAATTAATAATGGCGGGCGAAGCCGGGGACACCAGCTGTAAAATATTGATGGTTTAACTCTTGAAATATCGCTGATAATAAAAATCCAAACAAATCATTCCTTCCCTTGAAAAATTATATAATTTCTGAAAATTACACTGAATTTATCAAATAAAATTCACATCACATTCATCTGTCAACAAACAGTTGAGAAACAATACGAAGGTGCGTATACATTTGCGCTCTGTACGCGTACTGTACGCGTACAGAGCGCAGATTGGGACGGCATTTGAGGTGTTCGTGTGACGACACGCGTACAGAGCGCAGACAGTACGCCGCGATCCGTCTCCTGTCGGTTTTTTCGACGAACACAAAGGATTTCTGATTTCATATTGGGACGTGTTTTTGGTAGTTGCGCTCCGTCCGCGTGTCATTTTCCTCCTTGCTCTCTCTCTGCTCAAGCATGTTGTTTTGATTTTGAACACCAGCAACAATAACATCCGGCAGCTGTGCACACAATGTTTATACAAAGTTCAATATTAATATCATTAGTGCACGGATTTTTATGTGCTTAAAAACTTACAAATATTTATTTTTTATGTGCTAAAAATGTTACAAATATATGGTAAAATTTTAAAAATATGTGCTAAAACTATATATTTTTTCTGAAAAAGGAATAAAAACACCAGAATGTTCGTAACTTACTAGAACAAATTATACTGAAAATCACCAATTGCAGCTAAATATCATATGTAAAATGCTGACTGGAGTTGCAGTGCACAACAAATGTCATCTCCAGATTATGGATCACAAATCCTTGCCTATTATACAAGAATAATGCCTTTGAGAAAAGGAACGTTCTACATCACACGATGTTAACCTTGTATATTTCAAGAGGTGTACTGTATATCACTAACACACACACACGATCAAGTTCACTTATGATTTGACCTTCCAAAACTTGAGCGACTTTGCAGAGGGTTTGGTAGCCACCATTTTTCTCAAACATACCTTTAAATTTTGTTCTTAGAACTTTTATTTTCAAACCTGAGATAGTGTTAAGTTGCCTTTCAACATATTGTATTTCTTTAACTGAATTACGCAATGTTGAGATTGAGTTCTGTTCTTCCCCGACAAGCAAGTGCAAGTGAATCACTTTCACCTCATTGCAATTTCTGTTGAATTCTTTCGAGATAGATATTTGTGTTGTAAAATGTTAAAAGAGATTGAAAATATTTATTTGTGGAGAATATAGCGAAAATATTTATTCACATAACTTTTTTTTGTAAATCGTGTGTTTTTATGTAAAATAAAATAGGAATTTGCGGTTGTCGGACCTTGACAAGAGCATCAGAAAAAAAAAATTACATAAAAATCCAAAAAAGTAGGCTACTAAAATATATATTTATGGAGAAAATATCGAAAATATTTATTCACATAACTTTTTTTGTAAAATATGTGTTTTTATGCGAAATAAAATTTGTAATTTGCGTTTGTCGGACCTCGATTTGGATATTGAACTTTGTTTTAGGAATGTACGCATCAGGAAAAAAAAAACCTTTTATTACATACAAATCCGAGCCCTAATTATTATTATTATTATTAAGTTAAATCCCTATAATATAAAGCCACATGGCTGGCTGACTCACTCACTCACTCACTCACTGACATTAATGTTTGCCCACTTCCAGATTAGCTAGAAACTTGAAATTTGGTATACATATAGGCTGTAAACTGCAGAAAAATTCCAAAACGTTTATTTTTTTTATTTTTAGCCCTAAAAACCCCCGAAAAAGGGCTCACTCACCGACATTAATGTTTTCCCACTTCCAGATGAGCTAGAAACTTGAAATTTGGTACACATATAGCTTTTAGGCTGTAAACCACAGGAAAATTCCAAAAAAGGTTTTTTTTTATTTTTAGCCCTAAAACTCCCGAAAAAGGGCTTGGTTTCCATGGGAACGGTTTTATCAAACTGTGTTCACGTAGGGCTCTGACAGATTAAATACACGCACTCTATCTCCCATAGATCTTTTAAAAAACCTCTCCCGAGAACCTCAGTGGAGGTTTGGGGGCTCCGCCCCCCAGCGAAGCTAGTTTTAATATAAAGATGTTGTGGGCCCTATATTAGGGTTATTGGGCTGTGATATGATTTTTATCACAATAATAATAATAATAATAATAATAATAATAATAATAATTATTATTATTATTATTATTATTATTATTATTATTACAAAATGTTCTAGTTATTACAAATCACAAAAATACAAATTATTACAAATACAAATATAAATAACACAATAATAATAATGATGCTGGTGGTTCGCAATATGTTCGTCGCTTTCCTATGGATAATTTCAACGTACTGTTCGCGTACTGTACGCGTAATGTACGCGTACTGTACGCGGACAGAGCGGAACGCGAGAGGAGCGCAAATGTATACGCAGCTTATGTGTTCACAGTTAGCTCTGGAACTGCATAATCGAATCTGAGATCGTTTTTTCAGGCGGCGCTTTCTAATCGTGGAATGTACTCTGAAGCCGGAATTTTAACTGTTTCATTAATTATTAATGGCTTAGTTTATGAATAATTCGCGTGCAAGTGTTAATAAATATAATGCTTTAACAGTTATTATACTCTTAATTTTTAATTTTTAAATTAATTATCGTGGGCGAAGCCACGGGCACCTAATAATATTATACACTATTCTGAACACAATAAGAATATTTCGACCTTTTCTCTATTCCAGGGATGGCCCACATCTCTTACGGGTCGCACAGTTTTATAATGCGGTAAAATTAGCCTGTTATTTATAAAAATGCTGTACACATTAATGAAGGCACTCTTTTGGATGTAGTACAATTATTATATCTTAAAATTCAAAGTTATTTTTTGGATGCAGTAAAATTATTATTCATTAAAATGCAGTACACATTAATGAGAGCACTGTGGATGGTCGTGGGAGTAACAAGTTCACCAAAGTCAATTTCCAAAGAAGTTGTTGATATTTTAACAAATAATGAGGATGGACATTGGTATATCTATTTATTTGTGAAGATTTAACTGTCTTCATAATGGAAATTGTAGATTCACACAAGTACATATCCAAATATGGATAAATATCCATAAATACCTCTATGATCTGTGTAAGGTAGTTTAAAATTTATATTTAACTGTTATCCTTTACCCAAAGAATGTAGTTTGGAATATAGAAGCATCGGGATATCCATTACAAAAAACAATAAATAATACTACAAATATTTTAAATTTTATTTGTTGGATTTTTGTGGGCCATACAGAATGAGGTCGAGAGCCGCATGCGAATCGTGGGCCGCCAGTTGGTCATCCCAGTTCTATTTCATCTCACGATTCCATAAATTTTTAATTAAACAAGCAATAAGTTATTATATACCTCCTAGTATATATATATAGTAAGAATTTAATATCCACCTTATACCCTCATTAATATGGATGTAGGATAACTCCTAGTATATATCTCCTAGTATAAAAGATGACTACTGGTATACGATTTTATACTTCAACATAAAACAAAAATATTTACAACTTTATTCTGAATCAAGTTACCATAAATGTCACGCCTTTGGATACCTCTGCACAAATGCGTTTGATATATTCCCATCCAAAATGCGCTTTAATCATAGTATTGTTATATTGTTATATTATTATTTTAACATGTACTAAAATATAATTTCGTAATGAGTTGTGTTAAGAAATTTCAATAGCCACGATATTCTGAGAAAGTGTCAAAACCTTCAGGCTCGACCATGGCTTCAATCCTAACCGAAATTCCTTCATTATGCAAGATTGTCTCAATATCACTTTATCCATCTCCGCCTGTGTTACCTGCTTTCCACTATTCTTGTAATTAAAATCGTGAATAGAAAACATCATGGGACTAGAACGTATATGACGCACGCATATAAGGAGGTGAACAGACATATTTAATTCATTTTGGAAATTCCTACAGGAAGGTAGGAGGATAATAGCCTATTAAAATTACATGGATACCGTAAAATCCATTACACGTAGAATATACCAGGAGGCAGTCTACATTTTTTCTAGTTCATATTATTAATAACGTAAAATATGTGTTATGTTATATTGTCAATCACATTATCTTTTACTAAGTTATAGGCCTATACAGTAGTATTAAGGAGGATTGTAAAATGGATTGTAAAATATGTGTTATGTTATATTGTCAATCACATTATCTTTTACTAACTTATATATAATAGTATTAAGGAGGATTGTAAAATGGATGCATTTATTTACACAAACTTTCCCACATATACGATATATTATGGTTCATAGATTTGGAGAAGATGAATATTTTTTAAAATTAGTATAAAATCTTCAGAAGATCTTAACTACCAAATGATCCTTATGTCATCATACATAATAACTGAATAAGTAATTGGTCAACTTAAACTTTACAATTTCTCAGACCATTAAAGAAATTGTATGCTTTCTTTCTCTGTCCTCCTTTCTCCCTTCCTTCCTTCCTTCCTTCCTTCCTTCCTTCCTTCCTTCCTTCCTTTCTTTATTTCTTTCTTTCTTTTATGTTTTTTCGTTCTTCCTCCCTTCCTTCTTTTATTTCTCTCTTTCCTTTCTCATTTCTTTATTTATTTTCTTCATTCTTTCAACTCTACCGTTTTTCTCTATATTTATTTATTTAATTAATTAATTTATATTTAGTTATTTATTTATTTACTAGTAAATCCGCCCATTGTGACAAGTTTGTCGAAAAACTGAACATCTAGCTAAGCAATTAATTTTTTTTTTATACAATCGTATATGAGCACATGCAAAATTATTTAAAATTATGCGAATACATTCCAAATAGTTTTAGAAACTCATCATTAGTATTCACAATACTACAATTCGACCAGTAGTAACGTACGGAGCAGAGAATTGGACCTTGACAAGCACAGTATAGAAGCTTCTAGGTTCTTTTGAGAGAAAAATCCTAAAAATAATATATGGACCTGTTAGAGAACAAGATGGATGGCGAATTCGTAATAAAGAGAGTTTGACGACATTATTCGAGGACAAAACATAATTAGATTTGTAAAATTCCAAAAACTGAGGTGTCTTGGACATCTATAAAGAATTCCAGAAAACTGGATTCCTAAAAGAATGCTACAGGGAAGAATACCATAATAGGAGGAGAGTAGGAAGGTCAAAATTGAGGTGCCTAGATGGAGTTATTAAGGGCCTGAAAATTATTAAAGTAAGAGGTTGGAGGGAACTAACGGCTGTTGTTCTAGCGGCCAAAACCCACCCAGGGTTGTAGAGCTAACTAAGAAGAAGAAGAAGAAGAAGAATCATTGATATTCGTACGGTTGTAAAGATCCCTTAATCCATACGATAAAGTGATAAAACATGTGAATGATCGAAACACAGATATACAATGCTTCATTCATATTCAAGGATTGGTTGTATACAGGAGACCCAGATAAAAGTGCTCGAACTATACAAGCATCTAGATACTTATTCCAAGTACATATCCCTAGTACAAGTATCCTCTTGCGAGTTCACACCAGGGCAAAAGTAGTGCTACGGTTTCGCGTACAGAACTTTGTTTCTGCAACCGAGGTATTATATGTAATTTCATGGAACGCAATGACTAAAAATCTGCAACGATTTACCTGCTACGTAAAGCTCTGCACAAAATAAGCTGCAGAACGATGCCTTGGCATTTGCCTTGCAGGCGTTCAAATCACCGGCATGAGAAGTTATTAATACAAAATTGTAATGTATTTTATTGATTTTAATTTTAGTGCCTCTTCGTCTCAACGCCGACGATAATAATTATGTAATAATGAATGTAGCTTCATGCAATAACTGTAAACTTATATAGGACCAAATATTTTACTCTGTTTCTTGAAAATATTAATCTTATAATGTGGACGTCGGACAGGAGTCTGAAGACTACCCAAAGAAAATCACACATTATTGTTGTTATTAATGTTGTTATTACTCTATTATTATTGTTAATATTTTATTACTATTATTATTATTATTATTATTATTATTATTATTATTAGTAGTAGTATAAATGTTAAGTATCCAAATTTCATGGATTTCATGATGAAATCAGTGGTTCATGACTCGTGGGCCCCAAAATCCCAGTTGAAGAGTCTTAGCCGGTCTCCTTAGCAGTGGTGAAGATTGACCATTGGTGGTGTCAAGTGTAATAAAACCTAACAAAGTGTAAGAGAAAGGATCATTAGCTGTCACAATCATGTGTAAATGAACGATAATTACACTTGTCTCTCGTCATGATTTCCACACCCGATCAAATGACTTAACACCATCAATACCATCACACCCCACGGCTCTTTACTCCACTTCTTTCACCGTTTTCACAATGCGATTATATTTAATTATGGCAAAATTCAAATAAACGTGTTCCTTAAAATTGCATTTTTGGATTAATGGAATCTCAAAACGTATATTAATGCTGAAAACTCGACATGGAATAAGATTTCAGGTCGAACGCAATACTCTTAACTATTGTAGAAAAAGTAATAAAGTTGTAAAAATCTTGATATTTTCGGTTTTCTTTTAATAAAAAACTAGGATTCTTAGTTAACGGATTTGTACTTCAAATAGTTTACGTTATCTAACTCTTCGTTGGAAATCTTGCGTCTGGCATGAGAATTTTGTTATGGGCGTGGTTAACTCAGTTGGCCAGACAAGTCGTATTAGTGTCGAGGTAAAGGTTAATGTCATTACACTGCTCCTCCTGATATCACATTAATCCCGGTGCAAGCTGTAATCGACATTATGTAAGTTAGGTTCCGTTATCTGACAAAATAAAACTTCACAAACACATTAAAAGTTTGAAATTAAACGAACAAACAACAAATGGAAGGAATTAAATCAAGTAGAAATATATTCACAACAAAATCGTTACGATTATGATGATGATGATGATGATGATGATTATTATTATTATTATTATTATTATTATTATTATTATTATTATTATTATTATTCCCCAATAAAAGGAACCCTATTTCACTAAGTGTAGGTATGCTAGGGCTATAAGTTGTACATTAGTTTCATAGTTATGTACATGGATAATTAAACTGTTAGGTTTGTGATGCATAATAATGAAAAGCACACGATGTTACAGTCTTAGTCAAAGTGTTTTGGAAACGTGAAGGATGAAAGTGAGAACGCAAGACGTGTAACTCTTTCTTCTGAATACCGTATTCCATATTGAATGATTTAGGTCACTGTTTTGATCATACGATAGAATGTAACATAGACCAGTAGTACTATAGTATCAGCCAATCTCGTCGGTGATTCTCAGCAAATTATTACTTCAGTACAATAACCTCCCAAAAGATTATTACTATCATTTAACGGTTTACTGATTGATTTACAATAACAATACTGAATTGTTTGTAACTCTATGAATCTCAGTATTAACATTTAATTAATTTTTTTATAAATTATAAAATAAAATATTTGGTAGCTGAATATTAAAGCCTAAATCCTGTTGGCACCTTACAGCGTTTTAATCGATTTTCAGTTTTAAAAAATGCACACACCCAAATATATAAGGAATTGTGTAAAACAAGATTATACACATGAGTAAACAAATAGTTACTTTTAACACGCATCAATTATTGACCTTCACGTTATAGTTATTATTTTGAATCTTTGAGGCCAGATCTGTTACAGAATTATTGAGACTGTTAATTTATTGCGTTACGAAAAATATCTGTAAATACTTTGTAAATCATGATTGTGACGCATTAATTCACATTTCATTGATGAACTAAGCAATCCAATAATACAACATGTAAATAATATAAAACTATAGATTTTTCTGTTTATCTCTTAGAAATGTTCCGGTCATGGAAACCACCATTAACGGCCGTGGGTGTCGGCATGCTGACCACATGCCCCCAATCCTGCCATCTGCCTATAGGTAGATGACGCAGCGGTCTGGTGGTAGGCCTAGTCCCTTTGGGGATGTCGCGCCACGGAGTCTTAGAAATGTTATGAGATTCAGTTCTTCTGGCACTATTGCCTATAATAGGCATAATCAAGTTCTCTTGATAACGCAGACTTATATTATTTTTTGTTGAGATCAGTTGCTGGAATTTAACACATTCTTAAAACGCTATTGGTACACGCTATATATAGTACTATAGTACTATTAAAACGCTATATATACACGTCTTACAAGGAAGCAAAATGTCTGTGGCGATTGTGGCGTTAATTCATTTACAGTTTCTGTCTTTTAAATGAGTGTACTGAGGTGATTATCTGGATCCATAATATGTAATTTGAGTGATAACTGATTTAAAAATTCAAAATAAGAATGCTGCTACTACAGTTTCCTAGGTGATAATAATATAGTTCGTTTTTAATAATAATAACAAAAACTTAACAACCCATCGCAATTGAAATCTTCGTAATTGCGCCGAATATGTGTTTTAATGTTAGTCTTATCGAAATTAAGTTGAGATGGGTTCTTGTTATTTTATTATTTTTAATAATATTATTATATAACTATTGTTATTAATTATTATAAAATATAGCTATTATTGTCGCCTTGATAACTCTCAGTGGCAGCTTCTTGTTCTGTATAAAACCAGTTTTGTCACTATTACCCAATTACACAAATGAAGCAAAATAACTTAAGTTTGTAGGTGACGCGTACGCAGCTCATATTCACGGCTGTAAACCGATATTCCAAATTACATTTTAAAAGTTCAAAGAAAAGGAACCTATTCTAATTACAAATGAAAACGTACTTTGACGAAAATGTAGGACAAAATGGATTCCATTGTAATAAATATTAGCTTGAACAAACAAAATGGTACTAGAAAGATATAGTACCAGTGGTTGGGGAGTATAAATAAGCCGAATTCAGAATTAATTAGGGGAAAACTGGAAATTGTTTTAATCCCTTCAGTAAAGGTCAGGAATGAACTTACTAAGTTTTTCCCCTCCTGCTAGGTGAGCTTTAGCTATAGCGTAGTGATTTATAGTCGGAAAACAAGTTTTTTAAACTAACATAATATCTCAAAAACAATCAACGCTATCAAAACCATTGGCCATACAAATTTTGTAGAGCTTGAAATTTTGATTAAAATGAGTACCTACACAATACCTTCGTTGAAAATTAAGGTCACAACTCTTTTTTAAGATTTTGCTTAAATTGCTATTCATGCGTTTCGAGCTAGAACGTACCATGTTACCAGTTCACCTTGCGTCCAATTATAATATATATGTATAAATATATAATTGAAGAGCGTTTTTTCTTCAATTTTTTTTGCGTACACTTGAAACTTTTAAGAATTTTTATCTGTGTTTTTGTTATAAGAATATACATGCTAACACCTTTATGATACCAATACCTTCATTTAGAGAAAAATAATGTAGCATTGTTTATTACAGCTCAGAATATTCAAAGTTTTTACAAAATCCGATATGTGCACAGGACAATATACTGTATGTGCAGATTTAACGTTTAATTGTATATTACTAAAGAGCATTTTTTGCATTTGCTACAAGTGTTATATATCTGGGCATATTTTCAGACAATTACAAAATGTATATGTCACTCCACATAGATGTGCAGCCCTTATCCTGTCGTTTTTCTTAAGTAGTACAAACATTATTCCTCTATAAATATTAACATTCAATGTGAATACACATCACAGAGCAACGAGACTACTTCAAAACAGAAATACTATTGAATAGAAACATTTAAGAAACTCAGTGGTCACCTAAAAAATGCAGTGAAACCTAGAAACCAGTGATTGTTGATGAAAAACCCAAAATAAATCTGAATTGATTTCAATACAGTTATAAATCTGTTGTTACGAGGGGAAATCCATAAAGTAAGTTTCTCTGGGGCCATTTACAGAAACAAAACTAAGTTTCAAAGAAATATTTATTGCAACAGATACACGAAGTGTTCAGCTTTTTTTCAACATATTCGCCACCGGAATTGAAACATGTCATACCTTGGGACCAACATTTGAATACCTGTGTTGTAGAAGTTTACCGCATGCGATTGGAACCACTGAGTGACAACCACCTTCGCCTCTCTGTCAATCTTTTTCCCAGCCGAACATCTGCAGGATACTTGTTGGGAGGTGTATAAACATCCACCCTACAGCTCGGACCCCGCTCTTAGTGATTTCCATCTTTTCCTACACCTTAAGAAATGACAGGGAAAGACTGAGAGGAGGAAATGTTTGTCACACAGTGGTTAAAATCCCTGGGGGCAGACTTGTACGACTCAGATATCAAAAGTTGGTTCCACAGTATGACAAATGTTTCAGTTCCGGTGGCGAATATGTTGAAAAACACGCTGAACACTTCCTGTACCTGTTGGAATATACATGCCCACGAAAATGTGTTTTGTTTCTGTAATCAGCCCCAGAGAAACTTACTTTATGGTTGCGCCTCCTGCATAGCCTACTAAAAAAAGTTCCATTCATTTATTTGTTGCAGCCATCACATCTGCATAAAATACTCCGGCATCATCAGGGACGGAAAAGTACTGCATTAGTGTTTCAATATCCCGTTTTTTTCGGACACATGGTTTACTTTGGGAAATTCATTTTTTTCCGCGAACACTTTTAAGTCTTTAACACCTTTTTTTTTTAGCACTTCATAATATTCAATGTCTGATCCAAAATAAGTAGATCGAAAGAAGCACTTTTTTACTTTCCCCGTTAATATTTCTCTTGTAGTGCAAGAATAGTGTTGCTGCCGAAATCTGAAATGACAATTGGGATCTCAAAGCCGGACTTGAAGCCTTCTTAAAATCCCGTATTTTTCAGTATTGACCAAGCATTTGTACCTTTATATGTTTCTTCATTAAGTCGCAGTTGAGGACAAATAATGTCATCTTTAAACCTCTAATCCTTCTCTAATCTCCCAAATACCTGATGAGGTGGCATGTAACTATGACCAGGTACCAACGATTAATGCAATGGTTAGTGTTTCCACATGAAAAAATTGCCTATCTTTTATTCGCCACAGATATCGGATTTTGCTAGAACACCTTAACCGTAGATATCGGATTTTGCAAAAACTACAGTTTTTTCTACCATTTCTGAGTGGAACAGATGTCGGAATATGAAAGAACCAGTATAACCATTGGAAAGGCAGCTACTTAAACTATATGAAACAATAGGCCTATATATCTCAATTTCGTCAAAACCTGCAGTTATCGGCATTTGAAAAAACGCTCCTCATTGTGTCAGGATTTACAGGAATAAATTCATCATGAACTTTCATTTTGGAACTGGAACCACGAATAGGCATTACTCGGTTTTTCCTTTTAAATATAACATCGGCAGAGTTATTACCAACAATTTTTTACAAACAATCAATTCCGATTTCGTGATCATTGTGACAATTTATGCTTTCATCTGCCACAATACCACTTGATATTGACATGAGATGTTCACAACTTGGAAATGGGTCACGGGATGAGAACCAGTTCACTAGTTTCTGTACATCTGCCTCGTCTCTTGCAATTCTTAAACCCCTAGCATCCTAGTCCATCCAGAAGTTAGTCTGTGACAACTTTGATGTTAGACTGTGACAGCAAATGTTTAATTTTTTATTATTAAACTGCTAAAAACCTACCTATTTCAAACAAATAAAACATGTCTATTGCAATCACAGAAATGTTCTGTTTTGTTTCCACAATGTAATGTAACCTAGGTCCAAAATAAGTTAGTCCGTGACAAGGTGCTATAAAGTTAAAAATTTGTATGCATAGAGTACTGTAAGATTGTTTGTAATTACTTTAGTTGTTTATATGTTGATGTGCATATGTCAATTTATTTTGTTTTTAATACATGTTGGTATAATGACTGACAAAAACATCGTGATGGTCTCAATAAATTAAATATTTAATGATATTTGGTTATATATAATTACATATATATTTATAACAGTACCGGTAATTATATTTTCAGAAGAATCTCCCTACTGAAAATTCGGATGCAGAGTTACAAAAATATTTCTAATTTGAGTTGGCTCCTTTACCATTGCCACTCTTTGATGAACGAGGACTGCGTAAGACCCGCAAGTCAATATTTTATGACTTATTTTCTACTACGACTGATGCTGTGCGTGTCAATACTGCTTGCCATGTGGTTGATGGTGGGTTTCTGTTGCATCGGTGAGTGTGGCAGAAAGGGGATTCATTTTCCTCCATCTTGCAAAAATATGTTGAATACGCCGAAAGGCACTTCAGTGCAAGGGCCACGATAGTTTTTGATGGGTACCCAGAAGATATTGCAGAACAAAGTACAAAATCAGCAGAACGTAACAGACGAGCAAAGAAACACATAGGTGGTTATGTTATGTTTGACGAGTCTATGACAGCTCGTATGTCTCAAGAGAAGTTTCTATTAATTGATAATAACTAGCAACAGCTTATAAGTATGTTATATGTGAAGTTTCAAAAAGAAGGTTTTGTTGTGAAGCAAGCTGATGAAGATGCTGAGAGACTGATAATCAAAACTGCCTTGGAAATGGAAAACGGATCACAATGTGTTGTAGTTGTTGGTGAAGATATTGACCTCTTTGTAATAATGGCAGTATCTAATACTTCCAAAAATATGTTCTTCTTGAAGCCTGGCAGAGGTAAGGCAGAAGATGCTCTTTATTTTGGGCAGCAACTCTGAACGTTCCTTCACACATAAAGGAGAACATTTTGTTTCTTCATGCGTTCAGTGGCTGTGATACCACATCTGCTCTTTTCAGACAGGGGAAGATGAAATCTGTCAAGGCTCTGAACAGTACTGTACTGCAAGGAGCTGTGAACATTTTCCGTGATGAAAATGCTTGCCCGGATGACATTGATCAAGCAGGACAACAATTTGTTGTAGCCTTGTATGGGGGAAAGGGCAGTGAAGAAACACCTTTTTCAGAAATCACTAATAAAAAGTAATTTCAATTTAGCAACCCTGCCTCCCACTAAAGCAGCTGCACGTGAACATTCTCTCCGTACATACTTACTAGTTCAACTTTGGAGTGGATTTGAAGAAAACAAAACCTTGGGTTGGGGTTGGAAGAAAAACAAACATGGGCTATTCCAAGTCACTACCCTCAAAGAAGCAGCTCCTTCAGCAGTGCTCTCGATGATATCATGCAAGTGTAAAAAGGGTTGTACTATGGCCTGCAGCTGTAGGAAATCTGGCATCAACTGTTCCACAATTTGCTACCACTGCAAAGGGCAAGCTTGTACCAACTCTCCGGAGGATGTTGACAACACTGCAAACTCATCTAACCAAGAGGATGAAATCGATATTATACAGGCGGTAATTTTTGAGGAAGTTGATTTACTGCAGGAAGAATGTGAACCGGTGCAAGTGGACGAAAGTCACAGTGAACACACTGACATTGATGTTTAGAATACACCTTCAACAAATAAATAAATAAAATTGATGTAACCACTCCTTTAATGTATGTAATATCATTTCAGCTCCGTTTTTCTAAAAGTATCCACAATAAAGGCCTGAAATAATGACAATAACATCGTTAAGGTCTCAATAAATTAAATATATAATGTTATATGGTGATATAAAATTATATACAATTACATACATAACCGGTAATTATATATAGTTATATATAATTATATATACACATATATTATAATTGGACGCAAGGTGGACTGGTAACTTGGTACGTTCTGGCTCGAAACGCATGATTAGCAATTTAAGCAAAATCTTAAAAAAGAGTTGTGACCTTAATTTTGAACGAAGGTATTAAGCGTGGGTACTCATTTTATTCAGAATTTCAAGCTCTACAAAATGTGTATGTGATAGCATTGTTTGTTTTTTAGTTATTGTTATATTAGTTTAAAAAACTTGTTTTCCGACTATAAATCACTACGCTACAGCTAAAGCTCACCTAGCAGGAGGGGGAAAACTTAGTATATTCATTACAAACCTAAACTGAAGGGATTGAAACAATTTCCAGCTTTCCCCTAATTAATTCCGAATTCAACACCCCAACCTCTGGGCTAATAGGCAATGCATTTAATTAAAATAAAATTGCCATTAATGCCTAGAAATATTTATCATAACAAGGTGAAAAACATTTTGAACATCATAATTAACTTAGCACAGAAAGGTACATTTATTCTCAATTCCACCCCAACCATTCTACTATTTATTAGGAAAATCCCGTTTCCGTAGACTGAATTTTAAAATAAATCTGACAAAGTGATAACTTGAAACGCTTTTCATTTTATTCTTTTAATTTTGAAATACGCATTTTCCAGTTACTTTTCCTTACTCTAGCTTATTTTCAAAATTCTGTAATAGTGACTACGTACTATCCTGGTTTCCTTTGTAAGGGGTGGATAAGAATGTAAATGGCATAGGTGTGTTAAGATGTGTGCAGAACAATTATCCTGTCTTGGGCAGCCGAGAAAGCTTTTCAAATTTTCGTATTGCAATTTGTGAAGTTTCCCATCTGATTTCTTTCTTCTAGAGAATTGAAAAATAATAAGAACAGTAAGTATGTAGTTTTATGTAATATCAACCCACAATATTATGTTTTATGGGTTAAGTATCTAAAAATATGTGATATCAAATTCAAATATATCAGATTTTCATAGACTCGGTTCGATTAAAAGGAATAGAATTTGTAATTACATAACATTCCGTTCCATTCCTGGTTATTAAGTAACCAAGTTGTCTCAGGATAATTTTAACCTAAAAATATTGTGCATTTCTATTATATAGTATAGTTTTCTTATCCAGAATTCCGGGCTTCTAGATTAAAATCCCAATTTATTAAAAAAAAATCATCTGCTAATTCACGTTCGTTTGCCCTAAGTAATTGTTTAATCCGAAGGGCATATTTGAAAAGCAACCACAGGATTTTCACCTTGTCGTCTTGCGAACTTCTTACTCTTGAAAACGCAAAATAAAGTTGTCCATGTCCAAAGGTAGGTTCAGGAAGGCTATGCCTACTTTATCTAAGGTCAATATTTGAGTCTTATTTATGGTCATTGGAAAGGCTACCTGTATGGGAAATTGCCTTTATTTCATCTTGAAAGATATATCTGTAGGAGATTTGTTGATCAGTATTTTATTGCTTTCGGAAGATTCAGTTAAAACTTCTGCTTCAAAGAAATTGTTCTTTTGTATTTTTCTCTTACGAAGACTCTTCTTACCCAGTTTGCAATGGGAACCGAGCAAGGCCACCATCAATTAATTTCACAATTGAATAGGGAAACACCAGGTCAAATATTATATTATATTATAGTATCTTCGACAAACATTGTGGAGAAATTACGATTTCAGGTAAGTAAAGTATTGAATCAAACGAGTCTGGTTGGTTGAAACATGCAAGGAGGAATATCGTGATACAATAATGGGAGTATGTTAAGATATTGATGTATGGGATAGTTAGCACCGCTACTCGCCGAACCCACATGTCGCACCGCACCGTTACTCGCAGCTCATGTGTTCGTGCCCCAGGGCAGATCACAAAAATGTGCCAGTAAGTACACCACCTAGCTACTTGCTTGAGTTTTGCATTGGAATCTACATGTGCGCATGTGATAGAGATCATTGTAACATGTTGTTCTGAAGCATTTTAAGTTCATTTTTTTAATTTAGCCATCCTTCTAAGTTAGGAGTTTCCAAATTCAATATATATATATATATATATATATATATATATATATATATAATAACTTTGCTTTTTTAAAAACTTATTTTGCATATATCCTGTACCAGTATTTCACATAAAAATTCAGAGTTGCGTGCTTGAACGTGCCTGAATTTCTAAAATTAGGTAACAAAAACAATGTAATTACAAATTAATTATTCCACTAAAACTGAATACTTATGATGTAATAGTGTATTTCAAACTACTTAACGGGTTGCAAGAAAAGGTCTCACGGGCCACCAGTTGGAAATCCCTGTTACTATTTACGAAACTGAACTTTCTCTGAAGTTATGATAGTCTTTTAAAATACAATTTACTATTTTCATGAAGTTCAGTATATGAAGTACCAGAAAAGTCGTAATCATCAATAGGTACTTGTTCCAAAATTGTAAAACCAACTGGTAGTAAGTATCCTTGGAGTTCTCAGAATCAAGCTTGTATTTACTTCGACATGAAAAACTAAAGATATGCATGGTAGATATTTTTCTTTTACATTACCATCTCGATATCCGTTACATTGTTATGGCAAGTTCATTGTTTGAAATAATAATGAAATAAATATTTATGAGGATGGGATATAATAAAAAGTTGGGCACGGCATGTGTACTTTCCAAAGCTGTCACGCACTTGGCAGTGATTAGCATCTGGGACGCGCGTGTTATGATCGATGCTCGCAGGTTTCTCAGAATGATTAGTTAATTAGAAAAGTGTTGGCTGTTGCAGGTGTCATGTTTTTATGGTATTATCCTCCTGTCTGTCAACACTTGACGAGTCTATGCTCGCACAGACTTCTATTATTCCTCTACTCACTGATTGAACAAACACATCAATATTACATTAGACCAGTGTCCGGCAGATGCTGCAGTTGTGACGTAAGAGCCGATCATCTCGCAAGAGCTTGAGAGAGCGAGCAGTTGAGATGCATTCCTGTTAATACGCACTAGCGCAGTGGCGTTCAGTGCAGCAGTAGGGTTAAGGTGAGCCGTGATGGTACATTGAATTGCGTGCATTAACCATGGCAAGGGTGCAGAGGTCAGTTAATCAGTGAAATGTATGGTAAATTTAGTGCATTCAGATTAATACTAGACTTACGGAAACGTCAGGTCACCCTCGGAGACACGCCACATTTTTCCAAAGTTGTCTACAGTATGTCATTCAATTACAGACATTAATAATTATGTACAAATATTAGAAGAACTGGATCAGGATATTTTATTACAGATTTCAAGATTTTGCAAAACACCAATCCGATATTTGCATATTTGCGACACCATTTTCTGTGGATGTTGACAGTGTTCCAACGTCATTGCAACTAGAAGTCATTGATTTGCAAAAGAATATTGAAATGAAAGACTGCTTTCAAAACAAAAAGGATCTATCTATATTTTATAGAAGATTTCCCCAGGCAACTACATAATATATTTGCTGCTAGAATGTTGAGTATTAGGTATTTGTATCGACGTATGTATGTGAATAGTTCTTTTCTTGTATGAAGATCTGCAAACCACAACATGGAAACCGCCTATCTGATCAGAACATGAAAAATGTTCTCGTTTGTGTGTTAGCCAGACTATGTCTCCTAATATTGCAAAATTAGTGCGCGAGAAAAGAGGGAAAAAATCTCGACAATGCCTTGAGCTTGGGCACGATAGTGACACAAAGTAAGGGTGTGTATCAAAAGTCTGAATAGGCCTATACTTGGCATAGTGCTCACAAAGGTGTATAGTTTAATTTGTATATTTTGTGTATTTTGTATACTTTAACATTTTTCAGTTTCCGAGTAGACAAAGTTTTGCAGTACTCCTTAAAGTATTCTTATGTTTTATGTATTTGTATGTTTATAGTAGTTTCGGAGCCTCATTTAAATAACCTGACGCATCCGCACCTGGATGCATTTCAGATTAGTGTAAGTAGGGCCTATATTAAATTTCATTACAAACAAAACTGTTCTGTTACATTGATTTATCACAGTTGTACTATTTTGTTTTCGTACAAATGCATTGTAATTGTGCTATTCCCATACTATCTACGAAGATCGGAGCGCACTCTGCCAATGCATAGGCGTCGTTCCGCCACTGGCCAGTTGAACCCTTCCTCCACGCTCAGTACGGAGATATTGCCGAGCAAAGAGCGCGGTTGCTCTGTAGTATGACGTCACAGAGCACGGAACATGCCGGTCACTGCATTAGACCATGGGCTACCAATATGAAACCCCCCCCCCCCGTGGGAATTTCCGACACATATATTTTTTTGTTGGTATTGTCATCTAGTTTAAGATTTTAGTTGTTTGCCCCTTATCAATTACAGCATTTACCCGGAAACCCCGGAAAACCTCGGAAATCCGGAGAAAAATAATTTATTTTAATTTTTCATTGCTCTTTGCTCCTAATATTCCCAGGGAATTTCTGACTCACACATTTTTGTTGGTATTGGCATCTAGTTTAATGTTTCAGTTGTTTGCCCCTTACAAATTACAACATATCCCCGGAAAACCCGGAAAACCACGTATATACGGAGAAAATTACTATGTTTTATTTTCTAATTCTTTGTTCTTTGCACCTAATATTCAAAGGGAATTTATGACTTATACGTTTTTTTGTTGGCATTACCATCTAGATTAAGGTTTCAGTTGTTTGCCCCTTATCAATTACAGTATATCCCCGGAAAACACCGAAAACCACGGAAATCCGGAGAAAGGGACTTCGTTTTATTTTTTAAAAATCTTTGTTCTTTGCTCCTAGTATTCAAAGGGAATTGGTGAATCATATGTTTTTGTGTTGGTATTCCCATATAGATTAAGGTTCCAGTTGTTTGCCCCTTACCAAATACAGCATATCCCCGGAAACCCTGGAAAAAACGTATATACGGAGAGAATTACTATGTATTATTTTTTAAATCTTTGTTCTTTGCACCTAATATTCAAAGGGAATTCCTGATTCGTATGTTTTTCTTGTTGGTATTGCCATGTAGATTAAGGTTTCAGTTGTTTGCCCCTTATGAATTATAGCATATCTCCAGAAAACACCGAAAACCACGGAAATCCGGAGGAATTGACTTTTTAAAAATTTCTTTAAAGTCTTTGTTCTTTGCTCCTAATATTCCCAGGGAATTTCTGACTCATATGTTTTTTTGTTGGTATTGCCATCTAGTTTAAGGTTTAAGTTGTTTTCCCCTTATCAATTAGAGCATATCCACGTAAACCCTGAAAACCACGAAAATCCGCAGAAAATGAGATTGTTTAAATTTTTTAAAAATCTTTGCTCTTTGATACTAATATTCCCAGGAAATTTCTGAATCACATAATTTTTGTTGCTATTGCCATATAGTTTACGGTTTCAGTTATTTTCCCCTTACCAATTATTACAGCATGACAAAGAATACTGGAAAAAATCCTGATGCTGAAGGGATGAAGGCGATTGAAAACCTGGCAGAACACACTTCGTATTCTAATTTGACATCTGTGAATGATAATTTATCTTACCAAACCTTAAACAGTCACTACCAAACTTTCTTGACTGAAGTTAGAGAAGGGACATTCGGTAAAACAGCACAATTTTGGAATGGTAATATGGACAAAGTGTCATTGATTTTGAGATTTCAGCGAGCAACTAAAGAAAACAACTTTGACTTACACTTGGCATGTTTAGAAGATATATGATTCCCCTTTTCTTTGCATGTGACCATCACAATTATGGCAGATATCTCGTAGTCCATATACTCACCCTTTTGAACCTGCAAGGGACACACTTGAAGCAGAAGAATTACGTCGCAATAACGGTTTCAGTGACCGTAGATCACAAGTTCCGAGTTCTAGAAATTCTGTGGATTTCCGTGGTTTTCCGGGTTTTATGGGGATATGCTGTAATTGATAATGGGCAAACAGCTGAAACCTTAATCTAGATTACAATGCCAACAAAAAAAATACGTAAGTCAGAAGTTCCCTGGGAATATTAGGATCAAAGAACAAAGGTTTTTAAAAAATTAAAACGAACTCATTTTCTTCGGATTTTTGAGGTTTCCGGAGTTTTCCGGGGATATGCTGTAATTGATAAGGGGCAAACAACTTAAACCTTAATCTACATGGCAATACCAATACAAAACCATAAGAGTCACCAATTCCCTTTGAATACTAGGAGCAAAGAACTAAGATTTAAAAAATTAAAACAAAGTCATTTTCTCCGGGCTTCCGTGGTTTTCGGAGTTTTCTGGGGATTTGCTGTAATTGATAAGGGGCAAACAACTGAAACCTTAATCTACATGGCAATACCAACACAGAACCATATTAGTCACTAATTCCCTTTGAATACTAGGAGCAAAGAACTAAGATTTAAAAAATTAAAACAAAGTCATTTTCTCCGGGCTTCCGTGGTTTTCAGAGTTTTCTGGGGATTTGCTGTAATTGATAAGGAGCAAACAAGTGAAACCTTAATCTGTATGGCAATACCAACACAAAACCATATGAGTCACCAATTCCCTTTGAATGCTAGAAGTAAAGAACTAAGATTTACAAAAATTAAAACAAAGTAATTTTCTCCGGGTTTCCGTGGTTTTCGGAGTTTTCTGGGGATTTGCTGTAATTGATAAGGGGCAAACAACTGAAACCTTAATCTGGATGGCAATATCAACAAAAGAACATATGATTCAGAAATTCCCTTTGAATATTAGAAGCAAAGAACAAAGATTTAAAAAATAAAACATTGTCATTTTCTCCGTATAAAAGTGGTTTTTCGGGTTTTCCGGGGATATGTTGTAATTTGTAAGGGGCAAACAACTGAAAACTTAAACTAGATGACAATACCAACAAAAAATATGTGAGTCAGAAATTCTCTGGGCAAATTAGGAGCAAAGAACAAAGAAAAATTAAATCCTACTCATTTTCTCCAGATTTCCGTAGTTTTCCGGGGTTTCCGGGTAAATGCTGTAATTGATAAGGGGCAAACTACTAAAGACTTAAACTAGATGGTAATACCAACAAAAAATATGTGAGCCAGAAATTCCCTGGGCATATTTGGAGCAAAGAACAAAGAAAAATTAAAACAAACTCATTTTCTCCGGATTTCCGGGGTTTCCGGGTAAATGCTGTAATTGATAAGGGCAAACAACTGAAAACTGAAACTAGATGGCAATACCAATAAAAAAATATATGTGTCGGAAATTCCCACGGGGGGGGGATGGGGGGTATACAGTAGCCTTCGCTCTACATTCTGCATTGTTCGACTCATAATGTACTCATATAAGTTTAACGTTCTGTATTAATGGAATGGATTGTAGATGAATTGATCTGTTTAGATGTCTGCCTCTATGCAACTCTTAGTTGAGGAAAGCTGAGTAGGCCTATTGTATTATTATGAAAAACGTTTTAACTTAGGCCATTGACACATGAACATATACGAGTTTACAGTTTGCTGGTGCTTCTTTTAATTTGTTACTGTATAAAATGACCTATAAATTTATATGAGAATAAGTTCAGTAATACTGATAACAGTCAGTGTTATAAAAAGTAATTTAGTTCGGAAGAAAATTGATAAAAAAGAGAGGATGTTCAATGCAGCACAGTGTTAAAATAATTAGTCACAGATGAATGTTTTCTTTCGCTGCATTTTCTACCACTTTTCTATTAGAACTCTTTTTAATAGTGACATAATTATGTATGTTTTATATATAATATTAGTCAAGAGTGAATTAGTTAACTTTTATTTTGTGGTCTGGAGTTTAAATGTAATATTTCATTACAATAAATCACTATGTTTATGTTTGAAGGCTATATTTAATTTAATTTTACTTTAACTTGACAGTTGGGGGTACGTCGTGTCACACTTGATTGAGGCACAGTGCTACAAACGAGATAGCCGCGGGTTCGATACCCGATCAATTCGCTGGTAATTTTCCATTGACATAATCCTTCTGGTATATCTATGATCCTGGGGTCAACTCGGCCTCCAATATACGAGTAAATGAGTACCAGGAGCAATTCTGGGGTAAAAGCGTAAGACTAACAACTTTACCCCCTGAAACTTCCGAGTCTCTAACAATCTGGGAACCCCAATTTCCCCGGAGCCCTAAGTGCCTCCATAGCCTGTATAGGGATAACTTTTCCTTTACCTTTTTATCTTTGACGTTTATTGATCTACCTTCACGATAGTAGTAGCTGATAGATGGACTTAATAGTTGTTTGAATGAAGAATGGAATTGCAAATAAGTAAGTACAGTAGTAATATTAGCTGGCAAACTACCTCTGACTTTGAGCATTGTTAATTCTTTATGTGAAATAATGACAAACTTAACGATAAACCACTCGTTTCAGTAATTAGAAATCACTTCATTAAGGAGCCTTTATTAATCAAGGCTGTCTAAGTTATGTCATAATTTATTTTGTGAAACCATATAATCTACTAAGCACCATTGCATTTTGAAAAGTCACATTAATTGTTATTACAAACAAAAAAAACAAAATTTCCTCAATTATTTGATATAAATTAGGAGTGTTTTGCATTTAATTCTAATGTAAACTAGAAAATTAGCAAGCATACTTCTTGCCGATCTTGTACATCTAGTGGATTCATGTGGATTAAAAGTAGATTCAGTGTAGATTCGTGTGGATTAATGTGGATTCGTGTGATTTAATGTGGATTAATGTTAATTCAATGTGACAAATTTGTCTGAACAATAAAGTTATTATGTTACGCTCGATGATAAACTGAAATTTTGACATTAAACTTACACTGAACTATAATTTGACATATGATTCAAAATGAAACGATTAAAAGGTACCAAAGTTTCATGAACCTAACCCAAATAATGCATAAACAATTAAAAAGATTAATAATTAAAAAGCTAAAAACGCGGCTTCAAAGTGCATTTCACGATTAAAGTGCGCGGCCCCTAAAAAGACGTCAGATTCTAGTTCCCATGCAAAAAAAAAAAAAAAAGATAGTGTGTTTCGTCCAAAGCTTTCAACGTTTCCCCATTCAGGCGTGCATTCATGATCCCCTTCTGTCAACCTATGTAAAAAAAATAAGATCTCTGCTGAGTCGTAAAGAAATGAATCAAGATAGGAACCAAGTAAGGCCATTTTCAATTAATTCACAATAAGATTGAATACAGTCTTGTTAATAGGTGGCGTTGGATGATGCACGGTCACAGCCGGCAAGCTTTAATATATATAGGCCTAGATGTGCTTAGAAGCACGAGGTGAACTACGTAAATTCGTAGAAAGAACCAAACTTTCCAAAATCTTGACCGCAATATGTCGGAACGGTACGATTTTCATGACCAGAAGACTGAATCTAAGGTTTCCATCTTACCTCTGTAACATGTCTAATCAAACATACTGATTGCTGCTCTGTAGTTAATTTCCTCTTAGCAGATAATAACACATTTAACCCCATCAAATCGCTTTACTGTATTGTTAACCATTAGTTTACAGAAATGAAAATGTTTGTTTATCCCAGCATGTGTACAGTATATGAGAATATTTTACGTAATACCTTATCGGCATATGACATCTTGTCTTCTGTTTGCAAAGTACGGTGATTTCATTTTCACTTAATTATGCTAGTGTTTCCAGCTAACATTTCCGGAGCTAGCATCTGTTACCAAACTACCGTTTTCTTTTAATTTCATTGTAAACAGCAGGAACAAACAGTCGTCTTATGTGGTCGTTAAAACACGACATCTTTATTTAGTTAGGCCCACACAGGTAAATCAACAACTTGCTTCTATATGTTTTTTATCTGTAAGAACTGCGGCCTGTCGTTATCTGTATTCAAGTAATAGGAATAGAAGACTTCACAATGTACTTGCCCTTTCTGAAGAGTAAAAAGCTGTGACCATTCTCCAGCCAATTATTTGTGATGTCTCTTATGCTGTGTGGGTTCTCTTTATGGCTTTGGTTACTTTTAAAATAACAGTTTTACATAATACCTTTATTCTCTTAAAATAAAATTTCTATATAATACCTTTATTCTCTTAAAATAAAATTTCTATATAATACCTTTATTCTCTTAAAATAAAATTTATATATAATACATTTATTGTCTTAAAATAAAATTTATACATAATCCCTTTATTCTCAAATTGTTAAATATTTTTCCTTGGCCTTTCGATTACATGGAACCATCATCAGGGCAACTTTTTGCAGAATCACATTTAAGAAGAATAAAACTGCTTCACTAATGGCGTCATTTTAAATTAAAATTACTGAAACTTAAAATGTTCTTAAAAGTCCAGTAAAATCCACTTCTTTTTCTGTGCTGTGTGTCACAAAATTCAAGAAGTGAATTTTACTGATGTTTTAAGAACATTTTAAATTTCAGTATTTTAATTAAAAATGATGCCAATAGTGAAGCAGTCCATACTTCTAAAATGTGACTCCGTAAGTAAAATACCTTGGAGATGGTTTCGTGTAACCAAAATGCCTAGGCAAAATAAAAAAAAAAAAGTTTATATTACAGGTATTACGTAATTATTTTATTCATCGAGCTTAATGGCACAACTCAACCTGACTTTAAACACTTTGGTTACTTTTAATAACGAGTATTCAGTGAAACTGGGATATAATTTTGTGTTTATCCAAATCATTCTATGGATAAGACGTTTATGGAAAAAGGAGGCTTGAAGGAATTGTGCCTAGACACTAGCCTGATCGATCGGTTTAGAGTCCATTAGAGTCCATCGTGTAGTTCAAACTAGATTCAAACTACCTCCGGTCGCTATGCAAGATTATAGCCTATGAAGAAATCCTGTTCTTCGCGCCATAACCTAAGTCCCTTTTCAAAATATTTCATTGTCATTATGACTTATTTTATACTGTAATAATGCAACATATTTTAAAAGTTTTGTGGGTACTCTACTACATAGGCGTACCGAGGGGGGGGGGTTTGGGGGTTTGAACCCCCCCCCCCCCCCCATTGATTAAAAAAAGGAAAATTGTATCATTTTTTAAGTCTGCCCATAAATTACTTAATACAAGTATAAAGCGTGGGAAGCTTAAAACTCGTTATTTTGCGTCTTAATTTTTAAAATTTTCCGGGGGAGGACCCGCGGATGTTATAACCCCCCATATGGTCGGTCTGGTTACGCCTATGCTCTACTACCCTAACTTAATTTCACTATTTTTTTTAAATATTTTATTTAGTAGTTATCTTGATCAAGCCTTTTTTTCCTCTGAGAACAACATACTTAGCAGTAAAAACAACCACCTCTTTGAAAATGTTTATCGGGTAGGTATGCTCTTATTGCTGGAAGTTAACTTAATTAGAATATATTATGCCAGCTAGTGTTTTACTATGACGAGATTTGAAGAATGTAGAAGTTCACTGAAAACTTGTTTGTAACATTTTCTGTAACAAATCAGTAGTAGTCTACTTGACGGGGAAGCTTATTTCTCATTAAAACGTAAACTAGAGAGGAACAAGAAAAGAAGCGTGATAAAACACATACAGAAAGAAAGTATGAAGAACTAAAGGAAGGGTAGAGAAAGAATGGGAAAAGATAGATAGAAAATATAGTATAGAATATAAGTAAGAAATGAATCTGTGATGAAAAGTGGATGAAATAAATGTATATTTCACAAAATAATTTAACACGAAAGGCGGGAAGGTGGGGTGGAGGGGGAGCAGGAGGAAGAAAGCAAAGATGGAAGATAGGAAGACAATAAAGAAGAGAAAAGGAGGGAATGAAACCAGTATATTATGAAAGGTGGATGGAAGGAATGTATCCTAAAATGGAAGGAAGAGGGGGAGGAATGGAGGGAAAGATAATTAAATATATAAATAACGACCAAAGGTAGAAAAAAGGAAGGGAGATTGACAGACAGAAAAAAGTGAGACTGGAAGGAGAAAGTAATGGAAGGAAGTCAGAAGAAATTAAAAGACGCGTGAAAGAATGGTGGAAATAATAGTAGGCCTACATAAAGGTAGGAGAGGAAGAAACTATGTCTAAATAAAGAAAGTTAGGAGGACAGATAGTCTGGAAGAAAAAATTGAGACGACTATTTTTTGTAGGTCCATGTGAAACCGCTCCATGTAGAGTCGGAATTATTATCTTGCTTACCCGGAACATGACAAGCCATTCAGCACTAGTCGTTCTTTCTTTCTAGACCCCGTTGTAAGCCGTTAATCGGCTATGGAGTAAAATGCTATGTCATGTGCATATGCTGGTACTTTGGCGCAAGAGAGTTGAATCTTTCACTAGAAGATCTTAACACATCACATTAATTCACAACCCAACCTTAATGTCCTATTTATCTTTGATAGTAGATACAACATACGAACTCCTGTATATAATTACACATAATTACCTATTTGTGGTCATGTTTACTCAGGAGCTAATTTTCGAATAGACATCGTCTTCCAAGATCTACCTTTGGTTGTCCTACAGTTCTGTTATCCCCTCTAAGATGATAACTTTTGGACCGTCGCCTGGAGAAGAAAGGAAATTAGATGATCCAATTTAATGTTGGGATCTATTTTTAGGATGTTGAGCTGAGACCTCTATATAATATGCAACAGGGGACCATTCATTTGTATTTTCTTTCCATTGAAAGTCTGAAAAAAACAGACACTCTTTACAGAGTATTATATCAAATAATTTAGTAATGTAACTAATAGCAGCTAAGTTAGATTTTGCTCTTGTATTATGGAGTGAACCAGTAAATTTGTTTTGAATTTTTTAATAAATAATTTTGTAATTTTACATGCGAAATAACGTAGTACAGCTATATATAAGTATAATATGGTAACGTCATAATATTTAATTTATTCAATATGTTTCACAGCCATCGGATTTTGGAACATTACAGATTATTCTTAATATATTTTATATTCTGAAATTTGTATTAGAAACCTTTATTACCCCTAAAATATTATATCAAGTTTTAATTGTTTTAATAATTTCTATTGTCGGTATCTTTAATGGAGTAAATTTGAACTGATATTAATTTAAATGGATACACTGTTCTAACAACATTCATATCAACAGATTTCTTTCATGACTTATAGGCAAAACGTGTCTTGGTTAAACCAAAAAATTGCAAAAGAAATCCTTTCCTGAAACTTATTTATAATATCATGTTTCAGGTAATTTGATTACCTGTGAACAAGGAGAAATCAGTACCATCCGGATCATATGAAAGAAGAGGCTAGCATACCTCAATCGGAACGTTTATTCACCTCCAGAGAAGTAGGAAGAAGTTAAGAGTAAAATGAATTCGCTCAGGTATTAGGTAACTAAGGGTCATTATATGGATATATATATTGGCGGATGTGACGTCACTTTTTTTATGTGGTTTATATTTCAGGCTCCACTGATCAATAGTGAGAGTGTAAAGGAAGTGATATAATAAAAAGCAATCATAATGTCCGTGTTACCATTTTTGAGGTATTGCGCACCTATCAATGATTGGTTCTCATATTCGAAAATAACATTAGACCTACATAAACTCTTAGGAGATTCCCAACGAATGACTAAACGAGCGAGTAGGCTTCGATCAAGTTTCACTACTTTCCGGTGTAGATACAAAAAATGATCAAATATATATTTGTAACATAAGTTATTTATTTTTAACACACTCTACCTGCTAGATATAGACCCATTAATCTGTACTTCTTTACGGAGGACATTTCAGATTCTTTTACTACAGTGGACCACTCATAGTACGTTTTTGCACACATAAGGGATAATTTTAGCCTCAGTGATCCTGTTTTCCACCCCTCATGAACGTTTCTTTTCTTCAATTTCTAAGAAATAATATTGGCGGTTGGAAAGGATACTTATCTGATACCAGCTACCATCATTAGGGCTAAGCTATTGATTTGCATTAGCAATTCAACCTCCAAATACATATTGTTATGAAAGGGTGTTTCTAAAATAGCTTCATCGTTATAGTGAGTAACATTTAACATTAATAAGATAGGATATTCGCCGGGACCAAATACAAAATTGTTATATGCGGGTTTATCGTTATACAGCGGTTTGACTGTAACACCAATCGTAACTTGAAGTTGTAGGCTACATTGTAACACAAAACCTAATAAAAACTAACAATTTGTGTTAGCTAAACTTTAGCTACATTCTTAATGTTTGTAAAATTATTTTAAAAATGATTTTCCAGTGCGTAGTGCCAGAAAAACTGGAATTCAGCAAAGTAATCAGGTTCACCATTATACAGTCGTTTATAATCACATGACAAATGCCTAAAAATATATGCCTTTTCCACAGAATGCACTTGCAATTATGATGTTTGTAATTTGATTCACTGAACATATACATTATTGCATACACACAGCGAAGTCACCTTCAAGCAGTAAACAATCCGTCAGCGAATACATTAACACGGGCACATAAATATGCAAGGAGTGTTTAAAATGAAATATAGATTGCTTTAAAGTTTAGTTAAAACAATTTTATCTTCAAAGTTGACCATAATCCCTAGTAGTGTTTATCTTTTTTTCATTGTTTACCGTACTGTTCGTTGAATGAATCGCAGATCAGGATATCGACATCGACTTTAAAATGTAGCATTTTAATTTTAATATTTCAATTCAACGGTATGCAAATTAATAACACCGGAACGAAAAAAATATTTTGAATCATACCTCACACGTACATAATGACCCAGTAATTGCTTTCAAAAGTGTGATTCATTTACTGGTTTGTGGCAGCTCGGCCGGTGATTGGTCGTCTTCGAGAGCCAATCTACATACTTTGGGGCTTCGGACATCGCACTTTATAAGTTATAATAAATTCACCCCTATTTCAACCAAAATATTATACCACTGCAGGCTCTAAATAAAGCATTAATTCTGAAAAATGTCTATAATTGCATTAGAAAGACTCCCCATAGTTTCCTATCAAGCATTAAAATCCTTAATGATAATATTAAATATATAGTTTCTAATTTGTAAACTTGTATTTGTCTTCTTATTTTAATTTTGAATTATTCTCAATTTTGTATACTAATTTTATTTGTTACCTTAAGTGCTCTTCCATATGTTTAGCTTTGTATTTGTCTTTTTTATTTACTATCTATGATACTTGAACCAACCCAAACATGAACTTTGCTCATTCAGATACACAGTTAGACTATATATATATAGAAGAAAATAAATTAATAAAATTACAAAATGTTGAGATAAATTAAAATATGTAAATAGTTTGTTGAAAGGATTTTTTATTAGATTGGGCTACGAATCTTAAGCAAACATCTCGGGACATTTAAATTTCATCCAGTGAGCCCATAAACCTCAGCTCTGTCAGAGATAAATCATAAAATTGGGTTGAAATACGAAGAAAACATGCTCTAGAATGCATTTAGAACTCAACCTCCAATAGCGAATAATCGGAAACTTATTGAGGACGTCAACAGCTACTAATTGTGTAACACACTTCATGCACAGCCTTTAATTACAAGTTACAAATGGTAATTACTAGAGCAATGACTTACCCAGTACTTCCGTCTAGTCTCCGGTATCCAGTGGTCTCCTTCATCAATGAAGATGAAAATGCTTAATTCCCATCACAAAACACACTATCACTTTATCATTCGGATTTTTCCTTCGGTTTAAACAATATTCACTGTTTTTAATTTTAAAAATTGATTTTTGCCTGTTCCTTTGAATCCATGTTGGATTAAATGTTGCGTTGAATTATTATTAAAAATCCGATATAAAACGTATCACATTTGAATTTCCCATAGAGTCTTCATTGTCCGAAAACATTTGAGGAGCGATTGTGAGGCTCCGGAAGTAGAGTGCGGAAGGAATCAATAGGTGTGAAGGTGTAATTTAGAAACGTTGTTGCGCTTCATGATACCCTGGTTGTTGCGCTTCTCGGGAGATGTAGGTTGTCTATGTGGTATATCAGCCTAATTACTCCAAATATTGTCACAGTTTTCTTTCAGTATTTTCTTCTCTTAATTTGCCAGTTTCTGCAGGATGCTTCCTTTCCAATGCTTAGAATACAACTTACAACAATTTAAGCTTATTTAGTTGCTATCTATGTGATTGTAGCACTGTTGTTTGATAGGAGTTTTTTTAGTTTCTTATTTAATAAATTTCTTTTCGTTGTTTTATTAGATAGTGTAATTTGAAATACGTAACTATTATTATAATTGTCCTGAATTATGCCTATTTACGAAATATTATTTATTTATTTTTCGATCAGTTTCTAAATTACGCAATAGATTTCACACTTATGGTTTTAAAAGACCGTGGTTCTAGTGCATTAACGCGAGAGTAGTGTTACTGTTACTGGCTGTCACAATTTTCTCGCAGTGGTCACTGAAGACGTCTGAGGCACGAGGTCGACTTGCGGTACGTGAGGAAGGTCCGCAGCGTGTGGCAGCTGTTTACAGACTGACAGCGAGAAGTTCTCTCTGGTCAGAGAGCGGGAGAGGAAAACAAAAGAAATTAGTAACAGCCATGCTTTCGCTCCGGTGCACATAGAAACCCAGATCACGGATGTATCGCATTTCATTATTTGTTTTATATCATTTGAAATAATTTAAATCAACTTGACTTTCATATTTTCCATTACTTTATTACCAATTGAAATTCATGCTTGTCTGAATGCTTATTTCCCTCTACGACATAACTGCAGGAATTACTGAAATTATATCATACATATAAAATAATTTGCCGACGTGATGTAGAGATAGCGTACCCGGCACTAGATTCGAAGGACGCGGGATCAAACCCGGCCGCGGTAGTTGGACTTTTTCTCACGTATGGCGAAAGTTCGTCGCACGGAGTCCTCCGGGAAGATTTTAAGCGGGAGGGGGGCTTGTCACAGATTTACGGCACGTAAAAGAACTCTAAGCCTAAATTAGAGCCTCGTTTGGTTAATTTGGTTTGGTTAATCTGGTTTGGTTAATCTCCTTTACTTGTAATTTCCGAATTTTGCAATGTTGTATGTATTGACTGTTCAATCAATTTAGAGTTCAATCAGGACATTTTTATTTCTTCTGTAATCAAGAAGCACATAATTATCCTGCAGTTTTCCTCATGAATCTCACCTCTGTCGCAGTCAATCTCGTCTTTTCTGCCTGATTCTCCACGTCTCACTGCCAGGAACTGATCTGGCAAGTGATGTGATTTTGTAGTAGGATTGTTTTAATGCCAGATTTGTCATACCTGTAACATTAAAACAAGTTCTGAGATTTTGTTTGCTATGCCTTTACTACTAGTAGTATTTTTTTTTTTTTTTTTTTTTTTTTTTTTTTTTGGGGGTAGCACATCTAGTTTTTGTATTTACCGCCTGAAAGTTTGTCGTGGCGGACGCAACTTTAAGGTCTGTGTAGACCTTCTTGGTAGCTTATAGTAGCTAAACGGTAAGTCTTTTCAAAAAACCATTTGCACCAGCAGTAACGGATTTTGGGAGATCTATAAGTTTGGTCTTAGACTTGTTGGCGTATCTCCATCGCTTAGAGATGCCTTAGATTGAGTTCGATTTTTTTTTTATTATAAGTAAATTTTGTATATTTTCCTCACATTATGGAATATATGAACACATAGGACAGATAGAATCGTAAAATTTGCCAGAAAAATTGGCACATACAACAGCCATAAGCGTGCCAAATTTTATGTTTTTAGCTGCCCCATAAGTATAGAAAAATGTACTGGATAGCCGTGACGTCATTCACATCTACTACAGTCTCATCTTCCATTTATTAACATTGATGTTTATTCACTTCCAGATGAGCTATAAACTTGAAATTTGGCAAACATAGCTTTTAGCTTATAACCAATGAAAAAATTCCAAAGAGTTCAAATATTTAATACTTTTCCCTGTAAAATAAACTTTGAATTTTTCCCACTGCGTATTTGTACGCTTCAGATGATTTGACAAAAAAAAAAAAAAAAAAAATTATTTGGCCTCACAAAAAATAGTGGAATAGTGGAATACATATCTCTTGGACTGTTTAAAAATATTATTGTCAATATTATCATAATTTTTCAGTACTTTTTATCCTATAGGCTAGTCCATGTAGTAAATATGTCTAATTTTGATGTACCAATTGCAAGAAAACGTGACGTGATACGTAGAAACGGACAACGGATTCGTATTGGGCGACCCAAAATTAGTTAAGATCACTTTCCGAAAGAAAAGACAAAAAAAAAAGTTTCAAAATGCAGAATTAAAAGTTATTTTATTATATGAAATGTCAAAATAAAATGTTTCACAATTGTCAGTTAACCAGATGTGATACAGAAAAACTAAGTGCATTTTCGAATTCAGTACAGTGGAGTTAATCAAACATGCCTGTTTTCGTTTTTACCGCAGAATTTTTTGTCTTTTTTGCAGGTTAGTGTAATGAAATGTTACAGTTACCCGTTGCTCGCTCAGAAAAATGTTTTCTGTTATCACGATTGACATTACTTCTACTTTTATGGGCGACCGAAAATCGTGTGCTAATGTGCTACAGCACACTGTTAAAATTCCCCCAAATTTACGCCTATCAAGAATTCCGAGATGATCCAGGTATTTTTAAAGAATTCGATTGCAGTATTCCATCCAGGTGCAAGGACGACACTTTGAACATCTCCTTTAACAGGAAGAGTGTACACTATTAACAACAAATAACATAATAAAGTAGAATTCCTTTTTAAGCTAAGCTATGAGAGAATAAGTAAGGCAACTTGAAAAGGCAATTACGTGTAAAGTATACTTTTCAAATTAATTTGTACTAATCAGGACGATGTTTCTTAATGAGGTCAGTGGCAGCTCATAACCCCAAATTTGCAATAATAAATCTCGCAAACGGCTTGTTTACGGACCCATATTTGTTCGAAATTTTGTCTTCTGTTATTGTATGCTTTAAACCGTTTCAGTTTCTGCTATTACGGCTGACTTCGCAGTTATCTTCTATTTCTGTGGATATGTTGCGGAATAAATTATTTTACAGACTACGCTTATATTAATTGGCATTGATCTAGAAACATGTATACTGAAATTATTTGTTTATTACGTATACAAGAGGTTGTTACAATTATTAAATGCCCTAGTTGTTGAACTGTGGAATGCGTTTCCCGTAAAATATTGTAGTGTTGATTCCTGACCAGATGGAAGCGTAATGTTCACTGTATTTGCAGAATAAATCTTAATGTACAGAGAGAATGGTAACATGCATAAGTCACTGCCTGCAGAGTCTCCGACCTCATCAGAATATAAAGAAAAGAGGTCGCTGTCTTTATCACTTCTGTAGGAGATGAAAAAGAAAAGTAGATATTTATTGAGCTGATAGACTTGTGATGGGCTGAATTCAGACCCATTCTTACATGTTATTGGTCCCAATCTAAAGAACGACGTATGAGCTAAATAATCAGATAAACTGTACGTCAATGCATTAAAACTGCCAGTATTTTGTTATGGTAGTTACCCTTAATGATTTCACTTCTAGTAAATTTTAATTTAGACAATAATAAATTGTAGAAGTAATCTATCAAACACATTAAATTTCATGGTTAATGATTAATTGGTTGCTCATTAAAATTATATTGTAATACACTAATTATTTAATACAATTTATGCCCCTCGCCCTTCTTAAACGGTATTATTATCGGAAAAACTCTTTCTAGTCTGAGTAGTGATGGTTGCTGGGTTGAGTGATGTTAATTATACACTCCCCTACTCATATTATTCTAGTTGATTAAATAATTGATTTGGCAAAATAACAATATAACTTAAGAAGGATAATTAAATTCTGTTAGTTACTATATAGCTACTAAATATTTTACCAATATTATTTTTATATCCTGAGGAAGGCCTAGTGAGTGGACATAGCAGATCACCGCCTATCTTGGGCTTTCTCGTCTTTCCATGTTCTCGATAAAAACAAAGTTATAAATAAAAGAAGTTTGTATTCATAATAAATACTCCAAGTTTAAACATACTCTTTCATCATTTATGAGAACATAACAAAATTCTCTACAGAATAACCAATCGTAAGAATATAACAATGTAAAAGAAAGACTCACGTGACATCCTCGGAATATCACAATTAATCCAATACGATCGGATTTCGTGTAAATCTTTATTCAAAGCTATGGTCTTTATGGACAGATGCTCATAAACTTAATGCCACACATTCTTATGAAATCATTTATTGAGGGTCTAGAGTAGTTATTTATGAAACGTAATAAAAACAGGATGTTACGTACGTTTGTGAAACGAGTCTTTAAGGGCGAGTGTAGCAATCCTAAGAGCAAAATAAAATCTTTTTACCTCGTTTATCATGAATTATTTTTAGACAGCCGTTAATATTTGTGAAATAATAATTTCATTGCGTACCATGAGTCCATTTAGGAGCCTTCCAGCAGTCCTGCTACCTAGTGTACACTTGCGCAGATTAAGGTTGATGATTTTCTAGTGCATGGCTACAAACATCTGGGATGGAGTGGACAACGCTTCCCAGTCAACAAGTGACTATTTCTTCCGAGAACCGTGGGAAATTTAAAATTTAAAAAGGCGTAATGAATTTTAACATTTTCAATGTTTATAAAACTGAATCTATTTAATAATCATGTGCAAATATTTTTAACTAAAAGGGTATTTTTCGTCTGACTGAAATCATAGTTGGAGTGTTATAATATTACGTTATAACACTCAGTGGCACAATCTTCTCCTTTTAATTAATATCATCTATTCGAAAAATTGTTGTGTTACCTAAAAAGAAGGCAGTTTAAAGATAGCGAGAGAGGGGAGAGAGAGGGGGAGAGAGAGAGTGAGAGAGAGAGTGAGAGAGAGTGAGAGAGAGAGTGAGAGAGAGAGTGAGAGAGAGAGAGAGATAGAGAGATAGAGAGATAGATAGATGGGACGGAGAAGAGGGAAGACGACAAAAACATGAATACAGTGGTTAATTCAGATCCGGATTCAATAAGATATAAGTAAAACAACACCACTTGAATGTATAGGCGTAGTCTTGCCCAAACTGGGTTACTAGTGTGCATCTTCAAGGTATTTTGTTTAATTGCTGAGTTCACATACTTCATGTGACATTGTGTGACGTTTGCAATTAGCTAAGTGAAGACTCTCCATGCCATAGGGCCGGAATTCGAAGAAAATCAAACCTAATTTTGTCATTCATGACTGAAATTCTCTTCTCAAACATGTCATTTACATTCAGATTTAGAATGTAGACCACATAAATTAATTATTACAGATTATTCACTTTGCTGTATAATTTATTTCTATATCATGATGTTGTTAGCATGGATAAAATATGTCTATATCTATATATTGTACAGACCATTAAAGTAAGATTATCGCTAAGAAAAAAGTTTTATTTTCTAAAATGTTAACTTTTTAAACTGCAGGTCTATATTCTAAAGCCGATGTCCCACGAAACCAATTTCTGGTCCATATTTGTTTAAACCATCAAAATGGACCATATGACATCGACGACATCCATTGCACACAATATCTATATTCACCATACAATTGCAACGTAATTGGGATGTTTCTAATTTTCTACCTAAAATACCAAATCAACCCCGCGTGAACCGCATGACGTAGTAACATGGCAGCTTCCTCCTGATAGCTGATTCTCTGCGCGCCAACGAACAAAACCAAGAAGATAAAACAAGAAGATTAACAGAATCTAAGGCACATTTTGAATTTATAATATCTTTAACCATTATTACAACCGGTTTAAACGTTGAGGTGCTCTGCATATTATGAGAAAGATTCGGCAGTGTGTGTGCATATCGACCTCCACCTCGATTGTAGTAGCAATCTAGTTTCGGATGAACATCTGACAGTATATTGGACCAATACGCACAGCCAGAAATAGTTATGCATAAATGTTACTTGATACAACTACTTGAACAAAAAATTGGATCGTAGGATATAGCCTAAATGTTATTATTAACCCGGCATCACTCGTGTATGTGGCTATCACGCCATTACTGGCGCGTTAGATTTGGTTTAACATGTGTTTTTGTTTTTATATTTATGCTATTAAATACAACTTGGGGATCAGCGGATCAATTCCACATAAATAGAATCTTTGTCCTGCAAAAACGCATAATACGTACCATTTATAATGCCAAGCCTCTCGATTCCTGCAAACCTTTATTTAAAACCCACAAGATCCTCCCACTACCATGTATCATTATTTTTGAAGCCGCCCTGTTTGCTTATTCTCATAGACTCCTTTTCAAAGTTAATTCTGACTACCACTCTTACAACACCCGACATAAAAACAGCATAGCACTGACGAAACACTCTACCCATCTATTCGAATCTTCTCCATACTACTTATGCTCTAAGGTATTTAATTCACTCCCCTCTCATATCACATCACAAAAAACAGAAATTTCATTTAAGAAAATGTTCAAATCCTTTCTTTTATCAAACTGTTTTTATAATATAAGTGATCTCTATTTTTTGTAAGTGTGTATATACTATATTTTTAAATTTATCATTCAATTTGTAAAATTCATTTTCCATATACTGTAAAAATAGAGCTAGAAATAATATTAAAATGTATAATGTAGTAAAATGTAGCATGTTTAAATATTGTACATGTATTGAATATTTGTATGTAAATTATTAATTTGTAAATGTGTGTGTTAAACTTTAAGAAATGTAGTTTATAAGTATATGTAAACTTATAAGTAGGTTAATGAAAAACACTGTACTGTGTAAGAAAATAAACTAACTAACTAACTAACTCAAACTTACAATAAAAGTCTATGTAACCATTTTAACCAATGCTTCGTATATATGTATGTGCAGTGGTGCCCACGGGGGGGGGGGGGTTAAGACGCATATTATAGTTTTATGAATTTTCTGGGGGGGGGGGTTGAAAATTGTTGCAAAATTAGCGTTTTATATGTTACGAGAAACATATAACTTCAAAAGGTCTCTTCTAATTCTTTAGAAGTGAATAGTCAATAAATTAGCGAAAGGTATTTGCTTGTAAACAACTGCCGTGCCAACGAAATCGATCAGTCTGTGCCGATAGTGGCGACTGCGAACTGAACCATTGTTGGTAGAATTATTGGAGTATTAGCACAGTATAAGTATTAATACAGTAAAGAAACTGCGTGTTCAAAGTCCTATGACAACATGTTGACTGGACGACACTAGCGCTCCATGCGGAGATTGAGTAAAGCTACATTCTCATCATATGAAATGGCTTGGGAAAATACGTAAACACATCGCAAAATATGTTATTTTAAAAGAGAAAAAGAGAAAAATACAGAATATTTTTATTTAATGCAAATCTAATTTTAAATTTAAGAAATAATAAAACAGATAATGTATTATATTCTAGTTAAGAAGAGGTAAATAATACCTAAATAGGCTACTGTTAAGGACTGTTCCTAGGCCTAGTATTTTTCCTTTAAAATCATTGCCCTTTAATATAATTTATCATTCAAATTATGATAATAAATAGCCTACATATTAATTATTATACGTAAATTATATTATAGGTCTGTCACGTTGTTCATCCTGCACGCCATTGTTGACAGTGTATTTTGATTCTTTGCCTTATATGGCAATATACGACTTCAATTTATTGTAGGTCTATGTAGCGTCAATTACTGCAGGATGGACTTCATTAAACAAAACAAAAAATTCAGGAGCATTTGGAGGCCCTTCATGTCCTTGTCTGATCAAAATATGTGTATGTGATATGATCCAAAGATGATCCCTTTCCCGACAGGTCGCGGCCCTGTAAGGCCCAGGCGGCTTGAGTCGCTTAAATCATAAAAAGGCGGAGGTAAAACTAAGATAAAGAAAGAGAGAAAGAAAGATGATTATTATTGTTAGTATTATAGTGCTGGCTATGCTGTATTGCTAGATCGTCCCAACCTTAGAAGACAGTATTGGTCTTATGCAGCGCACTGATGCCAGATCTACTCACATCACAAGACCAGGCACATGATGTGAAAAAGCTCTTAGATAGGCGTGAAAACCTCGAAATTTGTTTGTTGCATATAATAATTATTGTAAATCATGCCCTGCAGATAGAACGACGGTACACCCTCCTTCCCTTATTTTCAACCCCCATGAGTAATATGTTCTCTATAAGCCCACAAATCTACATTCTTTGACTAATATCTGCAAACTATTACACATGTGCCCTATGGAATCGAGTAAAAATTCTACGAGACAATCATTCTCGAAAAAAAAGCACCCCTTGCGAAATTTTCATTCCCTACTATGTGATTTTTTACAAGTCTACATTCTTTGAACGATGTTTACCAAACTTTACACACAGACCCTATAAAAACAAGAGAAAAAAGTAGGCGAAGTTAATTTTGTAAGAAGCCACCCCTTAAATGTTTCTACCCCTATTATATCACCAAAATTTAGATCTACATTCTTGACCTGTTTTTAACAGACTTTATACACAGAACGTATAGAATCAGGAAAAAATGGTAGGAAAACTAATTTTAGAACAAACCACATTTTAGATGTTTCACCCCTATTTTGTGATATATATTTATACCTACAACCTTTGACCAATTTTTATCAGACTTTGTACAAAGAACCTATTGAACCAAGAGAAATTTTAACCAAAGTTAATTTGGAAGAAATCACTCCTTAAATATTGCAACCCCTATTATATAAATTTTATTTAAATCTACATTCTCTGACCAATTTTTACCAGCCTTTACACAGAGCTAATAGAACCAGGAGAAAAATTTAGGTAAAACTAAATTTGGAAAAAAATCACTTAAATGTTTTAATCCCTATTAAATGACGTTTAAATTTACATTCTTTAGCTCATTTTACCAGACTTGACACACAGATAAGCAAGACTAATAGGAATTTCTGTCTCTTCTTATCTCAACCCCACCATCCATGGTCTTTAAAAGTAATGGGGTGCAAAATCCCAAGTCCTTGGGTGTGATAAGTCGTTCTTCCTCTACGGCCTAGATTTTGAAAATTAGAGGGCTCCCTCTAAAATTGACTTCGAAGTACAAGCAAAATACAGAACCAGGTGACGCCGGGTCCTTTAAGCTAATAATTTATAAATGTTAAATTTAATATTAAATTTCATTTCGATAATATTATTTACTATTGTTGTTGTTATTGTTATTATTATTACAATTATTATGTTATAGTAATCAAATTTCAAAGAATATAATTATATTAGGAAAGTGATAGTTAAAATACATTACTTACCTTTAGGCCTGTTCACTATCCTCAGGGAGTGGTATTATTCCTTCTCAGAGGACCTTTCGTGTTTTCTTTTCTTATTCTATACAGTACACTTTCTGAACACCGTGTAGCTTCTGCTGTCTCTTTAATTGGCTGGGTAACGTTCATTTTCTTCAAGAAATAATTAAGTATATTTAATACTATAATTCGCTCTTTACTGCGTAATTTGTCAACACTACGATTTCTAGTTTCTCTATTCATAATTACTATAAAATTAAAATAAATATAAAATTTAATTTTTAAAATCACAAAAACCACACCATAAGTTAAACTTCACTACACAGATAACATTATAACACTGAGCTCTGAAGAAGATACGATCATCTGAGAGACATATGAGTAAACAAAATCTGTACAGCGTTGAGTCAGGACTGCCTGATTGTCGAGCTCGGAAAAACTGTGATAATTTATTAATGCTACATGATATAGAGCTCTGGTTTGTTTTAAAAACTTTCTCAGACATCTATAAACATTTCTTCTCTCTTAGTCACCAATGTAAAATAAAAAACAAAGTAGGTTACTCGCTAGATAACTTTTTTGTGTTAACGTCCGAAAATTTTCAAGCAGCACTTCATAAAAAAAAATATATAGCTTTCTTCTTATGTAAAATTTATTGCCAAGGGAGAGAGAGTTTTTTCTATAAACATCAGGCAATCCAAGGAAAAATTCTTAGTCGGTTTCGATTATTGGTTTCTTGTCTATCACGTGATAAGTTATTCATCTGAAAAAATATAGATTTAACGTAATTAACGTAATTGTGAAAAATAGGCCTCATATTAATTATTTATGACTTCACAATTGACATCATGAGATAGAGCGGAAAATTCTCTATAAGACCTCGTAATCACATTATTACATTTATCAATTCGGAAAATTGGCAACATTGTCGGAATAGAAAAGGACGAAGCTAATTGCAGAACGTACGAGTGCAAGTGAGATGCAAATACTACATTTAACTCAATACTGTTTTTTAAGGTTGGGACGATCAGAAGCGAAGTATTAAAAGATATACACAGTTGTTAGTTCCGATATAACAGCGCGAGCGATCGCAGTTGCTCGATACATCTACATATGTCCTTTCTCCAGAACTAGCCTACATATTTCCTTTCTCCAGAACTCGGAAATATGAGGTACAGTCTTTTTTGCTATGGCGAATAATCTTTACCTTCAGCTACCTTGATTTCATTTTATACTTCCTCCAATTAGAAACTACCAGAAGACAAAGCAATCATCATAAACGCAAACATTTGTTGAGTTCATTTCCACCTTGTTAACCACTGAATAGTTAATACTTACAACATTGCGAAATTAACAGAATAAATCAATTCAAAAAATTTTTTATAGCTCCTTCTAGAATGGTAGCCTATGTCCCTTCAAATTCTATTGTTACCGGTACCTAAATCAATTGTAATTGTAATGGTAAATTATAGATGAAATACACGACTGCAGCTTTTTTAAAGCAACTTTTGGCCCGTATTTGATTACATATTCAGTTAAATCTAACTATATATTATATTTCTATAATTTGTACATTTTAGTATACTTTCCCCTTTTAATTATTGGGAGAATTATATAATACAATATTCCGAATTTGTAAGATTACCACCGTACTATAAGAAACCAAAGGCTGGTGGTTTCTACAAATAATATTCAATGCCGACTCTAAGATTTTTACTGTTACCAGTCTATGATAATTATTATAAAATTAGTTGTGATTGTCTGATATTCTGAGTTCAATGCTTTCGTCTTAATATCGTGTTTCTGTGTGTGTATGTATGTGTGTGTGCGTGCGGATTTGAGTCTGTGTGTCAAGTATTTACATACAGTATATCCGATAAACCCTTAAGTCTACTCCAGAACGTGAATGGTTAGGGAAATTTTGCCCAGAAGTTTAGTTTTCAATTAAGAGTTTTTTAATATGTTGTAAATCTATGACAGTCTTCGACAATGACTTTAGGGAACCAAAAACGAATAACTGTGGACAAAAGAGGATATTAAAAATATAAATATGTAGGGCTAAACAAACTTAAACAACTACTCGTATATGTGAAGATCAGAATGTCCTCTGTTTCCAGGAAACCCTACAGTATATTAGGCACGTAGTTCGGCAAAAGAAGGATAATTTGGAAAAGATGATGATCCAGGAAAAAATAGAAGAGCAAAACCGTGTAGAACACCAACGAAGAGATGGCTGAACCGGTTAACTGAGAAGACTGAACGAACGGTGGGTCAGATACTCTGGGATGCTTAGAACGAAAACTTTGAAAACGGACTATGATGGGTCAATAACAAACTATGAAAGATAGATATATGAACCACAGATTATTGTCTCTGTTGGACATTGCATGATAATATTATAGGAGAAAAATTCCTCCGACACTGGGACTTGAACCCAGGACCTTTGGCTATTCGCGCCAATGCTCTACCAACTGAGCTAAGCCGGAGTTCAATTCACAGCGCCAGATGGAACCTCTCTCAGCTGTGAACTGAACTCCGTCTTAGCTGAGTTGGTAGAGCATTGGCGCGAATAGCCAAAGGTCCTGGGTTCAAGTCCCAGTGTCGGAGGAATTTTTCTCCTATAATATTATCATGTAATGTCCAACAGAGACAATAATCTGTGGTTCATGAAAGCTTATATATCTAAGTAGTATGGAGTACCCTATGTCCCCAAAAGAAGATAGATTGGAAACTACCGACGCCTCTTCCAGACGCCTCTTCCTGTGACGTCACGGGAAGCGATTCCGAGTAATGTACATGCGTCCTTTCGCCCAGTGCCATTCCTGTTTCAATCCGACGCCTCGTTTAGGAGCTAGGTCCTATGAACCGCTATTCCCGTTACGCAACAGGCTCTACACTTACGCCCTTTGATCCGGGCTGGTTTATGTCGTCATGGTATTCATTCGAACCGTGTACTTGTGCCCTTTAACCCTGTGCTATTTTCGGAGACCCAAATTGTATTCCTGCCCTTTGAACCAGGTGGCGCTACATCCCAAGACACGGCCTATCACTATGGCGGGGGGCTAGCGCCGAATTCAAAGTCGCACTCTTATGACGTCAATTGATCCGATCTAGTTAGGCCCTTTGATCCGGAACGTCATGGGAGTCGATTCGAGCAATGTAGTTGTGACCTTATACACTATGCTATTCCCGATTCATCCCGACACCTGTTATTAGGCCCTTTGGACCGAGGAGACGTTATGGACGTCCTGGTAGTCATTTCGAACAATCTAGTTACGCCTTTTAGCACTATGTTATCCATATTCATCCCGACACCTGTTATTAGGCCCTTTGGACCAAGGAGACGTTATGGATGTCATGGTAGTCATTTCGAACAATGTAGTTACGCCTTTTAACACTATGCTATCCCGATTCATCCCGTCGCCTGTAATTAGGCCCTTTAGACCAAGGAGAGGTTATGGTCGTCATGGTAGTCGATTCGAACAAATGAGTTACGGGTTTTAACATTATGCTATCCCCTATTCATCCCGTCGTCTGTAATTAGGCCCTTTGGACCAAGGAGACGTTATGGACATCATGGTAGTCGATTCGAACAATTGAGGTACCCTCTTTAACACTATGCTAACCCCGATCCATCCCGATGGCTGTAATTAGGCCTTTTGGATCTAGGAGAGGTTTTGTACATCATGGTAGTCGATTCGAACAACTGAGATACCCTCTTTAACACTATGCTAACCCCGATTCATCCCCATGACTGTAATTAGGCCTTTTGGATCTAGGAGAGGTTTTGTACATCATGGTAGTCGATTCGAACAATTGAGGTACCCTCGTTAACACTATGCTATCCCCGATTCATTCCGATGGCTGTAATTAGACCCTTTGGATCTAGGAGAGGTTTTGTACATCATGGTAGTCGATTCGAACAATTGAGGTACCCTCTTTAACACTATGCTATCCCCGATTCATCCCGATGGCTGTAATTAGGCCTTTTGGATCTAGGAGAGGTTTTGTACATCATGGTAGTCGATTCGAACAATTGAGGTACCCTCTTTAACACTATGCTATCCCCGAATCATCCCGATGGATGTAATTAGGCCATTTGGATCGAGGAGAGGTTATGGACGTCATGGTAGTCTTTTCAAACAATTGAGTTACGCCTTCTCGCACTATGCTATCCATATTCATCCCAAAGGGTGTAATTAGGCCCTTAGGACCAAGGAGAGGAATACCTCAATATTAGACCATTGTCAAGTTAGTAAAAAATAAAAAATAAACAAGTTTATACTTACATAGATAGATATTTCTTCTAAGCGTCATAAGTTTATTATGTATCGTAATGTTGTCACTCCCTAAGAAATAATGTGTATAAACATTTGGTTTTCACAGTAGAAGAGCTGGGTTGTTTGTAGTTCGTATGTAATCACATCGAATAAAAGATTATATTTTCCCAACTTGTAGGAACACTATGTATCACACAACTGAGCTAGTCCTATGAAATCGAACTGAAAACAAACATACGTGTAAAACTACTTTCTAGTTTGTTACACACACACACACATGTCTTGGAAAAATATCCTCATTCCATAGAGATGAATAGATGCGGAGATGAAGTAAACAAGAGAACATAACATTCACATACTGATGATGTTACTCATGACGATAGTCAAATACTGGGGCTTAGATAACTATATAATAGTGGACTTGAATGAATTATGATTTCGTCGATGTAATATATTGGTGAAAGTAATTACTAAAAAATGAAATCGATGAAAATACAACACTGTGATAGGTAGTCACATAACTTTTTTCTACCTTCACTTCACCTTCCGATGTAGAATAAGAGATCGTAATGCAAGGACAGCTTAATTGTGTGAGTATAACCGAGCTAGTCCTATGAAATCGAACTGTTTTGTATTTTATCGTTCTGAAAACAAACATACGTGTAAAACTAATTTCGAATCTAAAAATAATTCCTTGCTTGTTACACACACACACACACATACACACATGTCCTGGAAAACAACTTTGCCCACCTCCGCCTCCTTTCCGCGTTCCAAGGAATTTGCGGAAGACGTGGACTACCTCTATGTCAGGAGACGTAGTAAACATGTTTACAAACTCCTGCGTCATCCAACCCTTGATCATGAAGTAGATGAACATGTAGACATAATGCACACATACTGTCTTTGTCAGTCCTTGCTGTACAGCCATTGTACAGAGTTTTGTTTGTTACAAAAATCTGTTATTCCCCGTTAAGCCTGTGCTATTCCCGGAGACCAGTTTTAATTCCAGACCCTTTTAACCAGTTCGGTGCTTCATCCCTGGAGAGGACATAGCTTACCACTCATGAACAAGATGGAGGGGACTAGTGCTAATTTCAGTCATCTTACACTCTTATGCTATCCCAGGACCGCTATATGACATCATCATAATATGCATGTTAATTTAAGGGTGTTGTTGATATTAGAAGTTTCAAAAAAGTCGCAAGAGCTAGGAGATATTTATTTTTTAAAAAAGGGGCCTGATATTAGAAGTCTCAAAAATGTTGTAAGACCTAAAATCCCTACCGGAGTCGAGGATATGAAATGTGCATTTTCTAAATTGACGGAAATTCTGGATCAAGATGATTGTAAACTATTATTTTTCAAACATTCAAATCACACCATATATGAGAGCTATCGAGAAAACTAGTTAATGATTTGTAGAGTATTGAAAGATTGAAATACAGCAGGATATACCCATGTAATGAAACCATACTAACAGATCTATAGCTATGTTTTATCATGATTATTGATTAATGATGACGTCTATGAATAAATACAATAATAGAATTCTACATGCGATGAGATAATTGTATCAGAATACATAATAAACACTTATGTAATACACGGAAGCAGTACGAAGTTAGAATAAACACTTAGGAATGTGGTCAGATTGTAGTAGCGAAACAATCAAAGAACGAAGATGTTTACTATATTGCTTGAGCTCAATATAAATACCCATGTGATGCTGGCGATATTTAAAGCAATCAGTTTGTGTAATCATTGTGGTTAACGACTCAAGGTAAGTAATTATTTAAGGCATGACCTATACCTATTAAATGCGACTTCGATAAATAAATACGATATAAGCATGTTGTGAAATATTACAGAATGTTGACACCATACATTTAAATAAGAGACTACTATAGTTATCTAAAGACAGATCCATGGTAATATTATAATGAAAATAAAGACATCACAGTGAAGTGTAATCACATAACTTTCTCGAACATAGACACTGACAATAGTGGCCACCTAGGGTTATGACAACACTGAACTTTAACGAGATATGATTTCATCACTGCAATATTATGGTGCAAATAAATACATCAGAGTGATATGTATGTACATAACGGTAATAAATAATTTAGTTTTCATAGCGAATGAAGTAGAAAGAATACATTTCCAAAATAACTAGGTGCAAGTTAGTAATATTTGCAACATTTAAAACAATAATTTACACTTTCTTTTTTTTTATACACAAGCCATGCCTTGTAATGTCTTCCTTGTACACTTTAGGAAACTAAATTATTTATACAAGTAATGGATGAAAACTGATACTGTATAAAACACAACTTGTGATTAATGTAGAAATGATTACTAACATGAACCAAATTAATTTGAAAATATCTTACATGTGCACTTCAATCGCTATGAAAACTGTAACATTTTATACAGGTCAAGGTTGAAAACTGACAAAGCGTGTCTTTTCATACTGTAAAACACAACTTGTGATTGAAAACGTACAATTGTATTCAGATGTTGGAAATAATAATGTTATTACAACCCAACATGTGCCAAATTAATTTGAAAATGTCATACATGTGCACTTCACTTGCTATGAAAGCTAAAATATTTATACAACTCACGGTTGAAAACTTACAACGCATGCCTTTTCATACTGTATAAAACACAACTTGTGATTAAAACCGCTAATAAAACTATAATATTTATACAAGTCTAGTTTGAAAACTGACAAAACATGTCTCTTCATACTGTATAAAACACAACTTGTGATTGAAAACGTACAATTGTATTCAGATGTTGGAAATAATACTGTTATTACAACACAACTTGTGATAAAAACGTATAACATTATTTAAATGTAGAAATGATTACTAACATGTGCCAAATTAATTTGAAAATGTCATACATGTGCACTTCACTTGCTATGAAAGCTAAAATATTTATGCAACTCACGGTTGAAAACTTACAATGCGTGCCTTTTCATACTGTATAAAACACAACTTGTGATAAAAATCGCTAATAAAACTATAATATTTATACAAGTCTAGTTTGAAAACTGACAAAACATGTCTTTTCATACTGTATAAAACACAACTTGTGATTGAAAACGTACAATTGTATTTCGTTTTGGATGATGTACTCCTCAACGATCTCCTCCTCGCGTCGTTTGTGATCTTTAGAACACATCTTTACAATACAGACCAACACCGCTAGATCACTAAGTAATGCCGTTATCGCAAGTCCTGCTTCTTATATTACTAGAGTCTCTGTACTCATTGCTTTTTGGCTAAGTCCATGGTTTATTCCTGATGTGAAAGTTCTCTCCAGTAATACTTACATTTTCACAGTCATCATGATGAAACCGCTATCTATTTTATACTACATGGCTAAAAGGCATGAGAAATATGTTATGTTCTGAAGATGTTTGTTGTTGTGATCTGTTTTCTATTTTCTCCGTAAAGACTGTTACGTCATGGATTTCTCTAAAAGGTCATTGTTACAACATTCTGTAACCACTAATAGTTACATTTCACACTCATCATGATGAAAGCGCTTCTTCTACTTATTTTGAATAATAAATGTACAGGTTTATCTATAGTGTTTCACATAGAGCTTTAATAAATGAAAGAACAGTTTTGAACATAATTAGGTTCGTGGTAGTAATACTTTCTACATATTAATAGTACTATACACTCTTTAATCACAAGATGTGCAAAATAATTTAGTTTTCGTATTAACGTGAGTGCAGAAGTAGTAAGTTTTCTTCTAACATTTCCAAATTAGTTAGGTACAGTTAGTAATATTTTCAACTTTTAGATAATATTATACAGATTGTTTATCCACAAGCCATGAGTTGTAAACGACTGAAGTGTACAAAGAAAACATTTTCGAATTACTACATTACCTGTTCAAGGAACAAAACATTATGTTACAGACAACTAAAAAACTTTAGAAAAAAATGTGATGATAATAATAATAATAATATAATAATTATCTGATGGCGCACTCCAGTACATTTTACATCACAGCTAGTTACGTTTTAACCACATATTTCGTTTGATAATATTTTCAGGTGTATTCATAGACTGTGTGAACTGTAAAATACTAGTGCCGTTCTATTTTACCTGACTAAGGACAATGCCAACCACCTTCTGATCACAACTATAAATGAGAAAGTTTACTGTTGAGTATAAATAGGTAACATCTTTAGTTTTAACTTCATGCAACTATTGTTAATTAATTTGAAAAATGTCTACCTTGTACACTTCACCCGCTATGAAACTAACTTATTTATACAAGTCTTGGATGAAAACAAACAAAGCGTACCTTTTCATACTGTATAAAACACAACTTGTGATTGAAAATATACAACTTTATTCAGATGTAGAAAATATTAGTGCTTTCACAACACAACTTGTGATTAAAAACTCTATAATAATAATATTATTTAAATGTAGAAATTTTTACTAACATGTCTACCTTGTACACTTCAGTCGTTATGAAACTAACGTATTTATACAAGTCATGGCTGAAAACAGACAAAGCGTACCTTTTCATACTGTATAAAAGACAACTTGTGCTTGAAAAGGTACAACTTTATTCAGATGTAGAAAATGTTAGTGCTTTCTCAACACAACGTGTGATTAAAAACTTTACAATATTATTAAATGTACCAAATTAATTTTGAAAATGTCTACCTTGTACACTTCCATCGTTATGAAACTAACTTATTTATACAAGTCATGGATGAAAACCGACAAAGCGTACCTTTTCATACTGTATAAAACACAACTGGTGATTGAAAATGTACAACTTTATTCAGATGTAGAAAATATTAGTGATTTCACAGCACAACTTGTGATTAAAAAACTCAAGCGTGTCTTTTCGTAGTGTATAAAACAAAACTTGTGATTGAAAACGTACAATTGTATTCAGATGTCAGAAATAATAATGTTATAACAACACAACATGTCGTAGATTAATTGAAAATGGCATACATGTACACTGCACTTGCTATGAAAACTAAAACAATTATACAACTCACGGTTGAAAACTTACAATGCGTGGCTTTCATCTGTATAAAACACAACTTGTTATTAAAATCGCCATGAAAACTATAATATTTATACAAGAACTGTATAAAACACAACTTGTGATTGAAAACGCACAATTGTATTCAGATGTTGTAAATAATAATGTTATTGCAACCCAACATGTGCCAAATTACTTTGAAAATGTCATACATTTACACCTCACTTGCTATGAAAACTAAAATATTTATACAACTCACGGTTGAAAACTTACAATGCTTGGCTTTTCATCTATATAAAACACAACTTGTGATTAAAATCGCTATGAAAACTATAATATTTATTCAAGAATTGACAAAGCGTGTCTTTTCATACTGTATAAAACACAACTTGTGATTCAAAACGTACAATTGTATTCATATGTTGTAAATAACAATGTTATTACAACCCAATATGTGGTTTATACAACTAATGATTGAAAACTAACAATGCTTGCCTCTTCATACTGTATAAACACACAACTTGGAAACAACTAATGATTGAAAACTAACAATGCCTGCCTCTTCATACTGTATAAACACACAACTTGGAATTGAAAATGTACAATTTTATTTTATAACGAGAAACTACAGAAAACAGATGGCTCAGGAGGTCGCGCTCGACGAGTTTTTCCTCAATTTCCTCCGAGATAACCTAACCTAACATACCGTAACCTAACCTAACCTTTCCTAACCTAACCTAACATGCCGTAACCTAACCTTTCCTCACCTAACCTAACCAGAGAGGTGATCCTAACTAACCTAACCTTTCCTAACCTAACCAAACATACCGTAACATAACCTAACTAACCTAACCTTTCCTAACCTAACCTAACCTAACCAAAGCGGTGATATAATAAATCGTACACTATAAGTTGGGTTATGCGACGATTTTTTTCTTTCCTCCGAGATAACCTAACATACCGTAACCTAACATTTCCTAACCTATCCTAACCTAACCAAAGCTGTGAACATACCCTAACCTAACTTTTCCTAACCTAACATAGCTGTGATATAATAAATCTTACACTCTAAAGTGGGTTCAAGCTTTAAGTGTATCTGAGCCATCTGTTTTCTGTAGTTTCTCGTTATAAAATAAAATTGTACATTTTCAATTCCAAGTTGTGTGTTTATACAGTATGAAGAGGCAAGCATTGTTAGTTTTCAATCATTAGTTGTTTCCAAGTTGTGTGTTTATACAGTATGAAGAGGCAAGCATTGTTAGTTTTCAATCATTAGTTGTATAAACCACATATTGGGTTGTAATAACATTGTTATTTACAACATATGAATACAATTGTACGTTTTGAATCACAAGTTGTGTTTTATACAGTATGAAAAGACACGCTTTGTCAATTCTTGAATAAATATTATAGGTTAGTTGTTAAATTTTCACTTGACAAGCAAACTTAGATTTACCTTTGGTAATCCGGACGGCCGTTTCGCACTATTTTAGTGCATCATCAGCGGTTTTCGAACTGCTACTGGTGGGTGCCTGTGTTGTACACCTAGGTGGTGTGGGTGTTGCGTTGGTCTTGAGGTGGGAGTGGGAGTATTTGGCGGTGTTTGAATGTCAGGTATCGTGTCAAAAAGTGTGTGTGATTTGAAGTGTAGTTGGTCATTCAGTATAGATGTGGGGTGATTTTTTGTGTGTTTATATATTTCTAGTTGTTCTATTGTGTTTAGTTTGCGACTTTTGTGGAGTGTGTGGAGAATTTCCATGTTCGTGTCTATGTTAGTGTAATTGTGGTTTGTGTCAAGTAGGTGTTCTGCATAATTTGATTTTCTGTTGTTGGGGTGTTTGAGTGCTTTTATGTGTTCTTGGAATCTTGTTCTAAAGGATCTGCCAGTTTGGCCTATATAGAAGTTGGGACATTTATTGCATTTCAGTTTGTATACTCCAGTTTTGTTGTAGGTGTCCATTTGTGTGCTTTTCCTTGTTAGGTGTTTCTTTAGCGTGTTGTTCGTTTTGTAGGCTATGTTGTACTTGAGTTTTTTTGAAGGTTGATGCTGTTTTGTGAGTTTTCTTACCGTAGTATGTTAGTGTGATGAACTTCGTTTTTGGTTCTTGGGTTTCTGTGTGTTCTTTTAGCTTGTGTTTAGTGTTTCTTAGTATTCTATCTACTGTGCTGGGGTTGTAACCATTTTCTTGGGCTATGTATTTGATGGTGTTTAGTTCATTTTTGAAATCTTCCATCTCCATTGGTATATTGAGTAGGCGGTGAACCATGAAGTGGTAAGCTGCGTGTTTGTGTTGGGCAGGGTGGTTGGATGAGTTATGTATAGTTGTTACTGTGGTTGTGGGTTTTCTGTAAATTTTGAATTTGTGTTTATTGTCTGTTTTGGTGATTGTGACATCTAAGAAGTTGATGGCTTTGTCTTCTTCTGTTTCCAGTGTGAATTTCATAGATGTGTGTATCTTATTGATGTATGTGTGAAGCTGTTCGACCTGTCTTTTGTTCCCATTGTACATCATTAGGACATCGTCGACATACCTGTACCAATATATGATTTTGTTTGCGTGTTTATTTACTTCTGTGTTGAGTATGTACTTTTGTTCAAGATTGTGTACATATATTTCAGCTAGTATGCAGGAAATGGGAGACCCCATAGGGAGGCCTTCAGGTTGTTTGTAGAACTTGCTGTTGTATGTGAAGTAGTTTTGTTGTGTAATAGTTCGTGTGATGTTGATTATTTCGTTTATATGTTCTTGTGGAGCCTTGTTGTCTTTTAACATTTGTTCCAGTATTTCAAGTGTTTCTGTTATGGGGACTTTTGTGTATAGGTTTGTGATGTCAAATGATGCAATTGTTGCGTTGTGGGGAATTTCAATATCCTTAATGTTGTTGACTAATTCAATGTTGTTTTTGACAGCTCTGTGGTTTTTGAATACAATGTTTGATCTTATTATGTGTTCCATGTGTTTAGCTATTTTGTATGCTGGTGCCATTGTGTAGTTGATAACAGGTCTGATTGGGACCTCAGCTTTATGAATTTTCGGGAGGGCATTGAGTTTTGGTGCCTCAGGCTTTATTTGTTTTAGATAAGGTTTTTTGTTGTTTGGTATGGTATGTGTACTCTGGTTTATGATGTTCTTTATTGTTGTGTGGTATTGTGTTGTGGGGTCTTGGGGCAGTTCTATAATATTGTTGTCTTCAAAGTATGAGAGTGTTTTCTTGTGAATGTCTTCAGAGTTCATGATTACGGTGCAGTTCCCTTTATCTGCTTTCACAAATGTGAGGTGAAATGTGAGTTTGCTTGTCAAGTGAAAATTTAACAACTAACTTTTGTTAAAGCAATCAAGAATGGACACTCAAACATACAGTTATTTCAACGCCGCGACACGTCTTCTCGTCCATAAATTTCGAACCGCCAGGATGGACTGCCTGAAAACCTCCCTCAACATATCCTTCAACCAACAATGTCTTCATAATAATATCACTCCTAAATACGCCCGTATAAACATCAAAAACACCTCCCATGCAGCAAAAAAGACAAAACAAACAGCTCAGTTAACATACATAAAAAACAGTATCAAAGAACTATATGCAAAGAAAGACACACTCAACAAAAAGGCCTACATGCTACACCTACAACTCTCCAACATCCTACACATTACCCAGTTCAATGAAATCTTATCACACACGGAAATCGTAACAAATAAAATGGCCCTGAACATAAAACAGAAACATAACCTAAAACTAACGAAGCTAAAAGCCGAACAAAAAATCACGTTTACAACAGAGCATAAGTTCCACACACAAACACGCAACATCACAAACGTTCATTTCACCAAAAACGAAATGAACCTCGTAAATAAAGGCCTATAACACAACATCCAACACAACACCAACAAACCATCACATCACTCTAGTGTGATCATAGACACAGAAACTGCAGTACAGTATACAAAAGTACAACACCAAGAGTACATCAGACAAGACATAAAACGAAACATAAACACAACCAGAAACACTAACACCACAACATCTCAGGAACTGAAAACACTACAGAACATCAAAAAGAAACAACAAGAACATAACCTCACATTTGTGAAAGCAGATAAAGGGAACTGCACCGTAATCATGAACTCTGAAGACATTCACAAGAAAACACTCTCATACTTTGAAGACAACAATATTATAGAACTGCCCCAAGACCCCACAACACAATACCACACAACAATAAAGAACATCATAAACCAGAGTACACATACCATACCAAACAACAAAAAACCTTATCTAAAACAAATAAAGCCTGAGGCACCAAAACTCAATGCCCTCCCGAAAATTCATAAAGCTGAGGTCCCAATCAGACCTGTTATCAACTACACAATGGCACCAGCATACAAAATAGCTAAACACATGGAACACATAATAAGATCAAACATTGTATTCAAAAACCACAGAGCTGTCAAAAACAACATTGAATTAGTCAACAACATTAAGGATATTGAAATTCCCCACAACGCAACAATTGCATCATTTGACATCACAAACCTATACACAAAAGTCCCCATAACAGAAACACTTGAAATACTGGAACAAATGTTAAAAGACAACAAGGCTCCACAAGAACATATAAACGAAATAATCAACATCACACGAACTATTACACAACAAAACTACTTCACATACAACAGCAAGTTCTACAAACAACCTGAAGGCCTCCCTATGGGGTCTCCCATTTCCTGCATACTAGCTGAAATATATGTACACAATCTTGAACAAAAGTACATACTCAACACAGAAGTAAATAAACACGCAAACAAAATCATATATTGGTACAGGTATGTCGACGATGTCCTAATGATGTACAATGGGAACAAAAGACAGGTCGAACAGCTTCACACATACATCAATAAGATACACACATCTATGAAATTCACACTGGAAACAGAAGAAGACAAAGCCATCAACTTCTTAGATGTCACAATCACCAAAACAGACAATAAACACAAATTCAAAATTTACAGAAAACCCACAACCACAGTAACAACTATACATAACTCATCCAACCACCCTGCCCAACACAAACACGCAGCTTACCACTTCATGGTTCACCGCCTACTCAATATACCAATGGAGATGGAAGATTTCAAAAATGAACTAAACACCATCAAATACATAGCCCAAGAAAATGGTTACAACCCCAGCACAGTAGATAGAATACTAAGAAACACTAAACACAAGCTAAAAGAACACACAGAAACCCAAGAACCAAAAACGAAGTTCATCACACTAACATACTACGGTAAGAAAACTCACAAAACAGCATCAACCTTCAAAAAAACTCAAGTACAACATAGCCTACAAAACGAACAACACGCTAAAGAAACACCTAACAAGGAAAAGCACACAAATGGACACCTACAACAAAACTGGAGTATACAAACTGAAATGCAATAAATGTCCCAACTTCTATATAGGCCAAACTGGCAGATCCTTTAGAACAAGATTCCAAGAACACATAAAAGCACTCAAACACCCCAACAACAGAAAATCAAATTATGCAGAACACCTACTTGACACAAACCACAATTACACTAACATAGACACGAACATGGAAATTCTCCACACACTCCACAAAAGTCGCAAACTAAACACAATAGAACAACTAGAAATATATAAACACACAAAAAATCACCCCACATCTATACTGAATGACCAACTACACTTCAAATCACACACACTTTTTGACACGATACCTGACATTCAAACACCGCCAAATACTCCCACTCCCACCTCAAGACCAACGCAACACCCACACCACCTAGGTGTACAACACAGGCACCCACCAGTAGCAGTTCGAAAACTGCTGATGATGCACTAAAATAGTGCGAAACGGCCGTCCGGATTACCAAAGGTAAATCTAAGTTTGCTTGTCAAGTGAAAATTTAACAACTAACCTATAATATTTATTCAAGAATTGACAAAGCGTGTCTTTTCATACTGTATAAAACACAACTTGTGATTCAAAACGTACAATTGTATTCATATGTTGTAAATAACAATGTTATTACAACCCAATATGTGGTTTATACAACTAATGATTGAAAACTAACAATGCTTGCCTCTTCATACTGTATAAACACACAACTTGGAAACAACTAATGATTGAAAACTAACAATGCTTGCCTCTTCATACTGTATAAACACACAACTTGGAATTGAAAATGTACAATTTTATTTTATAACGAGAAACTACAGAAAACAGATGGCTCAGATACACTTAAAGCTTGAACCCACTTTAGAGTGTAAGATTTATTATATCACAGCTATGTTAGGTTAGGAAAAGTTAGGTTAGGGTATGTTCACAGCTTTGGTTAGGTTAGGATAGGTTAGGAAATGTTAGGTTACGGTATGTTAGGTTATCTCGGAGGAAAGAAAAAAATCGTCGCATAACCCTACTTATAGTGTACGATTTATTATATCACCGCTTTGGTTAGGTTAGGTTAGGTTAGGAAAGGTTAAGTTAGTTAGGTTATGTTACGGTATGTTTGGTTAGGTTAGGAAAGGTTAGGTTAGTTAGGATCACCTCTCTGGTTAGGTTAGGTTAGGAAAGGTTAGGTTACGGCATGTTAGGTTAGGTTAGGAAAGGTTAGGTTAGGTTACGGTATGTTAGGTTAGGTTATCTCGGAGGAAATTGAAGAAAAACTCGTCGCGCGCGACCTCCTGAGCCATCTGTTTTCTGTAGTTTCTCGTTATAAAATAAAATTGTACATTTTCAATTCCAAGTTGTGTGTTTATACAGTATGAAGAGGCAGGCATTGTTAGTTTTCAATCATTAGTTGTTTCCAAGTTGTGTGTTTATACAGTATGAAGAGGCAAGCATTGTTAGTTTTCAATCATTAGTTGTATAAACCACATATTGGGTTGTAATAACATTGTTATTTACAACATATGAATACAATTGTACGTTTTGAATCACAAGTTGTGTTTTATACAGTATGAAAAGACACGCTTTGTCAATTCTTGAATAAATATTATAGTTTTCATAGCGATTTTAATCACAAGTTGTGTTTTATATAGATGAAAAGCCAAGCATTGTAAGTTTTCAACCGTGAGTTGTATAAATATTTTAGTTTTCATAGCAAGTGAGGTGTAAATGTATGACATTTTCAAAGTAATTTGGCACATGTTGGGTTGTAATAACATTATTATTTACAACATCTGAATACAATTGTGCGTTTTCAATCACAAGTTGTGTTTTATACAGTTCTTGTATAAATATTATAGTTTTCATGGCGATTTTAATAACAAGTTGTGTTTTATACAGATGAAAGCCACGCATTGTAAGTTTTCAACCGTGAGTTGTATAATTGTTTTAGTTTTCATAGCAAGTGCAGTGTACATGTATGCCATTTTCAATTAATCTACGACATGTTGTGTTGTTATAACATTATTATTTCTGACATCTGAATACAATTGTACGTTTTCAATCACAAGTTTTGTTTTATACACTACGAAAAGACACGCTTGAGTTTTTTAATCACAAGTTGTGCTGTGAAATCACTAATATTTTCTACATCTGAATAAAGTTGTACATTTTCAATCACCAGTTGTGTTTTATACAGTATGAAAAGGTACGCTTTGTAGGTTTTCATCCATGACTTGTATAAATAAGTTAGTTTCATAACGATGGAAGTGTACAAGGTAGACATTTTCAAAATTAATTTGGTACATTTAATAATATTGTAAAGTTTTTAATCACACGTTGTGTTGAGAAAGCACTAATATTTTCTACATCTGAATAAAGTTGTACCTTTTCAAGCACAAGTTGTCTTTTATACAGTATGAAAAGGTACGCTTTGTCTGTTTTCAGCCATGACTTGTATAAATACGTTAGTTTCATAACGACTGAAGTGTACAAGGTAGACATGTTAGTAAAAATTTCTACATTTAAATAATATTATTATTATAGAGTTTTTAATCACAAGTTGTGTTGTGAAAGCACTAATATTTTCTACATCTGAATAAAGTTGTATATTTTCAATCACAAGTTGTGTTTTATACAGTATGAAAAGGTACGCTTTGTTTGTTTTCATCCAAGACTTGTATAAATAAGTTAGTTTCATAGCGGGTGAAGTGTACAAGGTAGACATTTTTCAAATTAATTAACAATAGTTGCATGAAGTTAAAACTAAAGATGTTACCTATTTATACTCAACAGTAAACTTTCTCATTTATAGTTGTGATCAGAAGGTGGTTGGCATTGTCCTTAGTCAGGTAAAATAGAACGGCACTAGTATTTTACAGTTCACACAGTCTATGAATACACCTGAAAATATTATCAAACGAAATATGTGGTTAAAACGTAACTAGCTGTGATGTAAAATGTACTGGAGTGCGCCATCAGATAATTATTATATTATTATTATTATTACACTGGGTAACAGCCAAAAAATCGTCCGGGGTTTCTCAGCGGAATTAGACTAATTTTGATGCCCTGAGTCCGAAAATGACCTTGGTTTTGCTCAATCAGGTCAACTTTTTGAGATACAGCCATAAACCTGCCTGACGAGCTATACATACATATGCTAATATCATATGTATGTATCACGGGTTTTGAGTTCAGTCATTTCTCTAAATTCGCTGCATAAAAATTAGCAGGAAAATAATCACAATTATTATTATTTTATAATATTATAATATAATATAATAATATTATTATTACTTTCTGATGGCTTCGGCGCGACGTTCATGCAGGAATAATCCTGACGTTTTCTGCTACATCTGCGGAGAATACACGCTGTCAGCGGACAGGAAGAACAACCCAAGATTTGTGAAGCACGCATACCAGGCTTACTTTAAAGTCAAGCTAGGTGACCAAGATAAGTCGTGGGCTCCGCACACGGTGTGCAAGACGTGCGTGGAATACCTCAGGCGGTGGACTAAGGGCACCAAAACTTCACTGAAGTTTGGGATTCCGATGGTTTGGAGGGAGCCGTTTGACCATGCATCGGATTGTTACTTCTGCGCCATCAATACTACTGGCATCAACCGGAAGAATCGGCACAGCCTCCAGTACCCCGATCTTCCATCTGCCCGCCGTCCAGTTGCTCACTGCGAAGAAATACCTGTACCAGCGTTCACACAGCTTCCTCACATCGACGACGAGGCCACCACTTCAGACGACGTAGGAGATACAGAACAGGAGTATGTAACACAATACGGTCCGCAGCCCTTTTCACAATGTGAGCTTAATGATCTGGTTCGGGATCTCAGTTTGTCGAAGACTTCCTCAGAGCTGTTGGCCTCCAGACTCAAAGAGAAAAATCTACTTGGCGAGGACACGCGTATCACTTTCTTCCGTAGAAGGCATGAGGAGTACATGGGCTACTTCTGCCAGGAGGAAGACCTCGTGTACTGCCGAGATGTCGCCGGTCTTCTTCATAAACTCGGCGCTCCTACATACGATCCGACAGATTGGCGACTCTTCATTGACAGCTGGAAGCGCTCTTTGAAGTGTGTGCTCCTCCACAACGGGAACCAGATCGCCTCAATCCCTCTTGCGCACTCCACAACTCTCAAAGAGAAATATGAAGCAGTGAAGTATGTGCTTGACAAAATCCAATATAAGCAGCACCAATGGATGATCTGCGTCAACTTCAAGATAGTGAACTTTCTACTAGGTCAGCAGTCCGGGTTCACGAAGTATCCATGCTTTATATGTATGTGGGACAGTCGAGACAGAGTCCAGCACTATGTAAAGAAAGAGTGGCCGGCGCGAGAGCAGTTAGTACCTGGGGCGAGAAACATCATAAACGAACCTCTTGTTGACCGGGAGAAGATATTGATCCCACCGCTACACATGAAGCTTGGGTTAATGAAACAGTTCACGCGCGCTCTGGACAAGGATGGGAGGTGCTTCAACTTCATGTGCCGAGCATTTTCTCGACTGACCATTGAGAAGCTCAAGGCCGGCATTTTTGATGGCACACAGATACGGCAGCTCATAAAGGACACTGAGTTCCAAAACTCCATGAACACGCTTGAGTGCGCCGCCTGGAAATCGTTTGTGCAGGTGGTGAACAACTTCCTGGGGAACACGAAGGCAGCAAACCACGCCACACTCATCAGCAGCATGATAGAGGCCTTCCAAAAACTCGGGTGTTTGATGAGTATAAAGATGCATTTCCTCTTCTCACACATGGACAAGTTTCCTGAAAACCTTGGGGCGATGAGCGACGAGCAGGGAGAAAGGTTCCATCAGGACATGCGCCAAATGGAGGAGAGGTACCAGGGGAGGTGGGACGCAGTCATGCTGGCGGACTACTGCTGGTCGCTGAAGAGAGACAACCCAGCAGCTGCTCACACACGGAAATCGAAGAAACGCCGAAATCTGCCTTGAACTCTGAACTTTTGTGTCATGTAACGCTCATTCTTATTATATTATGATAATTATGCGAATCAAATTTCATGTAGTAAATAAATAATGAATTAATTTGGATACGTTGACTTTTATTCCTTGAGGGAAACGGGAAAAAATCGTCAGGGGTTTATCAGCAGAAATGAGTGTTTCTTACGAAAAACAGATTTTTTTGAAATTTCTGTAGAAAAAAATCCTGACCTGATTGAGCAAAACCAAGGTCATTTTCGGACTCAGGGCATCAAAATTAGTCTAATTCAGCTGAAAAACCCTGGACAATTTTCCAAAAGTTTTTTTTTGTTGCCCTGTGTTATCATCACATTTATTTCTAAAGTTTTTTAGTTGTCTGTAACATAATGTTTTGTTCCTTGAACAGGTAATGTAGTAATTCGAAAATGTTTTCTTTGTACACTTCAGTCGTTTACAACTCATGGCTTGTGGATAAACAATCTGTATAATATTATCTAAAAGTTGAAAATATTACTAACTGTACCTAACTAATTTGGAAATGTTAGAAGAAAACTTACTACTTCTGCACTCACGTTAATACGAAAACTAAATTATTTTGCACAACTTGTGATTAAAGAGTGTATAGTACTATTAATATGTAGAAAGTATTACTACCACGAACCTAATTATGTTCAAAACTGTTCTTTCATTTATTAAAGCTCTATGTGAAACACTATAGATAAACCTGTACATTTATTATTCAAAATAAGTAGAAGAAGCGCTTTCATCATGATGAGTGTGAAATGTAACTATTAGTGGTTACAGAATGTTGTAACAATGACCTTTTAGAGAAATCCATGACGTAACAGTCTTTACGGAGAAAATAGAAAACAGATCACAACAACAAACATCTTCAGAACATAACATATTTCTCATGCCTTTTAGCCATGTAGTATAAAATAGATAGCGGTTTCATCATGATGACTGTGAAAATGTAAGTATTACTGGAGAGAACTTTCACATCAGGAATAAACCATGGACTTAGCCAAAAAGCAATGAGTACAGAGACTCTAGTAATATAAGAAGCAGGACTTGCGATAACGGCATTACTTAGTGATCTAGCGGTGTTGGTCTGTATTGTAAAGATGTGTTCTAAAGATCACAAACGACGCGAGGAGGAGATCGTTGAGGAGTACATCATCCAAAACGAAATACAATTGTACGTTTTCAATCACAAGTTGTGTTTTATACAGTATGAAAAGACATGTTTTGTCAGTTTTCAAACTAGACTTGTATAAATATTATAGTTTTATTAGCGATTTATATCACAAGTTGTGTTTTATACAGTATGAAAAGGCACGCATTGTAAGTTTTCAACCGTGAGTTGCATAAATATTTTAGCTTTCATAGCAAGTGAAGTGCACATGTATGACATTTTCAAATTAATTTGGCACATGTTAGTAATCATTTCTACATTTAAATAATGTTATACGTTTTTATCACAAGTTGTGTTGTAATAACAGTATTATTTCCAACATCTGAATACAATTGTACGTTTTCAATCACAAGTTGTGTTTTATACAGTATGAAGAGACATGTTTTGTCAGTTTTCAAACTAGACTTGTATAAATATTATAGTTTTATTAGCGGTTTTAATCACAAGTTGTGTTTTATACAGTATGAAAAGGCATGCGTTGTAAGTTTTCAACCGTGAGTTGTATAAATATTTTAGCTTTCATAGCAAGTGAAGTGCACATGTATGACATTTTCAAATTAATTTGGCACATGTTGGGTTGTAATAACATTATTATTTCCAACATCTGAATACAATTGTACGTTTTCAATCACAAGTTGTGTTTTACAGTATGAAAAGACACGCTTTGTCAGTTTTCAACCTTGACCTGTATAAAATGTTACAGTTTTCATAGCGATTGAAGTGCACATGTAAGATATTTTCAAATTAATTTGGTTCATGTTAGTAATCATTTCTACATTAATCACAAGTTGTGTTTTATACAGTATCAGTTTTCATCCATTACTTGTATAAATAATTTAGTTTCCTAAAGTGTACAAGGAAGACATTACAAGGCATGGCTTGTGTATAAAAAAAAAGAAAGTGTAAATTATTGTTTTAAATGTTGCAAATATTACTAACTTTCACCTAGTTATTTTGGAAATGTATTCTTTCTACTTCATTCGCTATGAAAACTAAATTATTTATTACCGTTATGTACATACATATCACTCTGATGTATTTATTTGCACCATAATATTGCAGTGATGAAATCATATCTCGTTAAAGTTCAGTGTTGTCATAACCCTAGGTGGCCACTATTGTCAGTGTCTAGGTTCGAGAAAGTTATGTGATTACACTTCACTGTGATGTCTTTATTTTCATTATAATATTACCATGGATCTGTCTTTAGATAACTATAGTAGTCTCTTATTTAAATGTATGGTGTCAACTTTCTGTAATATTTCACAACATGCTTATATCGTATTTATTTATCGAAGTCGCATTTAATAGGTATAGGTCATGCCTTAAATAATTACTTACCTTGAGTCGTTAACCACAATGATTACACAAACTGATTGCTTTAAATATCGCCAGCATCACATGGGTATTTATATTGAGCTCAAGCAATATAGTAAACATCTTCGTTCTTTGATTGTTTCGCTACTACAATCTGACCACATTCCTAAGTGTTTATTCTAACTTCGTACTGCTTCCGTGTATTACATAAGTGTTTATTATGTATTCTGATACAATTATCTCATCGCATGTAGAATTCTATTATTATATTTATTCATAGACGTCATCATTAATCAATAATCATGATAAAACATAGCTATAGATCTGTTAGTATGGTTTCATTACATGGGTATATCCTGCTGTATTTCAATCTTTCAATACTCTACAAATCATTAACTAGTTTTCTCGATAGCTCTCATATATGGTGTGATTTGAATGTTTGAAAAATAATAGTTTACAATCATCTTGATCCAGAATTTCCGTCAATTTAGAAAATACACATTTCATATCCTCGACTCCGGTAGGGATTTTAGGTCTTACAACATTTTTGAGACTTCTAATATCAGGCCCCTTTTTTAAAAAATAAATATCTCCTAGCTCTTGCGACTTTTTTGAAACTTCTAATATCAACAACACCCTTAAATTAACATGCATATTATGATAATGTCATATAGCGGTCCTGGGATAGCATAAGAGTGTAAGATGACTGAATTTAGCACTAGTCCCCTCCATCTTGTTCATGAGTGGTAAGCTATGTCCTCTCCAGGGATGAAGCACCGAACTGGTTAAAAGGGTCGGGAATTAAAACTGGTCTCCGGGAATAGCACAGGCTTAACGGGGAATAACAGATTTTTGTAAAAAACAAAACTCTGTACAATGGCTGTACAGCAAGGACTGACAAAGGCAGTATGTGTACATTATGTCTACATGTTCATCTACTTCATGATCAAGGGTTGGATGACGCAGGAGTTTGTAAACATGTTTACTACGTCTCCTGACATAGAGGTAGTCCACGTCTTCCGCAAATTCCTTGGAACGCGGAAAGGAGGCGGAGGTGGGCAGAGTTGTTTTCCAGGACATGTGTGTATGTGTGTGTGTGTGTGTGTAACAAGCAAGGAATTATTTTTAGATTCGAAATTAGTTTTACACGTATGTTTGTTTTCAGAACGATAAAATACAAAACAGTTCGATTTCATAGGACTAGCTCGGTTATACTCACACAATTAAGCTGTCCTTGCATTACGATCTCTTATTCTACATCGGAAGGTGAAGTGAAGGTAGAAAAAAGTTATGTGACTACCTATCACAGTGTTGTATTTTCATCGATTTCATTTTTTAGTAATTACTTTCACCAATATATTACATCGACGAAATCATAATTCATTCAAGTCCACTATTATATAGTTATCTAAGCCCCAGTATTTGACTATCGTCATGAGTAACATCATCAGTATGTGAATGTTATGTTCTCTTGTTTACTTCATCTCCGCATCTATTCATCTCTATGGAATGAGGATATTTTTCCAAGACATGTGTGTGTGTGTAACAAACTAGAAAGTAGTTTTACACGTATGTTTGTTTTCAGTTCGATTTCATAGGACTAGCTCAGTTGTGTGATACATAGTGTTCCTACAAGTTGGGAAAATATAATCTTTTATTCGATGTGATTACATACGAACTACAAACAACCCAGCTCTTCTACTGTGAAAACCAAATGTTTATACACATTATTTCTTAGGGCGTGACAACATTACGATACATAATAAACTTATAACGCTTAGAAGAAATATCTATCTATGTAAGTATAAACTTGTTTATTTTTTATTTTTTACTAACTTGACAATGGTCTAATATTGAGGTATTCCTCTCCTTGGTCCTAAGGGCCTAATTACACCCTTTGGGATGAATATGGATAGCATAGTGCGAGAAGGCGTAACTCAATTGTTTGAAAAGACTACCATGACGTCCATAACCTCTCCTCGATCCAAATGGCCTAATTACAGCCATCGGGATGAATCGGGGATAGCATAGTGTTAAAGAGGGTACCTCAATTGTTCGAATCGACTACCATGATGTACAAAACCTCTCCTAGATCCAAAAGGCCTAATTACAGCCATCGGGATGAATCGGGGTTAGCATAGTGTTAAAGAGGGTACCTCAATTGTTCGAATCGACTACCATGATGTACAAAACCTCTCCTAGATCCAAAGGGCCTAATTACAGCCATCGGGATGAATCGGGGATAGCATAGTGTTAAAGAGGGTACCTCAATTGTTCGAATCGACTACCATGATGTACAAAACCTCTCCTAGATCCAAAAGGCCTAATTACAGCCATCGGGATGTATCGGGGTTAGCATAGTGTTAAAGAGGGTACCTCAATTGTTCGAATCGACTACCATGATGTCCATAACGTCTCCTTGGTCCAAAGGGCCTAATTACAGACGACGGGATGAATAGGGGATAGCATAATGTTAAAACCCGTAACTCATTTGTTCGAATCGACTACCATGACGACCATAACCTCTCCTTGGTCTAAAGGGCCTAATTACAGGCGACGGGATGAATCGGGATAGCATAGTGTTAAAAGGCGTAACTACATTGTTCGAAATGACTACCATGACATCCATAACGTCTCCTTGGTCCAAAGGGCCTAATAACAGGTGTCGGGATGAATATGGATAACATAGTGCTAAAAGGCGTAACTAGATTGTTCGAAATGACTACCAGGACGTCCATAACGTCTCCTCGGTCCAAAGGGCCTAATAACAGGTGTCGGGATGAATCGGGAATAGCATAGTGTATAAGGTCACAACTACATTGCTCGAATCGACTCCCATGACGTTCCGGATCAAAGGGCCTAACTAGATCGGATCAATTGACGTCATAAGAGTGCGACTTTGAATTCGGCGCTAGCCCCCCGCCATAGTGATAGGCCGTGTCTTGGGATGTAGCGCCAGCCTGGTTCTAAGGGCAGGAATACAGTCGTAAGAGTGCGACTTTGAATTCAGCGCTAGCCCCCCGCCATAGTGATAGGCCGTGTCTTGGGATGTAGCGCCACCTGGTTCAAAGGGCAGGAATACAATTTGGGTCTCCGAAAATAGCACAGGCTTAAAGGGCACAAGTACACGGTTCGAATGAATACCATGACGACATAAACCAGCCCGGATCAAAGGGCGTAAGTGTAGAGCCTGTTGCGTATCGGGAATAGCGGTTCATAGGCCCTAACTCCTAAACGAGGCGTCGGATTGAAACGGGAATGGCACTGGGCGAAAGGACGCAAGTACATTACTCGGAATCGCTTCCCGTGACGTCACAGGAAGAGGCGTCTGGAAGAGGCGTCGGTAGTTGCCAATCTATCTTCTTTTGGGGACATAGGGTACTCCATACTACTTATCTATCTTACATGTTAACTGTACAATAACAGTGAGAGCCCGGTCACAAAATCACTAATTAGTGTGCCTCACAGTACTGCATATGACATGACTTGTCTGTCTGTGAGGTAGACCATTAGGGCAGTCAGTCATAGGAGAGAGGTTCCATCTGGCGCTGTGAATTGAACTCCGGCTTAGCTCAGTTGGTAGAGCATTGGCGCGAATAGCCAAAGGTCCTGGGTTCAAGTCCCAGTGTTGGAGGATTTTTTCTCCTATAATATTATCATATAATGTCCAACAGAGACAATAATCTGTGGTTCATGAAAGCTTATATATCTATCTTACATGATAACTGTACAATAACAGTGAGAGCCCGGTCACAAAATCACTAATTAGTGTGCCTCACAGTACTGCATATGACATGACTTGTCTGTCTGTGCATAGGCGTACCGAGGGGGGAGGTTTCGGAAGTTTGAACCCCCCCCCCCCATTGATTAAAAAAAGGAAAATTGTATAACTTTTTAAAGTCTGCCCATAAATTACTTAATACAAGTATTAAAGCGTGGGAAGCTTAAAAATCGTTATTTTGCGTCTTAATTTTTAAAATTTTCTGGGGGAGGACACCCGGAAGCTTAAAACTCGTTATTTTGCATCTTAATTTTTAAAATTTTCTGGGGGAGGACCCCCGGACCCCCCTCTCCCTGGGGGGTATTCCATACCCCCCAGACCCCGCGGATGTTATAACCCCCCTCATATGGTCGGCCTGGTTACGCCTATGTGTCTGTGAGGTAGACCATTAGGGCAGTCAGTCATAGGAGAGAGGTTCCATCTGGCGCTGTGAATTGAACTCCGGCTTAGCTCAGTTGGTAGAGCATTGGCGCGAATAGCCAAAGGTCCTGGGTTCAAGTCCCAGTGTTGGAGGAATTTTTCTCCTATAATATTATCATATAATGTCCAACAGAGACAATAATCTGTGGCTCATGAAAGCTTATATATCTATCTTACATGATAACTGTACAATAACAGTGAGAGCCCGGTCACAAAATCACTAATTAGTGTGCCTCACAGTACTGCATATGACATGACTTGTCTGTCTGTGCATAGGCGTACCGAGGGGGGAGGTTTTGGAAGTTTGAACCCCCCCCCCCCCCATTGATTAAAAAAAGGAAAATTGTATAACTTTTTAAAGTCTGCCCATAAATTACTTAATACAAGTATTAAAGCGTGGGAAGCTTAAAACTCGTTATTTTGCGTCTTAATTTTTAAAATTCTCCGGGGGAGGACACCCGGAAGCTTAAAACTCGTTATTTTGCATCATAATTTTAAAATTTTCCGGGGGAGGACCCCCGGACCCCCTCTCCCTGGGGGGTATTCCATACCCCCCAGACCCCGCGGATGTTATAACCCCCCTCATATGGTCGGCCTGGTTACGCCTATGTGTCTGTGAGGTAGACCATTAGGGCAGTCAGTCATTGAGAGAGGTTCCATCTGGCGCTGTGAATTGAACTCCGGCTTAGCTCAGTTGGTAGAGCATTGGCGCGAATAGCCAAAGGTCCTGGGTTCAAGTCCCAGTGTTGGAGGATTTTTTCTCCTATAATATTATCATATAATGTCCAACAGAGACAATAATCTGTGGTTCATGAAAGCTTATATATCTATCTTACATGATAACTGTACAATAACAGTGAGAGCCCGGTCACAAAATCACTAATTAGTGTGCCTCACAGTACTGCATATGACATGACTTGTCTGTCTGTGCATAGGCGTACCGAGGGGGGAGGTTTTGGAAGTTTGAACCCCCCCCCCCCCCATTGATTAAAAAAAGGAAAATTGTATAACTTTTTAAAGTCTGCCCATAAATTACTTAATACAAGTATTAAAGCGTGGGAAGCTTAAAGCTCGTTATTTTGCGTCTTAATTTTTAAAATTTTCTGGGGGAGGACACCCGGAAGCTTAAAACTCGTTATTTTGCATCTTAATTTTTAAAATTTTCTTTGGGAGGACCCCCGGACCCCCCTCTCCCTGGGGGGTATTCCATACCCCCCAGACCCCGCGGATGTTATAACCCCCCTCATATGGTCGGCCTGGTTACGCCTATGTGTCTGTGAGGTAGACCATTAGGGCAGTCAGTCATAGGAGAGAGGTTCCATCTGGCGCTGTGAATTGAACTCCGGCTTAGCTCAGTTGGTAGAGCATTGGCGCGAATAGCCAAAGGTCCTGGGTTCAAGTCCCAGTGTTGGAGGAATTTTTCTCCTATAATATTATCATATAATGTCCAACAGAGACAATAATCTGTGGCTCATGAAAGCTTATATATCTATCTTACATGATAACTGTACAATAACAGTGAGAGCCCGGTCACAAAATCACTAATTAGTGTGCCTCACAGTACTGCATATGACATGACTTGTCTGTCTGTGCATAGGCGTACCGAGGGGGGAGGTTTTGGAAGTTTGAACCCCCCCCCCCCCATTGATTAAAAAAAGGAAAATTGTATAACTTTTTAAAGTCTGCCCATAAATTACTTAATACAAGTATTAAAGCGTGGGAAGCTTAAAACTCGTTATTTTGCGTCTTAATTTTTAAAATTCTCCGGGGGAGGACACCCGGAAGCTTAAAATTCGTTATTTTGCATCTTAATTTTAAAATTTTCCGGGGGAGGACCCCCGGACCCCCTCACCCTGGGGGGTATTCCATACCCCCCAGACCCCGCGGATGTTATAACCCCCCTCATATGGTCGGCCTGGTTACGCCTATGTGTCTGTGAGGTAGACCATTAGGGCAGTCAGTCATTGAGAGAGGTTCCATCTGGCGCTGTGAATTGAACTCCGGCTTAGCTCAGTTGGTAGAGCATTGGCGCGAATAGCCAAAGGTCCTGGGTTCAAGTCCCAGTGTCGGAGGAATTTTTCTCCTATAATATTATCATATAATGTCCAACAGAGACAATAATCTGTGGCTCATGAAAGCTTATATATCTATCTTACATGATAACTGTACAATAACAGTGAGAGCCCGGTCACAAAATCACTAATTAGTGTGCCTCACAGTACTGCATATGACATGACTTGTCTGTCTGTGCATAGGCGTACCGAGGGGGGAGGTTTTGGAAGTTTGAACCCCCCCCCCCCCCATTGATTAAAAAAAGGAAAATTGTATAACTTTTTAAAGTCTGCCCATAAATTACTTAATACAAGTATTAAAGCGTGGGAAGCTTAAAACTCGTTATTTTGCGTCTTAATTTTTAAAATTCTCCGGGGGAGGACACCCGGAAGCTTAAAACTCGTTATTTTGCATCTTAATTTTAAAATTTTCCGGGGGAGGACCCCCGGACCCCCTCACCCTGGGGGGTATTCCATACCCCCCAGACCCCGCGGATGTTATAACCCCCCTCATATGGTCGGCCTGGTTACGCCTATGTGTCTGTGAGGTAGACCATTAGGGCAGTCAGTCATTGAGAGAGGTTCCATCTGGCGCTGTGAATTGAACTCCGGCTTAGCTCAGTTGGTAGAGCATTGGCGCGAATAGCCAAAGGTCCTGGGTTCAAGTCCCAGTATCGGAGGAATTTTTCTCCTATAATATTATCATGTAATGTCCAACAGAGACAATAATCTGTGGTTCATGAAAGCTTATATATCTATCTTACATGTTAACTGTACAATAACAGTGAGAGCCCGGTCACAAAATCACTAATTAGTGTGCCTCACAGTACTGCATATGACATGACTTGTCTGTCTGTGCATAGGCGTACCGAGGGGGGAGGTTTTGGAAGTTTGAACCCCCCCCCCCCATTGATTAAAAAAAGGAAAATTGTATAACTTTTTAAAGTCTGCCCATAAATTACTTAATACAAGTATTAAAGCGTGGGAAGCTTAAAACTCGTTATTTTGCGTCTTAATTTTTAAAATTCTCCGGGGGAGGACACCCGGAAGCTTAAAACTCGTTATTTTGCATCATAATTTTAAAATTTTCCGGGGGAGGACCCCCGGACCCCCTCTCCCTGGGGGGTATTCCATACCCCCCAGACCCCGCGGATGTTATAACCCCCCTCATATGGTCGGCCTGGTTACGCCTATGTGTCTGTGAGGTAGACCATTAGGGCAGTCAGTCATTGAGAGAGGTTCCATCTGGCGCTGTGAATTGAACTCCGGCTTAGCTCAGTTGGTAGAGCATTGGCGCGAATAGCCAAAGGTCCTGGGTTCAAGTCCCAGTGTTGGAGGATTTTTTCTCCTATAATATTATCATATAATGTCCAACAGAGACAATAATCTGTGGTTCATGAAAGCTTATATATCTATCTTACATGATAACTGTACAATAACAGTGAGAGCCCGGTCACAAAATCACTAATTAGTGTGCCTCACAGTACTGCATATGACATGACTTGTCTGTCTGTGCATAGGCGTACCGAGGGGGGAGGTTTCGGAAGTTTGAACCCCCCCCCCCCATTGATTAAAAAAAGGAAAATTGTATAACTTTTTAAAGTCTGCCCATAAATTACTTAATACAAGTATTAAAGCGTGGGAAGCTTAAAACTCGTTATTTTGCGTCTTAATTTTTAAAATTTTCTGGGGGAGGACACCCGGAAGCTTAAAACTCGTTATTTTGCATCTTAATTTTTAAAATTTTCTGGGGGAGGACCCCCGGACCCCCCTCTCCCTGGGGGGTATTCCATACCCCCCAGACCCCGCGGATGTTATAACCCCCCTCATATGGTCGGCCTGGTTACGCCTATGTGTCTGTGAGGTAGACCATTAGGGCAGTCAGTCATAGGAGAGAGGTTCCATCTGGCGCTGTGAATTGAACTTCGGCTTAGCTCAGTTGGTAGAGCATTGGCGCGAATAGCCAAAGGTCCTGGGTTCAAGTCCCAGTGTTGGAGGAATTTTTCTCCTATAATATTATCATATAATGTCCAACAGAGACAATAATCTGTGGCTCATGAAAGCTTATATATCTATCTTACATGATAACTGTACAATAACAGTGAGAGCCCGGTCACAAAATCACTAATTAGTGTGCCTCACAGTACTGCATATGACATGACTTGTCTGTCTGTGCATAGGCGTACCGAGGGGGGAGGTTTTGGAAGTTTGAACCCCCCCCCATTGATTAAAAAAAGGAAAATTGTATAACTTTTTAAAGTCTGCCCATAAATTACTTAATACAAGTATTAAAGCGTGGGAAGCTTAAAACTCGTTATTTTGCGTCTTAATTTTTAAAATTCTCCGGGGGAGGACACCCGGAAGCTTAAAACTCGTTATTTTGCATCTTAATTTTAAAATTTTCCGGGGGAGGACCCCCGGACCCCCTCACCCTGGGGGGTATTCCATACCCCCCAGACCCCGCGGATGTTATAACCCCCCTCATATGGTCGGCCTGGTTACGCCTATGTGTCTGTGAGTAGACCATTAGGGCAGTCAGTCATTGAGAGAGGTTCCATCTGGCGCTGTGAATTGAACTCCGGCTTAGCTCAGTTGGTAGAGCATTGGCGCGAATAGCCAAAGGTCCTGGGTTCAAGTCCCAGTGTCGGAGGAATTTTTCTCCTATAATATTATCATATAATGTCCAACAGAGACAATAATCTGTGGCTCATGAAAGCTTATATATCTATCTTACATGATAACTGTACAATAACAGTGAGAGCCCGGTCACAAAATCACTAATTAGTGTGCCTCACAGTACTGCATATGACATGACTTGTCTGTCTGTGCATAGGCGTACCGAGGGGGGAGGTTTTGGAAGTTTGAACCCCCCCCCCCATTGATTAAAAAAAGGAAAATTGTATAACTTTTTAAAGTCTGCCCATAAATTACTTAATACAAGTATTAAAGCGTGGGAAGCTTAAAACTCGTTATTTTGCGTCTTAATTTTTAAAATTCTCCGGGGGAGGACACCCGGAAGCTTAAAACTCGTTATTTTGCATCTTAATTTTAAAATTTTCCGGGGGAGGACCCCCGGACCCCCTCACCCTGGGGGGTATTCCATACCCCCCAGACCCCGCGGATGTTATAACCCCCCTCATATGGTCGGCCTGGTTACGCCTATGTGTCTGTGAGGTAGACCATTAGGGCAGTCAGTCATTGAGAGAGGTTCCATCTGGCGCTGTGAATTGAACTCCGGCTTAGCTCAGTTGGTAGAGCATTGGCGCGAATAGCCAAAGGTCCTGGGTTCAAGTCCCAGTATCGGAGGAATTTTTCTCCTATAATATTATCATGTAATGTCCAACAGAGACAATAATCTGTGGTTCATGAAAGCTTATATATCTATCTTACATGTTAACTGTACAATAACAGTGAGAGCCCGGTCACAAAATCACTAATTAGTGTGCCTCACAGTACTGCATATGACATGACTTGTCTGTCTGTGAGGTAGACCATTAGGGCAGTCAGTCATAGGAGAGAGGTTCCATCTGGCGCTGTGAATTGAACTCCGGCTTAGCTCAGTTGGTAGAGCATTGGCGCGAATAGCCAAAGGTCCTGGGTTCAAGTCCCAGTGTCGGAGGAATTTTTCTCCTATAATATTATCAAACTATGAAAGACAGAGTGATGAAAAATCTTTCAGACATGGCGCAGACTTTACACTCCCTACCAGAGGACTTCATTTCGGCCAGATTTGAACCCGCGAAACTCAGATCTGGCGACGAGCACATCAGCACCATCGAGGACGACACGTCAAGAATATAAGAAGCCTTTATTTTCTCATTCTACTGTATATTCTGCTAATTTTAGTAAACGTTTTCTTTTATAATTCATTATGGAGGATTATATAAGAGTAGAATTCTGTTTTAACTTTCAAAAATCAAAATATGAACCAATAACGGATTAAATTTTCTTCCTATCCTTTTTAGATATAGCCGTGGTGGAAATAGCCTGCCATGTTAGTAATGCTGCATAACTATTTAAATAATAATAATAATAATAATAATAATAATAATAACTTCAATAGTATTACACTGTTATGTATTATCTTTACTAAACAGGTTCCTAATCAGCAGGGTTGTCACCATGGGGACTTTCCTTGAGACTAAACAAAACAGGTCTGGTTTTATCAAGACCGACCCAAGTACTAATAATAAAATGTAACCGTTTCTACGTATCAGATGGAGGGGAGCTCGAGAGTAGTTTCCAGAAGACTAAGAACATCTCGTGAAATAGCATTTTACTGCTGCTGAAGCTATCATAATCAAGTTATATATTTTATTATTATTATTATTATTATTATTATTCCCTCGTTTCGTTAATCTATGGACCACGCTATTCCAACTGCTTTCTCCTTGGATCTTTCACATTCGCCCTTTATTCCCGCATTCTCAATCGGTCAGCTTCCTTCCGTTCTTCGGTTTACATCTTGCCTGTTTTCATTTTGGGTTTTGGCTGAAAACTCTGTAGGCTATTTCCCCAAGTTTCTTCTTCAAATGGTCACGCTCCCAGAAGTCCTCATGTGAGGTTCCCAGTTCTTATAGATCTTTTAGGTATTTCTCCACCTCTACTAACCTGTGTATTTATTATTATTATTTATTATTATTATTATTTATTATTATTATTATTATTATTATTATTATTATTATTAGGCTATACCACGAAAGAATCTAGGGTATCGTTATAAAATAGGTAATAACAACCCAAACTTACTTTAACTTGATTAAACCAGAAAAATAATTTATAAGTAAATACATAAATGTAATTTACATATTTGTACATTTTAGTACATATAAATAATTTCCCTGATTATAACGTGTTAATGCGTATTTAATCTATATTTTTGTACAATCTGATCAAAAAATTGGCTTAATATCTTTCAATTTTATATTTACTTCAATCTTTATTTCGTTAGCTCATTTCATGGGTCTCCAAACTCGACTTAAAATTTCTTAGACCTTCGATTTTGAAAGTTTAGGCTGCTCCTAGCTCTAGGATGGGGGAACACATTAGTTTTCGAGACTATTACTTTATTTGTTGTGGATTATCGCTACATATTTCATTTAGTTTTTAGTTAATTTTTCGTCTGTATACTCTACAGATGGACTCGTCGATTACAAAAATATGGTGATTAAAAAAATTGTGAGGTATGTATGGATATGGTGAGGATAGGGAGAGTGGAGAGGAAACACAGTGCCGTCATTATATTATTCTTGTTGAAAGACACTAAGAGAACCGCTAGTTTTAACATTCCCATCTGACGCGTTAATTTAAGGACGCGGAGGGTTTGAGTCACGCCTCGGGCATGGGTGTTTGGGTAAGAGTAGTTAAAGACAAGAAAGTTAAACAGGAAGAACAAAGGGGAAATATAAAAAAATCACTATCAACAGTGACATATGCCTCCACATCATGTGTACTGAGGGGAGGTTTCGGATTGAACCGAGTACATAAAATTTTTGAAGTGAATAAAATCATTGAGAAAACAAATAGTGTTATAACCAGGGCCTGGATTCTGATGACCTAATTTTGTTTAAAAAATGACCTATAAAATGACCTTAAATGTTAAAGAAAATGATTTAATAATTATAAAGAATGACCTAAACTCGTACATTTTATTTATAAAAAATTATTATTGTGCACACACAGTTAGACTAATTTGTACATAAATGTAAAAACTGTAAATACAGAGCGGATGTTGTAGGTCTAAAAACTTTGTTCATTGTTCTTGAGAAGAAACGTAAGAAATTTGTTTTTAAAGTAGATCCTACAAAAATGTTGCATTATAGTAACATAGTAATTTATTTAAATATGACCCGTATGAAAAAAGCTTGTAAACCCTACTTTATACAGGATTGCAGTAAATCACTACCAGCATTCGGAAACTATCGATTATCCGATTGCCTGAAAGGATACATTTTATATATGAAGAAGCTCCTCTCCACATCCGCCGAAACAATGAGTGCATGCTTGAAATATGGTAAAAGTAAAAAATAAAATTGCTCTGCTAACTGTAACTGTTGTGAATGTTCTTTACTCGCGGAAATTTATACTGGCACTGAGGCATTGGCGGCCAGTCAAACTATGGCATTTCCTATTGCGGCCTACCGCATTATATTATTGTTTATTGAAATGAGGGTAAACACTAGTTTGGACTCTCAAATCCAAGCAGGTTGCAGACTCTGGTGCCTAGTCAGTCTAATAACAGTAAAATAATACAAAATTTTGGCGTTTCTTTCCGACTGAGACATGAAAACACTTCAACACAGAGTGTGTCCTTCTTGCATTAAACTAACAGCATTTCAAAGACACCACCGCTGGGGACGACAAAAAAATGTTAACATACACAATGTAAATGCATGAAAATGACTAAATAAGGAAGCAAATGACACGAAAATGACAAAATAATGACGTAAAATAGAAATAAATGCCCTAAAAATATAAAATTGCATAAAATGACAAAAAATGACGTAATAAAAATGCATTTCTATAATCTAGAGGCCATGATTAGTACAAGTTGGCAATGTCCATGCAGCATCATTAAAAAGTTGACATGTCATTAGAATCCGGGCCCTGATTATAACGCTATTTTAAAATTAACTTTATCAGAGATTTGTATTGTGTCAGATCGTAAGTTATGTACACTGTGGCTAGTTGAAACAACGGATGATTTTAAGTAGTATGATGTATTTAATTAGAATAAAATCGTCATTTCTATTTCTCTAAAATAGTTGTGATTATTTATTAAATGTTATAATACCGCTATTATTCTTATAAAAAGTGCCAACTTATAAATAGCGAAGTAATTATTACAATTTTGACTCTTCTGTAAGAGATTCCCTTGTTCAAAAAATTGAAAATCATCTGGAAAAGTTTGTAACCGTCGCCATTGTTCCGGAATTCTGTCCTGCAGTAGTTCTTTGACAAACATGTAAATCTAAAGATTTTAGACCACCGCATTTACGCCGGCATAAATACCATCGACGGCCAGGTTCTAACGCGCAGTCTCTAGGAGTAGTACTGGGTTGCTGGCTGTACAACAACAAATATTCGTCTTCTACATTACAATGAACTGTAGGTAAAAAAATTAGTCGTCCGCATCATGACACGAGACACCAATTCAAGAGCATGTTCGGAAGGTTCTGGCGACATATCAAAGAGGTATTTGGATTTTCACTGATTGACAACTGCAATCAAATCTTGACGAAGGCTTTACTGCCGAACCAAACTAGTGCAGTCTTACTACTAATACTTATATCTCTCTCTCTTTACCTTAGTTTCACCTCTCCCTTTTAGGATTTAAGCGACCCAAGCCGCCCGGGCCTTACAGGGCCGCGACCTGTCGGGAGAGGGATTATCTTTGGATCACATACATTCTTTTTTGACCAGACAAGGACATGGAGGGCCTCCCCGGATGAGTGATCAGCCCAATGCCGGGGCCACCTCCGAGACAGCACGAACACATAGGACGAGACACACTATTCACACACACACTCATTCCAAACAAGGCGAGGATGGGATGAAGATGATAATGACGGCCAGATTATATCTGGGGACCACAAGGGCCTTAAGTTACCCGACATTTGTCTCAAAGGTGAGGAAAACCCCCAGAAAAAACCTCACCTAGGTAACTTGTCCCGACCAGGAATCGAACCCGGGCCCGCTGCGTGAGAGGATTGAACGCATCCCCTGAGCCACAGCGGTGGACTAATACTTATATATGCTACTTATATACTTAGCCTAAATAATTTACCTCGGCCTTACGTTTAAATGCGATCGGTAAAGTGTATTTCATATTTTTACCTTATTACACTGAGCCTCTTTTATTACAATAATTGTAGGTTTAAGTTCTTTGCTATTTCCACACTTTCATATGAGCGAAGGACTTTGTTTTAAAAAATGGCAAAAATTATTTATTTTTATTTTGCATATTAGTTAACATTAAATTCCACCGCTGTGGCTCAGGGGATGCGTTCAATCCTCTCACGCAGCGGGCCCGGGTTCGATTCCTGGTCGGGACAAGTTACCTAGGTGGGTTTTTTTCTGGGGGTTTTCCTCACCTTTGAAACAAATGTCGGGTAACTTTAGGCCCTCGTGGTCCCCAGATATCATCTGGCCGTCATTATCATCTTCATCCCATCCTCGCCTTGTATGGAGTGAGTGTGTGTGTGAATGGTGTGTCTCGTCCTATGTGTTCGTGTTGTCTCGGAGGTGGCCCCGGCTTTGTGCTGATCACTCATCCGGGGAGGCCCTCCATGTCCTTGTCTGGTCAAAAAAGTATGTATATGATCCAAAGATAATCCCTCTCCCGACAGGTCGCGGCCCTGTAAGGCCCAGGCGGCTTGGGTCGCTTAAATCCTAAAAGGGAGAGGTTAAACTACGAGAAGGAAAGAAAGTTAACATTAAATTATTGCCTAATCACAGAAAGCAACACATGTTAGCTTAGGTGCATTTAGATGTCCGTAATGTGACTAAGAGTTTTTCGCATATACTGTTAATATTCGCCACTCGAATATTACAACACATATTTGCTCGGTAGATATTTTAAATAAATCATAGTTCCCGTGATTTTCAGAGTAATGGTGGATAGGAATTCATATATTTTCCATGCTTTTATTCCAATAAAATTATTCTTAGACCTATATATGGAGCAGGCAAAATTTTAAAGGTGAAAATTGTGTCTCATCCTTCCGAGTTCATTTTCCGCGATATTTTTCCTGCATATTTCACTATTCAAATATATTGCTCCTTCCAAAGCAATTTTAATAAACTACTTTCAAATTTCAATAAAACCCATAGATATATCACCATATAAAACTTAAAATTTTAGTTATCAATTAAAAAAATAGTTATTTATTACTTAATTTATTACTTACCTAGTTAGTTATTTACTACTTTATGGTTTAAACTTAACAAAAGTAGGTAAAATAAGATTTAACTATTTTTTTATAAAAGAAATAGCCAACTCTATTACTAAGTAATAACATCTTTGCTTGTAGTGTCTAGACATCAACTTTGAAATTAAGTTCCAACATTTTGAAATACAGCACCACAAGGACCTTTTGCCATGAAGCAAACTACAAAATCACAAAATAATGTTTTCTCAAGATGTAATAAATTATTTACAACTCTGAATATTGCTTCCAGAGTTTGGTAAAAACATGAAGAATTTCGTATGAGAAATGTAGAATTTCTAAAATTCGTTGGTCGGTCCTCTTTTCACAGACTTCATTCTCATTAAAAACACATATGTTATGAATTGAGCCTTCTTGTTTTAAAGGTCTCCATTCAAATCATGTGAAACCATTTGCGTGGTCATTCTTTTGGTTAATACTAATTTAATTTTGTGTATACGTATAATTTCCTTCCTATTTAATGTATACTTTGTTTCTTTGTTCTTTTCCGCGTTTCACTTATGTTTCGATTTTTTCTTTGTTTAATTGACCTGGTTTTCTTTTCTTAATAGACTTGGTATTATTTATTTATGACAATCTTTAGTGACAGAAATATTTATATATTAAAATAAAATTAATTTATTCAAAATGTATTAAAGCTACCTCCGCATTTGTAATCAGAAGGTCTCATTGAGAATAGATATCTTTTAAGATTTATATTCCAAGTAAGTGGATGGTAGCCTAAATAACTTAAACAAGAATCAAAAGTTATGTGCTTCTGAGGTGCTTCTAGAGTCCTGAAGTATATCACATTAACTACTGCTGTCCATCCGAAAGTTCAGACAAAACATGTCCTAGACTTAGGGTTGTCAGAGTCCTGGTTTTGTACAAAATAATTCATTACCGTTATCCCGAAAGAAAAAATTCAAAATTTTAATTGTGAATTTTGAACCAAATTTATTCACCAGAATTTTATTGTGTGTTCAGTATTTTTAGTCACAATTGTAATATTCAGATCAACAACCTGTAACAAGTGTTAAAACATTTTCACTGCAAGAAGAAACAACATTTTTACATCTTTGAGTTTTGTAAATAATTTGTTATTTCTTTTAGAGATGGATGGAAATTGATTTACGTTTGGTGCTCAGTCCATAGAGAAGAGCCATGCAAAATTTCATGAAATATATTTAATATGATGGAAGCCATAATTAAAAAGTTTTTATTAAATGAGAGATAAACTTACAGATTTGTGAAATTATCTTTGCGCCCTAAAAGATGTAATTTCATTGCATAATTTTTCTAGTTTTAGCATCTTAAAAATTATTTCACAAATCTCAAGGAAAGCTAGCATAACGAAAAAATAGGCTTAACAATGTGTTAAAATTGTAGCATAAAACATATAGGCCTACTCTACCATTAAAAATGTAGATAAAATATATCTGAAGATAAAAGATAAAAATTCAATTTTAAAATACTCGAAATAATTAATTTAAGATATAGTTTTGTATTATTATTATTATTATTGCAATTACATTAATATTTTGGATACTTCATTTATTCTTCTTTTGCTTGAGTTTTAGAAGTGTCCAGATTTCTCAGTAACAAAATCTGGCAGCCTATCGACACTGAAACTGAAGAGAACACTCTTCAAATATTTTGGGCTACAACACTGCATATAGTATTACATAATTTTATACACGTGCGTATAGTACAATAATACTTGTGTCACTTATGAATGAAGACCGTGCCGCTTGGGTAAAGGCAGTGGATATCAGCAGGTAAGCAGATAATAGTCAGTATAAATATCGCATAGTTGCTTGGCTAAAGTCCAGTCCCGCAGTGTTTCACTCAGCTGGCTATAGTAGCTTGAGTAATACTGCAGGGCTGCTAAAATTCAATCCACATTCTCATTTCTGCTCTGCAGGTAGCCTATGATGTCCCGAAATGAGTTTTCATATTTTTCAAATCGATTCATAGATATTATGTTCAACCACACATAAACTGAGAGAGATCCAAAATTTTCTCAGACAATAACATCTGTGTGCGTCCAGTGAAATATATCAGTATAAGATGTTCAGTTGATTTTTACATTGAAATTGGTCAAAACGCCAACTTTTATTTTATTGCTTAATTTTATAGTTTGAAGATTTTTTTACGAATATATAAATGTATTTTGAACCTCAAGTCTATTTAAAGGTCTTAAATGACAGCTTATATGACAAATTATTTATAGGCCGATAATCTACTTATATCTTATATTAGGCCTAGTTTGTTCTATTCTGTGTTATATGTACTTGTATATTCCTTCTTATGTAACTTAAGACAAATTAACATAGTATTGAATTTAATTTAATTTAATGTAGATTAGATAATGGTGGTTCAGAAATTGTAATCTAAAACTTTAAATTCGTTTTCTCGTAACTTTTCTTTTTTCTAGCCTTATGTACCTTTTCTTTGAAAGTATTCACCTCAGAATGTTGAAATTTTTACAGTCTATTTATGTGTCAAATGAGCACAATTTGACATTTTTTAACTTCCTGGTACCAATATTAAAGCTAATGATAAGATTTTTCATCTTTAAAATTTTCAGAAATAAGGGTAATTATTTTTAAAAATCCTTGATACTACAGTTTTTAAGATACTTCTCTAAAAATGTCAGTTTAATATAGGAGTGTAAATACAAGTGAAAAAACTCATATATCTACTATTTACAGTTATTGAGGAAAGGTACATCGAGATGGGCACATTTAACATGGCCCTTAAGCTCTGTGAATGCTCTTAAATAAATTATTCCTAACCTATCATAAGACCGGTTTTCCCTTATACATCCACCTTTACAGGGTTTATTTTTAATAATATTTTCAGGAGTTGAAAAAGTACCCGCAGGTTTCGTTTGGTGCAGTGACCTTGTCGACCTCGGTGGTGCACAGATAGCATGTGAGGATCCAGAGTGTGCGGTTCTAGATCTTTCCGAGGTGTCCCGATTTTTCACAATGTAAACTCTAGGCACGAAGAAATCTGGGAGGATTATAAACCTTGGGTCCCGTGACTTAAATTTACAGTATGTTAACTTCAAGCCGCAATTACAGCCTCAGGGCAAAATTTGCCGACCCTTTCACGTTTTAGTAATGTCTTATATTCTTCAGTGTTGGCATATTTAGCAAGAGGACCAACTTCTTAACTTCTCACAAGGCCGAAGATAGTGACCGAAAATCATCTCAGGAATAACTGAAAGGCTAGGCCCCAGCTCTGAGGAAATAGTACCTTCATAACCAAGAGACTTTTATAAAGTGTATCTAACATTGCTTTAATGTAGTAGACTGTAGCTTATAAATAAATAAATAAATATATATATATATATATAGTATTTTATTTATGAATGCTAGTATCCGCGAGAGTGCGTTTTCGACCCTTGCAATTTGTAGAATAAGGTTCTAAGGTGTATCTTTATTTCAACATCAGTAACACCTTCACCGGAAAAAAATTAAAAAATAAATTAAAATTGAAGGGATTGTTTGATACATGAAGTGTTAAAACTACAATGTGATTGTAATATGCCATGTTTATATAGTTATGTAAACATGGCCTGTGTAATGCACAATGTGCGACCATTTATAAATCTTTATTATTTATATATCTTTATTATGTTTTCCATTACGGGAGCCGGGCTTGCTCTCATTTCTGCTACGTCACATCTTGCTGTCAATGGCCACTCAAAGTGGCTAGTGCAGGGGTCGGCAACCTGCGGCTCTTTGGATGTGAAGCTGCGGCTCTTTAGTTCCATACGAAAATATTATTTATTTTATCAATAAAAAAACATTTAAAAATCGTTCTGAATCGATTAACGAGGATTAGGCACCGATTCTATCTCTCAGACACTTGTACTCGCTTTTCACCGCACCCCTCCCCCGTGACACGCGTCGTCACTGTCGTCAGTCCATCGGAAGCTCTCGAATGATGCCGTCGTCGGATGTTTCTATGTAGGTTTTAATTCGCTTTCGACGTAGACAATTTGGCGTCTTCACCAGTGCTTTGGCTGTGACGTATAGTTTGTTGTTTCAAGTAAAAGAGTTAGAAGCGAATTATCTTCTCAAAGTTATGTATGTACATATATATATATATATATATATATATATATATGAAGGGGTTAGTTCCATAAGGGCGTAAGGCACAAGAGCATAGTTTTGAGAAATCTTGATGTTTTTAAACAATGTTACCACTCACAAGCACAGGTCTTTTCTTATGACTGAGCAAAGGTTTAAGGCACAAGTATAAATTGTTCACTAAGTATTTAAGAGACATGAGGAGAAGGCATAAATGTTAAAATCTCAAAATTAAAGATGTGCCTTACGCCCTTATGGAACTAGCCTCTTCATACATATAATAATAATAAAAAAACCGAAGTAAAGGCATGGCCGTCCGGAAGGGGGGGCAGAATAGGGCCGCTGCCCATCCCTGGAAACTGTTTACACATAAACCTCTAAATTAAATGACTATAAGCAACTATTGTGAAATGAGGTTTAAGTCTCCAAATATCGTTGTTTGTTTGCGTTGTTTGGATGAAAACGAGCTGACTAGATATTAGCTTGTAGGAATAATTACTGCCCCTAAACTTGAAACCATTTATACCCAAGTATTTTATTATAATTAAGATAAGGCAAGGAAATGTCGCATTTTATTTTTTATATGAATAGTACCTTTGAAACTGTAAGGTGTATGAAAAATTATTTGAGTGTATGTTGTTTGTTCTTTGTATCCATGGCCATAGTCCATCTACAGTAAATGAAGGATGTTGATTATATAATTATAATAATAGTAATAATAATAATTATTATAATATCGATAATGTGAATAGTAATAATAATAGCAATAATAGGCTAATACGAATAGTAATAATAAGAGTAATAGAATAATGTAAATAGTAATAATAATAATAATAATAATAATAATAATAATAATAATAAGTGATTGTAGTCGCATAGTGATGGTGGTGATGGCAGTAATTCGTTCATTGGCCCCACCTTGACAAAATTTCTGCGGACGCCCATGAGTAAAAGTAGGTAACATAATAAGTATTATATTTTTAAAATACATATTATACATACTTTTTTCCAAATAAGATACCTAACTACTTTTTTGAAGTCAATAAGAATTGTCAAAAAAGAAACAAAGTACTACTGTCGGATATCACCGCGAAAGTGTTTTTATTAAAATATATATTTAATACATTACCTATTTTATTATTTATCTATTTTATAGTATTATTATTTAAAAATTAGCGTTAAAATAATAATTATAAGTGTAAGTACCAATAAACTGTTATTTAATAAACCTATTTTCGAACTCTGAGGATCAAAATAGGTAGGTATTTGCAGTTTTAGTTTGTTTATATGTTTGGCAATTTTCATTGATTTCGGCATAGCTGGGCATAACACCTTTACTCGTAAACTAAGTATCTAATATTTGCCAAAATTAAAAAAAAACTAAAATGTGCAGACTGCGCCGTGATAAACACGTTCTGACAAGTCCGTTTGTGCCAGTTGGCGATCACCGTACACGGGAGGCGAGTCTAGAGATGGGAACCTGTTACTTTTTTTGGAACAGTTACGTTACTGTTAAAGTTACACGAAAGTAACTGTTATTTATAACCGTTACCTGTTACTTTTTTTGCTGATAATCCAATACTGGAAACCTAACGGTACAAACCCGGTCTCAATGGCCCAGTTGGTATCACGGCCGAGGTACCTATCGTATACATAACTTCATATCTATCCCAGATTTCCCTCCTGTTTTTCTGTATTTTTTTATATTACGTAGTTAATCGCTTCCCCATCGATATGATGATAATATCGACCTGAAAACATCGATATGACGATAATATCGACCTAAAATCATCGATGTATTTAGACAAAAAAATGTATATTTAAAAAAATGCCATGGTATCAGAAAATTAGGCAAAATTCACAAACGAACAGAAATATTTCCATGAAAACTATCGTTGTAAAAAATCATTCTTTTGGGAAATTAAGCTCCTGTAAATTAAATTATATCGTAGAACCAAGGTAGCCTATTAATTTTTTTGTTACAAAAACATCGATGTCGGGGACATGGATGTAAAAAAACATTGATTATCGACATGAAAATAAACTGTTTGGAATTTTCCTGTGGTTTACAGCCTAAAGATATAAGTGTACCAAATTTCAAGTTTCTAGCTCATCTGGAAGTGGGCAAACATTAATGTCAGTGAGCGAGCCCTTTTTCGGGGGTTATAGGGCTAAAACTTAAACAAATACTTATTTGGGAACTTTTCTATGTTTTACAGCCTAAAAGCTATATGTGTACCAAATTTGAAGTTTCTAGCTCTTCTGGAAGTGGGCAAACATTAATGTCAGTGAGCGAGCCCTTTTTCGGAAGTTTTTAGAGCTAAAGATTAAAAAAAAAAATTTTGGAATTTTCCTGTGGTTTTATAGCCTAATAGATTTATGTGTACCAAAGTTCAAGTTTCTACCTCATCTCGAAGTGAGCAAATATTAATGTCAGTGAGCGAACTCTTTTTCGGGGGGTTTTAGGGCTAAAAATTAAAAAAAAAAATACTTTCTGGAATTCTCCTGTGGTTTACAGCCTAAAAGCTATATGTGTGCCAAATTTAAAGTTTCTAGCTCATCCAGAAGTGGGCAAACATTAATGTCAGTGAGCGAGCCCTTTTTCGGGAGTTTTTAGAGCTAAAGATTTAAAAAAAAAAAAATTGTAATTTTCCTGTGGTTTTATAGCCTAATAGATATATGTGTACCAAAATTCAAGTTTCTAGCTCATCTCGAAGTGAGCAAACATTAATGTCAGTGAGCGAGCCCTTTTTCGGGGGGTTTTAGGGCTAAAAATTTAAAAAAATACTTTTTGGAATTCTCCTGTGGTTTACAGCCTAAAAGCTATTTGTGTGCCAAATTTAAAGTTTCTAGCTCATCCGGAAGTGGGCAAACATTAATGTCAGTGAGCGAGCCCCTTTTCGGGGGTTATAGGGCTAAAATTAAAAAAAAAATACTTTTTTGAAATTTTCCTGTGGTTTACAGCCTAGCTAAAAGCTATATGCGTACCAAATTTCAAGTTTCTAGCTCATCTGGAAGTGAGCAAACATCAATGAGTGAGTGAGTCAGTCGTGTGGCTTTATATTATAGGGATTTTATTAGTAGTAGTAAAATTATCAATATTATTATTTCGAATAATTTACTACTGTTATTGAATTCATATTTCATGCTATATATCCATATTCTAAGATGAAATTATCCAACAAAGGCAATATCGTATTTTAATACATTTTTAGGTGGCATGAAAAGCTTATAATTACGATAATTACATGTTTTTTTTTTAATTTATTTTTGTTTTTTTTATTATTTTTTTATTATGTTTTTATTTTATTTTTTCAAATATTGTAAATAACAGATGTAACAGAACAAGGCCAAAGTCACGGATAAAACACTTGTAACAGAAATATTAGAAGTAACTGTAACGGGTCAAAGTAACTGTAACTGGTCAGAGTAACTGTAACGGGTGAGAGTAACTGTCACTGCCGCTGTCACTGTAACTGCCGCTGTCACTGTCACTGCCGCTGTCACTGTAACCGCCGCTGTCACTGTCACTGCCGCTGTCACTGTCACCGCCGCTGTCACTGTAATCGCCGCTGTCAATGTCACTGCCGCTGTCACTGTAACTGGCGAGAATAACAGCTGTCACTGTCAGAGTAACTGTAACGGGTGAGAGTAATTGTAACGGGTCAGAGTTACTGTAACGGGTGAGAATAATGGTAATGGGTGTAACTCTCGTCACGTTACGACCAGTTATATTCGCTCTACACTGTCATATTTCTCAACACAACTAAAAATAATAATAATAATAATAATAATAATAACAATAATAAATAAGTAAATAAAAAATAAAATAAAAACCAAAACCAAAAATAAAAGTATTTAAATAAATCCTGAGAAAAAGGAGAGCTGCTGAGAAATTTGGAAAAACCATACAGAATTCCTGGGATCGATACCATGTCATGACTTTCGAAAAATTATTTTATATCTTTGCGTTTCATGCCTCCCTAAGTACGAAACCACCGCCCGTTCAATTTTTTTTTTGGTATATCTATATATCTTTACATGCTAACGGCCGTAATTTTGAAGATATTTGAACCAAATTTTATTATGTTATTTCTAGGCCCAATAGTTTGGACAAGTTCGTTAATGAGCAAAATTGGCCCAAGGGGAGGGGGGTTGAAATTTTGAAATATTTATATCTCGGCCCCTATGAAGTAACTTATAGAGAGAAACTTTGTTTGAATAAATTAGAGTACTTCCTATGGAGTTCACGGTGACACCAACGATTCGGGGGTTTTGGGGGTAAGAGTGGGGGTGGGGGATGGAAATTCTAAATTTTTGAAACCACGTCTTGTGGGGTATCGTTGAAAAGCTCTTGATGAGTACTCTGCAAATCAATAACTAGTTTCTCGATAGCTCTCATATAAAGCGAGATTTGAATGTTTGAAAATGTGCTCTTTCCTCTTTTTTGCAGTTATTATTGTGGGTTTGTCGTGTTTTCCCCCTTCTTTTTAACAAAAATCCCGGGGGAGGACCCCCATTTTTGGGATATTCCATACCCCCACACCCCCAATAATAGCAAACTTTCGTCTGTGTCGGCCCCTCCTTTCAATATTTTCTGATTCCGCCTTTGGTTGAGACGAAAATAAGATATCCTAGGAGGAGCTTTGGTAACCGTTACTTTTGATTTTTTGTAACAGGTCGTTACCGTTACATACATGTAACAGTTACAAAGTAACAGTTACAAGAAATATTCCCCATCGCTAGAGGCGACCACAGATGCGACGAAACTATGTACTTATAGCCAATCAGTACATGAGAGAGTGAGACAAACAGTGTTTCGTGTCTAAATTATTTATTTCCGGCCGAAATAGTTGAGGTCATGAATTTGCTAATCAAGATTGTTAACAGCATCTTGTCAAAAACACTCTACCATCGTCAGTTTAAAGAATTCTTAAACGAAATGGAGACTCAGTATTCCGACCTCCTTCTTCACAATAAAGTGCGATGGCTTTCCAAAGGTAAGGTGTTGAAACGTTCTGCTTAGTGCTTGAATGAAATAAATACATTCCTAAATGAAAAAGACATTAATCACCCTGAATTAGAGAACGACAAATAGTTGCAAAAATTTTACTTTATGGTGGATATCACAGCGAAATTAAATGAGTTGAATCTAAAACTGCAAGGAAAGGGAAACCCAGCCTATGTTTTGGTAAGAAGAATTGGTTTGTTTTGAAGAAAAATTAATTCTTTTTGCAGAAGATATTCAGAGCGGTAAATTACTTCATTTTCAATTTCTAAAGCAATATCGCCATAAAACCAGTGCAACTGTTGACGAATTACTTCAGCACAGTTATAAAAAAAATTAAAGATGAATTTGCTGACAGATTTGAGCAATTCAAAACCAACAAAGCCACTCTAGCATTCATAGTAAATCCTCTCAACACAAATATTAACGAAATCCACATTGAGCCATTTGGAATTGATATTGGATCTCTAGAAATGCAATTGATCGATTTATAAAGTAAAGCTTTGTGGAGTGGAAAATTTACAGCGTTGAAAAGCAAGTTGGAAGAGTTGGAGGTCCAGAAATGTATGTACGTAATGCAACAAAAGTGGACAGCTTTAAAAGAAATGCCGAGAGTTGAGGCACTTATATTCGACGCATGGAATAGTCTTCCAGATTGCTACAGTGAGGTGAAGAAGTTGGCATTTGGAGTGCTGACTATCTTCGGATCGACATATTCATGCGAGCAAGCGTTCTCTTGCATGAATATAATTAAAAGTAAAGTAAGAAGCCAACTAACAAATGAAAATTTAGAGTCATGTTTGAAACTTAAAACAACAAGTTATGAGCCAAATTTATCCAAACTTTCTAAAACCATGCAAAGCCAACGCTCCCATTGAATTTGTTTGCTCAATTGTTTGTTATTGAAGTACAAGTTAGTGTTGTAAGTATATGTTTAATTGTTTTAATTTTTTACTTAAATAATAAGTAATTATCTAATAATGCCATATATATATTATCTAATTTGTTGTGAAAAACACTACTTATATATGAATAAATATATATTTTTTCCTTATGAATAAATAGATATTTTTTCTTATGAATAAATAGATATTTTTTCTTATGAATAAATAGATATTTTTTCTTATGAATAAATAGATTAGTTTTTTTGTCAAAAAACTTCATTTATGCGAGTACTATTTATTATTGGCAAGAAAAAATTTTGTGGCTCTTTAAAAACTTTGAAATTTTGTAAATTGTAATTTTTGACTCTTCCGACTCAAAAGGTTGCCGACCCCTGGGCTAGTGGGGCAACCTTTAGTACGTAGGTACTGATAGCTACACTCAAAGGCAACTCAAGTGAGATCTTCATTGGAGTAAAAAAGGACTGACAGCAACTACTCTGTTTTCCAAGCGGAACTACTGAGCATTATCATGGCTGTGGGGTGGATTGAACTACAGAAGAACAGCACCACAGCGTATGCCATTCATGTCGACTCGAATGCAGCCTTTCTCGTCATCGTAAACAAGAGAACTACCCATCCACTGACTGTGCAAATTATAGACAAACTTATCACCCTCAATAGGACACACAAAATTACTATCCATTGGGTCAAAGGCCACGCAGGACTCCAAGGGAACGAAAGTGCTGATTATCTTGCCAAGACTGCTGCCAGTTACAGAAAAACAATTGATTACAAATCTCTAACTCTAAATCACTGAATATTACACAACAATTTGGAATTCCATATTTACCAACTTCAAAATGCCTTCCATGACAAATTATTCACCCCCAAAATGCTACACAGACTGTCCTCATCGCTATGGCGCATTTACATAACCACCCAGTTTCTTACAAATCGTAGCCGATTTAAATCCTATCTCCACAAAATGAACTTAACGACTTCACCATACTGCAGCTGTCCAGAAAGACTTCCACAAACGACCCTACATCTTCGTGACAAAAGGCACGACATGCTCTAAAGATCGACCAGCTATACTACGAACAGCTGAAGTATCATTTCATTTCAATACAGTCGACGTTATTAACTTCCTCATGAAAATCTTCCGCTCTTTCCAGTAATGTTTGAACTATAATTAATTATTGAAGAATGATAATTCTTTCCCAGCCGTATGTAGGATTAGGTGGAAAGGTAGATTCATACTGAAAAATGCAATGCCATGGCCGGAATTTGAACCAGGATCTTCGGCTCTCCTTGCCGCTGTGGCAACATGCCGGTACAACATTAATTCTCCAACTGACTAACAGGAATTTATTACTGGTCGGTACAAGTTACCTTGGTGGGGTTTTTTTCTGGGGGTTTTCCTCACCTGTGAGACAAATGTCGGGTAACTTTAGGCCCTTGTGGTCCCCAGATATCATCTGGCCGTCATTATCATCTTCATCCCATCCTCGCATTGTTTGGAGTGAGACTGTGTGTCCCGTCCTATGTGTTCGTGTTACCACGGAGGTGGCCCCGGCATTGGGCTGATCACTCATCCGGGGAGGCCCTGATGTCCTTGTCTGGTCAAAAAAGTATGTATGTGATCCAAAGATAATCCCTCTCTCGACAGGTCCCGGCCCTGTAAGGCCCGGGCGGCTTGGGTTGCTTAAAATCCTAAAAGGGAGAGGTAAAACTCAGATAAAGAAAGAAAGAAAGAAAGAAAGAAAGAAAGAAAGAAAGAAAGAAAGAAAGAAAGAAAGAAAGAAAGAAAGAAAGAAAGAAAGAAAGAAAGAAAGAAAGAAAGAAACTCTTCCCGACTGTTCACTTAGTAGACTGTAGACCTAGAAACTGTGAGGTTTTCATAACTTCATTAGGTTGTTTTGCAAGAACGAAAGCGAGGACTTGCATTACGTGCTGCATAGTAACTATTGTTAGGCGCGAATATTCTTTTGGCTCTCGTGTAACACTGATCTTTAGGCCTACATAATTATTAAAAGTATATGTAGAGGCAGGGGTACGCCGTAGCGTAGTGGTTGAGGCACTGCGCTACAAACCGGAAGGTCGCGGGTTCGATCCCCGATGAGGTCGTTGGAGTTTTTCAATTGGCCTAATCCTTCTGGTGGCACTATGGCCACTATATATGGCCACTATGGTCGACTCAGCCTCCAACAGAAATGAGTACCAGGAGCAATCCTGGGGGTAAAGGCGGCCGGTGCGTAAGGCTGACAACCTTACCACCTTCATGTGCCGATGTCTAAAAATCTGGGAGCCTCAACCTCCTGGAACCCTCTGGGCTTTCATGGCCTGTAATAGGGAACACTTTATATGTAGAGGCAATGGAGTTTCTTAGAGTTTCTTAGAGTTTTCCTGACTGAAGCTGATGCATATCTTTGCCATCTGATAACATCTATAGCTCTATAACGACAGTTGACAGTTCATTGAGTTCCTTCCACTCTTTAATCACGAGGTTCCTATAAAGGAAGTATATTCTTTCAAGATCCATTACATTTATATTACCAGCCATTCTTTATTGTATTTGTATTGTATTTTATCTACATTAATATGTCTCTTTGAAAACCGTACGCAACAACAATATCTATAAGATACAGTTGATTCTGGAAATCAGATAATAATAATGATAATATAATATTATTATTATTTTCCAATTCGACACATTCTGGAATCCCCCCTACCTTTGTGACATTGACTTGTTAGCTTACCGAAGCTGCAATTAAACAGCAATATAAATTATTTAATTATTTTTTTACTTTCTTGTTTTCTGTTACAGGCTTCCCCGAACATATATTCGGCTATTGTCACCAAATGGTAAGTACCAGCAATTTACTACAGAATAATAATAATCATATTTTTGTATTGATATTTCTTAACGTAATAATTTTCTGAATACCTGAATTTACAACCTAAAGTATTTTAAATTGAAGTGCAGTTAAATAAGGAACCTTTTGAATGCGCATTTGTTGAAGTGATAATTTTCTGAATAGCAGAAGTATAGAACGTAACATATTTCAAATTGTAGGACAGTTATTTAAGGAACATTTTGTACCGACGTTTATTGACGCGATAATTTTCTGAAGACATAAAATTTAGAACCTAAAGCATTTTAAATTGTAGTGCAGTTATTTAAGGAACTTGTGTAACGGAATTTGTTGACGCGATAATTTTCTCAGAGCATAGGATGTAAAACATTTTTAAATGTATTGCAGTTAAGGTATTTTTTGTAAGGCATTCGTTGACATTATACTTTTCTAAAGGCCTAAAGTTTGAATCATTTTTACTTCTAAAGCAAATTTTAAGTCAGAAAACAAATGGGATCAAAGGAGGATACTTAAAACTATTGGTAATGATCACTAGTTATGTCCCACAAATTATAACAATATCGGATTCATCAATATACCCATAGGCCTAAGTTATGTTAAGAAAACCTTCTAAGTAACTAACTAACTGAATAAATTTGACACATAATGCAGTGATAAGTAAATCAAGGATAAATTTCAGGATGCAAGGACTGGATATAGGTTACTCTTAATTATTGAATTGGTATTATCAGTAATTTTATCGTTATACATAATCAAAATTTACACTTATTGAAACTTAAATATAGATTTAAAAATGGCAATTCACCTGTGATAAGTACATAGATGAAAAATTAAAGCTAGAGTTTTACAACATTATATGGAAAGTATATTTTAAAATGCTAAATAAAGAGTCATCCATTTAGGTTATATCTAAGTGTTGGTTTATCGTAATAGTGCTAATCAGTAGCTGTATACTGTACTGTATAGCTGTAGCTTAGTGGTAATGAATCAAATGTTCGTATGTTATTAACTCTGATCTTGATTCTGACAGTCTACTGTTGTCTTTATATCGATTACTGAATAATTTCCCATCCGACTTACTTGACTCCTGTTTTCCATGTCTCTCATTATGTCGATGTAGGAAGTCTGTCTTGTGTTATACAGATGTATCATTGTTTGTGGTACAGTGGATAATATATCTAATTGATCTAAAATATCTATATATCTATTATTTTATCTATATATAAACATTTACTCTTCCTTGCATTCGGTAACAAAGCGCGATATTTGGGAGAATTCAAACTTTTTCAACACAACGATAATAAATTACTGTAAAGTTGCATCTATCGATACTGCAGTTAACGCATCGCATTTAATTTAGTGGGATGCATTTATTGGTACAGCAACTATATCTGAAAACAGACTTTGATCTTCGTCCAACTTTGGAGGAACTGGGGGCCAAATTTTAGAGAAGTCGTCTTGAGGGCCGCACCAGAATCACTTAATTCGTATTAACTTAACCAGTTGGCTTGTCATTTAGAAAGGGCGAGATTAGTAGTTTCTAATTTCAGTAAGATTATCAGAGAACAGTAACTCATGCCTGTAGCTTTTTTTTATATAAATTTCACACTCCAGTCCTGTAATTATTTATTTATTTTTATAAATTTTTCGTTGAAAGAAGCACTTTCGCAAAGGATGTGCTTCCAAATGTAGGCATGATCCGAAGACCAATGTCTCTCAGATAGAAAACTTTTCACCTGAAAGAAGTCTGAAGATCTATCTCGTTTTCTGTTCTGTTTTTGAAGAAATTGATCAAGATGAAAATCACTTAATTGAAGTTGAAACTTTGATAGCTATGCCTCGATGTTCACTGTCAGGGGATCGTTAAAAGAGACAATTTATGCTTCATGCTTTCAACATCAGTATATCTTGAAGGAATAATCATTTCAATATATTCAGCTATTAAAAGAATTCACATCTTCTATTTCATTTGAGATTTGACAAAATTATTTATATACTGTAGTTTTCTTCTTTTTTGTTCCGTGGGCTCGTATCACAACTTCCGCGGGTCGCATGTTGAGTAGGCCTGATCTGGAGGAAGTATAATAATTTTTTTCTCATAAATACTGGTTTTGATTCTCAATGACATATAGTTTATTTTAAGCACAGGAGAGATATAAATGAAATAGTAAGTTTTATTTTGTTGCACTTTCTTTCGAGCAAACTTTTCTCTTATGTTTGTTCATCCATATTATTATAAAAGCTATAATAAAGACAATCATTACTGTAGAAAAGAATACATAAATGTATAACTTGTATCCTCTTTCTTCGTTTCTAAACATGCATAAATCCCTTTCTATAGTGTTCCAGTTGACTAATGAATCGTTCAGTGAAATACGGCAGGTAAAATTACTACATAATGTTTTATTCGAGCACCATTTCCAAAACGAACAGAGATAGGCTTTGCATGTAAAAAGGTTATTTTCCATAGACAACGTAGTCAGATTACCAAGATGTGAGAATATCTCAAATTTTAAAGTAGTTAAATTGTTGTCACTTATTATTAGAGACTTCAAAGCATACTGACGACTAAACACTGTTTCCTCCAATGTGTGCAGTCTATTGCTCCCAAGATCGAGGTGTAACAAACTCTGCAGTGTCGAGAAAAGTTCATTTTCAAGGGATTCAAGTCTGTTGTAAGAAAGATCTAGAACTTCTAAATATGAAAGTGAGTTGAATGTAGAATTGTCTAGAAATGTCAAATAATTCCTAGAAAGATTAAGGATTCTCAGGTTAGATAAACCAGAAAGTGATTCTGGCTCTAGTGAAGTTAGGCCATTGCTATAAATTGATAAATTCTGCAACATAAACTGAAAATAAAACACTCTGTTTTTCAGGCAGGTAATATAATTGAAATCCAGATTGAGATATTTTAGCTGTACCATTTTTATGGTTGTGTGAGGATACATTGTTGTCAAGCTGTTGTTATGCAGGGAGAGATCAATAATATTCGAAGTTGTAACGAAAGCATCATTTGCTATACTTCTCAGATTGTTGTTGTGTAATTTCAAAACCTGAAGCAATTTCAGTGGAAAAAATAAGTGGGTTAACACTTCTTCTATGTAGTTGTAGGAAAGATCTAAACGACTCAACCATTTCTGTGATTCAAATGTCTCTTTTGGAAGTGACCTTATCGAATTTTTACTTAAATTAAGTTTCATAATAAATCTTAATTTAGAGAAAATGTTCTCATCGAAGTAACTAATAAAATTTCCATTTAAATCCAAGAACTCGAGTCTTAGAAAACCACTGAATGCATTGTCTGCCAATGATGTTAGTTTGTTTTTACTTAGATTTACTTCTAGGAGTTCCTCGAGACCTAGGAATGTTCTATTTGTTATTCCCTGTATCTCATTATAACTAAGGTTTAAGCTTACTAAGTTGCTTAAGTTTCTAAAAGCATTATCTTCCAATCGTTTAAGTTTGTTTCGCGACAAATCTAGTGCTTCCAGTTGCGTAAGGTTATCGAATAAAGTACTCTGTAAGTATTCTAAATCGTTTGAATGGAGAATCAGCGTCTTCAGTTTTGTTTGATTCATAAAAGATTTTTCGGAAATAGTTATCAAGTTATTGGAACTTAAATCCAACTGAACTAAATTTGTCAAATCGCCAAGTGCTTCTTCCGGAAGTGTACTCAACTCATTATCATCCAGAAATAACTTTTCAAGTTTCTTCATACTTTGTAAATGGTGAGATTCCAAGTTTTTTAAATGGTTGACTGACAAAATCAATGTAGTGATACTTTGGGAGAAAGGAGCGAAAAAAAAATATTCCAGAACTGTGAGATGATTGTAACTGATATCAAGACGAGTTAGCAGCTGGCATTTATGGAATGTTGAACCATGGAAGTTATGAATGAGATTGTGACTTAAGTCAAGATCTTTTAGCGTTTTCAAATTGAAGAAGGTGTCTTCGGGGATTGATTTTAATGAATTTCTTGATAAGTTTAGTTTGTTCAATCGCAAACTATTCTCAAATGCAGTTTTGTTCAAATGAGTGAGATTTCTATCACTGCAGTCCGCTGTGTGCTGATCCTTACACTCACAGGCGCTAGGGCAACTCCTACATTCTCTGGTAACAAATATGAAAACCCAGAAACAGGTCCTGGAAAAATTAGAGTATTAAACAATCATTAGCTTTGTTTAGAAAACATGTAGAAAATGACAGTAACCTAAAAAATATTTTTCTGCCTATTAGACTATTGCAACGGAATGAAACATAGTATTGTATAGTATGTTCTTTCTTAGAAAATTAAAATTGTACGTTTATAATTGCTGATTTTATTACAAAATGACAAATACTTGTGGTTTGCTTAACTGTAAAGCACAGTTTCTTGAGTTGACGAGAACATATGTTGCAATTACAGATTATCTCTTCTCTAACAATATTCTTTATACGGTTTAAAAGTAATCGTCTTTGAAAAAAATTAAATATTTCGTCTAAAATCGAGGAAACTGGGAATGTACCTACGATAAGTTACTTGCAGCGATGCCTCTATGTTTTAGAGAACCCCACGGAAGTTCTATGACAGTAGGCCTATTGTATGAGCAATCAAGCTATAAGAATGTAACATATTATATTACTACTGTAAAGTAAAGGGATGTAAATTTAGAATTTTAAGGTGTAATTTGTACTTATTATATTATCTCTATAATAAACTTGATACAAAAATTTAACTTCTGATTTTTCAATTTGTGGTATAAAGGTAGATATTTCTTAACATTTTTAAATTAGAATGTGACAAATGAAATGAAATTAATCAATTATTCTTGTACCCGTTTAATACCAGGTCCATGTCTAAATAAATCATTGTATATAACATCTAGCCTACTAAAACTAAATTTATATAGTTACCAGAAATTCATTTTTGCTTCCAGTGTGAAAGAGTTCTCTATTTATTATGTCCTCTCTATATAAGCGGAATAATTCTGAAAGCTTTTTAGAGTGAATTGTATTATTTCAGAGTACTGCATTAAGGATTACATCACATCCTGAAAAAAAAATGTAGAGCGAAGAAAATAATATGTAATGTACAATTCGTCACTCGTCAACAAAACATAGCTTTTATCTAAGAAACGTTCATGCAGTTACTGACGCATTTGGTTTACGCAATCACATTTTGAATTCGAGTTAATTGACGTCTTAACATCGATTCCTAAAAATGTCTCTACGTCATAATATTCTTAATAATAATAATAATAATAATAATAATAATAATAATAATAATAATGATAATGATAATGATAATAATAATGTCAAAAACATTGAACTCCTAGTTCTCAAGTTTAGTATTAAGTGACAGAGTTCAAGTGTTTCCCATTCGGATGACTATATCTAATTATTCCGTATTTTATCTGCGATCTGCCAGTGATCCAGACTTTCCGTTGTGAATTCAATAATGCAGAACATACGGAGATTGCCTAGATATTGGAATCCCAGAATACTGGAAGCTCTTCCCTGCTATACTGTTCACTCTATAGGAAATGAAATGGTGTGCTCCAACCCTTACCGACTCTTTGTGCGCTGCTGCAGAGTTGTCGGGAGAAAGAAAGAGAGCGTAGATTTCCTGCGATTCCTTTAGGGAGGTGTACGATTGCTCAATAATGTTACATATCATTCAAAACCTCGTAACTCAACAACCACGTGCCGCAAAAACATGCTTTTTGTACAGCTGACTTCAGAAACATTTCTTCTTTCTCATAGTACACTTGGCATTTTTTGTTTGTGTATATTTTCTTACCGTGCCATTGCAATATTGCACAATGTGACGCTTCTATTAGGCGCGGAGTTACCTGAATTGGACAACATTGCCTTCATATCATTCGCTAATTGCGCAAGCGGATCCAACGCGATTTTCCTTCGTACAGCACTGAAACTCTGACACTTCAGGCCATAATGATGGATCTTCAATGCTGTCTAATGGTCATTACGTAGAAATAGCAAGGTATAACTAGTACACTCCAAGGTTGTATCAAGTTGGCCTATAACTTATGCACAGTGCTTTAGTTGAGAAAATGGGGGACTCACTTTTTCTATGGGACGCCTTTACAATGAAAGCATTCAAGGAGTGACTCGACTGATCTGTGGTTGGTGGCATCTTACATGTGGTATAATTATACAGAATGTGCGTTGTGATATAGGGTGATCCACATAAAAGTGAACACTTTTAAAGACTTATGGCTCCTAAAATAATGGTGGACATGTGCAACGTGTGCTGAATTACATAGTAGAGCTGTCGCCATATAATTTTGCCGCGATGGACAAACCAATTTACGTGAAGACCAACAAGTACGCAATGGAAGTTTCTTTAAAGAATAATAAAATTGTTGTTGTTGTCAGCTCGCCCTTAGGATGAATCAAGTACACTGAAATCATCGACAAACTCCATTACATTTCGTTGCACAGCTCCGCCTCCTAGTGGTCCCTCGCATATCGCGGCAGAATTATTTGGCATCAGCTCTACCTCAGAGCAAATGTTGAAAATGTTTTCCACTTGCATCCATACACAACTGTACTCGTCGCACTATACTATGTCGCCTTCTTTCTTTGCAGCTCTCTGACATGTGTCACATGAGCTCTCGAACATCATCAACACGATCTTGATCCACTGCAGGTCTTTTTCTCCCCAGTCTCTCTGAGGAGAGATCCAGTTGTCTCCAGCTACCTTTCCTTGAATAAAATTGTTGCCCTTGTTGCGCACATTGAATTGTTTTCGAAATGCCTGTTTTGTTTCAGTCAATATTTTTTCACAAGAAAAACACGCTGCCTAATTTAGAATTGCATTTTCGTTTCTTACTGCAAAACTAGAGAATGGAAACAAATTAATTGTCATAGGGGTACCAACATTAATACCAGCATCGAATCTCATTTTCCACAGGGAAATTATAAGTCTTTTAAAATGTTCAGTTCGATGTGGATCATACTGTATAATGGAAAGATGGAGGGAGAATTGAAAGGATGACACCGACCTAACATGACGGTACACACTCCTGCAAAGTTAACATCCAGATAGAAAGTAATTTGAGAAGACAAATGAACGATGTCAGAAGTGAATATATTTTTGTCCTGAATGGAGTTGGCCTATTTCTAGCAGGTACGAGCAACCAGATATTCCTCAATCAATCTCCATGTGGAGACCTCTTAGAAAAAATAAAACTATTTCAATGTCTAAAACTATTTCGTGTCCATAGGACTTAGACAAATGAATGTGTTGCAACTCTGAAGTAGCTTGATGTAAGGACAGTGCGCATTCTGCAGGTAGGTCTACCTAGGTACTTTGTTTCTGTCACTCTTTAAATTCAGGTTCTTCAATGTTTTATTTTTATTTTATTTACAAGGAATACATTATTTGATCCATAATTTAATTATACGTATGAGCAAGATGCTTATGTTTGGGTACAGTTCGATTTATTTTAACACATAAAAACAAATAACACCAAATATTTTTTCTTAAAATGTACAGTCTAGAACAGTGGTTCCCAACCTTTTTCAGCTGGCGACCCATCTTTCCTTATCGGAATACCTCCACGGTCCATCAGTCCATGGTGGAGTAAAAAACCTTATTTGTATCGTATCCCTTTCTTATGTATACAGGGTGTTAAAAATTACAACGCTTCAGGGATGATAGAGGAGGTAAAAACAAACATTTTCTTTCTGTGACAAAACTTTGGCATATGCTCCGTTTTGCCGCTAGATGGACTTAAGGGTAGATTGTTTAACTGCCGTCACAACACGCACCTATTAGTTTTGTTTGTACTGCTTTGATCGTCGTGTCAGGAACCATCTAAATGCTACATTCCCCAATCGTTGGATCGGCAGGGGTGGGGCGGTACCGTGGTGGCCATCTCGATCACCGGACCTATCTCTACTGGATTTCTTTTTGTGGGGAGACATGAAACGTCTTGTGTATGAGACACCGATTGATACGGCAGAAAAATTAGTTGCTCGCATTGTTGAAGCTGCATATGTTATTGGAGACAGTGTTGGCCTTTTTGAGCGTTGCAGACAGTCCATAGTACGAAGATACCAGTTGTACAATGCCTTCAATGAACGGCAGTTTGGACACCATCTCTAAAACGACAATTGACCTCATTCCTTCTGGATAATATGAACAAAATTCGAATGTTGCAATTAACACTTATGTAGGCCTACATAATAAACGGCGCATATGCCAAAGTTTTGTCACATAAATAAAATGTTTGGTTTTACCTCCTCTATCATCCCTGAAACGTTGTAAAGGTAATTTTTTTAACACCATGTATATAATTTACCATCAAATATTGCAAATATGTATAAGCTAATATATGCTTTTTTGAAGATACAGATTGATTATTGATAAACAATTTGTGTTCTGATTTGAAAATGGTTGACAAAATATAAGCACTTTGTAGCAAAACAGTTATTTATTTAACAATAGATATATGTTTGCAATATATGCAACAAGTGGTTTCATACTCATTAACAAGTGTTCCTAGGTGAAGATAAAAACTACAATTATAAAAGTACACAAAGACCATTTTAATCTTTCAGGCAAAACTGCTGTTTTTAAGTAAGAATACTATATTAATGAGATTTTTGGGAATGTTTCGATTGAGAGTGTGCACCACCTGTGTGACTGTGAGAGTCATCTGGGAGGGATGTAGTGGTTCTGTTGTCTGCCCTAGATGGCAAAAATCAAGAACCAAGAAAACAATCAAAACACAATTTGATTTGTTTAGATTTTTCTTGTTTTTTTTTATGGTTTCTGATAGTTTTAGGCTCGAGTCGCGAACCACCTGTAACCCTTCCGCGACCCACCGGTTGGGAACCGCTGGTCTAGAATATTGAAGAGCAAAGAGGTAAGTTACAAGATCTAGCAACATGTGGTATACATAAATAAACAGCCTCTTAAATATCAAAATGAAATAAATTATAACTCAGTTTGCTTGTCAAGTGATAAATTTAAAACTAAACTTCAGGAAAAAAAAAAAAACTTAATAGTCTTTTTAAACTTTTTCTGCTGCTTATAACTGGCTATTTCTGGATGTAACCTAATTAAGGAGTTCATAGAATCAAAGGACATAATAATTGCTATGCTCCGAGCCAGCAGAAGTAGACTAACGTAAAATATTTAGGTTCTATTAAAGGCGAGGTTTTATTGCTTCTTATAGGCCTATTGTAGCTATGTGGATCAGATACGTGTATCTTTCGGTATTTGTGAAAATATTTTAGAAGTGTGGGCCTAAGCGTATAAGTCATAATATTACATTCTGTTGGGTAGTCTGTAGGGTTTGTAAGCAAGTTTTATTAATCATTTCTATATTAGATTCCATTCTTTTCAGTACAAGGCTGTTCGGTAAGAAAATTTCACTTTAACCCTTTTAGTCAACGCAGACATATAAATACCCCCCTTGCGTAAAATATCACTTGCCCCCTATTGACCACAAAATTCACAGTCTCATACAGAGTGTTGCAAAATTCCATACACAAACTGCTATGGATTGTAGAGGATACAAAGACAAAGCCGTTTTGTGATATAGCCATAGGCCGGAAACCAATAGTTACAATAGTAGTCACCTTCGAATGGAAACATTGCTGACAGACAATGAAGGTATGGTGACCATTTGAACTGGTTGTGGTGAGGTTTATTTGCAGATACATGATCTGCTGCAACGACGTGATACTGCTTCTCTCATACGGTGAAGTACTCCATGGTTATGTTGTAATTGGTCGGCAGCTACAAGAATCCGAGCAACGAGAACCTCCTCCGACACAACTGGTGTTTCATACGCTAAACTCTTTAAATGTCCCCACACAAAGAAGTCAAGTGGGGCAAGGTCAGGAGAACGAGCAGGCCATGCAATGGGCCCACCCCGGCCAATCCAATCCTAAGAACAAGCAGAATGAATAATAGCAACATGCTACCTAAACTGTGTACAATCTGCAACGTGTCACGTGTTTGCCATGCGCAGGAAATGTTTGTTTCTACTCACGATATCAGTCTTCGAAGGTGACTACTGACGTACCTATTGGTTTCCGGCCTATGGTTATGTAACAAAACAAGTTTGTTTTGGTCTCCTCTACAATCCACAGCAGTTTGTGTATGAAATTTTGCAATACCCTGTATAAGCGTTTCAAAAGTTAGAATGAATTTAAAAAAGAACAAAAATACCTTGCAAACCATTATTCTTCTTCTTCCTGTATCCTGAAAAATATATTTATTGTAATGGACTTGTGGATTTTAGTTTGAAATTATTGTTGCTCAGAAATACAATCTGCAAGTGCAGTGCAATAAATCATTGGGAAAACCGAACTTTGCGCCCCATGCGAGTCCCTCACTCCAACTCTCTAACTCCCTCCCCTAGTGGCGGCATTTGAACTACTAGTACCGACGGTGGCGCCATCTCTTAATGAACTGATGAAACAGAAAAAATAATTTATTTCTTCTTTCTTCTCTTCCTTTCCCGTCTCCTCTCACCTCTTCACCCTACCTACCTATTTGAGACCTATTCCTAATAGTAAATTTTGGATCGACCGGGATTAGAACCCGGGACCCCTAGCATTTTAGCTAGGAGTCTTGACCACTACGCCACGAGTGAATGTTGAGCAATGAAGGAAGCTTTCGTATATTAGAGTTATGTTAGGGGGATTTCATGAGTTTTAACGCAAGAATCGGTTTTTATAAGTAGTGTTGGTACAAGGGAATTTTCCTGCATCAATTAAGCCACATTTTATGTTATAATACGGCGTTTTTTATAATTATGAAATATTATGTATGGTACAAGGGTATTTTTTGTATTGTGAAATAGCCTATTTTGTTGGAAGGGCCGTTTTTATAATTGTGGAATATTTTGTGGAGGTGCAAGGGGTTTTTATTGTGAAATATAAGGTGGCATGTCAATTGCAATTATTCATTACCGGCGTTGAGGTTGAACAGCGGCTACAGGCATGGTGGCATGCACTGTGGGGAAGCAGGAAGCAGCCAGGCGAAGTGGCCAGGTGAGTGGCGAGTGGAAAGGGGAGCAGCATGGGGCGCAAAGTTCCATTATGCCAAATCATTATTCCCAAGAAAATATATTTGTGTTCACAATATTCAACCCACTTATTTAGTGACAAATTAGTTATCTGCATGTTCTGTTTTTAAAAGGTTTTGCCCTTTTATTTTAATGTTCAAATATTTACTATCAACATGAATGCTATGTCTATGATAGATATGCTTTTCCCCAATAATTTACTACTTGAAATGAGTGCTCGATTTCTTCTTTGGGTTAGTAATTTAAGAAAATTAGCGTGGCTTTTTATGCTTAACCTCTCAGGTATTGGCACTAAAAGATCTCTGTTGATGCATGTTATAGACCATGGGCTACCAATATGAAAGTGTCATTGATTTTGAGATTTCAGCGAGCAACTAAAGAAAACAACTTTGACCGACACTTGGCATGTTTGGAAGATATGATTCCCCTTTTCTTTGCATGTGACCATCACAATTATGGCAGATATCTCGTAGTCCATATACTCACCCTTTTTAACCTGCAAAGGACACACCTGAAGCAGAAGAATTACTTCGCAATAACGGTTTCAGTGACTGTAGATCACAAGTTCCGAGTTCTAGAAATTCTGTGGATTTCCGTGGTTTTCCGGGTTTTACGGGGATATGCTGTAATTGATAACGGACAAACAACTGAAACCTTAATCTAGATTACAATGCCAACAAAAAATATGCAAGTCAGAAATTCCCTCGGAATATTAGGATCAAAGAACAAATGTTTAAAAAAAATTAAAACGAACTAATTTTCTGCGGATTTTCGAGGTTTTCGGAGTTTTCCGGGGATTTTATAAGGGGCAAACAACTGAAACCTTAATCTACATGGCAATGCCAACACAAAACCATATGAGTCACCAATTCCCTTTGAATATTAGGAGCAAAGAACTAAGATTTTTAAAAATTAAAACAAAGTAATTTTCTCCGGGTTTCCGTGGTTTTCGGAGTTTTCTGGGGATTTGCTGTAATTGATAAGAGGCAAACAACTGAAACCTTAACCTACATGTCAATACCAACACAAAACCATATGAGTCACCAATTCCCTTTGAATACTAGGAGCAAAGAACTAAGAATTTAAAAAATTGAAACAAAGTAATTTTTTCCGGGTTTCCGTGGTTTTCGGAGTTTTCTGGGGATTTGCTGTAATTGATAAGAGGCAAACAACTGAAACCTTAATCTGGATGGCAATACCAACAAAAAAACATATGCGTCAGAAATTCCCTTCGAATATTAAAAGCAAAGAACAAAGCTTTAAAAAATAAAACATTGTCATTTTCTCCGGAGAGAGAAATACTTTATTCAAGTCATCTGCCTGGCAATCCAGGTGACCATACAGATCCAGAATAAACAAAGAAAAAGAATCATACATTACATAGTAACATGAACTGAATTGAAACGGAACATAAGAATTCTAAGTACCATATAAATGATTGTGCAATAAAAATAGCGAATCTTCTAAAACCCTAATACATATTTTAACAACAGTGTCTTTAGAAATATTGAGAGACTGAAGAAATGAATTAACAAAGGTGAAACTTGCACCGCGTGCTCCGAAAAGCAGACCCTTCACCTCCCATGCATTGACAGGTAAGTTATAGCTCTCACTAAGGTGAGGGATGCATGGTTGGTATATGGCCTCCTTTTCCGCACTCACACGCTTAGCTTGTTCTCTATCTTCTTCTAAGCGAACTGTAGGATCCAAAATTAACCCTCGTTTTACAGTTCTATTGATGGCTATTATGTACGTGGTTTTTCAGGTTTTCCGGGGATATATTGGTAAGAGGCAAACAACTGAAAACTTAAACTAGATGGCAATGCCAACAAAACATATGTGAGTCAGAAATTCCCTGGGCATATTAGGAGCAAAGAACAAAGAAAAATTAAATCAAACTCATTTTCTCCAGATTTTCGTAGTTTTCCGGGGTTTCCGGGTAAATGCTGTAATTGATAAGGGGCAAACAACTGAAGACTTAAACTAGATGGTAATACTAACAAAAAATGTGAGCCAGAAATTCCCTGGGCATATTAGGAGCAAAGAACAAAGAAAAATTAAAACAAACTCATTTTCTCCGGATTTCCGCAGTTTTCAAAGGTTTCCGGGTAAATGCTGTAATTGATAAGGGGCAAACAACTGAAAACTGAAACTAGATGGCAATACGAACAAAAAATTATATGAGTCGGAAATTCCCACGGGGGTGGGATGGGGGTATACAGTAGCCTACGCTCTTCTAGTAGCAAAGGCGTATGAATCTAAATAAGACACGTAAAACCAGACATCTGAACGGATTATTCGATGTTGCTAAGAACACTTGAGATTTGTGATAAGCCTATTCTTCAGTGAAGCAGTAGGGTAAATACAAACTAATAACAGTATTGCAGTATTTGATTTTGTATCTTTTTCATTAACATTCTGCTACTTGAAACCTTTAATGTCTTATTTCTGTTGTGATTTGTTTGTTTTTAATCGATCGTTGATGTTATAGGAAGCTGCTATTAGCTATTACTAATAAAAACGTAAAATTAAACTTTCCTAATAGAATCCTTGTGTTCAGAAGAACTTACTCAAGCTGCATTAGAAATAATGCATTACTCATAACAACTTATGACAGTCCAATTACAAAAATAAGTCTTTACATCCTCTGTTGACATTCGATGTTAAAGTTTCACAGGCATAACGTACCAGTTAGTTTACAAAATCGCTGCACACTATAGGGTACAGGCTAGTTATTATTAATGACTAGTTTTTCATCTCAATCATATTGCAGTAGCATGATTATTCAAGTCCTTTTAATGGCATCCTTCAATGATCATGGACCAACACTGGAACTCATTTGGCTGTATACCTTCGCGGTGCCCAGCTGTTCAGTCTTACGGTACTTTCGCCTCATTAATCTGAATTTGGTGTTTCGTGCCGAGGTGGTAAAGACATATTCCTGTACCAATTTACCTAGTACAATTATATCTAAGTAAACAATATTTATTTTGTGATAATACACTTTCGTAAAGTGTTACGTGATTTATGGAATATTATAACTAGAGTGACCATTTTAAGGTGTAGCACCTTTCCTAAAATAAAGCTATTTTCTTACAGATAGGTCAATATTTGCACTTAGGGACATAAAATGATGCGAAATAAACACACTGTGTGAACCTTTTTGTGAGGTTACTAAATTTTGCCACCTTTTCCCTTCTATTTCATGCTTTAGCACCTTTTCTCTGCACTTTTGTCTGTGTTTGTAAAAGATTAGGCACTAAATTTTCTTTTCTTGAACAGATTTTTAAGATTTTTAAATTAGATGTTAAAAAGAGTCAATAATTGAATAGTAAATTATAATTGATTGAAACCACCAGTGATACATATCCCAGCCTTATTATTAGCGGAGGTTTAATCGTGTGTTACACTCAATCATTAATCTTAATGAATAAACTTTTTTAACCAGCCTTGAAACAGTTCATTATGTTATTGCATATTATTGTGAATCAAGACTAATTTTAAGGTATTTGACCATTTTTAATCATTGGCTTTCTCTAAGATCCAAAATTCATTTTAGACCGGTTGATAAAGCCAGCTCAATTTCTACTGATTACTGTGAAGGAAATCGTAGTGCCAGAAGGCTCCTATTTGCTCTGAGGTATGCTAGATATCCAATCAACATACAACAGAAGCGATTTGAACTTCCTGTAACTCACCTTGATTTTATAGATGTGTTGCCACTATTAAACTTCCAATCCTCGTATGAGATCTAAGTTTTAGTTTAATTTTATTAAATTGTTCCATTGGTAAATGCTTATTTAGGTCTACTGTAAACTAAACAGTTATGAGAGAGCTCTTATTTTGAGAATATTTGACATGGAACAACTTAGCGTTTGTATTGATTCGGCCTTTGTTTAATTCAGTGACAGACAGCTTCGTCCCGTGATGACGTTTGTGAAGGAAGTGCAAGGCAAGTCAATGTGTTTGTGACGTCAGGCAAGAGCGCTATCTTGCCACAGTACTAATACTCCTCTCTACCATCCATTTCAATGGTGCCTACACTTCACAAACTCCTCGCAGAACTTCACTGCATTGAGAAAATTGTAAGGGATTTTTAGCCTTAACCCTCTATGAAAAGATTAAACAACTAATGAAGCGAGAGACCACGTAGCATTAAATAGACTAGAATATTATATTAGGAAAATTGGAATGAAATATCAATCAGCGTATTACTATATAGTCAAGAAATAATTAAGAAAGTTAGGTTAGAAAAACCAAATGGCACATAATATTTAAAATATAAAAATGTTTGATTCCATTTAAACGTTAATAAGTTAGATTATACGTATGGAACATTATATATAAAAAAGCCCAATAGTATAGATATAGAACACCTGTTTGATATATTGAAGAGGCCTAAGTCAATGATAGTAAAACAATTAATATTGATATGTTTATTCCAAATACTCGTCACATAAATAAAAAGTATGAATTCATTAAAATCACAGAAGAGTACCAATTATTTATAAAATATTTACACAATTAGTAGCTGATTAAGCTTAATGAGATATTGTAAAAATTCATATATAAGACTCATTAAAAATATTTACAGTGTACATTATTGAGAAGTCTTATATCACATGTTAATTTATCACATACTAGCGTGTGCCCGCGGCTTCGCACGCGATAATTATATCAAAAATTAAAAATTAAGAGCATAATAGTTAAATCATTATATTTATTAACACCAAAATCACGTGGACTACATACCACGATTAGATAGCGTCGCCTGGTAAAAGCGACCTCAGATTCGAGTTCCCTGGCCCAGAAAACCCCTGCATAGTGAGTTTCGTCCAAGTCGAACAATGTTTGACCATATTTAGGCCTATATTGAATATCCCTCTTCCGTGTAGGTTGAAAATTTCATATGTCTGTGGGACTTGATATTCTAAACAAATGAATCGTCAAGGATGGACCTACAAAATCAAGCGATCGCCCGCGATAATTATTTCAGAAATTAAAAATTAAGAGCATAATAGTTAAATCATTATATTTATTAACACCTAAATCACGTGAATTACATACCACGATTAGATAGCGTCGCCTGGTAAAAGCGACCTGAGATTCGAGGTACTTGGCCCAGAAAACCCCTGTATAGTGAGTTTCGTCCTAATCGAACAACGTTTGACCCCATTTAGGCGTCGCGTGGTAAAAGCGACCTCAGATTCGAGGTACTTGGCCCAGAAAACCCCTGTATAGTGAGTTTCGTCCAAATCGAACAACGTTTGACCATATTTAGGCCTATATTGATTATCCCTCTTATAATAATAATAATAATAATAAAATCAGGTAAACTGATATAACAAAGTGCCAGTATGTTTTGTTTAATCAGTTATGATTGCAGTTATGATATGCAGAATATAAAAAAAAGTCAAATTGGCCGGCTTCGGGATTTGAGCCATGGAACTCCAGAATGTGACGCCAAGACGTTACCATCTCAGCCACCTGGGTCAGTTATGGGATAAGCGCATTTAAAGCAATAGTGTTGTCATAGCTAACTGTATTTTAATTGCCAAAGCCTTAGAAATCACAGTAAAACAAAAGGTTATGTTGTCAAGATAACTGTTTTTAATTTTTTTAAATAAATTCTTTCGAATACGTATATTACCATAAAATAGGCACTAAATTGAGCATAACTCCGAAACAGGTCAACCGATTTTATCCAGTATCAATAGACGTCTTCCCATGGACATTATAAATGTGTATACCAAGTTTCATAAAAATCCGGTAAAGTGTATTTGAGTTACCGCGTCTTTAAAATAGACACTAAATTGGGTTTTACTACGGTACCGGTCTACCGATTTGGTCCAATATCAGTAGACTACTTCCCATGTACATTATAAATGGGTATACACAGTTTCAAGAAAATCCAATAAAGCATATTTGAGTTATCGCGACTTCTTATATATTAACATAGAATGCACTAAATTGGGCATTATTCTGGTACTGGCCAACCGATTTGGTCGAATATCAATAGACGTCTTTCCATGGATATTATAAATGCGTGTACGAAGTTTCATAAAAATCCGAAAAAGCGTATTCGAATTATTGCGCCTTTAAAATATACACTAAATTGGGTTTTACTCCGGTACCGGTCAACAGATTAGGTTCAAATTCAATAGGGCACTTTTCATCGGCGTCATAAATGGGTATACCAAGTTTCGTGGCAATCGGATACAGCGTATTTGAGCTATGGCGCCTTTCTAATATAATCTATTAAAATAGGCACTAAATTGGGCATTACTCCGGTACCGGTGAACCGATTTGGTTCAATATCAATAGGGTTCTTCCCATGGACATTATAAATGTGTTTTCAAAGTTTCATGAAAATCCAAAATAGCATATTTGAGTTATGGTGCGTACAGACACACGGACAGACAGACGGACAGACAGCCAGACGGACAGACAGACAGACGGACAGACATTTTTTCGTCCACCACACAATCTCATAAAGTACCATACTGGCACTTAATAATAATCCTCTTCGGTGTTGGTTGAAAATTTCATATATCTGCGTGGCTTGACATGATAAACAAATGAGTCGACCAGCGTGTGCTACAACATTCAAGCGATCGTAATGGTTTTATGACAAAAATAGCCAAAGCCTACTGTAATTGATTTGACATTGAAATGTGTAACTGAAAATTGATGCTTCGAAAACGCTAAAATACACGTTTTCTGCCCGTTTTTCACTCATAACTCAATAACGAAAGCAAAAACTAAAAATGTAATATGCCGAAAACCTTCCCGGGAATGTACTCAACAACTTCCCAAAGTTTCATGGCGATCGGATGAATGGTGTAGTAATGCATAAAGGACACACACACAGACACACAGACACACATACATTCATTTTTATATATATAGATATGTGTAATACAATAATATATAAAAGTAGCAAGAAACTTACTCTCTTAATGCCTATATTCTATATAAGCTAAAAATAGCTAATATTAGCATGTGGTAGATAATAGATACCAATATTATATTTATATCATTGAATATGTCAAATATGTTTGTTTTTACTTTTTGATAATTCTAACCTAACCTGCAACAAGAGTACCGGTACGTAATTGAAGCGTATGTAGCTCACTGATATCAGATGTTTTTTATTTTGGTTTATTTTACACTTGTTATCTGAAGGAATAATGTCAGTTATTACCATGTGAAATTTCCGTAAGGTTCACTACGAAGATATATGAACAGGAGTAGTCAGTCGCTTCTTAGTTGTAATGTTGATTAGATAGAGATGTACATTTCGGTATAAGATATACCATCTTCAGTCATTGAAACCTTTAAAGTAACAGAATATAAGAGAGAAAATTAATGAAGCATGTTAAAAAGTTTAGTATAATATTGAATAAACCATGTTTTTCGCTCTGAAGAAGTAACCTTGTATTTCAATTGAAGTTTCACTTTGAAGTTATCATGTTGAGAGCTGTATTGCTACTAATGAGTAAAGTATTCTGAGAATAGATCTTAGATCAGGGGAAGTCAACTACGTCTTGTGATGACGTTTGTGGAGCAAGTGCATGCGGATCCCTTGTGTGTGACGTCAGCAAGAGCGCACGGTAGTAGGGGTGTTTAGAGTACGCTAGAGCTACAACTTCTGGTTGGAAATACGGAGCATTTTTCAAAGTTAACGCAAGTACGCGATCCTGATAGTGTTCTCTCTGCAGAATGTGTTAGTTCTGCTAAACCTTCTTCTTCAGTTCGAGTCCAGGTTTCAGGATGTGGAAAACCTTTCTCCAATGTTTAAACTTTTTGCTACCCAATATTCAGTTAATGTCAAAGACGTTCCTCGCCGGTATCAGTTGGAACTGCTAAACTTACAATCCGACTATCTGTTAAAGGACAAATACGAACATAAGTGGTCTTGGGTAACTTTTACAGAAATTTCTCTGGAACCAGATTCCCGAGACTTATGCACTTGCCGCACGAATATTATGTAATTTTGGATCTACGTATGTGGCCGAACAATTTTTTTCACTAATGAAATGTGCAAAGCTCAAATCAAGAAGTACATTGTCAAATCACAACCTAAATGTAGTCTTCGATTAAATATTGCTCGAACATTACGTCCCAACATTGATAAACTTGTTAAAGAAAAAAGAGACAGGAAAGTCAGAAAATTGTTACTCTAATCTTGTATCATCTAAGGTGCAGACGAGCTTGTATGGTAATTAATTAAGTTCATTTTTTATTATTTTTATTGTAGTGAATTATGTTAATTCAAATGATAGTATTGTCTATTTTTGTCAAAGAACATAGATTTTGTGGAAAGGCAATTGTTCTCACAGAATAGTAAAATAGAATTATTTATAATATGTTAAACTACTGTGCTGTAATTAACCGATAAACTATCAAGAAAATCGATTGATGTTTCATTAATTCGGAAACACGTATTACGTAAGTTCTAACCCCCTAAATTCCCTCTGCCCGCAATACTAATGCCCCTCTCTTCCCCCCTGTTCACTGATGCCACCATTTCACATACTCCTCGCAGAGATATAACGCGAGCAGTGAGAGCAGAAAGCAGTGACGTCACAGAGCAACCTTCTGTCTTCCCCTGTCTTAGGGTACGCGCAAGACGGAACCGGGATGGTCGCATGCCGCAGGCCGCATGAAGAATGATGTCATGTCTTCTTACGAGAGTGAACAAGACGCAGCTTGGATGGTCTCTTGCCAGCTATCTGGTCAGGCCGCAGTTTGCTGGTAGAATGCTAGCCCTCTTTTTTCATGCGACCGGCCGCTAGCGTATAGTCTAGATTCAGGCGTTCCACTTGTGCATTTTGCAATCGCTCCACAAACAAAGGACTGTTTATAAGATTCATCCTCTGTAATCAGCTCAGACTACCAAAATAAATATTGTTACTACTCAATGAAGGGGTTTTAGAGATCATGGCTAGTTACTGACTTGTATGGTTTATATTCAGTATTTTTGTATAATTTATAGTAACCTAATAATTTTATATTATGTTAATTTTCGTGTTGCGGGGTTAAGTGTGTTCGTTTCAACGTCTTCTTGTGCTCTGAAGAATGAATACAATGGTCGCACCAACTCAAGAAAACAAAAATAATAATGATAATAATAATAATAATAATAATAATAATAATAATAATAAGTTTATATCCATATATTGGTTCTCCATCTCAAACCGTTTAAAAAATATATATATCTAATCTACTTTTCTTGCCGAAAAAAGCTTTTACGCCACTTTTTCGGCGAACTTTGTATCCTAGCACCTAAAGTATTAGGTTTACAACAAATACTTTTAGAAGAAAAGCTGTAGAGCATTAAATTTACTATAAAATACACATTCAATTTAGTAGCTCTGTGAAACAGTGAAATACTCTTGTGACATATTTTACATGTAACTAATTTTGATGAAGCTTCCTGTAATGAGTTTGAATTCATAAACTCATTCCCATTGTCTTCTGAGTCTTCAAAACCTTATGAATGAGTAGATAATAACAAAGAAATAAAAACATAAATCGAGATAATTAAAAAATTTAATCCTTAAAATGTCACTGGCTACACACTGAATATACACATGGGCGACCTGCCGGTGAGCGACCAGGCTGCGTCTTGCGCGCACACACTTCATGCTCGGCGCCTGGCTCAACAGCGTAGCGACCAGGAAGGGGACCAACCAAGCTGCGTCTTGTTCGTACCCTTAGATTGATAAGGCAAGTTCAAATAGCGGGTTGTGCTCAATTGTGTTTTCGTTAAGGATGTTGTTTTTGTATTTCTAGTGATTCCAAGGTGTTTAATTTTCTGTATTTTTTTTGCTTATGGACAACAGTTAATGTATTTTCTATTTTATCAAGTTTGTGATTGTGTGTTATTAAATGTTTAGCATATGCTGATCTATATCTTCTGTGCTTATAGTCGAGCATGTGTTCCTTATACCTTGATTTGAATTTTCTACCAGTCTGTCCTATATATACTTTGTTACATTCTAAGCATTCTAATTTTATACGCCGTTGTTATCGTATATATCTTCTTTATTATTGTTTAAATTGTAAAGCTTGTTCTTTAGGTTATAATTCATTTTGTAGGCAATGTGGAAGTCATTTCTTTTTAGTATCTTCGTTATTCTATGTATTTTGTTGTCTGTATAGTTGAAAGTGGTGTAATTTAATTTTTTATTGTTCTCTTTAATAGGGATTAGTTGGCTATTATGGTTATTGTTATTTGATTTTTTCTTTTTATATTTATTAACTATTTTATGGACATCTTGGCTATTATAGCCATTATTTTTAGCTAATTGAATAATAGTTTTATATTCTTTATCGTATGCTTTCTTACTTAATGGTAAATTTATCATTCTGTACACCATACTGTTGATAGCTGATATTTTTTGTTTAAATGGGTGGTTAGAGTTCTTATTTATCATAGTATCTGTAAATGTGGATTTCCTAAATATGCTAAAGATAAGTTAATTGTGTAGTCTATTCAATTCTAAATCTAGGAAAGATAATTTATTCTTCTGTTCTTTTTCTAGTGTAAAAGTTAAGTTTTTATTCATTTTATTGAAGTCTTGTAGTATTTCTTCTGGTTTGTCTTTATTGCAGGTAATGAATATGTCATCCACATAACGATAATATGCTTTTATGTTATGTTTTTGAATTATATTATTGACAAGTTTATTTTCTAGATTTTGAAGGAAAATTTCTGAAGATAAATTTTGTTGTTAAATTTAAAATAGTTTTGTTTCAAAATATGTGAGATCAAATTAGCAATTTTTTTCTTTAGCTGTATGCAAATTGTTTTGTAATATATCAAGTGTTTCCTCTAATAGAATGTTTGTGTATAAGTTTTTTATATCCAAAGATATTAGTATCTCATTCTTATTTAGTATAATGTCTTTTATTTTATTGGCAAAATCTATTGAGTTTTTTACTGTAGCCTATATTTATTAGGTAATTTAAGTTTTTCTTTAAGAATATTTGACATAACTTTGGAAATTTTGTAAGTAGGAGCATTAATGAAATTTACTACGGGTCGAATAGGATTATCATTTTTGTGAGTTTTTATTTGAGATCTTAAGTATGGTATTTTGGGGTTCGTATTAATACTATATTTTATATCATGTTGGTTGAGAATAAGGTCAGATGCTTTGATAATACTTTTAATTTGTGTTTGGAATTTCTCTGTGGGGTCTTTTTCTATTTCTGAAATGTTATTATCTGTGATGAACTCTAGGGTTTTTGTAATGTATTCTTCATTATCAATCAGAACTATGGTATTACCTTTATCAGCTTTAGTGTGTTTGATATGATTGTCTTTTAATTTTTTATTAATTTCTTTTAGGTTCTTAAGATCATGGATGAACTGTTTATTTGGAGCAGGAGTATTGTTTATGTATGCTTCTTTCATTGCCGCAGCTATTTCATTTCTGAGCTCTTGTTGCTTTTCTAATGGAGCACTGGAAATACCTGTTTCAGAATCTATGACCAACGTTTCAATTTTCTTTTTAGTAGGCATTTCAATATTGTATTTATATCCTTGTTGAAGAATTTTTGTTTCTTGTTCATTTAGACATGTTTTTGTCAAATTAAGCACACGCGGGTAGGTGTGTGGAATTCTCGGTTTTTTATTGTATCTGTTATTGTTTGTTTCTGTTTTTCTAAGTTTTCTATCTTTTTGTTCATGTTTTGATATTTTTTGTCTATTTCTATTTGTAATTTTATATGTATATCGTTATGGATGTGTGTCCAATTCTGTTGGAAAATTTTAGCTGCTTCACTGCATTGTCACAGAAAAACATTCTGTTCTCGCCTAGTTTAATTTTTTCTTACAGTTTATTTATTTAATCTGCATTCCCTTGAAATTGGGCATTGTTTTATTTGTATAACTTATCTTAAAATTATTACTACTTATAAAAAAAATTAGGCCTGGCATTGCAAACAGATTAATATGTGTGTAAATAAACAAACCAAGATTTCACGGAACAGAGCGAAATGGCAGAGATGGTATGGCTTTAATTCCCGGCTAATGCAATTTCTCATCTAAAGGTTATTCATTTCATCGCTTGTCATTGCCTACATTTTTAATTACTCGCATGTACGTAGTAGGCCTATATAGAGAAAGTGTTGTGATCGTGACAAAAGATCGAAATCGAGATAACACCGGGAAAAGATGTTTCACGAAGCCCAGAAACCGTAAAAAGTGTTTCTGGAATGACTGTCTGTCTGTCTGTCTGTCCGTACGTCCGCCTGTCCGTCCGTCCGTGGACAAGCACAGTATTCACTTCATTTTTTTAAATTAAGGACTTTTCGGAATTTTATCGAACCGCCCAGAATTTTAGTTTTATAACTGAAATATTAAGAGGACTTTTCAAGAAAAAAAATTGAAAAATTTTGATTTTTGAAAAATTGGTTCTAACGATTTTCGTAAAAAAAAAAAAAAAAAAAATTGAAACTCTTGTCTATGGCTAATAAAATGACTACCGGTATATCCTTTTTCCTGCAAAAATTACTTAGGGGGTACTTTACTTGTATCCATTTACAATTTTTCTAGGTTATATCCATTACAGCATGCGACACATAAAAACCCACCACAGTAAAGTTGTAGAAAAATTTTAAATGAACATTTTTTTGAAGCATTTTTATACATATAATAGATTTCAAGATAAACACGAAGTAAAATACAGCTTAAACGCGAATTTCAGAACATACATATCAATTAAAATATTACTGACATTTTGTTGCCCATAGTAACATGAATTGGTGCTGCTTGTTTCGGCGCCGGGGAGTTCCTTTGGCGCATACCGGGGATAGGAGCGTCATCTGCGGGGAACCCAACGCGCGGCGCGGCGGCACCCATTTGCCTGAGACTCACTGTATAATGTTCTTATTGTTGTTAAATGCAGTCAGTTTAGCTCAGCCGTAATGAATACACCAAAACCAATAAATTACAGCGAGTTGGTATAGGATAATAGGGAAGAGGTCCTGGGTTCAAATCAAATTTCGTGGCCACCCAAATTTACCGTAGGCTCTTGTAATAACGCATTCATGCAGCATTTGCTTCTATTGTTCGGCCACATCTCAATGTATCCTGCATTTTTGCCTTCGAGGTTGAGGAAAGCATGCAAACACCAAGTTATTATCGTTGTTGTTGTTATTATTATTATTGTTATTATTATTATTATTATTATTTCACGGTAAAAGCATTGAACATAAGGATCGACCCTGATGCTTTCTTTTCTAGATACTGTACTTGTTAGTTTTTTGAAAATGTAATAAATAAAATTTAATTGTCTGTGAAACTTACTTTTTTCTGTGCTAGCCTTTTAATACCTATATGCGAGAAAGTTTGTGCAACATATTTTTGCACCGTTTACTTACCTTTACATTGGCGTTGGTGCCTCTTTAACTTCATATAGGCCTACTAGCTTGGTGGGCCCGTCACAGAATTCCGGGCTTCTAGATTAAATGCCTACTTATGAGGAAATAAACAATGAGGGGCATCTCCTAATTCAAGTTCGTTTGCCCTAGGCCAGTGGTCTCCAACTCGCTGTATTTTGTGCGCGTGCAAACAGGCTTGCACCGTGCGACCCCTGTGCACCACGTTACGTCAGTCGGAGACGGGGTTCCGTTGACTGGGTGAGTCGTCTCTTTCGCCATCTTCCAAGCATTATGTCGGGTGTAGAACGTAATCCAATATGTAGGCCATCGACCCCTACATTTATGACGTTTCCCCGACTGCATAGGCATGGTGCTAGTATTTTGTTTATGTGCGGATGTACGTACATATGCGAACAGTTTTTTTTTTTTTTACTGATGTAAATAAACAAAACCCGCAGCAGAAGTCAATTAATTGTCAGATAAAAACGTAAAATGTGAACTCAGACTGGCCGCTGCACAAACATTGATTTCAGATGTTAAAAAACTAGTTCATCAAAAGAGACAATAAAAATCAAGAAAACTAGCTTGCACTAGTGAGTGATTTTGTAGTGTGAAATGCTTTATTTGTGTTTTTTAATATTGTTGTATTACATGGAGACTATAGTTTCTCTGAATTTTGTTTGAAATATAACTTTAGTATTAATATTTATGTTCAATAATGTAAATGAGGAAGTGTGTCATTTAAAGGAATGAGTCTAGATTTTGTTTTCATTTCACAGAACTTGTGGCATTACAATTTAATTATTATAGAATTGAATAAAATCAGGAACTTTTCAACTATGTTTAAAGAATTATTTTTAGTATATTATTTTGCTAGGAATAGCCTATATTGTACATTATTTGCAGTGTTATAAACATCAAGACTTCACGAATGTTCTTTTATGTTAAACATAAGTAAATAATAATGAAATAATACTGTAATAACACATTTATACAACAATCATCTGTTGATATTTCAATATAATTTGTGAATGTCAAAAGCCTAATGAACATGCAGCCACTGAACTCAAGAGAGGCAAGTATACCACGCGGTGTGTGGACACTAAATGATTCTAGCGTGCAATGGGTAAGCTTGCACTGACTGCTGTACTCATTGTGCAACGAGTTGGTGGCCGCTGCCCTAGGCAATCGTTTAATTCGAGAAATATTTGAAAAGCAACCACAGGCTCATTCATCCTATTTTCTTTTCTTCTTGATTGCTTTCCCACACGCCGCTTCTGATTTTCATCTTGCATTGCAATATCTTTATTATAACATGGTTCTTCTCTCGTCCGTTTCGATGAATTTTCAGCAGGAGTGTTCGTTTCTTTTTTATTTGGATTTTCCATATTTCCACTTTTACTAACTTCAACAACATTAGCGATGCTCTTCTTATCCAGTTTGCAATGGCAACCGAGCAAGGCCACCTTCAATTAATTTCACAATTGAATACGGTCTACACGGAAACACCAAGTATTAGACTATATTATACAGCTTATTGTGTGGTGCAGATGCATTCTCATGACTTTTAATTACAATGTCGGCTATGTTCCCTGTAGTTCAATTTTGCGATTTAGGACGATTAAGAAATAAACTTAACTACATGCCTGGCTACATTTAAGATTAATTACGATTCTGTTGTAACTGCAATCTCAGAACCTGAAGATTCAAAGAAGATGTTTTGTAATCCTACAAACACCAGTAAGAAAGAGATTAATCTATCAATCCGTTTTTGAAACTTCCAACTCTTATGTTCTCCTATCTGTTTAGATTTTAAGAAATAAATCATTGCATCTGGGGTTAGCCTATTTAATATAATTTATTTAAACAATGATATATAAAATAAAATTATTAAAAAACAATATCGTCATCAGCTAAATGGTCTCTTGTTCTATATCAGAATATAAAGTGAGAAAAATTTATTGGCATGCTTAATGTAAAGTAATTTACGAGAGTACATTAATCAGATTTTATTTGGGCTATGTATCCTTCGGAGATGTGACGTGTTGTGGTAACGACATTCTCTTAATTTGTATAACCAATTTCCATTAACAGAATGCCATACACAATAATTATATTATACTAAGAGGATAACTTTTATTTGGATAGAGGAAGTTATGTGAATATCACATCAGATTTTTAGGCCAATTCGTAGTTTTAGAAGCCAGAAATGAGATGATGTATCTTTCTTTTGTTCTTAATTTCTTGCAGAATAACTTAGACCATTATACCTAGGAATTTCTAGGCAAGGCACATGTTCTTAACTTAACTTATTTAATCTTAACTTATTTATAGCTACGAGGGTCATTCAATAATTAAAGAGACAAACTGACCTGGAGAAAAAATAGTTTATTTTTACAAAACAAGACTTTTCCTACTTTCAACATAATCCCCATCAACATTTTTGCACTTGTCCCAACGGGTTACTAGCTTTTTTATTCCGGCTGCAAAGAACTTTTTGCCTTCGTGTCGGAGCCAATTTCCCACAAATTTCTTGACATCCTCGTTATCCTGGAACTTCTTCCCACGTAATGCCTCCTTCAGTGAACCAAACAATTCGAGTTTCAAGTGAGGGAGTTGCAACTTCAACAGGCCAGAACGGTGTTCGTCAGTCACTGATTCTCGACCACTTTTGAACTGTTCTACCCACTTGTAAAAATTGCCACGGTTCATACAACTTTCACCATACCCTTTAGTCATTCTAGAGTATATATTAGCTGTTTTTTCACATTCAGCAATAAAAAAACGAATCACAGAACGTTGTTCAACCAATGTGGAATTTTCAAGAAGACCCGCCGTCGATAAACTTAATTTTGAGGTTATAAACAGAGCAATGTTGATTCATCAGCTGATTAGAACTCATCCCAGTGATAAATTGAATATTGTAAATGTATCAAACTTGGACTACCAACCGTCTTTTCCCCAGACCAATTTGTCTCTTTAATTATTGAATGACCCTCGTATGTTGACGTTTTAATCTTCTGTGACTTGGAATGCCAAATTGTTACTTCCTCTGCCCTAACCATAGGCACTATAGGTAAAGGAAGTATTGTGTTCGTGTCTGTGTTTCTGAATGTGTTCATGTGAACAGGCTAACTCGACAACGAAAAATCGTAAGAAACTAAATATTATATATAGGTTAGATATCTTTGGGATGTGGCACGAACATTGGTGACGACTTTCTCTTACTATTAATTGCTCTTTGCATGTAGAAAATTTCTTTTCTCGCCATTTTATTGAAAACGGCTCTAACGATTTTGTTTGAATTGTGTGCTTAGTTCTGTACCAACAGCTCAAAGTTTTATTTGAAACATTTTTTCGTAAAAAATTATCTAGAAAGTAATTATATGCCAGATAGCCTACCTTTCACACAAAGTCAGCCTTGCCACTTCCACAATAAATATTTGCAAGCTGAAAAACTGAATTGGCCTACGCGATGCTTGCAATACGACCTCTTATTGTGTACTAGCATATGCCCGCGGCTTCGCCCGCGATAATTATTTCAAAAATTAAAAATTAAGAGCATAATAGTTCAATCAATATATTTATTAACACCTAAATCACGTGGATTACATATCACCATTAGATAGCGTCGCCTGGTAAAAGCGACCTCAGATTCGAGTTCCTTGGCCCAGAATACCCCTGTATAGTGAGTTTCGTTGAAATCGAACAATGTTTGACCATACTTAAGGCCTATATTGATTATCCCTCTTCCGTGTAGGTTGAAAATTTCATTTGTCTGCGGGCCTTGATATTCTAAACAAATGAATCGTCCAGGATGGACTTACAAAATCAAGCGATGGCCCGCGATAATTATTTCAAAAATTAAAAATTAAGAGCATAATAGTTAAATCATTATATTTATTAACACCTAAATCACGTGAATTACATACCACGATTAGATAGCGTCGCCTGGTAAAAGCTACCTCAGATTCGAGGTCCTTGGCCCAGATAACCCCTGTATAGTAAGTTTCGTCCGAATCGAACAACTTTTGACTATATTTAGGCCTATATTGATTATCCCTCTTATAATAATAATAATAATAATAATAATAATAATAATAATAATAATAATCCTCTTCGGTGTAGGTTGAAAATTTCATGTCTGCGTGCCTTGACATTATAAACAAATGAATCGACCAGCGTGAGCGATCGCGATGGTTTTATGTCCAAGGTAAGACAAAAATAGCCAAAGCCAACTGTAATTGATTTGACATTGAAATTTATTATAGCATGTGCTCGCGGCTTCGCCCGCGATAATTATTTGGAAAATTAAAAATTAAGAGCATAATAGTTAAGTCATTATATTTACTAACACCTAAATCACGTGGACTACATACCACGATTAGGTAGCGTCGCCTGGTAAAAGCGACCTCAGATTCGAGGTCCTTGGCCCAGATAACCCCTGTATAGTAAGTTTCGTCCGAATCGAACAACTTTTGACTATATTTAGGCCTATATTGATTATCCCTCTTATAATAATAATAATAATAATAATAATAATAATAATCCTCTTCGGTGTAGTTTGAAAATTTCATGTCTGCGTGCCTTGACATTATAAACAAATGTTTCGACCAGCGTGAGCTACAACATTCAAGCGATCGCGATGGTTTTTTGTCCAAGGTATGACAAAAATAGCCAAAGCCAACTGTAATTGATTTGTATAACTGAAAACTGATGCTTCTAAAACGCAAAAAATGCACGTTTTCTGCCCGTTTTTCCCTCATAACTCACGAACGAAAGCGAAAATTAAAATTCCGGCTTCGAGGTGCATTTTCCGACCCTTCAGTCTAAACATGTTTAAAATTTCAGATCTCTGCGTTGAGTAGATTTCGCTTGGCATCGCGGACAGACAGACAGGAGGAAGGAAGACAGACACTTCCTTTTATTAATATAGACTAGAATGTAAAATGAGAAAGATGTAGGTCTGTTTCCCAAGTTTAGAATAATGAAAATTACTTAAATGCATTTCCTCCTATTTTATTTGGATTGTTCATTCTTCGGGGGATGCTGCACGAAGCATCGTAACGGTTTCTCTTTATTTTTTACGACTTTACCGTGAATTCTGACGAATAGAATTTCGTTTTTGCGATTTAACGATTTGGTTTTAAATTTCTGCATCAATTATATAATATGCATTATATATTACAATATACGGAATGCTAGCCTTTGTATTAGAATGTATTGTACTTACAGCTAGAACTATAATTTGAAAGAAAAAAATCTCAATAAATTATCTGAAGGACAATATAAGCCACTCATTCCAAACACAAACTTGCCTCACGAATAATGTGACTTTGAATGATACTGGGCAACTGATTGCGCACTACTGTAATAAATTTGCTTACTTTACACTGGAATTTTAAGGGTAGATGAAGTTGTGTGATCCACATATTTTTTTTGTTTCAATGCTTGACATTCTCAATGTAATTTTTAATTAATATTTGGAGCTTGAAAGCAGTTATCCTGTGCTATTCTTCATCTTTTCTGGCTGTCTGTCTTTCTGTCTATCTGTCTATCTTTCTTTCTTTATTTTCTTTCTTTCTTTCTTTCTTTCTTTCTTTCTTTCTTTCTTTCTTTCTTTCTTTCTTTCTTTCTTTCTTTCTTTCTTTCTTTCTTTCTTTCTTTCTTTCTTTCTTTCTTTCTTTCTTTCTTTCTACTTCTCATCTCTCATTTTCTCTAAATCCCATTCTTTGTAATAAGTTTTTAAGATTAAAATACATTAAAATGCATCGATAGCCTTATCCCCTACATTTTTCGATTGTTTAAAAGTTCGGCAGCTTCAGAACCCAGGACTTGCATGGTCTGTATAAAAGGATAATATAAAGTTGAAACTTACATTTCTATGCTTGTAAATTTTTTCTTTCTACGGTTTAAGGAATAAAAATATTTCATAATCAGATCTTACGGGTTTCCTTTATCCTGCTATAACATCAATTGCTCACATCAATTTGAAATACTATCATTTCCAATACTCGTTTTAATCCACTGTGTAATTCAATTAAAGATACTGCATACATGGGTTACCATAGACGATAAAAGGAGGCCAATTCACAAAGTAGGATAAAATTTGTAAAGTAATATGAAGGTTGTAGGTCTAATGATAGATTTGAAGATTCCATAATCGTAATCGCTTGAATTGAATACGAAATCATGACGTTCCCTGTTCATACTGAAGTAATCCAGCGGAAGCTACTAAGCTAGCGTGATGTATGTATAAGTTATTAGTGAAATTACGGTACAAGGGGTCACCACTGATGACCTGGTCACTCCCCATCGCTGACCGAGGTGTTTGTACTGACCTCCAGGCTACCAGACCTCAGCTGGAAACAAGGACATGTAGGCTATATGGCAGATAACAATTATATCATTTAATTCATAAATTTATTCTGACATTAAAAAATACGTCTGGACTTCAGAAGCTATGCATAGAAATGGGTATTTATATTCCTCGGGGCATCTCGAAAACGTAAGAAGCATAGTATGTAATTGAAAAGACATAGAAGAATGATATATTGCGTGAAGTTACTGAAAATGAATTTATTTTCATGGCGATGAAAATGTTTAATGTTAATTTTTAAAGACCCCGGACCCTCCTATTCTTGACGTATGTTTTGGTTTTTAGTGCATTTTCTCTCAGAAACTATTTGCAATACAGAAGTGATGTTTTTACAATTCATTTCTGGAACTTTGAAGTTAATTCAGAAGTTATTGTAAAATACTATTAGTATGGAATTTACGTATTAAAACAAACAATGCACATTTCAATGTATTCTCTATATCTTTGGGTTCACTCCTACAAATATATAGATTTCATAAAGCTGTTGCCCTAAATCATGCAACATATACCGGTACTGAAATGTTACTATAATTTGATGTAATTCTGACTAACAGAAGCTGAGAAAAGGCACATTTATGCACAGCAAATGGAAACTTGTGGGAAATGGCTTTCGGAGTTTTTAAGGGAAAGATGTAGTGTGGTCATTTAGTTTCTGGACTAGTCTACTTTAAGTAGCTATTATTAAAAAAAAACTATAAAGGACCTATTTATTAATTTCAATTTTTATTTATTATTGTGGATACTTTCATATTTTTATAACTTATTCGTTTATGATAGTGACTTTATAAAAATTAAAAAACGTTTATACAACGATATAGAATAACGTGTAAACGTAGACAAGTTCATGTACTCTGATCTCTGAAACAATTTTAAGCAGAGACTCTCCATATGTAGCCCACATACTCGTATATTCATTGGATCAGTTAATAAAAAACTATAACACAATGTATAAAAACCGTCATACAAAAAAGATAAATTTAGCCTACAATATAAAAATATACTTAAATCTTATAATAAATAATCTACGGTATCAAAGTAAATCTGTTACCCGATCTTCATTACCATGTTAAAGGATTTTGCAAAATTTCAGCACTCTAGCTCTGAAATGAGGATACAAACGAATATGCAAAATTGGTTTTGAGATATTTGCGTTTAAAAATTTAACAGTTTTCTGACTTAACCAATGCATTCCAGGATAATAATCATATTATATAATTTTCATTCTATGCATTTTTTCATCTCACATTGCCTTCTTTTCATGTTAGATTCCTTTGTACTTGCCTGGGCAGCTCTTTGTGCATGGTAGATGCAGTTCTTATCGATTAGTTGAAATTTTTTTTTCTGATTTTAAACTTATGAAAATGTATTTTTAAATGGGAAAAATATTACTTAACACTACAAAAGTATATACATTCCTCTTCAGAGAGATTAAGAGAATTTTTCTCGCTAAAATTAAAAAGAATTTATATTTTTGATCATCTTGTTCCCTTAGGCTTATTACATCCCAAACTGCATGAGATACCACGAAACACTAAAGATGCCAAGAAAATTGTGGTTTCATTCTATGACCTCTTCTGTTGGATATTTCATTGATTCCATAGTCTCATAAACAAAATCATCTGATATAATTACAAATTTGAAAAGAAAAAAAATTGCAGATGGATTGTAAAATGATATATGTACATACTTTTACAAGAAAACAAAACTTAAAATTAATTGTTTAATGGTGATTATGCAATAATGTTATACAAAAACTAAATATATCATTGTCTTCTTCAAAATCCTCATTATCATGAAGTCTTTAAATTATTATCGTAGGTTGACAGGTGACATTTATTACCAAACCCAGCAAAGTATTTCACAAAAATTTGTATAAAGAGTGAAACTAACACTAAGCAATACTTAAAGGTTAACATATTTTATTAATTAATGAGATAATAATGAAAGTACGTGAGTGAAAGCCAAACAACGCAGATTAGCATGGTGTTTGTCGCATACTTGCAGTAAACAAGTGCTGGTAACAATACGTGTGCGCCACGCTTTCCACATTATTATTATTCTGCCATTACGTGTTATATCACTGAGGCATGTCCTGTTACAAACAACACACATCTCTCTCTCTTTTCCGTACATAATAATTACTGTGGAAATTGACGTCCCCACAGTGGGTTTCCATTCATCCCGCTTTTCCCGGGACAGTGACTTTTTTTTTATAGAATGTCCCGATGTCCCGCCTATTTCCAAATGTCCCGTCTTTTACTTTTGTAAGTATCTTTCATAAAAGAAGTGCATTAAGCTTATGCAATTTATCCCATTTTAAATATGCAGCACTCCTGGTGGCGAACTCTTAAAACTTTGATGAGGTATATTACAAAGTTGGTAATTCCTATAACGATGCATATTTTGAAATTATGTTCTTCGAATCATTGTGAGACTGTGATTTATAATGAAGTTATCTGCGTGGTGAATTTAATTATACTTTTTCTCATTTCTAAAGTGTCCCTCTTTTTACAGAACGTCTCAGTTTTTCAAATGAAAAATTCAAAGTCCCTTAAAAAATACGCTGAGCTCTAATTAACTTGTAAATACTCCAAAGCATATAGCCTAGGGCAGGTAAAATATTCCCTATGAAACAAAATTACAACATAGAGGTGATTCTTCAGTAAGTTTCATTTTCCGATTGAGCTTAAGTATGAAACTTTTAGTTACCATTATTAGCTCAATTAATTAAGATAGGTTAAAATCGCAATCAGTTCACAATTGCTCGTGCATGCGTATTATTAAACACAAGTCACCAAAGCTTTTGACTCCGTAGACACTGACATTCTTACAGCTAAACTCAAGACATTAAACGGTTTAAACCTATCAGATAGGGCTGTCCTGTGGTTTCGCTCCTATCTAAGCGAGCGTCAGCAGTGTGTTGTTTCTAATAATCGTTCTTCATCATGGCGTCTCGTAAGGGCAGGAGTCCCACAAGGAAGCATTCTCGGACCATTACTATTCTCTTTGTATATAAACGACGTTACGGCACAGCAAATACCACCTGTACGCTGACGACTTACAACTATACATACATTCCCATATTAGCAACATGAATGTTGCAATAGCAAATATGAACGAAGACCTTGACGCAATTGACAGATGGACACAAAAATTGGGACTCAAACTGAACCCAGTGGAGTCACAGGCAATAGTTGTGGGGCATCAGCGTCTCTTAAATAAACTTGATGAAAATAATACTCCACAAATCAATATCAGAAATTCAGTCATCCCATTCAGCGATTCGGTTAAAAATCTTGGCGTTCTTGTAGATAAAAATTTAACATGGGAAAATCACATTGTTGAAACGTGCAGAAAAGTTAATTCAATAATCCATATGATTAAAAGATTAGATATGCCCCTACCCTCTGCAGTAAAAAAGACCCTAGTACAATCGCTCGTCATGCCCCACTTCGATTACTGTGACGTCCTTCTTACTGACTTGAATTCTAACCTGGCCCAAAGGCTGCAACGTGTTCATAATGTATGCGTGCGTTTCATTTGTAATGTAGGCCTGTTTGATCATGTATCGCCATCCTTTGAAATGTTGTCATGGTTTCGATTGAACGATCGCAGAAAATTTCACTGTCTTCAGGTCCTTTTCAAAATTTTACACACATCTTCACCACCATACCTATCATGTCGCTTCTCACACCTGTCCTCTCATCACAACCTAAATACACGTTCAGAATATAGTCATGTACTTTCTATCCCTTTACACCGATCATCATCGTATTCTTTATCTTTCACCGTCTCAGTTACCCGCATCTGGAATTCCATCCCACATAATGTCAGAGGCTGTCAAACGTTGGGACAATTCAATAGAAAAATCAGAAAATTAATTCAGGATAATGTTATTTAAATTTTTGTTTCTGTCTTAAGCCCAAAATTTTTCTTAGAGTGTAATTTAGAAAAATTATCAATCTAATTTTGTATTCAATTTTCTATTCAAGATTAACTTCTAACTTAATTGTAATTAATTTAGTTTTAGGTTCAACTATCTTCTATTTAATTTTAAGTAACTTAATTGTATTTTTAACTGTAATTTTTTTACTGGCAAAGCGGAAGAAAAGGCCAAATGGCCTTAGCTCTGCCAGGATAAATAAACGAATTATTATTATTATTAAGTCACCTTACATGTAAAATATATAAAACTAATAAAAATTAGTATCTCTCTGCTGTCGGAAAATATTAGAGCTGTCATGCTGATTCTTGGAATACTATCTATTTGAGATACCTTTTATTATTGTTATAAATTTCATCTTATTCAGATAACTAATATTGATTTAAAAAAAAAACAATCCCAGACCTGGAATAAAATTTTTTGCTGCGAAAATAGTTCAAACAGCAGTAGCAATTGTGTAAATAAAATGTGGCAGATTTTTTTTATACTTCGAAGTTGTCATTTTTTACTTTTTCCCATCGTTTATAGGCAAAAATCTATAAGTTGGCCAAATTTCAAGTTTCTAGCTCATCCGAAAGTGAGTAAACATCAATGTTAATAATTGGATGATTAGACTGTCGTAGGTGTGAATGACGTCACGGCTATCCAGCCATTTTTTCATACTTAATGGAGTAGTTAGAAACTATAAATTTTGCACACTAATGACTGTTGTATGTGCCAATAATCCCGCCAAATTTTACGATTCTATTTGTTCTAAGTGTGTTAAAAATTACATAAAGTGAGGAAAATATATAACATTTACTTAAATTTAAAAAAAACATAACTCAATCTAAGGTATAACAGATAGAGATACGACAAAAAGTCGTTGGATCGAACTTGTTGATCTCCCTAAAATAATCAACCTAATTATAGATAGTAACCAACCTGACTTAGCCTACACGATTTGAGCGCAGATCATATAAGATTTCGACGGTCCAATCCGTCACTCCTGGTGCAATTGGTTTTTGATACGAGTTATCGTTTAGTTACTCTAAGCCTCCAGGAAGGTCTACAACAGACATGTCAAACGTGCGGCCCGCGGGCTGTATGTGGCCCTTTGCAAGCATTACTGTGGCCCACACAAAGGATTATAAGCTGGCTTTCGTTTCTGTTTTTTAGCAAGTGATTTTATGGATACCTGCTTTCTTTCCACACCTTTCTGAGCATTTTTAAAATTTAAGAAAGTTTTCCACAAGGACTACAACAATATTTGGTGTAGCGATTTATGTGAACAGCTATTTTCCTTCATGAAATTAATAAAACTTCTCAGAGATCAAGATTCACTGACGAACACTTGTCATCTGTCTTCCCTGTTGGAACTTCACAGATATTTCAGCAGACAGACCAAAAATCTAATTTTAAAAAATCTTAAATAAATGTTCGTTTTGGATCGTTGTGATTTTTTTGTCATGTACTTGTTGCTGTTGTCGTTTAAAAATTGATTTTCTTTCCTTTTGTTAAACTACTTCATTACTTTGAATTCATGAACGTGGCTATACCATTTTTATGCACATTGTATGTTTCTAATTTAATTATGTAATCGTTTTCAGTTAGCTGTGATGTGTTGCCCTCAAAACAAAAAAAAAAGTGATCCATACGTCCCTCGGAGGACACCCAGTTTGACATGCCTGGTCTGCATGGACCTTAAAGTTGCGTTCGCCATGTTGAATGCTTTTTCGGGGGTAAAAAGAAATTAAAAATCGGAACTTTTTTTAATGTATCCTTCTGTTTACAAGCTATAAGCTACAACCATGCCAAATTTCATGCTCATCCGGAAGTGGAAAATAATTTAGCAGGCCTACGAAAATAAGAGAGTTATCCATGCTGCTTTGTAGTATAGTAGTTTAGTGATGTAGTTTTACCGCGCTTATATAGAGTGGATTAGGCTAAAGCTTATTGAACCGTTCTTGTGTGAAAATCACTTAAATCATCTAGGTCCAATTCAGTAGTCATATATGATGTTTTGTGCGGTAGTAAACCAGTAGGGTGTTACCTGACCATAATATGCTTTTTGAGATCCATTACAGTTGTTCTGTAGGAAAGCTTATGACGAAAGATACATTTTAAATTCAGTTCATGTACAGGATCTGTCCGGAAAGTAATGTCAGTGAGTCAATTACAAGGTATTTATTGATCCGATCGGTGCAATACATTAAAGATTTCAAAATAGGTTCCTCCTGTGTTTGATATGTCACTTCCAGCGAGATTTCCAGACATCAAAGGCGTCACGGTAGGCCTTTTCCGGAATGTCCTTTGGAGCCTTAGTGCAAGCCACTTTGACTTTGTCAACTGTCCCGAAATGATGTCCTTTCATGGGAGTTTTCAATCATGGGGACAAGAAGAAGTCGGGGGAGCCATGTTAGGACTTTAGGGCGGCTGTGGAACCGTTGGCACCTTTGAATTGGCCTGGAAGCGGGTCATGAAGAAGGCGTTGTCGTGGTGAAGTTTCCAATTGTCCGCATTGTTAATCAGGATGTATTCGTTTGAGTCTCTTCAGCACTTCTACTTAGAATTTGGGATTGACCATGAAAGGGCATCATTTTGGGACAGTTGACAAAGTCAAAGAGGATTGCACCAAGGCTCCAAAGAACATTTCGGAAAAGGCCTACCGTGATGAATTTGGTGCCTGGAAATCTCGCTGGAAGCGACGTATCAACACAGGAGGAACCTATATGGAAATATTTAATGTATTGTACTGATCGGGTCAATAAATATCTTGTAATTGACTCACTGACATTACTTTCCGGACAGACCCTGTAGCTCATTTTAGAGAAGCAATAATATTGTTATTCTATAACAGGATGACTTTTTATGTTTGGAACAAAATATGCTCTAATTATTCTTGTTCACTATAAAGCTAGCTTACAACAAAAAATAGTAAACACCCAAATATCAGAAATCCTCAAAATTAAAAAAAAAATGGATGAATTTTTAGAAAGTCATATCTAAGGGGAAAAAGTAAACAGAAACTAGAATTTTGTCTCTCATTTTACTTACAGTAATGGGTATGAATGATGAAATAATGAACATATTTAATTACGTCATATTATTATCATTTTATGCAGATATAGTAAGTAGTATTATAGAGCTCATTATCATAAAAATATTAAAATCAGGTAAACTGATGAAACAAAGTGCCAGGGGGAGTTAATAGGCCAATATCTGATTTTTTTATTTTACGACTATATTCGTAACTCCTAGTTAAGTCTTACATTTTTTACTTTATATGTCATGTTTTCGTTTAATCAGTGACAAATGCAAGTGTGATATTCAGGAAAGCACTCCCTAGGGATTGCAAGACCTTGTAGTTGGTGGGAGTGCTTGTGAATCCCAATGATCCTGAGGCCTATGCCGGCTGTAGCTTAGCTACTGGTAGGGCCTCCCTTGCCAGACAGGCCGAGGGGGTTGGTTCAGAAGAAGAAGCAATCCAGAAGAGGGCTTTGAAGGCGGAAGAGGAAATGGTTTCCCAACGGCAGAGAAGGCAGAGGAGATATTCTCATCACAAAACCGCTGCCTTGCAGTGAAGAAGGATCTTCAAAGCCTAACAGAAAACCTAGGTCCTCCAGAGGAACAGGGATTAGACAGTAGGACAGCTCCCTGCCTCTGTGAAATGAAATGAAACCTAGACTTGTAACACACAGAATGTCTCAGACGGAATTCTCTTTATTCTCCAAGTTAAGTCCGGCTTTCCTATTCATGCACCGCAGGAAATCGGAGACGACTATTGTAATAAAATGTACTTCTATTCACTTAAAAACGTGAAGAAAAGAACTAAGACGCACTGAAAAGAGAAGTTCGGAGTAAAGCTGCTGGGGAACCAGATTTCTATAACTATACCCGGAACCCCAGGCAAATTCGTAGAACAGACAGACGTTCCAAGCTGAGAAAGCATCAAGTCAGAAGCGTCTGATGCTAAAAACTCAGTAACCAATCAGAAAGTAGCTTATAACAGAAAATACTCATAATTGTAATAACATAAGTTGTCATTTGTTTGTGTATAAAGTAGGGATATCTGAGATGAACGAGGGGACAGTAGAATGATCGCCATTTTGAGTAATCACTTCTGTCCTAGCCTTCAGCGGCTACGGAAGTAACTGGACTTCGATCTTCGTTTACAGAAGGGGTCGTATGACTTCAGTCTGTTCTTTTGTATTGCAGTGATCGGGATTGATCCATATCACTTGAAGTATTAATGGTAAAATCCCATCTACGGGGACCATTTTTTAGAACCGAGATTCTCTTCATAAAACACTTATATCACACGAATTTTGTTATAGATAGATGCGTGGAGAGGAGATGTTGTCTTGGCGAATGATTTGGTCCAACCCAAATCAGACCTCACGAGCACCAGATTAAACAGCAGAACAACAGCTTGGGCTGAAGATGGCATGATTATGCCGAAATGCATATCCGTCAATAATACACCAATCTGCTTGACCACCGAATAAATTGAAGATATAACTTACAAAACCACGTTTTATAAGAATTTGTTTCAAAGACTATCACAATTAAAACGAATAAGCTTATTATATAAATATTTGGATTATAAGGTGTTCAACAACAAGAAGTTATACAAAAGACATAAGTCAACACGCACTGTATACAACTATACTGAATTAATCATATGTAAGTTAACGTATTTATATGTGCAAAGAAGCTTACGACTCAGTTTTTCTTTAAACTAAAATTAATATATAAGTACTTATTTTAATGCAAAATTTTTTATCAAACGACAAGAGTTATATACAATAACTCAATAACCACTGTGTATGATTGTACCAAAATAATCATTTTAAAAAGATAACATATGTTATATGACTCCCATAAAGAAGTTCATGGGTAAATTCAAAATAAAATTTTTACGAACTTTCACATTTCTATACTTGAAAGTCATCCTTTTTTTAACAGTGAAATCACCATAAACTTTGTACCTAAAATTGAAATTTGTGTATATTATAAATGTATTTTAGAATATTAAGGTTATAATTTTATAAAATAATCAGTACTGTTTTTAATAACTTATTTTAAATTAAATTTGTATATATTATAGTTTTTAAAAACAATTGAATCAAATTGAATGTTGTATACATGTAAATAAAAATTGTCAATTGTTAAACATATTAATGTCTAAATGAATTAGATCAGAACAAATATCTGAACAAATTCAAGTGCTATATTGTGAAATAAAATTTTCTTCTAACCTAACCTAATATATCTCATTATATTACATCAAATAACAACAAGTTTAGTATTTATGAAAGAACTGAAAATAAAAATTATTTAATTAAATACCAGATATTAAGTTAGGTTAGAAGATATAAAAGTAAAAATAACTTCTAACAATCTCAATTCGGATTCAAGCATATATGGTGTACGAACATCTACTAGTATATAGGTGGAACTTTTACCACAAATTTGAACCACCCGCCCTAATTGATACACTTTCTTTTATATCACGATCTAGCGAAAACTTCCTTTTTCTCCGCCATTTTTCTGTCTTCATCCTCCTGATTGGACGTTGGAGGTGTGACGTCATATCGCTAAACAAGATATGATTGTGGATGAACAGTGTGACAAACCTACAAAGGTACAAGCCACTAGCTGCTCGTAAGAAATGGTAGATGTGCTATTCAGTATATTGCTCCTTAACTAACATAAACGTTCCTAACCTAACAAAACATCGGAGGTATTCAGTATATTGCTCCTTAACTAACATAAACGTTCCTAACCTAACAGTTGGTAACCGTGTATTGCTCATAAACAAAAAGCATCACACAGTCCGTGGAAATGTGAATATCGCGTGAATTGGTCCCCGTAATTGGGATTATGCCGTATTAATATATTAAAGTCAGTGAAATAACAGGTAGCTTGCGGTAAGACTGAATTATAGTCTTTACCATCATTAAATTCAGTGTGTGACATGTAAGTACTGTTGGTCGACGACATACCTAAGGGATTATAGTACCACGGTAATTCACTGAACAAGAATTACGCATCATCTAATTACCGAAGTATAGTACGAAAGATCATTCTACCGCTCTGACATTCATACGAAATATCATCTACGCTTTAATATTTGCTAGAACCATAAGTTTTCATTTATTACAGACAATAAATACCAATCTTACCAGTTTGAATTCTGATCTATTATTCAGTATAGATTTATTGTTTATTGTTTATTGTTTTATCCTCTGAGCAAATACATGCTATGGGATATTAATAAGAATGGAATGTAGTATGGTTACATACTACGTAACAATACACTTACATAGAAATATGGTTACATAGAATATGGTTACATAACAATAGACTTACAACAGAAATTATATTAAGAGTATAATACAATACCGGGTACATTAATTTACATATATATTACAGATGAGAGAGAATGGGATGAGATAGTTCAGTAACAAGATATTTCCTTTTCTTTTGAGTTATCAAGAGATTGAGTTACAGTATTCCTCAATACTGTAGAAGCATGATTGAATTAGGAATTTTTTTAGGGTGCATTTGAATTTGCTTGGGGATTGTATATTTTTTAAGTGTTGTGGTAGTTTGTTGAACAAATTTACTCCACTGTATTTAGCTCCTTTCTGAAATTGTGCTGTGTTATGAGTAGGAATAGAGAGATTATTTCTGAATCTGGTTTTGTGCTCATGATTAGTTCCATTTGTTTGAAATTCGTTTAGGTGAGCTTTGACATGTATCAGTAACTCATATATGTATAGGGATGGAAGAGGTAGGATTTGCAAGGTCTTTATGATGGGTCTACATGAGTCATTTTTGTTTGCTCCAGACAGTATTCGAACGATTCTTTTCTGAATTCGGAATATTGCTATGCTTTTAGTGCTGTTTCCCCAGAAGATTATGCCATATCTCATAATGCTTTGGACGTGGGCAAAATAGAGAGATCTAGTCGTGGGAGCATTGGTAAGTTTTTTAATATGGTAAAGCGCATAGGTGAATTTTCCCAGTTTTTTAACAACTTCTCCTATATGTGAGTCCCAAGATAGATGTTCATCCACATTGCCCGAGATAAGAAGAGGACCTTGATGGTGACAGACTAGCTGCTGTGGCCGGTTCCTTAATAAAAAGTGGAGACATCAAATTGTAAGTACTTCAGGTTGACGAGCTTTTTGACGAGACCGAACCGTTACACACATAATGCAAAGGAAAATGCAAGAATTAGCAGAACAAATTCAAGACACTACATTACAAGATTTCAGTTGGTGTGGAAGTGGAATCTATATTAATAAAAGGAAGTGTCTGTCTTCCTTCTGTCAGTCTGTCTGTCTATCCGCGATGCCCAGCGAAATCTACTGAACGCAGAAAACTGAAACTTTAAACATAGGTGGACTGAAGGGTCGGAAAATGCACCTCGAAGCCGGAATTTCAATTTTCGCTTTTGTTCGTGAGTTATGAGTGAAAAACGGACAGAAAACGTGTATTTTTTGCATTTTCGAGGCATCAGTTTTCAGTAATACATTTCAATGTCAAATCAATTACAGTTAGCTTTGGCTATTTTTGTCATAAAACCCACGCAGGTCGATTCATTTGTTTATAATGTCAAGGCACGCAGTTATCTGAAATTTTCAACATAGACGGAAGAGGGATAATCAATGTAGGCCTAAATATGGTGAAAAATTGTTCGATTTGGACGAAACTCACTATACAGGGGTTTTCTGGGCCAAGGAACTCGAATCTGAGATCTCTTTACCAGGCGATGCTATCTAATCGTGGTATGTAATTCACGTGATTTAGGAGATAATACATATAATAATTTAACTATTAGGCTCTTAATTTTTAATTTTGGAAATAATTATTGCGGGCGATTCATTTGTTTAGAATGTCAAGGCCCGTAGACATATAAAATTTTCAACCTACACGGGAGGGATAATCAATATAGGCCTAAATATGGTCAAACATCGTTCTATTTGGACGAATCTCACCATAGGCCTACAGTTTTCTTGGCCAAGGAACTCGAAAATGAGGTCGCTTTTACCAGGCGACGCTATCTAATCGTGGTATGTAGTCCACGTGATTTAGGTGTTAATAAATATAATGTTTTAACTTATTATGCTCTTATTTTTTAATTTTTAATTTTTGAAATAATTATCGCGGGCGAAATCGCGGGCACATGCTAGTAATCAATAAAAAGGACTTCTCATTCAGATTCCAAGGCGGATCAGGCTGGTACTGGCTTCTTAATTCAGAAAGGAATTCAAAGTCATATAATAGGATTCGAACCTTGTAATAACAGATTGTGGAAATTGAAAATTAAACGGAAATATAATAATATAACCATTGCAAGTACATAAATGACAAAAACGATGAAACTAAAGAACAGTTTTATGAAGAACTCCAGGTACTAGTAGACAAGACCCCAAACACACTTCTAATTCTAGGTGACTTAACTGCTCTACTAGGAAAAGAAGATGTTTTCAAAATTGTTACTGGAAAGTGTACACTTCAAGAAAACACAATGAAACTGGGGTAACGCTATGTGAATTCTCAATATTGAACTATCTGGTTGTGATGAGTACTCAGTTCTAGCATAAGAGAATATGTAGGAATATGATTCTCACCTGACTGTAACACTTTTAACTAAATAGTCATGTTTTGATAAATAAAAAGAAAAAAGCCCCAATTGAAGACATGAGGTCAGTGAGAGGCCCAAGTATAGATTATCAAATGATTATGTCAAATATAAAGAGGAAGAACGAACTACTCTCATCTTATGCATTCCTAAACTATAATATACAATAGTTTTGGTTGCTTTGTAATTCGTTATTTGAAAATAAGATTAATTAGTAAGTTTTATAAGTTACTGTAGTTTCTGGAACGAAAAAAAAAAATCAGATGTGGAACACGTAACTTCCTCTGCAAAGTAAAAGTTTTGCTTTTTAGTATAGTATTTTATGTATGACATTTTCTTCTGTAAATCAATTGTAAAAATAAAGAGAATGTCATTATCACATCACATCGCACCCCCAAAATACACGATCTAAACAAAATATAATTAGTTCACTCACATAACTTTCTTTACCCTAAGCATGAGCAATATTCCTTTCTCACTTCACATTAGTAGTGAAAGAGAAAAGATTATGCCCTACACAGATATAACATTTATCTTTTTTGTTTGAAAATTGACATATCCATTCTATTAAACTCTCCTTTGAAAATATTTTCAAAACATCTTTTTGTATACAGCAAGTACTAATCTGATACAGTTTTGACTGTTGGTTCAAGATACTGCTCTACTACTCTACAAAAAATGTGAATGGGCTCTAGGAATTTCATTTAGGAAAGATGTCAAGTAAGGATTTGGAATCATAACTGATAACCATTTTATTCTTCTTCCTCAATAAATACATACACAACAATTCAATACAAACAAACAAACAAAAGCTACTAGAAATACTGTGATGTCTGTTGTTTCAATAGATTGTGCTATGGGTCTTCTTCAGTGGTTATTACTAAATGGCTGACATTCCCAACAGGGCTGTATGTGCACCAGTACCTAACATGGTACAAAGTGGAAGGCCAAACATTTCAGAACAAGGTATGGTCACCAACACCATTGCATTTATAATGGCAAGTCAGTTCTGTTTAGTGAAATGGGGGGAAGGCCCACGTGTTTGGTTTGTTAAAAAGTTTTAAACAACAGAAGGAATTTCAACCTACAACTGCCATTCAACCCTATTATGTGCTAACTCCATCCAACCATTCCTCACAAATCCTATTTCCCTTAAATCTACCCTAATATTGTCCTACCACCTACATCTAGTTCTTCCAAGTGATCTTTTCCCTTTGGGTCTGCCAGTCAATATTTATGAGATATGTCTTTCCTCCCCCATGCACACGATATGTCCAGCACATTTCATCCTCCGTGCTTTAATTACCCTTACTATATCTGATGAAAAGTAGGCTACAACTATGAAGCCCGTCGTTATGCAGTTTTCTCCAGTCCCCATTTTCATCTGTCTTAGGCACAAATATTTTCCTAAGCACTCTGTTTTTGAACACTCTCAGGTTATCTTCTTCCCGAAGAGTAAGCGACCATGTCGCGACAAGAGTAAGCGACCATGACCAAGTATTCCATATAATACAATCGTCAGGTTAATTGTCTTATAAACTTATATTTTTAGATTCCTGGACAAAAGACGAGAAGATAACTGAATTAGAACTAGATTTCTAATCTGCATGAGATCAGGTATTTCCTGATTTGAGTCTACACTTAACTTCTGCCTTAACATTATTTGTATCTGTAATAATTGCTCCCAGATATTTGAATTTCTCCACTTGTTTGAATGATTTACTGGCAATTCAGATATTTTGTAGCACATTATTTTGACGTTTCATGACTATATATTTAGTTCTTTCATATTAATTTCCAATCCAACAATCCTGCAGCCATCAAAAAGACTTTCTGAATTCCTCTTGGTTTGTGTTTATATCACGCTCAGCAGACAAACATCATCTGCATAAGCTAAAATCAGGTGACTGCCATTTAATTCTAGGCCTATCTTGTTTTCCTGAACTTATCTAACGGCATATTCCAAAGCGAAATTAAAAAGTAAAGGCAATAGAGCATCTCCTTGCTTCAAGCCACTTTTAATGGTGAACCTATCTGATATAAATTTTCCTACCCTGATTCTGCTATTGGTTTCATTTAGACACATTTTGATCAGTCTAACTAACTTCTTTGGTATCCTAAATTCAGTGAGAATATTGTACAATTTGTCTCACCTAACTGAATCATATGCTTTTTTTAAAAATCTGTGTAAGCTGGTGAACAGGATTATTATACTCCCACATTTTCTCCAAGATTTGATGAATACAAAATATTTTATCAATGGTTGACCTATTTCACCTAAATCCACATTGGTGATCTCCAATGATTTCGTCTGCATATGAAGTTATTCTTAGACAAAATTTTTTGTATGCTATTGATAAGAGAGAAATTCCTTGATAGTTATCACATTTGGCCCTATCTCCCTTTTTATGGATCAATATAATAGTAGATTCTTTCCATTCCTTTGGCAATTCCTTCTTTTCCCAAATCATAAGAATGAGTTTATGGATCTCTGAGTTTAATCCGTCACCACATGCCTTAATTCATTCTGGTGGAATTTGGTCAACACCTGGAGATTTGTGTTTTTTTTTAGTTTACCTATATTGTACTTCTAGTGGGGTAAGTTAGCTGAAAATTATACCAAAACATTTCACATCCGGCAACCAATGCACCACTTTGGATTCAGATAGTACATGGGTAGACAAGTCTAAAAAGCCCGGGACACAAATTTTCCTGGCCCTCTAGCGGTTTTGATGACGTAATCAATATTGCCGCCAAAGTTTTGTGATACGCTTCTACATTTCCCTATATAACTTGGGTTTGTATTTTGATATTAAACTATATTGTTAGTGATTATTAATCAGGAGAAAACTTGCTTTCCAACGGCATATCTGACATTATTGTTTAGGTTCATAATACCAGATATATTTGCAGTGGCGTAGCAAGCTTAAGTGGTACCCGGTGCGGAAAATTTCTTGTCACCCCCCATTTAAATTATTAAAAGATGGAACAGTTCCAAGTGTTATTTTTTGGATAGTTAAAGGTAATCCCACGTGAGTTTAAGAGTTTATCGATAGATGCTCGAACACCCGACCAGCATACCTAAACACAGCACCTCTGCCAGAAATAATTAAACACCACTTCAACACAACTAGACTTCATTAAAGACATCTACAGCTCCCTCCAAGAGTAACAACATACTTCAATTCTGAAGAACTATCACCGGAGCATCTTCCCATGTTTAACACCCCGCTATGTTTATTGTGTATTTTGACTTACTCATGCCAAACTCTGTAAATACCTCGTGGTATACCTGTTGGTGAAACACGAGTTGTATAGACTACCTTCTTGTAAACAAATTTAAAATATATATAAAAAAAAGCTGCAAAGAATTTATCTGATGTAACACGTAAACTCAACGGATTATGCAAAATTAGTAATAATTACTTTGTTACATAAAAACAAAACTAAGCTCCGAAATCATGGTATACTATGAATCAACCATCCATAAAGCGATTAGAGTTACCATGTTGTCGCCATGTTGTAACCAGTGCTACCAATGGTGCATATAAGACACATAGTTAACCTAATTCAGCCAATTTTGTTAGGATTAAGGAAATACATAAATATCAAGCACATTATTATTATTATTATTATTATTATTATTATTATTATTAGGCCAACTATTACTATTATTATTATTATTATTATTATTATTATTATTATTATTATTATTATTAATCTAAAGTATGTTATAGACAGATACATATACCGTACTTTGTTTTCGTGAGCGACAGACTGTGGGTGTTACCGTTAATAAAGCAAACACCTAGACCAAAATACACTCCCGAAATTGTGCAAATTTTTATTTTTTGAGTGATTTTTTTATATTTTTATATTTCGTTTTCCGAGCGAAATCTCGAATTTTGGAAAGATAAATTTTGATAGAAGGACAAAATCTTGTATTTTAGTCAGATACTTTTCAAGATGTGAACCAAAGATTGGAGACAAGTTTTCCTTATTTTTGCATAAAGAAAGTTTTCTCGAAAACGGCTGTAACGATTTTCTTTAAATTTTGCACGTGGGTTGCTTATGCTAAGAGCTAAAACTTTTATTTGAAACACTTTTTCGAAATAATTCTCTGAAGTTATAAGCCACCCGCTCTGAATACGCGCTCTTTGTGATACGGCGGCCTCTTGCAACGAAAAATCGTACGAAAACAAAATTTTGTATTTGGGTTAGGTACCTTTTGGGGACGGACGTGACACGAAGATTGGCAACAACTTTCTCTTATTTTTAAGGGGAGGCTAACTTTTATTTGGGCAGAGGAAGTTATGTGAATTATACATAATTTTTTATAGGCTGATCCTAATAAATGTCATAAACAAGTAATGTAACTATTTTACGGAACTGTATTATTAATAATCTATTCTTAAATATGCGCACATCCCAGTTCAAAATCTAGATTGAAGGAGACTTCGGAGTCAACTCACATTCGAAGTTTATTTTCGTCAGTCATGACTGCCACAGCGGGTAGAATTGGTTGCGGCTTGAGAGATATAAAATATCATCCATTGTTGAAGTCTCATTTAAGTTAATAAAACTGCAGAGACAAGCATCGGCAGAAATAAACACCCCACCCTCTAACAATAATAATATTGTTCGTATCAACACAACGGCCAGTTCAGCCGCGTTTTATTACCTTTGTTGACTGCATTTAAAACTAAAAGAAGTTTCAATACGCTTGTTGACTTGTACTGTAGAAAGTTGTTAAGCATATTTCATTGTTTTAAATAATATTATTATTTTCTTTAAATTCCCTTGAGCGATTTTTTACTTACAAAGACACACTTTTATTTTGTCACCCCCCCGGGTGATGGCACCCGGGGCGGCCCGCACCCCCCGCACCCCCTTCCTATGCCACTGTATATTTGTACCTGAATTAACATTTTTGTTTTTGATTTTGATTTTTTCGAAACATTTTGCTAAATAACTTGGAATCCATTGCATGTAGATGAAAATGTGTTCTATACTTTAGACTATTGTTCGTCAGACAATTTCCTTTCGAACGGTATATATGAATTATATTTTATCACAAAACGTTCCTGTAAATTGGCAAAAACAATGTAGAGTTGCACCACGAGTCGTTATGGCAACAAATTAATTTATATGGGTTCCGAAAAGTAATAGAGGGGCTTTATAACTGATTAAGTAGCAGATGTAATTGTTGTAATTTTTTATGTATAGGTAAGTAAATTCTAGATTTTTAGGGGGTACTTTTTAAAATCGTAGCCCCCTCAAAATTTAAATTTTTGGGAGGGGGATCTTCAAAAATGTAATAATAAATAAAATCGATTAAATTAATAAGATTCCATTCAGTAATACTAAATGTGTTGTGTGAGGAACTTCACCGTGTAAAGAAGATATTGCTTTCGTCTACCTCATAGGAAGGCAGAAATTACCCAATCAAGTCAATGAAGAGAAAGCATGAATTGGTTGATGCTACGACTGACCCAGTGGTTGCTCCGTTTGTATGGGAACTGTGTTTGTTATGCCAGAAGCAATCGTAAGAGCGCTTGATCACTCTGAAGTATGAAGGTTACTTAATAACAGCGAAGAATCTTGCATTTCTGCTGAACATGGTGAGCTTCCAAGTGGTATAAGTAATTTGAATCAGTTGGACGATGGAAGTTGTCTTTCACATGCTGTCCATGCAGCGAAATATCACAAATCCTGCAAGAACAAATATGACAGTCTAAAGGCAGATAGATTATCTGGTGAAAAGAAACAGAAAGGACATCCCCATTGCTCAGACCAAAGTCCATCTACATCAAAATTAACAAGATAATCAGGATTTTGTTCAGATGTGGAAAAGGTGTGCCTGTTTTGTGATGAAGGAGAAGGTAGAGACAAATTTGTGACTGTATCCACGCTAAGAATTGGGCCTACAATTCGTACTCTTGCTCTACAATTGCAGGATGAAAAACTGTTGAAGAAGTTATCACCAACAGATTTGGTAGCATTAGAAGCCAAATATCACAAACTATGACATACTCGCTTTCTAACATGTGCGAAAGCTGCAGAACTTTCTCGACGAGAAAATTACCATAATCCTGAAGAAGTTGTTTATGGTACAGTTCTAATGGAATAGGTTCAATACATGCAGGATTCGTACTCATCTAGCAGTACTTCTCCAGTTCTTAAACTTTCTCATCTTGCAAAATCAGTGTCTCAGCGCATGATGGAAATGGGAATACAAACTCACAAAAAGAATATCAATAGAACACGTCTTAAGGAACAACTATTATCATTTATACCTGGTCTGAGAGCAGATAAGTCTGAATGTGAAATTTTATTCACTATCAAAGAGGATGGTGGCGATGCCATTCGCGATGTCTGGGCATTTAATGACTTTAGTGATGGTATGTGTCTGGGATGGGCACAATCAATCTTCTTCTACTGTCGTTACTTCTTTCCATGGTTCAAGTGTTACCATTATTCAGCATCCTTACAGTGAAGCAATATGGAGATTGACGATGACAGCGTTCGTATCCAGCAGTGGAACAAACAAACTGTCAATGGCCTCCCTGAATATTACACTACTCTTCCTGCCACTGGTCAAGTTACAAGTGACCCACCTTTCCCAACTGTTATTCTACAGTACACTGACCATGATCCTGCCTTCACCCCTAGGAAAGTTTTAAATCCTTGGCTTAACTCTGTCCTAGAGAGAATGCATATTGAAGACATACAAGGAATAGAGCATATGCCTAGAGTATCGTTATCGACTTTTCATGTTCAAAATGAACCTGATGTTAAAAAAATAAGGTGTAATGCGTCATTGCTTCCACTTCTAAATGATGAAATTGCAACTCCAGCAATGGTACTTCATATGATGGATATCATACTAATGGCTACAGCAAAATTAAATGGAAATCAAACACCCGTGATTACATGTGACCAACCAGTATATGCTACTGGGAAGCAACTGCAATGGAAATTTCCTGACAAATATGGCGAGGATCGCATCATACTCATAATGGGTGGCCTTTACATAGAAATGATGGTCATTAACTTACTTGGCAAGTGGTTAACTGGCAGTAGATGGACTGAATTAGTAACAACCGCTGGTATTGCAAGTTCTGGTGTTGCAAAATCCTGCCTTACATCGTAGAATGTAAAAAGATCTCTGTATGCACAAGAAGTTACTTAACTGCCTTGCATTGTCTACAGGTAAAAGCTTTCAACAAAGCATGTTGTAAAAGAATCAGTGGCGAATGCATTGAACTGTGGATTTTGTCGAAAACATCTGATTGTCCTCAGTTCCAATCTTGGAACACAGTTATCAAGCTAGAATCCCTTCTAGTGCAACTTGCATTGTGTATTCGTACATTTAACTTTACAATGTACGTCGATACTTTGGCTCAGTTGTGTATGTGGACATTTGCGTTGGACGCAGTCCACTATTCTCGTCGGTTGCTAGCATTCGTACATTCTCTACAGGACCTTTAAAAAAAAAAAAATCTAGATATACATGCTGAATTTCTTCGTGGCAACTTTACGAGCAGCAAAACTGCTACAACGTTTTCTGCAATATCTGACAACCAGCTTATGAAAACAATAACAAAGATATAAAGGGTGAAGGTGGAGCTATTGGCTGGCATCCTTGATAGTAAAAATGCACTGCTTAAGTGGATGGTAGCAGCCCCTAGGATCAGTTCTCTAATTGAGGGATTTGAAGAGAAATCAAATTAAAAAGATGATAAAAACGTGGGCACAAAGCACCACGAAGATAACTATGTATTTGAGAGAAGGTTCTTAGAGCTATCTTTGTAATAAACCTACTGCCCGTCCCAGACACATTATCACATACCATCACTAAAGTCATTAAATGCCCAGGCATCGTGAATGGCATCTCCAACATCCCCTTCGAAAGTGAAAATAATTTCACATCCAAACTTATCTTCTCTCAGGCCAGGTATAAATGATAATAGTTGTTCCTTAAGACGTGTTCTATTGATATTCTTTTTGTGAGTTTGTATTCCCATTTCCAGCATGCGCTGAGACACTAATTTTGTAAGATCAGAAAGTTTAAACACTGGAGAAGTACTGCTAGATGAGTACGAATCCTCCATGTATTGAACCAATTCCGTTAGAACTGTACCATAAACAACTTCTTCAGGATTATGGTAATCTTCTCTTCGAGAACATTCAGCAGCTTTCACACATGTTAGAAAGCGAGTATGGCATAGTTTGTGATATTTGGCTTCTAATGCTACCAAATCTGTTGACGATAACTTCTTCAACAGTTTTTCATCCTGCAATTGTAGAGCAAGAGTATGAATTGTAGGCCCAATTCTTAGCGTGGATACAGTCACAAGTTTTTCTCTAACCTTCTCCTTCATCACAAAACAGGCACACCTTTTCCACATCTGAACAAAATCATGATTATCTTGTTAATTTTGATGTAGATGGACTTTGGTCTGAGCAATGGGGATGTCCTTTCTGTTTCTTTTCACCAGATAATCTATCTGCCTTTAGACTGTCATATTTGTTCTTGCAGGATTTGTGATATTTCGCTGCATGGACAGCATGTGAAAGACAACTTCCATCGTCCAACTGATCCAAATTACTTATACCACTTTGAAGCTCACCATGTTCAGTAAAAATGCAAGATTCTTCGGCATTGTTAAGTAACCTTCATACTTCGGAATGATCAAGCGCTCTTTTGATTGCTTCTGGCATAACAAACACAGTTCCCATACAAACGGAGCAACCACTGGGTCAGTCGTAGCATTCTCTTCATTGACATGATTGGGTAATTTCTGTCTTCCTATGAGGTAGACGAAAGCAATATCTTCTTTACACGGTGAAGTTCCTCACACAACACATTTAGTATTACTGAATGGAATCTTATTAATTTAATCTATTTTATTTATTATTAAATTTTTGAAGTTCCCCCCCAAAAGAAAATTTAAATTTTGAGGGGGTTACGATTTTAAACAGTACCCCCTAAAAATCTAGAATTTACTTACCGATATATAAAAAATTACAACAATTACATCTGCTACTTAATCAGTTATAAAGACCCTCTATTACTTTTCGGAAGCCATATAAATTAAATTGTTGCCATAACGACTCACAGTGCAACTCTACATTGTTTTGGCAAATTTACAGGAACTGTTTTGATAAAATATAGTCATATATACCGTTAGAAAGGAAATTGTCTGACGAACAATAAAGTATAGAACACATTTTCATCTACATGTAACGGATTCTAAGTTATTTTGCAAAATGTTTAGAAAAATCAAAATCAAAAACAAAAATTTTAATTCAGGTTCAAATATTTCTGGTATTATGAACGTAAACAATAATGTCAGATATACCGCTGGAAAGCATATTTTCTCCTGATTAATAATCATTAATAATATAGTTTAATATCAAAATACAAGCCTAAGTTATATAGGGAAATGTAGAAGCGTGTCACACAACTTTGGCGGCCATATTGATTACGTCATCAAACCCGCTAGAGGGCCAGGAAAATTTGTGTCCCGGGCTTTTTAGACTCGTCTACCCGTGTACTATCTGAATCCAAAGTGGCACATTGGTTGCCAGATGTGAACTTTTTTTCAGCTAATTCACCCCACTATTCTGTTAGAGTCGGTTCAGCAATCAATGACTCTGCTGTGAATATTTTACTTTCTGCTCTTTGGACATCTCCATATACAGTATGTTTAATAATTGATTAAAGACTTTTTTCCCTTATTCAAGTATCAGTTTTATTTTTTCATGTGTTGGCAAAACTGTTAATATCGGTGGTAAGTGCTTTTAGCTGTGTGCTGCGTGTCTTTAGGTAGACTTGGATCAGAGAGTTTCCATTGTCATAACAAGTCTGTGAGCGTTAATTGCAAGTCTGCATTTTTGCATGCTACTTATGGTGGTCCCTCAGACTGGTGTGTTGTATTATGTCGTACTTTTGGTGATGTTAATGTGATGTTGCTTTTATTTTTAATAATAGAAAACTAATTGTATTTAATTCATTTTGTAACAATAGCTAGTACTTCACGTCCTTGCTGTGACTAAGTTAAAGGCACTGATCCTGACTTCGAGGCTTGAATTACACAATGGCTGAATGAGACTAGTTTATGTGATGTTTTGAACCTCTATGTTAATATACAAATTGTAGTAAAAACATAATAATTGTGAATAGAAATAAATACATGGGTTGATTTTCTAATAGTGGCAACATAGTGAAACATAGCCAGGTAATATAATTTATACCTGAGGTAGCTTAGATACCCACTCTTCTTCAGAGTAAGTGAACTCGCCCTCCCCACACCATAGATATGTGCAGTGATAACAAGAAAAACGCAGTTTCGAGCTCGCACTCATGAAGTACAGCAACAATGATCTCATATGCACTTGGAGCAATATGAACGCGAAGGTGAGGCCAATCAAACGAGTGGCATCATCACGGGTCACCACAAAAAGTAACGGTTCGGCCAAACACAACCAATGTGAAGGCCATGTGATCTTTGCCCACGACTGCGATGGTGTAATCATAAAGCACACCGTTCCCCAAGGATGTACTGTTAATGCAGAGTACTATTGTGTATTTTTGCAAACAGACCTGCTAGCAGCTCTAAGAAGGAAACGAGGACACTTCCAGAATAACCCACCGATCATTCTGCATGACAATGCAAGGGCACATGCAGCAGGAGCTGTGACTGAGTTGTTCAATCGCTGGGGCTGGGAAGTGATTTACCATCCCCCTTATTCTCCAGATCTCAGCCCCTGCGACTATGATCTGATCCCTAAAATGAAAGCACCACTTCAAGGGATCTGCTACGGCAACATGGATGACGTTCTCCAGGCCACCGACCGCTCCCTCCAGAGATCAGGCGCTGTCAACAGTATCCAACGGCTTCCACATTGCTGGGAACGCATGCTACACAACGGTGGTGATTACTTTTGAAGGCCAGTAAAACGTAGAACTTTGTACGTACTCTATGTACCTAAATAAAAAATAGTTGCCACTATTAAAAATCAACCCATGTATTTATGTATATTGCTGCTATTTCTTACAAGGAAATCATTGATAAATTTCATATAACAGAATTATACTGGTCCATATATTTTTGCCACTTTTATTGTTCTGTCATTACAGTATCCATCATTTAACAATAAAATAATTAATTATTTTAACAACAAAGCAAATTCCATTGATATAGGCCTAATTAAAAAAAAAAAAAACAAAGAAATTTAGTTTTAAAAAGGACCAAATCCCAAAGAGTGATGTTATGGTTGGCATAACTCTTATATGTCTTATGTGGTTAATGTTGTTAAGGTTGTTAATACCTGTGAACTGGATGTAGCAAAAACCATGAACTTATACTATGAAAATGTAAAATATTTTAAGATGATACATACATTTTTGGAACACGATTGACTGAACATAATGGAATATACTATAAACGATGCACATACATGTTGTACAGGTAAGCATATCTTAAGGTTAAAACATTGTAATTTCAGATGCCCTGAAGATGGTGCAATCACACCGAAAGGCCTAGGCGGCAAATTATAAAATAAATTATTGTTGAGCAACTGGTATCACATCTATTTTATTTCATTCTTCCTATGGATTGTGATTCATTAGATACTTGCAGAGGAAGGAAGCACTTTGATGGCTCTTCTAACTGCCAATGTCTCATGCCACTAAGATCACTGCAAATTCAAAGAACAAACTGTGTACGTCATGGAAAAATTTTCAAGTGGGAATTTGATTTTCATTTCTTCCCAGTATATGCTTTTGCTTTCTGACATCTTTCGGTATTTGCTAAACATGGAGATAATAAAACACAACTCTGAACCTTTAACGTACACTTTAAGCTATGATCATTGAGGTTTTGCTCTTTGAGGGTCTTTATTACTATTATTTTCATAATAGTATTACATTATTTCATAATAGTATTTTTTCATTACTGAAAATAGGGCTTCACATCCATAGGTTGAATCAATTGTTGCAATTATAACTGTCATACCACTGTTAATGAGGGAATCTTCACTTAGGAAAAGAATTGTAGAAGTCTAGTGAACTTCCTCAATTCCTGTAACTGACAGCCACCTCAATGTCACATTTCAAGATGACTAGTTCCAGTTGGACAATTTTGGACAAATTAAACAAATGGCACTACCACTACATTCCATGAAGAAGTATGCAGTTTCTCACTCAGGATTGAAATAATTTGTTGGCTTGGAAGCTCTTCACTTTAACGAGTATCCTATTACAGAACAGCATTGAAACACTGGCCACCACTGCTACTAGGACAAGCTGTACACCAGTAGTGGCTCATGGCTTTAAATGAGGGTGTGCTGCAAATACCATTTCCAATAACATGCAACGTTCCTTCTTACTGCAGAAGTTATCAACGACTTTCGCGTTGAATCCATGATTGTTTGCAACCATTTTTTTCTCTATGGAAAGCATTGCAAGAGCTGTAAGATGTTCTTGTGACATGGTATTCCTTAAGAATGTCTTTATCCTCTTCAGGGTAGAAAAGCATCTTTCTGGTTCTGCTGTGGTCATAGGAGTGGTGACAATAATTCTGAGAAGCTTTGTTATTTCGGAGAATGTTCTTACTAAATTGTTTTTAATCATAAGTTTGAGTAGCAGAATAGCTCCATCAACTTTCCTGTAATCATTTCTGTCATACAAAACACTCAGATCTGTTTTCAATCTGCTCTTCTCCAGCATATTGTAAGATTGTACAGCAGTGTCAAGTATTTTCTCTGGGAAGTGTTTCGAAAATTGTGGAAAGTATAAAGAATTTACCAGTTCTGCTGCTTCTAGATGATCCAAAGATTGAAAGCGATGACGAGCTTCTTGATGGATTCGATCACCCACTTCCTTGGCATTGGCATTTCTATGTGACTGCTTCCTTTGTTTATTTCCAGATGGAACTTCACTGTCAGCATTGATTTTGGATTCACTTATTCCACTAATTGCTTGGATAAAATGTGTCGTATATTTTGTTGTTTTGACGGCATCAGTCAGCCTTCCTTGCAATACATTATACAATATATCTACTATATTTAATGTGTGTCGCCGTGTACATTATGCTATGAAAGACATGTATGTGTTCTGTGATAAAGAAACAGTCACTGTGGCTTGAGTGTGATGTCACAACTGTACAAAGTTTCGTGCTATTTACAGAATCCTATGTGTGACAGTAAAGGTATTATTCACATTACCGACTCTGACTCTCCAAGAGACCAGCAGATGAACTCTCGCCTAGACGCACCAAGTTCAAAATCTTTGTAAAAGAAAATATAGTATTGCGTTTGAAAATAACGTTATACAACAAGTAGAAAAACTGTAAGCTGCAGCACTACAGCACAATAGGAGAAACCACCACTGCTGTACACTCACACTGCACAGCATGCACTAAATCTGTACAGTGTTTGATACAAGCACTTGCACTGTGGCAAGCGAGTTGGTTGAACCTGCATTAGAGTGACTTAAAATACTTTACCTGCTTTAGAGATGAATAAACCAATGAGATACATGTCCATAACTGCTCTTTGGCTTATGACTTAGTGGACTTAATTTATTAAATTACATGTTATAAACCGTTGAGTTTGAATAATGAAATAAAATAGACATAATAGCAGCTGCTCAACAATGTTTTATTTTATAATTCGCCCAGGCCATTCGGTGTATTTTGGCCACCTTCCAGGCATCTTTTTTTGCTGGTTTGGAGTCTCAATAATTAAAATCAAAACTAATTCTTGTCATATTTATAAAATATGATACAATTTCTAAAAGCTCTATTACAGGCCTATCACTGAATCATCTTCTGTGGCCTCTTTGTTGTGTGTTTGTTGATTATGATTCTTCATGTTGTTCTTTAGTGGACTTAACACAAATGAAGAGAACATTTTTATCTATAACTCTGTGGATATTACTCTCAAAGCACTGTTTTACCTTGTTGTTGGTGAGAGTGCTCACCAGCTCTGAGGATCCTGAGAGCTATGCTGATGGTAGCATATCTACTGGTGAGGCTTCCCTTGATGGACAGGCCTTGAGTAAGGAGTTAGACGAAGGAGCAGTTCAAAAGATACCCAATGGGTACGAAGATGGAAGAAGAATTTATTTTCTCAATATCTGAATAAGCAGATGAGATATATTCAGGCTTATAAAGTCGAAAGTAATAAAATATTCACAAGTGGATGCAATGATTCACAAACACGACGTTTGAGCCCTGTCCACTGGGCCTTCATCAGATGACAGAACAAGCCAGTGCTGCCTCACAACCACTCCACTGGGGTGCATTTCTAACCATGAAGTTAGTGTTTCGAAGATGTTTACCAATCCATTCCTTGGGTACTTCATAATCGCAATGCTGCACGTCACACTAACTTTTAGGATGACTGGATCAACATAAAGGAATGCATTAAGATGGCAGCACAAGGGGATATGACAGATACTGAGGATGTCATCCCCAGTTGTAATAATAACATTAGAAGAGCTACAAAGGGCTTAAAGAGTATGAAAAATAGAAAGGCTGGGATAAGCATTGAATTAATCAAATGCTCAGAATTGGTATGCCAATGAGCTTATTACAACTTTATAACAAGTGCTGGGAAGTTATAACATACCTGTATTTCACAGTTTGTGTGTTACATTTTAAAAATCATCTCTAGTTATTACAGTACTTTCCATTTCAAACTCGTTCCATATCACATTGTGGAGCAGTTTCATATTATAAGTTCTTGGCCTTTGGTGTATCCAGTTCTTAAGTGTTAACAATACCATAATGAATAGAGGAGAAAGGGTGATGACTGAGGTAGTTCACTGGTTCCGCCGCTAGGTAGCAGTTACTCTGCTTGAGATTCGCGGGAGCAAGATTACTACGGGCGGTATAGGAAAAATTGCAAACATTCTTAAACAAAATAATACATTAATCTATTTCAAAATGACTCACCTTATCTAAATTGAATTGTTAGATACTTTTGACAATTTTCGGGCTGCTTTACACATCTTGGAAGATCTCATCTCCATAAATAAACATGGCCGTGTGTAACAGTAATTTCTCAGATTGCAAGAAGCTTGACCATAACATTTCGTTCCACATCTTTCCAAAAATCGAAGATGTTCACAAGCAATGAACAATTAAATAATATAGGTATGAAACAGCTAAGGGATGATTTGATCTAATATTTTGTTGCCTAGAAAATAGGTTAGTATAATATGATGAGAATTTTTTTAAAGAATGTACATTTGTATAGAAATAACAACGTATAATTAGGGTAGAAAACAGCTAAGGGATATTTTATAAATTAATATTAATATTACATTGTATAGAATATTACTGAGTAGATAGATATACAAGCATTACTGAGTAGGCTATTAATTTGTATTAATATTGTATTAATAGTAATATTATTTATATTAATATTAATTTTCTCCTGGCTGTATGGGGTAAGTTATGTTGGTGAAACACGGTCAAAAGTGTAGATCTGTGTACAAATTATGTGAACAGAGATAATATAAACAAAGGGATGGTTTGTGAATTGCAGGGCATGGAAAATTTCATAAGCAGCACTACAAAAATAGGGCGCGTGATCTTTAAAATTGGCGTCTCAACATCCGATAAAGACGCACATACGCAAAAATTGTTTTGCAATGCATTCTACATATATCACACAATATTTCAAAGCATTTTCCCTGATTTTTTTCATAAAAAAATTAAATCCTCTTGCCTTAACTACAGCCCGCTATTTGCTCAAACCCTCGACCATTCGCCGTTCGCTGTAACTGATGTACGTCTTATGTTGTTAAATTATATTATTAAAAAAAGGATCAAGATATTAAACTAATAAGACATTTGCTATAATAATTATACATAAAAATTACTAACATAAGTGAACAGAAAATATGATAAATAATCCAATAAATGCATAAATAAAAGTAGTGCAGATTTACTAAGTTAGAAAAAAAGCTTCATTCGCTCCTTTTCCCCAACGGGTCAATCTTGCAGTATGGGTACAAGTAGTCAGTTAATATAGTAATATTATTGAGTCCACGAATAAATTATGTAAAAATGTTACGTTATTGCTGGTATTTTATGGAAAAGATGCCTGCCAATACCTCAATACCATTCTGATAGCTTTAGCTTTAGAGTAATTACTATTACTCGTTAACCATTATAAATATATAGATGGTACTCGATTTATAATAAGATCCAAATATTTCACTAAACCTTACATGCTTGATCTCTTTCTGGACACAAAAATAAAGTAATAAATGTCGCATAGTCAAATTTGCTTCACCCTCAACATTTCACGATCGTCCCACATCATTCAGACGGCTGTGCGCCAGGAATAATTACCACTCAATTACTCGTAAACCATTCAAGATATAAAGGTGGTACTGAATTTAAAATAAAGTTGAAATATTCCACTAAAACTTTCTCGCTTGAAGTTTTTACGGGACACAAAAATGAAAAAAATTGTCGCATAGTCAAATTCCGTTTCACCCTCCATGAATTTTATGTAATTGGTGATGTTTATATAATGAAATAAAAACATTTATGCCCGCATTTTTTAAATCTCTGTTTCAACCATCAGAAGGACTGTGTTGTGCAGATTATTTCTGCACAAATTTCACAGAAATAGGACCAAAGGTTAATTAAAGATTGCGAGTTTAATCATAAGATGCCAAACTATCATGATGCAGCATTGAGAAGTTGAAACGCAAACGAAGGTGCTGCCAGTGTTTCGGTGGACCGCCGCTCTCCCTATACCCACCATTGTATTAGCGGCGAAGTCATCACACTTTCTCATTCTATTCATTATGACAATACATTAACTCATTAAAGAAATTATTGTTGAAAAGCTTGGGGTTCAACTTCAACCTTATTAGAATTATTCATGTTTACTTCTCTTTTAAAAATGTTCCAGACTGGTTTAGTCCTATTAAGAGCTTCATTAATAAAATTATTATCATAAGCATACTTCCTCCTGTCACCCACCAAACTTTCATATCTGTCATTCATTAGATTGTATTTCTTCTTGTCATTTTCTAGGCTAATACAACTTTCAATTGTCCTCTGAGCAAGTAGTAAGCAATGTAATTTATTCTGATCATTACTGTACCTTATAACAGCGCTCCTAGTTTGATTTTTATGTTTATATGGAAATCAGTTATTACAGTACCATACACTAACAAATGGAGGTTCCACATTTTAAAAGGATCGAAGCATGAGTTAGCAAGAACAATATTGTAGTCATAACCTACAATGTGACGCTAGAGATACAGGGATGTCATGTGGTTATTATGGACACTTATTTTGTATTTCAATATGAATAGTTTTTCTTAAACAACAAACTTTTAGGATTACATTTATGTTAAGTAATAAATAAGAGACATCTTTGAAGCTTAACACTGTTAAATTTTAATAACTTCATAACAAATGGAATGCCATAATGGCGCAAGCTCCATCGATCTAATATTAATTAACACACATGCCGCAGCATCAGGTTTCAGAACTCTCTCAAACTCTAGTATGGCCCCATTAAGGAAGCATCTTCCAGTGACACTTGACATAAAACTCAACGCCAAACGGCCAAAGAAAGAAAAGCCAGAAAGAGTGAAGATAAGTCATACACTCAACACCCATGTTCTTGAGGAATCAGAATCCGCAATAAGACACATTAAAGAACAAGTACAGGTAGGAGAAATAGAAGCCGCAGCACTACGCTTGGAAGACGGTCTGAAGAAAGCACAAATCAGAGTAGTCAGGAAAGAAAGACACTCTCAGCCATGGTTTGATGTGTCCTGCTATCGGAAACGGAGTCAGGTACTGGAATTCCTACATACAATAAAACCGTTCGCCACAGGCAGAGAATTAGAAGAGTACGGTGCCTTAAGACACAACTACAAGTGTCTGATTGAGGAAAAGAGAGCGGCCTGGGTAGAAGAGGAAGAAAAGAAACTGGTAGACAAGGCAAGTGTAAACCCGTTCGCAGCTTTGAAGCCGAGAACTCCGAGGTTTTCTCAAGCAATCTCAATGCAATCATGGGAGGAACATTTCCAGCGCATCCTCAATCAGGACACATCTCCCAGGACCTTCCCGCCACAAAGCTCAGCAGAATTCCCGAGAATCACAGTGGAAGAAGTCTTCAACACTGTATCGAAATTAAAAGAACACAAAGCTGCCGGACCGGACGGGATTTTCAATGAACATCTCCAACAGGCTCTCCCGTTCGTGGGAGAGGTATGGACCGCACTCTTCAACAAGTGCTTAGAAACAAACAGCATTCCAAGCAGCTGGAGGAAATCGAAGCTCAAACTACTCTACAAGGGAAAAGGTCATGCCGATTCACCAGACTCTTATCGAGGAATTGCTCTGGAGAACACAGTCTTCAAAGTCTTTACCAAGATCCTGACGGACAGGCTCAGCGAGGCAACTGTTGGCATCATCCCAGAACACCAGTATGGGTTCCGTAAAGGCAGGTCAACCCTACATGCCCTTGAAAGGTTACTAGGTGATATCGAGCAGGCACTAAGACAGCAGAGAGGAAAATTCCATGTCATTTTCGTCGATTTTAAGAAAGTGTTCGACCTCCTGGACCGTAGGATGTTGACAGACAAACTTGCCTCGCTACTAGGGGAAGGACACTATCTGACTCAAATAATTGCCACAGTACTGGAGTACAATGAAGTGATAGTAGAGGATGAGCTTCAGTTCTCAAATCCTATAAAACAGAAGATCGGCGTCCTCCAGGGCGATCCAGCTAGTCCCCTGTTGTTCAACCTCGCAACAGCAGACATAAGCAAACAGCATGCCTGAGCGAGTATCGCTCTATATGTACGCGGACGATTTGGCCATGGGCTCAGCCAATCTGGAAGAGTTACAGGAGTGCATGAATCACCTGACTGTATGGGCAGAACAAAACAAGCTCCAGATTAATGAAGTCAAAACTGTTCATATGACCTTCCAGAAAGGTACTAGGACTTCTGGAAAGGACAGAATTGCCTCCGGAGGAGTACAACTACACCGTGTACAACATTTCAAGTACCTTGGAATAACCCTCCAGATGAGTGGAAGGAACTTCAGCCTGCATGCCCAAGAAAGAACCATTTCCGCAATCCAGGCCATGAGCGACATAAAACACATGAGATCTCTGTCACTGGAAACAGCAAGCATACTATTTAGAAGTAAGATAAGACCAATACTTACATACGGCATACACCAAATCTGGCAGCACCTTAAAAAACGAGATCTGCGGAGATGGGAATCGGTCAAAGCCACCTTCCTAAAGAGAGTTCTTGGTGTTTCAAAGTACACTTCTTCCAGACTGGTCTATGAGCTGGCAAAGGAACCATTCCTCATAGAAGAGCTGAGACTTGAATTGCTACTCCCGTCTACAGAACCTCTGGAGGCACTCCTCGCAGAGAGGTCAAGGAAGAGAGAGGAAATACCCCTGGAATTTTACACTTCAAGTGCCATCTTAGACCGCAGCTGGACCCGACCCAACCAGAAATTGCATCACGTAGTGACACGCCTGGCAGTGCATGGCTTTCATCACAAAGTCTGTGCAACTAGCAGTTTTCACGAACCCAATAGCACATGCCGGTGTAAATTCTGTAAAGATGAATGTCCCTTGTATCACATCCTGCAGTGCAAAGGAATCTCGAAATCCATCACAGAAATTGCCAAAGAGGATAGTGAACTTTGATCTAGTTACAACAGTGCACCTCAGAGGGTTTTTGAACACACACACTACATGCATACTTATGCGCAATTCATCTATTATTATAACAAATGGAATCTCCATAATCTTTTGTTTTCTGCCGCAATATATTGATGTAACACTAAGAAATATCAATTATGTTTTAAGTTGCCATTCACAATTATCTTTATGTGGAGCTTAGAAGTGCACTTTTAAGCTTATTACTAGGGACTGTATATTTTGGTAACAGCGATAAATGTAACATTCTACAAAACTGCATTCCGAGCTATATTTAGCTTTGAAAAGTATAAAATACCAATATTAGCAAATTAAACCCATGAAATGTTGCAAAATTTGTTCAATTGTGCAAAATGTCTAAATATGCGTGAAATATGTGCTAAATGCACCCATTCCATATGCAAATTGAGAAATGTGTACAAAATTTGGTTCAAAATCATAATATTTCGTTCTATTGTGATTTATCCTTCATTTCTTATAGCATTCTTCTTTTTCTGCCTTTTCTATGGCTGCAGAGAAGTTATCGATAATTGTGATCCATTACAGCAAAGATTGAGGAATGTGCGCTGTTCACTGATCACGATACACACCTTTCCTGCTATATCTGTACCTAGTTTGTGATGCCTATGTTCGATTGTGAAGAATGTGATTCAACAGATTTTTTATCAGGGGCTTTACCAGGAATTCTTTTAAGGTTGGCAAACTCAACATAATTCCAAACACAATGATTCTTATTTATTAGGCTAAATTATACAGTAATCTATAATAATAAGAATTAATTTACTATCATGAACAATTAGTGGTATTACAATAATAATTGAAATAAGTGTAGGCCTACTGAGTTTAATTCCTAACTGAAGTTTATCCATATGCAAGTGATATGAACAATATTTTATTATGACAGACTGAAAATCCTTTTCAGACCTCAATTTCAAATGATTAGGCTAAATATACAGGGTGTGGCAGAAAGAACGCCCTGATTACAGAAGGCAAATATATCCAAACCCAATAAAATATGAAAAAACTTATGTAATTCTTTGAAAGCACACATGATGCCATTTACATCAACGTGTTTTGAAGTGAACGTCATTCAAGTGGCGGCCTCCATTGTTTATGCACTGATTGAGCCTCTCTCGGTAGTTTTCCATGACTCATATTGTCATTTCGGGTGGAACAGCTGCATATTCCTGTCGGATTGCCTCCTTAAGACCTTCCAAAGTTTGGGGACGATGTTAGTACACCTTGGTTTTCAGATGTCCCGTCTTTGGAGCCCGAAAGGGACGCTGCGTTCTTGGGCTGTGTTGCTGTCGGCGACTCGCCATTTCAAATAAACTGCTCTACAGCATAAGCGCGATGACTCCTAACCAAGCCATAGTCTAAACTAAAACAGCATCTAAGTTGCTGTTCGGCAATATTCACCTTGCCCCTCTATCCCCACCCCCCACGTAGATATCTATGTCCCAAATTGGGGCGTTCTTTCTGCCGCACCCTGTATTAATATTCACATAGATTCTCGGCCCTCAGCTGAACTCGATGAGGTTGCACAGTTTTTAAATTAACAGATTACATTCTTTTGAGCAACAGCCTTTGTGATGGAATACTATAAATACACTGAGATAGTTATCAGTCAGGGACCGGATTCTTAGGTTTTTACCTATTTTTTTCCTTACTTCCAAAACAAAAAGCGCTCATACACTTTTTCGAATCATGTCCATAGGATTCACCCACATTAATTCTGTGGCACCTATAAATACCTAAATGGGGTATAAAAACCTAAATACACCTAAACGGGATATAAAACCTAAAATATCTAATTTAGGCACCTTTTTGTCTTTTTTGTTTGTCAGTTGAGAAATCGATATTTTGCGGGGAGAGAATAATTTTGGTCGGGTAGAAATTAATACCACCAGCGTTTCATTCAACCCATTGTCGTCTAGGATGGACAGTATCAAGAGAGGAAAAGAGTACCAGCATATTCCTTTCAAAATATTCGTACGAACAACCATTGTTGCTGTGTATGAACAAGGATAAAGATTATTGTGTTTTAAAGCGCTTGTTTTTTGTTTGCCTTTAGTACTTCCCTGTTATTCATACTGAGTGGTCACACTGTGAGTTTTAAGAAGACGTGTAATTATGCCGAAACAAATGAAATCGAGTTTATTACGGCAGTGGATTGGCGATGATCTGAATTTCACTACAGATGGCAAGGTAATATTTTGTCAAGCCTGCCAGAAACACGTACCGTATTATTTACCTTTCTAGAAAAAGGGGAAGTTTTCGTTTCTATTTGATCTGTTGTGCGTTTAGCATGCGTAACAACCGACAAAAGGAAAATAATCAGTTTCACATTATCCACATCAACCATAAAGTATTTTACTCACTAAATTAGAAGCATCGGATTCGAATCCTGAGAAGAGTAGTGTCTAGATACAGTATTAACTATTAATTAAGAGATAATAGGAAGAACTTCACAGTTTAGAATCTTGAAAGATATTTAGTGATATACTGTAACAGGAAATGTGAGGCAATCTTATTTTCACTGCTTCTTTTGATTGTTTATGCTTTCCTTCTACAATTGCATAATATTGTCTTAAAGCAAGTTTACACAAATTTAAGTCAATTTTGTTAAGTTAAACTTCACAAGTATTATGTATTCAATCCTATGTAGCACATTCAAATTCATTAAACCAATTATTCTACCCGAAAATGATATTTTGGACAAAAAACCTAAAAAAACCTATTTCACCTAATGGAAAACCTAAAATAGTGTTTTTAAAAACCTAAAATAGTGTTTTTAAAAACCTAAAAATCCGGTCCCTAGTTATCACAATAAGTTAATACTTGCTAAACTCATTATAAAATAGTTACATACTTTTTATTTTGCATGCAAGAACTGCAGGTTTCAGACAAAGAGTACCCAAAAAATAAATCCATAAGGTATTCTGTGGGTGGGGGGGAACTGCCCCCTGTTTATTATTTTATTCACAGTTGTTGGCACTTTTGTACATAAATTACACCCTTTTAGCTTATATAATTGCCTTCTTCTACACGATTTTTTTTTCATTTCATATATTTTTTAGCAACAAACTGAGTTTATATAATATGAATTCTATGGGTTTTAAAGAATTATAACCTGAAATATGGCCTTTTTCGTGGTTAACAAATACTGCAGCATGCAGGAGTTCCGTAGCATCCCCATAAGGATAATTGTATAAAATATTTTATTTCTCATAATTCCCATGAAATAGAAGGAAGTTAACACCAAAATCAGTTATTTTATTTTAACAAAAAATTCCCTATTTATTACCATACTATACCGGTATTCTGTTTATGAGATTTGAATATGAGTATATTTGGAATATTTATATATTACATATATATTACAAAAATTCATGGCCCACCGGTACTGCATCTTAGTAAAGCATCTTCTTTGTTTGCAATTTAATTTTACTATTCCATTCATGTTTGATATTGACCAATACTGTAAGGTGACCACATTTCTGGGAGTCGAACTGTTCTCCATCCAGCATGCAACAATGCACAGTAATTACACAATTCATTAAATCTTACGATGAACTAAAAAAAAAAAAGACAAATTATAGTATAACATAAACATAATCTAAAACATAGGCACATTCATAGTTAAGTTAGATTACTGTATAATACATTGAATGGTTTGTAGAGAGCATAACACTTACGTCCATAACAATTTAGGCAGTTTTTAACACTCAGTTCTTAATGCCAAATAAATCAGATTCAGGAGATGTTTGCTTTCCTTTGAGAAGTCACAGAATTGTAAACAACTGTATTTCAAATTAACTCTCACTATCCAAGGTCTTTCAAAGTTCTTAATCTCATTAGGGTTTTCTCACCTGTCCACGTCCTAATCATCAAATAAAACCTATGCTTGACTGTTGTATTTTTACAGGGTAGACATAACACAAATTCCATAATTCCTACAAATGTTTTTGAAAGGTATCTTTTTGGATGAGACATTTGTACTCACCACATAACATTTTTGAAGCAACTCCAGCCCAGTAATACCAAGTTCAGTGCAAATATTATCGAAGCTCTCAAACTTGAACGCATTATCAAGTAAATGTGAATTCATTTCACAATGTGGAGTGTTATGGTATGAGATTTGAAGCAACTGAACTGAATTCATAACTGGCGTTGCTAGAAAAATAAAAGGTAGGCTATATGTTGAAACCTCGAATGACTGGTAATTCAATGTGGTTTCTAATACAAATGACTGGGAATTCAATGTGGTAGGTGTCCCGGCAGAACCTGATTGGGACAAGAGGACTTGAGCCAAGAATTGGAACTGTTCCTGACAAATCGGGACATCTGGTCACTTTAACACTTTAAAGTGTTTAACAGTGCCTTGGATATCAACCAATCATTGTGGTTTATCATATGCTTGCAAGGATAAGCACACCACCACTTCTAGTGGTAACCAAGCATAAAATTCTTGGCAGACATCACTCAGCAACAAGGTGCAATGTAACATAAGATTTGGAAAAAATATAGTTAGGAATGCCAAAACAATTGCCAAGGATGTGCATTGTAGTGACCTTTTCCTAGAGCAAAGAAGTAGAGTTGTACACATGTAAGTAGTGTTTTGTCCCAATGCTGGTACTTAACTTAGATATTGTCAATTCCACGAGTGTATACATGGCAAATCACCAGTTCTATCACCTAGTATATACTTAGGCCTATGGAGAGGTAATATTTTTTTAGTGCCAATTATTAGCCTACTCTACATCACAAGCCAAAGAACAGTAGTGTAGGTCTCGTTCATGTAACACACAAGTGACATGCACAAAAATTGCTTCAGTTCATCAACAACCTACACTGTACATTATGCAAATCGGGATACTGGTTTTTTTACATAACCCCAAAATCACAACATAATGCAGCAGTGTGGATCAAAGCACTCAAACTACACAGTACCATACACTACATCATAGTCAACAATCCTGATACAGTACTTCAAGCAAAGAAGATTATTGGCGGAACTGTGGGGGCACCAGGTTTGCTCAGGCACAACTTTATGATTCTTCTTTCTGAAAGAAAATTATTGAAATAATTTAAGATTAAACCTTAAAGTAGCCACACGGCTTTGAAGTAAAGAACAGTTGGAAATGCACGTGGTAATCCCTATCGCCATAGCTCAAATGTTGGCAGGCTGCTCATTCACTCAAAGGGGAGCCTAAGTTTAATTTTCAAAATTTAACATTTACATACCGTAATTAATAATTGTAGCCTATTAAAAATTGTAATCTTGTTAACAAACACCACAGTGTTTCACTCCTTCACCTCAGCACCCATGCTGTTAGTAGTAGAAAGGAGGAATCATGAGAAGACAAAAGGAATCACTGAATCAGCATGTTTGAGGATTGAAAAGACTTTCAATTCACAGAGGTTTCAACTGATTTCTTGAACCATATTATGGCATTCATTTATTGATTCACAATTAAATTGATTCCTTTTTTAACTGAGTCATGATTCGTTTGTTCAGTACAATGATTTGTTCATTATGGTTGACTTGTTTACTTGTAAAAGTAAGAAGTGGTTTCTAAACGTGAAGCAAAGTTAAATTAATATATGTTTTAAGAAAATGGATCGTTTTGTAGTGAATCTGAGTAAAGATGCCTACGAAGAAGTCGGTACCAGTATTTCTAGTCCCTCCTCAACCCTGCTCATTAAGTTTAATATTGACACACTCTAATGAACAGTCCTAGTTATGCCTGTGTATGGACTTCATGTGCCGTTTTAAGTGGAAAGTGCCTCGACATCACATTTCAAAACATTGACATGTACAATATTAGTGTTTTGATGCAAGACAAGTATCATGGAACTAAGCCAAGAAGACAGACAAATTAAACCTTCAATTGTAGGCATTAACGCATTATGTATAAACAAACCGATTGGGAGAGTGTTTGGTGATTCATGAAACAGAAGTTTCTGTGAATGTAAATTACAATTTCAAGTGTTGTAAAATAAATACATAGAGAATCATGATTTGTTGTTCCAAGAGTAGAATATGCTCTATCATTTCTGTCAGTCTGACTTTCTTGTAGTCATGTGCTTGCACAAATAATATGTGTTTTCTAATGTCTATGGTTCAGGGTATTCCTACTTACACACAGCTTATATGGTACCGGTAGTTCTTCGTCACTTATGTGCAGCCTTCGTATACACTTCACCAGTGCTTTTTATCTAAGAAAAATTTAAGGGGTAGGCCTACTCTTGCTTTTGACTTGACAGAACATTGCCAACTTACCCACATATTTTGAATGAAAGTGGAATCACACACAATATCCATAAGGTTGTATGAATTTAAGCCCTCTGAGTTGGAGTCAGTTTGTATACGTAAATTCTACCCATAAGCTGCAATATAATTTATGATAAGCTTACAGGGTTTCTTGCACCTTTTGCCAGAGGATGTTAATTTTAAAATTAAAAGTAGTTATACTCTATTTTCAAGAGCTGAGGCCTGATAGTTTTTTCTTTCTGCCAGCTGTTTTTTATTATTATTATTTACAATACAAGTTTACATGACCAAAGTTGCGGTCCATTCGTGTCTGTGAACTATGAGAACGCATTGTGATTGAGTTTTAACCATTATTTCAACACATGTGGATTTTGTACTGATCAGGGAACATCAACCAGGTCCAGCTGTTTAATAACCAGCGGGAGATGGTGTCTGCCCAGACATCGTAAGTCAGCACATGCACGATATAATAATCTCTGTGTGCCTTCTGTCATTGGACATTCTTCTCCTGTCATATAAAACAAGTATCCCATTGCTAGCCACGTTTGCGCAAAGATATTTTGTTTCTTTGAGATTTGCAAATTTAGGATGGAACAACTTATGTCATTAATATTGTCTGATGGTGCCAATTTGGACATCTGCACATAGATCCACTTCCATACTGGTTTGGATGGCGGACAGCTAGTAAGCCGATGATGTAGGGTGTCCACGCGTCCGCACGATTTGCAATGTGGGGAGGACACAACATTGTGGCAAAATTTCTTGTCCTCTGTGGCAATTATGCCATTCAGTACAGCATATGCACTCGCTTTCCAGTTGGTCGAAATATGATTCATAGAAAACGTTTTCCAAATAGTGGACCAGTCCATGTTTGGGTATTTGAGAACAATGTTAGGAGGCTTTTTGTTTTGCTGGAGATTATAGTCATACAGCGATTTGGCAGTGGGGGCCCTCACTAGAGCACCTAAACAGTTGACCATGTCTGTGAGTGTTTGAAGGGCTGTTTTGAAGGTAGTCAGTACACTATGTCACAGGTTTGTGTCCAACCTTGGAACTACTGCGGGTTATTACTGATCATCTGACATGTGTATAAGCAGAGTCATTTTCACAAGGACACATGTAATTTAACAATGAAAAATAACTACACAATAGACAGAGACAGACTGTCACATGCAGCAGCATTAGTGCAAATAAATGCAATTTGAAGCCACGAGGAAAGGGATACAACAAACACTTGAGCAAGTACTAATGTTGCATCAGTAACATTGGCAACATAGCAACATAGTCACTGCAGCATTCACTTGTTTTCATGATCGCAACGCTAATGTTAGGCCCATCTCTCAAAAATCATGGTATAGATAATAAACATAGCACTGAAAATAGCTACTTTATTGCAAACGATGTGTATAACCACTTTGTTATTTTGTTTGTCACAAATTTCTCCAGATTTCAAAATTGTGGAAATTAATTATTGGCTAAGTAAACCCTTGGGTTTTTTCGGTGTATCATCAGCGTATTGCACCACACTGGTGTTTGGCATGATAGATTGTATCTGTAGTGATAATACTATACAGGAAAGGGCCAATTACTGATCCTTGCAAGACACCAGCATAAATAGGATGTTGTGGTGAGATTTACTTGATATACTCTTCCATTGAAAAATGAAGCAAGTAACTTGATGTTTGTGTCTGGAAGTTCTGTTTGGAGTTATATATTAGTCCAGCAAGCCACATGGAAACATATGCCTTTGATATGTCCAAGAAAATTGTAGGAGTAAAACCCCAGTAGTTAAAACTTTTAGTTATTGTTTTAACTATTTGCAGAGTTCGTGAGTTATGGAACATCCAGGTCTAAAGGCCATCTGATGGTCTGGTACCATATTAATATTCTTGTCTTCAATCTGATGTAAGATCACTCCTTCAAATGTCTTACCTACTACTAGAAGAAGATAGATTGGAAATCTGTTCTCTGGAAACTGAGAATTCTTGTTTGCTCTCAGAATGGTGATTATGGTAGCATGCTTCCAAAAATATGAGGAAAATGTACTTCATTACTACACCTTTTCAACCTCAATTTCAGAAGAAGTAGTTTCAGTTTCGGAAAAAATAATTCCAATTTCGGAAAAAGTAAATTCAATTTCGGCAAAAGTAATTTCAATTTCGGAAAAAGTAATTTGAAAAGGTGAAGTGTTGAAGAGTTTGAAAATGTAGTTGAAGCTTTTTTTTTGGTAGATTTTGTATAGCTAGGTTATCAGATGGTTATGGATGGAAAGGAGGACATATTTAGAGGTGTACAAATCTCGATTTTAGCTTGCCCATACCCGCTTGAACGCCAGGCAAGCAAGTTGCCATCGTCATAGCTAGCAAGCAGGCAGGTTTCTTTAAGCTTGCATGGGTCAGGTAAAACCTAACTTACGCAAGCCAGAATAAGCTTGCGACATTCCTATCAGCTAAACAACTGTAGTTGCTAAGTGTAGGTAATACTTTCTTGCTTTTCTACATGCTGGTAGAAGAAATTCACCATGCAGATAAATAAAAGGTGGATAAAGTATTAAAAATAGATTTAGCGTCTTAACACAATTATTATTTTTATTATTAGGTAGATTTCGAAGAAAAATCTACCTAATGACTTTCAAAAACTTCGTTCATATCTTTACGTTTCATGCCTCCCTAAGTACGAAACCACCGCCTGTTCAAAAAAATTGTGATATTTATATTTATATACAATATATGTATATATGTAGGCCTATATATATATATATATATATATATATATATCTTTACACGCTAGCGGCCGTAATTTTTAAGATATTTGAATCAAATTTTATTATGTTATTTCTAGGCCCAACAGTTCAGACAAGTTCGTTAATGAGCAAAATTGGCGCAAGAGGGTGGTCGGGGGAGGGGGTTGAAATTTTAAAACATTTATATCTCGGCCCCTATGAAGTATAGAGGGAATCTTTGATTGAATAAATTAGAGTACTCCTTATGGAGTTCACAGTGACACCAACGATTCGGGGGTTTTGGGAGTACGAGTGGGGGGGGGGTATGGGGATGGAAATTCGAAATTTTCGAAACTACGTCTTGTGGGGTATCGTTGAAAAGCTCTTGATGATAACTAGTTTCTTGATAGTTCTCATATAAGGCGAGATTTGAATGTTTGAAAAAGTTCTCTTTCCTCTTTTTTGCAGTTATTATTGCGGGTTTGTCATGCCAAGGCTAAAGAAGAAGAGTGCTACGCAGCGACAGTAAATTAAAACAAAAGCACTTCGAAATCTACCTCAGCCTGTAGGCTTGCCTAAAGGGATTTTTGTTATTGTTATTAATGATTTTATGATGTTTTCTCGAAAATGTTTGAAAATTTTTCCCATGCCTGACTAGTACCTTTGTTCATTAATAATTCAAACTCTCCACATTTTAGTTTCTCCTCGGCTTCCTTCAGGGTAAAATTCTCTAAACACATCTGAAGTTCCTCAACTACGTAACTGCACAACTTACCAGTACACTGATATACCCAGTTTCATATTCTTTCCGGCAGGCCTTGCAGTTTCCTTAGGTCCTGTGAAACCCACCAAGTTATGAAGAGCTTGTGACTCATAGCGACAGTATTTCTTATCATCGTTGTAATCTGGCTTGCTTTCTCGTCAAGCAAGTTAAAAGCTGTGGCTGGTTGCAGAATTTCAAAGGAGCAAGCAAGCTAAAATCAGAATATGTACACCTCTAGACATATTAGACTAGAAAGACAGGACTAAACATGGGCGTATGGTGAAATTCTGTTTGGAGGGGGTTGAATATAATGTTATCTCAGCTCCATGTGCTTGCACACATTGTAATTTAGTACACTATTTTTAGTAACTGAACAGCTGTATTGTGATCATTGGTACACTATAAATAATATGGTATTAGCTATGCAGCACAGTATTTCAAACGGTTCTCTTTAGGTATCTGTCCATTTCTTGTGTTAAATAGTATATAAATATAATCTTTCTTTTGAGAAATTATCTTAGTAGGCTACCATAGGATGTAATACATACTGTGGGCTATAAACCACATGATTTCTTTATGTGGAGCACTATGAATCGTTGTATCTATATTCTGCTGTTTTTGAATCAGCAATTTGATTGCAGACTGTAATTTTGTTTAGCTACTCATTCTGGTTTCTGGAGCTAAGTCCATTCCAGAAAATTTGGTTTTACATATTGAAAGCTGATGTTCACTGGACTTCTGAGATCCAACCGATCACACCACATAAATATCCAGATTATCAAATCATTTATGAGGAATTCCGAAGGAAATTTTGTATTATTTAATTACAGTAGGCCTATGCTTTACTGTACAGTAGAAGTTATTTCAGATCATTTGCTAATTGAGATTAAGTATGTGCATTATTTTGTAATGGAAGATTTTAACAGTAAGGTTGGTAAAAAAATCCGACCCCAGCGAATCAGTTATTGGTCCTTATGGGCTTGGGGAAAGAAATAACAGGGGAAGAAATTAATACATTTCGCTCAGAGTAGTAAAATGAAGATTATAAATACGTTCTTCAATAAACCCATGAAAGACAAATGGACATGGCGAAGCCCAGATGGAAACACGAAAAATGAGATTGATTACATCTTGAGTGACAATTTAATCCTGGTGTCAGATGTGAATGTTATAAGTCACCTTAAATTTGTCTCAGACCACAGAATGATCAGGGCAGACGTGATTTTAAATAATAAATTAATCAGAAGCAAACGGCACAGAAGGAAAATAAATAGAACGTCAAATTGGGACAAAACCAAGCGTATTGGCGGCTTATACAGGTACTTGCGGGAAATAAATAGTAAAGATTTGGGCGAGGTACAGAGTCTTTACTCAAAAAATAGAGGACAGTGTATCAAAAGCAGCAAATGAAGCAATCCTCGAAGGGAAAAACACTTTAAAGACTTCCAAACTAAGTGAAGAAACAAAACAATTACTAGAAACCAGAGAGAGGCTTAAGAAGAAACGCCCAGACAACGAAACAGAGTACAGAGAGATCAATAAGCTTACAATGAGAGCCATAAGAAGGGACATAAGGAAACACAAACTCAGTCTAATAAGAGATATAATGGACTCCACAAAATCTATTAAAACAATAAGAAAAGGAACTAGTCAAGGCAAATGTTGGACAGAAAAGCTAAATTCCAAAACAAATGACCTGATAATTAATCGGAATAAGATTATGCAGAGGGCTACAGAGTTTTATAAAGAACTCTACACAAGCACAATTTCAAACACAAAAGATCAACTGACATAATACATAGCTACCTTAGATGGAGAAGCGGAAGACATACCCCCATTTTTATCATCTGAAATACAAGCAGCATTTAAAAACCTGAAAAAAGGAAAGTGCCTTGGTGAAGATGGAATAACCAATGAATACCTCAAAGTTGAATCCCAAGAACTTATTGAAATATTGGTTCTCCTGTTCAACAGGATAATGGAAACGGAAGAGTTGCCTGAACAATGGCTCTCAAGCACTATTATTCTCCTTCATAAAAAAGGCCCAACAGAAGATTGATAACTACCGTCCAATAAGCTTGATGGCTAATATATACAAATTGTTCTCAGCAGTGATTACCAAACGAATATAGAAGATAGTCAACCACCTGAGCAAGTAGGTTTTCCACGAGGCTACTCAACAATGGATCACCTTCAAGTGCTGGCACAACTAATAGAGAAAGTAAATGAACATAACCTAAAGCTACATATAATATTTGTAGATTTTGCAAAGGCTTTTGACTCAGTTGAGCATATTTCCATCTTACAAGCATTGCAACGTCAAGGTATACATAAAAAATACATCAGAATTCTAGGTAAGCTATACCTAAACAACAAAGTGAGAGTCAAAATGGACAAGACGCGGGAAGAAATCCCACTACAATGGGGGGTAAGACAGGGAGACCCGATATCTCCAAAATTATTCATATCTTTAATGGAAGAAGTTTTCTGTAGAATGAAGGAAGATTATGGAGTGAATATTAATGGAAGAAAGCTGTTCAACCTCCTCTTTGCAGATGATATTGCTATCATAACTGATACACATAGAGAGGCCATGGAAGTATTAGAAGAACTTTGCAAGCACAGCAAGCAAATGGGCCTTCAAATCATTGTGACAAAAACAAAAATAATGACCAACAGTGACGAAATACCCATTCAGATCAACAATAATAAAATTGAGTACATTAAAGAATACATCTAACAGTCTCATTCAACAATCAAATTCAGAAGGAAATGGAAAGAAGAATCGCACAGGCATGGAAGAAATTCTGGAGTTTAAAATTTATCTTACTAGACAAATCCATTAATATGAAGGATAAGAAATATGTTATGGACATGTGTATATTACTGGTGCTACTATACGGATCGCAGTCATGGTCACTAACTAAAAAGGAAATAACCATAATACAAGTTTGCCAGAGGAAAATGGAAAGGAAGTTACTTAACATCACGCGAAGAGACTGGATAAGAAACAAAGACATACGTAAGGTAATGAAGTTGAAAGATGCAGCGAGAACAGCAATAAGTTCAAAATGGAGTTGGGCAGGACATGTGCTTAGAATGGACCCCAAAAAATAGACGTATGCTGTGACTGTGTAGGAACCCTGGTTAGGAAACAGGAAAGTGGGAAGACAAAGGACGCGATAGTGTGATATTTTTAAGAATCAACTAGGAGGCCAGTGGTCTAGAATAGCAGCAAACAGACAAAAGTGGAAAGAAGCTGCAAGCATTAAGAAACTTGTTTGAAAGTTTTTAATGTCACAGAAAGGCTGATCCGAGGCACTTTTTTTTTGTAAGCCACCCTGTAACAGGAGGCCTTAGCCCGCACTGGGATATTATTGGGCTAATAATAATAATAATAATAATAATGTTCATTATTATTAAATAAATTATGAGAGTATAGTATCATTCATGAGAAATTGAAATTTACAGGAGTTTTTAAATCTGCTATGTTATGTAAAAAAATATATTTTTTTAAATTATTGAACATGATGTTATAATCCTAAAAATCGCAGATATTTCGGGAAGGGTTTCAACCCCCTCAACCTTCCCCCACTGTACGCCCATGGGACTAAAGTACGGTAGAACATATTAAAATTAATGAACTGCTCTGTTTTTGTGATCTACATTTATCTGGCATTCTTAATTTAATGCATCTGAGACAATATCTACATTCTTATCCATACAGCTAGCTTGAGATATACATTTATCTGATGACCTAATTTCATTCAATAGGCATTTGTTGGCTTTCAGGTAATCATAAAATTTAGAATATGTTAATTCTTTCAAATTGACAGACACCAAATGTTCCCTGGATGGCAACAGAGACATATGTTCCAGCTCTGCCAAATAAAGACTTGGCTTCTTCATCACAACAGTCCTTTTAAGCATTTGTACCTCATTTCCAACTCACCAGTCAACTTGGGTTTTCTTTTCCCCATTTATGAACTGAATGCATAAAATATAACTCACAGCATAATATGGTAGGCCTAACATAACATTCTGATCGTAACTACCAACAGCAGAATCTAAATTCAAAATTTCCTCCAAAAAGATTATAACAAAGGGACATGGTTATTCTGTTACGTTAACGTGGACGTGAGGTCAAAATGACCACTCAGAGTTAAGGGGCTTTTAACACAGAAAAAACTTACTAAATATGAATTTTAATTATTATTCAAGCAAATTGACTTCTAAATGTTTTTACAAAGCACTATTTTTACACCATCATTTTAAGGAGGTTTTAGGACACACAATTGAATCACTGAATAATGCAATGAAATGCTCTGTCTCGAAAGATATGTTAATATTTTTCAAATGAACACCTAATTAACACAAAAATGCAGTGGCATAGTGTGAGGGGAGACTTTGAGTTTGAGTCTACCTAAATAACATGCAAAAAAATTAATGGATTTATAAACAAATAAATATAGGCAGCGTTAACCAGGTCACTAATCATTATAAACTCATTGGTAGGCTACTATCATTTCGCTGCTGACAACCTGACCACTATTGCTATTAAGTGCCAACCTGTGGTGCCATGTTCTTAGGCACCCTCAAAATCTCATGATGCGGCAGCAAAGGTGAGTTGAGACTGGATGGTGGTCAGCCATGTTGTAGTCTCATCAAGTGCGAGTTATATGACTTTTCCCACTAAATGTTGACTTGCTCTTTGAGCAGTGACACCTCATGTATAGGCACTGTGGAACTGCAGCACTCCCTATTTCCATTTGATATTATCGATAACACTTAATATAATGAGTCCTATTTTCTTTAATTCTTTCTTTATACTTGTACAATATATAATCCTTAAGCTTAATACCGTTAGCCATCCCCCAGTTTATTAAAAACACTACCTTCCACCAATATGCCAGGGTTGGCACTCCCTCGCAGCCGGCCATGGCATGCACCTTCCTATGTCCGCATGCACACAACAGTCAAACACCACACCGCAGGAACATAGAAAGATTTTCTTTTATCTTTTTAATAAACTGGGGGATGGCTACTGGTATTAAGCTTAAGGATTATATATTGTACAAGTATAAAGAAAGAATTAAAGAAAAAAGGATTCAACATATTAAATGTTATCAATAATATCAAGTGGAAATAGGGGATGCTGCAGTTCCACAGTGCCTGTACACAAGCCGCCACTGATTATAAGTATGGACAATGGGAACCTTTCATGTGCAGTTAAAAATGTGTCCACCAGAGCGCAGCAGGGTCTGAGGAGGTCCTGCAATCTCGTTTTGCCATATACTTATGCGTATCAATAGATGTGAATAATGTTGGCTGTCCTATAAAAACTGGCGATTAATAACGTTTAAGTTATATTCCAGAAATCAGATACCTATATTCTGCTTAGGAGAATGTGAGATCGCCAGAAAAAGTATTGATTTGTTAAAAGAATTAAAGAATTAATCTCTGTCTGAAGTAATAATTGGTTGTAATTGTTATGTTGAAAAGAACCCGTGGGGTTTGTCAGCAAAAACAGGAACAATAATTATTTTGCAGTGGCAGAGACATGTGTAGCTTAGAGACAAATAATTCAAAATATTTAAGTTATTCCTGTATATCGCGGTGGCATTTTTATTCGTTAAATGGTGAAGAAATAATTCAAATTTTATGAAACGTATTTAAAGCTTGTAGTACAGTACATCACAAAGAAAACATCCCATCTTCTTTAGATTTATAACCATAGGCGTAAATATGTAAAAAAAATTCTTTATACTGTAAATCATTTGTAAAAAGTAATTTAGGTTCATGGTTGTGTGCTTTCACAATATTCTGTATGTATTTCAGCTTTCGGTTATAAATTTACTGTGTGGTAGACAGATGCTAGTATTTGATTAATATAACACAGTAGTTATAGAAAGTAAAGATTTGGATATAAATGTGTAAATATTTTGTTCCTATTATCATTAATATTTTATAAATAAATTTATGTTACGTTTGCTTGCTTCTAAATAATATCCTTTAGAGGCTTACGAATAATACATGCTCCAGAATTATAGCTGTCATTAAGTTTTTGTGTGGGAAACAAATACGAATAATAGTACAGTATTTGAATAGCGTATCATATTAGTAATAGAATGTTCTTTTCATGAAGTCAACGTAATTAGAAAGAAGCTGGAATGTCAAAATAAGGTAATAAGGGAATGGTTTCTTGTGATTATTACTATAGGCCTAAATGCATAATATTTTTAACGTCAACGCCCATCCATAATATAGGTTCATACTTTTTGTTTTAGAATTATATTACATAAGTTTCAGAATTATGGCTGGCAGGAAATTGTTATTCATCGTACTGGGTTCTCATATGCTAATAATTCAAAATACTATGTTCTCTTCGATTCGAGTTAAAATATCTACGTGCATCGGTAATCCCAGTTCTAATATAGGCCTAGTGTTTTAATATAATTAATGTGCATTATAAAAGTGAGTTGCATATAATAACAGTGTAGTTGATTTATTTATCTTTTTATTTTTTTGTATTTAGAGGGGAAAAATAGCCAGTGCCAATTGCCAGTATAGAAAGGAAAAATATGCTTTGACGTCTTCTTTATAATATATTTTTTTTTCTTCAATTTACAAGAGCCACCAATGCCTGTAAGAATAATTTAGTTTTGCAAGTGTTTCAATTTTACGGTTTGTTTTAATGTTTGCAATGAAAAAACTTACAAATTCCGTTTAAACAAAATATTCATAATTTTATTATACAAATTATAATAAATGTGAAACAGAAATATGTGAATTTTTCTTATGAAGTTAATAAATTAAGTAAGTTGTATTTATCAAATACAGTCCATACCTTCTTAAGAAGTAATTTTGTATCGTAGTTTGAAAGAGAATAAGTGGTTGAGTTTCCTGCTGGGCGAACTTTCTGTTTAAAGCAACAGAACATAACTGAAGATATTGATGAAGATATTGGAAACATGACCTTCTGTTGTAGATAATGAGAATACTACTTCTTGTTAAGTTTTATTCTTTGTAAAAATGATTAAGATAATGAGTCAATTCTGAGGATCTGAAAGTGTTGAGCGAGGAGATTTGAAGGAACTCATAGACTATTAAATATTAGCATCCGTTTAATCCTCTTTATATTTTATAACCATATATTTCGTAAAGCATATGTGTACCCCTCTGTTTTACACAGAGGATCGCCACAACATGTTTTCTGGCATTCTGACTGATGTTTAAATAGTCTGTTCCATTATGTTCAATGGACAGCAGACGACATGCTTGGACCTCTTTTGACCCTGCTGCCACCTATCGGGAGTCGCTGACAGAAAGGTTCCCATTCCAAAGATATAGTTGATTACCTATTAAATTCCCCGTTTTCGATTCTGTCATATGAAAAAAAGTGTGAACCTATGGTAAATGACCAACTCCTGAGCTTGACATTGCCCTGAAAGAAAATAACCAACTACGGAAATTTCAGACATCTTGATACAGTAAATTTAGTTGGTTAACTGGTAGTCACAGTCATAACTAGGGCCCAGATTTTTAGGTTTTATAAACCCTGTTTTAGTTTTTTACCATTTTCAGGTGAAAGTACAATAGACACATTAAAAAATATATTCATTGATTTTATTTTTACTTAAATCTCTATGGCTCTGAACCACAAAACTTTAGGAATACTTTTTTCTTAAGAATATTATAGGAGAAAAATTCCTTCAACACTGGGATTTGAACCCAGGACCTTTGGCTATCTGTGCCAATGCTCAACCAACTGAGCTAAGCTGGAGTTCACTTCACAGCGCCAGATGGAATCTTTCTCCTATGACTGATTGCCCTTAATGGTCATTCCCTTATTCATTGGAGAAGTTAATCAAATGTACCAAAGATGTGGCTATAGCGTTTTACAAGTTTTCAGTAATCTTGGACTTATTTCATCCCATCCACAAGAGTTTTTATTTGGCAGTTTATTTGCAGTTTGTTTATTATGTTCATTATTTCTTGTTCATTTGTAGGTATAATAGATAGAAATGAACATACGTGACTAGAGACAATGCCTTCTTGGACTATATTTTAACACAGTGTAATATTTAGAAAGAAATCATTCATATACAAGGGCCGTTCAATAAGTAATAGAACACATTTTTTTTCTCGGCCAATTTTGGTTGAAAGAAATTGAAATTTTTTTGGGGGCATCTTTAAAATATTCCAGCTTTATCTCATATGGTTTCATTAATTTCCAATTGGTGGCAGCGCTATAACTAGCCTTCAAAATGGCATCTGTAACGGAGGTGCGTTTCAAACAGAGAGCAGTTATTGAGTTTTTTTTGGCGGAAAACCAGAGCATCACAGATATTCATAGGCACTTGCAGAATGTCTACGGAGACCTGGCAGTGGACACTTGTCCACCAGTCAGGGTACTCAAAGGGTTGTTCCCGCTGGGTTCCTCGACGCCTAACTGAAGACCACAAAGATCAAAGAAGGACCATCTGTGCGGAATTGCTTGCTCGTTATGAGGCTGATGGTGACAATTTTTTGTCAAACATTGTCACAGGTGATGAAACATGGGTTCATCACTTCGAACCAGAAACAAAACAGCAATCCATGGAGTGGCACCACACCAACTCGCCTTCGAAGAAAATGTTCAAAGCCATACCCTCAGGTAGTAAAGTCATGGCTACAGTCTTCTGGGACTCTGAAGAGGTTATTCTGTTTGATGTCCTTCCTCCTGGTGGAACGATCAACTCTGAAGTGTATTGTGCTACTCTAAGGAAATTGAATGCAGCAAGACGTTGGCTCCGACATAGACCAGTAGAGTGGTACGATGCAGGCATACAGGCCCTCCCATTAAGGTGGCGTAAGTTTGTAGTATTCAGTAGATTATGTTGAAAAGTAGGGTTTTGTAGCCAAAAGATTGGGGAATAATATGTTGTATTTGAATCCTAAATAAAATCATTCTGCTTTAAGAAAAAAAAAATGTGTTGCATTACTTATTGAACGGTCCTCGTAGTTGCAAAGTTTTGTAGGGTTTTGCTCTACTCTTCCATTGATGGTTAGTTCTAAGTTTGGGCTTACCTCATCTGTTTTGGTTTTTCTGACTTTGTTAATAATATATTCCAGGCAGTTTTGTTGGTGTTTGAAGATCCCGGTAACTTCTCTGCAATTTGAAACCTCCTAATTGTGCTAGATAATTCTTTTTAAAATGTTTGAACAATTCACAGGATAGCAGGGAATGTATTGAAATTTGTTCTAGCGTCTACTGTTGACTTAGCCCATGTTGAAACCCAGAATATGGTTTCTAATCATATTGTTTTATAACTGAAAATATTAATTATTAATATTACTATAAAATACTAACACAAATTATATTATATTCAGCTACAAGAGTCTTTAATTTTTTCCGTAAATTTGGTGATATAATCTGGTAATGTAAATTTTGTGTTGCTTTTCTTATTAATGTTATTTACTGTTTTTGTAATTATTGGACAAGCAGATTTGAATATGGCTTGAAATACTCTATAAAATCATTCCAGTTTGCATCTACATCATTTAACCTGAACACATTTTCCCAATTTACTAGGGATAGGTCATTTAATAGCACATCTAGGTTTTTAGTCTGATGAAAAGTTTTAGTTACTTTGTTATGACTTAAGGTTTCCTTGTTCATTATGTCTACATACTGAGCATAGTGATCAGAAATTTAAGTTTTTATTACACTAGAGTTTGCAATTTGATCCCTTACATTTGTTTCATTTGTTTTGATCGATAGTTGTACTAGAGCTATTAGTATCAATACGATCAATATTTAAATCCCCTGCAATGATAAGTTTGGTACCGTATTTTCTTTTGATTGCTGAACTGACATTCTATTCAATGTTCCAAGAAGCCATGAACTACTAGGAGATCTTTATATCACAAAGATAGATATGATACCATTATGTGTGGGTGTTTTAGTTCCTGCTGCCTCAAATATTTTTTCAATTACAAAATTTACTTATTTCTAGGGGTTTGGCTTGGAGACCTTCTTTAGCATATATTAATACACCCCCACATTGTAAGTATTTCTGCTGAAGTCATTAATTAGTTCGAAATTAGTTAGTTTGTAGAGACCTACCTGTGTTTTAGTTAGGCCATGTTCTGTTACTATTACTATTTGTGCATTTTTTTTCACCTATGAACTATTCTAGGGCAAGAATTGGATTACCTGAATACTGTATGGTGATATAAATAACCCTTAGTCCTATATGTTTATCTGTAAAGCATGATTTATCTACATTCCTGGAGTATCTGTCTACTTGTTGGGCTAGATCTGTTAACAGTATTTCTTTACATTCATCCACTGCACTCTTGTTTAGTTTCCCATAGGACTATTCCTGTTTAGGAAAGAAATTATATTAGAAAGTAGACTTCCAAGTTTATGGGATCCCCTCCAGTTTAGATGAACACCATCCATGGCTAAATCATCAGTTTGTATCCAGCAGTTCCCATCCACCACGACACATTCTCTTGTTGCACAGAGCCAATCGAGTTCTTTGTTTATTCTTGTAATGCATCTTTCTGTTGTATCATGCCATCTAAGTATTCCACTTACTATTACTTTTATCCCAGGGGATTGTGACTTAATGCTGGCAATTAAGTCCATGTTGTCTCCCATTATTTCCTCCACCATCACTCTTTGCCTGATGTCATTGGTACCAACATGAAGAGCAATAATGTCAGGATACTTTTTACCAAGTCCCATACCTTCCACTTTGTGTTTTAGTTTATTAATTTTTATGCCTAGGAAACAAAAGACTTCATGCCCGTGTTTTTTGCAGACTTCTCCTGATAACTTATCATTTTCTCTTGTGAACTGTTTGCTATTCAATTTACCATAGAATTTATTCTAAGGAGCCCAAACCACTATTCATATATCATATTCTCTGATTCATGGAGTGCTTTGGTCGATTTACATCACTCACATCCTGCTCACTCACTGATTAATTAACTCCTAGTTACGTCTGGAAAAATAGTCGTATTTTCCTGGATACCATCTCATAGCGGTATACCTAGGAACAGCCTAGCAGATGTAGCTGCTAAGGAAGCTTGCAAACATCCTGCAAGAATGCTGACCTTAAGATCCCTCATATGGACTTCCTCAAACTCTTGAAAGGCAAAATATTACAGAACTGGAAAGCACAATGGAGCTCTACTTCTAATAGCAAATTGCACAGTGTCTACCCAATTCCCACTTTTATACAACCCATTATAACCGTCAGTCGCAGAGACCAGGTACTTTTAACCAGACTGCAAATTGGACAATACATCCTTTCCAGGGAACTTCCTCCTTGGTGCAATCTATGTGCATCTCCTCTCACTGTGGTGCATCTAATGATATATTGCCTCAACTATACTGATCAACAGAGTTGGTGCAAAGTTCCTGTCAACCTCTCCATGGCTCTGGGCCGCCCAATATATTACAACGTTTTAAAGTTCATGAAATACACAAAATTTTGTAACTGTATCTAGTTGGTTTTTTTGTAAATCCAATGTGTTTGTGTTATAGTAGTGATATGACTTTTTAGTTAAAGGGATGTTAATATGAATAATATGAATGAATGATAAATAATGAAATAGCTGAAAATCCAGCTTCAAGGTGCATTCATGAAAATAGTGTAAAATGGTCTCAGATTCAAGTTCCCTTCCCCCCTAAAAAACCCACGTAGTGAGTTTTGTCCAAATCAATCAAAGTTTTCCCATATAATCCCCCTTCCGATCATTTATGTTAAAAGTGAAATATAAGTGTGCCGTAACGTTATAAACAATGAATCAAGCAGAGAAGACTAACAAAATCAAAGATATTGACAACTTGATCTGATATATTGTATTATTGTATCACTATATGTTATCCACTTTATAATGGACGTTATAATATTAATTATTGTGTCTATACACTGCAAAGTGGAAAAGTAATGTTTTTGTAAAGTACCAGCTGGATAGAACTTCTGAAAATTGAAGCATGCTTCTTAGTGAGTAATTTCATCTATTAGGCCTATTTCTACTAACAAAAGTGATAAACCTGAGATTATCTTGTTTACCTTTGGTACGGATATAAATATTTGTGTCCTCGAGAGCCAATCAGAATGCTTGGAGCAAAAAAATAATGTAGATCACATAAACAACATAATGTAGATCAAAATTTTATGTAAAAACAGATCAAAACATAATGTAGATCACAGAACTTACAACAAACTGGCTCCTATATAAGGGAATGTGCACCAAAATATGCTCATGCTAGTAGACATTGTGCAACTTTCAGATGAGTCCCAATTATTGTAAAAGATTTGAGTTTTGCAGCCCAGGTGCATTTTGTTGAGCTTAACAATACATATTCTTTTCTTTAAGATAAATCTGATTAAATTTTCGTGTAAATGATCGAGTAGATCAATGTGTGCTTGGGAACAAACTTTTTGAAAATTAAGTTACAGAGACTTATGAATAATTTACTGTAAAACTAAAAAAATGAATAATTTATTGTAAACTAAAAAAGTCATTTTAAGTTACTGAAAATTTTAAGTTAATTGCTGGCTACAATAGGCTACTTTTATGGCAATTAATGTAATTGGAAAGTCTTAAGAAGACAAGTGAACAGTGACTGAAACCAGAGCATATGCGACCGAAGTCTTACGAAGACAAGTGTATAGGACCGTAACAAGTGTAGGACGTAAACTACAATGAAGTGCACAATGACCCAGACTAATGTAAGTGGACAAAGACCAGGAATTTCATAAAAGCCCAAGAGCACAAATATCCCTCATGTGGAATAGCTCACCACATGTAGGTGTATTCGATCTTACCCTCTTCGTGGAGGCCATTGCCCTTAACAGGACATTTAGGCTAATCATTTCATTTCGTTTCATTTTTAACTTCACTTAGAGGCCTCACTTAGTAAAGAAAAGTAGATAGAAACTAGTCAGAGTGTTTAAAATTTAAGCTAAAATATAATTTTCCAAAGTGGTTTTATGCTACCTCCCCCTCATCCAAATCGATAGATATTAGGGTTTGGATCTCATGTAACAGAAGCTGGAAATAATTTCAAGTTCCGGGGAACAAAGGCTTCTGCAGGAAAGTAACTTCTCCTTATTGCCCTGGTTGTTACAATTGAAGGAATAAAAAGATAAATTGTTAAAACTGCATGATTCGTTATAATATTAGTTTCATTGAGAAATTTCATAAAAATGCAACGAAAATGTGATTAAATACGTAAGGCTGTCCTATGCCACTGATTTCTTATTCAGGGGTGCCCACCCCCCCCAAACTTCATGACTCACCCCCCCCCCCCCCAACTTCATTGCTCGCCCCCCCCCCCCAAACTTCATTGCTCATCCACCGAACCTGATTGGCTGTCAACAAGGGTGCCCATATAATATTTTCTAGGGGGGGGTATTTTTTTAATTTATTTATTTTTTGTTGCTTTAACTTCTTGGGCCACTTTGTAACATTATATTAATAATATAATAAGTGCAACAATGACGTAGCCATAAAATAATTGCGGGGAGGATCGAAAGTGCCAGGGGAGTTTGGAATACCCCCCCCCAAAAAAGGGGGTCGGGGGTCTATCCCCAGAAAATTTTTAAATATTGAACTAATGAAAATCACATTTTACGCTATTTTAGCACTGAAAAACAAGTTAGGAAATTTGTTTACCATACTCTAAGACATGCCAATTTAAATAAGAAATCATTACCTAAGTAGGGGGCCACCCCCGGAAAATTTTTAAATATTGAACTAATGAAAATCACATTTTACGCTATTTTAGTACTCAAAAACTAGTTAGGAAATTTGTTTATTATACTCTAAGACATGCCAATGTAAACAAGAAATTGTTACCTAAGTCCACCCCGGGAAATTTTTAAATATTGAACTAACGAGAATCACATTTTAGCACTAAAAAACTAGTTAGGAAATTTGTGTACCATACTCTAAGACATGCCAATGTAAATAAGAAATCATTACCTAAGTGGGGGCTCCACCCCCGAAAATTTTTTAAATATTGAACTAATGAAAATCACATTTTACGCTATTTTAGCACTAAAAAACTAGCTACGAAATTTGTTTACTGTACTCTAAGACATGTCAGTGTAAAGAAGAAAATTTTACCTAAGTCAGGTGTCCACCCCGGGAAATTTTTAAATGTTGAACTAATGAAAATCACATTTTATGCTATTTTAGCACTGAAAAACTAGTTAGCAAATTTGCGAACAAAACTCTAAGCATGGCAACTTAAACAAGAAATTGTTACTTAAGTTATAATACGTATTACTATTTATAAGAAAAGTTGAATAGCACATGGAACAGTGGATATAATAGGCCTACTCATTATGTTATGAAAAGAAAATAACTGCTATATCATATTTGACACACCAACAAATCTTGTTTAATTAAATAAATATTTAAAAAAAAATATAAATATAGAATTTTAGGTTTTGACTTTTGGGGGGGTCCAAACCCCCTGGACCCTCCTTTCCTAATCCACTGTTAGAAGAGACCTTTTGACCGTTTTTATTTTTAACACACAAAACGCTAATTTTACAACGAATTTCAACCCCCCCCCCAGAAAATTCATAAAACGATAATATTTTGCCCCCCCCCATAAATTTCAATGACGCAGTCTGCGTCTTAACCCCCCCCCCTGTGGGCACCCCTGTCTTATTAGCCTATGTTTTGCAAGAATTTAAGACAGTGTTGTCTAATTCAGGTCAAGGAAACAGTATTCAGAATCTATGTTGAATAAAGACTACGAAACTAATAGCCGGATGCTCTTACTAGTCAAAATTGAGTTCTGCGTGAATTTCAAGACGAAGAGTATACAGTCCTGTACAATGAAAGTACTCTTCCCGCCATCTCTTGGTGTCGGCTAGAAGTTCTCGTTACGTAAGAGTTGGCGTGACACGTTGCCAGTTGCCATGAGTGAAATAAAAAAATTACTTTGTTTGTCAGAATGTTTTCAATGCATGATAAATTAATTATCACTACAGTCTCAACGAGATATAGCAGGTATGAAGTAGTTAGGCGACTGTGGGGCTTGCGACAAATAACGTACCTCCAATGTACTAGCAGAGGTGGTAATTTCTTCCTTAAATCTTGCTGATACTAGGTTTCACCACTTGGGGTTGTAGTTAGGCCTTTGAATGTGGTAAAATTTCAACAGTGGAGCATTCTCTAAGCGTAACGAAGGTATTCAGATCTATGAATATTGGAATACGCGACTCTATATTTAGGCTATAGGCCTATGTACAAAAAGAAATCTTTTAAATATGATTAGGGGTATTACTTATTTAAATTTGTTGACTTGTAATGAACTAGTGTTAGGAATTATACATTTAATAAGTTTAAGTGCTAATTTTTGTGATCGAAAATACTTTTGCATTATAATTTTTGACCTAGGAAAAATTTCTTCTTCTTGGTTCAAAATAACATTACCGTATATAATGAACACTTCCGATAATATACTTCTTTCAAATAGAGCTCTCCTGCATGATATTTTAAAAACAATATTAAGCATTTACTTTCATTATTCCTGTAATGCACACATGTGTTATGTTCTCGTGCTCTTTTTTTTAATTGTATAATTTCCTTGCAATCAGTTTTCTTTAAATTTTATTATTGTTTATTGTTCTTCCTTCATGATGTTTGATGTTTAATTTTTTATAATTTATACTTCTATTGTTTTATTGTTCTTCTTCATTATGTGTTTTAATTTTAATTTTTTTTTATTAAGGAATATTCCACAATACAATGGTTTTCCTTCATCCCACAACAATCTTTTGCCTCCAGAAGTCCCTGTCCATAGCATCTTCTTCACTAAATTCTTTTCTCGCCATACTTCTTTTCACCCCATCCATCCAGCACTCTTTGGGCTTCCCTCTTTTTCTTTTTCCTTCTACTTTCCAATCCAAATTTTTCTTGGGTATTCTATCCTCTGTCATTCTGAGTACATGTCCATACCATTTCAAGCGTCTTTCTTCTACAATTTCCAAAATATTCTTTTCAACTTGCATTATTTCCCTTATTCTATTAGTCCGAATCTTTTCTATCCTGGATTTTCTTGCTAAACGCCTCCAAAAATCCATTTCTAATACCATTAATTTGTTTGCTTGTTGTCTACTTATGGTCCAAGTTTCAGCGCCATATAATGTACTTTGGAATAATGCCTGATATATTAATTTTTTAGTTCTATATAAATATTTTTACTCCATAAGATTGAACGTAGCATTCCTCATAATTCTCTTCCCATCCGTTATTCTTCTTTGAATCTCTAAATTTGTTGTTGCATCCTTTTGTATAATAGACCCTAGATATTTAAAACATTCAACATGTGCAATTTCTTCTGTATTACATATTAACTTTTCTTCCAAATCCATTGTCAAATATTCATTTTTATTGAAATTTATTTCTAATCCCCATATCCTGTACTCTTCTACCAACTTTCTGATCATATATGACGCATCATCTGTATCCTCAGTAATTATTACTTGATCATCCGCGAAAAGTAGATTGTGCAGGTAGTAATCTGGATGAATTTGAATTCCCATATATCGACATTTCCTAGTCCAGTTTTGAAGAGCCATATCAATATATATTTTGAACAATGTCGGAGATAACAAACATCCTTGTAAAAGTCCTTTTGACGTATAAAATTCTTCTGATAATTGGAAACCCATCTTTATTCGGCATTTGTTTTGTGAGTATATTGATTTTATAATGTTGAAAATTTTGTCACTTATACCGGTACCTGTTTTCTTCAGAACATCCCATAATAATATCCTTGGCACACTGTCATAAGCTTTTAGCAAATCAATGAATATCATTCCCAAGGGGTTTGACTTCTCACAATATTTTTCCATCATGAGTCTGAGAATAAATATATTGTCTACACATGATCGTCCTGGAGTGAAACCACTCTGTTCTTCTTGTCCTTATAATTTTAATCAATAATAAAATATTATAAATTATTTGACCTTCTTTCATGATGGGTTTCAATTTATTTTTGTAACTATGTTAACATTTTCCCTCCAATATGTATTTTAATGTGTATTGCCCTTCATTTGACCGATTAAATAAAGGCTATAGCATACAGCTTTGATCCACGGCACATTAGCGAAATATATTGTCATAAATGTAGTTAACTTATATTGAATATTAAGTAGATAAATAGGAATTTCAGCTGTCACACGAATACGTAGTTCCTAAATTGCGTTCATGGGCGAATTAAAAATGTATAAAGACAGATAACATTACGAATATAATTTTGTTATATTGCTGAAATATTTAGCCTACTTTCAGACTTGTACATTTAACAATTACACTTCAGTAAGTAGGCAGTAGGCTACATAGGTTCATCAAGATAAAATAAATGGGAAAATTATGCTATAAATGATATCAAGCAAATTTTTAACAATTATTGCTTCCATCGCAATCGAAAGTATCTAAATTCCTGTCTAATATTCGTATTATTTTTTTTTAAATAAATATACAGATTGAATATGTACTTATTTAATTTCTTATTAAAACCAAATACATTTTCGAGTTGGCTCTCAAAGTTTCCGAGCATAATGCCCTCTATATATTCCACGAGACAGATCTGCTCTGCTACGAACCAGTGAGAACGAGTAAGATGACGTAAATAACACGAGATCATTAACATTAATTTCTTTACAGAATGACTTTAATGAGACTTCTCTGGACTAACATTGATGTCTACATAGGCCTATAACGAATTCCAGTAATCAAAGTGCTATTTTCTGTAGGCTACTATTGCATGTAGGCTACACTAATGGTTATTCCCAGTGGCTTAAGTGATTGCTTGTCTATCTCTGATAGCTTCTGAGGGTTATGCATTTATTTATTTATTTGTTTGTTTATTTCTTTCTTTCTATCTATCTTCATTTCTTTATGTATTTCTTTCAAATTTCCAGCAAATGACCTCTACCAAGACTTACCATGGGTCCCGATTCTGAGAATTTAGGTTCAATTAGATATCTCCGAGCAAAATTTATTGACTTCGTAACCCAAGGAGAAAGATATAACTTTGACCATTGTCAGTGCTTTGAGTGGTTATGCCCATCTCACAATAGGTCTTGTGGTCTTTTTCTTTCTTTTTTTCTTTCTTTCTTTCTTTCTTTCTTTCTTTCTTTCTTCTTCTTCTTCTTCTTCGTTTTCTTCATGGTGCCTCAAGAAACATTTACCACTTGGAGTAAGAGGATTCCAAGCAATATGATTTTAAAAGAAATTAATAAGAATTAGATTAATTACCTTCCATAGATAGATAGATAGATAGATAGATTTTTATTGCTGTAAACATTTATAATGTATAGCCACGTCACATAAGAAATTACACAATAGCTTTGTTACCAACTATTAAAATTATAAAATTCATGTACACTGTACAGAGGGTACATTGTCAGTGCAGTTCTGACCGTCCTCCTAAATGTTTCGAAGGAAAGATCCCTAACTTGTAATGGAAGACTGTTGAATAACTCTAAGGATGTGTACTCAAAACTAGTTTTTATTGTAGGCCTACTATATCGGCATTTATTTATGTAAATATTTGTGTTAGAGCGTGTATGATAACTGTGAATGTATTTGCATAAGGTATAATTGTTGTAATTCTTCTTAACATATAGGAGGGCGGCCATAACATACATTGACGGTAGAGTAATTAACCCTAATTCTATAAAAAGTGGTTTACAGTGTGCTTTAGACGGAGCTCCGCAAATCAATCTCACTGCCCTCTTTTGCAAAATAAAAAGTTGATTTGTTGAATGATGATTCCCCCATAATAAAATTCCATAGATCAAATGACTGTATATATGAGCATAGTAAACAGTTAGTAGAACTTGAGTCGTGACATAAGATTTTAAAACTCTTAACATAAAGATACCTTTACTGACAGTATTTTGGATTCTGCTGGTATGTTTTTTCCAGCCTAAATCTGATTCAATGTCAATCCCTAAAAATTTTACATATGTGTTTTCTACTGTCAACATTCTATTCAACTTAAAATTTACTGTGTTGGCTTTACACCAGTCATGAATGTTCTGGTTTACACCATCTAGTTGCCAAATTGAAGTTTCCTTGGTTTTATTTATGACGTTGACAGCAAGGTCATCAGCATAAAGAAAAGCATCCGAACAGTCTACTTTAATGTTCATGGCAAGATCATTTATATATACAATAAATAGTAAGGGTCCCAAAACAGAACCTTGGGGAACACCATATTTCACCAGTTTATATTGTGACTTATTATTAAAATTCAAGTCAACGAATTGATAGCGAGAAGAAAGATATGACTAAAAATTTACAACTATCGCCATTAAAACCATAAAATTTTAGTTTTTGCAAAAGAGTTTTATGTGATACAGTGTCAAAAGCCTTCGTCAGATCGAAAAATCGACTACATACATCTTCGCCTTTCTCCAGGCCTTCATAACACCTCTTTACAAATGATGTAACTGCGTCAACGGTACTACGAGATTTTCTAAATCCAAACTGACACTGTGTAAATATGTTATTATCTTCAAAGTATTTTGAAATTTGTTTATGTAGCAGAATTTCGAAGACCTTTGACACTGTAGGTATAATGCTAATAGGCCTATAATTGTTATATTGAGATTTGTTCCCCTTTTTAAAAACAGGAACAACTCTAGCATATTTAAAATTATTTGGAAAAACACAATCTTCAAAACATTTATTAAAAATGTGTGTCAAAGGTTCACATATAAAAGGAGCAGCCAACTTAATGAACATACTATTGATACCATATGCATCATTACAAGAGCTATTACGAAGTGTTAGGATAGCGGAATAGACATCTTCTACAGCAATATGCTCAAATGTAAACTGAGTTTCTGGTTTGGTTAACTTGTTCAGATATGTTAATGCATTATTATTACAGTCTATGGTACGAATAATTTCCTCAACTTTATCAATAAAATGTGAATTAAATTCCGCTGAGTTCATTTCGCTCAGCACACTATCTGATTTAGAACTATTGTTGATAAATTCAGAAGCGATAAGCCAAGTTGATTTAGATTTATTGTTTGAGTTATTTATTAAGTTCGAATAATAATGCATCTTAGTTTCCTGGACGGCATTCCTACACTGCATTCTTAATTCATTATACTTGGTTTTAAATTGTATCATACCACTATGTCTAAATAATTCGTAATAAGACAAACACTTTTGTTTCAATTTGCGGAGCTCGTCGTTATACCACTTATTACTTAAGACCCTCTTATGTAGCTTGTGTTTAGTTACATTCGTTGGAAAAGCATTGTCAATACAGTTTAAAATAGTATCATTAAAACAATCCACTTTCGAATTTATACATATTAGACTATACATATCGAACCAATTTATGTTCTTCAAAATATTAATAAAATGCCATTTACCAAAATCATCTACTATTCTCTTGACTCTAAAATAATTATTCGAGATATTATTCTCAGCGTCTGTTTTGGTACTAAAAAATATTGCATTATGATCAGATACCAATGTAGGTATAACAGTTGCAGAACATTTATCATTACTAATGGTGGTTATAATATTATCTATGCATGTCCCTAATGGACCATTTACACCGGGACGAGTAGGTTCATTAACAGTATGGTAGGCCCCGTAACTTTTGCAAATATTTATGATGTTTTCAACTTTGCTGAAGTGTAAAAAATCAAAATTAAAATCACCAGTCAATACTACATTAAGATTAGAATTCTTTTTAAACACAATACTCAACAAGTCATATAATTTAGTTAAAAATAGTTCAATGTTTGTTTTGTTATCATCAGGAATTCTATATATAGACAGACACAATATATTAAAATTGTTAAGGTAGGTTGAGCACACTTCAAACATGTACTGAGTAGCAAGAGTTGTTAAATCAATAACACTTTTGGTTATAATTTCGTCTTTAACGAAAATTGCCGAGCCACCATGTAAACCACTACCAGATCTACAGTAACAATCAGCCAGGTAAAAGCCAGGAATCTTAAGTAAATTTATTTCATCAGAACTTAACCAGTGCTCAACAACACATAAGATATGTACATTTAATTCAACAGTAAGGTTGGCAATATAATCTATTTAAGAATAGGAGGAAATACATGGGCTTCCAAATTAAGAAAGGGATTAGAAACAATTGGGATGGGATATGTTTGGATGGATGGGCAGGGAAATAGGAGAAGTGTGTGGAGGAAGGTTAAGAACCGTTTGAAGGATATTGATAGACAACAGACAAATGCACAATGTCAGACTATGGTTTCACTTGAATTACAATCGCAGTTAAAATTGGAGTGGGGGAAGGAACACTACATACGAAAAGGATCTAAAGTCAGTAAACTAGGCCTCGCTTGGATTAGACTCGGTGCGTGGAGAATGATTAAGGTCATAGATGAAAACGGAATGAGAGTTTGTCCATTATGTAAGGGGGAAGAATCATGGTTTCATATTTTGGCGAATTGTGAAGGTTTGGAAAATTGGAGGGGAAAATATTTACCATTATCTTTTATGGAATCAAATAGGGATCAACGGAAATGTTTGGAGTTACTGACGGGAAAAAACGTTGAGGAAGGCATTGGGAAGTTTTTAATGAAGGCGAGACAGCTCAGGTTTGAAAAAGCGACGAATTGGAGAGCGGGTGTGGAGGGTGAGGAATAGATTTAGTTTGTTTGTGTTATTTTGAATTTATATTATTTGTTCTTTTTTTTTTTTTTTGTGTTTTTGCGTAAGCATGGACGGTCCATGCGGACCCATGCGACTGTTTGCATTGGAATTTGTAAAAAGTTAATGATTGTAATAAACACTTACTAATAATAATAATACAATACTTTGAACGTTCCAATGCAGAATGTTTACATTTGAAACTGATTGTAGTCTTAGCTCCTTAGACCGGTCCTCTTTTGTAATCAAGTCTGATTTCCCTCGCTTGTTTCCTTCATGTTTAAATTACTCTTTGGAAATCTAAATTTACTTACGAATGTACCAGTAGGCCAAAAATCAGGCGAGAAAATGTCATCCAGAAATGGTGCTGGTATACCTACTTTGAAGGAACTGTACCCTGAATATTTACTTTTTAGTTTAACAATCTGGTAGTTAGCTTGTTTATAGTCATTCAGATATCCAAGTACATCACTTGTCTCAACAGCAGAATCTAAGCGAGACACAAATAGAAAAACTAATTTTTCAACTGTGTTCAGTTTACCTTTGTTAGCTGAACCTGTAATGAAGACATTTTTACGTCTAGGTGCATATAACTAAACTAAACTAAACTCCGTGGTGCTACAACCCTTTGAGGGATTAGGGCTGCCATCCGACCCTTTTGTCATCTATCACCATCTGACATCTGCAGATGGCAGGATTTGGGGAGCATATGGTCAGCATGTCGACTCCCACGGCCGTTATTGATGACTTACTAACAGGAGCCGCTACTTCTTTACCAAGTAGTTTCTCAGTTTGTGACACGATGCTGAGTGCACCCCGTTCCAGACCTCCCTACCTCCGAAAATCCGAGAAGGTACCTGAGATCGTACCCAGATCTGCGGATGCGTAGTCAGCAAAGCTAACCACTAGATCATGTAGGCGGTCTTTCATACTCCTAAGTAGGGCCCGGGGGTTTAGCCACAAAAAACATTACATCAGATTAGTGGTGACTGTGTTATAGCTCTACACTACCTATCTTGTAAACATGAGGAAGGGGTGACTCGTCTTCAGTGGCGCACTTAGAGTTGGATTATTCCCACAAAGTCTCTGGCCTTGAAGACAAACCCAGCCAGCGAGCTTCTCGTTACGTCTCGTTACCAAGATGCGCGAATTCGGTGCGCGTAAGATCAGTAGAGAGAGAGCAGAGAGTGAACATCATGCAGCATGTCGCAAGTCGTAGAAAATACTATAATAGTTGAGTAGAGGGATAATGCCGCTGCGAGAGAGACAGACAACACGTGGAGTGGGATAGGAGAGCTGAGCCAATCAGGGTGCAGCTACCTCCCCTAGCCAGGAACTCTACGAGCGGTGAGACTCGCTCCTAAGGTATATACGTAAAAACCCAAAGACGTTGTGGAGGTAATCCTACTTTAATACTTACATCCAAGTATCCTACACGATAATTGATTTTCTTCAAGAAGTATATGAGGCCATTGATAGGAACGACACTAGTGTAGGACTATTTGTAGACTTATCAAAAGCATTCGATGTAATAGATCATAACATCTTATTCAACAAACTTCAAACTTTTGGAATAAGAGGATTAGCATTAAAATGGTTCCAATCATATCTAGAAAACCGCAAACAAGTTGTAGAAATCGTGCACAAAGATGAAAGGACACACATAATAAATAATGTACTGTCAAGTGAGAGATATATCAAGTATGGGGTTCCCCAAGGTTCCATCCTTGGACCGGTATTGTTTTTAATTTACATTAATGATCTAGATATTCAGTCAAATCACACAAAGACAACTCTTTTTGCAGACGATACCAGCATCCTTTTAACAGGTGAAAACAATGAAATTGCTAGACTTAATATGACAGAAACAATAAGTAAACTTCATAACTGGTTCGAAAGGAATAGATTTATAGTTAACAAAGAGAAAACAGTTGCAATAAACTTTCAGCATGTACAAAATAAGAATACAGAATTTCCTAACATCTCATATGAGGATAAAACTATTAGTTATGTAGATTCAACAAAATTCTTGGGGGTATGGATTGATCAAAATCTTAAATGGTTCAAGCATGTTGATGTCCTCTCGAAAAAATTGAGTAAAATTTGTTATGCCCTATGGTCAGTGAGGAAAGTATCCAGCCTAAACACAGTACGCTCACTCTATTATGCCTACTTTCACTCCCTCTTAACTTACGGAATAATCTTCTGGGGAATTTCAACTAACAATGAAGCTATATTTAAATTACAAAAAAGAGCTATAAAAATAATGATGAAAGCAAACAACACAGCCAGCTGCAGGCAATTATATAAAGATCTTCATATATTACCCTTCCCCTGTATCTACATATTAGAGACACTTATATTTGTAAAAACTAATCTTTCTTCATTCCAAACAAACTCAAAGGTACATTCCTATAATACAAGAAATAAAAATGATTTAGCGAGTATACCACATAAAACTAGCTTATTTGAGAAAAGCTTCACATATACAGGACTCAAATTATACAATGGTTTACCCCAATCCATTAAAGAAATACCTGCACTATGTAAATTTAAAAGAAAGGTATGTGAATTTCTTCACAGCCACTGTTTTTTTTTCAATGGATGAATTCTTTGACCACAATCATTCATAAGCAGTTTTATTTTTCAATTTTGTTTTATTTATCTTGATTTCAGATAGCCTGCTAGAGGATTTGCGGCCGGATAAACCCACGAGTTCATATAGTGACAGTGTGAAACATGATATGGGCCAAATGGCCTCATGTAGTGATGACTTATGGAAAAATGACTTAATCATTAAAATCTCCATGTACTGTAGAACTAGGACAGGTGTTGAATTATTCTGGTAATAGGGTCATGCAACAGTTAGGACTGGCTCAATCTTTCGGAGAGCGGCTTGGTTGACTCTGGTTCCCTGTTGCTAGGGTTTTGTAGGTGGAGTGAGCTCGCTAAGGCTGGAGGAACCTTCATCTACTTTTCCTGTTCTAAATTTTATACTTATTTATTTACCTTCATTATGTTACATTGTCATGTAATTATGAGTTACTATTTGAATACTACATTAACAGGTATTTATCCTATTCCTAATTATTAATTTTTATTACTAGAAGAGATCATTCAGTATTTATAACCTATTGATATAAATAATTAAACAACAGGATAACTCAGCACCTTTGTATTTGTATTTGTATTTGTATTTTTTGTATTTTTATTTTTTATGAATTATAAAACTGGTACTTAGGCTATAAATTAATATAAGTCAATAATTTGCTAATATCTATATTTTATACTCTGTAAAGAAATTTTCATATTGTACATATTTCTTCAACTGTAAGTTTATATTTGTATTTGTAATTATATTGACGTGTCCCATAACATGCATATGTTCCGATGGACTTAATAAATCAAATCAAATCAAATCAAATCAAGTTCAAGGACATGTGGTAGAGGCAGTGTAGCTATTCTAGTGAAATGATGGGCACAGCGTCATAGAATAGTTTGCATATTTAATCGTATATCACCTAAACATAATATATTTTCTAGTAAAACGAACGTAAATATACACAACATATGCATTAATATTTAGTAACATTATCCACAGTAAAAATGAAAAAGCAGTTGTCTGTGCATACACTTTGTTGCAGTGAATGAAAATATACATTTTGAAGTTTTCAAAAGAAAAAGATCTTCTATTTTCCTCCAAAGAAGATCTGTATTGGGAAAAACTTCTCTCTACGTCGCATGACGTAACGGGGGAAAATTTAAACCAAGTTGAGGTTTGTGTTGTATTTGTATTTATTTCCTTACACTGCAAATGGGTCAACAACCCGGTGGCAGTGGTGCAATAAATACCAGCCATACATATATACAGAAATAACACTACACATTAAATAAATACCAGCCATACATATATACAAAAAAGGCACACTATACATACACTTACACATTAAATATCGCAACATCTATCCACGTACCTGATATTTAAAAAAAATATATATATATATTTCCATTTAAAACTATAACATAAAAAAAATTGCATACTGTGAATATTTTAGAACAAAAAATTATACATCATATACCCTATTCAATATATTTTTAAAAATTTTGGCGTTAGCAGGAAACGTTTCGAAGATTTCTGCAGGTAAATCATTCCAATCCTGGATCCCTCTATTTAAAAAAGAAAATTTGGCAATATTTGTTCTCTGAGATCTACCCCTTATTTTGTATTTGTGATCCTTCCTACTTTTGTAATCTGGTTCTTTAATTTTGCTATGAAGCTCTTCCCATGCCGGTTGTTTCGTGTATACACAATACATACATTTTAATCTATTTATTTTCCTTCTGGATTCTAAAGATTTCCACCCTAGTGTTTTTAACATAGCCGTAACGCTGTCAGTTTGTTGGTGCTTATTCATAACAAATCTTGCAGCTTTTCTCTGCACCATTTCTAACTGTGTTATTAGACCTGCCTGATACGGATCCCATACACTTACAGCATATTCCAAATTTGGTCTCACTAATGATTTATAAGCTAACTCTTTGGTTTTTAAGTTGCTTCCCCTTAATGCTCTAAATACGAAGTGCAATGTTTTATATGCCTTGCTAATTGAATTTCCTATATGTGTATTCCAGTTCAATTCCTTATTAAGAGTTATTCCTAAATAATTGCACGATTCTACTCTCGTTATAATTTCATTTTCCATTTCATAATTATAGCAAAATTTTACCCTTTTGTTGGTGAAAGATATTGCTTTACTTTTGCGTGCGTTTATTGTCATCCTATTTTCAGAAACCCATTTTTCTGTGCGAACTAAGTCTTCTTGCAGTAACTTCGCATCTAATTCATTACAAATTTCCCTGTATATAATGCAGTCATCCGCAAACAATCTGATATGAGATTGGATCGATTTTGGTAAGTCATTTATAAATAATATAAAAAGTAGTGGACCGAGTACGCTTCCTTGGGGTATTCCAGACGTAACTGGAGTCTCACGGGACAATATGTCATTAACACGCACTCTTTGGGTTCTGTTATATATGAATTCCTTAATCCAACCTACTACGCGCTTATCAATTCCCATTTCGGCAAGTTTGAGCATTAAAATGTCGTGAGGTACTGTATCAAAGGCCTTTTGGAAGTCAATTATAATACCATCAACCTGTCCTCCTTTGTCTAAAATATCAGCAATTTCCTGATATAGACCTAACATCTGTGACTCGCAAGAATAGCCCTTCCTAAAACCATGTTGTCTTGGAAAAAGCAAGTTATATTTATTACAAAAATCCCTAATATATGCTTCAATGAGTCGCTCCATTTGCTTACACACTATAGACGTTAAGCTTATTGGTCTATAGTTTCCAGGATCAGTTCTATTCCCTGCTTTATAGATAGGAATTATTATGGCTTTTTTCCAGTCCGGTGGAATATCACTGTTATTAAGTGAAACATTGAATAACACCCTGAGATAAGGGACAATTTTTTCTTGTCCTAATTTAATAATGTCGCCTGATATCTCATCTGGTCCCATAGATTTCCCCTTACGCATATTACGTAAATTTGCGAGAATTAAAGAGTCTTTTATTTTCAATGGCTCGTGACATCTTTCGGCTAAATTTGTTAGAAGAGTGTCATCCGCTTTTTTTTGTTGACTGAATACTTTAGCATAACTTTGGCTCAACTGTTCTGCTTTTTCTGAATTGTCTGTTATTATGTCACCTTCCTCACCTTTCAACATCTGTATGTCGCCTTTATTTTTTCTTAGCCTTCTTATGTATTTATAGAAACTGTTTGAATTTGTAGACTGTAGAAGATTTGATAAATATACGTTTTGAGCATCCCGTTTCTCTTTAATCAGTTGTTTTTGAATTTCTTTGTATTTATTTTGGAAAGATTCTCCTAATTTCCTTTTACTATATGCTGTTCTAACTTTTCTCTTCAGTTTTAGGATTCGGTCATTATAGTATTCCGGATCTTGGTTTTGCTTTAGTTTAACTTTTGGAACGAATGTGTTAAGCCCTTCATGTACTATAGCCTTAAAATTTTGCCACATTTTGTCTATACTAGAACCCTCTCCAGCCCACTGCGGAAATTCATTTTCTAGATACTTTTGGAAACCGCTTTTATTTGCATATTTATATTTCCAAAGGAATTTGTTATTAATTATTATTATTATTACAGTTATTTTTATCATTGTTTCTTTTAAGCTCCCATTGTATTCGTAAAGTCACACACAGATGATCACTAATACCTGGAAAAATTTCTGTATTGAATAAAAAATCGTATGGCCGTATCAGACAGATATCTAACACATTGTTGCCCCTTGTAGGCTTTTCTATTACCTGTGTTAGCCCACAGTCATTAATTAACGTACTTGCTAATATTTGTGAAGGACTGCCTTCTATCTTGGTTCCTGACCAGTCAATACGTGGATAATTGAAGTCTCCCATTATTACCATGTCTGTGTTTAAGAATGTGCCAGAACAAGCATGATATAGTTTTTGTAATATTATATTTTCATCACCAGGTGGCCTGTAACCACCGATAACTCTTAGTAACCGTCTGTCGCTATCACTTACTATATTTACGCATAAAAGCTCGCAATCTGAGTCTGTCCATTCTAAAAAGCTTGTAAGTTCATCCCTAACGCAAATAAAGACACCCCCTCCCCTAGAACCCCTGTCTCTTCTGTATACGGCATAACCTTTCGGAATGAATTCATTATTGTTTATTCCCTCCCGTAACCAAGATTCTGTACCGACTATAACGTGTGGTTGTTGTATTTCGATAAGAGTTTGAAATTCAGGACCTTTATTGACAATACTTCTACAATTTACCTGCAAAAAACTTAAAACGTTACCTGAGTCATATTTTAAACTTTTATAACTCCATGTTGCCGTTGGGACACCTCTCTGACTAATTCTCCTTCAGTTACCTTGGGCAGCATATCTACTAATAACATTTTTAAACAAACCGCCCATGAAGGACGATCCTCTTCTATTTAGATGTAGACCGTCCCGTCCTATTTCACTATCGTTAATCCAACAATTTGGGTCCACAAAGACAAGATCAAGATGTTGACAGACCCATTCAATCCCTTCATTTACACTGTCCACATATGCACTTGGAATGTCTCTACGTCTCAACACACCACTTACTATTACCTTTGCATTTACGAATTTCTTCGCTGTAGTACATAAGTCCCACATTTCACCAGTTACATGGTCAGCTGATTTAGCACTTTTTAGATTGTTAGTGCCGACATGCAAGATCACTACTTTTTCTTTCTCTCCACCTTCCATAGACTCTATTCTCCGCTCCATTTGCTCGATCCTGATTCCCGGGCAACAGTCCACCACTGCACCTGTCATTTTACATTCAGTATCAATGAATTTTATGATTGAGTCACCCATAATTCGAGCTTCTGGGCTCTTCATATCATTTGATTTCTGAATCACTGCTTTCGTCGATATGTTTTCTGCTTCTTTTTGAACCAATAACTTTTCCTTCAATGAACAATTTTCGTCATTTAGCTCTTTTATTTTCTGGTTTGCAACCTCTAGTTCTTTTATTAGCTTTCTAATCTCTTCCTCTTTCTTCTCGAGTACTGCGGTTTGGTTAATTTGTGAGGAGCAGTCAATACATTTCCAGGACTCACTGACAGCACTTACATTTGCACACTTAAGATGGTGCCACTGCTCACAATTTAAGCATTTTATGCCCGATCTTAGGATTTTCTTGCACACCTTACACTGGAACTTATTTGCTCCTTTACGTGTTAATTTTAAATTCCTACTGCCTGCCATTGTTGATCTTATGCTTCCAATTTTCTAACGGTCACCAACTATGAAATCAAGTTTTTACACTTATTTAATGCAGATTTTGTCCTTCCAATCACAGCATATAAGTCACACCACTTAACACTTACTCCACAACAACTACCAGAAACAGGCTCTTAAGTTTTCCCAGAAAAACTGTTACTTTCCTCGGAGCGTGACCCGTATGTCTCCCGACCGTTATTTTATCCCGACTTAAGGTATTGTAGTGTTTCCTTTGTGTTGGTTAACATCATGGTCTCCTATAGAACATTCTAACGCATCTCGAAAGGTACAAAGAGTAGAAAATCCTACATTTTTCTGGTAGAATACTTTTCAATTTCTGCTGTACCTGTAGAAGTATTCCATCTTCAAGTTGACTCTTAGCTAGAGGCAATTCCTCCACGAGTTTGATCGCTTGTACCATTTAAATATTTCGTCTCTCTAGAAGAGTGATAGGCTACATCTAGTAGTTTCCCGAAGTTATTTGCAATGGACTTGATATTACTAAATAGCTTTTATGATACAAAGTCTTTTGCTTGTTTTATTGACGCATTTTGTTCGTCGTAAAGAATATTTAATATTTCAATAATTTGAGGGTAGTATTTTGCATGGTATGCCTATAGGACAGCATCCAATCAAGTACACCATCTGGTCACAAAGGATTTCGGGGATAAAGGGATGTCTGGTTCAGCTTCTCTAAAGGTTCTTAGTCTCGCAGCCGATTTCAGAGAAATTTCCTTTACGTGAGAAATGAAACTGTCTACATTTGAAAATACGGATTGTACACTTTCAGCGACTCTGTGCAGACAATGGGCAATGCACGTCACATGCACCAGTCTCTGGTACAGCTTCTGTATTTTCTTTGCAGCTTTTTGCATATAGAGACCCCGTCAGTAACGAGGAGGACATTTTCACGTTTAACACCATCTGGCCATAACAGTAACATTCACTGCTCAAACAAGTTTAAAATGGTTAAATGGTTTATTCCTTCTATTAATTTTGATGTTAAAAGGCATCTTTCTCCCAGATGGTTTTCACTTAGCGTATTAACAATTACATGCGCTACACTCCTCACATCACAATCTGTCTTTTCGTCTATGGAAACCCATACTATAGCCTATACTGTCGGGCATGGTGTTTCTAATATCTTTTAGTACGTTTTCGTAGCACCGTTTCAAATATTCTTTACGTAATCTTGTTTCAGATGGCAACATTTTACCAGTGTATTTCTCCAGGAACTGTTTGAAATACTGATTTTCACAGTTTCCAGAAGAAAATGTTAGCGCTTACCGTCATGTAGCACAGATCACTAAAAAGGCGAGGAAGGGGCGGTGCAAATAAAGTGGCCTGTAATTTGACGAATTATTGGTAGGGCCCTGATTTTTGGTGAAATAAAATGGCTGATTTCGGTGTTAACTTACTTCTATTTCGGCGGGTATTTCGTGAAATAAATTACTTATACTACATTGGGAACATTGCGCAAAGAGAAAATTTGGTTCTTTATTTATATGAACTAACACCCCCCCCCCATTTCCATATTCTTCTGCCCTTGTATGAACTGAAGTAGCTTTCGATCTAGGCATGATTAGAGTTAATGTTCAAATATAATGACGAGAATTATTATCGTAATTTCTACTAAACACCATCAGATAGCCATTCAAAGATGTTGTAGCCATTTGCAAACAGAAGTGTCAATCTTACTACTGTGGATAAAAGGCGAAATCTGTTGAATTCAAGTAACAAACATTCTACACTCTTCTGCTGTAATCGATCATAGGCATCGCTAACTTGGCAAAGAGATAGCAGGAAAGGAGTGTACTCAACAGTACAAACCAGGTCACAGACAATCTTTGTGTAAATTCTGCAATCTTTGTAATCGATCACAAATATCGATATATCGGTAAATCTTCGACAGCCACAGAAACAGCAGAAAAAAAGCATGCTGATAAGAAATAAAAAATACAGTACACCAAAACACAATATTGTGATTTAAGGCACATTTCCGTGCTCATTTCTCACTTTACGGACAGAAGGGGCATATTTCGCGCTTATAGACACATTTCGCGGAATCGAGTAAATTTCGCGATATTTCGTGGATTCAATTTGGTTCATATTGGTATTTTAAGCATATAAAAGCTAAATATAGCTAAGGGAGATTGTTTTATAAAATTTCGCGCTTATCGTTGTTACCAATAAATACGGCCCCTAATTATTGGCTAAACCCCCGGGCCATACTCATAAGGGTACTCAAAACAATATTCTGAATGCAAACTGTTTCAATTCCTACGCCACCGTGGGTGAGTCGGTAGCACGCCTGCCTTCCACTCCGGCGGCCCGGGTTCGATTCCCGGCCGGGTCGGGGATTTTTCAGTAGTGTAAGATCCCCTCCCCGGGTTCAGGAGTGTTTGTCATTAGGGCCTTCAGAAAAATATTACTGTATTATGAAAATATTATTTTGAAAATAAATGGAAGAACACACAGGTGGAAGAGGGTATAGTTTCGAAATGCAAGCAAATGAGTAATAACTGGTTCTGGAATAATGTTGAGACTATAGCAGATAATACAAGATAGTTTGAAGATAATTTTCAGTGTAATGTAATAAGTAAATGGGCATAACGATATACGTCCTAGGTGGGACAATCAGTAAGGCAATTGCTTCCTATTCTAAAGTTCACCGAGTCCAATCCCGACCTATCTCGATAGAATTTTTATGCGACATTCCCATGTCTGTATATTTACAGGTATGTAAGAAAATCCTGCGAGACAAAATTCCGACGATGGTTTCAGGCTTAAATAGCAGTACGTACAATGCTAGTCATATTATAACGACCTTTTCCTGGAAACTGTTGTTCACACCATTTCATTCGTTCCCGTACCTCTGTCAATCAACTGAACAGAAACTCAATTAGCTAGTTCTTCATGCCCGCAATTCCGGACGCTAACTTTTGTTTGAAGCCGTCAACAATACTGAATTACTTTGAGCGTTTTAATGAAAGGAAATGCTTTGTCCGCAATAAATGTTTCAGTACAGAAATCACAAAGAAAATAAATAGTGAGCCTTTAGGGGAGATCGCAAAGTTGGATGCTAAAACAGCTTTACATATTAATAAATTTCAATAGAGCTTTTTGACTAGGGAACAATGCTACTATATATTCTTGCAGATAAAGTATGGTATGGAAAGAGGTATGTTATGGCATGATCAGGTCAGAATGCAACCGTCACTACAAACAAACAAATAGGAATGTATTACTCGTAGATAGGTATGGCAACGATAAATAACAACAGATAAATAGAAGAAAAATAACATTTAACGTAAGGAAAACAAGAAAGAATGCATGGTGATGGGTGAAATCGAAGATGGGATATGAAGGCCAATAAAAGGAATGTGAAGAAAGGAAGGAAAGGAAGAAAGCAAAGGTATTTTGAAGGTGAACCGGTGCTGGTATCGCCCCCAGGGGGTGCCGGGTGCCTCTACCTGTAGCCGGGCTGGGCCCGTGTCATTGGCATACCTGCGTCGAGCCTATAGGGAGGGGCAACTACTCCTGCTGCCCCACCAAAATTCTTCACTATCTCCATGTGCAGCTCGAGGAAGTTCTCTAAACAATCTTCTCTTATATTTTTATACTTAAAATCTGTAGGCTACAGTATGCACACTTCGGTGAGAGGATTCCCTCGCCATTTCCCGAGATCATTCTCTCAAAAACTTCACTAATTTATTTTCCCGAGAACTAAAATAAAATTCAGAAAAATACAACAACAAAAATATTATTCTTAGCCTATTGTTAGTGGCAGTTTTCGATGCCATTTTACCCTTGACTAAATACTTCGATGAAGTGAATCTACAATGAGAAGATATCCTTTGCGCATCATGTAGTCAAGTCTCTGTTTTCCTTCGTACATTCATGACATCCCATAATGTCCGGATTGTGGTAGGTTTTCCTTTGATAACCACTGCTAATTTAATTGTGTTTCGTTTCTATCTGTTTATAATATAATCTAACCCAATATAGTATATAATATAATTAATGTAATAAATAAACGTAGGCCTATATAGGCTACCGGTATCAACTTAATAATGACATTTTTCCTTCTTTTTCCGCCCGTCACAAGTTTTAGTTCGCTGCCCTTTTCAACTATTTTAAATATGAAGATTTAAATTAAATTAACCTATATTAACATAATTAATGTTGAATTTATTACACTGTAGCAAAACCAAATAATCACCTATTTGTGGTTTATGTTTATCGCGATTTCAAAGCCTTTGTTTCGCAAACAAAAAATTAACTATCCATGTTTGTTAGATTTTCTTTTTTATTGTTTTGATAAAGACCCCCTAAATGCATTATAATGACTTTCTCTGCCTTCATATTTCTACATAGAGTAAGCGGCTGAATTGCAGAAATGCACATTCAGTTCTGTAAAACTTTTTAAAATGTCACATTATTCGTTAGGCAAGACCTTAGTCCTGAGTTTGTGGATGGGATGAGTAGCTTACAACTACAGTATCCACCAGAGGATTAAAAAAATGTTCAAAAGTAGTTTGTTACACAAATTTAGCTCTTGGAGGATGCAATTCGTGTGTTCTACAACATTTACAGAAAATCGTTAGAGCCGATTGGAAAAAAATCTAAAAGAAAAATCTTCATGTAAAAGGTGTTAAAACTGACAGAATATCATCATCATGCTTTGTGTATCATATCCCAGGAAAAATATCCGTATAAAGAAATATAAATTTTCGTTTTCAAATTACTGTGTTCAGACACGCAGACAGATACACATAAAGACATATTTCTGAAAATTGTATTTTTATATTCATGGGAATCCAAAATATTTATTACTGCTGATAATTCGAGATTGAATTTCAGGGTCGAACACATTACTTCCTCTACCTATGGTACCGGTAAAGGTAGGCGATACGTTGATAACCCATGAAGATGGATATGCACAAAATTTCAAATAATTTCTACCGTTTTTTTCTTCCGTCTTCCGAACTACCCACATAACTTACATTATTGTTTTCATATTCGTTATTCGCATTTCAACTGTACTTTCTCACGGCAACCCGGTGCTGTCGCAGATAAATTCCAGTCTGGAGTTATATTACGTAATACCAGACTGACGTCACAAATCTGCAATTGATTGCTCTTCACTATGCTCTAGAATCAGAAAATCAGGCGACAGACATGTCAGTGGAATTTCATTGTAGGAACCCGGAAATGCTTTCCTTCATTGAAAGTGTAATGGGTTGTATCATTTGAGAAAGGAGAAGCGTTAAAAGAGCGTTGTGCTGAAGGGAATAGAAGTGAATTCCTGGATAGAATATTACTGGAGGTGAATCTGAGACGGGTACGGCAATATTTGCTGTCTTTCATAGGCCTACATTCTATTTGCGGGAAAGTTCAAGAGCAAATGTATACAGATTGAACCAAAACTCACTACCCTTTGTAAACAGAAATTAATAGTTTTAGTTTCTTTCTTCCCATTTACTTTTATTTGTATTTGATAGTTTCTTTTGAAACGAGTGCAATGGAGAGCATTGTCTTCTGTCTGATAGCTATTGTTGATTTACGATCATAATCATATAGCTTCATTCAAGTGTTATTTTCATTTATTTAACAGAAAAGTAACACTGTACAATAAATTTGAATTCTTTTCTGTCCTTTATATGAAACTATGTGATTCTGGGTAAACAAAAAGTTCTTGATTCATATATCGAAACCAAAATGGTCCACCACGTGTGACGGGCTTTTCTTATTTTATGCTATAAAGTTCCCTAACTTCTTGGATTAAATCTTCGCCAAAATCTGTGACGACTAATATGTGATTATTCTTAATCGTAGTATATAAGTTTACTGAACTCCTACAAAACAAGGTCACTCATGCACCTGTCGTGTCATCATAACACTGCCTGCATAGTCCACATTCCAACGTTCAGTACAACTACCTCTGTCACCGGGTGATTGCAAATTTCCTACTCTCAGTCTACTTTCTCTTTCTTTTAACAATTTACCCAGTCTTGATAATATTGATGAAAATTTATATTAACGGGCGCCATCATCAATACGCTTCCTCTTTTCTTTTTGTTATGTATCAGCCCAGTCACAAATTAAATTATAGATACACAGGCTATGTATCTACATGCCTCTCGACTAGCTTTTAAATTAACAGTGGAGACGGGAATTGGGTTCGGATTTACCTTTCGTTTATTACTCTGCTTCTCTCTATTTCTTCTTTTTCTCCTTTTTCAGTGCTCACTACCAAAGTATATAACTTAGCCCAAAAATCAGCGACTCTCAAACCATTACAAGGATAAGGGTCAAAAATCTGAACTTCACGTTAATTTACTTTGCATAACAATAACCATAATTTATTTAATATATTATTTTTTTTTCTTTTTTTTTTCAACAATAACAATCTTACATACAATAAATTACATTTACCCAACATTAACCATTCAACATTTTTATTAGTAGGATAGTATTTAACTATTCAAGGTTAGTATACCCAGTTTAACTATATAAGTACGTTCTCTGTTCGACAATAACAAACCCCTAATTAATTACTTTAACCTTCTTTCTTTTTTTTTGTTTCCAGGTATCTACTAGAACGTCTTGTATTATTCTTCTAATTTACTACTGACTTGTGTAGTCATTTACATTTGCAACTTCAGGATAGTTCAATATATATATTATACCTTCTTTTTTTTTTTGAATAAATAAAGGTTTTCAATTCATAATCCAGTCCTTAACTCTACAGATTACACTCAATAATCCCACCTATGTCTCCTATACGAGTCTACTAGTCATCTTAGTCCATGAAGAATTGTATTTAAAGATAGATAGGAAAGACAGTCTCATGAAGAAAGAAATAGAAGTTTAGGCCTATACCCACAGAGTGACTGTGGCGATAGACCACCGATACAGGAGCGGCGTCTAGATCTTGAGTTACAAACAATCTGACTCCTCTCCTGCAACCGGGAAAATATTAATGGGCCGCAAACAAAAATAAAATTTTGTAAATCGATGTCAGAGGTCCCTGACACTCTCTCCTAGAGGCACGTGGGGCCGTTGTTCGCCTCCAACATCGATGGCTTTCACAATCTCTCATAAATTTCTTTTCTTTATATGTTACTAGTATAGGCCTTGCCTACTACCAGATTTTATTTGTTTGATTCGGGATACTTCAGGCGTTCCCTCACCTCACCCTTACAATCTCTAGTACTTGTTCATAAACTACTTATCATCAGTACACTACTCGTAATTACCTATTCTCCTCTTTCTAACCTGACCAATCATCAGCTATTATCTTTTAACCCCTTTCTTTCTTTAAGTAGAGTTCCCTTCAGCTTATACCATTGATTTAATTCACTTGGTGGTTATTCTAGTTTTCCTACTTCTCAAGTTACTACTCTTCAGCATGGGCACCCAATCTTCTTTTGTCTCTAAATTCCCTAGAATTCTAACTGAAACTAATTCACGCCCAGATTAGTAAGCTTCTCTATAACCCCTGTAGTGACTTCTACTTCTACTCTAACATGTAAATCTTCCAATGGTACACACCTACTGCACTACCACTCGTAGGCCTTCTTTTGCCCTTCAATCTTTCTACTTCTTATCCCCCTCTACCATATTCCATACACCTTCGCTTGTAGATAAATCTCTATAAAAAACATAACTTAACACTACAGGCCAGCATGAAATCTATTTATAGATAGTCACCCGTCACCTGAAAGAAACCCAAGTGGGAGGGGCCCTCGTAAGAAGTACTAAGCATGCCCCTTAATTACCTTTCTTCCTTACTCCCCTCGCGTCCTGTCTCAAAAATAACAAAGTTTATATGAGCATCACCAACTGCCCCTAGCTATGTATTCATTCGTGGAACAATCACCCATAAAACCCCAAAGTGAAGAGATCTATCTTTGGCATTCAGCGGTTAGGCTCTTGACTGCTCTTTCATAATTAACTTAGACCAGAAATAGAAAATAGTTGGATTACTGGATTTCATCACTTTACTTCTAGAATTCTCACTTCTATGTTCCTATTCTATTCTTTTATCATACGATACGGCGTCTAATCGCCACACATTACTTAGAAACCATCCTTACAAAAAAAGGAATATCTCAATTTTCTCACTCCCCAAACAATAAGACAAAGTCTAGACGATTATACTCAACCAGTGATGTCCAACTTATCCTCCGATCCTGAGTTGTCTTCCATTACTTCCTGATGTCCATATCTGCTCTTATTCAGAGCGAGCAGTCACGACTCACTCTCACAGCTGATGTTCGCTGTAGCGGTGTCTCGTACTGGCCGACTTGGTGTATTCTTCTGATTAATGACTATCTCCATATAGCCGTGTCAAGGAAGTTCACAACCAGAATTTCCTTTAGATGAAAGTCTGACACACCATTATGCCAGAACGCCTCTACCGCTGTCACACATCCCAATCTCGTCTTCTCCCTTCTGCCTTTTCAACTTCTCTCTCTCGTGGTCAGGCACGTACTACTAACCGTCTTTTAGGTTCCACACGTCTCTCTCGTCGATTCACCGTCGACGCATGCGCACCTCTCCTTTTCTGTAATTCAAATAAATTCAGGGCAGTATCGATAATCATGAAAATGTTCAATATCGATTAGTTGCGGTCCCCCAACCCTTCCTTTGTTTAGGAATGGTCTCCTATCGTTGATTATGCACGTCGCTATTTGCGTCGTGACATTCTTCCCGCACTCACCATAAAAAAAAATAATGTTGACACAGGTCACATTCTTTTTTTTTTTTTTTGTGCGTGTCTCTTTTACCAGCCTTAAAGAACTTTTACCCAGGTACAAAAGGTTTCAAGTCTTTAACGTGCCACTTCCCCAACTGTTTACCAAAACGGTTCGTCAGTTCATAACTATTCTCGCTAAGCTTTTTCTTTATTATAAAGGGGCCGACGAACTTTGCACTTAAGCCTGCTGCATAAGCTTGTGAGGCATCACTTAATTTAAAGTTTCTTCTTAACACAAGATCTCCTGGACAAAATCTCACCTCTCTCCTCCAAAGATTATAATAATGACTTGAATTCTTATAGGCGGTTTCTAAGTTATGTCTAACCATTAAACGTACCGTTTTCAATTTATTGAGTCTCTCCACCCAAAGTTTTGGAATTTCTTTATAAATCGGTTGGTTTTCCACCTTTTCAATCCTACTGATAATTTCAGGCTCCTTCCCATAATTTAGCATATAAGGAGTGCATCCAGTGGAACTATGCTTAGCCGTATTTATAGCAAAATTAAATTCTCTCAAATACACGTCCCAAACTGTCTGATCCTTTTGAATGTAACTAGAAATCATTGTTTTCAATACTCTATTGACTCTTTCTACTGGATTTCCTTGTGGCGAATATACAGGTAAATAACAAGGAGTTATATTAAAAGCTTTAGCTATCTCTCGCATTAATTTACTAGTGTATTGCGGTCCATTATCCATCAGCAAATATCCCGGAATTCCCCATTTAAGGATAATCAATTCATAAAATGCTTCCGTAACTGCTCTACTGGTTGCTTTCCTTAACGCTTTACACTCTACATATTTGGTAAAGGTGTCCTGAAATACAATCACATATCTGTTTCCCTTTTTTGAACGTGGGTAAGGTCCCAACAGATCAGTAGCTACAGTCATCCAAGGTTTCTCTTTCTGGTAAAAATGCATTGGTCCTGCTTGAGCCGTCTGTAACACTTTCTGTCTCTGACATATTTCACAAGCAGTAACATATTTAGCAACATCTCTAAACATTCCCGGCCAATAATACTTGTTTGCTATTCTAAAGAAAGTCTTAGCTATCCCCATATGCCCTGCAGTAGGTGCATCATGACATTCCTGCAATACTTTAATCCTAAAATCTTGTGGAATAACTAATTTCCACCTATTTACTGTTCCCTCTAAAGTTTGTTCTAACTGATCTAATCTTAGATGGTACAACTTCCCATCTACGACCTTCCAATCTGGCCAAAATTTAGGTTTACTTTGTACTTGCTCTTTCCGCTTAATATACCAAGCATCTTGTATATTTTCCCATTCCACTACTTCAGAGTTATCAGTCAACAAGAGGCAAAATTCTTCCTCTACCGTTTTCTCTTGAACTTTCCCTTCGTGTATTCTAGATAAAGCATCCGGAACTTTTTGTAATCTACCAGGCCTATGTATTACTTCAAAATCATACTCCTGGAGCAATAAACTCCACCTAGCTAATCGTCCGGTCGGATTCTGTAATGTATTTAACCATTTCAGAGCAAAGTGATCAGTATATACTTTAAAATGATAACCTTCCAAATAAGGACGAAACTTTTGAACTGCCCATAATATAGCTAACAATTCTTTCTCGACTATTGCCCACTTTTGCTCGCCTACCGTTAAAGTTCTACTAGCATAAGCTATTACTTTTTCCTCTCCTTCCTCTCCTGTCTGAATTAATGCTGCTCCTAGTCCTGAAAAACTAGCGTCGGTCTGTAGCACTAGGGGTTTAGTATAATCTGGACAAGTTAATATATGACTACTAGATAATTTCGATTTTAATTCATCAAAAGATTCCTGACATTCCTTAGTCCAACGCCATTTCTGATTCTTTTTCAGAAGTGCAGTGAGGGGCTTTACAACTTCAGAAAAAAATGGAATGAATCGTCGGTACCAAGAAGCCAATCCTAAAAATGCTCGTACTTCCTTGACTTTTGTAGGGGCTGGATACTCAAGGATACACGAGATTTTATCTGAATCTACAGCAATTCCTAATGGAGTAATGATATGACCCAAATATTTTAATTCACTTCTGCAAAATTTTGATTTTTCCCTATTAATTTTCAGGTTAGCTTTTCTTAATTTCTCTAAAACTTTTTCTAACAAGGACAAATGTTCTTCAAACGTCTCACTAATAAGTACTATATCATCCAAATAACAAAAGCATTTCTCTCCTATCTCTTCTCTTAATATAGTATCAACTAATCTTTGAAACGAGGCTGGTGCGTTATGGATTCCAAAAGGCATAACTCGAAACTGATACAATCCTCTACCAGGTACGGTAAATGCTGTTTTTTCTTTACTTGCTTCATCTAATGGAACTTGCCAATACCCATTTTTCAAATCTATTGTACTGATATACCTAGCATGTCGTAATTTACTCAACACATGTTCAATGTATGGCAAAGGATAACTATCTCTTTTTGTACAATTATTTACTTTTCTGAAATCTACGCAGAACCTCCATGTTTTATCTGGTTTCTTTACCATAACTACCGGAGACGACCAAGGTGAATTTGAAGGCTCTATAACTTTTTCCAATAACATTTTATCTATTTCCGCGTGTATAACTTTTTCCAAAATGGGTGATACTGGATAATATCTTTGTTTTATAGGTTCTGCATCGCCTGTATCAATAACATGAGAAATCAGATCGGTAAGTCCAGTACACTGATCAAATTTCTGTAACTGATTTTCCAAAAACATATTCAATCTGTCCCTTTCCTGAGGTGTAGGTAAAGTAAGAATATTATGTAGTTGATCTTCTTCTTTTAAATCTATAGCCTTAACAAATTGAAAAATTTTTGCTGGTTCATCTTTGAAATACCAAGTCCCATCTTGCAAATCTACTACTAACCCAATTTGTTTCAAAACATCCATGCCCAGAATCATATCTACTGCTAAATTTGGCATAATTTTACATTTTATCTGAAAGATCCTGTCCTGCAATTTCATCTCAAAAGTTCTCTCTCCTGTTATAGAACTATAAGTTTTATCTGCTAGTTGCACCACCCTAACTTCAGATTCTTCTACTGCTAAATCTAACATTTTACACAAAAAATCACCTTTCTCTCCCACATAAGTTTTATCTGAACCGGAATCTATTAAAGCAATAAATGTAATATCCTCCAGCAAAATTTCAACAAAACATCTATCTCCATTAACTAAATCTGTAGGATTTATATTTAACATCACACAAGCCTGATTTTTAGTTAATTGCCTTAAAGAATTTGTAGGCCTAACTTTTCTTTCTTGGGGCATCCTACAATCAATAGACCTATGTCCAAGCTTATTACAATTATAACATTTAATCGTAGTGCGTGGAGTAACTCTACGAGGTGCCTTACACTCGAACTGCCTATGTCCTGTTTTATCACAATTCCAACATCGCTGGTTATTTGAAAAACGTAAAGTGGTGTTTTTACCATTATCCCTCGACTCATCCTGTCTCTCTTTATTTTCTGTTGCTTTAACTATTCTAGAATCATTTACAGGACTTGAATTTCGTTCCTTATCCCACGTCTTTGCAGAAAAACTAACACTAGGTTTCTTTTGTAATTCAGACGATGGAAGTTCCTGTTTTCCCTGAATTCCTAACGCTGTATGAACCGAAGGTATAACAACTTGTCTCTGGGGTTTATAAGCCGTTTCTTTAATTGTAGCTCTAACCTGCGTTGGAGGAGGAATATATCTCTCAGAATCTAACAATATTTGTTCATACTGCCTACCTACACGTATTAAATCTGTTATAGTTTGAATCTCTGCAGGTCTAAGGTACAATTTTACATCAGGACGCAAATTTTTGATAACAGTCTTCATCATTTGTTGAGGACTCATTGGAGTACTTAGCCTCCTCATTAACGTTTGAATAGCATTAACATAATCAAAAATCGATTCTTTAGGACCTTGCGTTCTCTGTCTAATCTCATCCAAAAGCGCGTCTTCCTCATCAATAGGCAAGTAATATTCTCTAAATTCTTTCAAAAAAGCTTCCCATGTAGGCCAATCTGTTAATCTGTTCCTGTACCAAAGTAAAGCTGAATCTTGTAAAATTTCGGGTAATACTGACAATAACTCTGCACCCTGTAACTTAGAACTTTGTTTTAAATCTTCCAATCTCTCCAAAAATAAGTAAATGCTATCCCCAGGTTTGAATTTAATGTTCCATTTACGAACCAGATCCAAAGTATTTGGTTTATGCGGCTCTAACTGAATTGTGAACGATGGTACTACTGGTACAACTTCTTCTGAATCAGCTACCGCCATGGCCTTCCTACGCATTAACTTAACCCATGTATACACTACATCTCCATATGAATCTTGTGGAACCGTTATATTATGTTCAACTAAATCTTCTTCCAAAACTTCCTGACTCAGAGCAAAAGCCGTAATTAACACTTGAAATGACTGAGGGTTCTTGCGGGCATAATCTAACAAGCGTTGTCTTAACTCATCCCTTGTACCTGTGGTCGGTAACTTTACTCTATCACATTCTGCCTCTAAATCCGCCTTCCTCAACTTCCTAATAGCTTGGGTTAACTTAGCTGCTCTTATTTGTGCATATGGATCAACATAAGTAGCCATATTTATATATTAACAATACCACTGAAAAAAAAAGATTAGAACACAATGGTTCAGTCGTCTGTCTTAGTCATCTATAGAAGTCCTTACTTGTCAATAGTCATTATTCTTTTCCCAAAAATATGTTATTATTATTATATTTTTTTTTGAGAATAAATTTCAGTTATACTAACCTAACTCCCAAAATTCTTTTAACACTATCTCGCCTCACGTTAGGATATCAAACTTTGTGATTTCAACACAACTCAACCCACGCTATGGGCTCCAAAATATATGATGACTCGTATTTCAAGTTTCCAATTCTAACTGATTAATGTTTATTTTCTTTTCTTATATCAAGCCCCACGTAATGGGCGACCAAACTTTGTGAAGACTGGACTTCACGTTACTTTGCTTTAAGTAACAACGACCATATTTTGTGAAACTTTAACTGAATAAAGGTTTCTTTTTACTTAACAATTTTAACTAAATTAAGTTGCAACAATTAGCAATACTGTTTTGTTTTAACACTACTTAGCCCCACGATATGGGCGCCAAACTTTGTGACGGGCTTTTCTTATTTTATGCTATAAAGTTCCCTAACTTCTTGGATTAAATCTTCGCCAAAATCTGTGACGACTAATATGTGATTATTCTTAATCGTAGTATATAAGTTTACTGAACTCCTACAAAACAAGGTCACTCATGCACCTGTCGTGTCATCATAACACTGCCTGCATAGTCCACATTCCAACGTTCAGTACAACTACCTCTGTCACCGGGTGATTGCAAATTTCCTACTCTCAGTCTACTTTCTCTTTCTTTTAACAATTTACCCAGTCTTGATAATATTGATGAAAATTTATATTAACGGGCGCCATCATCAATACGCTTCCTCTTTTCTTTTTGTTATGTATCAGCCCAGTCACAAATTAAATTATAGATACACAGGCTATGTATCTACATGCCTCTCGACTAGCTTTTAAATTAACAGTGGAGACGGGAATTGGGTTCGGATTTACCTTTCGTTTATTACTCTGCTTCTCTCTATTTCTTCTTTTTCTCCTTTTTCAGTGCTCACTACCAAAGTATATAACTTAGCCCAAAAATCAGCGACTCTCAAACCATTACAAGGATAAGGGTCAAAAATCTGAACTTCACGTTAATTTACTTTGCATAACAATAACCATAATTTATTTAATATATTATTATTTTTTTTCTTTTTTTTTTCAACAATAACAATCTTACATACAATAAATTACATTTACCCAACATTAACCATTCAACATTTTTATTAGTAGGATAGTATTTAACTATTCAAGGTTAGTATACCCAGTTTAACTATATAAGTACGTTCTCTGTTCAACAATAACAAATCCCTAATTAATTACTTTAACCTTCTTTCTTTTTTTTTGTTTCCAGGTATCTACTAGAACGTCTTGTATTATTCTTCTAATTTACTACTGACTTGTGTAGTCATTTACATTTGCAACTTCAGGATAGTTCAATATATATATTATACCTTCTTTTTTTTTTTTTGAATAAATAAAGGTTTTCAATTCATAATCCAGTCCTTAACTCTACAGATTACACTCAATAATCCCACCTATGTCTCCTATACGAGTCTACTAGTCATCTTAGTCCATGAAGAATTGTATTTAAAGATAGATAGGAAAGACAGTCTCATGAAGAAAGAAATAGAAGTTTAGGCCTATACCCACAGAGTGACTGTGGCGATAGACCACCGATACAGGAGCGGCGTCTAGATCTTGAGTTACAAACAATCTGACTCCTCTCCTGCAACCGGGAAAATATTAATGGGCCGCAAACAAAAATAAAATTTTGTAAATCGATGTCAGAGGTCCCTGACACTCTCTCCTAGAGGCACGTGGGGCCGTTGTTCGCCTCCAACATCGATGGCTTTCACAATCTCTCATAAATTTCTTTTCTTTATATGTTACTAGTATAGGCCTTGCCTACTACCAGATTTTATTTGTTTGATTCGGGATACTTCAGGCGTTCCCTCACCTCACCCTTACAATCTCTAGTACTTGTTCATAAACTACTTATCATCAGTACACTACTCGTAATTACCTATTCTCCTCTTTCTAACCTGACCAATCATCAGCTATTATCTTTTAACCCCTTTCTTTCTTTAAGTAGAGTTCCCTTCAGCTTATACCATTGATTTAATTCACTTGGTGGTTATTCTAGTTTTCCTACTTCTCAAGTTACTACTCTTCAGCATGGGCACCCAATCTTCTTTTGTCTCTAAATTCCCTAGAATTCTAACTGAAACTAATTCACGCCCAGATTAGTAAGCTTCTCTATAACCCCTGTAGTGACTTCTACTTCTACTCTAACATGTAAATCTTCCAATGGTACACACCTACTGCACTACCACTCGTAGGCCTTCTTTTGCCCTTCAATCTTTCTACTTCTTATCCCCCTCTACCATATTCCATACACCTTCGCTTGTAGATAAATCTCTATAAAAAACATAACTTAACACTACAGGCCAGCATGAAATCTATTTATAGATAGTCACCCGTCACCTGAAAGAAACCCAAGTGGGAGGGGCCCTCGTAAGAAGTACTAAGCATGCCCCTTAATTACCTTTCTTCCTTACTCCCCTCGCGTCCTGTCTCAAAAATAACAAAGTTTATATGAGCATCACCAACTGCCCCTAGCTATGTATTCATTCGTGGAACAATCACCCATAAAACCCCAAAGTGAAGAGATCTATCTTTGGCATTCAGCGGTTAGGCTCTTGACTGCTCTTTCATAATTAACTTAGACCAGAAATAGAAAATAGTTGGATTACTGGATTTCATCACTTTACTTCTAGAATTCTCACTTCTATGTTCCTATTCTATTCTTTTATCATACGATACGGCGTCTAATCGCCACACATTACTTAGAAACCATCCTTACAAAAAAAGGAATATCTCAATTTTCTCACTCCCCAAACAATAAGACAAAGTCTAGACGATTATACTCAACCAGTGATGTCCAACTTATCCTCCGATCCTGAGTTGTCTTCCATTACTTCCTGATGTCCATATCTGCTCTTATTCAGAGCGAGCAGTCACGACTCACTCTCACAGCTGATGTTCGCTGTAGCGGTGTCTCGTACTGGCCGACTTGGTGTATTCTTCTGATTAATGACTATCTCCATATAGCCGTGTCAAGGAAGTTCACAACCAGAATTTCCTTTAGATGAAAGTCTGACACACCATTATGCCAGAACGCCTCTACCGCTGTCACACATCCCAATCTCGTCTTCTCCCTTCTGCCTTTTCAACTTCTCTCTCTCGTGGTCAGGCACGTACTACTAACCGTCTTTTAGGTTCCACACGTCTCTCTCGTCGATTCACCGTCGACGCATGCGCACCTCTCCTTTTCTGTAATTCAAATAAATTCAGGGCAGTATCGATAATCATGAAAATGTTCAATATCGATTAGTTGCGGTCCCCCAACCCTTCCTTTGTTTAGGAATGGTCTCCTATCGTTGATTATGCACGTCGCTATTTGCGTCGTGACACACGAACCGTTTTTGTTGTTTTCAAACTTTTCATCACGAAAGACTGCTTTAATTTGTAAGCCAATAAAAAAAACCCTTCTTTTACCTTTGTCTCACTTAAATGTTTGAATTTGTTCCTGAGATGCAAGAAAACCACTCCTTCTCTGTCCAGAGCTTTTACAAAGTATTCATCAAACGGAGTTAAATGTGCAATGGTGGGAAAAAGACACATTGCGGAGTCACAAGTGGTTTATGTGATATTATGTTCTTGGTGCCAGGAATGATTTTTTTCTTGGAGGCCAATGGATGTAGTGATTTCTTCTGTCACGGCTGTCCCATTCACAGAAAAAGTAGCAGAATTCAGTGTATACCTGTATCCTTACGTAAAAAGCAAAAATGTGGATTTTTGGGAAAATGGAGCGTGGTAAACAAAACATAATTACAGTTTCGTTACTTTCATCCAAAAATACACAAGAAACACATATTTTCATGTGAAGGGCATTTTTTCATGTCGTACAGTGTAATTAAAACGTTATATTTATTAACAAATGACATCATTCTTACCTAAATTGTAGGAATTACATACTTTTATTCTTAATTGTATATATACTCCTTTTAGCTGTGAGGCCATATCAGGAGTTCGGGATGTGTGTTTATACAGTAGGGTATGCCATGAAACTATTGATTGCTGTCAATTGTTTCTATTATTGGTGTATTTTTTATGGTGTAAATTTTAACTGATAAAATGGTGAGAATGATTCATGGTATGTAAACATCCAATTCGGTATTTGCCTTTAGGACAGGGGAAACCATGTCAAACTGGCCGGCCACTGGATTTGAACCTGGGACCTCCTGGCAGCACAATATACTTAATGAACCGTACCAAAATCATACATAAACAATTACAATTATTGGTAATACAATATTGGTTGGTTGTTACGATTATTAAGTGCCAGTATGGTACTTTATGAGATTGTGTGGGGGACGAAAAATGTCTGTCCGTCCGTCCGTCCGTCCGTGTGTCTGTACGCGCTCTAACTCAAATACGCTTTATCGAATTTTAATGAAACTTGGTATACGCGTTTATAATGTCCATGGGAAGAACCCTATTGAAATTGGACCAAATCGGTTCACCGGTACCGGAGTAAAACCCAATTTAGTGTATATTTTAAAGGCGCCATAACTCACATACGCTTTATCGGATTTTCATGAAACTTGGAATACCTATTTATAATGTCCATGGGAAGATGTCTATTGATATTGGACCAGATCGGTTGGGCGGTACCGGAATAATGCCCAATTTAGTGCCTTTTTATGGTAATATATCACAAAGGCGTGGATAACTCAAATACGCTTTATCGGATTTTCTTGAAACTTGGTATATGAATTTATGACGTTTTTGGGTACAAGCCTATTGAATTAGGGCCAAATCGGTTGATCGGTACCGAAGTAACGCGTATATCAATATTAATTTTGTAATCAATATTCTTTCAAGGCCCACAATGTAAGCTTATTAAAAAAACTTAACAAATTGCCAATCGTTTATTCTTATTGTTAGCAGCCTTCATTGATTTGTTTCTTCATAACGATGTCAGTGTGGCTAAATAATTACTTAAATAAACGATTTATAACAACTAGCCGTTGAATATTGATATTATAATGTGTATTCTATGGTTATGTAGACTACCGATATTTACATTAGGCTATATTTTACTGTGAGTATTTTTCTTATCGTTCCTGTGCAGCAATATACCTAATGCAATTCCTGACAGATAGATTTCATATGCTTATTATTCATTCATAACCTTTAAGGCTGCTTTAAATTGAAACAGAGATATCAGCGAATCGTAGGTCTATTGCATCATTATTATTATTGCCGGCACATTTTGTTTTTGGAGTTAACTCGGACATCTATTACAAAAATAACTTTTATGCATGGGCCTATCATAATTGCGTGTATCACTGATTAAAAAAAAACATACTGGCACTTGGTTATATCAGTTTACCTGATTTTATTATTTAACGATTAGGATAAGCGTGGCAGGCAGCCGGAATTGGGTTTCCGCAGTACTGTAGTTCTTTTTCGTGCCTCTAAATGAACAGACATGGGACTGTCGAATTTACGCACATACAAGTGCCATCGTGCTGGGCCGAGATCAAACAAACGACCTTGAGTGCAGAAAACCAGTGCCAAATTAAAATATAGGAAGATCAAAAGATACATAAAACTATAACATTATTCAGATAATAATATTAGCTATATTTCCTACCAATCCTCTAACTCATTCTATGCAGTGTAAGCCAATGCAAGTCGTTTCCTTATTGACCAAACTTCTCTTCAGTGCGTTTTTTGAATCTATGGTGAGTCCGTTCATGAGATCTGCCACTTGTGAAAACTAACTATTTTTACTAGCTCCTTTTTTCCATGTGCATAGCCTATAAATTCCTATATGAGTATTGATTTGATAAAAGCTTTCGTTGAGAAGACAAGAAACATTTGATTTCACACGGTTAATAAGTTCTATTTAATACCTCGATTAATTAAAAACAAAAAGAACTGTTGTACTCACCTAACTTTTCTACCCTAAGCTTGGGTAATATAACTTTCTCCCTTTAAATTTTCATATAATCTAGAATAAGAGGGCGTATTGCAGCGAATGCGTATTCGGTTGTTTCAGCCTCATATACAGGTGTATTGAGCTACATAACGGAAGGGGAATGTAGGGACAAGGTTGCTCTGGAGATCCAATCAATGATTTAAACAAACTGGGGAACAGAAAGATATCTCTATGAGGGGAGCGCTGAAAGCAGGACAGGTTTAGCCTGGTTTCGCCTAGGAGCCTGGAAATCGCTGAAACGCGTCAATGCAGAAGGAGCCAGAATATGCCCACTCTGTGACAAGGATGAGACAGCACAGCATATCCTCTCTGAATGTGAAGTCACTGAGATGCTTAGGCAACGATATCTGCGATACTCTTTTGTTGTCTCTAGAAGAGGTCACATGACGATATTCGAGCTGTTGAGTGATACAAAATTCTCCGAAGGGGTGGGGAAATTCATGTCTAAAGTCCGACAGCTCAGGGTAGAAAAGGATGGTAGGGAGGGGCAGGGGGAGTAATCTTGGTCTGTGTATTATTATGTATTATATTGTATTGTTTTTGTCATAACTTTTCTATCATTTTTTTTTTCTTTTCTGTCATAGTACAATTTTTTTCTTTCTTTTTCTTTCTTTTTCTTTCTTTCTTTTCTTAATCTTTTTGTATAGCATTACTATATTATAAGTTTTCGTATTATATTGTTTTGTATTATTAGTGTTACATTTTTTTTTTTTCTTTGTCCTTGTTCATAGTAAAAGTACGAACGGCCGTCTAGGCCCGTGCGTTGGATTTATTCTATGGATAATGTATTTAATATGTGTAGCCTATAAGAATAAAGATTCACCTTACCATACCATACACAAAAGTCTTGAATGGCTACCTTATAACTAACTTGTAACTAACCTTCTGAGAATTCATGTGAGAACGAGTACAGTATAAGCACCTCGAGGACAAAATTTAAACAAAATCATTGGAACCGTATTCGAGTAGATCGCGAAGAATTAGATTTTCTTAATGTAAAGTGGAGTGATAGTGCAAGAAAGTTTTCGCCAAAACGCATCGCTATAAGATATCTAACCCAAATTTGAAGTGTTGTTTTTATATGATTTTTCAACATAGGTTAATTGCCGCACTCTGTAGTTACAGTTTTTCTTTTTCTCTGGATTTGCTTTGGGATACGTGACTGAGGTTGCATAAGCAGCCATGCAGGCAGTTCAAATGTCGAGAATAAATCAGCTTCTACAATGACTCATCTATTTAAATAAGTAGCCTACGTTCAGACGTAAACAAGTTAGGAATAGAGGATATTCATGCATTTCTATAACCTCTGCATGTTATTATTTCATAAGTTAATTTAAGTTCTAGTTTGCATTAGTTTTTGGTGGCTTGCATATTTAATAATCGCCTATCTGATTATTTAAATTTATGGGAGCGATGCTTCGATTATTAAAAGTGGAGCAAAAAGTAGATTGCCTCATAACGGGGATGGGGCATAAGTCATGGCAACTATTTTTTCTCGAAGTATGGCGATGGTACTATGAGATGTACGTCACGGGAGAGTGTGGCATCTGCACATCATTTGGTGGCATAGTGATGTACGGTTATACGAATAGAGGCGATGGTAATTTAGTTCTGAGTTACCCGCCGTGCAGAATGGATCAGCATTCTTTCATCGCTTTCCGAGAAATAAATGCCAGAAAATACCACATGCTTTTACGTAATATAATTGTATTTTCATCATTAATGTATTTTATATCATTTAGTGTGTCATTTAATGTATTCTATTATATAGTGTGTTATTTTGTGTTATTTAATGTATTTTATATAATTGAATGTATTATATTGTATCATTTAGTGTATTGTTAGTCCCTGGTGAAGTGGATGAAAATAACTTATGATCTTAACTTTCACAAAGTCATATAAAACTATTATTATTAAGGACCTGATGGAAGCTTTGAGGAATATTGCCTATCCCTACCGAACTTAAGATATCATGGAGTGGGTATATGTGCTTTCATGATTTCAACTGCCACTTATAGTGGCACGATGCAGTCGCGTATGAATGCTCATGGGTATCTATCTCCTTCACTATCTTACATCCTAAGACGGGATCATTAGCGTCGTACTTATAACTCATAACGTAACTCTTAGTTAATATTCTACATATTTCTCTCCTAAACGTTTAAAAATGCCTGTTAACATAGTTTCTTGATTTCTAGCGCACCTGGATCCTAATGAATTCAATTGTTTCTGATAGAAATTACAGAGTACGGAACATACACAAGAGGTTATACTGTTCTATTTTTTACTTTAAAAGCTTTGCTATTACTCAATCTAGTGAAATGAATATTGTATGTGTACTTATTACTACACGTATAAGAGATTTATCATGTTCCACCTTACATAAAACTGTACTTTATATTCACATATTATGCTATATGCAGCTAATATTATAATAGAGTTGGCCCTCCAAAGAGGTAACCGCTTTTTTCTTTCGGCCACCCTGTACCCAGATCGCTTTGTTGAATGATTGTTTTTAGTCAAAGAAGCCATGAAAGATGTTTCAGTGCTCGGTCTTTAGAGGCTAAACAAGTACACGTAGGCGTGATAAAATGAAAGTGATGATAAACTAATATAACGGCAGACACTTGCGATGAATTGATACCCCACGTATACTTATAGGCCTATTGATTGGTCACTGATTCACGAGCTAAATAGTCAGCAAAATAATGTTTGATTAGTTAAATATGAGCGCTCAAAGAAATTTTAAACCTCTGTAGAAAGTTCTTACTGTATAAGTCGGTTATTAGTTTATATTGAACAATAACTGATTATGAACAGTATTTCTTAATTACGCGTTGTGTAAATGAATTTGTATTCGCATCTGGGCCATATTTCAAAGTAGAGTGGAAAGTATTGTAAAAATATTTCTATTGAAAGTGAAAGTGATTCCAATGAGATTTAATAATTGCCCAAGTTCATTCAAGTTTTTATGTTGAAATCAGTAATCCCGAGATGGATAAGAACGTTGTTTCATTAATATTGGACGAAATGCTTTTGAAACGCATGGGAAGATAAGAAAAATGTCATAACCACTTAAGAGACCTGATACAGGCCTACATGAATTTAAATACAAGTCAGTAAATAAAAACATAACAAGAAAGAAGAGTCCCTTCTCGAGTAAGGAAACACATCGTACAGCCCCAGTGAAAACATACAATAATTTGCAACTGCTCCTAGAAGGGCCTGAAATTAAAGTTCGTAAGCTATAATTGCGAAAATCCAACTTATATCCCCGTTAATATAGTAGTTTTGCGATCAATGTAAGAAGTCTAGGCCTGGTAATGAGAGTTAATTTTTGGAGATTGATATTAAGAATTATATAGTCTGTATTGAGGTATAATACAGTTTGTACAAATGATTACCATATGGGTGATTCTTCAAATACGGGAAAATTTGGAGTGTGTAAAATCCAATTTTTTTTACTTTGTTTAAAAATACACAAAAATCACAAAAATACTTCAGGGGTTACTTGATTATAATATGACACCAGCAGAGCTTAAATGTTTATATTTTTATTTATTTTTATTTCTTTATTTTTTTAAAGCCATGTGGATGACATCCGTGTACATGTGAATGGCAGAAGGCCACATTAATGACTAACTTTGGCAACAATCTGCTTTTCTTTATGTGATTTCATATTTTTCTCAGCATACTTCAGTTGATTTTGCATCAAATTTGCAAATTTGTGTGCATACTCCGGAATTAATGTAATTTTAACGAGACTGTGTTTTTATGGTTTTGGGGGAGGGGGAATCAAGCAGAAATTCATTTAATCAGTTTTAAGATCTTAAGTACAGGTCACAGACACCGCAAACACAATAGTATCCTACATTTATCATCTACATGACTTGAGAGTCATCCACATACCCCTTCATGAGACATGTAGATGACACAAAAATCAGGCATGTGGATGACAAAAAAGGAGTTTAAGTGGTCTCAGCAAGCCATTTCTAAACCTCTGTAGGCTCAACTTCAGTCAGGTACATTGAATTGGAAGGTTTATCATAGTGCATAATCAAAATTAATTAATATTCACTTTCTGCCTACTTTCTAGAAGCCATGTTAATGACGGGGAATAAAAACGTTTTCCTTGAAAATGATACAAAGTCCTTTGTTAATCCCAAACTGTTTGTAAGCAAGCAAAATTCAACCTTAAAATTCAACCACAAGCTGCCCTGTTGGCTTTCTAACACTGTTGCCAGTTTTACAAATTTCTCATTTCTGCAGAAAAAAATTCCATTCTTTTCAGCCATGTGGATGACCAAAAACCCTTGGGACATTCTTTATGTTCATTAGGTGGGGTGACAATTTTATTTCATTTTATTTTTTAGGGGTTAATTGACAGGAAAAAAGTTGAAAAGGAAATAACATTTTGTTTTGTGGAAAAATGCATTAGAATATACAAAACCGAGGTTTGGGACAGGGCATGTAGATGACATTTCATTGAATTAAATTCGATTTTGGAATATTAAAGTTAGTGACATTTCAAACTGATAGTTGTAGTATGGAAGTAGTAGAAACATACTTTTATTTTAATTTTTTTTTAAAGTTGAATTTGAAGGGAAATATCACTCCGGAACGCAAATTTTCCCGTATTTGAAGAATCACCCATATAAATAGCGTGTACATAAATTTTCTTTTCTTTTCTTGCGTAAAATAAATTAAATCCAAATATAATTTTTTACGGGGGTTTAAGGTAGTTTTTCGTAATTATAACTTATGTTAGCCCCTCATTGGTGAAGATAAAATTCATTATTACTGAAATTCATAACTTTGGAAGTCGTTCAGCAACATCACAAATTGATGTATCCCGGATTGGAAGTACAAAATCTAAGTCCTGTTACGGTAATTGGGCACCTGTCAAAAGAAAAGAAGTGCTTCGAAAGTTTCGCAAGCTTCGAAAGTTTTTGTAATTGACTACTAGTAATATTGAAAGTCACAAATTGGGCGTGTTAATGAAATAATTACCCTTTGAGAGAACTACTATAATTCAGTTATCTCTTTATGAACTGCTGTTGCACGTATCGTTCATTAAATTGTAAAATCACCATATGTGACAAAACTGAATCGTAATTTTCTTTTGAATTAGGTTATGTAGGTTATGTAGCACATGCATGCCTTATACATGATGTAATAGTGCTATTCATTTACAATAACAATGCTGGCTTTCTGTAACCAGTTTGTGGGTTAGATCCTGGCCCAGGTTGATAGCATGCAAGTGTGCATAAAATGTGGCAGGCCCATGTCTGTAGATTTACAAGCACGCAAAGATACTCCTGCGGGACAAAATTTCGCCACACCGGCGACGGTCACAGCCTAAGTTGCATTACACCTCCACCGTTAAATGACATTAAATCCAACCAACCAAAGCTTTTATTGAATTTAACAAATCATATCAATTAACTATTAGTATACACACTTACCCTTCAGGTGCACAAAACAATTCTCTCTCTCTCTCTCTCTCTCTCTCTCTCTCTCTCTCTATATATATATATATATATATATATATACTTACTTTACTCCCTTGCTCGCTGTCTACTCTGAGGCTGTGTTCCAAAACTGCAGTCATGAAATACAAACTGTAGCAACCACAAGTAGCTGTCTAGTAAAGGAAGTATTATAGGAAGTTTTTGAAATTTAGGTTAAATTATTTCTTTATGAACAACTTCGTAGGATGAAAAAGTATTTTGCACGATTTTAGTCTTACATGAGAAACATCACTAGAAAGACTAATTGTAGGCCTACTTCGTTTTTCAGTGCGCTTGAAGTTTTCCCGGGGTTTAAAAGTGACGCCTTTTTTTCATTTAACTCCATACGAACCAGTTGTTTTGCAGTATTATGCTGTTTTAATATATATGCACATCTAATTATTTGATCAAAAGACAGTGCAATGTAGTCTGTGCGATAAAATTGTAACAGAGATTAGAATGGATGCAGGAAGATATATCTTCGAACACTAATGAGACAATGCATTTGGTTCGCATGGAGTGAGATGGAGATTGGAGTCATTCTCAAAATTCAGGAAGAACGTCAGCACACTAAAAAGGAAGTACGACTGCTTCGTTGTGATAATGCCTAAGAATGTAATAGAGGTTAAGAACAAAAACTTTTGAATACAATCGCATTTAATTCATTAATATCTGGCAGCGGATTCGTCCGAAAATGTACAGTACAATGGAATACATTCCTACCGAAATTAAAATAACTATAACAATTAAATATATACTGCTTAAAAAAAGAAGAAAAAAGTAGTTGCCATCGCCATGTCATAAGGTTCAAGAAATATACGGATGTGAACACACTATAAGGTTGAAATCATACCATCTGCTTCATTGGGTATTTTCAAAACAATTTCAAACATTATCACATCCAAGCATTTACAAAATTCATATATTTTTTAATGGGTACAAAGTCCTTTCCTTTTCATTCATACTAATGTGGGTAATAAGTGAATGGTTTACTCCTAACATAATTAATCTATGTTTGTAAGATTTTAGATTTTCCTGGCGAAGAGTATGAATAAATCTTTCCCGGGTAGACAGCCAGGTTTGAAGATCAAGTGTCTCCGACGTTTCAGAGGCCCACGCTGCCTCCATCCTCAGGGATACTGAAGTGTCGAGTCTGTCATGCCGAGGTGGTATATATACAGATCGCGAGTTGCGAGGAGTCGACCAATCAGGCGCCAGTTCATTTTTCCATCGTCTTTTTTTCGGCCAATCGGCTTCTACTGTCTTTTAGTTGTTTGAGACAGTGATTCCAGGCAGGGTTGATGCTGAGGCCTCCGTCTCTATTGAAATTGTTAGCCTCAAGCTTAATTTCGATCGCTTCCTTGATTAATCTGTCCCAGAACCTTGAAGTCTTCGCAAGGATTGTAGTGTTTGCGAAATCAATCCTGTGCCCGGATCCCAAGTTGATGGTATGTTCTGCCACCGCAGATTTATCGGGATAGAAGAGTCTGATGCAGCGGGCATGCTCAGAACAGCGCTGGTCAATAGTCCGTGAAGTCTGCCCGATGTAAGCCCTGCCGCATTCACAGGGGATGCGGTACACACCCGGTGTTCTGAGTCCTAAGTCGTCTTTCACCTGTCTCAAGAGGCTTCTGGTCTTCATAGGTGGTTTGAAGACTGTTCTGATCTTCCATTTCCTCAGGATTCGGGCTAATCTCTGTGATAAGTTACCGAAATACGGCAGTACTGCAGTGCTTTTAGTGTCGTCAGGGTCTCGTGTTGGAGGTGTTGCCTGACGAACGGTCCTTTTCAGGGCCAATCGAATTTCCCTTTCATGGAATCCATTTTGTAAGAATGTCCTCCTCAGGTGGTTCAGTTCATCAGGCAGGTTTTCTTTGTCCGAAATGGAGATTGCTCTGTTGATGAGGGTGTTAAGTACATCGCGATCTGTATATATACCACCTCGGCATGACAGACTCGACACTTCAGTATCCCTGAGGATGGAGGCAGCGTGGGCCTCTGAAACGTCGGAGACACTTGATCTTCAAACCTGGCTGTCTACCCGGGAAAGATTTATTCATAATCTATGTTTGTTAAAATGTTTTGCGATTTACAACCTTATACCCTCTAGATTCTCTAGATTCTAGAAAGTATAAATAAAATGTTAAGGTACCTTACAGTATGTTATTACACATTGTCAGTAGTTAAAAATTGTGTAGTTAAAGTCAATATAATAAAACCAAAGTAAGTTAGGCTATATCGTAAAAAAAAAAAACATAGAAGTTTAATAAAAGATTCTTGCAGAATAAAATAAATCCTTTAAGTTTAAGTTTAATAAAAGATTCTTGCAGAATAAAATAAATCCTTTTATTAAACTGTTATAAGAAATTCTTTCAGAATGAAAGAAATACTGACCCTTTTAGCCTTCTATATTGATATTGCATCGTAAGTACAAAATTTTTCAACTACTGATTTGATAAAATACCCAATAATGCAATAACGTGTAATTTAAGATGTTTTAACATTTAATTTCTATAACATAGTATTTTGTAGAGACTAAAAGGTTGTAAATTGCAATACGTTTTAGTATTATTACCCTCTACGGAAATGAGGTTTATTAATCATAACCTATGTTAACTTTCAACTATTGATCAGTCAGCCTACAGTAAAAATTCAGGTAAAATAGGAAAGGTAAATGGTAAAACATTTATAATAGACACGGTATTTATTAGCCATATATACACACAAAGTTGTAAAAGATAACACTTAAAAAATACATGTGAGAATATATAGCTTCTTATACAATATATATGTGACGTTATTTAAGAAATGTAACAAGTACGCTTCGTGAGGTTACTGAGGTATGAGCTTTGTCCCAACACACAAAAAGAGATTGAGTGAATCTGAAGTATAGTTTATAAGCATAAACTAAATTCAAATAATTATATTAATTATAATTCTACTATTCGCAGAACACTTAAGTCCTGAGCGTTAAAATCCAGATGTAGGTGCGAGTGAGCACATTCTTCTGTAACGATTTTCATGAATAAAGTCGTCCATATTTATTCAGAACGGGTGATTTGTGAACGTGTGCGTTTTAACCTCCACGCCTGGTTAGGTAGTTCAGAAGAAAATTGCAGTTTTATCATGCGATACCTGCAGGCCAAATCCAGAATCACGTTTCAGATAGCAAGGGCGAATAGGCGAGAGCATATGAGGATTTTCACACATGAACTATGGAATTCAACCTAAATATACAATATGCCTAATATCTGTTTGCTTCTTTCTCGTATAACTTGTTTAAATCAGATACTTCTTACGTTTGTGAGGCCAGATATACATAGCATCCTGTGTGCTGAATTTCATAGGTGCTTAATTTGTACTTTTTCCTCTGATCTGGAATCTGTTATCCTTATACCTGATTTACTCTGGAGTAAGCATACTGTCATTCGGTTTTAATTCAGAATATAGTAAAATATTATAAGAAAATGTAATATCTAAGAATTATCTCAAGTTTCTGTGGAAGTTAAGGTAATAATTTACTAAGTCAAACCTAAGTTATGTAACTAATGGAAAAGCGGGTAAGAGAAAATCCAGTCAAAAGGAAATGGGGCGAGGCATTTGATTTCCCTCATATAACACTATCTGCACAATTTTTACATATGAAAACAATCTTTATATTGCATGCTTGTTTATTACAAGCACACAAAAGAAGAAATCACCCTTTATGTGGTCATCTCTTTCCTTAAGTCGATACTGACTACTTGACTAGCAGAGGTGAAAAGAGACAAAATGTAGTCAATGAAAATCTTTGAGTGTTAGGTCTAAGTCTGTGGTCTTCATATAAATTCACAAAATGCTTTTGCCTTTTGTCTACCACGTTTAGCTAGATGTAAATGCAATCACAGACAATCTGCGAAAGGTTTGGGACAAAGCATCAGTCGATTAGTAATGTGAAGATAAACAGTTTTTCGACATATTCGCGCGTTTCTTGTGATGTATTTCATTCGTCTGTATCATAAAATATTGCAGAAGTTGCAGTTCTTGTAAGTAATCTTTATAGTACATTCTAGATAATGATATTGAGTATTTTAGTTAATATACAAATTCACTAACATCTTTACAAAAATAATTCTTGGAAACATTATATACATTTCTGACTTGGGGTCTGCCCTTTCCTGTCACTGACTTAATGGCACTTATATTGTTCTTATACAGTTTTCAGAGCAGAATTATAATATACAACACTAGACATCCGGCATGCTCCAAGTCTTCATGCAATAAGTTTGTTATTAATAGAGTAATCTTGAGCAATAACCAAAAAATACATTCATTTATACAGTAACATAAGATTGTTCTATTTCCTGTAATCAGGACACTTGTATAGACATGTCTGGTTCAGCTACTCAGATAGTTACTTTTTGAAGTTACTCTGCTTTTATTTAATGTCTCATATCATTAAATTATCAAGTAGCAAGTCACAAAACTTGATAGCTACTATTAAAAACAGTGTACTCCGCTAACAAAATATATAATATTGTAGGCTCTGGTAATTCAAAAATATCCACGATGTTTTGGCTCTGAAATGATTCCTTATAACACAGACATTACAGTTTGATAAGGATGACCTCAGTGGTGGATATTTTAAAACTAGGTGTTTATAGCTGTGCCAGACATATCTGCACAAATAATTAAAACCATATTTCACAAATGATGGCAGAGATGCAACTTTCGTTAGCAGCTTAGCACATGATCTAGTGTAAAAGAACGACGTAAAGTCACTGTTATGGTTATGTGGTAAACAGTCTGCGATGTATTTCTGTGCACATCACCTTTTATGACCATTAGTGCTCATTCTTTAAATAAAACTGGCGATTATAAACTCCAGGTCCTTAGCAGAGGACTAGTTCCGATACCTCTGCTAACTACAACAGTTTATATCGTATAGAAAAACACATAGGCTATGGTTTTTATTTCAGCTGTACTTAGAAACTCATTCCAAATTCGTCGTAAATCAGGCTAAATGGCAAACACTCTTTAGGCATACAGGTAAATAACTTTTCTTAAGTACATCAACTTGTATACTAAAACATTGTTTTTTGTAATAGCTTCACTAATAATAGTTAAAAATATAATGTTTATATAACAATAAATTCCTTTTTATTTACTTATTAATAAAATGATAATAAAACGCTGCTTTGATATGAAAACCTCTTTAATGTGCTATATGTTTTTTTAATTCTTGGGAATATTAAAATGTGATGAAGAAATTTAGAAGAAAATATCCTGGACAATAATCATAAATGAGATTAATTCTGACATTATTTTTTATACTAACAGACAAAACTGAGTACCTCCATTAAGAAAATACAGTAGTACGGGTTGGGCGTAAAAGTATTTTTAACTTAGTTCGATACTTTTAGGCAATTTTTTTTAGCAGTTCTAGAATGGGGAGAACCAATTTTCCAAGAGATGTACAATACTGCTAAAACACATAGCCACATTTCAGTATTTTGATTTTTGACATGGTCGCCCGGTTCCAGGTCGCGCTGCACAGTGTGCTGTGCTGTACGTCCTCCTCAGCAGACTGTCACCGTTATTTTCTCCTCTTCAATGGCTTCGCCCAACATTCTGGAATCAAAACACAAACGATTATTAGTTCAAATGAGAGGTCATCGTTCTAACTGTAAGCACTGTACTAATGTAAACCTTGGTATTTTGTGCTTGGTGTTTTACAGCATTATGTTAAATAAAAACAGAACAGAATTGCTTCAACTGTTATGTCTACAAGTAAAATCTATAACACTAAGTTACTATCTAATCTGGTTTTAAGCGTAATAAACTAAAATGAAGCTTAGTTTTGTTAAATATTTCTGATTAAATCTATGTATTTGAGAATCTGGCTTACTCAGGGGAAGTCTAGGGGAAGTGCAGAATATAATTGTTAGACAAATGTGATTATATTTTGTATTAAATAGGTTCTAAGTTTGTGACGAAACGGTGAGTTTCATAATAATTCTTGATTTTGAGAAATGCATCATGACATATACCTAAATATAAAAAATTAACCAAGTATCGTATTTTTCACTTTTCACTATTATATTTGTGTATGGGATAATGTAAAGCGTTGACAATATCCAAGTGAGTTGTGTCCTTTAAATTTATAAGACGTCGAATATTGAAATCCGTTAATGACAACTGAGTCCAAAAAGTCATAAAAATGTATCTTCAGACAGCTTCGAACGACAAAGGAAAATTGTGCTTAAACAAAATTTATACATCAGTTGACATTATACGAGGATGTGCCACAAATCGTGCTGATTTTCATTACCACTTCACTGAAAATAAAAATAAACAAATCGCTTCGCATCAGTTATGTAAAAAAGGTTTAAAGCTTCTGATTCATAACACTGAACAGCAATTCCACGTATTGTTTGAAAGGGCAGGGGAATGGACAATTCTTGCCTTAAATGACCTATTACTCTACTTATACTGAATTGTGATGGGAGCAAATCTAAAGATAGTGAGAACTATATGACTGTTTTACATTAGATTTCTTCACAATTATTAGTCAGTCAATAAGTAATGCCTCCTATTTTTTCTCTCTTTTAATTTGCAAGAAAATTAAACTTTGATTACACAGCATGAAAGCCACAACATTGAGCATTATATTGTCACTTTTCTATGTAATCCCCGTCCTTTTCCACAGTTGTAGTCCACTTTTTAACGAGAGCATGTATTCCTGCGCGGTAAAACGCACGGTCTAGCTTCCGAAGCTATTGACGCACAGATGTTTTCACAGATAAAAGTGAATCCCACGATGAGCTTTCTTTAGCGGCTCAAACAGATGGAAGTCTGATGGTGTTAAGTCAGGGCTGTGTGGGGGGTGAGGCAAGACTACCCATCCAATTTTCACAATCTCTTCAGTGGTGTGACGACTGGTGTGTGGTTTTGCATTGTCATGCAAAAGCAGAACATCCGCCATGCTTTTTGTTGTGCGAACACGCTAAAGACGTGCTTTAAGTTTTTTTTTTTTTTTGTGCCCACCCTTACTCCCGGAGTGCCAAGCAATTAAGCCTAAACCTCCGGTCAGACCAAATTTTGGTAACCATATGTGATGTGCCCTTATGTACATCCGTAGGGGATGTTGATGGTGTGACGTGTTTGGGCTGAGTACTTGTGTCTTTGTACTTTGGCGCAGGATGGACCTAAGTGCGGATAGGTCTTATCTGCAATATCTCCCCGAGTGTGTTTCTTTTTCAGTGACATGTAGTTATGTATTCTAGAGATTTGTAGTGCGTGTGTCTGTTTGAGGGGATTATTGACCAGTCCGGCATTCGCCTAAGAACGAGGGAAACCCCTCAAAAACCTCGTTCGGACTGGAGCAGTGGCCAAATGACCGTCTACTTCGGTGTGTTAATTTACTATAGACTTTTCGAGAAGTGCTGTTTTTGCAAAGGTTTTAAGTGCTGGGAAGGTGATTTTACGCGTCCAGAACGTGAGGTCCAGTGCCCAGGCTTCCTCTTCTGCCCTAGCGGCTTCGTGGAGGAGTAGTCGAGCTTCTCGATATCGAGGACAAGTATACAGCATATGATACATGGTGTCTGGTTCGCTGTCCTCACAAGCGCATAGATCGTCGTCTGTGAGATTGAAACGGATTAAGTTGGCGGCAAAGTTGCCGTGGCCAGTTAATACCTGTGTGACGAAGTGGTCCAATTTAATCCATAGTATTTTAAGTCTATTTCTGATATTTGGGAAAAAGTCACGAGTGATTCTACCATTTTGGGCAACTACCCATTTTTGCTGCCAAATATATATTAACTGTGAGTGAATGCGTTCATAAAGATGTGATCGATCTAAGCTCTCAAATTCCCTTGGTCCGATTTGAAGTGCACCTAATTGGAAATTAATTTGCTTCCGCACTTTGTACCTGGCTATCCGTTCCTCAAGCAGGAGATCAAGAGGAAGGACACCAGCTATGACTGGTAGAGCATCATTCGAAACAGTGGAGTAGGCTTTAGTCATTCGCAAGAGAGAATGTCGCTGGGCAGATTTGAGTTTACGGATGTGATGTGTGTTAAGTTTAGTGGCCCAAGCGTTTGCAGCATACGAGACTATAGCCTCAAAAATAGCAGAGTAAAGTATACGGTAGTTAGCGAATTTGTATCCCCACTGCTGTCCAGAAAGTCTGGCTAGGGCCTGAAATAGGTTGTTAGCTGTAGCACTGATTCTTTGAATATGAGCGGTGAATTTATTACCTTCTTGTAAGGTTATACCCAAATACTTTGTTTCTCGAACATATGGGATCCGGTCTTGTCCTATCCTGATGATTGGAGGGTGATTTCCTATTTTCCCCTTGAGGAGCATTGAATTTGTTTTAGTTTTAGAAATCTTTAGCTTTGCTTTGTGGGATCAAGTTTCCAGAATTGTTAGTGCCCTATTAGCTTTGCGTTCGAGATCTGTTCTGGACTCACCTTCGATAATAATTACAGCGTCGTCGGCATAGGCTAGGACGTCAGCGCCTTGAGTCTGTTCAAGTTGTCTGAGGGCTTCATCAAACACCAGGTTCCAGACCTTGGGTCCCAATACTGAGCCTTGGGGACACACTTTGTGAATGAATGAAGGTTATCCCTTAGCGTTATTCGTCTGGACCGAAAGTAGTCACTGAGGACGGCATATATGTTCTGTGGACAGTTTATATTACGAAATCTCTCCAGGGCGTGTGGCCACCAGACGTTGTCAAATGCGCCTTCTATATATACGAAGATGGTAAGCACGTATTTAGAGTTAGATATGGTTACTATTTGCTGGAGCAGTGAAGCTGCATCCTCAGTACATCTTCCAGGGCGGAATCCAAATTGCCTGGGCGAGTATGATTCTTCTAGAGAAGTGTCTATTTTGGAAGCTATGAGATGTTCAAAGATCTTTCCCATGACAGGGAGAAGACAGATTGGTCTATACGACTTGGCCAGAGATGGATCTTTGGTGTCGTTTTTCAGAATAATTTTGAGTAGTCCCATTTTCCAGGCGTTGGGAAATATACCAAGGCTAAGGCACGCATTGTATATCTGGAGAAGTTTCTCTTTAAGGAGCGGACCTCCTTTCTTAATGAATTCTGGGTGGATTTCATCAATGCCGGGGGCTGTTCGATTTCTGGTTAGGTCTATAGCTATTTAAAGATCTGTTGTATCGAAAGGGGTGACGTTGTGCTCATTCTGGTATGGTCTTCGCGCAGCCCTGCGGAGTATATGCTGTTCTAGAGTTTCCCCTACATCGGAATCATCGGGGACCAGGGCGTCTGTCAGAGTGGTGGCCACAGTGTCCCACGTATCGGCAATCGTGCCATCTGGAGTACGGAGACTATGGATGACTGTGCGCGGGTGCAGTTTTTTCGTCATAAGTTTATAGGCAAGCCCCCATGAGTTGAGGACACTTTGCTCTGTGACAAAGTTCCGCCAGCTTTCTACTTTCGCGAGATAAATCGCTCGTGAGTATTCTCTACGTGATTGAGCGTATTCTGCGTAATATCTGTCCCGGTTAGGCTGTTCGCGAGCTCTGTTGGCCTTTTGGAAATTTCGCCTTTTCCTGTTAGTGTCTCGCCTGAATTGATCAAGAGCATCGCTCCACCAAGGGACAGCTTTCTTTCCTGGGAGTGTCATAGGAATACTTTTTCGTGCTGCTTGGGAAACGGCAGCTGTGAGTTGATGCACCTGATGAATTACTTCCATAGTGGAGTTTAGGGGAGAGTTGAGAGGAGTTAGGTTAGTTTCTACGTTATTATAGAAAGCTTGCCAGTCTGCATTTTTGAGAATATAGCGCCTGGCATGTCGTATTGTATTTACAATAGTATCTTCAATAACTATTTCTAGAACATTATGTGCACTGGTCCCGATTTCTGGCTTAATGGTCCATTGAACATTGCGGCGGCACATGTCTCGCGAGATTAGCGAGACATCGATGTGCGATTGGCCTAGCCTAGTTTGGAAGGTGGGTTCAATATTCTGTCCATTGAGTGTAAACCAGTCCATTTCCGCAAGGAGCTCCTCCATAAGCTCTCCGTTATGGTCCGTGTAAGGGACACCCCATAAGGGGGATTTGCCATTCGCATCAATACCGACAACAATGTTGGCTTGCGATCTTCCTATTTCCCTTAGCTTGTTTAAGACTGGATCAGGGGGTTCAGCGGGTTGGAGGTACGCACTAACTAGCGTAAATTCGCCGATGACAGTAGCTATTTTGACGCACGTTAAATGGGGGATAGAATAGTGAGTTTGCTTAAGGCACTCAATTTCCGGGTTTAGGATTACTATTCCCGTCCACGGGTATTCGTCAGGGGAATTTCCCGTGATTATTTGATGACAACAGCTAAATCCAGTGATTTTATTCCCGTGGTATGCGTACGGTTCTTGTAAAAGAAGGATATCTACGTTGTGTGTGTGAGCTTCCGCGCGAATTTGGTCAGTGACTACTCTGGCCCTGTCAGTGTTGATTTGCCAGATCTTGATTGTTTTCTCAGCCATCGCCGTAGTCAGTCATTTCCTTAAGTCTTCTAATCGCGGTTTCCCGCGAGGGACAAAGTGGGTCAGTCGTTGAGTGTCGAGCGTCCTTTTTATAGCGGGTGCACAGAGTGCAAGTAGGGGGTCAATCTGTTTGCGAGGGCAGTCTGTGTACCTGTGCCCCTGTTTGGCACAGTAGCCACACGTCTCAGCGTCCGCTCTACAGACCTTGGCAGTGTGTCCAAGATTGTGGCACCGATAACATCTCGCTGGTACAGAATGGTCTTCCACACGACAACTGTGGAAGCCTAGGAATATTCTGCCCTTTTCAATTAGTGAGTGTCGGACTGCATGGTGTGTTTCAAAGACCCAATGGTCTCGGTCAGTGAACTTCCCGAGTTTGAATCGGAAAGCCACTATGTCATCAATTATTTTAAGGTCAGGATGTTCTGGCAACGAGTTGCTGATTGCCCGTTTTAGATCTGCTTCAGTTTTTCCGCGAGGAACGTTTTTAATAATGATTTTGGGTCTTCTATTCTGAGGTTGCATGGTACGGTAGCCCTTGTCCTTTAGAGATTTACAAGTCATTATTTTCTGCACCTGGTCTAAGGAGGTCGTCTCCAAGATCAGTCTGGGTCCCCTGGCTTGTCTGAGGCCAACGATCTTCCAATCTTCTGCTGTGGGGTCGTCGATGTCTTTGAGGAAGGAATTTTTTACATCGTCAGCAGTCTTCAGTGTGGGGTCTGCGTTTTCGATTAGTACTACATGTTTTTCCTTCCTAGGAGAGGGTGATGGATTTGCTATGACTTGCTTCTGAGGATTGGCGAGAAGCGCCCTGTTGTAAGTTAATGGAGGGTTAGTCGTCTTAAGTATTTTGTTTTCACTTCTTAATTCAGCTATTTCTGCAATAAGGTCCTGTTGCAGTCGAGCAATTCGACCCAGTGATGTGAGGACCTTCTTCCTATCGCGGGAATCCTTGGAGAAGAGCATCAGGGTGCTGATTTCCACTAGGATGTCTAGCACACTTCGTTCGTCTCCCTCCTCCTGAGGGAAGGTTGATAGGTCGAAATCAGGATTGTCAGGCATATGAGACGAGATAGCGCTGGTTACAGTGTGAGCATCGTCTTCCCTATCCCCGCGTTTACTTTGGGTCTGTCGAGGGGCTCGCTGTGAAGCAACTGCTGCTTGCTTTTTTGCCTTTCCGTTAGTCTTGCAGTCCATTTATTTGCATTGAGTCTTTTCATTAGTGATGTTTTGGGTTTTTGTTTGGCGGGTTTCCAAGCCGCGAGATGAAGGTTGGCGAGGGTTTTTGAGGGTGCTGACATATTGTAAGGAATTTATTGTGCAACCCTGTTCCAAAAAATCAACCAGAACCACACCCTCTGCGTCCCAAAACACGGTCGCCATCACTTTCCCTGCCGACGGCACAGTTTTGAATTTTTTCTTCCTCGGTGAGGTTATGCGATGCCATTCCATAGACTGTCTCTTTGATTCTGGTTCAAAAAAATTAACCCACGTTTCATCTCCAGTCACAATTTTGTGCAGGAACTCCTCTCCCTGCAAATTGAAGCGCTGCAAGTGTTGGAGGCTATTGTTTTTCGTGACTCCTTATTCTGGTCGGTTAACATTCGGGGTACCCACCGTGAAAGAGACTGAACGCTGTCTTATACGGACTTCGATGTCAGCCATTTTGCAACAGGCAGCAGTGCTGCCACCGCTTGACGTAGGAAGTTGCTATTGCAGTGGAGTGTAGAAGAAGGTTTGAGGAATTTCGCCAAATTCAAATTATTCACATAACTAACTTGGTTCAGGAGAAGAAGAAAAAAAATCTGATGTGAAAGTCACATAACTTCCTCTGCCCAAATAAAAGTTAGCAGTATTCACATATCCTTGTACAGAATTGCAAGACACAATTTTACGCTAATTATCCTATAAATACCTCTTCTTTCAATGATGCGACTAAAAGCGCAGTCTATATAACAAACTTTAAAAAAAAACAAATAACTGCAGACGTTTATTGAACTTTCTGCGGTAAAATATAATTTCCGAAATTTATCGAATATTTCCCTCAGATACATCTTTACTCTATGCATGGCCAACAATACATCTTTCTCACTTCACATTCTTATATAAAATAAGAAGCCGAATTCAGTTGTTCATCACGTAAGACAAACTTTCTACAAACAGTGGGTGAACAGTGGGTGGCTTGTAACTACCCTCAGAGAATTTTCTCGAAAAAATGTTTCAAATAAAAGTTTTAGCTCTTAGTATAAGCAACCTATGTGCAAAATTTAAAGAAAATCGTTAGAGCCGTTTTCGAGAAAATCGCGAAAAACGAAAATTTCTTCATGTAAAGTCCCCTTAAAAATAAGAGAAAATAGTCGCCAATCTTATCCTCACATCTTCAGAAGGTACCTGACCCAAATACGAAATTTTGTTTTCATACGATTTTCCGTTTTGGAGCTAGCTTGTTCACAGATATTTTTCACACAGACACACAGACACACAGACACACAGACACACAGACATGTTTCCAAAAATAGTATTTTTGGATTCAGGGGGCCTTGAAACGTGTATATATGCTAAAAACTCAACTTCGAATTTTGGGGTCGAAAACAATACTTCCTCTACCTATAGTACCTATGGTACGGGCAGAGGAAGTAAAAATAGGAGGCATTACTTATTGACCGACCCTCTATTATTATTATTATTATTATTATTATTAAGTGCCAGTATGGTACTTTATGAGATTGTGTGTGGGGACGAAAAATGTCTGTCCGTCTGTCTGTCTGTCTGTCTGTCCGTCCGTCCGTCCGTCCGTGTGTCTGTACGCGCGATAACTCAAATACGCTTTGTCGAATTTTAATGAAACTTGGTATACACGTTTATAATGTCCATGGGAAGAACCCTATTGATATTGAACCAAATCGGTTCACCGGTGCCGGTGTAATGCCCAATTTAGTGCCTATTTTAATAGATTATGGCGCCTTTCTAATAGAAAGGCGCCATAACTCAAATACGCTGTATCGGATTTCCATGAAACTTGGTATACTCATTTATGACGTTCATGAGAAGTGCCCTAATGAATTTGAACCTAATCTGTTGACCGGTACCGGAGTAAACCCCAATTTAATGTCTACTTTAAAGGCGCAATAACTCAAATACGCTTTATCGTATATTTATGAAACTTCGTATACGCATTTATAATGTCCATGGGAAGACGTCTATTCATAATGGATAAAATCGGTTGACCTGTTTCGGAGTAATGATCAATTTAGTGCCTATTTTATGGTAATATTCGTATTCGAAAGAATTTATAAAAAAAATGAAAATCAGTTATCTTGACAACATAGCCTATTGTTTTCCTGTGATCTTATAAGGCCTTGGAAATTAAAATACAGGTAGCTTTGACAAAAAAACACTATTGATTTACATGCGCTTATCCAACTAGACCGTTAAAAGGACCCAGGTGGCCGAGATGGTAGACCTTTCTTCTTCGGTAAGCCCAGCTTAATGAATAAATCTGGAGCTTTACTTGGAAATCAATTAAAAAAAAAAAAAAAAAAAAAAAAAACATATTCTGCATATCATAATTGCAGTCATAACTGATTAAACAAAAACATACTGGCACTTTGTTACATCAGTTTACCTGATTTTGTTACATGTTAAATACTGGTATAAAGTTGTAAAACTAAATAAATTAACTCTCCATAGATGAGCATAATTGGGCACACGAACAAAGAGTGAACACTGCAAATTACTAGCTAATTTTCAAGACATTTTCAAGGTTGTATGTTGAGTTTTTGCCTGCAGTTACATAAACATATTGTGCAGTGACTTGACTATTAAAATATTCAGGAATTATTCTGCTGGATGTGATATCACTGGCATATCCAGAGGTGAGATAATCACACTCGTTATAAAAAGTTGGGCTTATATAACATGTTCAGCTAAAGAATAGCACAAAGAAATTTGAAAGAATATGAAAATAGCCTTATTTAACTTGTTTCTAATTACATAGATATACAAGAGTTATGTATTTTGTACCTGAATAAATGGCGTGAGTATTATATATTGGGGACAATTTTTTGAAAAAATTATGATTGCAGAATTACAATTTCCTTGTAAAACGGATTGCAGAATAGTATCCAGGAAAATGTCTTTGTTAATATATAGTAACGTACTTACTGTACTTAGAAATTTGAATTAAATACTAGCCTCATAAGAAAAATCTGATGTGAAACACATAACTTCCTCTGCCCAAAAAATGTTTTGCCTCTTATTGTAATACATGTATACGGTTATAATTGCTGATTGATTATCAAATTCTAAAGGAATTCTTCATTTAAATTGGTTGTAAAAATGAAGAGAATGTAATTACCACATCGTATCTCCGAAGGATACACAATCCAAATAAAATCTGATTATTGCACTAGCATAACTTTCTTTACCCAAAGCATGGGAAATAAAGAATGTATATGTATATTCCGCCACTGTACTAGTAACTGGAGGACTGTTGAAGACGTTGTGTTGCTAAATACGAAAAATTCATGTTATAATATTAATTATGAACTTTTATTAATAACATATAAGGCACGATTCATTCATACATACATATAATAGAATACAGTTTCTCGTAGTGTTAATACAATGTTCTAATGGTAGTGTAACTGTCACTCTTCCACAGTTGACTAAAATGGTTCAAGTTCTTTCTTTTTTCATATTCAAGTAGTCAAACTTACATGATTATTGTTCATTTGTCTTCTGGTTCCTTTATCAGAAATGCTGTGTTACCATTCTTAAATTTTAACATTCGTTGTGCCTTGATTTACTTGTCTTCTTCGTATCCAGCTTATCAACGTCGCACAAGTCAAATCACAATAATAGTACTGTCCGTGCATTTAGACGTGAACACTGTAGACACAATGCGCAGTGGTATCAGTCTCACGTAATCCATACTAGCAACACACTCCCCTTCCGTCCCGCCCTATCTCTGCGGTGCATGCAAGTGTTCACGTCTAAATGCACAGGCAGTACAGTGGCAGAAAATACATATACATTCTTAATAAGCGTGTACCAGTGGAAAATATCTATAGGTTTCATAATGAAGTTTATCAATGAATGGGAAATAAACCTTCTCACTTACCATTCTGATAGAGAACAAGAGGTTTCATCTGATGCAAAGTTTGATTGTTCACCAAGCAAGACTTAAGTTTTTTACAAACTACCCGTCAGAGAATTTCCGTGAAAAAAATGTTTCAAATAAAAGTATTAATTCTTAGTATAAGCATCTCATGTACATTTAAACAAAATCGTAAAATCGGTCTTCGTGAAAATCGCAAATAACGAAATTTTCTTTATGTAAAGTGGCATTAGGCCTAAAAGTAAGCGAAAGTTGTTGCAAATCTTCGTGTAACATCCCTAGCAGATATGTAACCCAAATACAGAATTTTATTTTCATACGTTTTTTCGTTCTGGAGGTAAGTTGTACACAGGCACACTCAGAGACACACGCACAAACACGTTTCTGGTAATAGTACTTCTGATTCAGGGGACCTCAAAACGTGTATTTTCGTAAAAAAAACCTCTACTTTGAATTTCGGTGTCGAACACAATACTTCCTCTACCTATATTACCTATGATAAGGGCAGAAATAGTAAAAGAATTTTAAACATATCGTTAGTACTAAAATTGATGGAAACACAGAATCCTTATCTTACAAGCATGCTGTACATTACTGAACGCTTGTTAAATTGCATTGCGATTTCCTACTTTCATCTTATCGTGTATCCAACGTGATCTTTTTGCCCCTAACCTCAACTTTCTCCATAAGAATGGTACGCTATTGAATACCAAACAGCATTTATCGGTGTCTGTAATTTAAAGCTAATAGTCTATTCTTGTTAAAAGATGTTTTATGGCGTAAGAAACTTGATTTATGAGAGTATGACTACGAGCAATGTATTTCTTTAAGTTCAATGTGTAAGCAACGTATATGCTACTAAAAGTAGTATGCTTTATTTGAGATTTTAGAAAAAATTAAACTCGGAAACTAAAACACTTTATTATCCTAAACATTATTGAAGGAAAGTGTTAAATGTAAAAATATCAAGTTTCCTTTCTTTTGTTTTAGTTTATGAACTTGGGATCGAAGAGTCTGGAGCCAGAATAGGATGTAAGTACATATTTTCTTACTTGTAACGAATAAATAAAGGAACATATCATAGGCCTAACATGTTTAACAAGTGCGTGTTAATAAATTAACACTTTCTAAAATGCACAAATCTTTACTCTTGAATGTTAATATTCTACTCTGGAAAATTAATTTAATACAGTACTTAGCATTTAAATTCCTAATGGCCTTAATTATACAGAATGTTCAAACTTTAGTGTCAATGTACGTTAAAGTTGCCCTAAGATAATGTTAATTAAATTTTATTGTGGGAAACAACATCTTAATTGATAAACACAGAAAGTTACTATTCGAGAGAAAATAAACGACGACATAATAGTACATTATGCCACGAGTCTGTAATGGCATAAATTAAGGCACGAGTGTATTAATTGCCATTGTAGGTATGTTGCACACGACTGTTTTGAGATTTTAGATTCATCAAACATACGAGACGGCTGGCTTCGGCGATCAGCTGTTAGCAAGTTCTCGTCTTTTGCGATGGATGACAGGTGATGACGTTCGTGGAACTCGAAGATTCACTTGGTATTTTAACCTCAAACATCGGACTTTGAAACACGAAATGAACTCAATTTAGTATAGGGTAAGGTGGTACATTTTCGAACATGATACAATTCTGAACGGACTAAGATTTTTATCCACTTTTGGGTTTCAAATGTTAGCCAACCTGTTTTTAATTATATAGCGTCCATACTGATTGTTTTGTTGACCTGCATACGCGAGAATGATGTTTTGAGTTGGCTCATTCGGCCATAAAATATTATTTTCCAATCGAAGGTAAGAACTCCATGCTTGAAAAATGGCACGTTATAAAATTGCTTATAATTCCACGTTGTGGTACTGGAATATATTGTTGAGGACCAATTTTTAACTCATACGAACAAATTGCATGGTCTTTAATACGTATGTCATTGGCACAACAATAGTCATTCGTGAGCGGAATTTCAACAATGTAGTAATTTACAAAAACTAGCTCGAGGTACAAATACGAACACATTTTAGGTACAATTTCGAACAGTAGCTAACTATCGAACCCGAACCCGCCATCGCTCGCTTAAGTCTAGCATGGAAAAGCTGTTTTGCTATCACAGCATTCTGCATGTTTATTATTATTAACTGTGCAAGTCAAATATAAAAGGATGGCATTGATACATCTTTCAACAGCGGTATTATTTCACCGAAGAGTTATGAACTACACTTCCTCTGCAATGTTATTACATCTCAGCAATTTATGCAATACAGAATAGCATGCAGCTGTTAAGTATTTTTTATTATTGCTCTTGATGTTATGACAGACCGCTTGTACGGTCTAGTGGTTCCTGACTACGGGTTCGATCCCCGGTACCTCCTTGAATTTTTCTGAGAGAGGGTGATCTGGAACGGGGTGCATTCAGCCTCCTGACACCAACCGAAGATCTATTTCATAAAGAAGTAGCGGCTCCGGTTCAGTAAGCCATCAATAACTGTCGTAGGAGTCGGCATACTGACCATATGCCCCAATCCGGTCAACTGCCTATTCAAAACGCGACACTTCATTATTACGCTCATATTATTGATAAATAATGATAATAAAAAAAAAATATTTGGAAGAAAGCACTTCCTTCGTTGAAAATGCCACTGTTCGAAATAGTACCCACAGGTGTTTAGAATTGTACCTACTGCGGTACATTTTCGAACGATATTTTGAAAATGAAAGATTGATTGCCATGACCAATATTACAGCTGTATGACTTTGATATTTTTGTGAAGGGTCAACTACATTGCTAACTTTGTGATTACAATACAGTTGAACTTGTCTTATGTTTATTGAGTTCATAAAATAAGAATATTTGTTAAGTGTTCGAAAACGTACCACCTTACCCTACTATTAAAATTAACACGAACAGAGCTTATTATGCAGAAGTTTATTATGCAGTTTGATTTGCTTCTCTCAAGGTTTTAAAATTATTCGACATAAATCGATACCACAACTGTATTACAATGAAATGTTATATTTTAATGGATATTAATATGATACTGCTAAGTCACATGTAATAAACGTAGGCATATTACAGCATGGTCGAACAAAGTCATTATAAGGTCACAATTCCTTGGAGTTGAGCTTTCTAGGTCCTAACACCATAGTTCCTACACTAAAATGAGGAACATTATTTATATCTTATTAAATGACTGAAAAATTAATTACTTATTTCCCTATGTGTTCTTTCAAATTATTGCATTAAGCAAAATGATACTTGATTGTCGTTATAACACTAAAAAAACCTTTTCTTTGCAATGCTTAAATAGGCCTTATATTTTCCATCTCATTTTCATAAACAATTAACACAAATTTCCTTGAGATACATGTATTATATATTCCTTATCTTCCTAATCATAAAGCCTAATTTTTTAGTGTCAGATTCTCTGTTGTTTTTTATAATATCTGACTGGATTTCTGTGAATTGTGTCAATTTAAAATAGTCCGCCTATATTTGTTAGTCTAGTTTTAATGCAGTAGGCCTTTAACTAATGTTAATCATATAAGTTACAATTTTGCCATTGTTTGTTATTATAAATACAAAATGGTTATTTTTAGACAGTTTCGAACAAAATGGAGAATGGATGTTATGAATTGTAATAAACTTGTGAACGGATGTTCAGACAGAGTATGGAGATAGCAACGCTAGGATTATGCATGGATATTTTATTATACATGTTACTGCATATGTAATTTGGAAGCACATGCGTAGGGTAAGCGCTTGGACAGTAGGCTGTCGTCTCTGTGGCTCTGGTTAGTCCAGGTAAGGCGTGGGCATTTGAGGCAACAACTTAGATGCTGCTGCTTAGATGATTAAAATTATTAAATGCCAACGTTGCTGAACTACTATGGAATTCATTTTCCGTATAATATTAGGCCTGTAATGCTGATTTCTGTAAGCGTAATATTCACTTTATTTCCAGGATAAATCTTAACGTACCGAGACATATTGGCTTATTCATAAGCCACTAAACTCCATGGCGCTACATCCCTAGAGGGATTTGGCCTACCACCCGACCGCTGCGTCATCTCCCGTAGGCAGATGGCAGGATTGGGGGCATGTGGTCAGCATGCCGACACCCACGGCCGTTAATGGTGGTTTTCTGGACCGGAGCCGCTACTTCTCTATAAAGTAGCTCCTCAATTTGGAATCACGAGGCTGAGTGCACCCCTACCAGACCTCTCTGCCTCAGAAAAATCCGAGGAGGTACCAGGAATCGAACCCGGGCCGACGGATCTGTAGTCAGCGACGCTAACCACAAGACCACGCCGGCGGACATTCATAAGCCACTGCCGACCTGATTAGAATATAAAGAAAAGAAGACGTGTCTTTATAACTTTTATAGGAGGTGTTAAAGCAAATTCGATAAAAATTAAGTGAATCAGGTCTATGATTGACTGGTTTCAGACTCATTCTTACATGTCGTTGATCCAAATGCTAAAGATATTTAGGTACATGTGCTAAATAGTCATCTTATTTCCATAATTTTATTCATGTTCAATTTGTATTAATTTATTATACATAATCGGTAGAAACAACTAGTCCAGCCCATTATGGCTACACACGTGCCGACTAACACAATGTAACTTGAGTATCACTTGTGCTACCGTGTAGTTGCGCGTGCCGAGCTTAATCCAACCAGCCAACGTAATCAACCTTTACATTTAAATATGTTTTCAAGAAGTTCTAGAGTAAGTCTGAAATATTCGATCACAGCGAAGGAAGGCTTTCTAGACGAAATAACTTTAACAACATTGGATCTTGGAGACAGAAAATATAGAATTATTACGGTCAGAGAGACCGAACTTGATACAGATAGTCTTTAATAACAAAACGTGCTGGATGTTGAACACCCTCGCTTTCATACCCTTTTCCTGTACATCGGATTGGTAGGCTAATTACTACACTTATGTCTGCTATTCTCACTGCAATGAGGAGTTCGATCAGATGAGATTTGTCTTTGCTTGCGGGAATACTTTGAGACAATAAGCATACATATTTGCCTCATCATACAAACTGGAACCCAGTACTTCTTATTATGGGCCTAACAATGGCTATATTACAATTGCTATTAAATTTAAGTGTTGTATATATTCTAAACAGTTTGTTCTCTTTTCAATTTTATATTTTTCATTACACTAAAATAAAACATTAATCATCCTTTGTAAACATTATAAAGACATAACCTCGATAGCATAAATTCACACTGGTGAAACGCGAGGGTGAATGCAAGGTAGTTCAGATGGGGAACTTGGGAACTATCATTCCCCTCTCTTTCGCTATTTTACGCAAGATATCTTCAATAATACATTTCAGCAAACAATACTTGAATAACTGGATATTTATTAACTGATCATGTTCTGTTCAGAGAAAACACCCACATTGATTATGTCATGAATGCCTTTTAATAGTAAATTGTCTCAATATAAAATGATATTCAAATACTTAAATTTCAATACAATTTATTTTATCACACAAAATTTGTGAACTAGTCATTATAAATGAAACTTGTGTCTTGGAATCTCCTAGATAAATGAATTTTGTAATTAATAGTGATCAAGGAATAACATATAAATAAATGATGAGGATGTCTATAAATAATATAATATGACTTTAAAAGACCGTAAGGATTAGCAGGATGGAGGAGTATAATAAATTTCTGCACAAAATAACTATTTCGATTACCAAAGTGGATACGCCAATACTATAGTAGGGCTGTTTTAAGTTGGCACAGAATACAGCAGGTAGCTGAAAGTTACTCACTCCACTACCCCCCACTGGCAGAGTGGTAGAGAAAGTTGTGGGGTAATACAGAAATTTGTAGTCCAAGTATTTCCAGATGTCATTCAGTTGTTTTAAAAGCAGACGTGGCGGCTTGTTATTGTGAAGAGTGTTGTACTAAATATTTATTTATTTTATACTAGCTGAAAAGGCCCGGCGTCGCCCGGGCTTTGTATTTTTTAATTTGAAATTAACTTATGGAGAACTTTCGATTTTGAAACTCTAGGTCCTTATATAATATGTATGTAGAACTTGAAATGAAGAAAAAGATTTATCACACTCAAACTATTCCATCAGAAAACGCTAGATACAGCTTTTTATGGTTCATAGAGGATGTCGAATGCTGCATTCCGTTGCTTCTACACATCATGCTTGGGAGGGGTTGAAATAAGAAGAAACATAAATTACAAAAGATTGTACTGACTTGACGGAAAATTTTACTTCTCATTCTCATGTTACCATACAATCGTTTCGGGGCTGAAATAAAAGAGAAATGAGAAACTTTCATACTTTCCTCCCCTAAAACCCGGGACATAATATACTGCGAGCATAGGACTCAAAATGTCCCATCCCATGTTAGGGCCTATGATAAACATCCCTATTTCTCAGCTAATACAAAGCCTACAGCTATGGATAACGTATCAGCGGAAAGGATTATTTACAGACTTCTGATATAGCATACTCACACACTTAAGTTGTCCCTGAATACGACCTCTTATTCTACATCAAAATGTGAAGTGAGAAAATATTTCTTATGTCCAGGGTAGAGAAAGTTATGTGACTGCATCACAACGTGCTTTATTTTCGTGGATTTTATACTTCAAGAATTATTTTTACAAATGTATTACATCGATAGCATCAAAATTCGTTAAAGTCCAATATTATGTAGTGTCCAAAGCCCCATATGAACTGTGTAAGCAATAAACTTTTGTCTTAACAACTGAATGGGATTTCATTTTTTTAGTATAATATTCTCACAAATTATATAATTTTCAAGGGAAGGAGTGATTTTCTTCAATTTTAATGTTGACCGCGTTACTTCCCGGGCTTAACTGGGTATGTGTGCAAAATTTCGTGTAATTTGGTAAAGAAATGTAGATTTGTATAGGGAACAAACATAAACATACACACTTTCGATTTTATATATTAGATTTCCAAAATGTATTATAATATTCATCTTTATTCGATTTAGCTTTTATTTCGTTTTTTTATTTCATTGACATTCGTAATAATCGTGTTTGGTGTTGGTAAACGAGGAAAACCCTTACAATCAGATGTATGCAATATACATAAATTCTTTGAAGAAGAGTTGGACGCTCTTAAAAACGGAAGGCCGACCATATCAGTGACAAATGTTATTGACAGAACTTCTGCTGCTACTGGTGTTTCTTGAAGAACAGTGTACCGAATATTAGACGAGAAAATAAAATCGGTGGAAAATGGAAATGTTCTACGCACACCTGGAAAAAAGCGACCTGATAGGACTCCTGTGAAGTCTACAATTGATCCATTCAATGCTGCTGCCATACGCCGTGCGATATATGATTAAAACTCATCACGCTTTCTACCGGCATTGGAAAAAATACGCGTAGCACTAACACAAGGAAATCTGTTTAATGGAAGTAAATGGGCGCTGCATAAGATATTAGAACAATTAAAATTCCGATATGTAAGAAATAGCCAGGGACAAAAAATGTCAATGGAAAGATCTGATGTCGTTGTCAAACGGTTCAAATACTTACGGGAACTGAAAGTCTTACGCAATTCTAACCGTCCGATTATTTATTTAGACGAAACGTAGGTTAATATAAACCACACCAAAGGCAAGGTTTGGATGTGTGAAAACTAGGGCTGAAAATCGATTAAAATTTTTAATCGAGTTAACGCTTGACTTTAATCGATTAATCGACTGATTAATCGACAAATAGGTCGGTATTTTAGACGAAACCAAAGTGTACATTTAATATTGTTTTACACGTCTAATAACTACTACACTACAGATAATCAGAAGAAATCCTGAATTAATGAATACCATTATCAGTTAACTAGTGAAAGAATATATACAAAACTTACATTTCCGGTTACTTTTTCAGTCAAGACTTGAGACATACGAGTTTGTTGATATTTGAATGTTCAAGAGACGATCTTAGCTTGTTTACAATAATACCGGTAGCACTAAAAACTCTCTCACTCGGCACTGAGACAAGAGTTTGGTCATTTGATCCATTTCTCGAAACACGTTTTTCAGAATTCGACTAAACCGATTAATCGGAAAATGTAATTGATCGACGATTAAATATTTAATCGATTAATCAGCTCAATTAATCGATTAATCGGTACAACCCTAGTGAAAACCCTGATGGCGAACTTGAACCACCTCTGCGAATGCCCTTAGGAAAAGGACAAAGATTTATAGTGGTGCATGCGGGATCTTAATCTGGTTTTATCCCCAATGCTCTATTATGTTTCAAGTCTAAATCCACCAAGGATTTCCATGAAGAGATGGATGCAACCGTTTTTAAGAACTGGTTTGTTCAAAATTTAATTACTAATATTCCTCCAAATTCTGTAATAGTAATGGATAACGCTAGCTACCATTCGAAAGAACTAAACAAACCTCCAACATCCTCCACGTTAAAGGCAGACATGCAAAAATGGTTAAGTGAACGAGATATCAATTTTGATCCCATGTCAACAAAACCAGTACTGTACAGGGGCGGATCCAGCGAGACATTTGGGGGTGGGGGAACCAAAGTAGAGAGGGAAGTTTTTACTCATAAAAATCAATTATTCCCAGTACACAATTGAAAACAAAATGAACATTTCAGCATTTTCTTACAAAGGTATTTCAAAATAATGAATGTCGTTGCTTTAATTTAAGTACTTGGGTTATGTTCTAATCAATTTTGAATAATTTTTGCTTAATGTTACAAATTTGGGGGGGGGGGGAATTTCCCCCATCCCCCCCCCCCCCCGTGGATCCGCCCCTGGTACTGTATGACATAATTAAATCAGTAAAAGATAAGCACAGGCATTACGAGATAGATACGATAGAGCAACAACATGGGCACACTGTTGTACGTCTACCGCCATACCATTGTGACTTAAACCCTATTGAACTAATATGGGCACAGGTTAAGGGTCACGTGGCAAAAACGAATATTAATTTTAGAATTAGTGACGTAGAAAAACTGTTCAGGGATGCAGTGGAAAAAGTTAATTCAGTGCAGTGGAAAAATGCGTGTGATCATGTAAAAACAATTGAGGAATTTTATTGGGTCAAAGACGGTCTTGTGGACGAGGTGTTGGACAAATTCGTTATAAATTTAGACGATTCAGATTCTGATGAAAGTGACGTAGGATCAGAAGATGAAAATAATCTAGACTCCTCAACTTCACTGACCACCACTGCTTCTTGTAGTTACACGGATGGTGTTTCGCCCCTTCCACCCTCGCCATAGTGGCAGCAGCACATTTTTGGAGCGAGTAACCTTTTACAGTAGTATCTGTTTCTATCTCTTTCTTTCCAATACCTGACTTCTGCCAAACATTTTCTGTCTCTTTATTCTGAACTGTGCCATCTTAAGACAGACCTACTATAGTGTAATACACGAACTCATTAGTCCCAAATAGAATGATGTATTTATTATGTAGGTACTAACACAACGAAGAATTAGGCCAATATGAAATTCATTCAGGAGACTTGAACATTGCCAATAAACCACTCTATAACTGTCCCAACCAAGTATACGAATATGTTATTTGTTGTAATGCTGGAGACATCGATGCTGGAGTAATATACGAACCTAATATAGAAGACCTAGTATGTAATTTCGTCTCTGATATAAGCCACTTAATGCTGTGCTCTATCTAATTTCCTTCGATGCTTGTACCTAGCTTATTTATAAGCTCAGTGTGTTTTGTTAGCCTTTATGTTTTCAGTGACATGTCTGAATGTAAATTCCCAGCACCTGTTAGACGATTTTCCATGTTCTTTCAAGGCTGGGAGATAAGCCTTGGTTATGAACAGCTTACGTAATTAGGAAACACAAGATCAACTACCGCCAACTGTGCTATGCCACATCTCTTCGAATAGAATTGTTGTCATGGGAATATTATACATCTTACCGATATCCTAGATTTACTGCAAGTTATATAAGATAGGAAGGTTATGTTTGCTGGTCTATTGTTTCTATAAATTTATTGAGCGAATTCTTCATATAAATTCATAACCTTATGCAATTTAATTTTTTATGTAACTTACTCTTCAGGTCTCAAGCTACTTACTATCTGGCACTCACGGAATAGTTTTCAATGCAAGTATGCATTATGTTCGGAATTCTACAGAAATTATTTGTTGAAAACAGAACGGAATGTAAAATGAACTTCATTCCCGAAAGCTAGATAAATACGCAGTAATACTAAATGATATTCTTAATATTAATGTACGGTGCATGACACTCAATTTTGGTACAAAGAACACCAGTGTTTGTTTTTCAGTCAACTTAAGTGTTTCGGGAGATTATTGTGTATTTTTAATAATTATGACAAATAGGTGATCTGTCCATCTGACATCACAGTATTAAGTCACATTTCCTACTGATTGGAGTCTTAAATTGTGAAGATAAGAGATAGGCTAGAACTGTCTTTTTTTTAATAACTTTATAATTTGTTTCAATAATATCTGTAAAATATAAACTATTATTGCTGCATACCAATCCCAAAAATTTGTAGATTTTGCTACTCACACACGTTGCGAAAATGAAGGCCCTTTAATCCCACAGAGGAACAGTGGTTCTTGGCTTTACGTTGGAAAACGTTATTGACCACTTTTGTAGAGCATTTCCCAGGATTGATTTGTTTTTTTTTTTCACCCAAACCTCCATATCATTTTAATTACAAGAAACCTTAATTTATGTGATATCACATTACATTCTATTGTTCTCTTTTGTTTCCAGTTCATTTTTTCGTCGAGTTAGCTACTGGGCCAAATTGCGGTGAGTCAATAAAGATGGTGGCATAGAAATAGTGAGTGAAACACTGTCAACTTCCCCATCCTTATTTTAGCACTTCCATATGTATTTTGCGATGTTAAATCTTCGTGAAATATTGAACTTGAAAAAAAACTTGATCGTGTAGAAGGACCTTTTTATGCTGTATGAATAAACTGAGATGTAAAGTTTGAGAAGACTACTTGGACAGATTAATTCAGTTGAAAAGATGTCTAAAGTGAAAAAGGCATTAGCATGGCATACGGCAGTCCGTGCTTATGTGTCATGCAGGATGTTAATTAGCAGGTGTCACTGCCTGGGCATTGACTTGTTTGTTCATAACACCGCTTTGGGCGAGATCCCAATGGCACTTGAGTTGTACATAGAAACACAGAAATGTTTAAAAACAAATAAGATTTTCTTGGTGAAAATATGTTTTTATGCAATTACAAACAGCTCATCTTGAAGAAAGTTGAAATTATTATATAATAATTTTAAAATTTGCTATGTTGTATGTAGCATGCCATTTTTGAAACTGTCAATAGGAAGAAACCGAAATTTTAGATGCCTCCATGATTGTACGGGAGAACCTTTAGGAAATCTGCCCAAACATCCGTTTTGTGCATTACAATAGTCGATTTTGTGATTTTCCGTGATCAGTGAGAACTCCACGAGGACCTTATTGCTTTGCTAAGATCTTAACAAAACTCAAGCAAGATAAGTATGTATTTATAAATAAATATACGGAGAACTCAAATGTCTTAGTCTATTGAAATATTAGTTCTTATTATTAATGCCGGGATACGTCATGCGTAAAAATAGTACGTTCAAGGGATTCAAATCTGCATGTACGACGATAAAACAAATTTTAAGCGAATTTTACACCGTTTATATGTAAATTCATATAACGCGATAGAAAGGATAGGTAATAGAAGAAGAGTCCTTTTTGAAAAACCAAACACTATTGCTTAAAACCAACAACCTGTAACCCGACCTTACACAAACAGGTTCTGTGGTGACGTAACTCTGAAGCTACTAAGAGGTCGCATACTAATGGAGGTCATGATGAACTTCTAGATGGAAATTAATAATAATAAGAATAATCGTTTCTTTAATCTGAGAGAGTTAAGGCTTTAAGGTCTACAACAAATCAAATTATTAATAATAATAACTAATAATAATAATTTATAACAACACCTACGAAAGATTCCGTTTGACGATTATTACTTCTAGGCCTATACGATATTAATTTATCCATCTAAGAACATGAAGGATTAATATTATGGTTTAAGTTAGCTCTTATATTACAGAAAAGTGATATTTCATTTTCTGCCGTTGTAACGTCCGCGCCCTTTACAGCTCCATTTATCAAATTATGTAATGTTTTATGTAATTTTGTTGTCATTTAGTACTGTTAACAAAATATAAAGATCGCGATTTGAGGCAGTAGACTAAACCTGATGGACACTTATATGTTGAGATACATTTTCTAACCGAATTTTGAATACTTACCGTGTTGTCAAACAGTTAGCGACAGATAATTGAAGTTGGGAGGTCGAGGGTTCAAATCCCGGTGACAGCCATGATCCTTCTTGCCCCTTCATTCACGATTTTAATTTATTTTCAGTCTTTCTTCTTCCCTAAGCCACATACCTATTGGATAGTGCATATACCTGCCTGGGCACAGGCTTGCCTCGTCCCTTCCCTAATAATTAATAATTTATTGACCTACTGCCCATTCCCAAACTCCGTCCATTTCCTATAGAGAATCCATTGTTGCAGATATTTCTGTGGTAGGGAAGTTTACGGTAATGAGGATAAAGTAGACCTATGTAGAATACAGTTTACGGCGATATGGATGGAGTTGCCTGGATATACGACATAGGGAAGGCGTAGCCTTAGATTTTGTGGAATATACGAGATTAGGGATAAAGGACATTTGAGGGATCAGTTATACAGTATTACAGAAATTTCGCCGAAATATAATGAAGAATTACTGGATTAGAGCTCCCATTATCTCGTAGAATAATTGCTTGTTCCCAAAGTTTACGTGAAGTCTTTGGTAATCCTCCATGTTGCCATACCTTCTACTCATCGGTCTGTAGATAACGCTCTGCAATACCGGAAAGTACCATGTATTATAACATAAAAAATAAAATAAAATAAAATCTGCATATTACGTCATGGTGTCTAGATTACTAAGCCAGGACGTAATCAGCTATGATTTATTTTGCTTAGTTTATTTTCTTTTTTCAAAGTACAAACATTAACTACAGAATAATCATTTAACAATTATGTTTCTCTTCTTCACAGTTATTTCAATTTGCAGTACTGCTATTAAACAATATCTAATACTACAGCTAAGTATAGTTCAAAATAATACTACCACTACTGGTATCAGTACGACTACAACTAGGTTTATATCTAAAACTACATACTTACTAACAAGGAAAAAAGACAAGGATGGGAGAGCTTCGTTTCAGTTTGCCGGTATTCGGCATTTCAGTTACGAAACGGTTCTCCGGCAAAATTGTTTTCGCTATCCCTTCCTTGACACCCTCACGCTTTCCAGTTTCCCTTATTTTTGTTTCTTTCTTCTTTATATGCTTTGTCTATCAGCAGTTTAATTAATCCGATCAGTTTTTCATCCGGGTTTTTGTTCCCATAATGTTTATCCTGTGCTGGGCAGAGGATTGCCAAAGTCCCCTCCTCCTGTTGATGATTTGTTTGACTTTATAATAATTATAGCTTCACAATTCTTTGTAGTAGGCCTATACAGGAATGCAAAAGAATTCCTGAGGGACAACATTCTGGCACACCAACGACAGTTACAGACTTGAGTTACGTAGGCGCACACAGCCGTCGTCAAATAATCATAACATATAAACAATGAAACATTGTAAAGTTTTCTGAATGATTTCTAATGATATTTTGGACCTTGGATTTATGTGACTGTGTATACTTACGGTTTTAAACACATTTTCTCCTGAACAAAACATGTACATTCACTAAATCTGAACCTAAGCACATACTAATGATCAATTATATTTTTATTTAAACCTGTGTATTGAAAGTTTTACTTTTCCCCCCTAGGTTTTCCCATTCTTCTCTATTCCAAGGAAATGACGCTTAAAATCTTAGTTTGAACTCATCTGATTTAGTAAAGCTCTTTGCACACCGATGTAGGGTATCTTCACGAGATTTTTAGGAATCGAATAGGCCTATCCAGCCTTACATTAGTTTTCTAAATCTGTCTAAATCTAGAGGAACGCTCTTTATATTTCGACATTTTTTAAATAACTTTTTTCACTCTTTAACAATGACAATATAGGAATGTTTCCTAATTATTGTTCCCTAAAGGATTTATTTTTATTTTTGAAGCTAATTAATATTCTTTTAATACAAGAAATATTCTAACATGTAAAATCTCTTAATATTGTAGGCTAAATTAACTTTGTAAACTGGTGTAGATTATAATGTAGTAGCCTATGTTGTGCTTTAAAAAGAATACACTCATGTGGTCTGAGATTTAATTATGTAGTAATTCAGAGAAAACCCTATTAATGAACACCATATTATTAAAAAATGATCCGTGGCCACTTGGATATAAAATCATCGTACATGAGGGATCCATAATGCCACTAATTAGCCTGCATTTACACAGAACGTGTAGAAATAATTCTAATTTCATGTGTCTATATGTAACAATATTCTCAATATGCAGGACCCATTTTACAAATGAAGAGTTGCACTTAGGCCAATATAAATAGCTTCTTGATACTTCATTTATGGAGAGATAAATACAGAGTTGATTATTAGGTGAAAGTTTCGTGGAAGATTTTCACCATCTTGAACAACTTACAACAGTAAAACTTTTACAGAAAACATTTCTGATTAAACACTTACTGATTCCTGCTGTAAGTAAAACGGAAATTGTAGTTCACATTCTGAAATAAATCACTCAGTCAGAAGAAGTGTCGATAACGGTGAGGTTGTTACTAATATTTATATCCAAAGAAACTATTGTCAAGATATGTTAGTAACAAAGCAGTTAGCTTCTTGCGCCTAGGAATAATTACGATAGTATTGTTAGGTTGCTATTAAATTGCTTTGTCTTCGACTCACATGAACTTTCACTGATGGTTACATTCTTCGTGAACTCCCGGTGCCAGGCATTTCCTTGTGGATGTTAATTCCTCTGCACTTGGGTAACCATAGCATCTTCTTGGTGGAAATTGCTTGTGTTCAGAAAACTGACAACTTCCTTTCTTGTTGCGGTATTAAAGGAAGAAAATCGAGAGATTTTATAACACTATACTAGTAATACTGATAATCTAATATTGGGTATCATTACTAATAAAGCTTATTATTATCTGTATCAATATTAGTAAGCCTAATACTATATTTGTAAGAGTAATTTGGATGTTTGTAATTTAGGCTATATTGATTTACTGGCAAGTGCCTCAAGTCACCGTCACCACCCAATTAGTCGGCATGGGTAGCGCAGTCAGTATGGTGCTGGTTTTATGTGTTCAAGGTAGCGGGTTCGATCTCGGCCCTGGTTTATGGCATTTATGTGTGCATAATTGTGACAGGCCTATGACTGTAGATCTACAGGCATGTAAGAGAGCTCCTGAGCAAACCATTTCCGGCACACTGGCGACGGTCACAGGCCTATGTTGCAATACTTCCCCATCGTTTAAATAACTATAAACCAAACTACTCAAACTTTCATATTTTCATGTCGGCAATATTAGTATAATATAATATTATAAATACACGCACACACATATACTAATAAGTCATTGTGGTATGCTATATTTCATATTACTATTCTTGGATCTATTTCATTTATAAAATTACTTAATCGTTCATATTTCTACAATATTTTTTTGGTAGAAATATGACAGTATTACATAATGTGTATACGCAAAAAGATCAGTTTATTTCTATCTGCCAGAAATTCATGATCTGAAAATCCGATATGATCACTGTTTTGCTAGTCAAAGGGTTTTGTTCAGTTCGTAAAATAGATCCGAATGGATTACCTATCTTATAGTGTTGAAGTCTGGAATGTTCATCAGGTTGTATTAAAATAGGATGGGAATTAACACGGAATTCTTGATAGCATATTATTATAATGAAAATAAAGCATCCGACTGCTTGGACAATACGAGAAGATTGTTTTCACTGAAGTGTTAAAAATTATGTGGGTTGTGCTGTTGAGCTCAATCGACAAAATATCTGGGCTATATAAAACCTTAATCTCAACCTTTGTTATTTATTTAGCCTAGTCCTTTCGGTTTCACACAACCGTCATCAGTGCATCTTTTGCATGTAATTTATTCTACAAAATAAGATGCCCTGATGGTTGTGTGAAACCAAAAGGCCTAAGCTAAATAAATAAGAAAAAGTCGAGATTATGATTTTATATACCGGAAATTGTTTTATTTCTGTTTCACTGAAGCCTAAAACCCCGTTTAGAACGTAACATACTCAATCTCAACGTGGAAATTAGGAAGTTAAGATTCACCGGTTTTGCAAGAAATTGTTCACTAATTAATTGATTTTGTTGCAGACGTAATTTTTCCAGTGTTCATATTTTTTAGTAGGTCTATCTAAATTTGAAATGTGGCGAATGCTTTTACTTAAAAAGACATTCGTTTTGCCTTTACTTGTAGTTTCGGTTTCCTCGATTATAAAGTGTGCTGTGGAAAATTTTCAAAGATTATCAGTAAAATGATGTGAAAAATTTTACGGCCCAGATGAAACATACAAAGGATAAAGATCCAAAAGGAGGAAGAGGTCCTGGAAAATTATCCCCATTTTTAATAGGAGGCAGTATTTCATTTGTTAATCCCTTTCAGTGGAAGTTCAGTTTGCTTTACAAGAGAGGTGCTCACCTAAAAATCCTAGCCCTAATAATATATAATAATAGCAGTAAAATATGAACAATAATTTGCATCGATTGCTTTAAAGACACTCTTGGTTTCCAAAAATAAATTCATAGTAATGATATATAGTTAACTGAATATTTCTCCAATTTTTATGTTTTCAAATGCTACATACTATCGGGAGGAACGCTGGTGGACGCCGTATCCCTCCTTTTTTCCGAGGGGTACGAAGTCCCCTTACTACCCCTTTTCGTGTTATATGTATATAGAATGAATGAAATAAAAATTAAAAGAACCAATATTTCAAACCAATGTTATAACTACACTTCATCTGGATCGGTTAACGACCTGAGGAACTGTGAGAATAGAAAGGTTATGTTTGAACGTCTGTAATACCCAAGGCCTACTAGTACAGAGCGCAGGGGCGGGGAGAAGCTGTAATGCGTAGCTCTGATATTTTCATAATGAACCGTTGATTTGTGATGGTATGTCGCAGCCTTGGCAAAACAATTGCAAATAACCGTTATTGCATATCTGTTATCCGAAGGCGAGCCAGTTTCTGATCAGTTGCCTTGCCAACAGGAGAAGAGGTATTGTCATTTAGTCCATTCCGTACTTCCCACATGATCTGAGACTTAACGACCGTGACCATTTCGCTTACGAAAGCTTTAGTTCAAGAATCTTCCAATTTTGATGTTCAGTATGTTTTAGATTTTGTTTTATCTACCCGTACCAAGTTACTCTGTTCAAGAATGAAATTCGATGTAGAAATTTTAGCATTAATACATATTTTGAGTTCCCTTGAATCCAAAATGATTATCCAACGAAACGTGTATGCTGTGTGTGCGTATGGAGTCTGTCTGTGAACAACACAACTCGGGAGAAGTTATCAGAAGGAAATTTTGTATTAATTTTTCATTAAATTATCTTCCAGATACGTGACACGAAACATGTCGGCTTTCTCTTACTAGGCTACCACATTACATAAATAAATGTTTTCAGCGTTTTCTTGAAAATGGCGCTATTTTAACTGCATGCACAAAGACGTAAAAACATTGTTTTGAAACATATTTTTCCATAAACTCATGATTATTTTTTGTCTTGTATAAATGACCTCTTGGTATTCTCAGGGGCGTTTTAAAGTTTGTAGAACTATTTTCTAAATGTGGATCTTTGATTGAACCCTTCTTCAGTCGCGCACCGGAGGTGTTTTCCGGATCAACAGTTCTTCCATTGTCCTAAGCATGGAAATGCCGCCCTTAGTATCTTCTAGGTCAAGCAAGCGAAACTCAACTTTTACTAAGGGCCAACTTGACTTGATAAATCAAAGTCCAAGGGTCGCATGCCGAAATGAAAATAAAATCTTTTTTTTTTCTTATACAATTTAAGCTTGTTTTTTTATATTTTATTACAATCAATACATTTAAAATAAAATACATAGAAAATGTGTGATGAACCCAGCACAAAATTACTTACAACTTTTAGGCTTACATTCATCATTTAGTAATTAACTGTTTTATGTTGGAAGCATTGTAACTGAAGTCAGAAGCAATGTGGGAATCTTGAAAATTCTGGTACGTAAGAAAATAATTGAATTGTCGCTTACCAGTTGCCCTTCCCAAGGCCTAAGGTTTAATTTGAAATCTCTAATATTATCATGCAACAAAATTATAAACTGATCTTTCTCTTGTATATTAAATTTAAGTAATTTAAATGCACTGCAATATCTACCATGAATGACAAATCTTCAAGCATCGTGACATAGCTTATCGGGTGAGTCGCCTTTTATTTCTAAGAACACTAATTTCTTCTCGAAGGGACCAACTGCGTTTTTAAATTTGATAACAGGAAGGCCGGCGAACTTCTTCATTGCATGACATCTCTCAAATTCATTTTCTGTATCACTAATCAAAGTAGGAAACTGACGTTTATTCAGTCCCCTGGAACGAATAAAATTTACTGTTTGCTTTACGAACTTCAAAATATAGTCAATTTTTATTGTTTTGAGAATAGTGCTTCCTGGTGAACAATGCATTGCAAGGCATTGTACTATACAGACCTACCAATATTTTATAAGACGCTTGTCTTCTGTGCTGATAGAAAATGAGGTTTTAGCAAGTTTATTTTACATTAACTTTTTTTTGCACACATATTTAGGAAATTTTACCTAAAACTTTAAGAGGGCCGCATTTCGTAACTGAGGGTTCTTCACGTTTGACACACCTGTTCTAGGCAATCCCTTTTAAGCGGGGTAGGAGCAGTGTGACTCATTTTTAACGGAGAAAATTTCCGTGACGTGAACTTTACTTGCTTATCAGAAGTTCAGTTCAGACTTTTTTTTTTTAAATTAGGCTACACATACCATATTTGTTATTCTTAGATGTGCTGAGAATAACAAAGCTATAAGATCTTTAAATGTGTAAGATTAACAAAAAATAAAAACTAACAAGTATCACACTATTGAAAATGGTAATTTTTCATTACTGAAACCCCTGGAAATTTCCTCCGTGACGCGACAATTAAAAGTAAACGCATTGAAGCGACTATGGAAGGGTTATGCATGCTCAGTTATTGATTTAAATATGTCTTTAAAATATGTTATACTGGATCTATCAGGTAAAAATATGTGATACTAGAATTAAATATGAGATCTTAGTAATCTAATATTTGAACATTTTGAGCATGTAAATAGATAATAATAAGTCATGCCAAATTAAAAAAATTACCATAATTACCTAAAAATCCGGACTCTTTTGATAATAACCACAACCTTCAATAGTTCTTACCTTTCGAAGTTTAACTGAGACTAAATCATTTAAAAATGTACAAAGTAAAAATAGTATAACTTCCCAGATATTAACAGATTCTTCCTTTGGTGATACAAGCAACGGAAATCCAATGCATTTTTGTCCCAAGTATGTTACTAGGCCTTTTCTTAAACAGAAAAGTTCCTAAACTTTAATCGCGCTTTACTGGATTAGTAATATTAGAGCGTAGGCTACTGTATACCCCCCATCCCCCCCCCCGTGGGAATTTCCGACACATATATTATTTTGTTGGTATTCCCATCTAGTTTCAGTTTTCAGTTGTTTGCCCCTTATCAATTACAGCATTTACCCGGAAACCCCGGAAATCCGGAGAAAATGAGTTTGTATTAATTTTTCTTCGTTCTTTGCTCCTAATATGCCCAGGACATTTCTGGCTCAGATATTTTTTGTTGGTATTACCATCTAGTTTAAGTCCTCAGTTGTTTGCCCCTTATCAATTACAGCATTTACCCGGAAACCCCGGAAAACTACTGAAATCTGGAGAAAATGAGTTTGATTTAATTCTTCTCTGTTCTTTGCTCCTAATAAGCCCAGGGAATTTCTAACTCACATATTTTTTGTTGGTATTGTCATCTAGTTTAAGTTTTCAGTTGTTTGCCCCTTACAAATTACAACATATCCCCGGAAAACCCGAAAAACCACTTTTATACGGAGAAAATGACAATGTTTTATTTTTTAAATCTTTGTTATTTGCTTCTAATATTCAAAGGGAATTTCTGAATCATATGTGCTTTTGTTGGTATTGCCATCCAGATTAAGGTTTCAGTTGTTTTCCCCTTATCAATTACAACAAATCCCCAAAAAACTCCGAAAACTACGGAAACCCGGAGAAAAAGACTTTGTTTTAATTTCTTAAATCTTAGTTTTTTACTTCTATTATTCAAAGGGAATTTGTGACTCATATGGTTTTGTGTTGGTATTGCCATGTAGATTAAGGTTTCAGTTGTTTGCCCCTTATCATTTACAGCAAATCCCCAGAAAACTCTGAAAACCACGGAAGCCCAGAGAAAATGACTTTGTTTTAATTTTTTAAATCTTAGTTCTTTGCTCCTAGTATTCAAAGGGAATTGGTGACTCATATGGTTTTGTGTTAGTATTGCCATGTAGATTAAGGTTTCAGTTGTTTTCCCCTTATCAATTACAGCATATCCCCGGAAAACTCCGGAAACCTAAAAAATCCGAAGAAAATGAGTTCGTTTTAATTTCTTAAAAACCTTTGTTCTTTGATCCTAATATTCCCAGGGAACTTCTGACTTACATATTTTTATTTTTTTGTTGGCATTGTAATCTAGATTAAGGTTTCAGCTGTTTGCTCATTATCAATTACAACATATCCCCGTAAAACCCGGAAAACCACGGAAATCCACAGAATTTCTAGAACTCGGAACTTGTGATCTACGGTCACTGAAACCGTTATTGCGAAGTAATTCTTCTGCTTCAAGTGTGTCCCTTGCAGGTTCAAAAGGGTGAGTATATGTACTACGAGATATCTGCCATAATTGTGATGGTCACATGCAAAGAAAAGGGGAATCATATCTTCTAAACATGCCAAGTGTAAGTCAAAGTTGTTTTCTTTAGTTGCTCGCTGAAATCTCAAAATCAATGACACTTTGTCCATATTACCATTCCAAAATTGTGCTGTTTTACCGAATGTCCTTTCTCTAACTTCAGTCAAGAAAGTTTGGTAGTGACTGTGGAAGGTTTGGTAAGATAAATTAATTATCATTCACAGATGTCAAATTAGAATATGAAGTGTGTTCTGTCAGGTTTCCAATCGCCTTCATTCCTTCAGCATCAGGATTTTTTCCAGTATTCTTTGTCATGCTGTAATTGGTAAGGGGAAAACAACTGAAACCTTAAACTATATGGCAATAGCAACAAAAATTATGTGATTCAGAAATTCCCTGGGAATATTAGTATCAAAGAGCAAATATTTTAAAAAAATTAAAACAATCTCATTTTCTGCGGGTTTTCGTGGTTTTCAAGGTTTACGTGGATATGCTGTAATTGATAAGGGGAAAACAACTTAAACCTTAAACTAGATGGCAATACCAACAAAAAAAAATATGAGTCAGAAATTCCCTGGAAATATTAGGAGCAAAGAACAAAGATTTTAAAGAAATTTTTAAAAAGTCAATTCCTCCGGATTTCCGTGGTTTTCGGTGTTTTCTGGAGATACGCTATAATTCATAAGGGGAAAACAACTGAAACCTTAATCTAGATGGCAATACCAACAAAAAAACATACGAATCAGAAATTCCCTTTGAATATTAGGAGCAAAGAACAAAGATTTAAAAAATAATACATAGTAATTTTCTCCGTAGGCCTATATATGTGGTTTTCCGGGGTTTCCGGGGATATGATGTAATTGGTAAGGGGCAAAGAACTGGAACCTTAATCTATATGGGAATACCAACACAAAAACATATGGTTCACCAATTCCCTTTGAATACTAGGAGCAAAGAACTAAGATTATTAAAAATTAAAACGAAGTCCCTTTCTCCGGATTTCCATGGTTTTCGGTGTTTTCCGGGGATATACTGTAATTGATAAGGGGCAAACAACTGAAACCTTAATCTAGATGGTAATGCCAACAAAAAAACATGTAAGTCAGAAATTCCCTTTGAATATTGGGTGCAAAGAACAAAGATTTACAAAATAAAACATAGTAATTTTCTCCGTATATACGTGGTTTTCCGGGTTTTCTGGGGGTATGTTGTAATTTGTAAGGGGCAAACAACTGGAACATTATACTAGATGCCAATACCAACAAAAATGTGTGAGTCAGAAATTCCCTGGGAATATTAGGAGCAAAGAACAATGAAAAATTAAAACAAATTCATTTTCTGCGAATTTCCGGGGTTTCCGGCTAAATGCTGTAATTGATAAGGGGCAAACAACTAAAATCTTAAACTAGATGACAATACCAACAAAAAAATATATGTGTCGGAAATTTCCACGGGGGGGGGGGGGGAGGGTTTCATATTGGTAGCCCATGGTCTAGAGCGTAGGCTACTGTATACCCCCCATCCCCCCCCCCGTGGGAATTTCCGACACATATATTTTTTTGTTGGTATTCCCATCTAGTTTCAGTTTTCAGTTGTTTGCCCCTTATCAATTACAGCATTTACCCGGAAACCCCGGAAATCCGGAGAAAATGAGTTTGTATTAATTTTTCTTCGTTCTTTGCTCCTAATATGCCCAGGAAATTTCTGGCTCAGATATTTTTTTGTTGGTATTACCATCTAGTTTAAGTCTTCAGTTGTTTGCCCCTTATCAATTACAGCATTTACCCGGAAACCCCGGAAAACTACGGAAATCTGGAGAAAATGAGTTTGATTTAATTCTTCTCTGTTCTTTGCTCCTAATATGCCCAGGGAATTTCTAACTCACATATTTTTTGTTGGTATTGTCATCTAGTTTAAGTTTTCAGTTGTCTGTCCCTTACAAATTACAACATATCCCCGGAAAACCCGAAAAACCACTTTTATACGGAGAAAATGACAATGTTTTATTTTTTAAATCTTTGTTATTTGCTTCTAATATTCAAAGGGAATTTCTGAATCATATGTTCTTTTGTTGGTATTGCCATCCAGATTAAGGTTTCAGTTGTTTGCCCCTTATCAATTACAGCAAATCCCCAAAAAACTCCGAAAACTACGGAAACCCGGAGAAAATGACTTTGTTTTAATTTTTTAAATCTTAGTTTTTTACTTCTATTATTCAAAGGGAATTGGTGACTCATATGGTTTTGTGTTGGTATTGGCATGTAGATTAAGGTTTCAGTTGTTTGCCACTTATCAATTACAGCAAATCCCCAGAAAACTCTGAAAACCACGGAAGCCCGGAGAAAATGACTTTGTTTTAATTTTTTAAATCTTAGTTCTTTGCTCCTAGTATTCAAAGGGAATTAGTGACTAATATGGTTTTGTGTTGGTATTGCCATGTAGATTAAGGTTTCAGTTGTTTGCCCCTTATCAATTACAGCAAATCCCCAGAAAACTCCGAAAACCATGGAAGCTCGGAGAAAATGACTTCGTTTTAATTTTTTAAATCTTAGTTCTTTGGTCCTAGTATTCAAAGGGAATTGGTGACTCATATGGTTTTGTGTTGGTATTGCCATGTAGATTAAGGTTTCAGTTGTTTGCCCCTTATAATTACAGCAAATCCCCAAAAAACTCTGAAAACCACGGAAGCCCGTAGAAAATGACTTTGTTTTAATTTTTTAAATCTTAGTTCTTTGCTCCTGGTATTCAAAGGGAATTGGTGACTCATATGGTTTTGTGTTAGTATTGCCATGTAGATTAAGGTTTCAGTTGTTTTCCCCTTATCAATTACAGCATATCCCCGAAAAACTCCGGAAACCTAAAAAATCCGAAGAAAATGAGTTCGTTTTAATTTCTTAAAAACCTTTGTTCTTTGATCCTAATATTCCCAGGGAACTTCAGACTTACATATTTTTATTTTTTTGTTGGCATTGTCATCTAGATTAAGGTTTCAGCTGTTTGCCCATTATCAATTACAACATATCCCCGTAAAACCCGGAAAACCACGGAAATCCACAGAATTTCTAGAACTCGGAACTTGTGATCTACGGTTACTGAAACCGTTATTGCGAAGTAATTCTTCTGCTTCAAGTGTGTCCCTTGCAGGTTCAAAAGGGTGAGTATATGTACTACGAGATATCTGCCATAATTGTGATGGTCACATGCAAAGAAAAGGGGAATCATATCTTCTAAACATGCCAAGTGTAAGTCAAAGTTGTTTTCTTTAGTTGCTCGCTGAAATCTCAAAATCAATGACACTTTGTCCATATTACCATTCCAAAATTGTGCTGTTTTACCGAATGTCCTTTCTCTAACTTCAGTCAAGAAAGTTTGGTAGTGACTGTGGAAGGTTTGGTAAGATAAATTAATTATCATTCACAGATGTCAAATTAGAATATGAAGTGTGTTCTGTCAGGTTTCCAATCGCCTTCATTCCTTCAGCATCAGGATTTTTTCCAGTATTCTTTGTCATGCTGTAATTGGTAAGGGGAAAACAACTGAAACCTTAAACTATATGGCAATAGCAACAAAAATTATGTGATTCAGAAATTCCCTGGGAATATTAGTATCAAAGAGCAAATATTTAAAAAAAATTAAAACAATCTCATTTTCTGCGGGTTTTCGTGGTTTTCAGGGTTTACGTGGATATGCTGTAATTGATAAGGGGAAAACAACTTAAACCTTAAACTAGATGGCAATACCAAAAAAAAAAATATGAGTCAGAAATTCCCTGGAAATATTAGGAGCAAAGAACAAAGATTTTAAAGAAATTTTTAAAAAGTCAATTCCTCCGGATTTCCGTGGTTTTCGGTGTTTTCTGGAGATACGCTATAATTCATAAGGGGCAAACAACTGAAACCTTAATCTAGATGGCAATACCAACAAAAAAACATACGAATCAGAAATTCCCTTTGAATATTAGGAGCAAAGAACAAAGATTTAAAAAATAATACATAGTAATTTTCTCCGTAGGCCTATATATGTGGTTTTCCGTGGTTTCCGGGGATATGATGTAATTGGTAAGGGGCAAAGAACTGGAACCTTAATCTATATGAGAATACCAACACAAAAACATATGGTTCACCAATTCCCTTTGAATACTAGGAGCAAAGAACTAAGATTATTAAAAATTAAAACGAAGTCCCTTTCTCCGGATTTCCATGGTTTTCGGTGTTTTCCGGGGATATACTGTAATTGATAAGGGGCAAACAACTGAAATCTTAATCTAGATGGTAATGCCAACAAAAAAACATGTAAGTCAGAAATTCCCTTTGAATATTGGGTGCAAAGAACAAAGATTTAAAAAATAAAACATAGTAATTTTCTCCGTATATACGTGGTTTTCCGGGTTTTCCGGGGATATGTTGTAATTTGTAAGGGGCAAACAACTGGAACATTAAACTAGATGCCAATACCAACAAAAATGTGTGAGTCAGAAATTCCCTGGGAATATTAGGAGCAAAGAACAATGAAAAATTAAAACAAATTCATTTTCTGCGAATTTCCGGGGTTTTCCAGGGTTTCCGGCTAAATGCTGTAATTGATAAGGGGCAAACAACTAAAATCTTAAACAAGATGACAATACCAACAAAAAAATATATGTGTCGGAAATTTCCACGGGGGGGGGGGGAGGGTTTCATATTGGTAGCCCATGGTCTATATCCGTACTCCTTGTTTTCACCTTAGCAGAAAAAGAATAAGGAATAAATTTTTCCGTTGCAGTTTTTAAATGAAGTTCATATTTTTCATGCAAATTAAATTTAAAAAAAGTCATATATGGACCACTTACTCTATGAAACTAAGCAAATGTATTAGTCACGCATTGGGTTTGTTTTCACACTGGTGACAAACAGATCATTGATTCTGAAGCGGCGATTTGACTGTGTGCTGTAGCTATTCTGCGGATACTATTAACCATGGATTTAATCACAAAATAAATAATTTTACTTTATTGTTTTTATGCTAACTACTGTCCTCTTTAATGTCCACAGTTATACTACATCCAGCCTGTAAATAATAATTGATAAAAGTTATCTGCGTTTGAACAGAAATGCAGTTTAGGTATACCAGTAGATGTCTGCAAAATATGCGCGTATTTGGACGACATGACATGATGCTATAATAACATATTTTTCTCTGACGAAAACATGAATCGTGTCGCTCTCCATGGCCAGTTGTGGAGTTATGCAAGAAGCCGTGTCTATGACATTAATGATGCTGTAATTGGTTTAGAAAGCACAGAAGTGTCAACGTCTGAATGCGTGGCCCAGTTTTCTAACCCCTCAGGGGCTGGGGGTTTGGCGGAGTTATTCAATCATTGATAAATTGGCTGTTGTGTATTATCATCGACAGATGAAGTTCCTGACATGAACATCCCAATGCCTATGGTATTATTTTTAATTTTACGCACTGAAAATGTGTGTAATTTTAAAGTGCCCAATTGGTTAGTAATTATTTAACCCTAAAACGCCTAACAGGAGCTTATCGGACTTGTAATTTTTTTTGCCCTCCACCGCTCCCGGAGCCTTCGACCATAGGCCATACTCCGGTCCCAAAACAACTTTTCGGCGCTTGTGTTCTATTTCTCTATTTTTCGCTCTTGTGTACTTTAAGCTTAATGTCATTCTTGTTTATCAGGTCTATTTTGTATTTCGATTCCTGTTCTTCTAATTATGGCCCTAAAATATGCATAAAATTATTGCGTGCTGTCATTACTCATGAGTTGTAGGGTTAAAAAAGACATAAAATTGCGTCGCAATTCGTATTACACCATATAAAAGGAAAACATAGATGGAGAAGTTAGACAAGCAGAAGAAAACAGTAAAACAACCACCTACTAAATAAAGAATGGAGGAAATTGGTTGAGCCTTAGATAGCAGGGAAAGTGAAAGTAAAAAAAAAAAAAAAAAATGCTCATTCCACAAAGTAAAAACCGTTCAATATTGTAAATATGTAATTAATCAGATCAACTTTTCACATATTATATTAACACATTTACAAATTCTTTCCCTCCTGATTTTCAGCACATTTCTAACTAACTTTATCTTGCACACTTAATATATGGTAATGTACAATTTATCTGTAGATTATGGATTATGTTAGGATATCACGAAAGCAACGATAACAAATCGTAAGCTGATGAGGGTAGCGATGAACTAGCACACTATTTATTTTTTATATCACATCCCATTTGAGAAACAATGAAGGAAAGTTGGCAAGACAGATATGTTATAACTTACGATATCCAATAATCTTAAGTAGGCCTACTGTAAGTCGGTTCTTTTAATGGCACATCAGGTTAGTTTTTAGGACACCTTACAGTCTTCAGGAACATCTGATTGTTATGAGTATAACCTCAGCAAAATTAACTGGAAGTGAGATACTGTGAGAATACATAATTATGCCACACCATATGATTTCCATATTTGGAACAATATGGGGTTGTCACTTTGAAGATCTCTTATAAGAACCATACGCACCTTTCGTTATCGTAAACATGGGCTATCTATCTTTCTCACTTCACATTATGATACAGAATGAGAGGCCGTATTGTAAAGACCACGTATTCAGTTGTTTCAAAGTTTTATTGTTCAACAGGCAAGTCCGAGTTTCTACATACAATGGGTGGCTAATAATTACCCTGTTTCTCAAAATAGTTATTTTGGATTCAGGAGGCATCAAAACGTGTATTTGTGTTAAAAACAACACAGCGGTGCATTTCCATACACGCGTATCATTTTATATTAACTTACATTGTAACTCTTGTAAATGTCTTAAAAATTGCACCTATGATAAGACTGTTGAATTTATAACGGATACCGAAGTTTACTTTCTTTTATAGAATTCCGTCCGAGCTTTTGGACTCCAGCTCTCTCTATCTTCTGCTAGCCCAGTTTAACCTCGACTGGGCTGATAGCAGGGAAGAAATCATCAAATGGAAATATTCTACACTTTTTAATATCTCATGAACCAGTGAACATTCATTGCGTTTTCATTTGCAGAAATCTCTCTTCTTTACGATGCCTTAGAATTGGCTATGAATAATAGGAACATAAAAGCTGAAGCTCGACAGGTTTTTGCTCTTTCCTGGAAGAGTCTTGGAAAGTGGCCGAGCCTGTTGCAGCAGAGCTGGGATCGGGGTCAGGATGGGTTTTCTATTCAGCTTGTTTTATCTACAATTTCTGAAGAAATAGGTTAGCTACATAAAAAAATAAATAAACAAGCATACGAACAAATATTCAAAGAAATAGGTTAGCTACATAACAAATAAACACACGAACAAACATTCGAAGTTCACCACGCTCGTGAACAATTTGTTTAAATCTGAGTAATAGATTTATTAAGTGTCAGAACGGTACTTTCGGAGAATGTGTAGTGGACGGGAAAATGTCTGTCCGTCTGTCTGACTGTCCGTGTGTCTGCAAGCGCGATAACTCGAATACGCTTTATCGGACTTTCATGAAACTTGGTATACGCATTTATAACGTCCACGGGACGAAGTCTATTGAATTTGGACTGGTACCAGAATAATGCCCAATTTAACTCCTATTTTATGGTAATATATTGGACAAATTTTATAAAATGCAAATCAGTTCTCTTGACAACATATTGTTTTATAGGTGTTCATATACCGGTACGGCTTTGGAAGTTGCAATTCAGGTAGCTTTGACGTTATAACACTACCAACATATTCCTTCACATAGGTCTGTGCTTATCAAACTTTAGACCTTTCTTCTTCCACAAGCCCTACTTAATGAATCGATTTGGATCTTAACTTGGAGATTGATTAAAAAATAATTTATTTCTGCATATCATAATCGCCGTTATCACTCATGTAGTTGTTAATGTAGTTAATATACTTTGATTTTATGTGATTTGTTATTAAAATGGATTAATTTTAATGTACACTGACAATGTGTATAGCAGAAACAAGCTATTCTTTGACATTAAAGTATTATTATTGTTGTTGTTATTGTTATTATTATTAAACAAAAATATTCTGGCACTTTTTATATCAGTTTACTTGATCTTATTAATGTTAGTTTGGAATATTGTGAAATTATTGTACACAAACGTACAGTGTAATAGATTCTAAAATAATTTCAATTTGACACAATCTACGCTTCCAAAAACAAAAACATAAGAAGATATTTCACGAACACAAAGGAGATGCTTGAAAACTAAACGTATTAGTCGAACCTTGCATATTACAATTCTTAATGTTAAAATGTTTAAAATGAAAAAGAACAGTATTGAAACATCTATGGAAGCTATAATTTCATGTAATTTTCCAGATTTCCTTACAATTTTACTTTTCTGCCTTCACAGCATCCAGTTGGATTGAATCGTGGCATAAAATTGGTAATGTTAAGTGGAAATGTGCCCCTGGCACTGCAGACTGGTAACATTACTACAGTTTCCCCATTAATTTAAAAATTTTTACGGGACAACAGTATATAATACGTGATAAGTGGTTTTTATCCTAAATATGGAATATCTTGTATTACGCGTACATGATACAGGTGGTAACATTTACCCTCTCTATTTTTCAATATAATGATGTGACATGCATTTATTTTTCTGAAAAGCAAAATGTGGCGCAATTTAAATATCGTATAGGCCTATGTCAAGCCTATACAATCACTGTATCTTTCTTTTACCCCTTCAATATAAAATCAGTTACATTCAGAAAATGTTCCTTAAGGGTATTATGCAATTTATTTCAATAGAACGAGAGATAATGCTTAAATATATATTTGATGTTATTTTTACTAAAACAAACTCAAAATTTAAAATTAGGATGCTACAAGTTTTCGTAGCAACAAAAGAAAAGCGATCACGGATCTAGTCCATTTTTCTGTCTGTAAGTGAAAAATATTCTCTTATACGAGTCTTCCATAAATTCAGGTGCAGGCCCATTTGAATTTTAAGGTTAGTAAAATCAGAGATGTCCTTTCCATTTACTTTCAAAAAGGAAATAGGAAACTTTCAAAGTCTCACGTTTGCTTTTTGCTACATACTTCATTTTTTCGAAAAAATAATTTTTTCTCAGTTTTTTCAACATAGAAAATACACTATCAGGAACACTGCTCTGCATAGACAATTTCAGATGATTGATTTTCGAAAGTGTCACTTTTATATGCTAAATATGTTAATTTTAGAAGTCAATCAGAAATACTCATGTGGAATTCAAACAAACGGGATGAAACATTTCCTCATGATAGCCAGCGTACCTCAATATGATTTGTATGCCTATCCCACTCCTGTACGATACTGTAGACCTATATAACTTTTGAAACAAAAAATAATGTTTACTTTCACCAAATAGCTTAACTTCAGGGCTAATTAATTTTGGTTCAGCTACCTTCATCTGACCGAATATCATGTTAGTTTGGCCATTCATTAAAAGAAGAGAAAAAAAGGACTGGAAACAAACAGAATAATTGAGAATAGCCTAATCAGGATGAAAAAAGATCAAATGACAAATCGCCGCCATTGATTGCAGTAACAAGATTTTTTCTAAACTGAGGGTTAATGCTGTTAAATAAGTAAATGCATACAAAATTCTAAAATAAAATTTATGATCCTAGTTTAGTAGAAGTAGGTTGATCTGGCCACAAAGTATGAGCATGAAACCAAAATTGTTACTTACTGTTCCGTTCCGTCCCCCACCCCACGTCTTGCTACCGACCGGTCGGATGACCTTTCAGAAGACTCGCAGAATGCAGTGGAATGTACAGAACTTCCCATAAAACATGCAGCACTCTCTGGCCTACATTCTCTGCGACTTCAAGTTTCCTCGAACATATGATGAACCGGCTTCTTTTATGGATGTGTTAAATAATAGTCAATTTAATAATATGAAATAGCCTGGGGCAACATCTGGTTAGTCAATATTTGATAACCATGATCAACTGATGATATATTTATATGTACTCTCTTTCCTTCCATCTCTGTCTATCTATCTTTCTCTCTTGCTATCTTAAGATTGTAGTAAAAAATTTAAAACGAAGTCTTGGAGTATTACTGATTTAAACCTGGCACATTAAGAGCCCCTTCACACGAGGCAGCGCCACCATTTTAAAAATGTACATACGTGTGGTGACCGCTTCCTTGGAAGCCTTAGGCGATCAACATTTTAACTTGCTCATTTCGGCCGAACACAGTTAATAAATATAGGTTCACAGTTTGTTGAAATCAGTGAATTTCAGTGATTTTATTATCAAGGTTAATTAGAATTTTAATTTCGAACACACATTAGGTACCGGTATACCTTAAAACCATTTCTCGTTTTAATAAATTTATAGCAACCAGGAGTGTGAAAAATAACTTCAAAACACAAAAAGATCTAACTTAACATTTTGGACAAATTTACCATTTCCACTTTATACAAATCTCGAATATGGAAACGCGGCTAGATATGACCTATCGCAAGCCGGTAGTCTTTATTTTCTTTGCAGTTTCGCATAACACCCGCTAGATGACGTTGGTTTTTCTTATGATAATTTAAAGTGTCGAACAAGAAGTATTCAATATCCGAGATTTCGAAAATCTATTTAATGGTATGGTGAAACCAGAAAAATTTACTATCCGAGATAATGGTGTAACTTACTCTGAGTTTTCGATATTCAAGCTAACGAGAATTTTGCCGTAATTGTGTAAGTTAGTGCGTTCATTGAACAGAAGTGCAATCCGGGAAACAATTTACTCCTGGCCCAGTTGGTTTTACTATTTGTGATTTTCTCACTTCAATCTGCATTGCTGAGCTGTAATTTACGAAAATTTCGACAGTAAACTTATTTTACTAAAGAATTATTTGAGTTGTGACAATGTCTTGTCATAGACTTTACATGGATTATCAGGTAACTGCCAGTTCACAGATAACTGCTATATTTGACAAAGGGCCGATTTAAAATCTGCAGCACACCCTCGTTTAAATCCATGAGCCGCGACTAAGTACTAAGTAATGTAATATATTTCTAATCTGGTTGTGTGAAAGAGAAGGCCACAATGCCTTAACTCTGTCAGATAAAATAAAGTAATTTATACTTATTATGATTATTATTGTTGTAGTTATTGTTGTTGTTATATTGAACATGCTTTTCTCGGCATAATAATATTTTTTTTAGGTATACTATGCAGTGGCCATTTTTGGACGGGAACACCAAAACGTGGGCTCCAATAGAAAATTAAATTAATTATTTAAAACAGTTTATCACTTTACCATAATTATTTAATATTGACATATGTTTTATATATTACAGTGCAATTAAAGATGAAAGCTTATTGATCCTAAGCCACCTTATCATAGTTAAGATATTCGCCACCACAAAGTCGCCCTCCAAAGAAGAATAATTCAATAAATTAATGTATTTTTAACTTGCACTTGGTTATAAAAAGTGGCCTTGATTTTCAAGAAGGGAAGATACCTGCACAACAGTGAGGGGGAATGAGAGGATTTCTGGTCCAACTCCCTGCTCACAATGAATATCCTATGTTATTAACGAGAGGGGAGCGCAGCTCACCTTTGACCTCAGTAGAACTCGTCATTTTCATGGATTGACGTGCAGCTCTTTCATGGAATAGTTGCATGTAAAAATAGAGGCAATTCAAACCGATTCTGTAATTTCTTCTTCTTTGTATTTCTCTTAGTTTAATCTGTCATGTTTGTAGGGACGTTTACGTGCCACATGCCACCCAGGCATTACAGGACCACGATATGACGGGGAGGGATTACAGATATAGTTCTTTTGATCAGAAAAGGACATGGAGGGCCTTCCCAGATGGCTGATCAGCTCAATGCCGGTGCCACCTCCGACTCCGAAACAACACGAACACAGAGGACGGTGTCACTCTAGTCGCACAGACACTCACTTCGAACAGGGCGCTGCTGGGTTGAAGGTGATGACGGCCAAATATTGTCCAGGGACGATACTTGGGGATCACAAGGGCCTGAATCTACCCGACATTCGTATCAAGGATGAGGAAAACACAGGAAAAAAATCTCACATAGATATTGTTCCGAGCGGGATTCGAACCCGGGCCAGATTCTATAATTTCACCAAACATAACCTCAGTTCCTTATAAATAACGAATAATAACTCGTGCACATATAGGCTAAATAATAATGTTTTAAATAATGCCTGGATGAACATTTGTAGGCCCATATGGTGTAGATAATAATTGGTTTATTGATTATAGTAGTTTTAGGTGGATTAATTTTAAGTTTAGTTATTTTCCTCAGTTTCATTATTTTATTATCCACAAGAGTCGTAATGTTACCTAAATTACTTGTAAAAAATCAATTGAAGGTCGGGAAAAATTATTACCATTCAAATGTGGTTTTGATCCCAAAAATTCTTTATTTTCTCTTATTTCAATCGCACAGTTAGGCTAAGTTAAGCATGATTTCATCAAATCTGGTTGTAATTATGGGGTTTATGTTGGTATGACCGCCTGCTTTGGTGTCAGGATGCTGACCGCATGCACTTAATTCTGACATCTGCCTATGGTAGATGACGCAGAAGTCTGTCCATGGATGTAGCGCCACGGAAATATTTTTTTTTACATTGGTAATCTATCATAATAATTGGTCTATTTTAAATCTCATTTTTAATGAATAGTGAAATCAACGAAACAATAATTTATATGAACCGTACTAAAAATGTAAAAGTCAGCTAAATATATCCTAAATATACTGAAGAATATGTAACTAAATATAGCTTAAAATCATCGAATAAATTACTGTCACATAGCTCACCTAATTAAAATTATATTGCAACAGGTACCATTCTCAGTTATTATCAAGATGTAACACTGAATACAAATATTTACGTAAGCTATGGTTGCTGGATTTAGATCGGATAAAAATTAGCAGCTTAAATGTAATTTGTTGTCCTATTGCCGAGAGGACTATTGTTTTTAAAATAATAGCATTAAAAAAAAGTCTTCTCGTCCACATTAAGACTGTTGGACTGATAGTCTGAGTCAAAGGTACCGTTCCAGTCTTCTTCGTCTAGTTCTGTCGTGATTTTGGTATAGACGGCCACCTAATCAAAACCATAGTAATAATGGTACTGACGGCTTCTTTGTAAATTTTGAGGCAACATTTGTACAATCTATAATAAGTGATTCACTCATGGAAATTCTCCTTTGAGAGTGTTTAAATTATTATTTTTTCCTGTTAAACTATTTTTTGGTACGATAACCCTTGACCTTTTGCTCAGTATGCTTTGTCTATGCGGCACCCAGGTAGGGGAAGCAGAAATGAATATAATAAATTTGTTTTTTAATTATTAAATTAATTATGTAATATTATTTAATTGTTTTTAAAATGTTTCTAATCAAAGGAATTTTATAGTGTTTAATTATTTAGCCTGGGCATGCATATGATCTGCATCTATTTTAATCATCACTGTATGAAGTGAAGTCTAAAATATGGAAAGATATGGAGAATAAAAATATCATTTTTCAACTCTACTGAAACAAAGTTAATAAAAGACATAATTGACTTCAGGTTCAGAAATGTATATGCAAATCCGGTCCCTTGTGATAACACTCTCTCTCATATTGGTACAGAAAATGTAAACTTCTATATTACGTGAACAGTACTAGTCTAATAGAAGCTAATAGAAGACACCAAGAAAATGTAATCATACGAAAACTGGAATTTTTAATATTTATTTACAATATACGATCGTTATATAGAACTTAACAGGCTTACACAATTAACAAAACGGGTATCATGCTTGGTCTGACGCGCGTTTTGTTAACTTCATGCTTCCCTGTTTTCCAAGCTGAAATGTTAGCAATCAAGAAGTCCGTGGGATCAGTGGCGGACGCAGAAATTTTTTTCGGGGGGGGGGGGGGATTTGAATAAGTAGAAAGAATACTAAAAAAAATTAATCAACTTACATATACAATTAGTTTATAAAACTGGCCACTTAGAGTACTTTTTTCAAATTTCGGGGGGATGTAACCCCCCTATCCCCCCCCTGCGTCCGCCACTGCGTGGGATGGTGCATTGAGAGAAACAGAAGTGCACTCATCTCAAGCGACTCTCAAGCAGCTTTAAACTGCATAAGTGATAAGTATTCCAAACATGCGATAGCTGTGGATATCCGGTGCGAGATATCGAACTTCTCGAAACATTTGTGTTTAGATTGGGTTCGAACACATGTCGGCACGGTGGGCAATGAGAGGGCAGACCAGCTTGCTAAGCTGGCTTGCTCATTGCCCGCTGAAGCAGCATTTAGCAGAATTCCAATCTGGTAAACAGGAACTAATGCGTATTATGCTATCGTGTTGGGAGAACCGTTGGAAAGCAAGCACTAAAGGCTTACTAACAAAACAATTATTTTTCCCTTCTGTTACTGAAAGACTAAGCTGTAAATATTTAACACCCAACTTCGTTCTCACACAGTTTATGTCAGGCCACGGTAAATTTAAAATATATTTAGACAGATTCAAAATTGACCCCAGTGATTGTCAGTGTAGATGCGACGAAGAAAAAGAAACAATACACCATCTGCTATTTGAGTGTAGTATATATGAAAGAGCACGATTGACGTTATTACTTCATTTAGATTCTTGCAGTAAATGCTATGAAAACCCGCTATACTTCATATTTAACAAGAAGTGCTGTTCTTATGAATTTCAAAAGTACGTTCAATATATTAATAAATCAATGTAAATAATGGTATTATAGTTTAAAACAGTTTCCAATCTTAGTATCAATTTAATAGTTTATATTAGGGTAGTAAATATTAGTAGTTTGTCAGCTTGCACTCAACTTAAGCCTTTCTGCTAGAAATAATATTGTTCTGTATATGCTCTGTATTCTACTATAGCCCTTAAGTTTTATAGTTTTATATTAGCTGGATGACAGATAAGCCTAATAGTTAATTTCAAGTTTACACTCATTGTATCTCTTATTGCTAGAAAGTAAGATTTGTTTTGTATGTTATATTACATTATGTATCAACTATAGCCCTAACATGCTATGTAGCAAAATAGGGTTAAAATAAAGGGAGATTCATATATAAATGGTCGAACATCGTACGACGTTTTACGTTATTTTGAATCTTAAATTTTAAAAGGAAAACAATTTCAATTCGTTTGTGCTTAGGATAGTAATCTAAAAACTTTTTGATACTTTCGCATGTGGTGGAATTCAGACTCTTATGGTTGGCAACAATTTCTTTTAAAACAAATCACTGTTTGAAGCAGTTGAAGAACTATTTGTAAAGAATAAAAGGCAATAAGTAGTTAATGTTGAAAAATCTTTCGCTACGATAATGAATTTGCCGTCTTTGAATGAATGGGGAGAAATGAAGGTAGTATGTACTGCGAGCTGAAGGCCGAGCTAGCGTTCCCCCACTACTTAACCATGCCCTTGCATTTACTGTCTATGTCTTTCCCCCACTATGCCACCAGCTCGGCCTTCAGCTCACAGTCAGACAGTACTGTTTTGGGTGAAACTAAATTATGTTGGCTTACGCTTGTGTTTTGTCAATCTGCCGGTATGTAGGTTATGGATCAATTTTTCATTATGTATGTTATTTTGATATGTCAATGATTTGTAGGTAGGCCTACGGTATAATACTAGTAGTAGGAATAATAGTATTTGCAGTGGTTAAAATGAAGGAAATTTGTAATTATTAATTTGTACGAAAGGGAAGACAACGACGTGATATCTGGTGATATCCTCTATAATCTTTATAACGATATAGCACAACTTTTTTTACTTTTAAAGGGCTCAGCCAGTAAAATGGAACTTTACATAGACGGAGAGAGTTCTGTGAAAGAATGTTTACAAAAATAAAAAAATATATTTAACTTATGTTGTAAATGTATAAACTTGCTCTATGACACTGCAAATGGGTTCATGGAGGGTACATATTATGCTTCAGAGATTCTATGGGTATCAGAATAGCAATAATTTAAAGACATGAATGACTCGAGTGCGGTGAAATTCAGATTGAAAGTAATGTGGTGTGAAATCGGTGACTAGGAAGTAGAGACGCGGGCACGTATTGGCACGCGGTTCTCTGTATGGGAACAAACAACCAACCATAACTGTACTCCGTGTGTCTCGGAACGCAAGTATGTGCTAATCACAACTAAACATATTTTGTTGGAGCCTGGAAAATAAGGTGCCAGAATCACCGTGAAACCGAGCAAGTTGACGAAGCGGTAAATTTATGTTTTTTAGGCGAGTGCCGGTGTGCATTGTTATTTTAAATCTCTCATCATTTGATCCATCTCATTCACAAATTCACCTCACCTGATAGTTGGGGACCCTCAGCAAGGTATGAGAATCTGTTTGCATGACAACTGGGGATGATGGATTGCTCGGATGGATAAGACCAGTATTGCCAATCCAGATGGAGAGAAAGCAGTGGCGTAGTTAAGGGTATACGCAGTAGGCCTATATCCTCTGCTTAACTTTACTCGTTATCGTATTCCCTCTGCTTCATTGCGTATACCTTTCTTTTTTTATTAGTGTATTTGCTTATGAATTCTTTATTTTATTTTTGATCATTCTGCCATTGATTTGAGAGGGTCATTCGTTATAATGTATCAGCATTTTACCTACCATAAACTGGAGTAGGCTACATGAACTGATTTCTGTTTTCAAAGCCGGTTGGATAAAAGTTTTATTTGAATTTTCGAGGTAATGATATATTTCATCCTTATGCTACACACATAGTTACAGTTAGGCTATGTGAAAATGTTAAGACTGTTGTTACTTGAAGATTATTTATATTTACGTTCCTATTCGTTTCATATTGGGTGATTCTGTTATTAAATAAATTTGGTTAATAATGCACATCAATAGTGACACTTGGATTTGTATTTAATTTTACAGTTCCTGAAGACGATTTTATTGTGAAATAAAAGTAATATGGCTATTCAAACTATTTATAGTAGCCTGTAGAACTAAAGTGTTTTAGAGCAGCGTTTCGGAACCTATGGTCCGCGGGCCACATCTGCTGATCTTCGACTAAATTTGAGTAATATTGAGGCAGATATCCAGGTACTCTGCAAGAGGCGACAAGCTCAACCGTCTCATTAAAAGTAATAACATAATTCCTAATCATATTATCAAATTGGTAATAAATATTAAACTGTCAATAGCTTACTTCCAATTCAATAACTGCGTTTCCATTGAATTAAAACATATATTTAGATTTATTTCGTTATAATGACTTATAATGAATACCCCAAATATTAAGAATATAGGCCTACATATAGCCTACTTTTAAAAATGGTATGTAAAATTAGGGATCCATAAATTTTTTCTGACATTTTAGAGGTCCTCGGGTTCAAAAAGGTTGAGAAACGCTGTTTTAGAGTATTTAAGTGTGATCGCTAAAGTGTAGCTTTTTTCTTAGTCTCTTAACTAAGAGACTAAGAAAAAAGCTGTTTTGTTATATGGTTTTTTATGCTTGGCATTTGAAATCAGCGAAGCATTTTGAAATTTTGTTGGTTTTGCAGAAATTTAATTATTTTAAGCATTGGCCTAAATGATTTCTTGTGTGCAGTTCAAAAAATTAATAAAAGCACGACCTCCAATAGAATCTCCCCAAAATTGAACAGTGAAGCAGATCCTTTTATACCACGATCCAGCGAATTCTTTGAGGATGAACAGGCTTACAAACCGTTGGGTACAAGGCAAACCTGTGGGTACAAGGCACATACTCTCGCATTTTTAATATTTGGTACAAGGGGCGCTCTCGAATTTTTAATATTTGGTACAAGGGGCACTCTCGCATTTTTAATATTTGCTACAAGGGGCACTCTCGCATTTTTAATATTTGGTACGGTCGGGAGTGTCGTTGACAATATACAAGGATAGTTTGTCACCCTGCTTCGCTGATAAACAAAATGTGAATATCGAGTGATCGAGTGGGCGGAGCTTAAAGTGCACCTTATAATTGGCTTTCGCTGATACCTTTATTCTGAACGAATGGTTGACTGAATTACATAATAATTTTGAATAATTTATTTTTTAATACAGGTATCTGCAAACACAAGTTTCAGCTGAAATAACACACAAATAGCATTCAACATAAGAAAAAAATGAAAATAAAAAAGAGACACACACAGTTCAGATGTTTCTTACCGACAGAAGATGCAACGTTTTGCCAGAAAACATTGAAAAGTTGCTTCTATCTTATTGTAATAAATAATAAATTATGTGATGTGAAAAAATGCAGGTGAATAGAATATTGTGAATATTTAACGTATTAATTACCAGTTAACTAGTGTTTTATTTCGTCCTCTCATTGTGAATAGGGTAGATATTCCATTGCGTGTTGTCTTAAATCAAACAACAAATATTCAGATGATGAAATTGGTGATTTATTGTATTTCATAATATTTTTAAATTTTTTTTTCATAATTTCATATTTAGCATAAATAAATTTCATATTTTGGCAAAATTTTCTTCATATTGTGACTGTCTCTAATTATATCTCATGAAACAATTTCCATTTTCGTACTCAGCAAAATCACTATAGTGTTTGTATAGCAGTAATAAGACATTTTGCTACTCCAGAGAAGCCTAAAACCTAAATTTATAATAATATATAGTTTTAGAAACAAATCTGAGATAATTCTTTGAGCAACGTAAAATATTTTGAAGTTCCTTTAGGAGAAGAATTACATTCATAACAGATGCAGACTTAACAGGAAGCATCTTAGTATAAAACGAGTATAGGCTATACAACATACTCTATTCTAATCGAAAAATCAGATGTGAAACTCGCATAACTTCCTCTGCCCAAATAAAAGTTAGCATTTTAGTATGATATATTATGTATGACATTCACTTCGTGTAAATTGTTTGTAAAAATGGATAGAATGTCATTACCACATTGCATCAAATCCCCGAAGGATACACAAACCAAATAAAAGCTTATCAATGCACTCTCATAACAGTCTTTACTTTAAGCACGGCCAGTACATTTTTCTCAATAGTATTTTTGGATTCAGGGGACCTCGAAACGTGTATTTATGTTAAAAATTCAACTTCGATTGTGGGGGTCGAAAACAATACTTTATTTACCTGTTGTAAGGGCAGAGGAAGTAAGCCTAACAATTTTATATATTCATTAATCATTTATAATAACCGTGGTATCGATATGGTTCCATTGTAACAACAACAACAATAATACTAATATTAATAATAATAATTCCTAATAATTATTATAGTAAAATTAATATTATAGCATAATAATTGTTATAATTTTGTAACTAACAATTAATTACAGCTCATAATGAGAACCATAGTCAACCAGAGTCATTCAGTACATAGGTCACTTCTTTACTTACTCTGAAAAGAGCTGAACTACTGAAATTGAGTAAGTGATAAAGACTGATCGGCAAACTCCACTAACCTGAAAAGAAAGAAAAAAAAATGGGTAAGATCACATAATTGGATAAGATATTTTAAATTATTTAAAATGTAATTTCTGAAGAATTGCTTTAGGCTATCCTTATTCACATAATAGGATATAGGCCTAACTTACTACTGTCTTTTAATAAAGAACTTTAGCACTTGACGAAATTATATATACTTCCCTACTGCATTGTATGAATTTTAGGAATCTTTTAAAAATCTGAATCTAACTACTCTTATTTCGTTCCTTCAGAGGCGCCGTGACACAGAACAGGTTTGTACAAATACGATTCTTTCTCTCTCTGTGTTAATGAAATATGAAATTAATGGATAATAAACAGGATTAGAGGTTCTATAACTGGCTTGAAATCTATACTTCAGTACCACTGGCTTGACCTGTGCAGAAGATTTTCTCACCTCTGACAAACTATGCCCTCGGCCGTGTTTGAAGCCGCCACCCTTGAGATCATAGGCCACGTCACATTGTTTCATATTCTGGCGAATTGTAGAGGTTTGGAAAATTGGAGGGAAAAATATCTACTAATATATTATATGGAATCAAATAGATAGCAACGAGTAGGCCTATGTTTGGAGTTACTAGCGGACAAAAATGTTGAGGAAAGCATTGGGAAATTTTTAATGAAGGCGAGACAGCTCAGGTGCGCGAAAGCGGCAAACTGGGGGAGAGCGGGCGTCGAGAGTGAGGAATACGCTTAGTTTGTTTGTGTTATTTTGTATTTTATTTATTTAATTATTCGTTCTATATCTTTTCTTGTTTTTTGAATATGCATGTACGGTCCATGCGGATCAGTGCGATTGTTTTCATTTGATTATGTAAAAAGCAAATGTAATAAACACTTAAACACTACTACAATTATGTCACCCACTGAAATCTAAAATGAATAATATGAATAATATATTATATTAAATATTATATATATTATATTATATATTATAAAATATACTTTAAAAAGTTTATTGCAATGTGGTACTAATATTTTAATTTTTTAAATTCATAAAATGATTTTTAAAATAAATTAAACTTACATGTGAAATACATGCATCCAAATGCACTAACCCCTTCAATATGCACTTATATCCACCATAAACTTTCCCATTCACTTCCCAATGGCTTGAAACGCATATTTCGCTTACGGGCATACGTTCTACTCTCAGGGAATAAAACATGTTAATATGAAAAAAATCCGCCCTCTATAATAATAAAATTATTATACAGTATGTCTAGATCAGAAGAACATGATAATGTATTTGAAGAAGCCTACGTGAAAAAAGAAAATGCACTCTTCTCCAGTAACCGGGCCACGTCATGGACTCATGACCTATCGGGAGAAAGTCATGTAGCTGGTAACAATGCAATGCCGTTATGTAATTAATTGGTTCGTTTTAGTTATGTAAATATTGTGCTGTATTACCAACGCTCATAAATCTATAAAATCCTAACAGGAAAATTATCACCTATACCAGCGGGTTTCAGCGGGTAGCCTACCATTAGTGGTAGGCGAGCTACTATTAGACAGAACTTAAACGAAGTATAAAAATAGAAGATAAAGAAAGTATCGTGATATATTTTAAAATATAGCTGTTTTAGTTTTGAATTAATAAATAGCAAGAAAAACCATTAAACATGCATTTTAATTTATTTTAATTTATTAAAATACATATCAGATACTGTTGAGCTCGATCGGTGCGTTTGTACCATCTTCAAGGCATCTTTTTGCTGGTTGGGAGTTCCAACAATTAAAACTAAAACTGATTTTTTCAAATTTATAAAAATAAGATTAAATTCACAGAAGCTCACAAATGTACTATCACCTAATTGTCTTCTGTGGCTTCCTCGCCGCGTGTGAATTTTATCTTATTTTTATAAATGTGACAAAACGCAGCTTTAGTTTTAATTGTTGGAACTCCAAACCAGCCAAAAGATGCCCTGAAGATGGTGCAAGCGCACCGAAAGGCCTAGAAGGGGAATTATAAAATAAATTATCGTTGAGCAGCTGGTATCACATCTATTTTATTTCATGAATTTGAATGTTTTATTTGGTAGAATTATTGCTTCCAACCTCCCTGATTTAAATTTTCTCGAGAAATATAGCTTGTTTTACATGCTCAGAATAACAGAGAACCGTATATAACCAGGATCGCTTTGAGTATTAAGTAAGCTAATTACATACTAAAATATTGGTTCCCTTTCAATGAAACATTAGTGAGCTAAAATACATATTTACACATTAATGTCATTTAATAATTATTGTTTATCACACCACATTATACATAGAAACAATAGGTAAAATATATATGTTACAATACAGCCTGCTTAACAGCAGTGGTCATAATCCAGCAACCAATTATCAAACCAATATTTTAAAGCTTGTTGCACTAAAACTTAAATTAGGTTAGATGTTTAAAAAATTACTTGTTCATGGTCCTCGTGTGCTTAGTTGATCATAATAATCTAGGTAATCTGTCAATTTTGATTTGATGGTGGTGCAGATCAGATGGTGTCCGTGCCTCCTTGATTTATTATGGTATCTGAGAGATGCATTTCGATATGAAGTTGTTGTATCATCTTTAATCCACTTATGCTGAGGTATGAATGATCTACAGTGACAGTTCGTGACTCACTTGCAAGTGTGTGTGCAATCTCTTTTACAGAGGTGCTTACAAGATGGGGGTTAAGATGCAGAGTGCGTCAGTGATATTTTCTGAGGGGGTGAAAATTTTTTGCGAAATTAGCATTTTATTTGTTTAAAAAACGGTCAAGTTTTATAACTTCAAAAGATTAAAAAAAATATTTATAATTCTTTAGAAGTGAATAAAATGTATTGTACAACTAGCAGACCTGAAGTTGTATCATAGTTAGCGAAACACATATTATACTTCTAACCAATTGAAATATTAAATTCTTAAACTTGTCTTAGAACATAGGCACAGACTTTGAAGGGGCCTGGTACTTTTCCCCCCCTCCAAACATTTGAGTTTTTATCATATAGTGCCCAAGAATAACTACCAGCAATTCAATTCTTGCTCCCCCCAAATTTTCAGGTCGGCGCCGTTGTTATCAGTTATATATATATGTCAAGTAAAAGCAGCTTCGTTAAACATACTTTCTCAGTTGACACTTTTTAATTACAAAACGAAAGAAAGGTGCATGAGTTTAATGTCAATGTAATTTTCCTTGGGAAGAAGTTTTAGAGTATGGGGTGTACTTTTAATGGGATAGGTGTGATACGAAGTTGGGGGAGTGGTTACTTTTATGAAACTGGGGGTCATGCAGCTAAGAGGGGTGTTCGCATAGGGCTTTGGAAACTATATTATAATACTGGGCTTTAACAAATTCTGATACTATCGATGTAAAAGTGAAAATAATTCTTGAAGAATAAAATTCACGAAAATAAAGCAGTCACATAACTTTCTCTACCCTCGACATGGAAAACATCATTTTCTCACTTCACATTTTGATGTAGAATAAGCGGTCGTATTACAGGGACAACTTAGTTGCAGTGAGTATGCTATATCGGAAGTCGGTAACAAATCCTATCCACTGATACGTCACTCATAAATGTAGGCTTTGTATTAGTTGAGAAATAGGCCTAGGGATGTTTATTAGAGGCTCTAAGCATCTAAAAGAAGTCCTACGCGCGCAGTATATTATATCCCAGGTCTTTGGGAAGGAAAGTATGAAAGTGATATTGAATTTCTTTTTTACTTCAGCCCCGAAACGGTTGTATGGTAATATGAGAGTGAGAAATACAATTTTCTATCAAGACAATACAATATTATGTAACCGGAATTTCTTTTTCTTCTTATTTGCACTCCTCCCATACCTGGTGTGTAGAAGCAATGGAATGCAACATTCGACATCCTCTATGAGCCATAAAAACCTATATCTAGCGTTTTCTGAGGAATAGTCTGATTGTCATATGTCGTTCTTCCTCATTTCGAATTCTACATACATATTATATAACGACCTAGAGTTTCAAAATCGAATGTCCTCCATAAGTTAATTTCATATTACAAAATACAAAACCCGGGCGACGCCGGGCCTTTTGAGCTTGTTTTTATGAAGTTTATGTAATTCCTGCCATTTCTGTAAAAACTACGTGAGCGTTAATAAAATATATAATATTTTAATTATTTTTATGTTAAATAAAACATCTAGCAGTTGAGTAAATAATCGCGAGCGAAGTAGCGGGCACGTGCTAATATAATGCAATAATTATATTCCTTAGTCGGATTCCACTGGTTGACAACAAACGTTCACACACAGGTCTAAACAGTGAATGACTATGCGCACACAATGTCGCGCTTCCCCACCACTACCAACCAGGGCAGGGCAGGGCAGAACAGAACGCGCGCAAACTGCGTCATCTCCTAGGTCTGCTGACTAGCACCCCATAGACGTTCCGAATCTGTCCGACCTCTACAATGAGTGATGCGATGTTTTATGTGGTTTACATGATTACCAGAGTTAGGATTTTTAGGAGCAATTTTCATGATCAATAAGGAAGGGTAAAGGTGCTAAATAAGCTAAAAAGGGGGAGGAAATGTGCTCTTAAACCTAGCCCATAAGCCATAACTAATTCGTTAGAACTGAAAGTGTAAAAAAAAACGGTACAAAAAAGTGGTAATATTTTCAAAGCAATGAGGTTTATTTAATTAATGCTTTGAATGAAATCCTGCTTGAATTCCTGAGACAGAGCTAAATATCGGGATTTGGACATTTCCGGCATGGTGAAATACTAAGCAACAAGCAGTTTCGATGCACCAACAGAAGCATTTTGAGCAAAAAAAATAACAGATAATTTTTATTCCATTCCATTTTTATTAGTTTTATATTTCAAGCTGCCTAAAACACTTTGCTAACTGTTGTCAAACAATTATAATGTATAGATACATTGCTGTTATTTTCAAATTAATTAAACACTCATAGTTACCATTGTTGCAGGTGTGGTATATTCGCTTTTATCTTTATATTTTTTTTATTTTTTATCCCGTGTTCACTAAAAGCAGATATATTCACCACTCCCATGCTTTTTAATTTAATTTAATTTAATTTACAGTCGTAAACGATATCTTAAGAAAATGCGTTTCTTGGGCATTGAAAAGTAAATAAATGAGAAAATGCGCTTTAGAAAGATTTAAAAAGTAGCATTAAAAGGCTGATCATGGGAAGAGTGGGGCAAAAAAAAAAAAAAAAAAGGTTACATCTTTTATTCTGCAAAATTCTCATTTCATTACTACGAATTACAACGGAAATAATATGAAACAAGCATTGGTTTTCTCACGTTTAAAGTTACGCATGACGAATGAATGTCAATAAATGAAGAAAAAACTTATTATTTACACCGTATTAAATTATAAAAATTCATAAATTGTTATAAAACATACATTAATTGACATAAGTCTGGTTGTCTGAGAAATGTAATTATTCACGCTTGAACAATTAACGTGAATTTGCTATTGTAACTTTCTATATCGTGACGATATTTGTGCGAGCTTCAACTATTACTTTCATTATGTTCAATTTTAAAGCGCCAGTTACCGTGAAGATGAGACTGTTCACATGATTTAAAAACGATCATAAAATCTCGTATTAAATTTATCTCCCTTGTTATCAATAGAGTGACTTAAACTAGGCCTTATACGTAAGGGGAGTAATTAATTATCTGTACTCTAGAAGTATTCTTTTACACTGGCAGTGTGCAGGATCTTTCAAATGGCACAGAGATTGCATTCATTAAGTATTCAGTGTTAGATATTTAGATGATTTCATATGGGAGTAATGGGTCAAATATTCATTTTTTGGTCAAAACTTGCATATTTTTATATCAATAATTACGATGTGTCTTAATGTAGCCTACATCTTGGACAAGTTTCAGCCTTTTTAGGCACTTTTAAGTCTCCCTAATTATGTGATACTAAAATGGCTATACTCATTAAATGTTTATAACATAGTAATGAAAATAAAAATAATTATATAATATATATTTTAATAAATTGCCTTTAAAAGATTACTCCTAGAAAAAAGTTACTTTCAATCTGGTTTACTTATTTAAAGAAGCACCACTTGAAAGGCCGGGTACATCTAATGAGGCTGTGTGACGCACATTTTTTATTTAAAGGTCATGGAAACTTTTAAAATAACTTTCCCGTATTTTTATTTTCATTCCATTTAGACAAATGCAGAACTAAATGGGTTTTAAAAATTTAACGAAAGGGGTTTGAAATGTTTACTGTAAGTTCTACAAGTTATGACTAACAAAATAGCGCATTTTTTAAAATAACTCATTGGTTATTTTCAATATTCAATAACTATGTGTGGAGACTATGATTTTTTTCTTAAATTTGAGACAGTCATTGGATTGGCTATTAATTTATTTGTCCGTTTGTAGTAAAGATATAAGAAAAAGCAAAATGCATGATATTTTTCGCAATATGTCATTGGTCCTATTAAAAAAAAAACAGTTTACTGAAAAATTATGTGACAAGTTTCATTTTGAAATATGAAAATTTTTCAATTATATCTTTGGAATAACTTAAACTCATAAACTGGCACAAAGGAAACTTCTTCACAGCATTGTCTATCACTAGGAGCACGTGTACAAAGTAACATGCATATAGCTTTCACTGGTACATAAATTCTCACTAAACTTCAGTGTTATGTCAGGCCAAGTTCATGGGATGGTTTATATAAAAAAGTGTAAGGGTAAGATTCACATTCGGCAGGGAAAGAAAAGTAATAATGTCGAACAATCTGTGTCTAATTCATGAAAGTCAGAGTGTAGTGTAGTTCAGTTTCCACAATTAGACGTGACTTAAGGCTAGTTTACACGATGACACTAGGTTTCGTAACCACTTTCATGAAAGTGATTTCGTGAAACTAATTACACACATTTTCTTTCCAATGCAACCGCACATTTCATGTTATTTCTGAAGTTCAAGTTGTTAAAATCCCATACAAACGTTTAAAACACGTATTAATACAGGCATTTCACAATTTCCTCACTTCCCCATTTCATTTTACGAAATGCGAACAAGCTAAATAAGCGCATAATCTCAAAATTACTATTATAGTTTCGTGAAAAGTTGGAATCAGCCGAAACTGAATAGTGTCGTAACTCATTGTTGCCAGTACATCTAGCGCTTGCGCATTCAAGTAAAAAACCTTGCGAAACTCAGTTATGAAACCTAATTTCGTCGTGTAAACTAGCCTTTACTAAGCACCTCTGTCTGGAATGACGCACAAATTCTACTCCCCCCCCCCCCAAAAAAAAATGCCGAAACTCTCGATATAATGCCACCATCCGTTCTATAACATTTAGGGCCGATTGTATAAACATCACTGACTGGAGATCATTATGATCTAAGTTCAGAAAATGATCTGAGTTCAAGCTCGAGTCGTATTGTATAACACTGATCTAAGATCAACTAATCGAAGTTCAATGTTGATCATAGTTCATACATGAGCACTTGGCAGCATCGCAGAAACAGATGAGTATCGCGAGATGAGAGCATTGTTATTCTGTTTTTCTTAGTATTTAGACAGTGTGTTGTGCGGGAGGAAGAAAAATATGATCGAAATTAAGCAGAAAAGGATCGTTCCTAATTGAAATGTCTTGAGAAAATATAAAGATATTGTAAAATCCAAAAAGACGGATGCGATAATATCCGTGCAAGAGCAAAATGCGATGAAAAATGTTCTGGTCATTTCATTTCTGGCGTTATAAATCGGCTTAACATTTTCACGGCTAAGGACGTATAAATGCTTCGTCTCATGAATTGTATGAAAGCGGAGAAGTAAAGCTTGAGGATTTTTTGTTCATCTGTTATGTTTGTCATTCATAGAAACCAGTATCCTATTCCACTGAACTTTTCTCTATCGATGTTAAACTTAATAGCCCACTGAAGTTTTTACCTCATGACTGCCTTATTACAATGTAAAATATAAGTTCTGAAAGAGTTAATAGGTCACATAAAAAAAAAGATGACGAAGAAAGCATTTGGGGAAAATCCAAAAACAGGTCGCCCCTTAAGATCCTCCCACACGAGATTTCCTAGTAGTTCCACCATAGTCGCCTAAATGTCTCTCGTTTAGCCGCATTGAAAATTTGGAAAATTTTTATTTTTTCCCCTATCTACTATTCAATCTCTTTTCTCCTTTACCCTACCTACCTATTCCTACGAAAAAAATTTGGACCTACGGAGATTCGAACACGGGACCGCTAACATGATAGCCAGTCGTTTTACCACTAAGCCATCAAGTGAACGTTGGGGTTAGAGGCGAGAATTCCTGTTTTTAAGGTTAGGGAGCTGCATGAAATGGCGAAGATTGATAATTTCGTATTAGTTGCAATTGTGGTGCAAGGGTTATTTTCGTATTATAGTAATTAGTGAAACATAATAATAACGTACAGGTTATGCTGTAGAGTTATGTTACACTGCATTATAAGGAGCCTAAAACATAGCCTATATACGCACAACTACGTTATAGCTAGAAATGTATGAAGTTGTCTTTTGTGTATTTTCTTTATATTTACCGTGACCACACAGGTAGGCCTAATATTATGTTTATAATGAGCTAATCTTATGTATCAAATAAGAAAACAGCCCCTTGAACTGAGATCAACTAGTTCGATCGGAGAAATTTCTCCAGTCAAAATTGATCCTAGTTCAGTGCGAATTGATCTCAGATTAGCGTTTATACAACAAAAATGTCCGAGTTCAGCGTGAACTGAGATCAATTTAGTCTCTGATCCAAGATCAAACTGTTTATAACAATCGGCCCTGGCACAAAGCGAGGGTGGCACTAAAACTAATTTTAATTTTTAAAATTAAAATATCATAATACAGTGCTATATTAGGCTAATTTACTGTACTGTGTTAGGGGAAAAAATAATAAAAAACAAATAGAGAACTTTAATACAAAATAAAATACTGTATAGTTACTCAATTTATTTCAGTAGGCCTATAATATGTCCAGTACTACAGTACACCAAGAGGTTGAAAATCATGTGGGTCCATGTAAGTGATCAACTGTAACAGAGTAACTGTAGTGTTTAATAGCTGAATGTACACTGAACTAAAAGAAGTGAAAGTTTGGAATGTATCACTGTATGAAGGGCTCTTTCTACCTGCTCCACCCTCACGCAGCCTGTCTGTCCGACTTCTTAACATAGCTTCCTCATTCCACCGCACTACATTTACACTCACGTCTTGGAAATACAGTACAGTATGTTTCTTAAATATTCTTACTAACATTCACGCCAGTTTCAAAAGAATTCTGAAACTTAAAAATAATAATAATAATTGCAAGCTATATTTTCTAAAAATCTTGTCTTATATTCACTGGCACTAAAAGAATTGGAACAGTAACTAGGTTTCTTATGTATTTTATATGGGAGAAGATCCGTTCACTTGCATTTATTGGCGCAAAGCGAGGGTGGCACTGTAAAGAGGGGCATTATATCGAGGGTTGACTGTACATTAAAGTCCAGCGGTGTCTGTAGAAGGCCTAACATTTAAGAACTGTGCTATTTGTACTGCTCGTTACCAAGGAACTAAATTTACCTGTGTCGGTTTATGAGTAATCTGGCCTAAACGTATCTTAAATCGCTTCAGCTTCGATAAACGAGATCGAACGTTTTTCACATGATGAGTCATGTATTATTGCAAGAAAATTGTCTTTTTTAACATCTGTGGTCACGTCAAATTTTGTTTTATTATTTCGGAATGTTTCGGCAAAGAATGGAAGCAATCGTTTCAAGTTGTCTGGAAGTTGTTCTGTATTTTACAGGAATAAGTTGGTATGTGGTCGTCCTGCTATCAAAATATGGAACTGATAATTTTAGTTCAGCAGCACGAATGTCTTTATAACGCAAAACATAAATACTTTAACAACAATCACTTTGTGCGGAATATGTTTCCAGATAGGCCTTATCACTGGCATGCTTCCAAGACTGCTATTACTAAAGATGCAATAAAATATTTTATACCAGTAGTAATTTCATGATATTTCAGCTGAAGAGTGTAAAAATAAATGGACTTGCTGAGGTCTTCCCACGGCAGAGCCTTAAAAAAAAAGCTTTCAGTGTTCAGGCCGCAAAAAAATATTTTTAAAAACGGTCTGAACACGTCTTATTTTTCGCGACGGCAAGGTCGGTAGTCGCGGAGCATACCTCACATTTTACTGTCTTTCGCGTTTTCGAACTGTTCCTTGCCCTCATTTCCCAAATATAAATAAAATGAATGTTATAGATTTAAGAATAGAAGAAGTACGTGTAGGCCTATTGTAAAATAGTTATTCTAAAATAGTTGATCTTTTTCTTGATGTACAGTACTTTTAAAATTATACTCTAACCGTCATGTGTATTTATTTTTCTTGTGTTTTTGCTCTTATTTCCTTTTGTTTTTTGTGATTTAGTGTGTGTTTTTAGCTCTCTTGTATATTTTGCATTGTACTTTTTTATTATAAAATTTGAAAATTTTTGGAAACCGAAGTGCACCATAGCCCGAGCATTTTGCTCTTTCGGGTGTAAATAACCTTTGTTAACTCGTAAATATTATTATAATTTGTATTGTATTTTCTAAATAAAAGATCAATAAATTCCGTAAAGACGATATTAGCCTATGCTATAGATATTATTCACATAATCGTATAATTTAGTGATATTTTAAGACCATCGAAAAATATTAACTAAAATAATAATATATTTTATTATGAGCGTAGCCGGGTATAAGATAACTGAAATACCTAACCCACAATCATAGTTTGGAAACCGAAATCATTAAGGAGGTGTCATAGTAACTTCACTGTACACTACATAGGCCTATACTTCTCACCATAATAGACAAAACAAGTATTCACTTCCTGTTTCCTTGTATGTCCCTGTATGTTCCCATGGGTTGTGTATTTGGGTCGATCCCGGGCCCACGTGATTCTAGTCTAGGCGTGGTCCATACTCAGCCTGTTCTCTGACTCACTCACTGTACTGACCAGTTCGAAGTATTTCATATCGTCTACTCCATTCGAGAAACGATCTATTTTAAACATTCCCCTCTCCTCAATAAAAAAACGATAATAACTTTTTATTGTGTTGACGAGGTAGAATAAGTCGACCCGTCTGGGATAATAGTTTAACATTTTCTTCTAGAGAGAAAAGACAAAGGAATGAATATGCACGTAACATGCAAACTGTAACCATTGCGTGTATGTTGATGGAACTTATTTTTACCAAACTTAACCATAACTAAAAGCTTTCTTTTTTTTTTTTACGATTTCTTTAATAAGAAATATATACCCTACTAGCTTAAAAGGCCCGGCTTCGCCCGGGTTTTGTATTTTGTAATTGGAAATTATCTTATGAAGGACTTTCGAGTTTTAAATTCTAGGTCCTTAGGCCTATATAGGTATTTATAATTTGGAATAGGAAGAACGATTTATTACACTCAAACTATTCCCTCAGAAAACGCTTGATATAGTTTTTTATGGCTCATAGAGGAAGTAGAATTTTGCATCCCATCGCTTGTACAGTACACAGCAAGACTGGTAGGGGTTCAAATATGAAGAAACAGAAATTCTGGTAACAAAATTGTATTGTCTTTGCGGAATATTTATTTCTCACTCTCATGTTACCATAAAATTGTTTTGGGGATGAAATTAAACAGAAAGCAATATCACTTTCATACTTCTCTCTCCAAAAACCTGCGATATAATAATATACCTAGGTACACATTAATTACCATACCTCGTTTTTTTCTCTATCTCCAGGGTACAGAAAGTTATGTGACTGCATTATTTTCGTGGATTTCATTCTATAATATTTATTTATAACATGAATTGTATTGATAACTTCTCTTATTTGTCAAACTTGCATTTCATTTATTTACAAACCCATCTGATACCATTAGCAACAATATGTTCTATGATTCGAATATGATAATTCTGTGTAAAAAGGGAAATTATATAGATAACTTCTCTTATTTGCCAAACTTGCATTTCATTTATTTCCAAACCCATCTGATACCATTAGCAACAATATGTTCTGTGATTCGGATTTGATAATTCTGTGTAAAAACGGATTAAGTATACTCAAAAACATTTGATTTTTGGCATTTAAACTCAAAATATTTCAAAATCCTTTCTTAATGACCACCTACATTATGAAACGAAGGAACTGTCAAAATTCCAAGTCTCTACCCGTTATAGTTTAGGCTCTACGTTGATTCCTGTCAGTCAGTCAGTCAGGACAAAGCCTTTTATATATGGGTGATTCTTCAAATACGGGAAAATTTGCGTTCCGGAGTGATATTTCCCTGCATATTCAACTTAAAAAAAAAATTAAAATAAAAGTTTGTTTCTACTACTTCCATACTACAACTATCAGTTTGAAATGTCACTAACTTTAAAAATGATATTCCAAAATCGAATTTAATTCAATGAAATGTCATCCACATGCCCTGTCCCAAACCTCGGTTTTGTATATTCTAATGCATTTTTCCACAAAACAAAATGTTATTTCCTTTTCAACTTTTTTCTGTCAATGAGTATGAATGGGTGAAGAATATTAACCTCTAAAAAATAAAATGAAATAAAATTGTTACCCCACCTAATGAACATAAAGAATGTCCCAAGGGTTTCTGGTCATCCACATGGCTGAAAAGAATGGAATTTTTTCTGCAGAAATGAGAAATTTGTAAAACTGGCAACAGTGTTAGAAAGCCAACAGGACAGCTTGTGGTTGAATTTTAAGGTTGAATTTTGCTTGCTTACAAACAGTTTGGGATTAACAAAGGACTTTGTATCATTTTCAAGGAAAACGTTTTTATTCCCCGTCATTAACATGGCTTCTAGAAAGTAGGTAGAAAGTGAATATTAATTAATTTTGATTATGCACTATGATAAACCTTCCAATTCAAAGTATCTGACTGAAGTTGAGCCTACAAAGGTTTAGAAATGGCTTGCTGAGACCACTTAAACTCCTTTTTTGTCATCCACATGCCTGATTTTTGTGTCATCCACATGTCTCATGAAGGGGTATGTGGATGACTCAAGTCATGTAGATGATAAATGTAGGATACTATTGTGTTTGCGGTGTCTGTGACCTGTACTTAAGATCTTAAAACTGATTAAATGAATTTCTGCTTGATTCCCCCCTCCCCCAAAACCATTAAAACACAGTCTCGTTAAAATTACATTAATTCTGGAGTATGCACACAAATTTGAAAATTTGATGCAAAATCAACTGAAGTATGCTGAGAAAAATATGAAATCACATAAAGAAAAGCAGATTGTTGCCAAAGTTAGTAATTAATGTGGCCTTCTGCCATCCACATGTACACGGATGTCATCCACGTGGCTTTAAAAAGTAAAGAAATTAAAATAAATAAAAATATAAACATTTAAGCTCTGCTGGTGTCATATTATAATCAAGTAACCCCTGAAGTATTTTTGTGATTTTTTTGAGATTCTTTAAACAAAGTAAAAAATTTGGATTTAATACACTCCAAATTTTCCCGTATTTGAAGAATCACCCATATATAAAGATTATAAGACTGGTCAGTCACGAATCCTGACCAATATTCACGAAGCTAATCTGCACACTGGCCCTCAGAAGAGACTATAGACTAAGTAAAAACTGTCTGTAGTGGTTGAAAATCCTCCATGGAAACTTGAAATTTGCAGTAATATTAAGGAAATTAATGAAAACATAATCCCACAGAAGATCTTTATACAAACACACACACGCACAGTGACGTAGGAAGGGGGGTGTGGGGGGTGGGGGTGCTGGCCGCCCCGGGTGCCATCACCCAGTGGATGACAAAATAAAAATGTGTCTTTGTAAGTAAAAAATCGCTCAAGGGAATTTAAAGAAAATAATAATATTATTTAAAACAATTAAATAAGCTTAGCAACTTTCTACAAGTCAACGTGCATATTGAAACTTCTTTTAGTTTTAAATTAAGTCAACAAAGGTAATATAACGCGGCTGAACTGGCCGATGTGTAGATACGAACAATAATATTATGGAATGATAATTCTTTCACACTGGCCGTGTGTAGGCTAAGATGGACAAGTCAAGATCAGCCGAAGATCCTGGTTCAAATCCCGGCTATGGCATTGAATTTTTCATAATATTATGGTTAGGGGGAGGGTTGTTTATTTCTGCCGATGCTTGTATCTGCAGTTGTATTAATTTAACAATCGGTGATATCTCTATATATATAAAAGGCTTTGTCCTGACTGACTGACTGACAGGAATTAACGTAGAGCCTAAACTATAAAAGGTAGAGACTTGGAATTTTGACAGTGCCTTCGTTTCATAATGTAGGTGCTCACTAAGAAAGGCATTTACAAACTTTTGATTTTAAATACCAAAAATTAAATGTTTTTGAGAATACTTAATCCCTTTTTACACAGAATTATAAAACCTAAATCACAGAACATATTGTTGCTAATGGTATCAGATGGCTTTGGAAAAAAAAAAAAGAAATGCAAGTTAGACATTACCCCACCGCACAGTGGCACAATGTGCACCAGTTGCGCACCCGTGGAATAGGTTATTAATAATACAGTTCCGTAAAATACTTACATTACTTGTTTATGAAATTTATTAGGATCAACCTATAAAAGAATGTGATGTATAATTCACATAACTTCCTCTGCCCAAATAAAAGTTAGCCTCTCCTTAAAAATAAGAGAAAGTCGTCGCCAATCTTCGTGTCACATCCCCAAAAGTACCTAACCCAAATACAAAATTTTGTTTTCATACGATTTTCCGTTGCAAGAGGCCGTATTGCAAAGAGCACGTGTTCAGAGTGGGTGGCTTATAACTACCCTTCAGAGAATTATTTCGGAAAGGGTTTCAGATAAAAGTTTTAGCTCTTAGTGTAAGCAACCCATGTGCAAAATTTAAAGAAAATCGATAGAGCCGTTTTCGAGAAAACTTTCTTTATGTAAAAATAAGGAAACTTTTCTCCAATCTTCGGTTCACATCTTGAAAGGTACCTGACATAAATACAAAATTTTGTCCTTTTATCAAAATTCATCTTTCCAAAGCCGAGATTTCGCTTGGAAAACAAAATATAAAAATATAAAAAATCATTCCAAAAATAAAACTTTGCACAATTTCGGGAGTGTATTTTGGCCTAGAAATGTGTGAAACAAAAGATGTTCGCTTTATTAATGGTAACACTGACTTTAATACAGGTTTTGTTGACCAATGCAACAAAATATTATGTGTACAAGAACCCTTTACTAGAGGAAATCGTGTAGCAGGCTTTGGATTGGAAGTTAAGATTTACGCCACAGATGATCACACTTTAAGAACTCGAGCAGCTATAATAACGAAATGCAAAGGCGTCTTACAACTTGCCCAACATTGTTCTGCAGACTGTGTTCTTATTTCTGTTAATTTTTATAGTTTAAATATTTATGTCTGTAATGTATATTGTGACCCTCTTTGTGACTTTGAAATGTTTCTTCTTAAACTCGATGAAGTTTGTGTTCAGCTCAAAGGCAGAGCTATACTAATAACAGGCGATATAAATGCAAAGCATAGTGCTTGGAATAGTCCCGTATCGGATAGTCGTGGGAAAAGATTTTTTGATTTCTGTTGTGCTCACAATTTGCATATCTTGAACAATAGTGACTTACCTACTTACACTCGAAGCAATTCTACTAGTTTCATAGATGTAAGTGTGTGTAGTTTGCAATTACTCCCCTTCATTAAGGAATGGTCCGTCAGTGATAAACCTACCTTTTCTGACCACAAACTTATTGTAATAAAGATAGTTCATACTATCATATCAGCTGGAGTGAATGACTTAATGTATCTTACGCGTGTTTACAAAACAAAAAATATTAAATGGTCGCATTTTCGGAGTGCAGCAGTGCGGAACCTAAGACCTATTAGTGAACAAGTTAAATATGTTAATACTCACCAAGAGCTGAATAAATTGGTAGACAATTTGACAAACACTATTAAACAAATGTGTGATAAATATCTTCCTACTCTTTCTCACAGAGTAGCAAAGAATTACTGGTGGAATCAGGAGCTGACTATAATGAGGAAAAGATTGTTGGCCTGTAACAGGAGATTTAAAAGAGCTAAGTGTCTCCTACTCAAGGAACGTTACGAAGAGGTCTATCATAAAGTCAGAGACGAGTATAAGACTAAAATCCATCAAGCAAAGAACAATAGCTGGAAAAACTTTTGTTCTCTACAGTCTGCCCAAAATCCATGGAACGTAATATACAAACTATGTAGAAGACCAGAAAACTTAAACAGAACGTTGTCTACCCTGAAAACAGAGGATGGATTTACAACAACTGCGTTAGAAACTGCAAATGTATTGGTTCGTAGATTTTTTCCTGATGACACAGAAGACACTCCAGAACAGCAATAGAGATGTTCCCGCTCCCACGGTAGCTCGCAGGCGAAATAGGGACACGGGGAAACCTCTCCGGTTTGAAGGATGCTACACTAAGTCAAGTTTAAATACATTTATTGAGCCCCTTGAAAGATACAAAGAGCACAATGGACAAAATGATAAATAGACCCTTTAAAATACAAGATGGAATTTTGTATCTTGCTTTACAAATAAATTCCTCTTCCTAGCGGTGCCGAAGAAGATGAAATGTTGATGAAGTCAAGGGAAGACGACTTAGTAAGCTCCTTCTGGAAAATAAGGCATGTTTGCCTTATAAGACTGATGAATAGCTCGGAGGACCAGAGCAGAGCAATTTTTATAGTCGCGCTTGCTCGGACGACTGAGAAAGAATTTCACTATTCTTGAAGTGAATGCGCACTATCAGCAAATTATTTTAAGGTCGACTTGCTGCTTCGACCGAAAAGAAGAACCTTTAGATGTTGCTTCGACACTGCAACTAAAATTAAGCACTCTGAATATTCACTTCACAGCAGTACTTACAGTAAATCCTTTTACTTAATGAGTTACGCATTCAAGTCCATACGGTTTGATCAGGGAAGTAAAAAACTTGGCTTCACACATTTGTAATTAAATCACAAATAAATTACTTTGATGAATGTACTAAATTGCGTCTCTGCAATAACTAGGGCTGGGAAACTTCAAATTCCCAGCTCGACAATAATAACTAGATTCAGAATTCTGAACTGAAAACTAGCCTGGCGAAAACTTCGAACGAGTGAATAAGAATGAATAGCAAGAATGACAGACGTCACGACATGTGACGTAAAGCACGAATCCCATTGGCCAAGAAAAACAATAAATAATCAATCTTGGAAATAAATCAATTAAGTTACATTAAAATACTAAAACATAAATAAGAGAATTAATAGCATTACTTTAAAACTGAATTGTTTCTTTAAAAACACAAAATTATGAATAAAATATATTAAAAAATAATCAGACTGAAACTTTGGGTTGGAGATTATAACATGACTATCCAAAAAATGAAAGATGCGACAGTCAAATGTCATTTCTTATGAGAATTGATGGGAGAAAGAACAAACAGATAAGTAAGTTCATATTTAAAATTATATTGAAGACACAACAAGAAAAATAAAACAAACGAAGTCACAAGCCTGTAGCCATAGCAACACGAATGCTAGACGGAACATATTGCCCGCGATAATTTCGCTCGTGAAATTATCTAACAGAATGTGACGTCAAGCAAATTCGTGAATGCAAGGATTCGAGGCCAAAACAACTATCAAGTCGCAATAAAGTCAAAATCGGTGGAGTGGGATGCGTCCGGCATCAGCACTCTGAATGAAAGCAGGTGTCACTGTCCCTCTTCACTGACAGGCAGAGGAGCCAACTTGATGAGGGGCCTCTTATAAGTGCCTGAGACAGTGCGCACAGTGACAACTCTGACAAGGCCGTCTGGGCCTGGGTGTACTTGGTGCACCAGACCAAGCACCCACCTATGAGGAGGTACATTGTCCTCGAGAACCAATACAGGGGTACCCAAAGGAACGTCTGGCAGTACCTTATGCCACCTTGCACGACGCTGTAGCGTGTGGAGATAATCCACGGACCACTTCTTCCAAATACAAGTGACCATCTGCTGAAGATGGTTCCAACGGGAACGCAGGCTGTACCCACCAGAGAGGTCAGGACTGGGCACCGACACAATGGGCTTGCCAATAAGAAAGTGGCCGGGAGACAAATATCCAAAGTCATCCACGTCCTCAGATAACGACATCAAAGGACGTGAATTCAAGAATGACTCAATTTGTGTGAGAACAGTAGACATCTCCTCGTAAGTGTACTTACAGGACGAGGACATCCTCTTCAGGTGGAACTTCAAAGAGCGTACTGCCGCCTCATGAAGCCCTCCCATGTGTGGAGAGTGAGGAGGCAAGAAACGCCAATGAATGTTCAAATGCGCAGTGGCGTCTTGCACTGCGGAGTGATGTTCTGATGACATCAAAAGCCTAGAGAGGTTCTGCAGGTCGGCGTGGGCTCCGACAAAGTTTCTACCATTATCACAAGTGATTGAACTTGGAATTCCACGACGACTTGTGAACCTTGACAATGCCGCCAGGAAGGCACGTGAGGTGAGCGAAGTCACTAGCTCAACGTGTACGGCCTTCGTGGACATGCAGACAAAAATAGCAACGTAGGCTTTAGTAGTCACCTTGGACCGCGGGCCACCAAACTTGAGAGAGAATGGACCGGCGTAGTCCACACTAGAGTTTGTGAAAGGAGGGAGAGGATTTACTCTCTCAGGAGGCAGATCAGCCATCTTTTGCTGAAAAGCCTGAGCCTCAAAGCGGAAGCAAACACTACAGCGCCTCCGTACACTGCGAACCAGCTTGCGAATGCAAGGGATCCAATACGACTCTCGCAAGTGTGAGATGACTAGCTGAGGTCCTGCATGACCTAGATGCAAGTGCACATGGAGAACTAACTGCCTGGTGAAAGCATGCTCTGCAGGAAGTAATATCTGATGCTTGTTGTCAAAGGGTAGGTTGGACCGACTTAGACGTCCACCTACACGCAGGATGTTATCCTGAATAAAGGGGCATAGTTGCCGGATCTTACTAGAAGAAGGCAAATCTTGCGAGGAAGACAATGCTTGAATTTCCTTTCTGAAAGCATTCCTTTGAATGATTCTAATGCAAGAATGCAAAGCTTCAGTAAGCTCTGACGGCAGCAAAGGGCCATTGATAGGTGACTTGAGTTTCAAGTAATTATTAATGAAACGTCGCACATAAGCCATGACCCTGATTGTTTTCAAGTGTGAAAACTTAGTCAGCCATGGGCTTAAGCTAGAGGTTTCGATGGTGACTAGCGCTGCTATCTTCACCTCTGGGAGAGACGAAGACTCGAGCTCAGTGGGCAAACTGGGCCACTGAGTGGAGTCGGCAGTAAGCCAAGAAGGGCCTGACCACCACAGAGAGTTGTTAAGTAGGTCAGAAGGGGTGGCTCCCCTAGAGATGAGATCAGCGGGATTGTCCTTAGATGACACATGCGACCAAGATTCAATGGCAGTGAATTCTTGGACGTCCGCGACTCTGTTAGCCACGAAAGTCTTCAGTTTAGAAGGTGAATGGTTTAACCAACCAAGTACAACCTTGGAGTCACTCCACAGGTGTACTGAACTTATAGAAAGTTGCAACGCAGGTAACACCCGGTGAACTAACGTTGCCAACAAGTGAGCTGCCAACAACTCAAGGCGAGGTATAGTCGTTGCCTTCAAAGGGGCAACCCTAGACTTGGCACAAAGCAGACAGCTCTTGGCCTTATCGAGGTGATTAGTAGATCGTAGGTACAGACAGGCGCCATAAGCCACCTCGCTAGCATCACAGAAACCGTGCAACTGCACAGATACGAAGTTCTGCTGTAATGCTAGCCGAGGGATAGCGATGCTGGAGATGAACTGAAGTTGGTTGTGAATCTTGCGCCACTTGTCGGCGACCGCAGAAGGAATGGGCTGGTCCCATGAAGTAGTCTCCTTCCACAAAGATTGGAACAGAATCTTGCAGTAGGACACTATAGGGCATATTAGCCCAAGGGGATCAAAAATAGAGGCTATACAAGATAGCAATGTCCTTCTGGAACAGGTGGTGAATGGCTTGGAGGGATCGACTGAAGTTTCGATCCTGAGCATATCGTCAGAAGGTTGCCATATGAGGCCTAGCGCCTTTATGGAGGAGGTGTCAGAATCACCAAAGGTTCTGTGGTCGAGAGACTCCCGCAGCTCAGGAGGAACGTCTTGGAGCAGTTCCACAGAATTGGAACTCCACTTACGAGGATTAAATCCACCTAGGGGGAGAAGCTCTCTCAGCTGAGAGACAATAACCTTGGCCTCAGACAGCGTAGCAGCTGTGGCCACTATGTCATCGACATAGATGGAATTGTTTATGATGGAGGCTGCTACAGGAAACTTGCTTCCCTCGTCGATGGCTAGCTGTTTAAGAGCTCTGGTTGCCAGGAAGGAGGCAGAAGCAGTGCCATAAGTGACCGTGGTTAGGTCAAACAGCTGAATAGGGTCTGACACAGAAGTTCTCCAGTAAATCTGCTGGAGAGGTTGGTGGTCGGGATGGACTAAGACCTGTCTATACATCTTCTCGATGTCCGCTGTGAACGCCACTGGATTGAACCTAAAGCGTAGGAGGATCGAGAAGAGGTCAGGCTGCACCACCGGACCTACCGCAAGAATGTCATTGAGTGACTTCCCGTTAGAAGACTTCGCTGAGGCATCAAAAACTACCCTGAGTTTAGTCGTGGTGCTGGAAGGCTTCAAGACGGGATGGTGCGGGATAATATACTCATATTTCCCGAGTGAACTCCGAGAGGCAGGCTTCATGTGACCCAATTTCAGATAGTCATCCATGAACCTGTTATATTCCTCTCGAAGGGTTTCATTTGAAGACAGTCTTTTTTCTAATGAGAAGAATCTCTTCTGAGCTTGTAACACTGTGCTCCCCAGGGATTCTGGAGCTGATACAAAGGGCAACTTTACAATGTATCGCCCATCGGAGTCACGCTGAGTATTGGCAGCAAAATGCTGTTCACAAACTGACTCGTCAGGGAAGGGGGCTGAGTTAGACACTCGTTCTAACTCCCAGAACCGGGAAAGCTGGATACTTACTAACTGGTCAGCAGTTAGGAAGGCTGAGTAATTAGAAGACATAGCGTCCGAGCATTCAGGCTCATTGGGGCTTGCTTCAAGATAACGCTTAGCCGTGGATCGGCGTCGATGACCATTGGAAGTATGGCAACGCTGTGAAGGGAAAGGCGCAGAGGGCAGTTTCCCGGCGAAGTACCAACCAAGGTGCGAGTTCTGAATCGTAGGTAACTCACAGGTGGAAATTTGCCCTGGACACACCACTTGGGCGCAAATCTCCACTCCAAGAAGTAGATCGACACACTTAGGACGACTAAAAACTGGGTCAGCCAAGGGAAGATTCGGAGGAATGTTCCATTCCTTCGTCTCAATGAAAGAGCTCGGGAACCTTTTCTCCGAAATCTCCGGAACGACAATGGCCTGTGCATTGTAGCGCCATGAAGTCACTCGCGACTGAATCGTGATGCTGGTTAGCTTATGTGTGCTAACATTAGTGGACAAAATTCCCGCTAGCGTAGTCCGCTGCGCATGAGGAGCTAGTCCAAGACGCCTAAACAGCCTGTCGCTAATAAGATTGCAGTCTGAACCGCTATCCAGGAGGGCTGTGGCCTCAACAGGCGAGCCGTCTGAGTCCAGGATGCGGACAGTAGCAGTAGGAAGCAAGCAGCGCTGCTGGGTCTGACTAGAAGCCATAACACCTGCAGTGTTGGCAGCCTGGTGACTATCGCTAGTCGGGTCGTGGAGGAATGTGCTATGTCTCCCAGCACATCTCCTGCACTGAAAAGTCCTACAATTGTTGGCATGCCCTTGACTATACAGGCATACGCGACACAGTTTGCGGTCTCTAACAAACTGGTCTCTTTGAGCGAAAGTCATGCTCCTGAAGTCGCTGCATGAAAACAGGTCATGCACAGCAGTACGACAACAGAGACATTTAGGCCTCGAAGAAGAAGACTTTGACTTGGAAGGAGCCGGAGAGCTCGGAACTGACTTAGCAGCCTGACTTTTCGTGGCAGCATCAGTCATCTGCAGTATGCGAACTCGGCTTTCCAAGAAGACAAATAACTCCTTGAGAGTAGGGAGCTTCCCTATTTTGACAGATGACTCCCATTCTCTGATGAGGTTCATCGGAAGCTTGTCGATGATAATTCTGGTAATAATCAGATCTGACAACTCCACTTCTGTATTAAGGGAATTCAGTGCATGCACTGTGCTTATAAAATGATCCAGGTATTTCTGCAGGGATTCTGCAGAATACCTCTCAATCTGAGGGGGAGAGAAGAGATTGTCCAGATGGGTGTTGGCGATTAGCCGGTCGTTATCAAACCTATCAATCAAAGTCTGCCACGCCACCTGGAAGGTCGCAGCAGAGACAGGAATATTCTGAATGACCGTACTAACCTCTGATGACAGGCAGGACTTCAAGTACTGATACTTGTCCATGTCCGAAATGTGCCTGTGTTGAATTACCAACGACGAGAAAGTGTCACGAAACTCGATCCACTCAGAGGGGTTCCCATTGAACTGAGGAAGACGGATTTCGGGGAGTTTCGGTAACAACGGCGTGACAGGGTCGAGCGAGGAGCGCTGACTGGCAGTCTGCGCCTGCTCGGGTTCATATAGCTGTTTCTTTTCAGCTATCATGGAGTCAAAGAAACTGATAACTTTGTAATAATCAGATTCCACTGCGTGAAAGTCGAATTCATGATCCTGGTAGGCCTCGTCAATGGCCACCTGAGCATAATCTGACTTATAGGCCTTGAAGATCTCTACGAATTCAGAGCGGCGAATGCGCGCCTCATGAAGCGTAGCGAGATCTTCGATTTCGTACTCTCGCATAATCTGCATTTGACGCAGAAATTGCGATTGCAAGTACTCGAAGCGTCTTATTTTAGCCTTTTGGGCAGCTTCGGCCTGGGCGTGGGCTTCGGCTCTCTTAGCCTCAGCTTCCTCACGGGCCAGGGCGAGCTGGGCCTGGGCCTCCGCTCTCTTAGCTTCGGCTTCCTCACGGGCCAGGGCGAGCTGGGCCTGAGCCTGCCTTTCTGCAAGTGCCTGCTGGGCCAGGGCCTCCGCTCTCTTAGCTTCGGCTTCCTCACGGGCCAGGGCGAGCTGGGCCAGGACTTCGGCTCTCTTAGCCTCAGCTTCCTTTTCGGCTAAAGCCAGCTGGGCCTGAGCCTGCCTTTCTGCAAGGGCCTGCTGGGCCAGGACCTCCTTGTCAGATAAGGCCTGAAGAAATTTACACAACTGAGAGTTGCCTCTGGAAATGACGGCGTCGACTTCTGCCCTATAGGCTTCTTCAGCATCAGAATAATCCACACCGTCGATTTCAGTCTGCACATGGTCGAACTTAGCTGCAAGTTCGTCTAACTTAGACTCATACTTTTTGAGTTCAGGATAAGTGACATCCTCAATGGCTAAATTACTAATGACATTAACCTGCCGCGTAATCTGGGCCTTAATGGGAACTCGCTTGGCTTTAAGAGCCGTCAAACCGTCTGGACTCGACATAGCGACTTGCTTCTACAATGTCTCAATTAAATAGGTTGCCCGCCTAGAGCCGGTGCAACAATGACAAATTAAGGTTTGTTTATAAGAATGGAGTGAGTTGCCCGCATAGGAGCATACGAGTAGACAAAGAAATAGTGTGTAGCTGTACAGGTGTAAGTACACAGATGTAAATGTTTACACTTTACAAGAAAGTACAAAAAACTTAATTGAAATCTGTCAGAGACCTCCCTCAAACGCAATGCGGAGGAGAACCACAGATACTTATAGCAACTGACTTTAAACTACTTATTACTGATGGCTACTGATGGTAGCGTCTCACACCGGCGGCAAACTATACCGGGAGAACAAGATTGATATATAAGAATGACTAGAATTGTGGCTAATCACTGAGGTCTCTGAAATAAGTGACCAAGACAAATTCAAACTGTGTATTGAATAGTTACTTTACGTTAATTATAGGTCACTAACTATCAATGCATCTTCAACCATAGGCCTCTGGGTCATATCTAGGCCCGGAGGAACCACAAAGAGATGTTCCCGCTCCCACGGTAGCTCGCAGGCGAAATAGGGACACGGGGAAACCTCTCCGGTTTGAAGGATGCTACACTAAGTCAAGTTTAAATACATTTATTGAGCCCCTTGAAAGATACAAAGAGCACAATGGACAAAATGATAAATAGACCCTTTAAAATACAAGATGGAATTTTGTATCTTGCTTTACAAATAAATTCCTCTTCCTAGCGGTGCCGAAGAAGATGAAATGTTGATGAAGTCAAGGGAAGACGACTTAGTAAGCTCCTTCTGGAAAATAAGGCATGTTTGCCTTATAAGACTGATGAATAGCTCGGAGGACCAGAGCAGAGCAATTTTTATAGTCGCGCTTGCTCGGACGACTGAGAAAGAATTTCACTATTCTTGAAGTGAATGCGCACTATCAGCAAATTATTTTAAGGTCGACTTGCTGCTTCGACCGAAAAGAAGAACCTTTAGATGTTGCTTCGACACTGCAACTAAAATTAAGCACTCTGAATATTCACTTCACAGCAGTACTTACAGTAAATCCTTTTACTTAATGAGTTACGCATTCAAGTCCATACGGTTTGATCAGGGAAGTAAAAAACTTGGCTTCACACATTTGTAATTAAATCACAAATAAATTACTTTGATGAATGTACTAAATTGCGTCTCTGCAATAACTAGGGCTGGGAAACTTCAAATTCCCAGCTCGACAATAATAACTAGATTCAGAATTCTGAACTGAAAACTAGCCTGGCGAAAACTTCGAACGAGTGAATAAGAATGAATAGCAAGAATGACAGACGTCACGACATGTGACGTAAAGCACGAATCCCATTGGCCAAGAAAAACAATAAATAATCAATCTTGGAAATAAATCAATTAAGTTACATTAAAATACTAAAACATAAATAAGAGAATTAATAGCATTACTTTAAAACTGAATTGTTTCTTTAAAAACACAAAATTATGAATAAAATATATTAAAAAATAATCAGACTGAAACTTTGGGTTGGAGATTATAACATGACTATCCAAAAAATGAAAGATGCGACAGTCAAATGTCATTTCTTATGAGAATTGATGGGAGAAAGAACAAACAGATAAGTAAGTTCATATTTAAAATTATATTGAAGACACAACAAGAAAAATAAAACAAACGAAGTCACAAGCCTGTAGCCATAGCAACACGAATGCTAGACGGAACAACATCCGTTCTGAATCTCAGACTGATCTCAACACACCAGATGACTGTGCCTTTACATTTTCTGAGGTGGCACGTGTTATAAGTCTGCAAAACGATTCTAAGGCGCCAGGAATCGATAAAATCTCTGCCAACATTATTAAAGCTATACAAATAAGTCAACCTACATTGTTGTTGGAGATTTTTAATAAGTGTTTAACACTAGGAGCCTTTCCTGACTGCTGGAAAACAGCGATAGTGAAGGTCATACCAAAACCTAATTGTAAACAAAAACATACAGCTGCCTCCTTCAGACCCATTAGTTTATTACCTGTCTTGGGGAAATGCTTGGAAAAACTCATCATTGAGCGGGTTATGTTTGCGTTCCAAACTAATAATATGCTAAGTGACCGACAATTTGGATTCACTCAACAAAAATCAACCGAAGATGCAGTGAGCCAAGTGGTTGATTGGATGAAAGAGACTTTTTTAGAGAAGAAAATTGGCGCTATGGTGTCCTTAGATATATCGGGCGCTTTTGACCACGCTTGGTGGCCGAAGATACTTTTACAACTAAAAGTAAAGAAATGCCCCAAAAATATATTCAACCTAATTAAAAGCTACTTTAATAATCGAAAAATAGAGCTTGCCATAAGTGATCAGAAAGTAACCAAAGGTATTACACGTGGCTGCCCCCAAGGGTCAACCTGCAGTCCAGGATTCTGGATCATATTATATGATGATCTTCTTAAACAAACGCTTCCAGAAGACTGCAGCTTAATAGCGTATGCAGATGATGCTTTACTGCTTGCAAAATCAAGCACTTTTGGAGATATACAGCACAAAGTAAATAATGGGCTACAGGTCATTTTTGAATGGGGTCAAACAAATAAACTTCAATTTAATCCTGAGAAAACTTCTGCTATGATGATTACCAAGCGAAGGAAAATAGACGTTGTGAATTTCATAATGAATGGACAAAACATTAAAATGGTTGACAGCTTTTGCTATCTGGGTGTAATACTAGATACAAAGCTAACATTTCGATCACATTTGAATCACATTGCCAACAAAGCCAGTAAACTACTTCTTAACTTATCTAAGGCGTCCAGACCTAGTTGAGGATTTAATTACTCCATACTGAAAATTATTTATCGCGGAGCGATTGAGCCTCTGATTTTATATTGTGTTGCTGCCTATGAAGAAATTTTACATAAAAAATGGGCTCAGAAAAAATTACAGCAAATACAAAGAGGATTTCTTCTACGAATGATAAGAGGTTATCGTACAATTTCTACTGATGCTGCCCAAATTATAGCTGCCATAGAGCCCTTATATTTGAGTGGACTCTTCTTGGCTAGTATAAATAATATTAAGAGAGGTCGAAAGATCCCCGATATTGTCTCCCATTTACAACTACAAACACCGGTACATTGGAGTTTACTCGGCCATCCAGCACATTATAACACCAGTTTCATGCAATTGTGTTCTGAACTTGTAGACCAACATTCTTACTACATTTATACAGATGGGTCACGTTACATTAATTGTGAAACTCAGGAAGTTATGGTGGGATGTGCTTTTGTGGTTTATGATAATAGTGCTTCTGAAATTTATTCTGCTTTGTATAAACTATCGTCACACTGTTCTGTGTTTCAAGCGGAATTGTTCGCCATAAAAGAAGCTGTTAAATGGTGTATTGATAGTAGCAATAGTGCTTGTATAAACAGTGACTCACAGTCGGCTTTACAAGCTGTAGATGATAAATATAATAAGGATGCACTAGCCACAGACATTAGACATGCACTAAATACAAGCACAATTCATATTTGTTTAACCTGGGTCCGAGGTCACATGGGAAATTTAGGAAATGAGAAAGCAGATGAATTAGCTAAGTTAGGTGCTTCTTCAAATGTTAAAACTTCTTATAGTTTATGCCCTATATCCTTCATTAAGAAAACATTAAGAGAACATATGCACAGCCAATGGGATCGGATTTGGCAAGAAACGAATAACGGCAGCACAACGAAAGATTTGTTTTTCCCTAGAGTGCAAGATAGAATGGCTTGTACACTTTTGATTCCGGATTATATTACGACTCAATTCTTAACAGGGCATGGGAAATTTGGTGAATACTTACATAGATTTAAAATTTCTACCTCTGCAAATTGTAAATGTAAAGAGGAAAGTCAATCTGTTAAGCACCTCTTATTTCATTGTCCATTATTTACGCACGAACGTTATCAGTTAATATTATATTTAAATTTTCTAAATTTTGACTTTACTACACCAATCTCCCGTCTCTTCTTAAATAAGCAAAGTTACAAAGTTGTTTTAAGTTTCATGAATAGTGTTTTTGCAAAATTGTAATATGTATATGTAGTTTACTGTATACTCTGTATATATGTTTAATCTATAACCCTAATATGCCATCTGGTAAAATAGGGTTCTGTATTTTTGGGAATTCAATAATAATGGTAACACCCAGATTTCGTGAATCTGTCGCCCATGAAAACAATGTATATCTGTCTATAACGTACTTTAGATTAATAATAATAATAGCATTTATTGTCGTTTAACAGTTCAATATACAATGTACAGCATATGTGTTTGATATGTAGGTCTTTCCTTAAACCTTTTTACAATTATCTGAATTAGGTTAACTATATCTCATATACACCATTGTAGCACTGGTTACAACATGGCGACAACATGGTAACTTGAATCGCTTTATGGATGGTTGATTTAGGAGCTTAGATTTGTTTTTATAACTTATAACAAAGTAATAATTTGTTACTAATTTTGTATAATCCGTTGAGTTTACAAGTTACATCAAATAAATTCGTTGCAGCTGCATCTATCGATAAACTCTTAAACTCTCCCTTTGACTATCCAAAAAATACCACTTGGAACTTCCATCTTTTCATAATTTAAATGGGGGGGACAATAAATTTTCCGCTACGCCACTGCACGCGCGCGCGCACACACACACACACACACACACACACACATATCTATGGCTTGGTTCTAAAAGGGCCAATGTCAATTTCTTGCAAAAATGATACTTATGCATTATTGAGCTCGGCTAGTCTTTATCTTGCGTATAATAAAAGTGCCAATGTCTTTTGCTATTAGTAGACATAATACAGAAGCCTTAGAGGCCGATGTCGGAAGTTCTCAGCAAAAAATATTACTTCTATGAAGGCTTCAAAGTCAGTTTTATGACATTGGCCCTTTTAGATCCAAGCCGATTATTATATACGCGTAATTGTGTTAGAATTTGCCATCTGTACTTACAAATATTTACGTTTTTTTTATTAAGTGCTGGAAACTTACATCAACTCTCAAAAATTCCTGCCACAATTCACAGCTGAATATTGTTGAGTGTCATTCTGTTCGGAATTGTTTGTTTATTGTTTTATTTCATTCGTCCCTTTAAGTCTTAATTTCATAGGAGTTTTTATTTATTTTTTAACTTACACTTATAGCGAACTGAGATATAAGAGCTAAAACCATATAGTAAAATGAAATACAGAAATTTATCTTTAAAATGTCTTGGAAGAATAAAAAGACACGATGTTAATATACGGACTGAGGTTTGGAGTTCTTTTTCATTCCTTGAGACAAAAAGTATAAAAAGTGTAATATAGAAGACGTTAACGGCTGACATAACCACATTTCAAGCCTTAACATCTCCATGCAGACAGTTTGAAGTCTGAAAGTAATACAGTCACCTGGAGACGATTCGGGTGTAGTAGGAACCATTTCTGATATAAAACGAATATATGTCATGAATGAACCAATGAAGTAGCGGGGAAGTAGTTGCAATATGTAGCAATTATGTTTGTAATACAGCTCAATAATATATAGATTATCAGCTGAGCTGCTATGGAAACGAAATCTTGCTTAACTAGTTCAGTGGAATGAGATAACAGTATACTATTCCCTGATAGAAGATACTTCAATAAATTAAGTCCCCATTACAGCCTAGTTATTCTTAAGCCCGAACCTTTTTTCTTATAAGTCTTAATATCTTATGCATTCCTTAGCCTTATTTAATAATCGGTAAGTATTTTCGATGTTTTAAATTATTGGAAACAATACAAACGAAGGGGAGTTGTTCCTGAAACTACTTTTGAAATATAGTTTCTTCCCGTGGCCTTGCGGTTTCCGGTGATGTCCTGTGACTCATGTAGTCTGGGAACGCTGAAATCAAGTTCCTCCCAAGGGTGATTTGTTTTTGTATTTTCATAAACTGTAGAAACAATGTGTAACCAGAACACAGATTGTAACTTATAAGCCTCCAGCTAAATCTGTCAGTTATGCTGTAGGCCCTAATCAGATTATTTACTTATTATTACTATTATCATCATAAGAATTTCTTCAAATATACTAAACACTGTTAGTATGATGTCATACAGTTATTTTAAATATCACATTGCTTGTCACAAATACTTGGGAATATAGCCTAATTTTATATATATATATATATATATAAATGTAGGGCTATTTATATAACAAAAACTAAACTAAACTCCGTGGCGCTACATCCCTGAAGGGACTTGGCCTACCATCCGACCGCTGCGTCATCTACCACAGGCAGATGGCAGGATTGGGGAACATGGGTTCAGCATGCCGACACCCACTGCCGTTAATGGTATATAACTTATATAACTTATATATATATAATATATAGCGATTTATAAGTTTTAGCTAAATGTATATCAGTACAGATAGCGTAAATATAAATTAACCTCATGGTAATGTAAAACAGTATTGATGTAAAGTTGAAAAAAGCACAACGAAAAAGCATTAAAAAATCTTATATAGAGTTTTTCTAGTGTCGCTGCTAAAATAAAAAATTAAAACATTCACACGCCTTGCGAAGTTACTGTACAAGATGTAACTGTTTGTATCTGTATTTTCATAAGCTGTCCAATTCATTGGTATACAAAGTTAGGTGTCAAGAGGATACAATCAGATACCCGCGATTATGGGCATGAACTCTGTAATATGTAATTGGTCTACTTTCTGGAACCGAATATTTTCAATGTTAATTCCCATTTAGGTTTAGAAACGTATAATCTTATCTGAAGGATAGCTCAACCTTCCAAGAACACATTTCGTATTATTGTAACGCAAAATATATTTGCATTCTATCCAGAAGTGATAGTCTATATTGCCATTTCATCCTTTGTATTAAAACGGTTTTAGAGAAGTAACCGAGAATACATTACATAAGTTATCCGTAATTCAGATTGACTTGGGGTATTCAGGTTGTAGGGCTCAGAAATTTTTGAATGGAGGGAGTGTGATTGGGAGAAGGGTATTTATTTATCATAAATATAACAGGAATATGTCCAATTACAATGTAATTGAACTTAAAATACAAACTGATAAAACAAAAGAAAGTAAAAAATATTGCAATAATAATAATAATAAAATCAGGTAAACTGATATAACAAAGTGCCAGTATGCTTTCGTTGAATCCAAGAAGTTACCACTCGGTAACTCAGTCAATTTGACGATCTAGTTTGATAAGCTTATGTGAAGGAATAGTGTTATTTGTCAAATCTAAATGTATTACAACTTGAAATTCTTCAAATATGTCATCATTTCACAAAATTCATTGGCATATAACTCCGCTAATTATTTCACAGTAATGTACCTTCCGTATATAACAGTATTCATATAGTATTTGGTACCTAATACTATAGTATTTGGTAGTACTCATTTTCAACTACATCAGCGAAGTAAACAAACATCTGACTGCACTGCAGACAAAGCCCCCAAAATGATTAAAAATGCGACATTGTAGTATAGACATGATTTTTAAAAAATGTGACCTTTAATTAATTGTTACTCTGGTACCGGTCAAACGATTTGGCCCAATATAAATAGGCTTTTTACCACGGACATTATAAATGCATATACCAATTTTCATGAAAATCCGATAAAGCGTATTTGAGTTTTCGCACCTTTTGCTATATGATACCATAAAAAGGCACTAAATTGGGCATTACTCCGGTACCGGCCAACCGATTTGGTCCAATATCAACAGACGTCTTTCCATAGACATTAAAAATGCGTATACCAAGTTTTATAAAAATCCGATATAGCGTATTTGAGTTATGGCGCTTTTAAGATAGACACTAAATTGGGTTTTACTCCAGTACCGGTCAACCGATTTGGTCCAATATCAATAGGGTTCTTCCCATGGACACTATAACCGTATGTACCAAGTTTCATTAAAATCCGATCAAGCGTATTTGAGTTATCGCGCGTACAGACACACGGACGGACGGACGGACAGACATTTTCCCGTCCACCACACAATCTCATGAAGTAGGCCTACTATACTGGCACTTAATAAAATCAGGTAAACTGATGTAACAAAGTGCCAGTATGTTTTTGTTTAATCAGTTATGATTGGAATTATGATATGCAGAATACAAAAAAAAAAAAAAAAGTCAAATTGGCCGGTTTCGGGATTTGATTCATGGAACTCCAGAATGCGAGGCCGAGACGTTACCATCTCAGCCACCTGGGTCAGTTCAACGGTCTAGTTGGATAAGCGCATGTAAAGCAATAGTATTATTTGTCATAGCTAACTATTTTAATTGCCAAAGCCTTATAAGATCACAGTAAAACAATTGACTTATGTTGTCATGATAACTGATTTGCGTTTAATAAATTATTTCGAATACGTATATTACCATAAAATAGGCACTAAATTGAGCATTACTCCGAAACAGGTCAACCGAATTTATCCAATGTCAATAGACGTTTTCCCATGGACATTATAAATGTGTATACCAAGTTTCATAAAAATCCGGTAAAGCGTATTTCAGTTACCGCGTCTTTAAAATAGACACTAAATTGGGTTTTACTCCGGTACCGGTCTACTGATTTGGTCCAATATCAGTAGACGTCTTCCTATGTTCATTATAAATGGGTATACAAAGTTTCAGGAAAATACAATAAAGCATATTTGAGTTAACGCGACTTCTTATATATCAACATAAAAGGCACTAAATTGGGCATTATTCCGGTACTGGCCAACCGATTGAGTCGAATATCAATAGACGTCTTCCCATGGACATTATAAATGCGTAGGCCTATACGAAGTTTCATAAAAATCCAATAAAGCGTATTTGAGTTATTGCGCCTTTAAAATAGACACTAAAGTGGGTTTTACTCCGGTATCGGTCAACAGATTAGGCTCAAATTCAATAGGGTACTTTTCATGGACGTCATAAATGCTTATACCAAGTTTCATGGAAATCCGATACCTTCTATTAGAAAGGTGCCATAATCTATTAAAGTAGGCACTAAACTGGGCATTACTCCGGTACCGGTGAACCGATTTTGTTCAATATCAATAGGGTTCTTCCCATGGACATTATAAATGTGTTTTCCAAGTTTCATGAAAATCCGAAAAGGCGTATTTGAGTTATGGCGTGTACAGACACACGGACGGACGGACTGACAGACATTTTTCGTCCCCACACACAATCTTATAAAGTACCATACTGGCACTTAATAAAGAGATAAGCTATAAATTTTATGTTAGGGGTAATGCAAGAATCTTGGACCATAAATATACGTAGGCCTACATCAAGAAGTCACAAACGCTAATTGAACCTAAATATAATAAAATCATTTAAACTAATATAACAAAGTGCCAGTATGTTTTTGTTGAATCAATTATAATTGCAATTACGATATGCAGAAAATAAGTTTTTTTAATCAGATTAGAATTGACCAGCGTCAGTAGAACTACAGATTTTTGATACTTTGACAATCGCGCACTCACATAAAAATAAAAAATAAAATTAAAAAAATCTATGTCAAATCGGCCGGCTCCGGGATTTGATCCGGGGACCTCAAGAACATGAGTCCTAGGCGTTACCCTTTAGCCAACTCAGTCAGTTAGACGGTGTCGTTTGATAAGCATAAGTGAAGGAATAGTGTTAACTGTCAAATTATACTGGTAGAAAAAAAAAAAAAAAAAAAAAAAAAAAGCATGTGATCTTTAATTAGTCGTTACTCTGGTACCGGTCAATCGATTAGGTCCAAAATTAATAGGCTTCTTTCCATTGACGTTATAAATGCGTATACCAAGTTTCATGAAAATTCGATAAAGCATATTTGAGTTATGGGGCCTTCTGTTATATAATACCATAAAAATGCACTAAATGTGGCATTATTCCGGTACCGGACAACCGATTTGGTCCAATATCAACAGACGTCTTCCCATGGAAATTATAAATGTGTATACCAAGTTTAATGAAAATCCGATAAAACGTATATGAGTTATGGCGCTTTTAAATAAAAACACTAAATTGGGTTTGACGCCGGTACCGGTGAACCGATTTTGTTCAATAATAATAGGGTTCTTTCCATGGACATTATAAATGCGTATACCAAGTTTCATGAAAATCCGATAAAGCGTATTTGAGTTATGGCGCGTACAGACACACGGACAGACAGACGGACAGACATTTTTCGTCTCCCACACACAATCTCATAAAGTACCGTACTGGCACTTAATAATGAACAGGTTTAAGACATAGCTCTAATTCTGGCGCGAAATTGCATATTATCTTCTAGAAAAGAAATCCAAAATTATCATCATTATATAATAAATTAGTTTCAAAATATTAAATTAACTTCTCAAACATAATGTTAGAAAATTGAATACCGTAGGCCTACATAATTTATTTATTTTCGTAATATTACGTAAAAATTTTATTGTTTACTACACTCCCGGCGATAAGGTTTCTTGGCAGTGTCTCATGTAGAATTGTAAAATGTAAATCTCATAAATAAATGCATTTTAAATATAAATTACGTCGAATAAACAATAAATTAGGAATTATAGCAACGGTCTACACCATACCTGAGCAACTGAGGGGAAACGTTTTAGTCCCCCATCCTGCTGTGACGTATGAAGCCTGCTCTTCATGTTCAGTGCCACGTCGAAACTGCTTTATGCTGACGTCAAGGGCGACTGTAGTGGGGGACATTACCCCACAGCACAGTGGCACAATGTGAACCAGTTGCGCACCCGTGGTGTACACATTACCCACTAAATTTGATGCGCAAGTTCCTCCTCACTGTTGCTCGGGTGGTTCTTAAGAATAAAATCACCAAAAATTATTAATTGTATTCCCTGTCCAGAGAAATGACATGTCTTGAGGTATCACCAATTATTATCGTAACTGTAACCATAGGCTAAAGTAACACAACCTTGCAGTTTATTTATTGTTTGGAAATGCAAGAATCCACATCGATTTCGAAATATGGGAACTGTGCGAGTGACCTTCCCCAACACATCGTCACGATTCTCTCTGCAAGCGACATGCCGTACAAGGACACCAGTTCGAGCCTCCCTTCACCAGCTGCATGACAGAGAATTTCTTCATAACGGTGCCTGTTAATATTGTTTGCAAGTTGACTACAAAGAATATTTCATAGGCCTACTGTATTATTATATAAGCAAGTCCTCTTTAAAAGGCTGAAATATGCATTCTGTTCTGTAGTATGAGTTGTGCGATGAAAATTATTCATTAATAGTAAAAATATTAATGAAGAATGACGTTGACAACCGATTGAATTCTTTGTCCTGGGCAACTACGGATATTTTACGAATGCAGAATACGTCCATGCATTTCACCACTAATAATTATGAATTATTAGAAACGGAGTCTCATCATCCAGCTTAGCTTACTTTATATTATATAATATTGTATGCCACTTTTATTGCTTAAATTTGTTGGTTTTTGTTTAGTTTTAGGTATCATTTCCAACATATTTTTGTTTTATGTTTTAATGTAGGCTTTACCTGTATTATTGTTTTATTATACTATTTTGTATTATTATTGTATTTTTTAAGGTATACATAATAGGCCTATGATGTACTTTGAATTCAACCTGGTTGAGTGGACGAAAATGCCATATGACCTTAACTTTGCCAAGCAAAAGAAAGGGTTACTATTACTATTATTTATTATTATTATTATTATTATTATTATTATTATTAAGAAGCAGATAAAGTTTTTCAAACGGGTATTTCCTCAGTGGTTCAGTCACCTACTTAGTAATATTGGAGATTGTTTTCAGAACGTTCAAACTCCGATGTCCCACTTATTTTATCTCTTCGATTAAGAAATTTACAGGACTATTTATATGAGAAATACATGCTAAAAAATATAGCTTATGGAAATAATTCTTGAGACGGCAGTTGAGGAATATTAAACTATCTTGGGATCAATGCTTGGCAAATTTATATAGTATGTTTCGGGTGGTCGGAAACTGCACACCAAAATTTTCTACCTGGTTTCTGGTCACATGGAAACTGCACGCTATTTTTTACCTCGATTATGATGTATGGAAAATTCACATATTAAAACAATTTTCATTTTGTTCGAGTGGAGCGCTGTTTGGTTCGCAAACCTGTGAATGATATTGATGATTAGAGTTTTTGCAGAGTCTTCTTTCTTTGTACAAATTCGTTAATCAACTTTTAAACGTACAAACTGAGGATTATATTAAACTGCAAAGCAATATAGGAAGTATTTATGTATGTATGTATGTAATGTATGTGTGTTTGTAATGTATATGTGTATGTATGTATGTATTATTTTTTATTTTTTATTTTTTTTTTATAAATTCACTTTATTTACTACATGTTCCATTACAGGTAATACTACATGTATTTCTTTATCTTCTACAACTGTTTTTGTTCTATTTTACAATTTTGTTTGTTCATAAACTAACTTTGATCAAGATAACATTTGATTACAATATGGTGCCAAAAGGTAAACTGTTTGCAAATTTATTAAAGTTCTTGAAGTATTTTTTTAGTAAATCTTCTTTTTTGTTGGGCCAGTTTTCAGTCTTTAGTACTGTTGCGATTAGTGAGTCTCTTTCTGTTTCGATTAATTTGCAGTCATATAATAGGTGGTCTACTGTTTGCAGGTCGTCGTCGCAAGGACATGTGGGGTTTTCTATAATTTTAAATCTGTGTAGGTAAGCTCTAGTCTTGCCGTGACCAGTTATCATTGCAGTTACATTAGGGGTTAAATTAATTTTATATTTTAGTCTCTCTGCTATTTTTGGGATGAAAGTTTTTGTTATCACTCCTTTGGTTGAGTTGTCCCACTCGTTTTGCCAGATGGCAACACTAAGAGCTCTCACTTCACTGGATATTACACTTTTCGGTATCTTCTTGTAACATTCTTTTAGATCGTTGTCTGATGCCGCATCCTTGGCCAGCTGGTCTGCAAGTTCGTTTCCCTGGTTTCCTGCGTGGGCTTTAATCCAATTGAAGTTGATGATCCAATTTGCTTTGTTCATTTTGACAGTTTTTCTTCTTATTGCTTCTATTAAATAAGTGTGATTATCTTTATTTGTAAGTGAATCTATTGTTATTTTGCTATCTGTGTAGATCGTTGCTTTTGTATGTTCGGTATAATTTGTTTCTATGTGTTGTAAAGCCTTGAGTATCGCTAATTGTTCTGCCTGATTGTTTGTACATCTTTCGTTTAGTCTGTATTTAAGTTGTTGTTTTAATATATTTCCTAAGTATATAGCAATTCCTGAGCCTACTCCTTGGTGACTCTTGCTTCCGTCAGTATATATTTTGAGCTGGTGAGTTTCCTCATTTCTTTCATTGCAGTCCATGTGGTCTGCCGGGTGAGTCCAGTTCTTTGTTTCCATGTCGAGATCACATAGGTTGTCTTTACTGAGGTTATAGATCTTCAGCAGTTCTGCTATCTTGATGTGGATCGGGGTTATTCCCGTAATTGCGCACAGTGCATCGTTGGACACTGTGCGATAGGATTTTGCAATCTTTATGTTGATTAGTCTTTGGACCCGTACCATTTTTGCTTTATAGAATGCTTTGTCCATTGCGTTTTTCCATACCGGAGCTCCGTATAATAGCAGGGGTAGAAGTGCTCCCGTATATATGGTTATCAAGGCTTTGTGCTGGAGGCCCCAGTTTAGTTTTGCAGATTTTGAAAGCATGAATATGAGTTTGGTGCATTTTTCTGTAGCATAGTTTATGTGTTCTCTAAATGTTAGTTTATAGTCAAATAGGATTCCTAAGTACTTTATTGTGTTCACTTGTTGCAGTGGTTTGTAGTTGAGGTAGATACTGATTTCTTTCTCTTCTTTCCGTTTTCTGCGTGTCATTAGCATCACTTTAGACTTGCTTTCGTTGAATCTCATTTTGTTTCTGTTTGCCCATACCGCGATTTTATTTAATTCGATGTTTGTGTAATTTTCTACTTCTCTTATTGTTTCTCCTTTGGCCAGCAAGACCAGATCGTCAGCGAATGCTATTACCTTCGTGTGGCTGGTGTAGTTAAGGTTCAGGATGGAGTTGTATATGATGTTCCAGAATCCTGGCCCGCAGCAAGATCCTTGTGGGCAACCCTTAGTAACTTTCTTCTGAACCGATTCGCTGTTGATGGACATGGTCGCGGTTCTATGAGTAAAGTAATCCTGTGAAAGCTTGTATAGGTTTCTGGGGCATTTGTAATCACGTAAGCTCGAGAGGATTCCGGGCCACCATGCGGCGTCAAAGGCACCTTTGACATCGAGGCTGACCATTGCTACTATATTCCTTTCTTCTAGTACTGGTTCTATGAATTTTTTAACTTCAAGTGCTGCGTCTATCGTATTCTTTTGCGGTGTAAAGCCGTACTGGTTTTCTTTTAATAATTCTTTCGTGTGCATATGGTGCATAATCCTATTGATTAGAAGTTTTTCTAGTACTTTCCCGCTAGTATTGAGTAAGCTAATTGGTCGAAATTTCGATGGATCGGAGCTGTTGTCTTTTCCTGGTTTAACTATGGGAATTATAGTAGCTGCCTTCCATATTCTTGGGAAACAACCTCTTCTTAGACATTCATTGTATATTGCGGTCATGAAGTTTGGGAGGGTGTGGAAAACTAGTCCTATTATTTCAGAAGTCAGACCATCGGGGCCTGGGGCCTTATTGGGGTTGAAAGTTTTTATAGTGTGTCTTACTTCTTGTAGGGTGAACTCTCTATCCTCTGGAGTATAGTAGGGTTCCTCTATTATGCTTCTGATGTGTTTGTGATGTTCCGTTTCTTCTTCCTCACTATCTTCAGGGATAAGATAGTCGATCAAGCAGTTCAGGGTGTCTGAGGTATCGTAAGTAGTCGATCCATCTGGCTTTTGTAAAGTAGTGAGTGTGCAACTTCTTCTTGTTTTCCCTGAGGCAAGCTTATATACTTCGCTCCAAGGATTAATGGTTGATGACGTTGAGCAAAATTGTTTCCATGAGTTAAATTTCTCGTTTTGTATTGCTGCTTGGTATTTTCGTTTTTCTTCCAGGTAGCTGATCTTGCGGGTTTCCCTAAGTTCATTGTTGTTTTTTGTTTTTTGGTAACGTCTTCTCAGAGCGTTTGTTTTTTGTCTCAATATTGTTAGGTCATCAGTCCACCATGGAACTGTTCGCCTAGCTGCTTTCTTGTTCGGGGTTCTAAGGGTTTTGAAAGTTCTTTTGCATGCCGTGTGAATAACTTCTGTAAATTTTTCAATTTCGATTTCAATTCCTGGGAGTTCTACGATTCTTTGTGATAGGGTCTTGTCCAGTTCTTCTTTGTTTGCTTCTAAGTTTGCATTGTTATAAGCATTGGAGGTTATTTCAAATAGGTGTCTTTCAAATTGGCCATACTTGTCCTTTGTAACTTTGTATTTTATGCCTTGGTAGCTGAAATTCATTTGAGTATTGTTTGGTTATCCAATTGTGTATTTTAGGATACTGTGGTCGGAACAGCTCTCTTGGTCGTATATTTCCCAATTTCCCATTGATGACAGGAGGCGATTGTCTGCTATGGTGAGGTCTATGTTGCTGGATCCGCGGTTACTATTGTAGGTAGTTCTTTCGCTTTCTTCGTTTAATAGGTGGAGGTGGTTGCTTACCAGGAAGTCTTCAAGGATTCTCCCTCTGGTGTTGGTTATGATGTCGTGCCAGGTTGTTGATCTGGCGTTGCTGTCCATTGAGATCATTATGCCTATGTCTCTGTAAAGCTGTAGTATATCTTCGATTTTTGTAATTCCGTTTTCTATTGGTTCAGTGCAATCTAAGTACATATTAAGTGCGAGGAAGTGCAGGCTTCCGTATTTTAGTTCTATCAGTACGTAGTCTTTTCCAGTTTGTTGTTTTATTAGCAGAGCATCTATTTCATTGTTGGTAATAACTACACTCGCTCTGATGTTGTCTTCTTGAGATTGGTATGATCTGAATTTTTTAGGTATACCAGTTGGTCGATTTTGGTGTAGGTACGGTTCTATGTATGTATGTATGTATGTATGTATGTATGTATGTATGTATGTATGTATGTATGTATGTATGTATGTATGTATGTATGTATGTATGTATTTATGTATGTACGTATGTATGAAATGTATGTAATGTGTGTATGTATGTAATATATGTATGTATGTAATGTATGTACCTAGGTATGTATTTTTTAAGCCTTTATCACTGCATGCTCCATTACAATGACAGTAATACTACATGAAATGTTTCCATATATATGTACAACATTAATCACTATATAGATTAATATGTTATATAAGTTGAATCGATGGCATTTGCAATCTTATGAGGGGTTTGTATGGATTGAGTATACTATAACTATTCTAAGTTTACCTTCTGCACAAATTGAATGATCTGTTTTTTGTATTTCTGTAACAACTGTCTTTTAGAGTTTGTTCATTGTCTACCTGCTTCTCTAACATAATTTTGGAATAAGACTCTTTCCTTTTCTAGTTTCTTACACTCAAACATGAAGTGGTCCACTGTCTGGCTTCCACCTCCACACGTGCATAGCGGATTATCTATAATTTTAAAACGATACATATATGATATAATTTCCCGTGTTCTGTCAGAAAAGTTATGTTTCCTGTTAAGGAAATGTTACACTTTAGTCTATCATTTACAGGTATGTATGTATGTATGTATGTATGTATGTATGTATGTATGTATGTATGTATGTATGTATGTATGTATGTATGTATGTATGTATGTATTTTTTTTTTATTAGCATAGTCCACATGCCCCATTACAGAGTAATAATACATGTGTTTTTTGTACATTTTTTACAGTTGTTCTTAGAGCTAATTTCAGTTTTGTTTTTACTTTGTTATACTTGTTAATTTGTATAACATTATTTGTCTATCTAATTATTCTATGTTAAAGATATTTTGAAATATTTACAATTGACTATCATACTATGTACTATACAATATTTATCATATGAGTGTATTGCTTTCTAAGAATATTTATAAAATATTTACAATTGGCAATTAACTATATATTCCCTTATTGTATCTTAGTTTACACTATTTCCTACTTCCTATTATTTGTTTTGTTTCTATTTGTGTTACTAATCTCTTTCCTATATTACGTTATATCTAGAGCTAGGAATTTTAGGTGCAAAAATTTGATTAAAAAGGTGCAAAAAAGGTGCATTAATTTACCTAAAAAAGGTGCAATTTTTTTTCAAAAAAGGTGCAAATTTTTTTACAAATGTGTAAATTTCACATGTAATTAATAAATAATAAATGAACACCAAGAGTACCAAATCCAATTTTACATCAAATTAGTAAGGACACAAAATTCACTTGTCGTTACTGAGGTCACAAGTCCAGAAAACTGTTAAAACAGATAATATTCAATATTTCAATGTTTTTTCACTGAGACTGCACCTTCGGTCACTAAGCAAATACTTATATGTTGAAAAAGAACGTTCAACATCAACAGACACAAGTGGTGCATATTTTGTAAGCAGTCGATAATTTAAATCCTTGTTCGTTGCAACATCCTCAACATCAGGGTTTTTGGCTAAGCTCTGTTCTAATTTTTGCTTTCCAATCCCCTCCAGTGCTTTCTTCACATCCATCAGAACAGTCCATTGTGAATCTTTCTCAAGACACTGCTCCTCCAATCTTGTAATGGCAGTAGTCAGGAAAGAGTAACCATGCACAATAAAAAGTTCATCTTGCAACTCCTGTTTACCTGCTAGTTCTCTGGCCTTTTTTTACAGCCAAAGAATCATTTGGTATTTCATATAAGAAATCACACATAGCCTTAAAATTGTTACAAATAAACACAGCAGCCTTTAGCCAAGTACCCCATCTAGTAAGAATTGGAGAAATTGGAAGAGGAAGTCCTGTAACTTCTACATACTTTTGTATCCTAGGAGGAGCCTTTTTGAGCAATTTTTTAATGCAAGACAGAAATTCATTTGCATATGGATATTCATCTTTTATTGCCTCACACACTCGATGCAATGCGTGTGCAATACAGGTAACATGTCTTAGATTAGAGTACATAGGCTTAAGGTTGGCGATAGCCAATAACATGTAAGATGCTTGATCTGTAAGTACCAGCCACACTCGATCATATTCTATACCATCGAGCCACAGTACAACACATGCATTGTTGAAACTTTGCATCACACTAGCATTGTTTGTTTTGTTCAAAAAGCATGTTTTCAACAACATGGGTTTCACTTGCTTTCCATTTAGGGGTGCTACTAAAATGTGTAGAACATATCTCATCTGTCTGTCAGTGGTTTCATCTAATATAAAGTATACTGGATTTTCACCTACTACTTGCCTGATCTGTTTTAATTTTTCTTCATGCAAAGGCTGAAGATATGATTTCCGTAAGGTGCTCTCATCTGGGATAGATTTCCCAGTATATTTCTGCAAATATACTTTCATAACAGGGTTGTTAAGCTTGGAAAGAGGAATACCACATGCCACAAATGTCTTTGCTGTATCGTTAAAAAAAATCATTTTTATTTTCTGAACTCTAAGAAGCAAACGCTTCGCCAATAAATTGTTGTCGCACTCCGTTTTTACTACATTGTAGTTCCTTATTCTTCACGTGTTTTGCACTACCTACATGCTGCGTAATACGATTACGTTGATGTTTTTCATCAATTGTTATTGAAACTTCACAAACATTGCACCTCAGAACAGACCCGTCACTCTGAATTCCATCTTCACTAAACTGTCTAGCAATGTCACGTAGCTTCCCGGTGTTCAGTTTTTTCGGCATACTGATAACACAGGAAAATAACAGACCGTACTAGTCAAATGTTTATTTTCAACTGAATTGGCACTGATAGCTGCGTGGTTCCCACCTCCCTTTCCCATACAATAGCTTTCGTCTAACGGGACTGCACTGAAGCGAAAGTAATCCTTGCATTTCTTTTTAAAGCGGAGCATTTTGCTGCAGCAGCGCTTTACCCCCACTCTACCTGCCCGTGCAGCGAACTCAAATCTCGCTTTACGACTGCTGCACGGTTTCGCTGCACGAACTGTCATGGCGGACTAGGTGATCATCGAAAATTTCCTTGATGGATTTAACATCATTGTTCAAATTTCCGAGTACGAACGCCTTCTTCAGCACAGTTAGTATCATGTGATTTTACCTGTATTTCATATTGTACAATAATTATTATTCCCATTCCCGTATAATTGTTATTTTCACGTGTCTTAACAATGTTAATAAGGATGTAAACATTGCCGGTGTCATCCAGCATGCTCTCAGCTGATCGACTTTGCCGTTCTTTTTTGTCTGCAGCGGTCGTAAAGCGCTTTACAGTTTTGCTTTAAAAAGAAACGCACAGGAAGTGATGCGGTGTTGTCAGTTGTCACAGATTTTCGTTGTTCCTAATTGAGGAACGATTTTTTAAAGCTAGATCTGTGCTTTTACAAGTTTTTGTATAAGCATTACAATTTATGTTATAATTGTGCATATTTTATGAAAGCATATTTGAAGAAATATAAAAAATTGGCATGGGAATAAAATGCATCCATTGAGCCAAAAAAAAAGTTTTAAAAGGTGCCAAAAGGTGACAAAATTAAGAAAAGGTGCAAAAAGGTGCTTGCATCGGAAAAAAGTGCAAATAGGTGCAGTCAAAACACAGGTAGGTGTGTTTGTTTAATGTTTTATTTGCAAGACCAGTTTATTTAGACATTATAATAGGAAAAAAAAAATTAAGGTGCAGCACCTAAAATTCCTAGCTCTAGAATATCCTAGTATGGAACCCCACGAAGGGGGGAGGACACGGATTGGGAACGACCCTAAGACATAAGCCACATGTCCGAGCTCAGTAATGTAGGAAGTAAGATAAGTTTTAGTGTGAAGTCAGCCAAATGCAAAAGAAACACTGAACGGAGATTTGAATTGTGCTATACTAGCATGTGCCCGCGGCTTCGCCCGCGATAATTATTTCAAAAATAAAAAATAAAGAGCAGAATAGTTAAATCATTATATTTATTAACACCTAAATCACGTGGACTATACCACGATTAGATAGCGTCGCCTGGTAAACGCGATCTCAGATTCGAGTTCCTTGGCCCAGAAAATCCCTTTATAGTGAGTTTCGTCCAAATCGAACAATGTTTAACCATATTTAGGTCTATGTTGATTATCCCTCTTCCGTGTAGGTAGAAAATTTTATATGTATACGGGCCTTGACATTCTAAACAAATGAATCCACCAGCGTGGGCTTACAACATTCAAGCGATCGCGGTGCTTTATTTCCACGGTATGACAAAAATAGCCAAAGCCAACTGTAATTGATTTGACATTGAAATGTAGTACTGAAATCTGATGCTTCGACAGCGCTAAAATCACGTTTTCTGCCAGTTTTTCACTCATAATTCGCGAACGAAAGCTAAAATTAAAAATCCGGCTTCGAGGTGCATTCGCCCACCTTTCAGTCCATCTATGTTTAAAATTTCAGATCTCTGCGTTCAGTAGATTTCGCTGAGCATCGCGGACATCAGACAAACACGTCCTAGCGTGTGCCCGCAGCATTGCCCGCGATAATTATTTCAAAAATTCAAAATTAAGAACATAATAGTTAAATTATTATATTTATTAAAACCTGAATCACGTGAACTACTTACCACGATTAGATAGCGTCGCATGGTAAAAGCAACCTCAGTTTAGATTTCCTTGGCCCAGAAAACCCCTGTATAGTGAGTTTCGTCCAAATCGAAAGATGTTTGACCATATTTAGGCCTAAATTGATTATCCCTCTTCCGTGTAGGTTGAAAATTTCATATATCTGCGGGCCTTGACATTCTAAATAAATGAATCGTTCAGGATGGACTAACTAAATCAAACGATCGCCCGCGATAATTATTTCAAAAATTAAAAATTAAGGGCATAATAGTTAAATCATTATATTTATTAACACCTAAATCACGTGGAGTGCATTCCACGATTAGGTAGCGTCTCCTGGTAAAAGCGACCTCAGGTTCGAGGTCCTTGGCCCAGAAAACTTCTGTATAGTGAGTTTCGTCCAAATCGAACGCTTGACCATATTTAGGCCTATATTGATTATCCCTCTTATAATAATAATAATAATAAAAATAATAATAATAATAATAATAATAATAATAATCCTCTTCAGTGTACGTTGAAAATTTCATATGTCTGCGTGCCTTGACATTATAAACAAATGAATCGACCAGCGTGAGCTACAACATTCAAGCGATCGCGAAAGTTTTATTTGGTATGACAAAAATAGCCAAAGCCAACTGTAATTGATTTGACATTGAAATGTATAACTGAAAACTGATGCTTCTAAAACGCAAAAAATGCACGTTTTCTGCCCGATTTTCACTCATAACTCACGAACGAAAGGGAAAATTAAAATTCCGGCTTCGAGGTGCATTTTCCGACCCTTGAGTCCACCTATGTTTAAAATTTCAGATCTCTGCGTTGAGTAGATTTCGCTGGGCATCGCGGACAGACAGAAGGAAGACAGACACCTCCTTTTATTAATATAGAAGATAGCATGTGCCCGCGGCTTCCCCCGCGATAATTATTTCAAAAATTAAAAACTAAAAATTAAGAGCATAATAGTTAAATCATTATATTTATTAACACCTAAATCACGTGGAGTGTATTCCACGATTAGGTAGCGTCCCCTGGTAAAAGCGACCTCAGATTCCAGTTCCTTGGCCCAGAAAACCCCTGTATAGTGAGTTTCGTTCAAATCATATCCTTCTTCCGTGTAGGTTGAAAATTTCCTATGTCTGCGGGCCTTGACACACTAAACAAATGAATCGTCCAGGATGGACTTACAAAATCAAGCTATCGCGATGCTTCCAAGGTATGACATAAATAGCCAAAGCCAACTGTAATTGATTTGACATTGAAATGTATTACTGAAACTTATGCTTCGAAAACGCAAAAAAAATGCACGTTTTCTGCCCGTTTTTCACTCATAACTCACGAACGAAAGCGAAAATTAAAATTCCGGCTTCGAGGTGCATTTTCCGACCCTTCAGTCCACCTATGTTTAAAATTTCAGATCTCTGCGTTGAGTAGATTTCGCTGGGCGGATAGACAGACAGAAGGAAAGACAGACACTTCCTTTTATTAATATAGATATCAGGCACAACTTATATTACTGACTATGAATTCGCAAATATCCGGTATGCAGTTTGTGAAATACGTATCCTACTTCAGTAAGTAGGCCCATCAGTAAATTTCAACTTAGGCTATAGGTTGTAACCGTACTTTGTACTCAACACAGACGACAATCTCATATGTAGCCCCTGTACGATTGACAATACGCACCCTACTGTTTATACTTCCACACATAACACCTAACTTCAAACATTCATTCCCCATATAACACCTAACTTCAAACATTAATTACTCCATTAAGAAAAAAGCGACAAGGAAATCAATTACACCCATCAATAGCCAATAACAGCCCCTACAGTTTGATATATTACACATAACTTTTTATTAACCCGTTCCATCATTTTAATATAAAAACCTTAATAACTCTTTTCATTTTTATCACACCCACTACAAATTAATACCATTGGAAGCCCCGTAAAATAGCCCATCAGGATTAAATAACCAGAACTATGATAACTTTCAGTTATCAGAGTTATTGATAAAAACATAAACCTAGTACCGCCTACTTCGTCTTGAGCCGCCCGGCTGGCGCCTAGCCAATTTTGACAGCTCAAGTAATTAATGACCGATGCAACTTGCCTGTTTCAACGACGAAAAACGGAATATATTTCAAATCGGATAGCAGAAGAAACTACCTTACCCCAATCAGAGAAGACTTAGACACAGACACAACCAATTGGAACTACTTACCCCCACTACCCCTTACAAAGATATTAGCAGAAAGCACGGACATCTCGTCATCTATTGATCACACGACAGCTTAGACTAAAGAACTTCAAGACACACTTCAGACAAAAGACCACGTTAAACATTATTAAACTCAAGTAACTTTGCAATATATTGATATTTAAACGTTATAATCCGCGCGATAGAAATAGAAGTTATTAGCAGCGTCGAAGCGCGTAATTTATATTATTTGGTAAAGACATTGATTTTATTATTACGAAACCTTAATTGTGAACGTAAGATTGAACATTATTATCCGCGCGATACAAATAGAAACTACGAGAGAGTAAATATGAAAGTAAATAGAAGTGTTCAACGGCGCGTACAAGTGAAGTAATTACTATTACAATTTAGCAAGTTACAAAGTGTTACTTACGAACCTTAACGACGTACTAAATACTACTAAATATCAGGACTTACATCATCTAATAGAACTAAATCGATTAATTCAGCATTTCAGCAAATACTAAACTTTGGAAAATATATATTAATTTGAAAAGACGACTCAACTTTTAGTTACCATTATTCCTGACACCGCCCTTTGACTGTTATCTCGATTTTCTCTAGCCACTTCCCTAGATAAGAGTTCTCTAGATTATAACTACCCCTGAGTACTACGCCCGGCACCCCTTATTTTAATCAGAACTCCAGAACTACTACACATCTAAAAATCCCACCTACAGTGATAAATCTTCATAACCCCAGTACGGTTATAAATGACGTCCAATCTTGTGGCCTAATTAAAGAACTGTTATAAATAGCTGACCAACGTAAGCAACGGTTATAAATGGCGACCATCGTGATTGCTTGAATTTGAAGATCGAGGGACCAGTCAATAAAATTTAATTTTTCAACAATAAAATTCAGGAACACTACACTAAATCACACACCACCAAGTTTTAAATTCTGTGAGAAATTTTATTAGAGTCAGCACACCATTGGATTATTCATCATTTCATCAATACCCCCCCCCTGGATCTTCATCTACAACATTTTCCCTCATCACCTGGGCACCTGGACATCACCTTTGGCCTGCCGCTGGACATCTGGACTACAAAAGGGTATCGTTAATCCAACTTAAGTGTCGAAAACTGAATTTTGCTCCTATTTTTATTTGAATTCAAAGTAAATTTTTTCAATTTAAATTTCAAATTTTTTTTTGTATTGTAATTAATTTTTATTTTTTAGTAAATTCAATTGTATTGTATTAGTTTATGAAATTAAGGAATAATAAAGTATTCCAAATCATGGAGCCAAATTCTGATACTCCGATATTATGTTCAGAACAGAATCCTACTTCTGAAAACAATGAAAGTGCCTCTGTTCCTATTTCTGACAACTTAGAAATTACTCAGCATGAAACCGAAAGTGACCTTGCTAGCTTGCCTGTTACGCAACCCCCTGTTAATATCCCAGCTGTGAGTGCACCCACCCCATCGACTTCAACTCAGAACACCATAAATTTAGACCCTAACCTTCCTTCTTTCAGTTTAGATTTTTTGTCACAAATCCAGGCAATGATGGTAGGAATTTCTACTCAAGTGAACGAATTTGCTACACAGAACTCCACACTTGAAAGTCAGATTGCTAACATAAATACTACATTAAATTCCACACTAGAAACACAGAGCCAACAATTGAGAAATGAAATGGCCACACAAAATGCTACAATGAACTCCACACTTGAAAGTCAAATTGCTAACATGAATACAACTATGAACTCCACACTAGAGACACAGAGCCAACAATTGAGAAACGAACTAAATTCAACACTTGAAAGTCAAAATCAACAAATGACCACAATGAACTCCACACTTGAAAATCAAATTACTAACATGAATACTACACTAAATTCTACACTTGCTACTCAAAATCAACAAGTAAGAGACGAACTTGCTATTCAAAACCAACAAATTACAACAATGAACTCTACACTGACAACCTTAATCACTGAACACCGCACTCAGGTTACGTCTGAATTACAAAATTTAGACAGTAGAGTCACAGCTCAAATAGCTACTTCAGAACAAGTGTTGACAAATCATATTTCCTCTGTAGAAAATCATGTCACCTCAGTAGAAAGGGTAACTGTTAGCAATTCTACTAAATTGGTATCCCTTCAATCAGAATTAGACCGACTTAGGCAAAGGGTAAGAGACCAGGAAAGCCTAATCGAACAAACCAGGGAAAATGCTTTGATCCCTCATGTTTGCAATACCCCATCAACATCTGCCTCTACTTCTTCCAACCCCCCTGATCCAGTACCTCAAGCCCCTGAAATACCAGAACCACCTGCACCATTACCCAGAACCAACAATGGATTGGATCAACGAGCTGCCAGCACTAATCAAACACCCCAAAATGTTGTAAACAATAGTTTTTCATTGCACAATTCAGATTTTCCATTACCGTATTTTGAAGATACCTTGAAAACAAACCCTGTCAGATATTTAAAGGACCTAAAAACTTATTTTGCTTTACGAGGAGTCCCAGAACATCTAAAAATGATTTTTGTGAATCAATCTTTGAAAGCTAACGCAGCTCGCTGGCTCCAAGTCATCGATCCCAACAACCTCCTGTCCATAGGTCAGTTTGAGGAAATGTTTTTATCTGAGTATTGGAGCGAAAGCGAGCAAAGCCGTTTGAGATCGCGAATATTTCAAGGTAAGTACGACCGTAGCCACGGCCAAACCTATCTAGAATATTTCATTTCTTTGTGTGAAAGCCGCCAACTGCTTAAACCAGAAATTTTGGAGCAAGATTTTCTAAAGGCACTCCCGTCTCACTTTCCGCCTGTAATAAGAAATTGCCTTGTTGTCGCATCTCCTCAATCCACCACTGAGATGTTAAAATTACTAAAGTCAATGCAGGACCTAACTTATACTTCCACTAAACCATCGCACCCCATTGTGTCAGCTAACCAAACTCACCGGAAAAACATCAATCTGGTACAAACTTCTGACAGCCAGGAAAATTTCCAGATTGGGTTGCGGACAGGAAATTCTAATGAGGACCAGCAAAACAATGATTCTAGGGACAACAGACCTTATTGGCCCCAAACAGAGTACGTGCGGAACGCCCGCAATAATTGGCAAACCCGTGGTTTCCGTTTCAGGCCGTATGGCAATTACAATAATAGGCAAGGGAACAGTTACCGTGGTCAGAACAGACGTGGCTATGCAGGAAATAGGCCTAACTGGTTTAACCGAAATCAGTATAATCAAGGTTTTTTCCGCCCCTACTATAGAGGCTGGAATAATTTCAGGTACTCCCGCCGTAACAACAATAGTCAATATGAAAGGAACAATTCATATGAAAGTCCGAGAAATAGGCCTAACAACAACCCCCAAAGCAATGCAGAACCCCACACTCAATCCCCCATACCCACCGTGACTTTAAACGAATAAGGGTTTTACATGCTCCTTCTGTGGACAACCCTGCAACTCCTATGAATCAAAATGAAGGAAATACTGGAAATATCGATATCATACATTGTGGTAGCAACTATGTAAATAATTTTCTTGGCTTCAAAACCTCACAAACTTGTGATCAGCGCCATCACAATGTACGATATTGAAATCCAACATATTAAAGGATCGCTAAATTATCTTCCCGACCTGTTTTCACGGTTGCCTAACCACCCTGGAATGTCTAGTTTAGAAGGTCAGGTTGAAAAAGAAGTGAAAATTATGAGAATTTCCGTTAATGACCGACATCAGTTGAATAAGAAACTTGGAAACTTATCAAAATTGCAGTCTGAAGACCCCTATTTGTCCACTATTCAGAGTGAGTTGCAGGAAATCCAACCACCAGCCCCTAGCCCAGTAAATGAAAATAATGTACAGAGTACCTTAGCTACCCATAATGGCATCATTTACAAACTCTGTGGAAAGGAAAACCCCGCCTGGCGCCCATACATCCCCTCTTCTATCGAAAACGACATTATTGTCAGTTACCATGAAAATCTAGCCCACAGTGGAACAGAAAAAATGATCGATTCCATCAGCGAGCATTTTTATATCAAACAACTTGGTAGGAAAATCAGACTTTTCCTGAAAACATGCCATCTATGTCAAGTAGGCAAAAGTAAAAACACCGCCTACGAAGTTTCAGTCAATTCTATCGAAGCTACCAAGCCTAACCAATTGATTTGTGGTGACATTTTAGGTCCTTTGGTGCGGAGTAACTTCGGTTGCCAGTTCATCTTTGTTATGGTGGACACATTTTCTAAGCTAGTTGCCTTATACCCCCTCCGTAATTTATCTACGAGTATTTGCTTGAAAAAGGTAAAAGAATACGTGAATATTTATGGCAGCGTAGAATCTTTTCTTACGGATAATGCCAGTATCTATTCTAGCCCCAAATGGAACTCAGGACTGTCAAAACTAAATATAAAGACCTTACACTGCTCAGCTTATAATCCATCAGGCAACATATCAGAAAGATATATCAAACAAGTAATTTCATACCTCCGACTGTTAACTCATAGACAACACAAAAATTGGTTCAAGTACATAAAGCCCATTCAGGCTATTCTCAATGAAACGCCACACCATGTCACTAAAGAAATCCCGTTGCAAGTCGTAACACACTGTAAAATAGACCCTCTCTTCAAGAACACCCCTCCTGTGTTACCGACATGCCATAGATCAGATCTTGACATATGCAATTCCATTCTCAAACGCCTTCAGAGCAGGTGGCTTAAAAAAAGCAGAAGCCCAGACGCATCCGCAAAAAGTGGAACCCCGCTCCTGGAGATTACGTACTTTTAAAGGCACATGTAATTTCTAGCACACTTCACAATCGTCAGAAAAAATTCAGCCTCCCTTTTAAAGGCCCCTACCGTGTCAATGCAAAGTTTGGAACTGACACCTTCCAACTAACCAACATCAAAAACCCCAAGAAAATCATTGGCAAGTACAGGAAACACTTGCTAAAGCCTTATCATGTAATGGCCCACAGACCATAAGACAGCAGAAAGTTTAAAGCAGAAGGAGAAGTAAAAAGGATTATCGACCAGGACTCAGGAAAACGTTTTATCAGACTGACATTGTAAAATAATTAGAGTGATTCATACTTCTCAAATTAATGTTTTACCTGACGTTATATATAACGAATGTGATACTTACAAGGTAGAGTGTAATTAGCCTCCCCGTGGTTGTTGCAAAGACTATGATGAGATGATTCTTATTCTATAAAATAGAGTGAGACATCACAACAGCCATGCCACTAAAGATATAAGTGCAACAAATAAGTTTATTGCCATTGTTAGTGAATCTTTGTATATATGTAATTTTAAGATAGGCCACTCCCTTTATTTATTCAACTGAAGAGTTAAAACATTCATTTGACAAAGGTAATCACACTATTATTTGAAGTAGTAAATAAGTAAACATTGAAATTTCGACATATTTGAATTTTATTGGAGTAGTACACAGAGTAAGAATAATTAAATTTTGTTAATTTTTCAAAAAGAAAAATTATTTTACATAAACAATATGGACAGGAAATAACCCTCTCCCTACACTAATTAAGTAGAATTGTATAGCAAAAGTGAAGTAAAAGAATGATCAGAGTTAAGTAAGAATTTGAAAGTGAAATAGTTGTTGAGAAATATGTGTGTTAACAAATAAGAATCTTGAAGGTAAAACAATGAGGAATATAACAAAAGGTAAGAAATAAATGTATGATAAGCAAAATGAGTGAATAATTAAGATGGTACAATATATGTCTACTAGGAAAATATGAAGTAATGATAGTTATGAAGTGAGAAATATGAGAATAAATGAGGAAATATGATAACGAGTATTAAAAGTAATATGAAAGAAAAGAATGATAATGAGTATTGAGATTAATAAAGAAATTGTGAAGGTAAGACATAAAAGATGATTTATGAGGTTAGAATAATGGAAACAAGGTAAAAGAATATTGAAAGAATGAAAAGGAACATTAAGGAATGATTATTAATGAGGTAAATAGATAAAAAGGAGTAGGAAGAAAACATGTGTAATCTGAATATAATATCAGTGTATTAAGTAGACCAATGAGGAAGATTAGCGTACTCCAACGTTTGACATCAACAACATATGGATTAGCATCAAAAATCAGCGTTATGCAAGAAGATATTGAAATTAATATTAATATCAAGAAATTCGAGTGTATTTTATAATTTTATTTGTGTATAAGGTATAATTATGATTTTGTTTTACTAGTTAATCAAATGGACTATGAACTCAGCAAAATGTGTACTACGACCAAGAAGAAAAGTGACCAATTTAAGGTAAAATTATGTTAAAAGTGTATTTTATTGATTATGAATTTATTTGTGTATGTGTAATTACGGCAGAATTAATCAAAAGTATAGATGATGTAAGGATCTAAATTTTTCAAGAATAGATATTGAAAACAAAGACAATTGATAGAAAAGCTAATATCAAAGTAAAACACAATAGAGAGAACCCACGAAATGATTCGAAGTGACGACGGAGAATTATTTTAGGGAATCGAAAAATTATATTTCCATATTTCATACAAAAACTAAACACCGCCACTCTTCAAATTCCAGATTGGGTATTATAATGATCATAAAATCCAGCTCTTATTGATTCTGCGCAGATCAATTCCTCGCGTGAGTTTTTTAATCATTATGCGGACATCTTGTAACCGTACTTTGTACTCAACACAGACGACAATCTCATATGTAGCCCCTGTACGATTGACAATACGCACCCTACTGTTTATACTTCCACACATAACACCTAACTTCAAACATTCATTCCCCATATAACACCTAACTTCAAACATTAATTACTCCATTAAGAAAAAAGCGACAAGGAAATCAATTACACCCATCAATAGCCAATAACAGCCCCTACAGTTTGATATATTACACATAACTTTTTATTAACCCGTTCCATCATTTTAATATAAAAACCTTAATAACTCTTTTCATTTTTATCACACCCACTACAAATTAATACCATTGGAAGCCCCGTAAAATAGCCCATCAGGATTAAATAACCAGAACTATGATAACTTTCAGTTATCAGAGTTATTGATAAAAACATAAACCTAGTACCGCCTACTTCGTCTTGAGCCGCCCGGCTGGCGCCTAGCCAATTTTGACAGCTCAAGTAATTAATGACCGATGCAACTTGCCTGTTTCAACGACGAAAAACGGAATATATTTCAAATCGGATAGCAGAAGAAACTACCTTACCCCAATCAGAGAAGACTTAGACACAGACACAACCAATTGGAACTACTTACCCCCACTACCCCTTACAAAGATATTAGCAGAAAGCACGGACATCTCGTCATCTATTGATCACACGACAGCTTAGACTAAAGAACTTCAAGACACACTTCAGACAAAAGACCACGTTAAACATTATTAAACTCAAGTAACTTTGCAATATATTGATATTTAAACGTTATAATCCGCGCGATAGAAATAGAAGTTATTAGCAGCGTCGAAGCGCGTAATTTATATTATTTGGTAAAGACATTGATTTTATTATTACGAAACCTTAATTGTGAACGTAAGATTGAACATTATTATCCGCGCGATACAAATAGAAACTACGAGAGAGTAAATATGAAAGTAAATAGAAGTGTTCAACGGCGCGTACAAGTGAAGTAATTACTATTACAATTTAGCAAGTTACAAAGTGTTACTTACGAACCTTAACGACGTACTAAATACTACTAAATATCAGGACTTACATCATCTAATAGAACTAAATCGATTAATTCAGCATTTCAGCAAATACTAAACTTTGGAAAATATATATTAATTTGAAAAGACGACTCAACTTTTAGTTACCATTATTCCTGACACCGCCCTTTGACTGTTATCTCGATTTTCTCTAGCCACTTCCCTAGATAAGAGTTCTCTAGATTATAACTACCCCTGAGTACTACGCCCGGCACCCCTTATTTTAATCAGAACTCCAGAACTACTACACATCTAAAAATCCCACCTACAGTGATAAATCTTCATAACCCCAGTACGGTTATAAATGACGTCCAATCTTGTGGCCTAATTAAAGAACTGTTATAAATAGCTGACCAACGTAAGCAACGGTTATAAGGTGTGCGTTTTCCGACTTGTATTGACGCTTCTGAATCAGTGTGCAGTATCCGGATAGGATTAACGGGACCTTCAAAAATCGGTGTGCAGTTTTCGGATCAGAATGTGCAGTTCCCGCTCAACCATATGTCTCTGTTCGATCCCGGCCCAGGTCAGTGACATTTATGTGGCATAAATTTGAAAGGGCAGGTATGTAAAAGAACTCCTACAGGACAAAATTCCAGCATACAGGGACGATCACAGGCCTAAGTTGCAGGACATCTCCGTCGTTAAATAACAAAAGAACCAACCAACCGGTGATGCGAGTTACGAGTATCAGACCGTTCCTGATGCGAATAGAGCACTGTATGCACAAGACCAGGGCAATGTTCTTCTTTTTGCTTATACTCCTTATCGAGAATATAAATATAAAGGACGAAATAAGTTCATAAGTTTAATGGTTATGCACAGAAATACCATTACATCGCACGAAATCAAAACATTGTAATGCTCAAACTCGAGGAATGTTAAGATAGACTCTTACGTAGTTTTGGAATTATTAATTCATTCCTTATTGCCAATATTAGTACAACTCAAATATAAAAAGACTATTTTCATATAAAGTTAATCCTTACATATACCATCTTGAGATATTAGTGTAAGAACAATACTTAAGCTTATGTCATCAAACGTTGGACACTGGTATATCTCATTAGTACACAAACATATTCAAAATTCTGTAATATTAATTGTTTTATTTTTTTATTTTATGACATTAATATTTATCACCTTATATAGAAAATCTCTTTCTGGCACCATTTTCATTATCTTTAACTCATATTACGTAATATGTTTCCTTGTGCATATGGGAACATAAATTAGCCTAAGGTTGTTTGTAAAAGAAATGGGTAAATTACTATCAAATTTTAAATATGCAATCAATTTGTAATATATGTTTTATATCTTGGTAGGATCAATACAATTCTTAGCCATATTGTATTAAAACCTTGACTAAATTCTAATTGCCATCTAAAAAAAAAATTGAGTTGAATCTGAGAACATTGTTGTACAATGCAATTAGGAGAAAACTTACATTTGTTGCATTTATTGCATATAAAGAATCCTTTAGATTGTACAGGCTTTTATCCGTCTCAATGCAAATGTTTAAACACCAATCGTGCATGTGATATTTAAAAATCAAAACGAATGAGTGTAAATAAATATTATTTTTTGCACGTCCAGAAGAGGTAGGCCTATGTAATGCGATGTAGGGCAGGTAGGGGAGGTTAAGCCATAGAGTGGAGCGTCAACGGTTTGCAAAATGTTCGCATCTTGAGTGATTCTCAATCAGCACTTGCAGCTATTGACGACAAATATAACATGAATCCAATAGCAGCTGATATTAGAAAAGCAGTCTACAGTTATGAAAAACATATATGTTTAGATTGGGTGAAAGGACATATGGGGAACGAAGGCAACGAGAGAGCAGATGAGCTTGCCAAGGCAGCCGCAAATTTATCCAGTGGGTATGAGTATACAAAATGCCCTCTTTCGTATGTTAAGAAAAAATTTAAGGAGGATATGCTAAATAAGTGGAATCTACAGTGGACAAACAGTTATAATGGACAATGGACAAAGACAGTGTTTTTTCCAACAGCCAAAGACAGACTAGACTCCAAGAATTATGAACCGAGTTTTATAATGACTCAATTTATGACAGAACATGGCAAATTCAAGTCATATTTTAAACGCTTTAAAATTGATAATTCAAATGATACTTCATGCTCCTGTCTTCACCAGAATCAAACAGTCAACCATCTGTTATTTGAGTGCCCAGTGGTTGAACGACAGAGACACCTCTTAGAACTCCATTTTGATTTTTGCAACATAAGATTCGAACCACCTTTAACACAAATGTTCAAAAAACAGTGTTGTTTCACACAGTTCCAGAAATTTGTCAGTGACATTTTCAAGGTTTTGTAGAGATAAGTGTTACAGATTCATGGCAAAATTATTTCATATTTCTTGTATTGATTCGCAATAACATATTTTAGTATGTATTTTGTTAAACTATAGCCCTAGCATATATTTGTACAGTAGGGCTTTTTCTCGTTGGAGACACAATAATATATATCAACGCCCTGAAATTTAAAATCTTATCCACACCCTTAAAGATTACAAAATACAACTACTTATTAGTAGACTAATCATTAAACACTTTTTTCCAGAAAAATAAAACTGTAACATCTGCTACATAGTACAACACCAGATTTCAATCGGTGACAGGCGATGAAAGATTTTTATAGAGTAGTAATGAACGGAATACGCGTGGAAAGTAGTGCATTGGAGCACTTTCTTATTGTTATAGTTTGTATTATTATTAGAACTATCATTATTGTTATTATTATTTATTTCAAATTTTCTAACTTAACCTTTTCGACGCACATGGTGATTTATGAGATTTGTACAAAGCTTGATATTTTCCCCATATTATAATAACAGGAATGCAGAGTTATAATATAATTAAAGTGATTCCATATATGTTTGGGTTTACTCGAATGGTAGTTCATTTAAGATAAGGAATAGTCTCATTTTACGTCAATGGATCTTATTGAATTAAATCGATTTGTTGTATCAAAACATTGTGTTGAATGGGCAATTTCAGCAATGCAACCTTGTGCTACATTAAAACTAATCGCGCGCGAACGAACCCCGATTGGTAGCAGAAGCAGCTTGTCCATTATAAACTATCCCTCTCTGATGAGTAGCAAAGTGACAGGACAGAGAACGTGAAATTCAAAGTGAATAGTAACTTTAAGAAAATACTGTATAATATTCTATGAACCAGGCTTTGTAGCCATAGAACTCTAGTTATTACAAACATTTTTCATGGAATTTTTGTTAACTGTCGTTTTCTGAAATTATCGTGAAAAAAAACTTTGCGAATAATTCTTACAGGAGATGTTTGTGTGGGGGAGTTACGTTATACGAACCAAAGATAAGACATATGGATACTGAATAGCAGGCACAGGACTTTTGGGAACAAGTAGAATTTTAATCTGGCATTCGCCTTTGCAAGCACCGAAAAGTCACGGAACCTACGTCTAGATTAGCCGGCCCTTAGTTTTGAAGCAGCGCAACGACCTCCTAAATATTGTTACTTCCTCTTTACGCCTTGACCCATCCGCTGTGTATGAATGAATCCTAATTCATGAGATTGATACCAAATTCTTCCCAAGATTCTGGCGGTAGTTAATTTAAATAAAAAAGGATCCAAATTAGTCAACTTCGTTTATTAGTTTCAATGACGAACAGAGACTGTGCATAATATCGTCGGAAAGGACTAGAGTTGACAAGAGTAGCGGTTATTCTCTCGAGCCGCCTCGGGGTTGCAGACCTCTGGAGTGTCGCCAGCTCAGATAACTGTTCAGAAGACACTCTCATCTTAGTCAATTTACTGTGCTCACATTTCCTCACACCTGGAAGATCAAGCGACACTATTTAACATAAAATCTATATTCCTTCTATTATTATTATTATTATTATTATTATTATTATATTATTATTATTATCGTCTTATTACATTATACTATATTATTAGTATTATTGTACTTTATTATTATTATATTATATTGTTGTGATTAATAATATTTGTATTTTATTATTATTATTTATTGTTATGACTGTTACTATACCATTTAAAAATTCCACCATATTCATTTTAAAAACAGAACCGATAGTAGGCCTATGATAAAAATAATCTATTTTAAATTACGGGAAAAGAATTCGGACAGTTGGGTCTTTTCTACATTCAATCCAGTTTGGAAGCAATGAATAGCGTTATCCAACATGTAGCCTTCTATTGATATGAATCGAGTATTAAGCATTTCACACATAAACATGAGGTACATAATTCCTGGGAAGTTAATTAATTAAGGTTTGTACTTTAAATAATTTCCACTCTGAAGCGACTTTTCTACGGCGGCTAAGGAGACACACAGCAGAATGTATTTAGGTAATTGTTGTAGTTGTAACCTTCGTACTGCTATTATCTTATGTATATCGCACCCCTGGTGGAAGACTGCCACAAGTCAAAAAAATTGAATTTTGAGATAACTAGTACTTATAAGTGCTTGTCATCATATCCATGTCCTGGAAAAGTGGCACAACCCAAATCGTAAAGATAAGGATTCTACAGCATATAATTGATTTTTCTTCTCACTAGCATCTGATGTTTCAAATAGCAGAAAACTGCCATATCTCAGTTTTTTTATCATACGCAAGCCCGTAAACCCGAGATTATGCAGTGTTCTTGTCCGGAAGTGGCAGCAATTTTGTGTTAAAGTAATATTTACTGTTTTTCATATTGCATCAAAATCTTTAAATGCTCCTCCTGAACAAATGTTATTTTTGACTTGTGGCAGTCTTCCACCAGGGGTGCGATATGGTAGGAGTGACCCTGAAATAACCCTGCATAATGGATGTGCATTTCGTTGACTCAGAAAACATACAAACATTCATGACATGTCACAAACAGGAGATTGCGTGGGTGACAGCCTGACCTTACTTTAGAGACCATCACACTCGAGGCCCTTCCTACAACAATAAGCTCACGTATATTACCATACCCAGTCATTTATAGGAAATTACTAAATTGTTTTGTATTACTTCTAAAGCCGCGTATACATTTGCGCTCTGTGTCGACACGCGTACAGAGCGCAGATTGGGACGGCATTTGAGGTGTTCGCGTGTCGACACGCAGACAGTTCGCCGCGATCCGTCTCCTGTCGGTTTTTTCGACGAACACAAAGGATTTCTGATTTCATATTGGGACGTGTTTTTGGTAGTTGCGCTCCGTCCGCGTGTCATTTTCCTCCTGCTCTCTGCTCAAGCATGTTGTTTTGATTTGGAACACCCACAACAATAACATCCGGCAGCTGTGCACACAATGTTTATACAAAGTTCATTATTAATATCATTAGGGCCCGGATTTTTATGTGCTTAAAAACTTAAAAATATTTATTTTATGTGCTAAAAATGTTAAAAATATGTGGTAAAATTTTTAAAATATGTGCTAAACTAAAAAAAAAAATCTGAAAAAGGAATAAAAACACCAGAATGTTCGTAACTTACTAGAACAAATAATATTGGAAATCACCAATTGCAGCCAAACATAATAATTATGTAAAATGCTGACTGGAGTTGCAGTGCCATCTCCAGATTATGGATCACAGATCCTTGCCTATTATCCGAGAATAATGCCTTATATTGAGAAAAGGAACGTTCTACATCACACGATGTTAACCTTGCATATTTGAAGAGGGGTATATCACTAACACACACACGATCAAATTCACTTATGTTTTGGCCTTCCAAAACTTTAGCGACTTTGCAGAGGATTTGGTAGCCACCATTTTTCTCAAACATACCTTTAAATTTTGTTCTTAGAACTTCTATTTTCGAACGTGAGATAGTGTTAAGTTGCCTTTCAACATATTGTATTTCTTTAACTGAATTACGCAATGTTGAGATTGGCTTCTGTTCTTCCCCGACAAGCAAGTGCAAGTGAATCACTTTCACCTCATTGCAATTTCTGTTGAATTCTTTCGAGATAGATATTTATGTTGTAAAATGTTAAAAGAGAATGAGGAAAAGTACTAAAATATTTATTTGTGGAGATTATAGCGAAAATATTTATTCACATAACTTTTTTGTAAAATATGTATGGGTATTTTTATGCGAAATAAAATTTGGAATTTGCGTTTGTCGGACCTCGATTTGGATATTAAACTTTGTTTTTAGGAATGTATGCATCAGGAAAAAAAAAACAGCTTATTACATACAAATCCGGGCCCTAATCATTATTATTATTGTTATTATGTTCATTATTAATATTAAGTTAAATCCCTATAATATAAAGCCACATGGCTGATTGACTGTCTCACTCACTCACTCACTGACATTAATGTTTGCCCACTTCCAGATGAGCTAGAAATTTGAAATTTGGTACACATATAGCTTTTAGGCTGTAAACCGCAGAAAAATTCCCAAAAGTTTATTTTTTTTTATTTTTAGCCCTAAAAACCCCCGAAAAAGGGCTCGCTCACCGACATTAATGTTTACGCACTTCCAGATGAGCTAGAAACTTGAAATTTGGTACACATATAACTTTTAGGCTGTAAACCACAGGAAAATTCCAAAAACGTTATTTTTTAATTTTTAGTCCTAAAACTCCCGAAAAAGGGCTTGGTTTCCATGGGAACAGTATTATCAAACTGTGTTCACGTAGGGCTCTAACAGATGAAATACACGCATTCTATCTCCCATATATCTTTTAAAAAACCTCTCCCGAGAACCTCAGTGGGGGTTTGGGGGCTCCGCCCCCCAGAGAAGCTAGTTTTAATATAAAGATGTTGTGGGCCCTATATTAGGGTTATTGTCATGTTGATGGGCTGTGATATGATTTTTTCACAATAATAATAATAATAATAATAATAATAATAATAATAATAATAATAATAATAATAATAATAATAATAATAATAATAATAATTATTATTATTATTATTATTATTATTATTACAAAATGTTCTAGTTATTACAAATTACAAAAATACAAATTATTACAACTACAAATATAAATAATACAATAATAATAATGATGCTGGTGGTTCGCAGTATGTTCGTCGCTTTCCTATGGATAATTTCAACGAACTGTTCGCGTGTCGACACGCGGACAGAGCGGAACGCGAGAGGAGCGCAAATGTATACGCGGCTTTATGTGTCTTTTTCCTATGGCATTGTTTTTCATCCATTTCTCGTTCATGGTGGAAACCCGAATTTCCTATACCCTGTGCTGGTAAACTAACTTACCGCACTACTTACCATACAGGAGCGTAATTATATCAAAGCCTGTAACATTTGATATATCTGTTAATGCAGACATGGAATATAAACACTTTATTTCTTAATACTGAATTGAGATTTAATTCACGGGAGCTATCTATGACGCGACCTCTTGTAGGCCTACATGATTAAAGTAATCGATGTATCGATCGCCAGCAATATTATGATAGTCTCTCATTTTTAAGTTGGTTTTTGTGTAACTTTATTCACCCTCCCGAGAAACTGTTTGTATATAATAATTTATTTGGCACGTAAGTAATTGTAATCATGTTTCCCTATCGTACAAAAAATAGTATGCTATACTCACGCCACGTGCATTGGAGAATCTCATCAAAAATCATCAGCTCGTCTTTTCAAGGATTTACTCCATTCTGCAATGTTGTCCTCACCACACATTTTGCAATGTTACTATAAGTGAGAATAGTCTGAATTTCTTACTGCGAATTTAGAAATTAGTCTGTAGATAATTTTCCGTCCCTTATTTAAAAAAGAATGTATTACCAAGATAATCCCAGGAATAATAATGTTATCATAACAAAACCCATTCGCACAGAACTCACTAATCAGGCACCGTCACTTATTACCAGGCTTTAAAACTTAGTGCCCGATCGAATATGTTAACAGCAACCGTACCGTACAGACTTTGCTCGGCGTATGCCCTAGCCACCATATGCTAGTTCACGTGATAGTAAACAAACCGAAATACAGATATAGGAAGACCACAAAATAACTTCTCATTATCTAAACTCACATTACAAGCATGCAAAACGATACTTTCTCCTGTTTGTGTATAATAGTCCCTCCCAAATGTTTCAATATATGTTTGCGTTTTAGAACACTTTACTTTCGGCATGCCGAACACGTATAAACACGCACAATGACAAGGTACACTGTTGACCAATTTGAGAGGCACCGTACCACAAGCGCATTCACTTCTCAGTACTGCTATCAGCTACTGTCTTATCAGCCTACGCAATCAACCCTCACCCCCTATACTCAGGTTGTTGGTAACCGGAATCAACTCCCTCTGTGTGTTCGGGCACTAAGTTTTAAAGCCTGCTTATTACTCGGTATAGAACTACATGAAATTAAAAAAAATTACCCGCAATATTTTGATACAATTGCATTTCGGAGACAGTGTTGTTAGCATTGCTCTCCTTTTAATCCAAAGGGATTTTGTATCAAAGTATACTTTCCCTCATTTTGATTGCGGACTAAGTGGGCCTTAGCGAGTTCTGGATAAGGCAGAAGGAGAAAAATCTAAAATATACCGGTAGTGATAAATTGTAAAAGTTCGAATTTTTATTTAAGATTTCCCTTTTTATGATGGAATTATTTGCATTAGAGTTTTATAAAACCTGCATTTGATGTTACTGTCTTTTTCGGTATTCCACACCTACGAACACAAGAAAATATTTATTTATTTATTTTAACCTGTCGGAGTTCAGGCCTTCTCTACCACTAAGCCGGGGGAAATGCAAGAGTTATACAACTTAATTAAAATAGAGAATACAACTGACTTAGCATACAAAAGGGAAAAAAAACTAAGCTTTACGTGAAATTATGTACTGTAAATGAATATAAGTTGACTCTAAAGCAAAAAATGATAAAATACTTACATTTTAACATCACTCGTAACCAGCTAAGTGTTCCCATAGACTAACTTCATTAGATTGCACTTGAACTGTGCAATTGGTTGGTCAGCTCCTGAGATAGCTAGGCAATCAGTTCCTCGAATAGTGTGAAGTTCTGTGCAGAGGCAATGGATAATAAGGGATAACGCTGAGAGCGTGTGCTCAACTTATGGTAGGATGATAAGGTACCGATAATGAAAACGACTAGGAAGATAGCTTAGGTGAAGAGGTAAGCAGGATTCTATAGAGCAGAATGAGGTAGTGGAAATAGCCTATCTTCGTTTCTGCACGCGTACCCTTTGAAGTGTTCCTAGTACGAGTATATATATATATCATTTACTCATTATTCTAAACTAATCCTATCATTTTTAGGTTGCCATTTCATTATAAATTATTTAGGGAAAGTCAACCGTTATGCTACAAAATATGAAGTTTACTTAATTTAATGTTTGAAAATTTTTCTTCTAAGTCAATTACCTTATAGCAGTGTGTCCAACTGTTTTCTGGTCAGGAGCCAGACGAACTTTCAAAATTAATTCGCGGATCGGAATAATATATTAATATTAAAAGTTAAATTATTGTAATTATTAGAAAAAGGGGAAAAATATAATACATCACACTGCATTGACTCAGAGGCCTATTTTATAAACTCAAATAATGGACTTCACCCCCTCTGTGGGCACCCCTGAGAATATACTGTATAGAAGTGTATGGAAAACATACAGAGTCACACAATATCCCTGAATACAGTCTCTCTCATGTTTGGAACGCTGATTAATATAAGCTAATGATATTTTCAGGGCAGAATTATTTGTTCTATTATTTGCCCCAAGGGGATGTAAATGAATGAACAATATTAGGTTCCGTTAAAGAGGAAATGCGTATTGTGGGTCCTTGCCATCTCATCTGACCAATACCAAGAGGTGAAAGGTACTGCTGACGTTGCAAAAGTCACGACTCTTACAGTAAATTCAGTGGCGGCTTGTATTAAAATTTTTATATAAAGCTTATTCTGCAGGTAAAAAGCAGCAATTTCGATTAACTTTTTGTAATAGAATTATTCCACAATACAACGTGTTTCCTTCGCCCAATTTCGCTACTTCATATTCCTCCGTCTGCTATATCTTCTTCGTTCAAACCCTAACACATCATGCTTCGTCTTAGGCACTACACTATGCATCCACCGTTCTTTAGTTCTTCATTTTCTTCTTTTCCTTTTTTAAATAATGATCTTCTTAGGAATCCTTTCACCTGTAATTATTTTAACTTTCTCGAACCATCCAAGACTTCGTTTATCTATTATCTCCAGAATGTTTTCTTCACTTCCACCATTTCTCGTACCTTATCTAATCTGGATTTTCTTTCAGAAGTCTCCAGAAATCCATTTGTGCTGAAAGCAATAAATTATTTGTTTGCTTGTTGTTTACTAACTGTGCACGTTACTGAACCTAACCTTCAACATTGATCTATTTCGTAGGTATAACTTATTTTCCTTCTTCTTTTGTGCCTTACCTTTTTGTCTTCCCGCAGATTCTGATGGGAGAGAAAGAGACCGTTTTCTTGGACCGAACTCATTTTCGTCTCGTGGGTTTCATATTCTGTGCAGCTTATATTAATCTTCTTTCTTTTGCTCGATCTACATGGGCGTTCCACACTTCTCTTCTAATTTTTATAAATTTCATGATTTATTCTATTACAAATTCTTGTATTATTATCTCATTTCTTACTCTATCTAATCTCGTTTTTCTTTGCCTGGTTCTGTGAGCGATTCAGGGTTCCATCTTCGGTAGCTTGCTGGGCTGGTCTTACGGTTTTCGATCGATGGTTTCTCCACTAGGAAGACTGCTTTCACCATAGCTTTGGAGCTCTTCCTGCCCCTTCAGTTTGAGGACCTTTCGTCTGGCCCCTAAGCTTCATAAAGCAAAGCATAATAACGATAGGTATTATTTATTCCCATCTTGCGAAAAATAAGTTTGGGTGTTTTTCGTTATATCTGCCAGAAACATTCAATATAACAGTGAAATAATTCCCTGTCGTTACGATATAATATCACATAGCAACAGAGCATCCAGTGAGAGATATGATAGATTCCTGTCATAGATGATGCCGGAAGACATTACCTTTATTGAATTTTGACGTTTTCTTCGCATGTGGAAGTCAAATGTTTGTACAACTTCATGGTACGAACATGCCACGCTTTGTTGTTAATGACAATAATAAAGAATAATCCGTTACTATAGAGTAAACACTATTTGTTTGTCTACGATTATCCTCAATGAATAAGATATGTGAAATATAATGCAACCTAAATATCAAAGCTATTATAGACCAAAAATATTTGTCTACATGTATATGCCTATATGTATAGGCCTACACTATACTCAATATGTAGTTATGCTTAATAAAATGTAATGTAATTAACTCGTAGTTTTCTACGTAAATTGCATTGCTTTATTTATTCCTGCTAAGGCTTCCCAAGCGGTGGTCTAGAATTAGCGTGCCCGCCTCTAAAGTCTGGCCGTTCTAAGAAGGGAACCTCAAGTAAACAAAAACAAGTACATCTGTCTCACTGTAGTACATTACTCGTATGACTTAAGAGTGAGACAGACATCCTGCTTTTTGTTTGCTTCAGGTTTCCTTCTTAGCTTGTCTCAAGTATAGATCCAAAGGTCGCGGGATCAAACCCGGCCGCGGTTGATGGATTTTTCAGGACGTAAAAATCCTGGGCACGGAGTCCTCCGAGAGGGACTTTAAGCTGGAGGGCCCGTGTTGTAGATTTACGGCACGTAAAAGAACTCCAAGCCTAAATTAGAGCCTCTGGACAAAATTTCTCGGCCCTTTCACGTCCAAGTAATACCTTAGTTTCCGGACGGGGGTTGAGAGGTGATGGGCTTACCACCTGTCCCCCTGCCCCCGCCCGGAAAATAAGCATAACACAATTAGTATAGATAATGAAACCTCCACTTGGAGGCCCTATGCCCCACCATAGGGGGTTACAGGAACGAGTCAGTCAGTGAGTCAAGGCTTCCCAAGTCCCGAGGGAGGTGGCCAAAGCTGTTTCGTAGCGGATTCAAATCTCACAATCGGCAATCTGAGTTTGTATTTGTCAGAGTTCTTTGCACTCTCAATGGGTACTGGATTGGACATTACTTCATATCTGCCCTGAATGTTCATGTTCATTGACCTGTGTGTTTGTTTTGTTCTAGGGATATTTCTTGGTAGGGTTTGTCCTTTACCAGGGTTTGTCGGTATTAGTTGCAAGGGAAGATGTACATAAAAAATATTTTTTTGGGTTGATGTGGGTTAACTACTATGGTATGATGGAGAGATGAGTAATGAGTAATGACAGAAAAAATCGGATAAAGCCTATCTGAATTATTTCGTCGCATGGATCCCTTGCCGATTTATTCGATGTCGGAATAAGCAGTGTTAAATTACGGGTGTGTTCAAATATAACTTAGAAGTTATTCATGTAGTACACTTTAAAATGATTTTGTAATTTTTACTCATTCCGTTTTGTTCATTTAAGGAATAATACTGTAGGTCACACACCGCCACTGAAGAATGAAACATTGTTTAACGGAATTGGCCTTTGCGCACAATATCTATTTAATGCCAAGATCGTGCATTCCGTTCAATCACGTGATGCCGGCTTATTGGGTTAATTCCATGTATCTTCACATTGCATTCTAAGAACAGTGACGATTTGTAAGTTTGGTATGAAATATCTCTTAGAGCTTGGTATCAGTTTCCACGGAGTTCGTTGTATGTTTATAGCACTGTATAACTATTAATGCGTACTAAACAGGCTTATTTCATTATGGTACTAGGCATTAAATTATTATGCTAACAGAGATTTACATTGCATTTACAATATAAGATATTTTCTTCGGAGTCTGATGACAGGGATAGATAAGACTGACACCCTGACACTAACTAGTACTAATATGTAGCCAGGTTTTAAATGATTTAACTAATTAGGCATGGTAGTTATATTGTGCATCCTCAGGACATTGTAGATGTGCGAAACATCTGTTGAAAAGTCGCAAGGATTTTAGGGAATTATTTGAAATGCGACTGGTAGGCCTACTTCCTTTTTCAGCGTGCCTCTAATCCATTATACAGTACTTGAATTTACTAGAAACCTACATGATTGGGATTTTGTAACTTACGCAACACGATTTCCATTTCTATACGGCACATTCACTCGTACTATACAACTACAAACTAGATTTTTCTTTCGAGTCGGTATTTCTTTGAGTATGCTTACTACAGATTTATAACCTATACCGGAAGAGGATTCAAATCGGTTTAGTAATTAGCAGCAAATAAATGCATTCTTAAGCAAGTTTAAAACGAGAAGTTTTTACAATTTATGCTCCTCTTATAAGCTCCAGTTCACTTAATGGGTGTGAAAAGTGAAGTCTGATGTATTTATCTTACAATGGTAAATTAGTGTTTTAATTAATTTTATCATTCTCCGCTAAGCAACCACGCCTTTGTCCTAGATGTCACTGTGTCTGTCCAAGAAACTATTTCGAAGGTAGTAAGGAGTCCTTGAAGAAAAACGGAAAACTAAATTTGTTGAAAACAAACTTTTATCATGAATCACTAGGAAAATGCCGAAGCAAACGAACAAACATTCCTTTTTATTCTATGGTGTCATTTCTTGGATGTGTCACGCGTATTCGGGGCATGACATTTAATGACCATAAAACAGTGAACAAATGCAAAATAATAAATGCATTAATGACCTAAAAATTGTGAAAAAGACACAACATTAAAAAAATGACCAATCAATTTACCGTTATTACTTATAACTAGTTTTATATGTAATGAATTGCGAAAAGCAATTTAGTGGGTGGCAGTGAGTTATATATAAATTTACAATACAAAACACACTTATTTTGTTACTAAAGAAGTAAGTAAATTTATACTACTTGGACACCCTAAGCGAAAAAGAAATTCGTTCTGAACTGGCATGGCATTGCCCCTAGCAAATATGTGCCATTTAAAAAGAGAGAAAAAATAATAATTCTCCATTGCTACAGACAAACTGCTTTAGTGTTTACAATAAACCTGAATTAAAATGAACTATGAACACTTGGCGGAGATTTTCAAATAAAAACGATTGTCTATTGTCTGGAAGTAACGATTTTTCCAATGAAACATGACCTAAAAATGCCGAAAATTATCTTACAATTGCAAAAAAATGACCTTTCTCTTGAAAATGAGGAAAAATGCAAATGAAGCAAAAGAATGCAAAAACATATTACCCTTATTTAATCAATTATTTCATGTTAAACATTCGTATACATTCTAGCTGTACCTTTTAACCTTCATATAAAAAAGATGCAAAATCATCAAATGCCTTGCCCTAGTCATCACTATTTTCTCTAGATGGAGGAAGACCTTTTTTTTAGCACAAAGCTCTCCAACAGCAGATAATCTGGGCTTATTTGGAGTAATTTCCAGGGTTGAGTTAACCCTATTCGAAACAATTGCAATGGAAATCCGCTAACTTAATCCTGGGACTACCTAGCGAAAGATAAACTAAACTCCGTGGCGCTACATCCCTGGAGGGACTTGGCGAAAGATAAGTTTCGACTTTTTTTCCTTCATTGGCTATATAGGAATATTAAATGCTCGTTATTATTATTATTATTATTATTATTATTATTATGATACTCAAATCTTTTTTGTATTATGTACTCAATTGTCAATATCTACGTAGATTACTAGGCAAAATAAACGACTCGACAAGAAGCGCGAGTAAAATTATTTTGTTAATAAAGAAATCAAAGTTTAATAATAATTAATAAACTAGTGATACTGGCAGCCTTGTATTTAAATCCGCAAGTTACTGAACACGCTTTTCCAACTTCAGTTGATCCAAGGGTCAATATTGTATCGCGGAGTTCATTGGAAGGCCGGACATTTTTTGGGAAAATAATCAAGTTATACAAATTGTAAATAATAAATGAAATTAATTACAATAAATTAAAAATTATAACTTAGTAATTTTGCTTCTGTAAAGTTAATTCAAAGACATATTGAATTAATCATAATATTATTTTGCTTATATCATGTAGACTTACTACTATTTCACATTCAAGTTCTGTGTTTCATACTTTAACTGGGTCTGAACTTCTAAACTTAGACAAGAAAACAGTGGTATTACAAACTAGAAATTGATACCGCTATTAAAATTTATTTAACAAAACTGACAACCTTTTGAAGAATTAAAAAAGAATTGAAAATAATGCACCATACTAAAATATAATACATCCTAATAAAAAAGAAGTACCGGTATTTTGAATTAATACTTTTTTTCAAATTGTACTCGTGGGCTGTAAGAATAGGTTTTTTCGGGCCACCAGTTGGAAACCCCTCATTAGGAGGAAGCATCTACTATAGCAGTTCAGTAACATTCCAGGCCATTCGCGAGTTTTACGTTTTCAGGAAATGATAGTCCATTTTGTATGTAAACGTTCCAGTCGTGAATCGCTGTGTGACAGACAGCAATAAATTGAGAGAAAAAAACAGAGAAATGTAGTGGAGAAGCAATGAGAAAATAAGAAATGATCATTCTGTCACATCAACCATTTTACATATACATAATATACATTATACATATTAAAAAGAGTTAACTTTGTTCACTCACAAATACATTGTTTCAAAAGGAACTTTTATCACTCCAGTGTCAAAAGGTCTTCACCTCAAATACACCTTAACATCCACAGGCTTATCAAAAGTTTGCAAATCATTTTCCACAAGGGTCTTGTACATTATAACAAACTACCAGAGAATGTAAAAAAATTAAATTTAAAATCATTTAGGAGTAAAGTAAAAACAAATTATTAATGAAAAACATTCCACTTGGTGCAAATGAGCTTCTAATTTTTAATTTTGTAAACAGCTGATGATTTATTGTGTTAATTTTTTTCTCTTGTCTTGATATATTTGATTTGCATCTACTGATATTTAATTGTACCAGTAGGTTTCTTTTATATTTTATTCCTGACAGTATTTTTGTATATAATATGCTTAATTTATTTACACAAAATTGTAAAATTAGATTAAGTCATTGACTCAGCCAATGTATACTTTTTGTGTACTTAAACGGCGTTGAACGAAATGGAATTGAATTGAATTAACATTTTTATTTGTGTCCTACCTTTTTCCTCGTTTCGATTTAAATAGGAATGGAATCCAACGTTATTCGATTGACTGTCAGATATTGAAAGTTTGTGGAGTTAGCTACTCGTATATCTGAACATTTATATTAAAAATCATACAGAAACATAAGTATGCCTACTCGGTGGATTGAACGTTCCGTAGCAAAACTTGTTTGCAAAATGTATTTTAAATAACGGCAAAGTACGGTACGGTGCATATATCCTCGATTTAATACACTAGTTTCACGTCTGAACTTACAATATCATCAGAAAAAGAAAACAAATCTGAATATAAAAGATCACAGTTTCTCCTAACGCTCGAAGTTCCTGGATTAGCTTCTACTCATGAACACTGATTTTGAAACCCGGGGCGGGGCTGATCTAGTTTCAGCAAAGTGTAATGGCCTTTGCATTTTGTTCGATATGTGATATATCCATCAGGTCACACCTATTGGCACTTCCTCTCGTCATTTTCACTCATTATGTCAGTTCCGGTAACACCTATATACTAATCATATACGTTTTACTTCAATTGGGTCTCTTCTTCTACAATATTGACTCGATCGTTTGTTTGCAAAATGGCAAGGTCAGTTTAATGCATACCTATTCAATATCCATGGCCTCTACTATATTTTCTTTCATTTTTAGTTATTGTTCTTTAAAAGGAATGACAATGTTTATGTGCATAGCCCTTTAAAAGAAAACAAATCTGAATTGCAACTATTACATATTTTTTCTACCCTAAACATTAACGATTATGATAATATAGGAGAAAAATTCCTCTGACACTGGGATTTGAACCCAGGACCTTTGGCTTTCCGTGCCAATGCTCTACCAAGTGAGCTAAGCCAGGGTTCGCTTCACAGCGCCATTTCACATTTTCTCCTATAATATTATTATGTAATGTCCAACAGAGACAATAATCTGTAGTTCATGAATGTATTTGCATATACTATCTATCATGAACGTTTATGATTTGAATTTACAATAATTTTTTTTATGATTTAGAATTTGATGACAAATGCAATCAGTGAGCATGAGCATGTATAGTGCAGTTACTCATTGGATGGCCAATTGGCTTCAAAGGTTTCGGTGTTTCTTTATGTTAATTGATCTGACTAAATCGTTCTTGGGCTTCCGCTATCCAAAACAAAAGCAACGTTGCAATATTCTCTCATTGTTATCACTGACCTCAGTTCTTCCTTCGCTTTATTCAATTCACACGTGTTATTGTTTACTGTAACTTGATCTTGCAACAACGCATTCACTCCACGCGGAGTAGACGAGTAGCTGTCAAAATCGCCACAGGACATTCTTAGATTTTGATTGGCTGGAGTAACTAGCTGATTGGTGCGGTAAAACAAAGAACATGGGTTGAGCTGTCGGCAAACTTTTCCTCCTAACGAAAGGAAGCCGCCTGGGTATGCAATGAGTAACTGGACTATACACTAATTTGTTCCAAACATTTTATAAGTTTATTCATGTTACTTTGCTTCTAAATTTGCTACTTTTCTGAAAAATGACAACTAGCTCTTACTCTCAGTAGAGAGAGATCTTAAATGCTGGAAAGTTTCCTCAAGTTTTGCTTTCATACACAGTAATGGCAGGTACGTCTGAGGTCTGACGGAGTCTAATGAACTTCCTTTTTTTCACAAGTGTAACGCATTTACGGAAGGAGAGATGCCATTATCGTGTGGCAAATTACGCGGTTCCGTGGTGAAAGAAATATTGTAGTAAGTTATTTAAACCTGTACCCGATAAAATACCATACACATGAGAGTGTATTAATGTCAATTTTAACGCGTTCTGTTATTTTTATTTTGTTGCTTTACCGAAGGACCAGGACTATGAGTAGTGTTACAATGAATTGGATATTTAACAATAAAACGACACATATAAGTTTTCTTGGAGTCTATAATCACATAGATCGTCAGAACACGAACCACACAATATTAATTAATTAATATTAGCAAATATTAATATTAGCAAATTTATTCTATTTCCAAAGTAGAATATTAATGACCGCCCGCATGGTATCGTGGATAGCGTCGCTGGCTATGGATCTGCAGGCCCGGGTTCGGATTTTTCTGAGAGAGGTCTGGAACGGGTGCACTCAACCTCGTGACACAAATCGAGGAGCTACTTGATAGAGCAGTAGTGGCTCTGGTCACGGAAATCACCATTAACGGCCGTGGGTGTCGGCATGCTGACCACCCAAAATCCTGCCATCTGCTTACAGTAGATGACGCAGGCCTAGTTCCTTTTGGGATGTAGCACCACGGAGGTTCTTTTTTAATTCTTAGAGGTCACAGATGAGGGCACGGTGCAATTTTTAAATAACCGAGGTCAAATATATATGTTATATTATTTACAGTCTCATTATTTAGTAATGAAGGGTTCCTAAGATCATATTAACTCAGTACAAATGAAATGGGATAAATGTACCTAAATTATTCTGTGAGTCCTAATTTCTGGAGATTCCATTTTTGGGATGATATTAATGATTGTACTTACTTCTGAGTAGGTAAAACTGAACAACTTATTGGTAGTGGGTAAATCAAATGGTTTGTCCTACTGAAAAAAGCTAGCAGTTGTAGGTATCTATTAATAACCTATAACTTAGGGCTACTTGGAAAGATCAAGCAAAATGAAAAGAAGTGGGGAAGAGGAATCAGAATTTAGTGTCCTTAGAATAAAAAAAGGTCAAATTTGATCTCCCTATAATGATTGAACAAACAACTACTAACGTCAGAATTTAATAATAGGACAGGACCTAACTCTGAAAACCAATTGGCCTATGTGATATCGGCCGCGGAACCTACTTACTCATTTAAATGTATAAGCAAATTAACAAGTATTCCGCTTAACTGTCAAGTGGAATTTACACATCAGAATTATTTTTTTGACAAACATACTAACCTGCCGTAGTCTTTTATTAATTTACCATCTCCATAAAGTTCAACGCTAGCTAGCCTGGTTGGTGCAGAGGAAGCGTGCTCCCATCTGGGTCGAATGTGACTGGATTTTTCAGAACATAAAAATGGTAGACAGAAAGTACTCGGGATGGAAATAAAACATGGGTAAAGAACTCCAAGCCTGAATTAGTGCCTCAAGATCAAATTTTCCGGCTCTTTCACGTCGTAGCAATACCTTACTTTCCTACCAGAAGTATGTCGAGGAGATGGGCTTGCCACTTACAGTGTATTCTCTATATGAAAATAAGTGTACAATAAGTAAATTAGTCTCGGTAAAGTAAATCTCCCAGGAGGACAAGTGCTTCGTGCGTGGAGGTCGATATTTAAAAAAGAAATTAAATAGGTACTAACTACCAATTCATCAGGTGTTCAAAAGGTATTCAAATAATATCGTTTATTTTATTTCTAAACATATTTTTAATTCCTCAACCAACCGTCTTTATTTAAGAGATCTCTCCTAACATTACATTCATTTGAACACGTTCGTTCTGGGGAAAATGGAATTTGATAATATACTCTAGTTCGTGAGAAGACTGTATGTTTAAAAAGTAAATATATAAGCAACGCTTGCAGCAATATTGAGTAACAGCAGTCAATGGACAGGAATGAGGTCTGTTCAAATTAAAATAAGTGAGAGTTTGAAATGCATTTCAAATGGACCGTGCAAACTCACCGATCGCTCTGCCATCTATAAGCTATCCCTTACCTGAAACACACAGAAAACAAAACATGTTACGTATTTTTGGCGAACTTTTTATACGGTAGTCATAAACATAAGTAAGCAAAATAAATTTCTATAACATACAATGTGGTTCATAATTCACTAATACCAATATTTATACACTTACTATCTCCAGATGTATATAATTAAAAAAAGCATAAGCATGCTATTCGAATATCCCCCCCCCCCCCAAAAGAACCTCATAATACCTGAGTCATACAAACTGGCTTAGAAAAGAGATTTAAAATATTTACCTAACTTTGGATGTCATCCATAACAGAAAATGAAAACATGGATTAGATACATACGCTAAATAACTCTGATAATTTTATGGGATTCGCCGTTGAGATGTCTCTCTATCGTATTCCTAAGTTTTTAGTAACTATAATGGCCGTGTGAAATTTTATTGGAATTTAGTTGACCAGACTATTTCAGTCAGGTAACTGTTCTCGATTGATTTGATTTGAGACTAATTTGAGAATTGACTACTTAGAAGTTTTCAATCCGTCTTAAATTCTTGACTTTCTTTTCTTCCAGGGGAGTATTCAGAGGGGGACTGAGGAGGCTACAGCCCTCCCCCCCCCCCCCCCGAAATATTGGAGACATGCTAATATGTTGCACATAAGAATACTTGAATTTGACAGAGAGTAGACAGTTTAATTGCACATCCTGACTCATGAAATCCGAAAGCCGAATGGTGAAATATAAAATGCATTATTACTTTCTCGAAGTATTTTATACAAAATTCAGCCTCGCATTAAATTTTTGCCAGCTCAAGCTGACACGAACTCATAGCTAGCTCGCTTAGCTTCTAACAGCTAATCAAACTGACAGTTCTATCCCTGTGAGCAACAGCGGCAAAGCGAGCAGTGCTTCAAATAGTGCTCGATAAAATGTCCAATAATGGAACGCGAAAAAAAAACTTAATTTGTTCCTATGGCTCAGCAGCTTTAACTTATCTTAGTTAGATTAAAGTGTGACTGTGACGTACACATCAACAAATAAACAAACCTGCATACTTTGTTTCAGTAGGCCTATCGTTGGATAGTAAAGTTATTCTAATGTGCGAAGGTTCAATAATATAATGTGATAACAGTTTGTTAGACTTATCACAGCCCTTCTCGAAAAAAAAATCTTGGATACGCCCCTGTTTCTTTCTATACAATATGGTAATTTACTTGATCACATGTACAAAGAACTTCATGTTTGCTACAATTTCAATAAAAATCTTACATATTTCTGAGAAAATAACAATGAAGCAGTTGAACAATATTATTGCGTGTCTGTATAATTAGTGAAGGTATCTTCCGCAGCGGAGCATGACTGTCGTTCCCGCAGACACGAAACAAATGAGTAGAGTGCATCGCACCGGGTACCAGGATGACAAAACAGTCACAAATCTTAACACACCTACATGTGCTTCAGTGTTACATTGACTGGACTTTAATGTAATTTATAGTGCGTTATTGATAGTGCCACTCATGGATAATATTAGTCTAGTGTGAATAAAAATGGAACAGTAGGTTAGTGTTCTTATTATTCATATGAATTAGGCAACGTTAAAAAACCTTTCATCATCATTTCTCTGCATGATTTGGACCTTCTGATCCTTTCACTCCTCTCTTCTCCTTTGTATTATTTCGGTTATTTCTGTTATTCCCAAATTTTCTTGTAGGCCTATGTCTTAATTTCTTTGGTGATTAAGAAACGTATTTCCAGCAACAATCTCATCTGCTGTCTCCAATTTTATATTGTATTTATTCATAATAATATTGTCCAAACTTCTGATCCATAGGTTAACTTTGGAACAGCTAAGGTTTTGTAATATTTCATTCTAATTTCTTTCCATACTTTCTTACATGATTACTTTAAATGGCGTCAGCAGCACCTGTTCCATACCGTCCAATCGGCATAAAATTTTGCAGTTATACTTTAGATTCTAGAAGATGTCTATTTTTGTACACTAATATTAAAAAAACGCATATTGGAACCAAAATAGCTAATTCAACACATCTATCATTTTTAACATGTTCACATATAGTTTGTTCCCAAATCATAATCGTTCTTTACCTCTCATGGCATTTTCAGTATAATTTTGACGGGATTATCGGAGATGAACAGTGCCACCAAATTGTAAATCCTCATCTTTAAAATTATGAACGATTTTTGTAATGAATTGACAAATGGATTATATGGATGTGAGATATGGTCCCTTACTCTTCGGGAAGAACATAATCTGAGAGAGTGTTCGAAAACACTCGGACTTAAGAAATATGAAACAGGGACTAGAGAAAACTGCATAATGACAAGCTTCATAACCTGTGCTTTTCACCAAATATAACACAGGTAATTAAGCCACGGAGGATGAAATGGGCTGGGCATGTGACTAGCATGGGGAGAGGAAAGACATATCTAAAACAATATTGACTGGGAGACCCGAAGGGAAAAGAGCACTTGGAAGACCCAGACGTATGTGGGTGGACAATATTAAAGTAGATTTAAGGGAAGTAGGATTTGCGAGGGATAATTGGGTGGAGTTAGCACAGGATAGAGTTGAAAAGAGGGCTCATGTAAGCGCGGCAATGAACTTCGGGTGCCATAAAATATATATTATTATTGTAGCTTGCTTAGGAATTGTCTGCTGCTATTGAGTAAGTAGTAGGTTGGTAAGTAAGTAAGTAAGTAAGTAGACCTATGGAAAAAATAATTTTTTGCCCAGACATCTTCACTATCAATAAGACTTTCTTGCATCATTTTGGCTCAGTTTACGTGTTTTAATTCACAATCCACATTTTGCCCATGTGTATTGTATATATAAAGCCTTTTGTTAGTAGGCCTATAAACAAATCCTACTCCTGGGAATCATCATAGAAGGTAGTAGAATATCAGAACTGAAAACTGTTTTATACAATCTAGATAATACGAGTATGCAAATAAACTTAACGTAGGCCTACTCTTGAATATCATGAGAAAACCAAGTAATAATGTTTATAACTCGGAATGAGATACTGAATAAACATTGGAGGTGCTATCATATTACTAAGCACGATCCAACTTCATTACCTAATACGAAAAGAAAAAACAAGCCAACATTTTGAACACGTAAGTTAAATAGGCTAAATTTAATTAAATTGCAACAATCCAAATGTCCTTTATGGTGAAAACTGGAAAGAAAAGTTTTATTATTTAACCCCTAGTCCTGTATACTTTTCTTTCCTTCTCATTATTCTCAGATACGAAAATTGAAGAGGAAATTAAGTAGATTGCTTTGAACTTTTCTCGATGTTTCCAAGCAACACGAAATGACAGTATGTCACGTTATCTTGTTGTGAGAGACCTTCAGCTGTTCGGCATATCAAAAAGTGACTAACTTATCCGGCACAAGAAATTGCAAGTCTGAGCGTGACAACTCAAGATTTGCATGCTAACATAGCGTAAAGCTTACCATTGTCTGTCTTTAGAGGAGGTCATGAGTTACCAAAGTGTTCTGTATGAACAATAACAAAAAACATTAATAACAATAAATACGAGTAATAAAGTAACATGATATGTGAAGCTGTCTGGTAAATCCACGAGATAAGAACTAACGAATTCTATCTGATCATTCAATCAAGAAATTGGGAACTGGCCTTTCCATAGGTTTTTTGGTTTTAAAATGTGCAAGATTTTCGTTGGAATTTCAGTATATGTTGCTAAAAAAGGCATATTTTGAAGTGTGATAAAATATCACGATCTGCTGGTAGTTAGGCCTAGTTAGGGTAAAGATCGTGAGACATGATACAGAAACAATTTTTTAATTAAAAAAAATTTAGGATTATTTTTATTGTTTTTATTGTTTTCCATGTTTCTTTTAAAACTTAATTACTCAATGGTAATAAGCTAAAAGCACGCTAAGCACCGTAAACGAATATGATCTATTTTATGGAACCCGGAGGTTCATTGCCGCGCACCATTCAACTCTTTTCTAAGCTAACTCCATCCAACCATCTTACTTTACTTAAATATATTCTAATATTTTCTTCCCTCCTACGTCTGGGTCTCCCAGTCAATATTTTTAAATATGTCTTTCCTCCTCTGTGCCCGCAACATGTCCAGCCTACTTCATGTTTCGTGTTTTAATTACCGTTATTATGTTTGGTGAAGAATACTGGTTATGAAGCTTGTCGTTATACAGTTTAAAAAATTCAAAATTATAAAATTCCCTAAAATGTAGGCCTATTTCTGAAGTAAATTTAAAATTTTAACGTACTGCGTATTTATTCTCTTGCAGAAAAGTGATAGTCATAATACAGAAGTGGTCGTCATAACGCGGTGAGGACTGTGCAACTACTGTGATAACATTATGCAATAACCTTTTCATTTTTAAAACTAAGTCAGGTGTAATAATTCGGTCGATAATTCGACAAACAGCAAGTGTACAACGAAGGACTACTATAAGGTCGTCCTGTCTTTAAAGTAAAGGCTATCTTGCTAATATTTTTTGAAGGAAAACGTGTTGTAAATAAGGTAGAGTTTGTTCCAATGCATATTTATAGTGATGACTACGTTGAGACGTAGTTACCAAATTTCTGTCATACGTGAAAGGACATTAGCTTCTTCCTCGACCCATTTTAAAAATAATCAGCACACCACTTCTCTTTAGTATCAATAAGAATGTCACTGGCTGCGATTCATAGTAAAATAAAATATGCTCTTTAGTTTCCAAACGGAACTTCAAACTTCGTCGAGAATATAGAAGAAACTCCAATGAGAAAAATAAAACAAAAACTACAGTTCTGTGAGGAAACTAATTAAACGTGTTTTCAAAATACGAATGTAATATTTTATAATACTATGATATTGTTTAAATTCTGTGCATCAAATAATATGGCAAAGAATTGTACAATAAGTTAGTAATATAATTTCTTGTCAACATTCGAAAGTGTGCGTGTTTGACACTAAATTACTTACTGTGAAGGCTTTTATGGCATCCTAAAATACTGCGTTATATATTCTGCCTATACTAGAAAATTAAAAAAAAAAAGCAAAATTAGTTATTGAATTCTTTAATAAGATAAGTTATTTAAAAATCAGATTGTGAAAATATTTACCTGATTTTAGTAAACTTTCTTTCCCTGCAGAACATATTTTCGAAGAAACCTTTTCTCTTTAAATGTTCCTATAAATTAGTAGCTGTTATTCTTATTACTGTTGCTTATTATACTGTACTTGTCTTGTCATCGCTTTCTATACTAAGCATTTACTAATATTCGAAAATATGATAGGCTTCAAAATGTCGAAGTCGAAAATAAACGTAGCCTACATAGAAAATAGAGAGGAAAATGTATGCGGGAAAGAGAGGAGGAAGAGGAGGAGGAGGAGGATGAGCAAGAGAGAAGGAAAGGGAGAGAGGGAGATATGGGGAGAAAGAGTGAAATAAAAATAAGTGGCGGAAAACGTAAAAAAAAGGCTATGAAGGCAGAAGAGGTACCCACCGTTGATGTTTATGATGCTAAAAAAAGAGTTTAGCTATGAAAGCAGTTGGAATAGACTATAGTATTCCGGTCACAATTCCGCCACAAGCCTTGATATATTCTCTGGATAGAAAACTTCGATAAAACAGTCTGTGCCTCATATTTGGATCTTAATATTCCATCCGAATAGCCTATAATAGGAAACAGTAGATTGCAAGCGTACTTCCTGTGGCGTCACAACATGCCTCTGAAAGGGAATGAGTATCTGTAGATCAAGCAGCGCATTATTATCGGGGATGCAAGCACTGTGACACCATGCATAAACGTCCTACCAGCATGCGATGTGGAATATTCGGAAAATAATATGTAGTCAAGTGGGTACTGCAGTTACGGCGTTCGGTAGCTGGTGTTATATATTTTCTGCTGTTATATGAGTATATAATTATTTCTGCTTAGGCTAGTAATAAAAACAATAATGAGTGCCTTAGTGCCGCTACAAACCAGAAGGTCGCGGTTTGATCCCTGATAGGAGCCACGAAATTCTCAATTGCCCCAAACCTTACAGTGGCATTACGGCCTTGGGATCAAATTTAAGAAGAATGGGTACCAGATGTAATCCTGGGAGTGATGCTTCCAGCTTCCTTAAGGAAAACATCGAATTACTAAAAACAAGAAATGATATCTTAATAAAATAATTAGCGACTACTTAAGATGCCTATAAGCTATACATGTGGAGCCCCATCTCTAGGGGCCGAATTTTTTGGTAACAACGATAAGCGCGAAATTTTATAAAACAACCTCCCTTAGCTATATTTAGCTTTTATATGCTTAAAATACCAATATGAACCAAATTGAATCCACGAAATATTGCGAAATTTACTCGATTCCGCGAAATGTGTCCATAAGCGCGAAATATGCCCCTTCTGTCCGTAAAGTGAGAAATGAGCACGAAAATGTGCCTTAAAATGACAATATTATGTTTTGGTGTACTGTATTTTTTATTTCTTAGCAGCATGCTTTTTTCTGCTGTTTCTGTGGCTGTCGAAGATTTACCGATATATCGATATTTGTGATCGATTACAAAGATTGCAGAATTTACGCAAAGATTGTCTGTGACCTGGCTTGTACTGTTGAGTACACTCCTTTCCTGATATGTCTTCGAAAAGTTAGCGACGCCTATGATCGATTACACCAGAAGAGTGTAGAATGTTTGTTACTTATATTCAAAAGATTTTGTCTTTTATCCACAGTGGTGTGGTTGGCACTTCTGTTTGCAAATGACTATCTGATGGTGTTTAGTAGAAATTACGATATTTTCTCGTCATTATATTTGAATAATAACTCTAATCATGTCTAAATCGAAAGTTACTTCAGTTCATACAAGGGCAGAAGAATATAGAAATGGGGGGGGGGTGTTAGTTCATGTAAATAAAGAAGCAAAGTTTATCATTGCGCAATGTTCCCAATGTAGTATAAGTAATTTATTTCACGAAATACCCACCGAAATAGAAGGAAGTTAACATCGAAATCAGTCATTTTATTTCACAAAAAAATCAGGGCCCTACTCATCTCTCAAAACCCTAATGGCCTGTACACTCTGTATAATAAAGAGAATTTAGGTCATTGTGAAGTAAAGAAACCAGTAATTCCAATCTTAGTACAGTATTATCAAAAAGTGCCCTTATGAAGGGAAATACGTGTTTCTGGGCTATTACTGTTGACGTTTGGTTTGTTATTATTTGCTTAATTGTTTAAAATACAATAATGGCTTGCAGTAGCTACATGATAAAACAATTTGTAATCGTTTTTGACATCCCAAATGGCAGGTCGACATTCCACTTCATTTATAAAATCTTCAGTATTTAATCAAATCTAAACTCATGGCTGGATTAACTAGTTTCGCTGAGCTCGATTATACAACTGAATTATGTATATACAACTTGCATTGTTGGCGATCATAATAAAAGTGACCGTGCGGTGACTGTCACACGTGTCACATTTGACCGTCACATGTGTTCGGAGTAGACACTGCAGCGTCACTTGTGTCTGGGTGGGTCACCACGTGACGGTGACTTCTGTGAACACTCCCATTTAAACCAATGCTTCTTCGCAAGTGTGAAAAGGCTCTTAGAGTTCAAATTAAAAAAAGATAGGTATTGATTCTGAATATAAAAAAATGAACATAAATCAGTGCAGATAAACAATACATCAGCAAGAAAAAATAATTATGAGGTTGTAATCAAGAAGTCAAAAGAATACGATTCTTAGGTGGCGAAGACAGTATCGTTGAGAGTTTTATAAATGATCGGGCAGAAGAAAATGAATCCTCGTAGAGCTGTGATGACGATGTCCATTACGTCGTTATTCAATCCCAACCTTTTCCACATAAAAACAAAATGATGTGGAATTGTATCAAGAGTACCAACCATCAATCCAATTACTTCGATCTCCTTAAGTGCATAATTTTCTTTGAAGCATGGGATAATTGGGTTGTAGACGTAACTTTTGTTGATACTGTATAAGGAGTATCTTTAGTTACCAAGAGACAGAAGGATTAACAACCGAATAAAATGAAATTCTTAAATGTAAAATATTTTGTTTTAGCATGTCTTGAAGAATATATTTAAGCACAAGAAAAAGTAAAAAAAATTTTTTAGTTTTTTCAATTTGTCCCTTGAAAAGTTTTTTTATACTCGTAATTTATAACAAATGCTTTAAGTATTTTAACCCCGAAGTTATAAAAATTGTGAGTGAAATTCCTTAGACATAATTTTTCCTGATTTCTAAAATAGTTAGATAATAATGTTGCACGAAGCTTCAGTAACTATCAAGCTGTTTTGTTCACCTCAGTATAGATCTTTTCCGAGTATTCGAACCACGTTGATATCAAGTGAACCATCTCCAGAAAGCGAAAAGAAGAGAAATTTTTCCATACAGTTTTATTTCTGCCGGATATCCTTTTCATAAACGCAATTGTGGCAACATCTCCTTGTTTTGCTGCCCCACTGACCACATAAGTACCAAATGCAAGAAGGGCACATGTGCAGAAATCTAATTTTCACCTAAGAAACATAAGACCTTTTCCTGTTACATTTTATTCTAATATTTTGCACAAGAATTTTTCTAAGCTCAAATTATAATATTAAACGAATATGGTGTGCATTTCGAACTTCATAGCAGGAGTTATCTTTAATATTAGCAGAGTGGAAATTACTATATGTCTGTATTTGCATAAATAAATAAATAAATAATAGTTAAATCTAACAAAAATTGCAAAGCATTGGGAATTAAAACAAGTGAGTAGTTATTCGATTAATAATAGACAAGTGAAGTGGTCACTCGCATTCGAGTGATTATCCAGCACAAATGATAGTGAAGGGAAAATATCAATAAAAATGTTTTCCAGCTTAACTGGTTTCACTTTTGTTAGACTGATTAGATTCTTTGTCCTAATGATTTAATGTTTGTTTTCCCCTTTTACTTTGAGGCAGTAGCTATGGATGGTTTGTTATTACTTTGTTTGGATAGTTTTGTTCTTACTGTTCCAGTACATCAAGTAGAATTTCTTTATGTAAATTTGTTTCGTACAAAATATATATGAATTGTATAAATGGAATTAGCCCATATAAATAATCGCTGTCTTGGAACCCAAACAGGTAGATTTAAATAATTTAGATAGATAGGTAGAAATAAAAACCTGGTGTCAGCATCCGAAGGTCGAGAGTTCATACCTGGCCGCGGTTGATGGAATTTTCAGTACATAAAATCCTGGAGCCCTCCGGGCGGGACTTTAAGCTGAGGCCCCTAGTCGTTACGGCACGTCAAGGAACTCCAAGCCTAATTAGACCTTCTGAACCAAATTCCTCGACCTTTTCACGTCTAAGTAGGCCTAATATCTTAGTGTCCTTTCGAGGGTTGTTGAACCGATAAGGCTTACCACCTGTCCCTCTACATTCTCTTAGGGCCAGTTGTATAAACCTTTACTGTGTTTACCATGTAAAATTAACTGTTAGTTATGTTTAACTATCTCTTTTTGTTGTATAAACAATAATCCAAGTTTATCTCATCCTAACCATCAGATTAATAAAACTGGTGAATTTTTGACAGTTATAACTTATAACATTAACCGATGTTGTGTAGATTTTAAATAATTTTTCAAAAAGTGAAAAGACACGAAACATTAATTTAAAAGTAAAATGGTGAGTTATAATTATTTTTAAACCATTTAGATTCAGTATGCTTTCATTTTATCTGAGTAATGACACTGAACATACACAGATAGTATTGTTGTAGGCTAGGTTATGCTACCTATACATTACAAAATGAAACACTTATTTCCAGATTTTCAGATACTGGAAATCCGACGTGCACCTCTTGTATTTCATGAGAGAAGGAATCCTATATTGGAACTAAATGACAGGCAATTTAAAATGCAATTTCGGTTATCAAAATTTGTAGTAGAAGAATTAGAACAGAGGTTATGTCGCCCACTGCAACCAAGGCTTGTAAACTGCAGTATAGTTTACTGATCTTGCACTGCAACCACAAACTAAGCGGAACCATGCTTTGTATCCTATGTTTAGCCGTCGCGGTGGCTCATGCTTAGCGCGTGGGCCTGGCATGCTAGCGGTTCCGGGTTCAATCCCCTGGCCTGGCGGGCGTGTCATTCGTGGTGGACGAAGCCGTGACCTTTGGGGGTTTTTCTCGGGGATCCTCCCGTTTCCCCCTCTCATTCCACCAACACTCTCCATTTCATCTTCAAACTCCCCCTCATAATCATCCCGTTTCCTTTCCCGGTTTCCGGTATACCCTCGCCCCCAGCACCTGCTGTGGGCCTCCCCGTGGCTTGTGGTCCTGAAGTTGCTGGCTGGTGTGCTGCCAACCTGGGGGCTCTATAAGAGGTACCGAGGCAGCGGCACACGTGGCATGGTAGAGGTATCTGTTGGATGTAGGGGAGTTCCGTGGGGGCTCGCGGTGGGGTCTGTTGTCGAGGGACCGTTGGGCTTGCAAATCATTCCATTCCGGAGGTTGGCACAATGAGCCACAAGGCTGAAGTGCTTAGGGTAGTCCCAACCCGCCTTCCCCCTTCAGGGGCCAAATACATACATACATCCTATGTTTATGATACTTCTAACTCTGAGGTTCTATGCGACTGGAAGCTTCCAAATAGTTGTTGGTGACATATTCAATGTTGATAAATGAACAGCCAGTAGAACAATACATAAAGTCACTAGAGAAATTGCTGCTTTAAGGCCTGAATTTATCAAAATGCCAACTGAGGATAGAGACTTAAGGAAAACAATGTTAGAATTTTACAATACTCGTAATTTTCCAGGAATTATAGGTGCTCTAGATTGCACTCACATACCTATTGTATCACCTGGTGGTAACAATGGTGAAATCTTTAGAAATCGACATGGTTGGTTTTCGTTAAACGTACAAGCAATCTGTGATTCTAAGCTACGTTTTCAAAATGTGGTGGCTAGGTGGGCAGGATCTGCTCACGATAGCCATATATTTACCAAGTGTAGACTACATGCACAGTTTGAAGTGGGTGAGTTTCCAGAAGGACTACTTTTAGGAAATAGCGCATATCACTGTTCCCACTACTTACTTACCCCTGTACTCCATGAAGAAACTCCAACAGAGCGAGCATACAACCGTGCCCATAAGCAAACAAGATCAGTTATTGAGAGGGCATTTGGTGTCATCAAATGGAGATTTCCCTGCTTGAGAATGAAGTTAGGAGTGAAATTACTACGTGTTCCACCCATCATAGTTGCAACATTTGTATTGCATAACATAGCCATCAATGCAGATGATGACACCCCTGAGATTGACCATGCTATTTTTCAAGGAACAAGGGTTTATCAAGAACTCCCTATACCTGTTGTTCAAGTACTCAGAAGAGAAAATACTGCATTGAGAACTGCACTGATTGACAACACATTCAGGTATTATTATTATTTTTATTATAATAATATTATAAATGATAAAAACACATTAATTTTAAAATTTATTTACTCTATCATAAAGTAAAATTATTTTTCAATCTTCTTCTTCTCATATTCTTTGATTTCTAATTCCATTCTCAAAATCTTCATCTTTATTTCATGTTCAATTTCCAAACATTCTAATTTGCGTTTATAATAACTCTGCCTATTTTTGTCTGAATTTGTTGTTTTAGGCAATGATGGACCAGCATCTGATCTGTGCTCCTCTACCTGTAATGAATAAAATGCAAGATTATTCTTCCATAAAGTTGAAGCTTCTTTGAAAGTATGTTATTAAAAATAAGTTCATTTGATTACATCTCCACCAACCTCATTAAGCTCCCTTATGGGGCTTGTTCTTCTAGCTTCATTCTCAATGACATCAATAAAATATGGTGATTCCAGTTGGATGTTGGATGTTAGAACATTTTCAACTCTTACATCAACAATTTCTTCTGGATGAAAATCTGCATCATCATCTACATTGTTAGAAATAGGTAGAAATTGTGATTTCAGAGCAGCAATTAACTTCTGTCCACTCTCTGTAATTGAAGTTGGTACATAACCCCCTCCTCCAGTTTTGTGCATTTCAACCTAAAATTAATATTAAAATATACATTAGTTATAGATTTAGGGTTATGGTTGGTTGGGTGTTTGGAGAGTAATTTTTGTATAATAGTAAAATCTCATAGAAAAGATAAATGAAAATATTTTACTCAGCAGTTACATCAACATATTTTACATTTTCTGGGTACATGCAAGAAGATGGTAACATTTTTTAATATCATAGAACCATCGTATAAGTATCATCATGCTACATGAAAAAAGAAATGAACTTTCCCAATTATAAATGCACCAGGAAACGATCCATGTGAACTCCTGTAATGTTACATGGATACAAACTTACAAAATTTATAGCAATGTATGACAGAATATAAAAAATTGTTACATGTCAGGTTCTTGAATGCACCCACATAACTACAGTACCAAATACCGGTACAGCTTACCTTATCATGTGCATTTGTCTTCTTAATTTTTTTCTTTATATTTTCATAACACAGCTTGATGCTCTTGCAGTCCCTGGGGGTTGCATTTCTGGAATTAAACTCTGCAGTTATCTCATACCAAGCCTGGTCCTTTTTCTTATTAGTTATACAATCTGTTTTTTTGTTTTCAATTATGTCTTTTCTTTCCAATACAAGCTCAATTAACATGTCCCTTTCCCTGTCAGTAAAATTAACAGAACAAATCCGTTTCTTTTTTCCATGTTCCTGCATATTTAATTGGAATAATACTTCAATCCACAAACACAGTATTCATAAACACCTCTCTTGATAGGCTAAAGCAGAGGCACTAGTAAACATGGCCTCCTTTTTCAACCAAATCATCTTTGCTTAACAGTTGAATATCACATTCCAAAGACACAAAAATAATTTTCTCTGCAAATTTCCCCTCATCTCTTACACTGTTGCCAGATGTTTTATTATTTTCTCTAGTTATTTGTAACTGAAAGTTACACAATTTATGGTTAATTTTATACAACATAAGTAGCTTGTTATCTTCTAACTTTCAGTTTAAAATAATCCCCAGTTAGAGAGTTTTATACAACTGGCCCTAAGGAAATAAGTATAGGCTAACCAAAATTGTCTTCGGACTGAAAGCATGTATACATACATAACTTTAACAACCCAAAATGGCACTGAAATAAATTATGTAGTGTTTTGTTTTTGTTATTCATTTACAGTTATATTTTAAAATTTTATAATGGATAATGTGAATGGTAAAATTCCTTACTAAATTTTATATCCTACTTTTGCCAGTTGGTTATAAATTATTTCACGCTGCAGGTCTTAATAATATTATACTTGCAAGAGCAAAGGAATACAATCTTATTTTTATGCTTGCCATGATGTAATGGATAATAATTTTGGAAACCAAGTACATTAATAAGCATTATAATTTATAAGATACTACTAATAAATTTCATATTACAGGTAAATTTTCAGGAACAGGTATCTTCGAACGGATATTTTGCAGATAAAAAAAATATACTTGCTTATAACTACAGTAAAATCATCACCCAATCTGAGTTTCGCAGGTTGATGCTCGTGCTCAGGGCTACACCCAGACATGTTCGCAAACTACGATTCAGGCCATTGGACATTTCGCAGTCATTAAGGGGCTCCACCTGCACAGGGTGTAACTTGACACCTCCCAGTATCATATTACAGACTAGAGCCACAGAACATTACCATTACTCTGTATAAATATTGTATTACGAGATGTACTTTATCTGCTCAGAGAACGTTTTAGACTACTCGAATTTTACTTCTGGTGGTTTTATTCTTTACTTAGATAGTCGCGATAGATAGTTAGATAATCGCGATGATTCTACTGTCTACTCTATTCCGTGATGCTGCATCCCTATCATCCATCCGCTGCGGTCATCTACCATAGGATTATTTTAAACAGGTACTGTGTTTTAGACCAGGGATGGCCAACTGGCGGTTATGTTTTATGCGGCCCCCGAACAACTTTTTAAAAGTATTACGGTAGATATTTTTTAACAGAAATATAAAATACAAAATTTCCTACAAGAGTCCAGGTTAAGTTCAAATTGTATATAATTACGACCTGATAATAAATTTTTTAACAACTAGCAAAATAAAGGTTTAATTACTTTAAGAGAATCAGTAGGAAGTATACTTTGAGTAGGCCTATAAGGCAAACACGCCAGTTTGATGTCGCACGGTGTGGCAACTACGCTTTCCGAAAAGACTGACTGCACGGTTTGGCAACTGCGCGTTCGGAACCAAACAAAACACTCAGTGACTCTGAGATACTAAGACTGTGCGCACGCGAGGCTAGCTACTGTCAAACTGCTGGTGCTTCATCACTGTGTTTAGTTTTAACTTACAAACCTAATTACGTTATTTCACGATGGGTAAGAAAAGAAAAGTTTCAGAAGAAAACAGAGTGTTTCAAGACAAGTGGGAAACCGAGTATCTGTTTGTAAATAACAAGGACAATAAACCCCAGTGTTTAGTGTGTTTGCTTGTATTGTCTGTCCATAAAGAATATAACCTCAATCGGCACTACACTCAGCACCATGCAGCTAAGTACAAAGATTACACTGGACAAGCTAGGCTTACTATTGTATCTGACTTGAAGAAAAAGGTTAGTGCTCAAAAAAACCTATTTAATAAATCCACAACTTTGCAAAAAATGCACTCTTAGCTTCTTATATTGTAAGTGCAGAGATAGCTAAAGCCAAAAAACCCTTCACTGATGGTGAGTTTGCAAAGAAATGCTGTATAGAAGTGGCTCAAGCTTTTGGTGAAGAAAAATTTAGTAATGAGTTTAAAAACGTCTCACTTTCAAAACAGACTGTCACTAGAAGAATTGAAGAAATAAGTAAACATGTTTCCAGTGTAATAAGTAATATTGTTTCTGAGTCTTCCTACTTTTCTCTAGCCTTGGATGAGTCCACTGATTTAACAGACACTGCTCAACTGTTAATTTTCATCAGAACAGTAGACAATAATTTCATGATAAATGAAGAATTACTGGCTCTAGAGTCACTGCATGGTCATACTAAAGGTCAACACATTTTTGATGCACTTATGAAAGCCCTCAACAGCTGTGAAGGAACAAAAAAGTTGTCAGCAATTGTAACAGATGGGGCCAAAGCTATGGTTGGCTCTCAACTAGGCCTAGTGGGCTTGTTAAGAAAGGCTGGTATCAGCTGTCCATCATTTCACTGTATTATACACCAGGAAGCTCTTTGTGGGAAAATGCTGGAAATGGAAGACACAATGAAAACAGTTATGAAATGTGTCAACATGATCAAAGGAGGAAATAGGTCATTGACTCATAGAAAGTTCATGGCTTTTCTAACAGAACTCGAAGCAGAGTATGGAGACTTGACACTCTTCACAGAAGTACGCTGGCTAAGTAAAGGGAACTGCTTAAAACGATTCTTCGCTTTAAGAAAAGAGGTAGCTGAGTTTCTCAATGCACATATAAATACGCCTATCTCCAAAGAAGTTCAAGAAAAACTACTAGATTCTAAGTTTTTATGCAATATGGCTTTCTTAACCGACATAAGTCACCACATGAATGAACTTAACTTGAAATTGCAAGGTCGAAATCAAACAGTACCTCAGTTAGTTGGACACTTAGATGGATTTGTAAATAAACTTAAGGTTTTCATATCAAGCCTAGAAAAAGCTAATCTAGTACATTTCCCATCGTGCAAAGAAATTATGGAAGAAATTCCAACCAGTGATTTCAGTTTTTGCATACCGAAATTGAATATGCTTTTGGAGTCATTCAATGAACGATTTTTGGATTTTAATGAACTGCGACCACATCTCTTCTTATTCAACAATCCCATGACATGTGACATTTCCCAGCAAGATGACGACCTACAGTTGGAGCTCTGTGATTTGCAAAGTGACCAAGTTTTCCAGAAAAGACCAGAAACTGGTGTCGAATTCTGGAGTAGGCTGCCTGAGGACAAATATCCCAAACTACGTGATTTTGGTAAAAAAATTGTTTCAATGTTTGGAAGCACCTACATTTGTGAGAGCACTTTTTCCTCGATGAAATTTATAAAATCAACTCACCGTAACAGACTTACAGACAACCATCTTCAAGATTTGCTTAAAGTGGCCACCACCTCGACAAGAATTGATTTTGACAAACTTGTGAACGATTGTGCCCGCCCTCAGTGTTCTCACTAGTGGTTTTTTTTTCAGTAAAATTGTTGATTTTGTTCTGCTCAACTCTTGTATGATTAGTAGTATATATTATTTCAACATTAAAGTATGTTCAATATCCATAGCATTAATTTATATAGCCTAAATTTCCCTTTAAGTTCTTGTGCGGCCCCTGCTTTTAGCGAAAGTATGGAAGTGGCCCTTTGGGCAAAAGAAGTTGGCCATCCCTGTTTTAGACATTCAGTCGTAAAACATTTAGTCTCACTTAAAGATTCGTTTGGTTTCGTCTTGATCATAGCTTGTGGACAGTTCTATTAATGTCATTTAACTTATTAAAATTATTTATAAAGTAAGAAATATATTTTTATTTCTTTTTTTACGTGAAATGGAACTAATTTAAAATTGATTTGTTTTAGTAAAAATACTTACAGTCGGAAGCATTAAAATACGAATTCAAACTTACGTGCAGGCTTTCGGCATGATTTTACTAGGGACAGACGTACAGAAAATATAAAGTTATATATCCTGCATGTGATGATAAATGACTACGAAGAAGCTTTATTATTTTTAAACTTTCCAGAAATGTGCCAAGGAAAATAAATATGAGCCTTACTATCCTAGTAGGCCTATCCTACTATCTATATACCTTTGTATAATATACTGAATTTATTACTAGCATGTTCTTAACTGGTAACGGATGAACATAAAGTAGATACGAATATTCTGCATAATATGTACGGTACTGTAGTTCGTGTGTGGGTGTGCAGAATGCATAACAGGGAATTCTCGGGAACACGAGTGAACCTGGGAAAGTGTTTTCATGAGAACCGAAGTCACTTTCGGACGGTAATTACTAATTAGGGTCTTATGGCTGGCGGACAATATACACACAACAAAGGAACCAGCTGTCTTTGTGCATGCATTTGCCTTACTTATCTGACAAGAACGGAAACAGACACTTTACCTGCAATTGTAGAGTTTACTACTTTGCAGACTTGGTATTAAAAAAGGAAATTTCGCGTTGGATTGAATTCCACATTTCTTTAGTTTAAAAGTGCTACACTAGGCTATTTTAAAGATATTTGATCATGGTCCATGAGAGCATAATTTTAAATCTTTAAAAGAGTAGGCCTACTCAGATATGAAAACAGAATGGGATATAGAACCTTATTTGCTGATGTTCAATGATAAGGTGATGATTTGCTTAGCATGGTTAAGGCTCGGTATTTGGAGGTTTAGAAAACCACCAAAAAAATTCAAAGAAAAAAGAGGTTATGAGTCCATACACCAAATGGAACATGTCCACTTTGCTATAAGGAAGCAAATGCTAGACATATGCTAAAGTAGCAGAGAAACTAAAATATTCAGAGAAATATTAATAGACAGGAAATACCTAATGGTGAATGAGAATATAGCGTATAAAACATTATGTAGGAGAACAAATGAGAATTTAGTTAAAAACTGTGACCTTTTTATTCATAGTAAAAAAAGAAATGTTACAATATTAAAGAAAATAACGAGATTAGATTACAAGGCAGTCATTTTTGTTTGGTTTTTTAACGTTGTCAAAAAGTTCTTTGAACGTTATGGTAAATGGCTTGTTTTCCTTTTTTCTACCTTAAGTAGCTTTTTTTTTCATTTCTAAAGACATTCTTTAGTAGTAAGTATAATATTAATTTAGTATAGTATAATATTCTTCCAATTAAAGCGGCTCATCGGCTAAGCAGAAATGTTACTGTGAGCTCCTATATGTATTTTTATGAATTATGAAAGAAAATTTGTATTCTTTTCTTTTCGGTAGGCATAAAATTTATATTACAACTTAGCCTACAACTGAATTGCTCTCATTGTAAACAGCAGGTCTAATAGTTTCCTGCAATTAATACTTCTAACATGTGTTCTGTCAATCTACTGATTGCATTAATAGGCCTTTAAAATTTCATGTATTATCTAGAATATCTTATTACTTCTTCTTATCGATCAGTTATAAAGTTTAATTACTTATATTTACTTATATTTATATTTTTCATTCCTTCATTAATGTGTATTTCGAACTTAATTTAAAAATTATTTAAATTAGTTCTCTCTTCTCTTTCACCCTTCCTGCATAATTCTCCAAATTTACAGCTATCAGATTTGACACTAAGTTAGTAATGTACTGTTATTTCTTACGCATTATAGTTAGCCAGTAGGCTTATAATTCAACGTTAAATTAAATAGTCTTCCTTGCTTCAGGAAATCTTATAGGCTTCACTAAAACTTTCTTTTTCTGCTTGATATCAGGTTACTGGTTTACATATTCTCTCGTCATTGTAGGCTACTTATCTCTTGTAAACTGACTTAAACCTGGATGATTACAAGAGAACGCCCTGTGACCTTAGCTCTGCCAGGAAAAACAAAACTTTTAATTGTTACTTCCTCTGCCCATACCATAGGTATTATAGGTAGAGGAAGTTTTGTATTCGACCGCGAAATTCAAAGTTGAATTTTTAACATTAATGCACGTTATGAGGTCCCCTGAATCCAAAAACACTATTTTCAGAGACATGTCTGTGTGTGTGTGTATCTCTGTGAACAACCTGACTGGTGAACGGAACATCATACGAAAGTAAAATTTCATATTTGATGTAGCCTAAATACCTTCAGAGAACATGGCACAAAGATTGACGACGATTTTCTCTTACTTTCAATGCCGTTTACTTGAAGAAAATTTTGTTTTTCGCAATTTTGTCGAAAAGAGCTCTAGCAGTTTTATTGAAATTTTGCACATGAGATGCTTATACCCTACTAACATTTTTCGCAAAAATTTGCTTAAGGATAGTTATAGGCCACCAACTGTTTGTAGAAACTCAGTCTTGCATGGTGAACAATAAAGCTTTTCATCCTATTGAAACAACTAAATACGCGCCCTTTGCAATACGGCATCTTATTAAGTGCCAGTATGGAACTTTCTAAGATTACATGGTGGACGGAAAAATGTATGTCCGTCCGTGTGTCTGGAGCACGATAGCTCGAATATGCTGTATCAGATTTTTATGAAACTGTATACACACTTACAACGTACGTAGGACGAATGCTATTGATTTTGGACAAAATCAGTTGACCGGTACCGAAGTAACGACCAGTTAACGCTTTTTAAATAGCAAATCATCGCTACACTACAAAGCCGCAGTAGCTAACCCATTCACTGATAATTGTTTGCCCCTTCGAGATGAGCCAGATACTAGAAATTCGGCAAAATTATAGCTTACAGACTGTAACCGATGGAAATATTTCAAACGTGCCGACTTTTAATTTGTTATGCCCGAAATGCATTCAAAATAGCTGAGGCAACGTTACGTCTGTGCAGTCCTTCTATGGAGGCTTATAATAGGTAAACGGTAAATCGTATTTAAAAAAACAGATTGCACCATCAGTAACGCATTTTAAGAGATCTTCAAGTTTGGTCCTATGGCTTTTTGTCGTACCTCCATCGGTTATACCTAACATAAGAGTTAGATTGTTTATTTAGTTTTTAGATTATAACCGATAGGAAAATTTCAAAAAGTTCCAATTCTTAATTTATTACCCCCCAAACGTAAGAAAGAAGAAAAAGAACTTTGAACCGTTTTGACTACATATTTGTACGCCTTCAGATGTTTGACAAAAACAAAGGAATATTTTTTACGTGAGTAATTTGTTGTGAATTCGTTCTGTTAATGTTCTAGTTAATTCCTTCACATATGCTGCTCAAACTTTCCCAACAAACCGTCGTGTAAAACTCAGTTCTTTCTTAAAATGGCCTATTAACTCCATTGGTACTTGTTTTATCAGTTTACCTGATTTTATTTGAAATTAAAGTACAATCGAATACATTCATGTACAATGATATAAGGACTTTCCTAAAGCTAAAGTCATGTACTGTCAAGTACCTCGACGCCTACAGATGTATGCTGAAAATTAATATTGTGCGCATACGTCGCGCAGCTAAACAGATAATGTTCGCAGGCGTCGTGGTACTAACAGTGCAGGAATTGACTTTGGGAAAGAAACCTATAGAAATAGAAAAGAAAATGACATGAAAAATAAATCGGCCAATTGATATAATAAGCTTAATAATTGTCTTAAATTGACAATGCTCAGATTAATTAATAAAGACTTAGGTTTATATAATATTTTTTGTATATATTTGTATAGTTTCTCTTTTCTCTCTGATTACCGGTAATAGATACTGTATATAAATATTATTGCAGCCCATAACTATGAGCTTTGCTCACCTGGGGCTTCGTAATAAATAATATAATAGTAACAATTACACAATAAACAATAATAATTCATACATAATAGTACATAATATATATAATCATATTTATTGTAGCCTATATATTAACGCTTATACTTAAAATCTAAAAGGTTTTCTGTACACTATGTAATATAATAAATAAATGAATAAAAAATAAAGTTATGTTGGATTGATTCGTAAAGTTCACTTGTGCTATTTTTTCACAAAGATAGATACCAAAGTAAACCTTATCCAAAACATATATCGGAGAATATTCATAATGTAGAACAAGATGAGACGAATGAACACACATCGCGCGTTTCTATATGTTTTCATTAACAGTAGCAATGATTATAGTATATTAGTATTATTTTATATCTTACAAGACAACTGGGACTAATTTACTGGGTAGTAATGCTCATATATCAACTCCATCTACTGTAATTTGGCGACACTGATCAAATGTGTACAATCCTTCCAATCGATCCACATCTGCAGATCGATTAGAGCACATTTTCGACTGTTAATGGCGGACAGTGGCTTACAACGAGGGTTGTCAGTGAAAAGTTGGACAGGTTTTTAATGTATTAGGAATGCAGAATGTGTCTCCATGTTATGTATTCTTTTAGTACGGTGTTTCTAGTTGTCGTGTGTTAAAAGTTTATGTGGGTGAATACTTCAGTGGCCGGACGATTTGCTTGGGACAGATTCCACTTCAGGTGGCTGAGGTAAGCGTATAGTTTCTGATACAGTAAAGAGAATGTGTTGGCTATGAATATGATAGCAAATGAACGCAGTCGTAATGACATTTCTTTCTTTTGCAATTAAGTTTTCATTGTGAGGCTAATGCATGGACGAGGAACTCAGGATTACAAGGGCAAGTGTGTGTTTTGTATCTCACTCACTCCACAGACAGGCCTGAACCAAGCTGCACGCCAGCCTGCTTGCAGTGGTGGACGTTCTTGGATGGCATGGGTCACAAACGTGAATGGGTTGTAATACACACTAGCCCCGTTACACACACGGCGTTTTTTTTTTCCGTCGCCGCTCAAAGACAGTAGTACATTGAAGTAAATTAGAGCTTGCACACGAGGCGGAAAAAAAAAAAGATTGGTAAAATATCCGTCGGCGGCAGTTTTGCAGCCGCCTGGTGCCACTGGAGCCCGGCGGATATTTTTCCGTCGCTTTGAAGTAGTGGTCCACGTGGCTAAATGCACATTTACACACACAGCATTTTTTCTACCGTCGAGTTATATGCTCAGTGTGTTGTGTTGCCAGGTTGAGCATATTTCGAATATCAATGAACATGAGTATGAGTAGTACGAGTATTATTGATCATGAAATTCTGATTTCATTAATCGAAGCGAGACCTGTTTTATGGGATAAAACCCTCGACATTTACAATTTACAAAACCTAGCTCTAAGTACAAATACGAACACATTTTAGGTACAATTTCCAACAGCAGTTTCTTAAAGCTGTTTTGCCATCACAGCATTCTGCATGTTTATTATTATAACCTGTGTTACTCATATATAAAGGGACGGCGTTCATACGTCTTTCAACAGTGGTATTATTTCAACGAAATACACTTCCTCTGCATTGTTATCACATCTCAGCAATACAGAATAGCATGCAGCAATCGTTCTCGAGCTGTTCATTTTTATTAATGCTGTTGATGTAATGATAGACCACCTGCGTGGTCTAGTGGTTGCTGACTGCGGATCCGCAAGTCTGGGTTTGATCCCCGGTATCTCCTCGGATTTTTCTATGGTAGGGCGATCTGGAACGGGGTGCATTCAGCCTCCTGACACCAACCGAGGGGCTAATTCATAAAGAAGTAGCGACACCGGTTCAGTAAGCCATCAATAACTGCCGTAGGAGTCGGCATGCTGACCACATGCCCCAATCCTGTCATTTGGCTATTCAAAATGTGACACTTCATTATTACGCTCATATTATTGGTAAATAATAATAAATAAAATAATATTTTGAAGAAAGCAGATCGTTCGTTGAAAATGTCACTGATCGAAATAGTACCCACTGGTGTTTAGAATTGTATCTACATTTTCGAACGTTATTTTGGGAAGATTGATTGCCCTGACAAATTTTACAGCTGTTTGACTTTCATATTTTTGTGATGGGTCGACTACCCAGCTCTTCTTTGTGATTACAATACAACTGAATTTTTCTTATGTTTATTGTGTTCATGAAATAAGAATATTTGTTAAGTGTTCGAAAATTTACCACCTTACCCTATATCGAGGGTCGACTGTAGTTTATATGTTTCTCAGAATTAAATTAATGAATATCATCCGACGACGGAATATCAATAACGCTAGAAGCTGCTACCTGTTCATTTCAAACTACACTGCAATCAATAATCTGAATAACACAGTTAAACTGATGTGAATTGATCTGAAGTTGAAACTGTATGCATATGGGTCATTCTTCAAATACGGGAAAAATTGGAGTGTGTAAAATCCAAATTTTTTACTTTGCTTTTAAAATCTAAAAAAAATTACTAAAATACTTCAGGGGTTACTTGATTATAATAAGACACCAGCAGAGCTTAAATGTTTATATTTTTATTTGTTTTAATTTTTTATTTCTTTTTAAAGCCATGTGAATGACATCCGTGTACATGTGGATGGCAGAAGGCCACATTAATGACTAACTTTGGCAACAATCTGCTTTTCTTTATGTGATTTCATATTTTTCTCAGTGTGCTTCAGTTGATTTTGCACCAAATTTGCAAATTTGTTTGCTTACTCCGGAATTAATGTAATTTTAACTAGACTGTGTTTTTATGGTCTTTTTTTGGGGGGGGGGGAATCAAGCAGAAATTCATTAATCAGTTTTAAGATTTTAAGTACAGGTCACAGACACCACAAACACAATAGTACCCTACATTTATCATCTACATGACTTGAGTCATCCACATACCCCTTCATGAGGCATGTGGATGACACAAAAATCAGGCATGTGGATGACAAAAAAGGAGTTTAAGTGGTCTCAGCAACCCATTCCTAAACATCTAGGCTGAACTTTAATCAGGTACTTTGAATTGGCAGGTTTATCATAGTGCATAATCAAAATTAATTAATATTCACTTTCTGCCTACTTCCTAGAAGTCATGTTAATGACGGGGAATAAAAACGCTTTCCTTGAAAATGATGCAAAGTCCTTTGTTGAATCTCAAAATGTTTGTAAGCAAGCAAAATTCAACCTTACAATTCAACCACAAGCTGCCCTGCTGGCTTTCTAACACTGTTGCCAATTATAAAAATTTCTCATTTATGCAGAAAAAATTCCATTCTTTTCAGCCATGTGGTTGACCAGAAATCCTTGGGACATTCTTTATGTTCATGATGTGGGGTGACGATTTTATTTCATTTTATTTTTTAGGGGGTTAATATTCTTCACACATTCATACTCATTGGCATGAAAAAAGTGGAAAAGGAAATAACATTTTGTTTTGTGGAAATATGCATTAGAATATAGAAAACCGGGGTATGGGACAGGGCATGTGGATGACATTTAAATGAATTAAATTTAGTTTTGGAATATCAGAATTTAAAGTTAGTGACATTTCAAAGTGATAGTTGTAGTTTCGAAGTAGTAGAAACAAACTTTTATTTAATTTTTTTTTAATTTTTATTTTTAAAGTTGAATTTGAAGGGAAACATCACTCCGGAACACAAATTTTCCCGTATTTGAAGAATCACCCATATACTAGCTTGCTCATACGACGGCGACGGACATTTTTCCGCCCAGTGTGTAAACGTTTCATTTCTATGAGCGGCGACGGTAAATTCTCCGCGACGGAAAATATCCGTCATGTGTGTAACCGGCCTTCACAGCTCTTCCAAAAGTTTTGTTTATGCAGATTTCTGCATAAATAACAATAATATGTGCACTACAGCAAAGATCAGCAAATCTTTATCAGATGATGATACTACCGTCAGGAGCCATCCTCCCTCCTACTCAGCATGGAGTGTGTAGACGGCACCCATACGATATGACAAACAAGAAATCTGCTTGAAAAACAGTTCCACCGTTTTCCTTGCCTACAGCCTCTTAATGATGTCGTGGAAGCTAATTTAGATAAACTAGCAATTCGTGCTAGCAAAAGTTTAAGCTAGATTCAATAATATTGGTATCATTTTATTTATTCATATTTTCAAATTATTAAGTGATATGTTGTTTGATAACATGAGCTTTCAAGACTTTAAAGATAGAACCTCGATAATTCGAATTAATCAATACCAGGGGTGATTCGGATTATAAAATATATGAAATTAAACATTGTACCCTACGTTTCTCTATTTTTAACGTCAGTTGAAAAATACAGTATACCAGGAACGAAGTAATTCAGAGGAAATGACTATAACGAAGTAATTGTAATTATTGTCGTACTCTTGTACATATTTTTTTCTAGTAACACTGATTGGCATTTAGATTATTGGACATTCTATTGCACTTGTTTCACTCATTTTTGATTCTAGGCCTTTCTATAAAGATTTAGAATACTGTATCTATCGTTTATGTTTTCATGTGGAATTCTTTAATACGAAATCACTAAAAAAGCGACATTAATAACAGTAATAGTGTACTCGCCATTAAACTTGACCAGGACAAGGAAACATGCGTGCTATAGCTAAACATTTAGTAATACTAATTGTTGAAGTGATTTAATAATAATATAACAGTCTTAAGCGATTTAAGCTAGATTTAACGTTAAAAGATAAGTAACAAATACAAAATTAAATTCTGTAGAAGTGGGCAGGATTTGAATCGTATTTTCAGCTTGGTTCTTCCAGTGGGAGCCAAGTGATATTGGTGTCAGTGTATCAAACTAAAACCTTAGTCTGATTCCCATACAGAACAAACAAAATATCATATAAATCTCTTCAGTGATGTAAGATTTAAAACCTGTTTTGAGTACAAGTTTTTCCTGAAGGTTTAAGTGATTAGCTTTATTATATTATGTGGTTAATGATGCTTTATGGGGATAATATAATAGTTGAAAGAAGTGTGTTATTTTAAGTAAAAATTGCAAATTTACTACCGAAATTTTTACTAATTATGTAAACCAGAGGTCACACTCGTTCATTTTTTTTTAATATGAAGGTTCTTTTTAATGTTTCTATTGTATTGGTACAAACACTTTGAAAAAACTAAGGTGTGGAAAACCTTACTCTGACGGTATTGTTATGTTTGATCCTGATATATTTAGAATATTCCTGATCTGCTGCACCTATTCATCTCAAACTTATTTGAACTATTTAACATTCAGATATTTCCATGTAATGTACAGTTGCACAGGCTATTCCCATGTAT